>OY540847.1:10982052-12329194 GCA_961205895.1 Mythimna pallens | reverse complement strand
ATCAAGTATATTGACTTGGCACGCGAGGTTGTCGACATGTGGGGTGTGGATTCTGCGATCATTGTGCCGATAGTCGTGTCGGGCAATGGCTTAATAGCCAAGAGCCTCGACCAACACCTTAGGAGGCTCGCGTTAGGCGGCTGGATCAAGGGCTTGATTCAGAAAGCGGTACTCCTGGACACGGCTCGCATTGTTAGGAGGTTCCTTTCTCTGGAGCCCTGACCGCCGGTAGCTTGGACCCTGTTCCCGATACCGGTGGGATGCTGTTTTTTATATTTTTAAATGTTTTATTTTTTATTTTTGAAATATTTAAAAATGTAACGAATATGTTTATATGTGAAATAAAGGGATAAATAATTTATTATCAGGCGTCTTGGCCCATAGATACATACCTTACAGACTAACATATATAGAGTAAGTACAATTTATCTTTAGTAAATATGACTTAGGACTATGTTAGTAACAACGTTACATTGCACTACGTTCACTTCGTGCTGTTCTGTGGCACTTGTCCGTGGAAATGACGGAACACCACGCCCTACGGCTAAAAGTCTTCGTTCAGCATGAGGGATGAGTTAAGCCCAGTTGTTTGCGGTCTGCTCACCTAACCTTATACTTGTTACTACTGTGATGAATACCTTCAAGCTTTAGTTATATAAATATTTTATTCACTTTGATCAACACAATTTCATATTAATCATTCTAAAAACAATCATTTTCAAATATACGTATTGGTAGGACATGTTCACTGTTCAACAGCTCAAAGCAGACTGACTCTGTCCAGAATGACAGTTACAAGCTCAATGTTTCCCCACCACAAACTTTCACAAACACTCAGTCCGACCAATCAGAGCAAAGTAAACAGTACGTAACATCAATTGACTAACTAATATACATTAGGGTTTATCAATAATTCACTGCAAGTAAATATTTCATTTTAACAATTATGATATATTTATACAAAACAAATACATAAAGTCTAATACTATAAATTATTACTTAATGTCTACAACGAATGCCTTAAGTTCATGTAACTACTAGCGCCATCTATCGCTTATTAGATGGAAGTTTAACGATTTATGAATATTTTCTTTAAAAATCATTACACTACGCACGCTAATTTAAGGCATTATTACACGGATCGTTGAATTGAACAGTTCTCTTTTATTTTGCCTACGTTACTCCAACACCTGTAACGACTGTTAAAGATCAACAAATAACAACCGGGACTAACTGTAAAGAAATAAATAATATCCAAACAACGTCATCAACGTCATCGTTGTTTGTGTGTCATAGTAGTTATGTAGCTACTACTGTAATTTTTTATAGTGTGCAATATTGAGTATATCTATATGTTTATCGACTTACTAACGATTCGGACACAGTGTCCAAATCAGTCATATAAAATCAGTCAGATAAAAATATAATATAAGGTGAAAAAAAGCGTTACCAATACCTATTTTAGGCTGAATTTAAGGCGGCAACTTCAGATAATAAATTAATTTCTTTATATTATTTTTTGTACAGTGGTGGGCGAGTAGTAACGACCCTGACTTACGAGTTGTAGATTGCGGTTTCAAACCCAGCCAGGCGCATTACTTTGTGTAAAATATTTCATCACCACTGCTCTCAAAACGGTGAAGGAAAACATCGTGAGGAAACCGGAATGTCCTAGAACCAAAAATTCGAAGACATGTGACATCCACCAACCCGCACTAGGCCCGCGTGGTGGATTACGGCCCATACCCTCTCCTAGAGAGGAGGCCAGAGTCCCAACAGTGGGAACATTATAAGGCCGAATATGCTATGCTATATAAATTTTTTTAAGCCTACTAAATAGTTTCAATAAATTTGTTGGTGTCCGAATCGTCAGTGAAAAAATAAAATGTGTCGATTCGGACATTGTGTCCGAAAATATTATGTCCGAATCGACAGTAACTCTATCTATCTATCTATATTTTATAAAGCTTGGATTGTTTGTTCGACTGTACTTCAAAAACCTGTGTAACGTTCCGATCCCCCTTGCTGCTCTGATAATTTCCACAGAAACATGCTATTTTAGTCTAGACGAAGAATTGTCTAGCTAGTCTAGACGTGAATCAGACGTGACGCTGTGATTTATATATCATGTTTCACTGACAATTTTAGGGTTCCACGAACATAGGGTGAAAACCCGAACCCTAATATTAATCCTACCCTGTCCGTCTGTCAGTTCAGTCATCGAATAAAACATAATTGGTAGGTACATCATCTTTATCAACCCACCATATTGGATTTAGAATAATGTCAGTTAGCTAGCCGTTGTCGTTAACACCAAACACGACTAAAAGTCGACTGTGGAGGTGATGATCGTGATACTTATTGAGAATTGTATTTTCATCATTTTCTTACCATCTTTTTGTAACATTCAAGTTGCCCACAACTGCGACTCACTCTGTAACATACCTACCAATGACATACCACTAACATCTTGGTTCACGTCACCTTACTATAAAAGCGCATTACTTGTACATGAGATATTCATTTTCGATGTTAAATTAACGGCCATGTAGATTATGCAAGAAGCGTTTAAAAAAAGTATTGTTTTCAGATTCATTCTTATACCTGTGCTATAAGACCTTGCTATTGCTACACGCCAAATTTCAGAATTCTAGGTCAACGGGAAGTACTCTATAAATTTTCCTACGAGTGTCGAAATATACGTTTTTAACAACATAAACGGCCGTATCTTTTTTTTCGTGAACTTAGAAGTTTGATTTTTTCACAACTTCAAGGGACCGCATACCTTAGTTATGGTTTTAATTTCAACTCGATATCTCCACGTGTTCCTTACATAAAGGGCCTTGTCAGACAGACAGTTACACTACAAAGTGATCCTATATGGAATCCGTTTTTCCTTTTGAGGTACGGAACCCAACAAAATAAATAAAAAACAACGTTTTTATTCCAGTTTTCTCTATGTGCGGCTTGTTTTATCCATTCTTTTCCCGTTATTGCTGTTATATCATCTACCCAGCGTTTGTAGAAGACACGGGAAACTAAAGGGTCTCCTTTGTCTCCTCTTACCACTGGGCCTAATAATTTATTGGTAAGGGATTCTTACAAGTCATTTAAGAATGTTACATAAAATTTGTCAACAAATGATTAATTACATAACAATGTCAAATAATAAAAAATGTCAAACAAATAAAAGAAATTACAAAGAAAATAATAATAATAATAATACTCGAAGTCAAATTACTAAATTAAAATAAAAGTCAAAACATTCCAAATTAGCGTCAAAGTTAAATTAAATTAAATCGTAAATTCGTCAAAAGAATAAAAAGCTTGCTCGATAAGCCATTTTTTCAAACGAGCTTTAAAGCTCCCTATAGTTGGGGCACCAGAAACAGCTACAGGCAGCTGATTATAAACTGTCGGGCCCATAACATGAGTCGTCTTGGAAGATTTGGTGAGCGTTCTGGAGACCGTCGATAACTGACCCCTGCTTCTGGTGCAATATGAATGACGGCTGCCTACCTTTGGGTAAAGGTCGAGGTTCATCCTCACGTACAGTGCGACCTGATATATAAGTATAGCAGGTAACGTGAGGATGCCTAGTCTAGCAAAATGGGGTCTAGCGGACATGTCCTGCGGTATCCCTAGTCTACCGGGTTGCCTCTATGGTCCATCTATTGTCGGTATAGTGGGCTAAATATCCGGCCAATCTTCACATGACTTAAAAAGCATAATGCAGAGCATCAGTGTTTATGCCTGCTTTAATATTAAGAAGTGGAGTGTGCGTGTTTTGTGGTCTTTCCAAAGGACAAGGCACCCGCTCCGTACTGAATGTGATTTTTAGGGTTCCGTAGCCTAATGGCAAACGTCATGTCACTTTCTGTCTGTCCGTCCGTATGTCACAGCCACTTTTTTCCGAAACTATAAGAACTATACTGTTGAAACTTGGTAAATAGATGTATTCTGTGAACCGCATTAAGATTTTCATACAGTAAAACTAAAAAAAAATATATGATTTACATTACCATGCAAACTTCCACCGAAAATTGGTTTCTACGAGATCTAGTAAGTAGTTTTTTTTTTAATACGTCATAAATCGTAAACCGCAATTTACCTGTAAAGTTTGTATGGAACCCTTAGTGCGCAAGTCCGACTCGCACTTGCCCAGTATTTTATTATACGTCCACCTAAATTTTTTTTTTACTGTGTCAAAATTTTGTCATCCTTGCAACTATCTCGCACTCCGTTTATAAAATTGTAAAAAACATGAGTAAATCCAAATATATTACCATAGGGAGTTTCAATGAAGTCCACTGAAGCCCCAACAATCAGTAGGTAAGCCTTGTTTTTCGTCTAATATATTAATTTCTGACTGTTTTTTATGTAATAGTACAATATTATATAAGTGTGTAATGTTAGTGATTACCTTCGAGGCGGTATTTAGAACCGAGCCGTGGCGAGGGTCTTAAGAGAGCCAAGAACGGTAATCATTAATTACTCACGTGTGTCATACGACGTTTTTCAATACACTTGTGAAGAAAATAACAGTAAAACTAGTAAAATTTTCTGTGACATGGTGGTAAAAATCGGTTTTCATAAGCACGCGCATAATATTTTTTATTTACCCCTAGAGGAAGGCTAAGGTATTTTGATCATACTGCCTAGTTTTACGTTTATGTTTTCTTTCGTGAATAGTGCGTAATTGTAATCAAAATGTCACAGTTTGGTAACGAGTGCCATTACATACCTAAGTGCAGTGCAATAAGAGCCACTTTCTGAGCAAGTGTGTTGAAAAATAAATATACAGTCCACCATTAGACTAAACTTACTAAACCTAGCCACTGGAATAATGTAAACCAGCTTTAGAGCCATGTTAAAGTCACTGCACTATTTACTTTACACAGTTTGGTCACTTAGAGGTTCCATTAAATATTAGTTTGAAACGTTATTAATCTTTGCGAAGGACTGAAACTTGAAAGTCATCGGTTTTAGTATTAGTTTTAGAGTACATTGAGGTAGATGGGGTTGAAAGATGGATGGAAGTCAAATTCGAAAGTCATGTTGATATTGTGTTATCCGTGCCAAACTAGCTCATTCATGAGTCATTCAGTGGTTAATCTGGGGCTTGCTTTTAAAGTTAACATGTAGATAGTAGATAGGTCATACGTAGAATCAAAATCAGAGTATTTATTTGAAATAAACTATTTATAGGAACTTTTGAATTATCAAGAAGATGCTAATTGCACATTCCAAAGCATAAATCTCTCTGGAGAAGAATGTGCAAGAAACTCATTTGTTATTAGAAAAGGTCTTGTTATTATTTATGTAGAGTCTCAATAAATAATATTCATAAACACCAAAGTTAGCAGCGTTGGTTTATATCCCAAAATTTCACTAATTTATGGAAATATTGTACAGGCTATTAATTATTATGAATGAATAAATGACGATCAAAATGGAAAAACACTGCAGCATGTTCTACTAGCAATCCTATTATGAATTTACCAATTATGACCAATTTTTGGGAACAATTTTGCTATATCGTTTTTTTATTACTTTAGACTACAAAAATATGATCAGTAACTGGTACGTATAGAGCCCCATTTTTTTGTACTAATTAAAAAATAGGGGTGTATACTCGTATGTACTGCAATTCTCTCGCAGTTCAAAAAACACGTTAATTCTTTGCTTCCTGGTTCATGCCATGATCCGGAGCGAGAGGGAATGGAATGCGATTGCCTACTTCTTTGAAGCAGTAATGGTAGCGAAGAAGGTGACCGCAACCGTGAGAGAGCGAACACCCTCATGCCCCAGCCACCGACACAGTAGACGTCCCGGGTGTCGGGAGTCGCAGAGTAAACTCCAACCCACGGACGCGCGAGCTTACGGACGACAAGCAACGGGTAGCTAGCCGCCCGAACGTCTGGTAAAGACCGAGCCCGAGTTGGCGATGGTGCATAGTGTCCCATGCGCGCCTCAAAGAAATGTCAACAGGCTGATGCCCTCTAGGGCCAAGGGAATTTTCGAAAGAGATACGGAGGTCCTGGATCGCAAAGGGCAACTGAAAGACACATTTTTTTTTTTTTTTTCGGTGGGAAAATCATCTTATGACATCCCCCGCTCTTGGGCGGGGCGGGAGATAGTGTCAGACTTTTACTGACTAAAAACCCACTCCTGTTCCTTCGTTGCCTTTCGTACCAGGGCCGAGTCTTCCTTTCAGAATCAGACCCTTGGCCCCAGTAGGCTTCGACCCTGCTGGGCCCCTACAGTTGCTGACATCTCCTTGAGGCGCGCGTGGAACAGCACGCGCCGTTGACGACTTGGGCTTGGTCCGGACGGTTACCGGACGGTCGGACGGCAAGCCACCCATTGCTCGCCGTCCGCAAGCCCGCGCCTACGGTGGCCGGAAATCGGGATCGGAATCCCGGCGGCGGTTGGGGCGTGAGGACCGCTGCCTCACGCGATCGGCCGCCTCCTTTGCAAGCATTACTGCTTCGCAGAAGGAGGCGACCGCCTGCCACTCCTCCTCGCCTCGGACCATGGCCTGTACCAAGGCCCGGCGCGAGAGATCGCCGCCGCCAATTACCCCCACAAGGACACGGCGTTGCTCTGCCCAAGCGGGGCACACCTCCACCGTATGCTCCACCGTGTCCTCCGGGCGGTCCACACAGTGGCGACACCCGGGCGTCGCTTCCGCACGAATCCGGTGCAGGAAAACTGAAAGACACATGTGAGTTTTATGTTAGTAAAAGTCAGACACATCCTCTGGCCCCACCTTAGAGCGAGAGAAGTCGTTGGATGATTTCTCACCTCAAAAAAAAGCCCTGGCAGGCACCGGCCCTAGGGGGGACCATCAATTGTTTTGACATCTCTTTGAGACTTGGAACACCACATGCCGTCGTCCGAGCCTGGTCTTTATCGGACGACGAGCTATCACCACTACCACCTTGCGACTGCCGATGCACAGGGCGTCTCCTGGGGCGCCCGAGGCGTAAGGACTATTTAGGCAATGCAAATATGGTATCTCTGGTTGACCTGGGCGTGCCACAATTATGGCGGTAAGTCCCCTCGTTGAGGCGTGGTTGGAAAGACCTCACGGCTTCCTCACCTCGCATGACGCAGGTTCTCACCGAACACGGAAAGTTCGGGAAGTTTCTGGACCGGATTCATGCGGAAGCGAGGCCGGGTGTCACCACTGTGTAGACCGCCCGGAGGACACAGTGGAGCACACAGTGGAGATGTGCCCCGCTTTGGCAGAGCAACGCCGTGTCCTCGTGGAGGCGATCAGCGGCGGTGATCTCTCGCGCCGGGCCTTGGCAAAAGCCATGGTCCGAAGCGAGGAGGAGTGGCAGGCGGTCGCTGCCTTCTGCGAACCAGTAATGCTCGCAAAGGGGGCGGCGGATAGCGCGAGGCAACGGTCCTCACGCTCCAACCGCCGCCGGGATTCCGTACCCGATTTCCGGCCACCGTAGGCGCGGGCTTACGGACCGACCGACCGGTAACCGTCCGGACCGAGCCCAAGTCGTACTGTTCCACGCGCGCCTCAAGGAGATGTCAGCAACTGTAGGGGCCCAGCAGGATCGAAACCTACTGGGACCACGGGTAGTGTGAAAGTGAAACCTGGGGCCCTGGGACGAGGGCAAAGAAGGAATAGGAGTGAGTTTTTAGTTAGTAAAAGTCTGACACTATCTCTCGCTCCGCTCAAGAGCGGGATTTGTCATAAGATGATTTTCCCACCTTAAAAAAACCCCTGGTTGCACATGTCTAGAGGTAGCGATGATCACATATCATCAGGTTGCCCGCATATGCGTGTTAGCGACTCTATGGTATAACAAAAACATCTTGCACCTTGAGTTAGAGAAGGATTGATGCAAAGAAAGAAAGAAAAAAAAACGTTTATTCGTACCTCATACATACAGTAAAATTAAAATAAAGTACAATTAGAATAAATACATTAAGATTAAAATACAGTAGAATTAAGTATGAAAAAATAACTTAAAAATCTGTGCAAGGTCAAAAATGCTGCGATATTTAAATCGATAAATAACACTGTAAATAATGTAATAAAATGATAAATAATGTATGTAGTGTGCCTGTATTAATGTCGCAGCTGTAACATAAAACACGCTGTATTACAAGTTGTATTGCGCCGGATTGAAAAACGTAGCTGTGGCCAGTGATACATTCTACAAAGCGGCGTCAAATTGAAATCTGGCTTAACTTGAGATAACCACATCATACGGCATGTTATATGAAATGGCTTCAAAATTAACACCGAGTTTTTTTATTCAGGCGATTTCTAGTAAACATAATTTCAGCTGGATTAGAGCCGGCTTTAAGATCAGCCTACGTTCATGTCTAGGATTAGCTGGCGTCGACGGTGGTCGCCTTAACAAAGATAAACTTTATAGATCCTGGTTTATTGTGTTGTGAATGGAAATTATTATTGTTGCAGGAGAATAGATTCACAGGTCTGCATTTTTCAGTTCAATGAAATATGCTTGGCTTACATCTAGATGAAGGTTGCGATAAACTAGGTTTGGCTGATGTCATTGTAAGGTTCGAGTTTCGGCCCTGTATTCTTAGTATTTTGTCCATTACAATAGAATATAATAGAAATACTTTTAATCGGGACAGACACTGCACAACAGTTTTTACTTTGTGTTAGTACAAAGTAAAAAGAACAAAAAGGACACAATGCATTTTTTATTTTTTATGTTTGTTACCTCAGAACTCCGTCATTATTGAACCGACTGCAATTTTTTTTTCCCATAAAGAACATAATTCCAACAGTCCCCTTTTTATTCAAAATTGCTTATTTGCACCTTCAAGTTAACAAGTTTTCCGAATTACAGTAAATTAGGTCGAAAGGTTAATTGTGATATTTAAGTGTTACAACTGATACCTTAGCTAAGATACGAAATTCTGATGATGGGATCCATGAGGAATCGAGGGAACTCCTCAAATATTATCGGTAACCATATAGATCCCATAAAATCACGTGTATTCTAGATTCAGTAACTCCTATCTCCTCTAATATAATGTATATTGTCTACAACAGCTAAAACCACTTCAATGCTATGCAAAGTTTCAATTTTTAACCAAAATAATCTCAAGTAATGTGACTATTACTAAGTTGAGAATTCTAACTTTTGACAGTTCTAACTTCAAGCAATTTCTTATAACTTATTATTTCTTATTAACTATAGAATATAAATCGTTAATTATGTAATTACTTTTACTTGTTTATAAACACAGGTGTTAATTTCCGTCTACAACCTACCTGTGTTCCTTAGTTGCACTTTGCAGTCCAGGGCCGAGGTTACTCTTTCAAACAAACCCATCGTTTCGAATCAACTAAAAAAAAGATTTTTGTTGTGCATTTCTTTCAGTTATCCTCGTAAATAAAATTTCTTAGATATATATTTTAGGTTTGCTGTAAGAAAACCCAATTGTGGGTTAAGCTCGCCTTTGTACATCAACTGTCTATTTTTTTAAATAACTAGCGGTCCCGGCAGACGTTGTTCTGCCCAAAAGCGGGATTTAGTAAAAAAAAAAAATTACCCTACTCTACCCTACTCTACCCTACTCTACCCTACTCTACCCTACTCTACCCTAAAAAAAAAAAGTATTAAAAAAAATAAAAAAAAGTACCCTATGTCCGTCTCCTAGTTCTAAGCTACCTCCCCACCAATTTTCAGCCAAATCGGTTCAGCCGTTCTTGAGTTATAAACAGTGTAACTAACACGACTTTCTTTTATATATATAGATTTGTTAAGTATTTTATGTAGAATAAAGAATATAAGAATAAGAATAAAAAACTAAGAACACAGAAGATAGTCTAAAACTCTGTAAAAGCCCATATTACAGTCTAGATACTCCCCCAAATACACAGTTCCCTCCCCAAGTCACCACTCAATAAAATTAGTCCAGTTATTAACTAAACGTACTAGGCAAACATGATTCCGTAGCGTCCATTCCACAATCAAGTTAGCAAACGGCAGTGCCACTTACCGTCCACTTTAAGTGAACCCTCCCTGCTCCGCACAGGCCACTAAATTGCTCTTTAATGGGTACCCGCATAAATTATTATGGGTCTTCATTGCATGGTTGGGTCCAGCAAATGTCAAGGGAGCGTTTTGTTTATTTACTTTTGCCAGCTATTTTTGAGGTGTACTGTTTGAAATGGACCTTTTTTTGTGTGTTTTGAAAGGATGGACTCCGACGAAAAGGACATTATCTGCACGCTTGGTATACGGATTTGTGATTCAAGGGTTCTGGAAATTAACTTATTATATACTAGCGACCTGCCCCGGCTTCGCACGATTTGAGCAATGCTGATACAAAATTTTGTAGTATTACAGAATGTCTTTATTAACAACGTTCATAGCTTTTTTGTCATTAAGTCAATTGAAACACGTTTTTTTTTAGATGTTACTCTTGAAAGAGCGACATATAATTGGCCATGTGAAAAACACTCAACGTTCAAATCTAAACACGCAACCTGCAACGTCGAAAGTTTGACCCTGTGATTTATTAATGTTCATTGTAAAAGATACATTTACCGGAAATTGTAGGCGTCTAAATTGGAACGGTAAATCCGATGGTATCAGAGGAATTCGAGGAATCAATACATCTTCCACATCCGGTGAGTATTGTACACTCTATTATGAAAGTTTTTAGTAATTTTACCAGCAAACGCATTGCAAAGTTTAGGTGGATTCAGGTTTCCTAATAAAATAACAGGACAACCTATTTTCAACACTATTGTATTAAGAAGGAAGTCCAGACGGGTTCAAGTGGTGAACGACATAAGTGGGTTTTAGTCAGTAAAAATAAAATAAATCTGACAACACCTTTCACTCCATCTATTCATATATTTATATTCAGCCTTTTAATGTTCCCACTGCTGGGACTCAGGCCTCCTCTCTCTAGGAGAGGGAATGGGCCGTATTCCACCACGCGGACCCAGTGCGGATTGGTGGATGTCACATGTCTTCGAAATTTGGGTTCTAGGACATGCCGGTTTCCTCACGATGTTTTCCTTCACCGTTTTGAGAGCAGTGGTGATGAAATAAATTACACAAAGTAATACGCCTGGCTGGGTTTGAGCCCGCGACCTACAATTCGTAAGTCGGGGCAGTTACCACTTCGCCACCACTGTTCTCTTTTTAAGCTATATAACATTTAATACCTACTTCTAGTAAACATGTGTTATTTTTTTTTCCGGATTCCAGAGTAGTTCCAAATAAATAGCCTCTCTCTCACCCCTTTCAAATGCAGATAAACTAAAAAGGAACAAAAATAAAAGCGCTAAAAGAAAACAAACTCAATTCCGAAGTTAGTCCAATTTATTGCATGTTTCGGTGTTCATAAATTTTCATGGTCCTTCGTTATCCCCACCCCTTTTATACTTGTCTGTGGTTCAACCACAAACAGTTTCACTACTTTGTTCTAAAATCAGGGTTGGTAGAAAATGGAATTATTAACTTCTTGAATTTATTTATAAGTACTTTTTTAGCCCGGAGAATCGCTAGATTTAAGTGGCCGTGGGCACATTGCTTGCAGAACAGATGGTCGTTGGGGCCGAAAGGTTCTGGAGTGGAGACCGCATACTGGAAGATGCAACGTTGGAAGGCCTCCCACAAGGTGGACCGATGACCTGCTGTGGGTCGTGGGTATACGATGAAAGCGAGACGCATAGGACAGTTCGTTGTAACAACACTTGGGTGAGGCTTGTGTCCAACAATGGACGTCTTTCGGCTGTACCTGATGATGATGATGACAAATTATGAATTTGAAATAGTTCGCATAATGTCGAATATCGACATCGAACTTGACCTTCTTCAAGCGCAAGTTCGATAGTGTACGGTACTTACTGCTCTCATCTCTGGGTCGGATCTGCCAAATAACAGCTTGATATCCTCGAGTCTATTAGGCAACAAGCCAAGAGGATCATCGGTAATGACGCATCGTCGAAACGAAGCTCTAAAGTCTGTGAATATCGACGTCAAGTTGCTTGTCTGTCGTCTTTCTATCGATGACATTTTGGGGAGTGTGTGTTGGAATTGCATAATTTATTCCTACCAAGTTAGTTCCATCATGGTGCCACAAGACCTATGGCGATGCGCCACCGTACAAGGTGGAGATCCCACCTTTATGCACAAACCGATTTGGAAACAATTTCATTCATTACCTACAGCTAAGGAGTGGAATGCCCTGCCGGTGTCTATGTCTCCTGACAGCTACAACCTAGGGGTCTTTAAGTCAAGAGTGACTAGGTTACTTCTAAGCAAGCGTGCTCCATCGTCAACCACATCATCGCTTACCATCAGGTAAGATAGTGGACAAACGCGAGCCTATCAATAATAAAAAAAATACTGGGCAAGTGCGAGTCGGACTCGCGCACCGGTTCCGTGCGAACTTAACTGTGTGAATAGTTCAATTCTTGAATGGCGTCTCGAAGATTTTTCAGAGCGAAAAAAAATTTTTTTTGGTGATACAACAAATTTACTGTTTCCGGATTTATTTCTACACTTACCTATGCTATAAGACCTTGCTTTATGTTAAAATTCAGTATTATGGTCAGCTGGAAGTATCCTATAAATTGTGATTCCCTTGAGAGTGTACAAATATACGTTTTTGAGACATAAATGGCCGTATCTTTTTTTCTCGTTAACTTAGAAGTTTGATCGTTCACAACTTCAAGGGACCGCAGATTTAATTATATGGTTTTAATTTCAACTCAATACATCCACGCGTTCTTGAGATAAACGGTCTTGACAGACAGATAGACAGACAGACGGACAACAAAGTGATCCTATAAGGGTTCCGTTTTTTCCTTTTGAAGTACGGAACCCTAAAAAACACTAAAAGGATCAAAATAACTTTAATTTCAGACGTCTCTTTTAGTATTTTTTGTTAGTAGTCGTTTATTTTTATTTATTTTTTTGTAATAAGTTTTTTTTTCGATTTTATTGCTATAACACCTTGTCTACCAGTAGACCTACCACGAGCTCTTAACGCGATTTATTTGACAACCTAAACTGAACTGTTAAAGGTAAAGAACTATAAAGGGTGTTTAATGGCATAAAAACAGGGAGGCACTTTATTTTGAGTAATGTCTTTTGTCACACAGTGGTGGGAGCTTGGAGCTTAAATTGTAACAGCAACATTACACAAGGTAAGGTTAATAACGCTTGCTGAGGTCTGACTGTCGATCGATCGAGGATGGCCATCCTAACATACTATATAATGGTTTCATAAATAAGATCGTAAATGAGAGATATTTCGCTATTTACAACCATATCATGGTACCCATATAATGGTATGTACCTGCTATTTCGCTACTTCCTTAACAAATTTTACCAAAATCAATATCCTCGGTCAAGTCTGTCGTTAGTCCTCCTTCACAATGTAATAACAAACGGCCGAATGTCCTGGCATTTTATGACGTCATAAAATTCAAAGCTCACATTATTGCTTCGTGCCTACAATCTCACATTTTTGTACTAGGGAGGTAGAACAGAACGGATGTGGAATATTATTATGGTGAAATAAACATCCTGAACTCAGAGTTCACTATGATTAAACCGGTCCGGCCCTTTAGGAGGAGTTCGGTGACAAACACATGTAGGTACAAAAGAATATAGGGGGCATGCAGGCAATGTATTAAATATTTTGTATATTGGAGCAACATCTATGGCGTCACATAAGAACTAATCCTGCATCGCGCAATCAAAGTTCTCCGCGCGTTTAGAACATATAGAATGGCCCGATAACATCTATCGGGCAGTAGTAGCCCACCAGACATAACACCCGTCTGGTCGGAGGATCCTCCCTTTTCAACGGAGGTTTGTGGGACTTTACTCTCTGTTCCGCATACCTCAAAAATATTATTGTCCATTACCTAGGTAAAGAATGTAACATACTTTACTTAGGTAATGTAAACAATTCCTAGGGATTGTATAGAGTACCTGCTGGTCCACCGGAAATGTATAAATTAAATAGATTTTTGTCTATATTTATCAATGTTAACCGACCTACCTATAAAATGACAGGCAATTAAAATCAATGTGTGTAAAAGAAGAGAATAGGGAAGAAATTTATGTAATTTTAGGGCATCCCGATATGGACTGGTTATGTTGGAAGGTTATTTTTTTCCGGAAATACTTATTTCCGGGTGGTTATACCTTACTTTAAACTCCGCGGACAGAAATAGGACCTTGGTACTTATACTAAAATTAACGTGAAATTAAGTATTCTTCTGGGTGTAATGTAATAATGTAATTTGCTTACAAGTACTCAGCCTGTGTGTGTCGCGGTGCCTTAAAATTACGTCACCTCCTATCCTGTTCTCGTCTTTTACACACATTACCGGCTGCGCATTCGGTATTGTATAGAATACCTAGGCAAAGTATAAAATAAATAATATTTCATACATTACCTACACGTTTTAGGTATTCTATACATTGCCTGGGTATTGTATAGAATACCGGATTATACAGATTGCCAGTAACATATTATACAACATTAGTTGTAGTATGCGAACCCGAAACACGTCTCTAGTATTTTTATGTAAAGAATCTGTGTACAAAATATCATAACTGTACGATGAAAAATCACGAAGTTATAAGGTTGTTATGTTACCTGGTTGGCCGCACAAATACATGATCACTAATGTCCGCTATGACCTGCCGTGACCTGTGTTGTACTTAGTGTCGGTGGTGTCCTACTTGTGACCTTTATTAAATATTTTTGTAAAAAAATATAACATGGTGTTTTTTTTTAGGTGGGAAAATCATCTTATGACAAATCCCGCTCTTGGGCGGAGCGAGAAATAGTGTCAGACTTTTACTGACTAAAAACCCACTCCCGTTCCTTCTTTGCCTTCGTCCCAGGGAGGTTTTCACTTTCACACTACCCGTGGATAACATGGTGTAAAAATTTTTGAAATCGTTCAGTTACTGATTCTGAACAAACTATATTCACGTTTCGCATGTACTTAAAATATTTTTTTATATAAAGATATCATCATCATCATCATTTCAGCTGAAAGACTTCCACTGCTGGACTTGGGCCTCCACCAAGTGTCGCCACAATGAACGGTCCTGTGCGTCTCGCATCCATCGGACTCCCGCAACCGTTACCAAGTCATCGGTCCACCTTGTAGGAGGCCTTCCAACGCTACGTCTTCCGATACGTGGTCGCCATAAAGATATAGCCAGACATATCATGCGGGCAAAGTCACAAGCACAAGCTAGTGCCTAAATAAACAATTCTATTAACCTTCACATTTTCTCAACCTGCCACCCCTCATAACAAAACAATCTAGACTATTCTAAGGTTTCTACAACTATGAACGAATAAGTTTGTAATTTAATTTTTCTGTTGCGCTTTCCACAACTCGATCGGGTACAGTAAATAAAAACTGATTCACACGATTCATTGAGATTACTCTCCAGAGGTCTTTTGTCTAGAAGATAGTGAACTTTTCACTGCGCAACTTTTTTTTTAAATTGATATAAACTGGTGTTGACTGCGATTCTACCTGATGGTAAGCAGCGATGCAATCGTTGATGGTGAGGCGCACTTGTTTATTAAGAGCCTATTCACTATAGCCTTGAAGGTTACACTCTACAAAATATGTCCTGAATTTGATTCGTTGATTAGACATAAAGTAGCGTACGGTACATATAGAGAACCGAATGCCAATCCCAATTAAGAAACCTGGGTAGGTTACTTCATTAAAATATTTTTTGGAGTCCGGAGTCTTGATTGGGATTGGGGTCTTTCAGTCAATAGGTACCCGACGCAGTGTTGAAACACCTTCCCCCGACATGTACAAAGGGAGTTACCATGACTTGTTAAAATGTCAATCGTGCAAGTAAGAAAGTAGCATGGAGCTATACTCCCTATTTAGCTCCATCTCTTTAACTGCTCAGTTTAAACGGATCGCGTTAATAGCTCATGGTAGGGTCTCAACAATGACTATACAACCACTTGAGTGCTCATACGGGCGACTCAGGCTTACGACACTTATGTGCAGTTGCACTTATATTACATGCCAATATTGGTGCCTTTTTTAGTACTGATCTGACCAGTTATTGGATCTGTGCACACATGATAATTTTGATAACTTAAAAAACATTTATTGCATAAAACAAAAGCAAAAATGAGTGCCTATTTAACTAAATGGTGTGGAAAATCGTCTAAAACATCTAACTATAAAAATATATGGCATAAATCTTCATCGGTAAGTAAAATATTTTTTTTAATTTGTTAACATCATTAACATTGCAGAGCTCAAGCTAAACTGGTTGGTTTTGAAAAAAGTGACACCGCGTTGATGTCTTTTTGAAAAGTCTCTTACTTTCACTAGAATATTAGATAAGTCTATCCCTTTCTATCTGGAAGTACTTTTAACCTAGTGCTGAAGTGCTGTGACAACTTCAAAAGAAAGTCGATAAATTATTTATCGATGGTACCTAAATAAAAAATGTCTTAATGTTTACATTTTAGATTTCCAAATATTTCCGAACTAAAAGAAAAATGGATCATTGCAGCTCATGGGACCCCAAATCTTTTATCCGGAAAACTTTGACTAAAATCCATTTAAAAAATATGTGATAGCTTGAGGGGCATCGTCTAACCTAGCCGTGAAATCAAAATTAGGAACTTTTAAAAGATATACTTTCTGTTGATTAAATTAGCCGATTGATTTACTAAATCTGCCTATAATAATAATACCTACCGGAGATTTATTGCGAAGAACGGTATGGTTGACATATTATATCGGGCTTGTCATCATCCGGGAGAATCAATTCTTCACATTATCTCTGGTTGTTCTCGTCTGGCTAAAGGAGAGTACTTGCATAAGCACAACTTGATAGCCAGGTTTATCCATCAACAACTTACTCTGAAATACTCTCTTGTACAATCGACAGTGACGCACTACAGATAGTTCTCGATAATGATCATATCGCTTTGTACTGGAATAGGCCCATCTCAAGACTATTGTAGCTAATAAGCCTGACGTAACGGCGTGGCGGTGAGCCGATACGAGAGGCATGCAATGATAGTTGATGTAACCGTCCCTCATGACGAGAAACACGTGAAAGCCGAAAAAGATTAAGTGTCTTGATGAGGCCCGCGAGGTTATCGACATGTGGGATGTGGACTCAGCAATCATTGTACTGATAGTCATGTCAGCTAGCCACGAGCTTCGACTAACATCTTTTTTTTTTGCTGGGAAATCATCCAATGACTTCTCTGGCTCTTGGGAGGGGCGGGAGGGCATAACATACATTTACTGACTAAAATCCACTCCTGTTCCTTCTTTGCCTTTGTTCCACGACTCCGGGGTTCTCTTTCGTACAACCCATGGCTCCAGTAGACATCGACCTTGCTGGGCCCCTATAACGGTTTGTTGACATCTCTTTCAAGCGCGTGGAACACTACATGCCGTCGACGACTCGAGCTCGGTTCGGGCGGTTACCGGACGCCCGGATGGAGTTTCCCATCGCTTGCTGTCCGCAAGCCTACGCTTATGATGACTGGAAATGCACAATGTATGTACGAATGCACTTCTGCACGAATCCGGTGCAGAAACTTCCCGAACTTACCAAGTCCGGTGAGGACCTGCGTCATGCGGAAAGTGAGGACGCCATGACGATTTTCCAGCCACTCCTCAAGGAGAAGACTTACCGCCATAATTATAGCGTGTCTATCGATCAATATCTTAGGAAACACTAGTTAGCCAGCTAGATCAAAAATTTGGTTCTGAAAACGGTTCTGTTGGACACGGTTTGTACAGTTAAGAGGTTTCTTTCTCTTGGAGCCCTGGCCAAACGTAGCTTGGACCCTGTTCCCGATACCAGTGAGCTACTATTTTTTTAACTGACTTTCAATAAAGAAGGATCCCTCAGTCGTGTAACTTTTTTTCTTTATATTGTTTTTAATGTTTTTTTAGAAAAAATTTAAAATGTAGTAAACAAGTAAGAATAATAAACAAACGATATAATCTTCGTTTATTGATTGATTTGCACCCAGTTAACACCTCAAGTGTAAAAAAAACTGAATTAATCGACGTCGATTTTATCAATATCGATATTATTGTTGCAAACTGACTTGTTTATCACTATGTTTGCTGATATTGTTGCATCAGCCAATCACAACCGCTGCATTTTCCCCCGACCCCGGTCCGCCACGGTGAATCGTGTGCCTAGTCAAAACCAGTTTATCCGCTCTCTAGTGGTTTAATTCTCTTTGGGTCTCAAGACCAGCTTGCGTAAGGCCTATATTCAGCAGTGAAAGTCTTTCGCGAGAAATGACGATAATGATACTATAATATACTTTTATATCTAGCTAGCCTTTTAGGAGAAAACAGAGTAATTATTTACATATGTAGGTACCAATTCCCCAAAATATTCACCCCAAATAATGTGATTATACCACTTAAGGGGATGCAACTCGAGATACATTTTCACTGGTTTTTCATACAACCGCTCTTACGCGATTATGACATTGTTCATTAGATATTTTGGAAACACAGTATCTTGTGGATATTATCTAGGCTAAATTTGTATAAAACTAATCCAGTAAAGACCTCTGAAAATTTGCTATTTTGCATGAACTTTGACACTTTAATAAGGCAAAAAAGTATAACAATAGAAGCCTTGCAAATTTAATCTAGATTCTGAATGACGACAATTTTTTTCAAATATTTTACGGGTTTAAAAAACATGTATTTCCTGGAACAAGTTTTGTAAAATATTCGAGTAAATCACGGAATTACCGAATGTTAACAGAGTTTTCAGGCGTTATATCACTTTTTATGCATTGCCTCTTTATCAAATATCGAGCTGGGATTGCGTTAGATGAAGCAACAAGCTTTTAAACCATGCTCAATGTTGACGATAGGCGATTGGAAAAGAACCCTCTTAATATAACAATCCAGTCAGCCCACATTTACAATTTCCACGTAAAACTGAATGAGATACATATCGCTTTCGTTTACATACCTACTAAAATACAAATTACTTTTTATTTTGTTTTTGTTTATTTTGTTTTTGTTTTAGGTGGGAATATCATCTTATGACAAATCTCGCTCTTGGGCGGAGCGAGAGATAGTTTCAGAATTACTGATTAAAAACCCACTCCTGTTCCTTCGTTGCCTTCGTCCCAGGGCCCCGGGTTTCGTTTTCACACTACCCAGCCGCAGGATGACAGATTTTTACTAAAGAAAACCACACCTATGTTCCTTCAGTTTCCCTTTGCGTCCCAGAACCACGGGTAACTATATAAATATAATATACTTAAGCCTTTTCAATTTTTTTAATTTTTGTCTTTCAGTCTTTTTTAATTTTTTATGTTATTTTTTGTATGTTCGTTCCTTCACGCGTGCGGCCGTCGCAAGCATTACTGCTTCACAGAAGGAGGCGACCACCGCCTATTCCCGCTCGCTCCGGAAGTCCGAACCATGGCTGTACCAGGGCCCGGGATGTTTTTGACTTGGATACCGAGTCCTTTAAGCCATGTTATCTTATGAAGTAGTCACTTTGAGTTCCATTAGTTATTTAGTATCCATCGTAGATGATAATGGTTTGCGCGTAAACACAGTAACATAAGTGCTTGCTGATTCAATGGGTAGTTCCAATAAACGAGCTGTCTACAAACATTTGTAAGAATGAATATGTGACCTAATAACGAATTGAAAATACTAGGTGCCGACCTACTCTTGTTTTTCTGGTACAAGGCTGCCAACATTGATGACGAAAATCAGTCTAGATATGTGCGAAGATTACGAGGGAAGGGTCCGTCAAATAGGCGTAAAACTGATATATTTTTTAGGGTTCCGTACCTCAAAAAGGAAAAACGGAACCCTTATAGGATCACTTTGTTATCCATCTGTCAAGACCCTTTATCTCGGGAACGCGTGGAGATATCGAGTTGAAATTAAAACCATATACTCAAGTCTGCCGTTCCTTGAAGGTCTGAAAAAATCAAACTTCTGAGTTAACAAAAACAAAAAATACGGCCGTTTATGTCGCAAAAAACGTGTATTTCGAAACTCTCAAGGGAATCAAAATTCATAAGGTACTTCCCATTGACCTGAAATTCGGTCCATGGCCCTTTATGGGGCGCCGGTATGGGCGCCGTCACTTCGAAAGCGACCGGCGGCCAAGCTGAACGCAAGCCAGAGGGTCATGGCCATCCGGATGGTGCGGGGATACCGCACGATTTCCCGCGAAGCAGCGTGCCTCCTTGCTAGCCAACCACCGTGGGATTTGCAGGGAAAAGACCTTGCACGCATGCACGATCTGCGCATGGAGATGCAACTCCGGAGCGAAACTCCGCTGCCGCGCCAAGTAGCGGCATGGCGGAAAAACTTCCGGCGGGATCTCATGGTGGAATGGCGACGGCAACTGTCGCAACCCAGTGCTGGGCACGCCTTAATTATGGCGATAAGTCTTTGAGGAGTGGCTGGAAAGACCTCACGGCGTCCTTACTTACCGCATGACGCAGGTCCTCACCGGGCATGGTAAGTTCGGGAGGTTCCTGCACCGGATCCGTGCAGAAGAGACGCCCGGGTGCCACCATTGTGTGGACCGCCCGGAGGACACGGTGGAGCATACGGTAGAGGTGTGCCCCGCTTGGGCAGAGCACCGCCGTGTCCTCGTGGGGGCGATCGGCGGCAGTGATCTCTCGCGCCGGGCCTTGGTACAGGCCATGATCCGGAGCGAGGAGGAATGGCAGGCGGTTGCCTCCTTCTGCGAAGCAGTAATGCTAGCATAGGAGGTGGCCGATCGCGTGAGGCAACAGTCCTCACGCCCCAACCGCCGCCGGGATTCCGATCCCGATTTCCGGCCACCGTAGGCGCGGGCTTGCGGACGGCGAACGATGGGTGGCTCGCCGTCCAATCGTCCGGTAACTGTCCGGAACGAGCCCAAGTCGTCGACGGCGTGTAGTGTTCCACGCGCGCCTCAAGGAGATTTCAGCAATCGTAGGGGCCCAGCAGGGTCGAGGCCTACTGGGGCCATGGGTGATGCGAAAGTGACCCCCGGGGCCCTGGAAAAAAAAAATGGCAAAGAAGGAACAGGAGTGGGTTTTTAGTCAGTAAAAGTCTGGCACTATCTCCCACTCCGCCCAAGAGCGGGGGTTGTCATTAGATGATTTTCCAACCCGAAAAAAAAAAAAAAACCTTGCCAAATTTGATAACTTTATAACCCCTCAGTGCGTGAGTACGACTCGCACTTGCCCGGTTTTAAAATATAATTTTCTACGTTTATGTCTCGGTGGAACTATTTCTGTATTTAAACCCTTAGAGGGGTGAAGAGGAGTGGCAAAGTTTAATGTTTGTTTATTAATGACGCCTAAACGGCTGGCCGGATTTAGATGAAGCTTGGCATACCTACCTACGGCTAAAGCAATGTGCCATCATCATTTCAGCCGAAAGACATCCACTATTGGACATAGGCCTCACCCAAGTGTCACAACAACGAACGGTCCTGTGCGTTCAGCATCCATCGGATTCCTGCGACCGTCACCAGGCCATCAGTTCACCTTGTAGGTAGGCCTTCCAACGCTACGTCCGGTACGCGATCGCCATTTCAGAACCTTTGGGCCTCATCGACCATCTGTACTCCGAACAATGTGCCCCAATGTTATATTCAGATTCTAAATAACTTAATTCGCTGGTATTCACTTAATAAAGTCACGGGACATCGCGCAGTTCCACAAACTAGGTAGATACACTGGATACGTACTTAGCTAACATAATTTGCCAGTAACACACGGTAGAAACTCAATTATACTTTAATGAGTGCCAATTTTGTGAGTCCTCTTCCACATGGAATTTAGAAACACTGGCATTCTGCATAACGAAATTACTATGTACTACGGTACTGTTTTTAAAACAACAGAATCGTTTTGTATTAAGGTTTGCGTTCCATTGCTTGTTTTATTAGGGATTTCAGAGTTTGAGAGAAGATGGCATGTAGATTCAGCGCAATGAATACTAAAATGGTTGGAAAGTTTTATAGAAAGAATTTCGTGAAACGTAACTTGCATTTTCATTCTCTATGAAACTAACAAAAGTCTATCTACCGGAACGAGACAAAGTGGGAAAAATTGATTTTGTTTATTGTGTATGTGTTGTGTTATTGTGTAGTTGTTGTGTTGGTGTGCAAAATAAACATGTTTTTCTTTTTCTTTCTTACTGGATCTTTCAATAGGGGTTTTAGAACTGAGGACTTATCATGACGTGTTAAATTGTCAGTCATGTGAGTAAGAAGGAGGGATACAGCTATAATCCCTATACAGCTCCATCCCTTTAACATTTCAGTAAAATAGATGGCGTTAAGAGCTCGTGGTAGTACTCCTGGAATCCTCTACAGCAACTGTTGAACCATTATACCAAAATAGTAACAATTTCATAGAAACTTAAATCTTTGGGTACAACATTAGTGGCCTTATCGCTGACAGCGATATCTACCAGACAACCTTAGGATTTACTATAAGAACTAAGGCCATAAGCCTAAGGTGTCGGTGGAGATAGAAAAAGTGAATGTTTCTCTGTTACATGGCTAGTTCTACAAATTGGGGAATTATGGTTGGACCAGGGCGTAGAACAATATTTATTAATTATTTTTGTTAAATGACATAATGAAATAAAAGTCTGTATTGGTTTCTAATTGGACACTGAAAATCATCTCTCACAAGCAAATATTTATACGACAAATTTACCTCAAAATAGGTAAAATCGTTACTTCCCTGTGGGGCGAATTTCCGAAATCCAAAAGACAAATTCATGTAATATGGTTTAAAAAGCAATTTAGAAGAATAATTTTATTATAAGATAATAATCATTTGTATAGGGTTTCCAGAAAACATGTAATGGTTTTACGATCTCTCATTTTCTCCGAGATTTGATCGACTTAATAATGGCGACACATATTTAGTATCACTTCCCTGTCACCTCAAAGTTTGTTAAGATCACTATGAAATTGGATAGCAAGGTTTGTTCCCGCTCGGGCAATAGAAAGAAAGAGGTGACAATAGCATAGTAAGGGCTGTGTTTTGTTTCACTTGAGCGGCAATTAGTCGTGTCCGAACGTTTAATGTGAACAATCGCGTTCGGATCAGACAAATTCTCACTCACATGCTACATATTTACATATAAAATATTATTTCATTTTAATGCATTGTAAGTATTTCTTTCAGTTGCATGGACGATTTCTAGAAGTTTTTATTGTATAAAATTAAGTAATCTTCTAGATTTAGAGAAAAAACATTCAAAACTTCACTTCCCTATCTATTACTTTCCTGGAAATACATACACAGGGAAGTGAGAACATTCCAGGGAAGTGATAAAAGGCATGTTCTGTGGCTCTTAGAACTAAATGAATTCTACAGTGCGTCATTACAAGTTTTTATTTAAGTTGCTCTGTGTGTTAATTTGTCAATTGTATATACGCATCAAATTGTGCAAGTCAGATTTCACCAACTTTCTAGGGTCCAATCGAGTTGCACCTGTTTATGACAAGTGAGAATTAAATATTGTTACCGGTAAAGGTACAAGGATAGAAAAGGAAATTGAAGGACAATGTGAGATTTGAAAATTAAAAAAGTGACCAAAAAACGCAAGACTGATAAGAAAATTAAGAAAACTTGACCAGTTTAGCAAATAAACAGCGTAAACACCGATGAAAAAGGAAGTCGACAAAGGAAACAAATAGAAAACGAATCTGACGATTACTCTTGTGTTACAATAAGTTTAAGTTTTAAGTTAGAGTGATTGTTATATGTTTTTCTTTAATATTTGTCTGATTTGGCCTATTCAGGTTATTTGTATTTCCAAAAAGACTGAGGACTGTATTCCAACTCATTTTAAAATGTTAGAACACCTGTTAAATTTGAGCACACACCTGTAACAAAACAACGAGTATTCACTGTTTCAAAATCTTATCTTATGATTACTCGCTGTTTTGTTACATAAATGGTAAAAGACTTGCTTGCTTGCTTTGCCTTGCGTTCCAGGACCCCAGGTTTCCCTTTTGGAAACCAACGTATGGCCCCAGTAGGTTTCGACCCTGTTGTGCCCCTACGATTCTGTTGACATCTCTTTGTGGGATACTATGCGCCTTCGATGACTCGGGCTCGGTCCGGACGATTACCGGACGACCGGGATGGCGAGCGACTAACTATACAGTGGGTTCTATACTGGAACTGTAGATCCAGTTCACGTTGTTTATTTTTTTATTCAAATCAAAGTTATGTAGTTTTCAAATGTCGACAAAATAGGTACAGTTGAATATTTGCAAAAGATAAGAAAAGAAAGAAAAATATTTTATTTGGCACATAGAGACACAAACACGGCGCGGTCTAATTAGACAATTACCTATTTCACAAAGGGCCAACTAGCCAAGTCACCATTAGGTACGCAAGGATCCTAGCCAAGTCACCATTAAAAAGATAAATGGATCCTTCCATGCCTACCCATGGAAGGATCCATTTATCTATATTCTACCAATGAAAAAAAAAAATACGGTACGTTGCCCTTCAGACCAACACGATATTTTGGACCAGACTGTTAGATTTTCAGATAATTTAGACAGATGTTTCAACCTACCTATACTCCTGTTTAAATCCATGCCATTTATATTCGGGGCTTATCTGGTTGTCCATAGCAACCAACAGCTCGGAATTACGCCTACAATGGGTACCTAAAACATGTTTAATCATAATAAGTTATACCGGAATAGAGGATAATAATTTGTAATCTGCGTAAAGGGTAAATTTGATTGCCGGCAGGATTGTTGTCACGTTTTTTTTTTGTAAGGTGGTAATCACACCTATATTCTTTCATTGCCTTGCGTTCTGGAACCCCGGACTTACCTTTCGGAAGTCAACCCAAGATCTCTGTAGGTTTCGGTCCTGCTAGGCCCCTGCGATTTTACTGACATCTCCTTGAGGCGCATGTGGAAAACTACGCGTCGTCGACGATTTGGGCTAGATCCGGACAGTTACCCATTGTCCGTTATCCGCTAGCCCGTGTATACGGTGGCTGGAACTCGGGATCTGGATCCCTGTGGCTGGGGCGTTTGAATGTCCATTTCCTCAAACGTGCGTGCGCCTTCTTCGCTAGCATTACTACTTGGTAGAAAGAGGCGGCCGCCCGTCATTCCTCCTCGCTTCGGACCATGGCCACCACCGCACCACCATACCACCATGAACATGGTGACCATGGAGTCACCGCTTTAACCGCCATTTATATAAGAAAAGTGGCCGCACCGCAAAAATTCGTGCGAAAATATTAAACCAACTGATCGCGATCACTTCGCTCAACACCGCAACCACATGCGGTGGGTCTTCTAGGTCACCGCAATAGAGTATCAATTGTTTGTTCCATTTGTGTTATTCCAATCACGCAGGACACCACATAAGGCTCAACACAAACAGACGCGGAATTGAACTGTCGCGACGTTTTTTGCTAAAGGTACAGGAACACAGTTGGGTATTAGTCAGTACCTATAAAATCTGACAATTACCCTTGCTCCACCCAGAGCGGGAGAAATTACTTTTAGAGGTATGCGGAACAGAGAGTAAAGTCCCGCAAATCTCCGTTGAAAAGGGAGGATCCTCCGACCAGACGGGTGTTATGTCTGGTGGGCTACTACTACCCGATAGATGATTTCGGACTGTTCTATATGTTCTAAACGTGCGGAGAACTTTGATTGCGCGATGCAGGATTAGTTCTTATGTGACGCCATAGATGTCGCTACATCACTCCCCTCCGGAGATCGGAGATCGATGGTTCTTGATGGTTCTTGATGCTTCTTGATGCGTACCAGGCCAGTGGTAGGTTGGTTCCGGTGAGTCGGAACCGATTGCTGCATAGTTCTCGGTGAGTCGGAACTGCCTGCGGTGATGCCCCAGTGAGTCGGGGTGTTGCTGTCCCAGTGAGTCGGGATGATGCCCCAGTGAGTCGGGGTGATGATGTCCCAGTGAGTCGGGATGATGCTGCAGGCTCCAGTGAGTCGGAGTAGTGCTGCTAGCTCCAGTGAGTCGGAGCGGTGCTGTGCGATGTAGTGGCTTGACTGCTTGCGTCGACCAGGAGAGGTTCTTCATAGTTCTTCATGTGACTGGCCGAAGGTGCGGTGTGATTAGCCAAGGTCGCTGATGAGGCTGAGGGTGATGACCAGGTATGACCAGGTAGGCATGCTGGTGGTCAGGATACCCTTTATAGCCGTGGGTGCTGGCTGTATGGCTCGCTGCTCGAAAGCTTGAGGAAGTGATGATGACGTCACGAAGTAGTTGCTGCACGAAGGCTGCGCTGCCGTTCTTTTGTCAAGGGTCACCAGTTTGGAGGTAGACGGAACTGAGAGTAAAGTCCCGCAAATCTCCGTTGAAAAGGGAGGATCCTCCGACCAGACGGGTGTTATGTCTGGTGGGCTACTACTGCCCGATAGATGATTTCGGACTGTTCTATATGTTCTAAACGCGCGGAGAACTTTGATTGCGCGATGCAGGATTAGTTCTTATGTGACGCCATAGATGTCGCTACATACTTGTAGATTTCCCAACCACAAAAAAGGGATGACAAAGGCAGTGTACACCTTCTCTACTATTCACTAAACCATAAAGAACTCTAAGAATATACAGGGTGTTTGGTGCATAGTGTGCCAAATTGAAATGGTCGACGAGAGGGGTCATCTGCTATCCTTTCAGACAACTAAACACTTCTCATCGACTTTTTATTGTTTTATGAAAATAAGACACAAATTATTCATCTAAATAAAAAAAATTAAAAATATATAAGGCTCTGAATTTTAATTTTATTTAGATGTGTATTGTATTAGAGTACTTTTAAATTTAAAATTAGTGACATTAGCTCTAATTTTTTTTAATTTACTCGCAAAGTTTTGGACTTAAATTAAAGCTGCGACCTTCTGGTCAACGCTTGATGCAAGGGCGATGTAATAAACTGTCAATGGATTGAACCATGTCAAAGTCGAAAATAGTCTCAAGGATACATACATCTAGGATAAAAATATTTACATAAGCATATAAAAATTTTCATCAAAAGTCACTCAACCGTTAACAACTTGATAATATTCAGTTGCGGTTTTATAGTCATCGAAATGTGTCACTTATTTAACTTTCGTCATTTTTATCGTAATAATGATTACAAACGAAAATTATAACATAAAAAAAATAATCTTATTTTATTTTAGAACTCAAACACCACGTTCCCCAGCATATAAACAGTGTCAAGTGTCAATAAACTTTGACGTTACACTCAATGACATTTGAAAAATCTGTCTGACGTGTTTTTGTGTACGCCTAAAATCTTGTTTGTTGAAAAATAAGAAATAAAAGTGTAACGACAAAGCTTTTAAGTGTTTAATCATCATTAATAATAATTAACAAAGCGTTTGAAATGCTGAAAGCCGTTATACTTATTGGAGGGCCACAAAAAGGTAAGAATTCTTACATCCGTCTTTACGTCACCGGCTTTCTTATCAATATATTGTATTAAAACATATAAATATGTATTACAGCTACTTAAATTATATCTAGAAACTAGATATGTTTAATTAATAGTACTAGAAAGTAAACTAAGGTACCGATTTGTCATTAAAAGTGCATTTTTCGAAGTGTAAAGGTTATGTAAATAAAATAACGATATCCGCCAATAACACCGTATGAAGTGTCTTTTCATAATAATAGTTAGTATTTCAGTGTTTATCATCTTCTTAACCACAAAAAATCAAAGTGTTCTCAGCGCGAATGGGCAATTTTTAGATTTCGTCCTGTAACAAAACTAATAAGAAAATCAATACTTTCTATGATTTATTCTACTTATGTCATGTACTCGTGACCGTGGCGTGCTGGGTATATTTTTATTCGTCATGTATATGCCGTGGCCAGATCATAGAAATTGATCACTTCATGATATGGCCAACTAAAACTGGCCGGATCATATTGACAGTTGAAAGGCTAATTGATGTAAGCGACATTATTTCAAAAAAATTGAAATCTGACTCATTAGACGGAGAAAAATTTGCTGATTCTGAATACGTATATAACTCAATATTGGAAAAAATGTTGTTTAGATCAATTAGCCTTTCAACCGTCGATATAAACATTTACATTTGATGATATGTCGATCCTCGTTTGGCCTTATCATTGATGTAGGATTTCTATAATAAGAAAAAGTTTTAAGAAAGTAGGCCAAACGAGGATTGAAATTTCGTAAAACTTTAATGTTTAACCTATTGAGTAGCAGCAAAATAGAAAGACATTGATAGATGGCGTTCGCTGGGGGTTTAATGAATTAAAATTATCTGGCCAGTTTTAGTTGGCCATATCAATTTCTATGATCTAGCCACGACATATACATAACTATGGTAGTCTGGTTATTTATTTAATTCATTAAACCCCAAGCGAATGCCGGTGTTCGCTCGCTCATTGTCATTCCATTGTGTCTCTAATTACGCTACACAAAAGGTTAAGACCACCAGTAAAAGATGTACACACACAAATAAAGGTGTAGTACATTTATGTTTTAAATTAGTGCAATTACAGGTTAAATATTATTAGATTACACCTCATTTCAATTATGTTTGATAAGAATCTATGACTATTGCACTCAATTAGTTTTAACAGCAAATTATTATACTTATCTGTTACACAATCATGGTTATACTTAACGCATATTTTTTACAGTTCTTTCTTTAATCTTTCGAATACCGTAATTAGAGACACAATAGAAACACAATGAGAGCGAACACTGGTGTCCGCTGGGGGTTTAATGAATTAAACAATATATAATACTTTCCTTTATATTGCGTAAAATAATAATACATCCTCTAGTGCTAGTTTAATGTTTCTGGGTGTCTTGTGTATGTGAGTTTACATTTTGTGAACATACCCACACCGAGGGAGTTAATACTTTATTTATTTATTTATTAAAGATACACACACTATCTTAACAGGCTGGACAGGAATACAATAGTGGTTCCCAAAGACACAAAAATAATTGAAAAAGAAATCATCTTATGGTTAACATTTACCTAAAAATCTAAAACAATACTAAATTTTATTACAATATATATGCTACTAACTATAAAAATAAAAGATTTAAATTATTTTTTTCCTCTGTGTTATATCTGCAATCAGAGTTTGACACTATGAGCAAATTTGGTGAGTGTGCTATGTCAGTTTGAGTGCGTTCCCCATTGGGAACGTCTCCTCATCATCTATCTATATGATGTCCTTTCGCTTAAGATGCTATAAATAAATAATAAAACTTAACCTTAACCCATATGTAAATAAAATATAAAATCAGACTTAACAGTAACAGTAACTGTAACAGTACAGTAACAGTAACTAACAAAATTTAATAAAACTCTTGCAAATTCACTCTCATGACTCGAAAATAGGTCAATCCTCTCATACACTTCGTTTATTATTATTATAATTTCTAACACAATATGAGGGTACCTGGGTTTCCGAAGAACGCTGCCCTGTATCTTTTTTTTAATTATATAAATTAGTGCTTGACTGTGATCCCACTTGATGGTAAGCACTGATGCAATCAATGACGGTGAATCATACTAGTTTGTTTAGTATTTTTAGCTTTAGCCCTGAAGACACCTAAATAATAATCGGGTCCGTAACGTTAAGGCGAGAGTCACATGGTCGATTACCGGAAAGTCGACTGGACGATGGATCAAATAGAATTTTTTGCGAAAAATCCTTTTATCGCGAAACGCTACTTCGACTGAACGATTCATCGAATATTTATTAATTGATGTCATGCCTTCACGATCCGGTAGGATGTGGAACTAGAAGGGTAGGGAAACATCAAGGAACACTAAATGTGACCTTGATCTCAAGGTCAAATGTATAAAATGTGAGAAAAGTCAGATACACCAAAGATCAATGACCTTGATATTAGGGCCAGATGTATAAAATGCGTGAAAACGTCTGGTACAAAGTAAAGATCAATCTTTTTATGTCTCCAGGTACCCGCTTCCGTCCCCTCTCCCTGGACACACCAAAGCCGTTGTTCCCAATAGCAGGGATCCCACTAATCCAGCACCATGTGGAGGCGTGCGCCAAGCTGGAGGCCTGCAAGGAAATCCTCATCATTGGAGCATACACTACTAATACTATGGCACAGTTTGTTAGTGACATGCAAAAGGAATATCATGTTATTATAAGGTACATTTAAATTTAAATTTAAACTGTTCATCATCATCATTTTCGTCCACTGTTAGGCCTCCCCCAAGTGTCGCCATAACGACCGGTCCTGTGCGTCTCGCATCCGTCGGATTCGTGCGACCCTCATCAACTTATCGGTCCACCTTGTAGGAGGCCTACAAACGCTGCGTCTTCCTATACGTGTTCGCCACTCCCTTTCGTTCCCGTCGTCCATTTGTTCTGCGAGCAATGTACCCTTCCCAGTGCACACTGCCACTTAAGTTTGGTATTCAAACTGCGTATAAATAATTAAACCCTCGAGTACTCACGCTACGAGCATTTTTCCGCCCTCAGAAAACAAATGTTAGTATTTTCAATAATACGCAAAATTCACAGGCAAAAAGAGTAAAACTACCCAGTGTAAAATTTGAGGACAATCAGTTTACAGACAACCGCTATAGGAAAGGATTTCTCCCTCCAGCACCCCTAGCCAAGTTGATAATCTGCAATCGTTAACGCTAGTGGTAAAAATTTCAGATACCTTCAAGAGTTCACTCCCCTCGGCACTGGAGGTGGTCTCTACCACTTCAGGGATCAGGTCCGCGCCGGCAATCCTTCTGCATTCTTCTTGCTGAACGGAGACGTGTGTGCTGACTTCCCTCTCAAGGAGCTGTGGCACTTCCATGAGGAAAAGACTAATGCTTTGGTAAGAGTTAAAGACTGTTTTTGGGTAGTTTTCAGCTTTGACCGTTTGCAGTAGCGGCCCTGACGTATTTTGTATTTGTGGCTGATGTCCGCAACTCTACGTTTAAAGCGCCTATTTTGTACTGACCATTTTGTAGACGGTACCAGCCCCCGTAGCCAAGTTACAACCGTTTCGTTTCGATTCTTTTTTCGTTTCTCTTTTCGTTGATCGAGTCGGCCACGCTTCCTATTCCTTTGTTCTAACCACGTGACTGAGCGTTGAGATGACGTCAGAACAAAGGAATCGGAGGCGTGGCCCACTTTAGGCGATCAACGAAAAGAGAATCGAAACGAAACGGTTGTAACTTGGCTAGGGGTGCTGAGTTCTCGAAGTACTTTCCCCTCTATCCAGCGACCACTGGATAGGTTATAATCAGATTAGCTGCTATCTCGTCTTCCTCCATGCTGGCTCTGCAGAGTGGGCTGTCTGTAACTCCTATGATAGAGAAGTGCTAATTAAAGATTCCGTGGCATTTGTAACGGTGATGACTTTGCACAAATGAGCTTTAGTAAGTCGTAGAGACCCTGACGTTAACCGTCACCAATAATATTACCAGCAAGTCAATGTGCATGCACATCAAAATCGTTAAAAATCATTTCTAAAATTCCAGCCTGTCAATCCATTTTATTAATTTAATCCTACAATTACTAGCGTTTATCAACCTGTGACTTTAATGCATACGGTTGGCTGCGCCAGAAAGAGGGTTAGAGCTCATAAATACCAGAGATATATAGACACGTTGGCGGCAGTTGTTAATGCGTCGATATTCCAACTTTGAAGATTAGCGGCAGCAGTCATGTGTGTCAACTGTCACTATAGGATGACGGCTGCCGCTGACGCGTGTCGACGGCTGCAGCTACCTCTGCCGTTGGCAACATGCTGCTCGTGTGTATGAGTTCTTATGATTTTTGAGTATTTGTATGTATGTTTTCTTGGCATGTCCTTGAGCCTAAATTAAGTATTGCATTTTAACTTAAGAGGTGTTAGATTAATCTTTGTCGTGAGATCGTGTGGGTTTTTCACGCAAATTATGTTTTCAAAATCAATGTAATGTTGGGTATTACAATAAAGGGCTCGAGAAGACGATTTTAAAAGTATTATCACAACATTAGAGGAGACAAAAAAAGTTGACAGTTTCAAAAACTAAAACTACTAAAAAGTTCAAAATAAGTCTCTTTAAGCAACCTGATACAGATGATGGTGTCGAATCTGTGATAAATAAAACTCGAATTTTTAAACTTCGCGCGCCTACCCGGTTACGCTAATTACGGTTGCCATTTCGTGTTCAATGCAAAATTAAAATTCGTTCATAAAATACGATACATATGATATGCATTATGCAATGTTGCCGCTCTGACCGCAATCTCTCTGATCTCACTCGAACACTTTACAAAAAAAAAGAGATGAACACTAGTGTGTTTCTGCCTCTTTCTGTCGCAGAGGCTTTGTATTTGGCTTAATCTGCCATCTCACTTTTCCCTATAAAAGCATAAAAATGTGAGTCTGTGTGAGTAAAATTTGATACTGTGTGCAAGTACTCATAATTTTTTTTTTCTATTAAAATCATACTAAAATAGTCCAGACTTGTACTCGTAATTTTGAACCAATGAATTTTACTACAAGGCTAACTTTTACTACGCAAACTACGAGGCGCCCTCTATGACGCGTAACAGTTCCACAAACTACAAATTAGTTCAAATTTGCTTTAGAGGTTTATGATTAGCTATTGCTGTAACTTACTTGGTTTTGAAGTGATAAAACTTTATTAACTTTGAAATGAATTCGGAAACGATACTTGTGGTTGTGGTGTATGTATGGAAACGATAATTGGCCAGGTAAAGAGTTTGAGTTTTAGAGATAAATATGATCTCGTAACTTCAAAAATATTCTAATCAGGGGTAGGTTTACCTACCCGCATACTACTACGAATAGAAAAAAATTCTAAGTAGGTACATTCAATTCTTAATTTGATCAGAATCTTGTGTGATACAGAAGCGAAGAACGAAAAGCTATGGCTGTTTAAATTGTGAGTATTTGCTAATTAATTAATTATATTACATAATTATTAATATCGTAAACAAATGATTGATTACTACAATCTTTTGTGCGCCATCTAGTGGATTTAGAAGTAGCCAGCTATAATAGAATGTTGTGAGTGAGCAAGAGTTGCCAAAAAATATCAATAGATGGCTCTTATATAGTTTACGTCATTTATGATGTTTACATAATTTCTGTTTAATTATTGACAATTAAAATCAGCATTACAGCAAGAAATTTTGTACTGATGATACGTGACGGTGGATTATAGCGCGAGTTTTTTTTATTTGGAATATTAGGTAAGTGAGTAGTACTTTAGATAAGTCAAGGTTCCTTGGCTTGCCCCCTGTAAAGGTATCTGGCACGCCACTGCATCCATTATAATCAAAAACCAAATTTATACTAAAATAGCCAATAGTTCCATTGTAACAGCAATTAACCTATGCATCCGTTATTTGGGGGATCATCTAATGTAATAGTTTATATTATATTAAATATATATGTATGTTTATTATATATATATATATATATATAATACATTTAATCCATTGTTTTCCTATTAATCTTTTTTTTTTTATCCACCTACCATATTTTCTCTTCCCTAGCCTTGGTTGACTGGTAGAGAATGTCTAAGGCATTAAGTCCGCCTTTGTACCTTTGTGTTGCATGAAGTTTTAGTAAATAAATAAATAAGTAAATAATTATAAGGAGACTTAAAATGACTCTTTCAAACTATGTTATTCTACTAATAATTTCCTTTTTTACAGGTAACAATAATGGGCACAGAAGCAACTCGCCAACAATCAGTGCACTACGGTTGCATGGTCCGAGAGCCCGCCACTAAGTCAGTCACCCACTACGTCGAGAAACCCAACAGTTATGTGTCCACGCTCATCAACTGTGGCGTCTACATATGCTCCCTGCAAGTGTTCCAAACAATGGCCGAGTCCTTTCAAAGGAAACAGGATGTGTTCTATAGGTAATCTATTAGTTATAAGTTAGTTACCGACTACGTTGAGGACAAATTCAAGAGTTGCGTCTACGCTCATCAACTGCGGCGTCTACATGTGCTCGCGGCAAATATTCCAGACTATAACCGAGTCGTTTCAGAGAAAACAGGATGTGTTCTATACGTAATCCATTTTATTTAGATAGAAGTCAGTTACCAACTACGTTGAGGACAAACTCAACAGTTGCTATACTATGTACAGTTTCCTTTCTATAGTCCTTACTATCACGTGTACCTATAGAATATATTATTACCATTACAAGTGTACCTAAGTGTCTAACTGTATATATAATTTGAATCTCCAGGATCCCTTCATCAGACCCTGACCTGATAACCATGGGACCGCCTGGGCTTCTTCCGAGTAAACGGGCATCATACATAAAAATAAAAGAATTGAATACCTCCTCCCTTTTATAAATCGTTTAAAAAGGCGGCTTATTCTATAATCATCTGTTTATGTTGTAGCGGTAATGGCCAAACCAGCCCCGACTCTGGATACATGTCCTTTGAGCAAGACGTGTTGATGCAGCTGGCGGGAACCAACAAGTTGTATGCCATGCAAGTGAGTACATTACAATCCACCATTTTATTTAAATAAATATAAATCTGTTCATTAAAACTAGAAACAACAACTGCCGTCATTATTATCCCCTGAACTGGTCTAAAAGCTAGCGAAGGAGGCGAGACTTCCTCACACCCCAGCCGTCGGGATTCGGAACCTGCTTTTAAGCCACCGTAGGCGTGGGCTTGTGGATGAGAGCAATGGGTAGCTCGCCGTCCGACCGTCCGCACCGAGCCCAACTCATCGACGGCTCGTAGTATTCCACACGAATTTTAGCGAGTTAACAGCAACAACACACCAATCACCAATCCGCACTGGGCCAGTGTGGTGAGTTCCTAGTGGGGAGGCCTGAGTCCAAGCAGTGAGAACATTACAAGGCTGTTTATGCTATTATTATGCTAAAATGTTAATAAAAATCATTAATCCTCAGATAACGAACTGGTGGTCTCAAGTGAAGACGGCGGGGTCAGCTATCTACGCGAACCGCCACTACTTGGAGCTACATCGAGACCGTGTATCTAAAGAGTCGCCTTGCACCATACTGCCTGATGTATTTGTACACCCTACTGCTAATGTGGACTCTACTGCTGTGGTAAGTGATACATTTTATTCTATGAAAAAAAAAGCATTAACTACACAGCAGCCACTATATAATACATTTTGATACAAGTGGAGAAAATTGGTCATTGCGACCGAAGCGAATTTCGAGGTGTTATGGAGCCGAGTGTTGCCGTAATAGATTTCCGTGTATCAAACGTTTTTAGGGTTCCGTAGCCAAATGGCAAAAAACGGAACCCTTACGGATTCGTCATGTCTGTCTGTCTGTCCGTCCGTTGACATACGGACGGACAGCCATTTTTTTCCGAAACTCTAAGAACTATACTGTTGAAACTTGGTAAGTAGGTGCATTGTAACTTCTAAAATAAGAGACTAATAAAACTAAAAAATATATGTTGTACATTACCATGCAAACTTCCTCCGAAAATTGGTTTGAACGAGATCTAGTAAGTGCGCGAGTCCGACTCCCAGTTTTTTCAATAAATTAACGGGGAATTGACGCGCGACTCGTGAGGGTCGCTAAACATCTAGCCTGATACGATACATGTAATAAATTGTAGCGGGGTTGAACTCGCGCTTTTCCTCACTAGTGCGAAATACAGTAAATTGCGTGTCTAAAAGCGGTAGGAGTAAGAGCGGGTTCTCGAGTACTTACTCGAAATTTATTAGTCAGCCAGCATGATGAAAGAGAATCCTAACGCCCCGACGCCCTAGGCGACCTTCAATTTGCAATGTGCTATGCCCACTGCCACTTAAGTCTGACGATTCTTCGGTTATATCAGCAACTTTGGTTCTCTTGCGGATATTTTCATACCTGATGCGATCACGCAAGGAAACTTCGAGCATAGCCCTTTCTATTACCCTTTGGGCGACTTGAAGCCTTCTTATGCGGTCCATTGTAAGCGACCACATTGCAGAGCCATATGTCATTACAGGCAACATGACCTGGTCATAAGCTTTATTCTTGAGACCATGTGGTATGTTGGACGAGAAGATACCGCGCAGCTTCCCGACCGCTGTCGAGAGCGGGAGGAAATATATCTACCCTAAAAAAAAGGCCAGCAGTGTCTGTCTTTTACTGACTAAAGCCCATCCGTGTTCCTTCAATTGCCCTTTGCGTTTCAAGGTTACGGTGACTTTCGAACATTCTCTCAGCACAGTTCAGGGCTAGTAGAGTTTGGTCTACGCATCGCAACAGATCACACAAAAGATAGCCTGGGCCTGGTTGGCTACGAGAGCACATAAATTTACAAGCGAGAAGGTGGTGGTCCCTGGCACCGGGCTGCAGGTAGCCTAAAGAAGCCATGCCAAACTTAAATAGAACCCTAACCAGCAACCTTCTGCGACTGGACAGAGGCAGCCTGCGTCTGGTGGCAGGGACCATCACCGAACACTGCTCAAACAAACACTTCTTCACAATGAATATCACAGATAGCCCTCTGTGCAGAGGATGCATGGAGTCAGAAGAAACTGTCGTGCATGTGCTCCTCGAGTGCACAGCCGTCAGTGAAATAAGAACCTTGGGAGCACCGAATTCACTGATGGACGCCCTGAACAAACTTAAGATACTCATCTGTTTCTGGAATGAGGTGGATTGGTTGGAGTAAAGGCCGCCATGGCCCACGCACAATGGTCCGATAAGGACTAAGTGCGGAAACCAGACCACAAAGATAAGAAGATGGCCTAGTTTTTTTTTATTGTAGAGATAGGCTCGAGCTGGTCCACAAAACTCACCTCATGTAAGGCAACGATGTGGTCGACGATGTAGCACGTCTGCCTAGAAGTAACCTTAAAGATCCCCAGGTTGATGCCATCAGGAAGCTCAGACTCTGGCAGGATATAAAACTCCTTAGCTCTACGTACAATTAATGTGTTTCCAAAAGGTTAGAATATCATATTGCATCTGAATAAATACACTTACGGCTGGGCAAGAGTTTCCACAAAGTGGGTACCTGAGGATGGACGTCGCCGCTGAGGTCGACCTGGGAAGAGATGGCCTAGAGGTAAGGGCGCTGGTTCAAGGTGGCTTGAGAGAAGAATACCTGGAGGAAGTTGTGGGAACCCTTTACCCAGCAGTGGAAAAGTATATGCTACTATTACTATGAATTAAAAAAAACTGGGCAAGTGCGAGTCGGACTCGCGAACTGATGGTTCCTTACAAACTTATCTATGTTGAATTCCCGAATGGAGTCGTGAAATATTTTCAGAACCGCTATTTTTTTTGTGACGTGACGATAAATTTACTGTTTTCAGATTTATTCCTATGTCTGTGCTATAAGACCTTGTTTTAGGTCAATTTTTAGGATTCTAGGTACCCTATGAATTTTGTTTCCATTGAGAGTGTCGAAATACACGTTTTTTGCGACATAAACGACCATGTCGTTTTTTTGTTAAAGGTTTGATTTTTTCATACATTTACAACTCGATACCTCCACGCGTTTCCGAGATAAAGGTTCTTGACAGACAGACAACAAAGCGATCCTATAAGGGTACCGTTTTTTCCTTTTGAGGTGCAGAACCCTAAAAATATCTGAATAAAAATATTCACTAAAGAAGTTGTAATTTTTTTTTCACCATACAGATTGGTCCCAACGTGTCGATCGGTGCTGGAGTGACGATCAAGGCTGGCGTCCGGATCAAGGAGTCTATTGTCCTTAACAACGCTACTGTGAACGACCACGCTCTGGTTATGTATTCTGTTGGTAAGTTCGACTTAATTTAAAAGGCAGAGATGTGAATATAAAGTTTTTCGAAATTCCGTGCGCTAGTTGGCAGTACTGAGTTGTCAGGTCCAGGAACCTGTCCAATGGCATAAAATTTCTGACATTAATGTCATGTTCACGTTAAGTTAAAATCTACAGACCCGAATGCGGTCATGTTCTCGCTAGATGACACGTATCGTAGTTTTTTTTTTTTCGGTGGGAAAGTCATCTAATGACATCCCCCGCTTTTGGGCGGAGCGCGACATAGTGTCAGACTTTTACTGACTAAAAACCCACTCCTGTTCGTTCTTTGTACGCGGGCGATCGGATTGAGACATTTTTTAAAAATAGGTATAAAATTAAAAAAATATTATTTCATCCAGTGGGTCAAGAAGCGTCGGTAGGAGAATGGTCCAGGGTCGAGGGCACTCCTTCAGATCCCGACCCCAACAAACCGTTCGCGAAGATGGACAACACACCGCTTTTCAATTCGGATGGGAGACTCAACCCCTCCATTACTATACTTGGTAAGTTATTTTATCTTATCTTTGTGGTTAGGTTTCCGCATTTACTTAGTCCTCGGTGTACCGTTGAACATGGGCCATGGTAGCCTTACTTCAACCAGTCCACCTCTTCAGAAGCAGATGAGTCTTTTCAGTTTGCTCAGAACGTCTGTGAGTGAATTCAGTGCTCTCAAGGTTTGTGTTCTTATTTCACTGATGGCTATGCGCTCCAGGAGCACGTGCACGACAGTTTCCTCAGACTCCATGCATGCTCTGCACAGAGAACTGTCCCTTATACTCGTTGTGAAGAAGTGTTTGTTCAGTGGTCAGTGGTATTTCAATTACTACAATTAATTTAATGAAAATTGACTCCTTTTAAAGAGATGAGACAGATGTGGGTGGATGGATGGAGCGATGTAATCAAATTATGCTGTTCTTCTGGACAGATCTGGGTAAAGTCCATAGTTACTTCTGTGGTGGCGACCTCTCACTTCCGGCCCTGGTTTAGGCCATGGTCCGGAGTGAGAGGGAATCGCACGGTGATTTCCGGCCACCGGAAGGGTAGTTTGACGTCCGGTCGTCCGGTAAACCGGACTGAGCTCAAATCGACTGCGCATAGTATTCCACGCACGCCTCAAAGAAATGTCAACAAAATAGTAGGGGCCCACCCCTACGGTCCCAGTCGGTCTCGGCCCTAGGACCGATGCCCGCTAAGGCCACTGAAACGTTGTTAGAAAGAGTAACCGTGGCCCTGGAACTCAAAAGGTAAATGAAGGCACATGTAGTAAGTAAGTAAAATCTGACACGCCAAGATTTATAGCTCCTGTGAACTATTCCGCACTGGACCCATTCCCTTTCTTAGAGAGAGGGCTAGGGTTCCAGCAGTAGGAATGTTATAAGGCTGATTATGCTTTTGTAATAATAATAATAATAACATCTCCGGCTTGCCTTTGTTTGCTGGCCGTAGTGAACACTGACGAGAAACGGAGCTCCCACCTTTATTGGCTGGCTTGAGAGATTCGCAAGAGCAAATGTGCTCGAGAGTAGGATGTATAATTTAGTAAGATGCTGGTAGGGATCTTGACCGTATTTCCGGGATTGTCCTAATAGCCGTGGTATACCTCTCCGCTCCTCAAGCACCTCAGGATATTTTGCGTTCTTGTTGTTACGTCACTTCGTGCTAGCGACCGTTTTTGGGGGCTCATTTATTGAGTGCGCAAGTCACCCCTTGCCTTTTTATCGATGGAAAGTAATAAAATTGTTTAGGCAGGGGCCATAGTCTTAACATAGTTCCTGGTAACCAATCCACTTAAGACTACAAAAACTATAGCCCTATATCTTAGTTTTCCATATATAATAATAGTTTCCCATTAACCGGGGGTTGTCCTTGGATGCACTAGCATAGCGTACATGGATAATCGCCGGTTGGTACCACGTTACATTAACCCTCTGCAAGTTGGTTTCGACTCCTCGTACGCCTTCCAAAGGTCCAGGACCCCAGGGTTCTGAGATATAATAACTCATAAATAATAATCAGTTTATTTCAGATAAACATTACCCATATCATAAATACCTTTTTGCCTAACATACATAACTATAATAAAATTCTTTTTAGTATCTTATATCTCTAATTTTGTTAACAGGTGCAGGAGTAGTGGTTCCAGCTGAAACGATCCTCCTCAACTCGATAGTGTTGCCACACAAACATCTAACAAGGAGCTTTAAACACGAGATTATTTTATAGTCTCATTGCATGGTAACCCTCACGCTATTTATGAGAAAATCATAACATATTTACAAAAAGAGTTTTTATGTAATTTAATCTGTGCAAAAGCATAGACTACAAAATATTTGAGGCCTAAGATTTTTATTATAATTTCATAGTTAATAAAATAGTATTTTTGTTAGTTTTAAGAAAACGTTTTAAGAATGTTTACAGATATTTATACGATAACCAGAAGCCCTACCACAAGCTCTTAACGTGATCCATTTTACGACCTAAACTGAACTGTTAATGGGATGGAGCTATATAGGGTGTATAGCTCGCATCACTCTTTCTCGCTCGCACGACTGACATTTTGACACGTTATGGTAAGGCCTAGTGTTAACGTGGCGTCCTACGTGGGCGATTGAGCTCGAATGCGATTGCGAAGCGATGCGGTACAAGTAAATTCAATACGAGCCGACGACACCATCCTACGTGCGCGTGAAGTCGCTTCTTTAACCATCATTTTATATAAAACAAGCCACCGTACTGCAAGAGTTCGCGCGAAAATATCAAACCAACTGTTCGCGTCCACTTCGCTTCGCTCATCGCTGCACCGCACCCAAGTGTGGTTGGTTACATTGGCCATCCACAATAGAGTATCAATTTATTGTTTGTTCCAATTACGGCACTATGCTTCGCATTCGCATTGAATCGCCTACTTTTGACCCTACTTAAGCCCTCTGAGGCCCTACCACGAGCTTGTAACTCAATCCATTTACCTAAACTGAACTGTTAAAGGGATGAAACTATATAGGGTGTATAGCTTCATCCATCTGCCTCGCTCGCTTGTCTGACATTTTAACATGTTAAGGTCAATTCTGACGGGATTTATTGTGGTGATCGCTGAAAGGTGCTCTGGAGTGACGCCACTTGCACGTGGAGTTGCCCAGAAGCAAACAATGTTTAATTACCAAACAAGGGCACGGCTGGACTGGCTTGTCTGTGAGGCAGGTTGGGCGTCCATGAGGATTTCCCACTCCTACCGAAAAAAATAATAAAAAATAAACATGTTAAGATAAGGCTAATTATTTCAAACGTGAAAATAAATGTCAAAAATTTGTTAAAACGTAACGTGGCGTCCTACGTGTGCGATTTAACCCGATCGCGGTTGCGAAGCGATCCGATGCGGTTCACACAAGTTCAACGCGATGCAGCGTCCTACGTGCGCGCAGAGTTACCGCTTCAGCCGCCATTTATATGAAACAGAAACTTCTGCTGGCGGTTCGCCCGCGTGAAAACAAGTTTTTCCATACAAACTTAATAAACTAGTGCGCCTCACCATCAATGATTGCATCTCTGCTTACCGTCAGGTGGGATCGCAGTCAAGCACTGGTTTGAATGAATTAAAAAAAAAAAAAAACTTTGGAACCGGCGGAATCACGCGGCGGGCACCTCTATAGTGCAACCGACTGTTTGTAGTTTTTCTAGGAAGAATAAAGATATAGAAACCAAAAATTTCTGCTAAAAAAAATCGTACAAAGTGTACAAAACGAAAATTAAGCGTTTTTCAAGGTCATTCAAGTTGTACAAACATAATATACAATCGGCGCTCGAAGGGAAAACTTCTTATTTAAAAAAAGAACATTCTGTCTATTCATACATTAATGCGCACGGTGCTCTTGCTTAAGGGTGTTTTAAATATCGTGCGGATTTCATCACGCATGCGGGGTCGCCCCGCACGCGTAACCCCCGCAATTGTCCATTTCATACAAGTATTTATTGTAATGCGTGGAATACGCACGCGAGGCGCGTTTTTTTTGTATTTTGAAATTTTCTGTGTGCAGGCCAATTCCGCATGTGTGATGAAATCCGCATGATATTAAAAACACCCTAAGAGCTAGACAAAGTTGACGTAGCACGCTAGACCCGATGTCTACTAGGACTGCAGCATTGTTTGAAAGAGTTACTGTAGCCTTGGAACGCATAGGGCAACTGAAAGACCAGACCGAACCCGAGTCGTCAACGGCGCATAGTGCTCCACGCGCGCCTAAAAGAGATGTCAGCAGAACCGTAGGGGCCCAGCAGGGCCGCCTACTGAGAACATGGGTTCGTTTCGAAAGGGAAACCCGGGGTCCTGAAACGCAAGGCAAAGAAGGATCATAGGAGTGGGTTTTATTTCGTAAAAGTCTGACACACCCTCTCGCCCCGCCCTGGGGCGTGAGAAGTTATTGGATGATTTCTCACTACAAAAAAAGGCAACGCATCCATAGTTTATATTGGGCACGCCATAATCATGGCGGTAAGTCCCCTCCTTGAGGAGTGGCTGGAGAGGTGTCACGGTGTCCTCAACTTCCCCATGACGCAGGTCCTCACCGGACATGGTAATTTCTGGAGGTTCCTGCGTCGACAACGCGTAGTGTTCCACACGCTCCTCAAAGGGGTATCAGCAAACCGTAAGGGCTCAGCAGGGCCGATGCCCACTATAGCCGCGGGGATTTTGTGAAAAGGAAACTCGTGGTCAAAATTCAAATTCAAAGCATTTATTTCAAATAAACCATTTACAGGCACTTTTGAAATGTCAAGAAGTCAGTCAGTCAGAAAAAATGATGCTAATTGCACATTCCAAAGCGTAGATCTCTATGGAGAAGAATGTGCAAGAAACTCCATGGACACTCTTTTCAATCGTGTTTTGCAATTACAAATATCTCTGTTACATGTTTCTTGTCGCTATCATGTGAGAACAATGTCAATAAAGTAAAAATAAAAACTAAATATAGATATTAAAATAGCAACTGGCAGCTAAGAGATGACCAGTCTCAACTGAGGTCTTAGAACGCAAAGGGCAACTGAAGGTCTCAGGCGTTGTTTGAGTCAGAAACAGTCTGACACTCCCTCCCGATTCACCCAGAGCGGGAGAAAATATTGGTTTCCCACTGTAAAAAAAAAGTGGAACTACCCAAAAACATCACGGTCATGATTGAGAAATTGATAATAAGTAAACCGTACTTTAAAAAAATGACATCGCTTTTCGTTGACATTGGACCTACTCGCGTTCACTTTCGAACATTTCGATACCTCCAACGCATAAAGTCAAAATATATTGACTGGCCTGTTGGTCTAGTGGTTAGTGGCCCTGACTGCTATGCCGGAGGTCGTGGGTTCGATACAAATGTTTATGTGATGAGCACGATCATTTGTTCTGTGTCTGGGTGTAATTTATCTATAATATGTATGTATTTACAAATATATAAGTATGTTTATCAGTTGTGTAGTACATATAACACAAGCTCTGCTTAGCTTGGGACTAGACGGCGTTTTGTGATAGTTGTGGAATATTATTATTATATGTTTTTGAATAAAATTGTATTATAAAAATGTAAAATAAGTAAATATTATTATTTCTTATTACATCCAGCCTCTGGTACTGTGATCTTAAACTGATTATTGATTACATAGTACAAATACATCACAAATTATTTGCATAAACAACTAGCTTCTGCCAGCGGCTTCGCCCGCGTAAATGTCGGTTTCTCCATACAAACTTCCAACACCCGTTTTCGCGTGCTGTTCCACGCGCGCCTCAAGGAGATGTCAGCAACTGTAGGGGCCCAGCAGGGTCGAAGCCTACTGGGGCCAAGGGTCTGATTCTGAAAGGAAGACTCGGCCCTGGTACGGAAGGCAACGAAGGAACAGGAGTGGGTTTACCCCCTTAGGGGTGGAGTTTCGCAAAATCCGTTCTTAGCGAGATATCTACACCCAATAAGGAACCAACCTGCCAAATTTTTAGTTTTTAGGTGTAATAGTTTCTGAGATTTCGTGATTAATCAGTGAGAGGTATTTCGTCATCAAACTGAAGTACTTTCTCCATGTGACAACCATCGTAATCGTAAAGAAATTATGAAAAATTTGATGGTCTGTAGAACACCCCTTTAAAACTATACCCTTTCTGTTACTCGTATAATATAGAAGATTACAAAAATGCTTCTCATGGAAAAATTTACTTTTCCCTTACGACCTTATGTTGAGGTGACGATTTTAATTTTAGCATAACAGTGTTTACATCAAGTCCACCAACTTTTATTTTTTTAAATTAGCTATCTTTTACAGACAAAACCTTCGCTTCCGATACTTCCTTGTTCCGTACGCCTTCCTTAACAAATCTTTCGGTATGCAACAAAAAAAATACAATCGATCATTTTATCTTTACATTGGATTTACTCGCGTTTTATTCTTTCATCTTCCTTCTTTAATTCGAAACAAATCAAACCATTTATTTCAAATGTTAAGATTTGCGAATACTGACAAATGCTTGCACTGACTGGACAGGTCCTTTCAAATCTGTATGGTTCTTTCTTCGAAAGACCATCTCAGAAAAATCTGCATGGTTCTCATGTGATTTGACCATTACATATTTACTGTATGGTCTTTAAAAGAGACTTTGACCCCTGAGTTTGTTTCGGTGTTTCTTCTCAGGGTCCTTACTAGGAAACACCGGCCTCATCTAGTTTAAAATGACGAAAAATAAAATTTACTTGTAAAAGTGTTTTGTCAAACCTATTTGCAAAATAAGTAATATCATTTATCATTAAATAAAACATTTACAGGCACTTTTGAATTGTCAATAAGTCAGTCATTCAGAAAAATGATGGTGATTGCACATTCCAGATATAGATCTCTATGGAGAAGAATGTGCAAGATACTCTATAAACACTTCTTTAAATCATGATAATGTTGTTTAATATCTCAGTTACATATTTCTCGTTGCTTCTATTATAATTTAAATGTCTTCAAGGCTAAAGTGAATAGGTTCTTAATAAACTAGTGCAATTCACCATCATTGATTGCATCACTGCTTACCATCAGGTGGGATCGCAACCAAACAGTAGTTTATATTACTAAAAAAATATGTGAGAACAAAGCAAAAACAAAATAGAGCTTCTTTCGTTTGGCAACCATCTCTCCCGATAGTAAGCAATGATGTCCATGATCGAGCACGTTTTCTAGAAGTACCTATTTACTCTTCACGTAGTTATCCTCGGCATTGCTTAACCTCTGTAACCGACCTTTTTTTTAGATGGGTAATCTTTAATGACTTATTCTGTCTTAGGGTAGAGCCAGAGGGCGTGTAATAATGTTGATTTTATTTTAAAAAAAAACGAAAGTAAGACTAGTTTCGGGAGTACTGTTTTGATTTAACCATTTCTAAATGTAAAATTGCAAAATATGTGACGTCATACTAAAGAGGAGGAGCAATGTTCGATTCTCTTTTCTTTGATCGCCTCGAGTAGGCAAGGTTACGTTGTTTATTCCTTTGTTCTGATCACGTGACAGCGTTGAGATGACTTCAGAAAAAAGGAATCGGAGGCGAGGCCTACTAGAGGCGATCGACGAAAAGAGAATCGAAACGAAACGGTTGTAACTTGGCTAGGAGAGCTGAGGTTTTTATATCAGGCGACCTTGTAGTAAGCTGTTGTTACTTGAAAACTTTTTTGTCATTAGGTGTGTAATGATAATGACTAGATATCGGAATAGGTAGACTATATTATTTACCTAAAATTCGTGGAAGTAAATAATATAGAGTTGATTAAATTAAATTGTAAATTAATTTAATTAGTTTTTAGAATTCCGAACTGAAACTTATCGATTTGTTTTAATCGAACATTTTTAGAACGCAATTCTAAAACATGAAAAGATTCTTCAATGTGTGTGTGTGTTTTATATAGGTATATAATTATTTTATATATTATATGCTTATCTAGTGTTTGATTAATTTGTTAGCAGTACATCGCAAACTCCCCCTGAATTATTTTAAGTTCTTACGATCCATCCTAAGGTTATCAGCCCCCCTAGCCAAGTTACAATCGTTTCGTTTCTCTTTCCGACGTCATCTCAACGCTCAGTCACGTGGTCAGAACAAAGGAATCGGACTCGTGGGTGACTCGAGGCGATCAACGAAAAGAGAATCGAAACGAAACGGTTGTAACTTGGCTAGGGGGGCTGGTAGATATCGCAGTCAGCGATAAGACCGCCACTGTACCCATAGTTTTAAATTTGTGTATGAAATTGTGTGTCCTGATAGCTACAACCTAGGGATATTTAAGTCAAGAGTGAATAGGTTACTTCAAAGCAAGCGTGATCAATCTTCGACCGCATCATCACTTACCATCAGAGGGCTTAGCAAAGTTCATAATCTACAATCGTTAACGCTAGTAGAAAACTTCAAATGTATGGGAATGACGTCATCTCAACGCTCAGTCACGTGGTCAGAACAAAGGAATCGAAGGCGTTGCCGACTCGAGGCGATCGATGAAAGAAAATCAAAACGAAACTGTCGTAACTTGACTAGGCCTGCTGGTGAGAAAGTGGTGTTTGACCACTTTCTCACCAGCAGGCCTAGCCAAGTTACGACAGTTTCGTTTAGCGAGCCTATCGATAATAAAAAAAGTTGCGTTACTTTTTTAGTAGACGATAAAGTTTATTCTATTCCATTTCGGTATTTTAGAGGAGGTATCATTAACTCTATGCTAGTTACTTCCTCGAACTTAAGGTAAATATACTTTACCTATTCCGATCTCTTCTAATGACAATAAAACAGAAAAAAATACAGCACATTGTCGCTGGTTAAACGAATCCTGTATATTATTTCCGAGCGATTATTTTAAAAGACAATTTTAAATATAACTGAAGCACATAATACAAATATTAATGTAATACTATTTTGAAGAAAATATTTTTGCATACAACAATTGTTATGTATATAAAATGTAATATAGTTTTAAGATACACGGTGCTGTGAATAAATGAAATGAGCACATTTTTGAATTTTATTCCTCTCTCACATACCATCCTCAAGGTTTGCAATTTGTAAATTATAATCCTGGTGTACGATAAAGTACCAAGTTACAACAAGTAACTTAGACCTAACCTGTAACCTGTCCTGACCGTTTTTTTCAAAGCCAACATTCTGATCCATACAGTAATATGGATAGAATGTTATAGGTAATATGGATATCGACGTAATGCTTGGTATCCATGCATCGGTATTGGTATCTACACACGCACGCGAACAGACACACATCACGAATTTATCAAAATATTATAGTAGGTAATATGATTATTTTAGGAGTTTTTTAAAACTTGAAATCGATTCAGTGGCCTATTCTGAAAATACTAGTTTCAGGATGTGCTTTATTATGATTGTACATAAATAAATAATCCTTAGTGGGTAGTGATTGCTTGCACAGTTCTAGGGGCGATTATTTATATTTTTTGTAGCTTTTGGTGAGTTTCAAAAATCGTACCAGCTACCGAAAAACTTACAGAAAACCATCTCAGATGGTATGGACATAGGAGGAGAAGCGAGGACTATGACGTAAAAATTGCACTAAAACTGCTGCAACAAAAGAAAAGCAGAGGCCGCCCACCATTGACCTGATGGGGTAGAATCGTCTGAGACCTCAATTATTAGCCCATTTGTCAGAGCCGACATCCCAGGATAGACAGGGGCGCCGGCTTTTAGAAAACCTCATGGGTGCTCATGCTCATTTGATGACTCGAAAAAGTGGTGAAGTGTGAGAAGATAAATGCACACTGATCGTCATTTTGCAGTAACTGGCATCCGTTGCCCGCATCGTTAATAAATAATAAATTGAGACAATATCACATACATTGTCCTGATCCTAAACTAAAGTTTTCCCTTATACTATGGAAACCAGGAACAACGAAGGTACCACAAACACCCAGACCCAACACAAAGATCTGTTTTATCAACAAACATTTGTGTGGGTGCGGGAACCGAACCCACGACCCTTGCGTCACAACCGGCGCTCTGAACCACTGCGCTAAACAGATCGTCAGGTAATGAAAAAACGCCCATCCCTAAAAGGCGATTACCTACTGATCTGTTTCTTGATGTCTATTCTCAGGGGTGCTTGGCACCCACTGTTTATTTTTCATGAGTGCTCGAGCCCCGAGCACTCACGGAGTCGGCGCACCTGAGAATAGAATATCCTGGTGCCGATTAGTGAGGAGACCCAACCCCAAATAACAGGAACAGAGGCCCTACCAGAAGCCCTTACACTCTCCACTTTACGACCTAAACTGATCTGTTAAAGGGATTGAGCTATATAGGGTGTATAGCTCCATACCTCTTGCTCGGACGCCTCATGATAAGGCTTCAGGAGAGGATAAAGAAAGATGAAGGTAAGTTTAACAGTAACAGAATGAAAGCGCTGTCCAATGTGACGCCGGAAGACGCAGCGTTGGAAGACCTCCCACAAGGTGGACCGATGACCTGGTGAGGGTCGCAGGAATCCGATGGATGCGAGACACACAGGACCTACCAACAGGACGTACCTTGTGGTGACACTTGGGGAGGCTTATGTCCAACAGCGGGCGTCTTTCGGCTGAAATGATAATGATGTGGACAACTGCCAATATATGTTCAGTCGACCACGCAATTGCTTTATTACCTTTTTTGCGTTTGGAAATCCTACTTGCCTTGGGGCGGACGGAGGGCCTGTCAGACTCTGTCTTACTCAAACCACACGTGGTCTGCAGCTACGTATGGCCAAGGCGCTGTCCGTGATAGCGCAGAACCTACATCACTTTCTCTCGGCCGATCAGTAGTCCGCATGATCACTTCCCATTTTTATTTCTTTCTACTGTGTTTTTGTGTTATTATTACTGATAATTTTAATTATTATTACTGACAATTTTAATTATTATTAATGGCAATTTTAATTATTATTACTGACAATTTTAATTATTACATTTCTCTTCTGACATTTTATACAAAAATAATAATTAACTAATCTTAGGTATGTGTTTTGAAATCAAATGTCTCTCAAGTGTTGCAACACTTGAACAATATTATAAAATAAATCAGTAAATTCGTAGTGCCTGTAATGTTGGCGATCCAAATAATAAATAAATCAATGAATTCACGCGTTGCGGGACAGTGAACTTCAAACCTGCTAAACGTACTTACCTTATTTTTTATTTAACGGGTACCAACCAGTTTCTACTGCATAATAATTACCGGTCACATGACAAGAACATGCAGAAATGAGGTCATAAAACCTTATAAATTGGATAGTCTCGATCCATCAAAAGGTTTAATCACGCCGCACTTGAGATTAATCTGAAAAAAAAAAACACGATTTTCGTGACGTTAAAATATTTTAAGTGATATTTATTTTGTAAATTGATTATAAGTAACATTTCTTACACGTTTTTTTGATAATTTTAACTAGATGAGGCCGGTGATTCTTAAGCTAGAACTATACGCACACGTGTGCCACACACGCCGATCTGGACGCGTCGGTCTTCATACATTTTATAAGAAAACTAGATTTGTAGAGCTACACTTGATCCACGCCACGCGCCGCCACGCGACGTCGTTATACGTACAAATCTGGCGTGTTACACGTGTGCGTCGGGGTAATGTAGTTCTAGCTTTAACTGAATGTTCTGAAAAGAAAGAAACAAACTCAGAGGTCTAAGTGTCATAAGGAGGCGATTGGCGGCGGCAGTCTCTCGCGCCCGGTCTGGTTCAGACCATGGTCTGGAGTGAGAAGGAATGGGAAGCAGTTGTCTTCTGTGAAGTAGTAGGTAATGCTAGCTAAGGAGATGGCCGCAAACATGAGCTGCCGCCACATGAAAGGCGTCGGGAGTCGCAGGGCGGTCCCGGGCCACTTGCTGACGACGGGCAAAGGGTAGGTCGCCGTGAGACCGTCCGGTAAGAAACATGCCCGAGTCATCGAGAGAGCGTAGTGTTCCACGTGCGCCTCAAAGAGATGTCAGGAAAACCGTAGGGCCTCCCCCACTAGGGGGCATTTGTCCGCTAGGCTTATGGGATTTTTTAAATAGAATTACCGAGATTCAGGAATACAAAGGACAACTGAGGGACACAGGTGGATTTTACTCGGTAAAAGTCTAACACGCCCTTTCGCTTCATGCTAGAGCGAGAGAAGTCATTTCATCCCACCTTTAAAAAAAGAGGTCAAAGTTTCTTGTAAAGACTATAAATAATAATAAATGTGGAAAGGTCATCTTTTGAGGAAATCACTACAAATCGTGGAGTGGACCAATCCAGACAATACGAGCATTTTCAAGTTATCGTGTAGATAAACTGAGAACTTAAAGGATCGGAGGGAGACCTTGGTCAAGCAGTGGGACTAGTAGTAGTAGGCTAGATATAATAATAATACAGGATGAAATTTAATTCATTGGCATCCTTTTAAGTGGTCATTGTACTCATCATTATGAACAACTTTTACTATGGGACTAAACCTAAAATCGCGAAAAATAATCAGCTGTTCTTTGCATTTATGTTAACACTAGCTTCTACCAGCGGCTTCGCCCGCGTGAATGTAGGTTTCTCCATACAAAATTTGGACCCCCGTTTCATCCCCTTGGGGGGGGGGGGGGGGGGGGATTTTGAAAAATCATCTCTTAGTGCTCGCCTACGTCATAAAAGGAAGTTTCGTGCAAAATTTCACGTTCCTAGACCCAGTAGTTTCGGCTGTGCGTTGATATGTCAGTCAGTCAGTTTCTCCTTTTATTTAAATAGATAACTCGTCAAAATGTAGGGAAAAGCTGATTTTTATTTGGTTCTATAGTAAAAGTTGTTCATAATGATGATTACAATGACCCCTTAAAAGGATGATATAAATTCAATTTCATCCTGTAAATGTCGTGATAGTCATGTCAGCCAATGGTTTAATAGCCAAGAGCCTAGATCAACACCTTAGGAGGCTCTCGTTAAGCAACTGGGTCAAGAGCTTGATTCAGAAAGCGGTAGTTCTGGACACAGCTCGTATAGTTAGAAGGTTCCTTTCTCTGGAGCCCTGCTTGGACCTGGAGCTTGGACCCTGTTCCTGATACCGGTGGGTTACTATTTTTTATATTTTTAAATGTTTTAATTATTTCGTATTTAAAAAAAATATTTATATGTAATATTGATGAATAAACGAAATAATAATACTAATATTGTCACAGCTCATTAGACCCACCCGATCAGCACCATTACGTCGCTTGGTGTCTACTCGTCGTCGATGGGTGGTCCACAGTTGGATGCCGCGTCTGAACCAGTCGGGTGGCTATAATATTAGTTATGACCTTAACGATCCAACGAATTATATCAAAGTGAGGATTTGGGTAGGCCTAATCAAGACTTCATTAAAATCATGAAAAAATTTCAGGTAGGTACGGAAGAATTTTAATTCAATTTGGTATTATTTTAATCTATAGCCAATTGGTTAAGCAGAAAAACGGTAATTTGCACACTTGCCTAATCAGACAATTATACCGTATCTCGGCATAGGAATGTTTACGGTAAAGTTCTTAATTTTGCATTTCAAGTGTACATATTTTAATTTGTTTTACTCTTAAACACCTACTACTCACGTACCTACCTACTGCTTATTGTGTTTATAAAACGACCAACCATAAACATTTCATTTGTCTTTTATAGACACGTAGAACCCAAGTAGATGCTGCGTAGACATCTAGTAGACCCCGCGTAGACGCTGCGTAGTCGCTGCGTAGACACCTAGCAGACGCTGCGTCGATTCTGAGTCGACGATGTGTAGGCACCCAGTAGACCTTTTCCTTTCTAATGAAAAATGTGCAATAAAGTCATATTCGCGTAAGAGCGGTTGTATAAAAAACTGAAAATGTATGTCGAGTTGCATCCCCTTAACGAAGAAATTCGAACCTCACTTAAGAAGAAATTCATAGCTGTACAGCGTCATTGACATTGCTTGTCCTTTAAAATGCAGTTTCCAAATTTGAACTCCTATATAATGGAAAACACTTATTAGATTCATAATATAACTATACAGCAATAGGTATTAGGTGTCGTGATGGCCCAGTAGCTAAAGCATCGTTGCGGGTTCGGAACCGGGTAAGTACCAATGTGATTTTATAGGGTTCCGTACCTCAAAAGGAAAAAACTGAACCCTTATAGGATCACTTTGTTGTCCGTCCGTCTGTCTGTCAAGACCCTTTATCTCGGGAACTGAAATTAAAACCATATACTCAGGTCTGCGGTCCCTAGAGGCTGTGAAAAAATCAAACTTCTGAGTTAACGAAAAAAAGATACGGCCGTTTATGTCGCAAAAAACGTGTATTTTGACATAGTCAAGGGAATCAAAATTAATAGGGTACTTCGCGTTGACCTAGAATCCTGAAATTTGGCAGAAGCAAGGTAACATAGCACTAGTATAGAAAAAAATCTGAAAACTGTAAATTTGTAGTTACATTCACATTGGTACTTACCCGTTATCGAACCCACCTCATGAGAAGCAGTGCCTTAACTACTGGACCATCACGACACTAAAAAAAATCTATCAAGTGACTAATAGGTAGATAGGTAGGTATACAACTTTGTGCGGTTTTGCATTTTGTCAATGTTTTAGAGTAGGACTTTTGATAAATTATTATTAATTTATAATAATTTATGAATGAGAAGTCAACTTTCTCGTGCCGACTTCAATGGCGCACGTGACTTATAGCGAAACAGCTGATCTAAGTACCTATCAGCTATTTGGCAAAACACGATGAATTTGCAAAAACAAGTATTTGCAATAACTGTTAAATATAATTTAGTATAAAACTAAAGAATTTGTTGGTTTGTTTCAATAAGCTAATCTCAGGAACTCAGGATATCCTATTTATCGAGGATGGCTTTAGGTTATGTAAGTTTCTGGATATGGCCACTTACAATAAAATAATGAAAAATCAATTATAGAATTCGAAAATGGAACTCTGCGAGCATTTTACTTTATAATTTGCGAGACTGTAATTTGTTTTTGTTTGTGGCGTCCTTTCGAAGATTTTGTATCGCTATCAAAATGAATTTAACTCGTAAAAACTTTCGTTCAATGATTTTTTATGATTTTCGTTGTGACTTAAGTCAACAAGAGACTTCAATTGGCATTGGGTGATGAGGAACCATGTTGCAGCTCTGTTTATTCGTGGTTTGGAGAATTTAGACGAGGACGTGATCATCTTTATGACGAGGTACGTGAAGGTCGGCCGGCGACTGCGGTTACAGACTCGAATATTGACACCATACGACAACTTATTAAAACTGACAAAAAAATTACTTGCTAACAAATTCGTGCTTTGTTAGGCATTGAAATGAGCCAAGTGCAAAACATTTTACATTTGCATCTGAAGGTTTGGAAGCTTTGCACTCGATGGATACCACATGACTTAACGGAGGACCAGAAACGACTGAGTGTCCAGAGGTGCCATAAAATGATAAAAAACGTTTAATGGAGGACAGTCACTGGCTGTCTATAATATCGTGACAGGTGAAGAAACCTGGGTGTACTGCTTTGAACCCTAAAGAAAAAGCCAGTCAGCAGAGTGGGTCTTAATTTTGAAGATTTGCCGACGAAAGTTATGAAAAGTCGAAGTGTTGGTAAAAAATGGTTGCTTCTTTTTTTTAACATTTGCTTGCCCAGAGTCTTGGAAAATTTCGCGAAAAGTGTCCTCGAAGCAATGTACCTACTCCTCCACCACGACAACGCATCCGCACATTCCGCTAAGGTAACAGAAGCCTATTTGAAGGCTTCAGATGTGGAACTGATGACGCACATTCTACGCATTCTACAAATTCTATTTGTTTCCAAAAATTATAGATAAACTTAGACGCACACGTTTTACGAGCCCTGAATCTACGGTGAATGCGTTCCATAAAGCCATTGAAGAGGTCCCTAAAGAAGACTGGTCCCATTGCTTTGTACGGTGCTTTCAGCGAATGCAAAAATGCATTAATTGTGAGGGAATATACTTGAAAAACAATAATATAAGTCTTGTATCTAGTCTTATTTATCAGAATCCAGGAACTTTCAGTATGCCCTAAGTATAACATCACGCCAAGACCTACGGTAGCAGAGCAGTATCTAACCATAGACGCGGGTGAAGCCACGGGGAACAGATAGTTGGTCGCGAACGTGAAAATGAACAAAAGGAGTATCTATACAAGGACCGCGGTCCGACTTATGAGTTGTAAGTTGCAGGTTGAAACCCAGTCAGGCGATTCATAGCAGAAGTTGTACTGTAGAGATATGCTAGATTCATAACAGGTTGCGTACTGTAGAGATATGCTAGATTCATAGCAGTTAGCGTACTGTAGAGATAAGCTAGATTCATAGCAGGTAGCGTACTGTAGAGATATGCTAGATTCATAGCAGGTAGCGTACTGTAGAGATATGCTAGATTCATAGCAGGTAGCGTACTGTAGAGATGCTAGATTCATAGCAGGTAGCGTACTGTAGAGATATGCTAGATTCATAGCAGGTAGCGTACTGTAGAGATATGCTAGATTCATAGCAGGTAGCGTACTGTAAAGATAAGCTAGATTCATAGCAGGTAGCGTACTGTAGAGATATGCTAGATTCATAGCAGGTAGCGTACTGTAGAGATATGCTAGATTCATAGCAGGTAGCGTACTGTAGAGATATGCTAGATTCATAGCAGGTAGCGTACTGTAGAGATATGCTAGATTCATAGCAGGTAGCTTACTGTAGAGATATGCTAGATTCATAGCAGGTAGCGTACTGTAGAGATATGCTAGATTCATAGCAGGTAGCGTACTGTAGACATAAGCTAGATTCATAGCAGGTAGCGTATTGTAGAGATATGCTAGATTCATAGCAGGTAGCGTACTGTAGAGATATGCTAGATTCATAGCAGGTAGCGTACTGTAGAGATAAGCTAGATTCATAGCAGGTAGCGTACTGTAGGGATATGCTAGATTCATAGCAGGTAGCGTACTGTAGGGATATGCTAGATTCATAGCAGGTAGCGTACTGTAGAGATATGCTAGATTCATAGCAGGTAGCGTACTGTAGAGATATGCTAGATTCATAGCAGGTAGCGTACTGTAGAGATATGCTAGATTCATAGCAGGTAGCGTACTGTAGAGATATGCTAGATTCATAGCAGGTAGCGTACTGTAGAGATATGCTAGATTTATAGCAGGTAGCGTACTGTAGAGATAAGCTAGATTCATAGCAGGTAGCGTATTGTAGAGATATGCTAGATTCATAGCAGGTAGCGTACTGTAGAGATATGCTAGATTCATAGCAGGTAGCGTACTGTAGAGATAAGCTAGATTCATAGCAGGTAGCGTACTGTAGGGATATGCTAGATTCATAGCAGGTAGCGTACTGTAGAGATATGCTAGATTCATAGCAGGTAGCGTACTGTAGAGATATGCTAGATTCATAGCAGGTAGCGTACTGTAGAGATATGCTAGATTCATAGCAGGTAGCGTACTGTAGAGATATGCTAGATTCTTAGCAGGTAGCGTACTGTAGAGATAAGCTAGATTCATAGCAGGTAGCGTATTGTAGAGATAAGCTAGATTCATAGCAGGTAGCGTACTGTAGGGATATGCTAGATTCATAGCAGGTAGCGTACTGTAGAGATATGCTAGATTTATAGCAGGTAGCGTACTGTAGAGATAAGCTAGATTCATAGCAGGTAGCGTATTGTAGAGATATGCTAGATTCATAGCAGGTAGCGTACTGTAGAGATATGCTCGATTCATAGCAGGTAGCGTACTGTAGAGATATGCTAGATTCATAGCAGGTAGCGTACTGTAGAGATAAGCTAGATTCATAGCAGGTAGCGTACTGTAGGGATATGCTAGATTCATAGCAGGTAGCGTACTGTAGAGATATGCTAGATTCATAGCAGGTAGCGTACTGTAGAGATATGCTAGATTCATAGCAGGTAGCGTACTGTAGAGATAAGCTAGATTCATAGCAGGTAGCGTACTGTAGAGATATGCTAGATTCATAGCAGGTAGCGTACTGAAGAGATATGCTAGATTCATAGCAGGTAGCGTACTGTAGAGATATGCTAGATTCATAGCAGGTAGCGTACTGTAGAGATATGCTAGATTCATAGCAGGTAGCGTACTGTAGAGATATGCTAGATTCTTAGCAGGTAGCGTACTGTAGAGATAAGCTAGATTCATAGCAGGTAGCGTACTGTAGAGATATGCTAGATTCATAGCAGGTAGCGTACTGTAGAGATGCTAGATTCATAGCAGGTAGCGTACTGTAGAGATATGCTAGATTCATAGCAGGTAGCGTACTGTAGAGATATGCTAGATTCATAGCAGGTAGCGTACTGTAGAGATATGCTAGATTCTTAGCAGGTAGCGTACTGTAGAGATAAGCTAGATTCATAGCAGGTAGCGTATTGTAGAGATAAGCTAGATTCATAGCAGGTAGCGTACTGTAGGGATATGCTAGATTCATAGCAGGTAGCGTACTGTAGAGATATGCTAGATTCATAGCAGGTAGCGTACTGTAGAGATGCTAGATTCATAGCAGGTAGCGTACTGTAGAGATATGCTAGATTCATAGCAGGTAGCGTACTGTAGAGATAAGCTAGATTCATAGCAGGTAGCGTACTGTAGAGATATGCTAGATTCATAGCAGGTAGCGTACTGTAGAGATATGCTAGATTCATAGCAGGTAGCGTACTGTAGAGATATGCTAGATTCATAGCATGTAGCGTACTGTAGAGATAAGCTAGATTTATAGCAGGTAGCGTACTGTAGAGATATGCTAGATTCATAGCAGGTAGCGTACTGTAGAGATATGCTAGATTCATAGCAGGTAGCGTACTGTAGAGATATGCTAGATTCATAGCAGGTAGCGTACTGTAGAGATATGCTAGATTCATAGCAGGTAGCGTACTGTAGAGATATGCTAGATTCATAGTAGGTTGTGTACTGTAGAGCCTACCTAACACCATGGGGAAAAAGACTGAGTAATAAACTTAAAATATTGACTTATCAATTCCGAGGGAAAATTTTAAAAGGATTGCCAGTAAAAAAGATGAAAATCCCAAATATATTTTATTATTGTTTTATTTAAAATATATTTGGGATTTTCATCATTTAAAAAAATGAAAAAGACAAGCGTCTTAAACGTACGCAGTTGTTAGGAAACCTGACAAAAGAATCAAGGATGAAAAAAAAAAACTCATGCAAATTATAAGAATACTAATTTGTATAGAATTGAATTAATTAAATATACATATATGTAATAAAACTGGATTCCTAATTGGTTGGGCAAGGTTGACGTTTTGCATCACGAAGTAAGGGTGTTTTTAATATCATGCAGATTTGATCACGCGTGCGGTTGCAGAAAATTTCAAAATTAAAGAAAAAACGCGTCCCGCGTGCGTATTCCACGCATTACAATAAATACCTACTTGTATGAAATGGACATTTGCGGGGGTTACGCGTACGGAGCAACTCCACATGCATGTGACTCAGGTTGGCTGGACAAATCTTCAAAATAGCTTGCATTTAACTAGGTCAATAGGTAACTTTATGTGACGGCTAAACACCCTTATTTCAGAATTTGTGACGCTACAGAATCTTAGATAATCGATCGAAAACGTGTCCAGCCATCTTGAAAAACCACTTTTCGCTGGTCTCTCAATCTCGGTAACGGAAGTGATTTTGACGACTTTTTGCATATCAACGGGCGTCACATAAATTTGTGACGGGCACCGAGCTAAAAGTTTTGTGATAAGTACAGTGGTTTAGTAGAAAAATGCAAAAATCTGTGTCCAGCCATCTTGAAATTACGTAAAAAACTTATGGCTGGCACTTCCGAATCTCAATAACGGGGGCGTTTTCGAATATGGTTCCTTTACTAATACTTGGTGACGCAATGTGTGACAGTAATAACGTTTGATTTATGGCGTCACATGTAAGGGTTTACGAGAAATCAATAAAAACTTAATGTCCAGCCAACCTGAGTTCAAGATGGCTGGACACATGTATCTCCACTGCCTGGTGATCTACGACCTTCGAAATGTGTTCAAAATGTTGTGACGGGGACGATAATGATAACCTGAAATTGTGACGGAGAAACTTTGCGGAGTTTCAAAGATATTGACCATTTAAATTTTTCCATACAAACATCCATTAATATTGTGAGGTGACCATAATTTTACATAAATAAAGGATTTGTTTTTAATCGATTAGGTAGCATCCACGCCTGCTTTGTATTTGATTTCCCCGTGGGAATAAAAGGTTTTCCTGCAGTGAAAAGAGTAAGTATGTGTTAATTTAAAATAATAATTGACCACCAGCGCTGCAAGAGAGAGCCCACTTGTATTTCGCGTGGGGCTGGCTTGTTCTCGGTTTCGCTCAGTTTGTCGCGGTGAAGAGATGTACCAAATGTACGAACGCGCCAGTTTACGTGTGTCGCCGCCCGCCGCCGCGCTCGAGCCCGCCGTCGTCGGGTACGGCGGCCTTAGGACGGCGGTAAAACAACGTTGTGGTACAAGGCGGGGGTTACGGAAGTGCAAATGCGAGTTGATCATCGTCATTTGAAACGCTGTATAAGTACAAATAAATAAATGTGATTTTATTTACAGCAAACATTATTTTTTCATTTAAATACCTTCAGAGCATTAGTTTAGTTCTCCTGACATAATATATACCTACTAAAAAGAATAGATATCTGCACGTAAATAATCAATAACATTTAAAAATTACACCCCCCCCCCCCCTTCCTCACTTCTACATTTTTGTCTTCTATTGATTTAAATATCTACAGTTGTTCGTATTAGTATCACCAATACACGGATTTTCGTCCATTAAAGAAAACACCTTAAAATATACTTGTCTTACATAAAACCTACAATATTGGTTACCCTACTGCAGTGTTTGTATGGGGAAATTTAAATGATCAATATCTTTGAAACTACGCAAAGTTTCTCCGTCACAATTTCAGGTTATCATTATCGTCTCCGTCACAACATTTTGAACACATTTCGAAGGTCGTAGATCATCAGGCAGTGGAGATACATGTGTCCAGCCATCTTGAACTCAGGTTGGCTGGACATTAAGTTTTTATTGATTTCTCGTAAACCCTTACATGTGACGCCATAAATCAAACGTTATTATTGTCACACATTGCGTCACCAAGTATTAGTAAAGGAACCATATTCAAAAACGCCCCCGTTATTGAGATTCGGAAGTGCCAGCCATAAGTTTTTTACGTAATTTCAAGATGGCTGGACACAGATTTTTGCATTTTTCTACTAAACCATTGTACTTATCACAAAACTTTTAGCTCGGTGCCCGTCACAAATTTATGTGACGCCCGTTGATATGCAAAAAGTCGTCAAAATCACTTCCGTTACCGAGATTGAGAGACCAGCGAAAAGTGGTTTTTCAAGATGGCTGGACACGTTTTCGATCGATTATCTAAGATTCTGTAGCGTCACAAATTCTGAAATAAGGGTGTTTAGCCGTCACATAAAGTGACCTATTGACCTAGTTAAATGCAAGCTATTTTGAAGATTTGTCCAGCCAACCTGAGTCACATCCGCATGCGTGATGAAATCCGCAGGGTCGAAGCCTACTGGGGCCATGGGTAGTGTGAAAACGAAACCCGGGCCCTGGGACGAAGGCAACGAAGGAACAAGAATGGGTTTTTAGTCAGTAAAATCTGACACTATCTCACGCTCCGCCCAAGAGCGGGATTTGTCATAAGATGATTTTCCCACCTAAAAAAAAAAACGATATTAAAAACACCCTAAACGACACTCGTCAGTTAAATTGTATCCTTTGTTTTTGAAGAGAGAAATTTTAAAATAACTTCTCCCTATCTGGGTGGAGCGAGAGAGAGTGTTAGACTTTTACTTAGTAAGAAACCACCTGTGTTCCTTTAGTTGCCCTTTCTAGGGCGCGGTAGCTCTTTTGAACCTTACCAAAGCCCTAAAGCTAAGTTGTATCCTGCATTTTATACGTCAATATTTTTTAGGGTTCCGAGACCAAAGGGTAAAATCGGGACCCTAGGCACTACTTAGACTTCACTGTCTGTCTGTCATCAGGCTGTATCTCATTAACAGTGAGTAGTACTAGTACTAGTCCCACTCGCACTTGTTCTGAAATTAAACTAAATGAGGCCGGTATTTCCTAGTCGACCACTCTGAGAAAACCACCGAAACAAACTCAGAGATCAAAGTCTTGTTTAAAGTCCATACAATCGATAATGGTCAAAACTTATGAGAACTCATGTAGGTTAATTAAAATCCGAGGTGGTGTTTTGAGGTTAGCACTAACTAGATTTGTGATTTATCACGCGTTTATTTGTCCATGATGAACTCTTATCCTCAAGATATGTTTAACGTTAAAAAAAGCCATATGAATCATCTCATTTCCCATTCAAAAATATATAAATAAACACGTAAAAACAATAAAAAAGACGCTGTTTTTGATGCAATCATAAGAATCGTTAGCAGCCAAAACAAAAAACGATGTTATTCCATTTTTAAATCAATCGATGACCAACCTTTTTTTATTTACGTCAAGAGTTATCAAACTTACGTTTTGAAGTTTACTAATAAACGTATCGAAATCTAGTTTGAAACGTATAGTGTAAATAAAAGAGCGGTTTGTTGTGAATGCGTTCGCACGCAAGCGACAGTTCGTTCGAAGCCACCATCGTGCTTGGCTGTATGCGTTTTTTAACCGGTGTTCGAAGGTGTGTTTTTAAAATAATGAATTTTTTGATAACGAGACTAACATGGACGAATGGGATGCGGATAAATCAATATCTTTTTGCGATTATTAGTGAGTACTTTTTTATTATTTTTCCATTATTTATTTTGTGTTACTTCGCGCAATTTTTTTTTTTTTAATTTATGTTTTATTTTTCTAACGCAATTTTCCAATGGTTTATTTTCTGTGAGTGAAAATATCGTCAAAAATACAAACGAATAAAACACAATATATAAAAGTTATAATTATAAAGTGAAATCGATATAGATATTAGCCAAAACAAAGCAGTGCATTAAAATAAAAATAGAATCATAGTGTCGTAGGTGCATTTTAAAATTTTATTCATTTCATAATCTAACTTAGTGCATATAAGATTTAAATTCAATTGACATTTTAGTGAATTAGCATTTGTAAACTTTTAAAGAATACTAATGCGAGGTTTTATTACAAAAAAAAAAACACAAATATAGAATTAAGTACTTTGTCTTAAAATTCAAACCAAACATTCGAATTCTAAATGCGGGTAGCCGAATAAATGTCAAGATTTGTGGTTTTTTTTTATTGTTTACCGTAATGTATGTACCTAATGTTACTATACAGAGATAACCGTAGTTCCTACTTTATTCGCGATATTAATAAAGATTAGTTATTAATATCATTAATAGGGCAGTGGTGGCCCAGAGGTAACGGCCCAGACCTACGAGTCCTAAGTCGTGGGTTCAAACCCAGGCAGGCGGTATTTCAAGGGCTATGGGTTGACTTCCGAAAGGGAAACCCGGTGTGCTGGAACACTAGGCAAAGAAGGAACACAGGTGTAGTTTGAGTCGGTAAAAGTCTGACACGCCCTCTCACTTCGCCCTAGTCTTTGGATGATTTTCCACCTAAAAAGGCAGACGGTATTTAGTTTGTGTAATTTATTTCATCAGCACTGCTCTCAAAAACGGTGAAGGAACTCATCGTGGGGAAACAGGCATGTCCTAGAACTAAAAATTCGAAGACATCAGACCAATCATTCCGCACTGAGCCGCGTGCTGTTTTACGGCCCATTCCTTCTTCTAAAGAGGAGGCCTGAGTCCCAGCAGTGGGAACATTATAATGCTATACTATTCCCAATAAATTTAAGCTACAATATACCTAAATGTTTATACAACCAGGTACCTATATTTAAACACACGACAGAGATAGCGGATGTCGTTTATAAAATTGTATAAACATGTCAACACACCATCACAAATTGTTGAAAAGCCTAAGTACATAACCAACGGATTCCGATGTTTAACTGGTGAAAATTCATTCAACCAATGGCGCGATTGACAATTTGTCACATAATTTTTTTGCAATATTTTGCGCTCCGGAAACTTTGCCTAAAATAAAAATAAACAGCAATTTGAACAATTGACCTACCCTACGATTTTAAATTGTAAGTTTTCGAGGTCGATAACTGTAAAAACAAATGTCTAATGTACTTATACTTGTTTAAATTACCAATAAAATGTTTATCGTAGGAAACGCCAACAATAAAAATAAACAATAAAATATCGAACTACAAACGACGTTGTCCATTTTCTCAATTCAAATCGTGAATTACAATAACTATTGTCCAGCGCCAAAAACTAAAATCAATACATCATCATCAAAGTAATAAAAAACTCTTTAGAAAAAAAAACCGACTTCACTGCAAAAAAAAAAAACACTAAAACGATCAAAATAACTTTAATTTCGGAAGTCTTTGTTCCGGGTATTGTTTGTTTGTTATTGAAGATATTGAAAATCGGTCCACATAATTATGTCGTGGTTCTTAGGTAAGAAACATAAAAAACAGAACCGAATTGAGAACAACCTCCTTTTATTGAAAAATCATATCAATGCTTATCCCAATTTAGTGAAACGAAAGCGCCGGGGGTATCTCGGGTAATTCAATTTTACTACATTTGTGCATTATGCAGGTCAGAGTTAAGTTCTATGTCTATTAAAATATCGATCATATTAAATATGGCTTTACTGAGTTTTAAGCATTAAAATAAACAATACTCCTCTCTCAGTTCAGCTAACCCTATTGAATGACTTTTTCAAGAAATAGGCCATTCAATAAGGTACGTAAGACGAAATGAGAAGATTGATTATTTTAATGACTAATGAGGATCAATCACATAACAGCAAATTCGATTTTTACTAAGTACGTCGTATGTGTAATAATTTACTGAGCATTTAATTTTTTAAATTATTAAATTCCGTCAAGTAATGGTGGATTTATTAAAGTTTTTCTGAACGGCTACTTGGAAACGCGCGCTCTCGCTGGACTGTTTACGATGGCGTCATCTGTCATGATCCGTGGAAACCGATCATGACAAATGACGTCACAGCCAGTCGCTTCATTCTCGGGCGCGTTTCTGGAACTAATGTAATTGCTGTATCTTCGTCATTTTTGGTCCGATTTAAATAATTTCTTCACAGTATTTACGGGTTTTTAGACTTACAAGTCTGCATACTCCACAAAAATCATTACTGATCCCCATTCCGTAATAAATACGTGTACGGTCGCAAATCAGGTTAATCAACATATACAGCTTGACACTGACCGATAAAATGGAAAAAAGAAAGAAGAGGAAGTTAAGTGGAGTAAAGAATGGTGCTTTCACCTTAAGTCTTTTTTAGGGTTCCGTGCCTCAAAAGAAAAAAAACGGAACCCTTATAGAATCGATTTGATGTCTGTCTCTTTGTCGGTCTGTCTGTCAAGACCCTTTATGGGAAGGTGTGGAGATATCGAGTTGAAATAAACTCTCAGATCTGCGGTCGCTTGAAGCTGTGAAATAATCAAACTTTTAAGGTAACTAAAAATAAAGATACGGCCATTTATGTCGCAAAAAACGTATATTTCGACACTCTCAAGGGAGTCAAAATACATAGGGTAGGTACTTCCCGTTGACCCCTGAAATTTGGCATAAAGCAAGGTCTTATAGCACAGGTATAAGAATAAATCTGAAAACAGTAAAGTTGTTACGTCACAAAAAGAATACTTGCTTTGCGATTCGGAAAAAAGTTCGAAACTCAATTCTGAAATTGAACTATTTATATAGATAGATAAGTTTGTACGGGACCCTCAGTGCGCGAGTCCGACTCGCACTTGCCCAGTTTTTTTTTTTAAATTGATATAAACTAGTGCCTGATTGCGTAACAAACAACATAGTAAATGATCTTCAATATTTCACTTGGTTCATATTCCTAATGCGATCACGCAAGGAAACTCCGAGAATAATCCTTTCCATTAATTACCCTTTGGGTAAATTTAAACCTGATGAGCTCAAAAAATCGACAAACTGAAGTGTTTTGCAGTTTTTTTTAAGGTGTGAAAATCATCTAATGACAAATCTTGCTCTTGGGCGGAGCGAGAGATAGTATCAGACTTTTACTGACTGAAAACCCACTCCTGTTCCTTCTTTGCCTTCGTCCCAGGGGCCCGAGTTTTGCTTTCTCACGTGGCCCCAGTACGCTTCGACCCTGCTGGGTCCCTACCATTTGCTGACATCTCCTTGAGGCGCGCGTGGAACAATACGCGCCGTCGACGACTTGGGCTCGGTCCGGACGGTCGGACAGTGAGCTACCCATTCCTCGCTGTCCGCAAGCCAGCGCCTACGGTGGCCGGTAATCGTGATCGGAATCCTGAAGCGAGAAAACCGTTGCCTCGCGCGGTCGGCCTCCTCCTTTGCTAGCATTACTGCTTCGCAGAAGGAGGCGACCGCCTGCTACTCCTCCTCGCTCCGGACCATGGCCTGTACCAAGGCCCGGCGCGAGAGATCACCGCCACTGATCGCCCCTACGAGGGCACGGCGATGATCTGCCCAAAAGTGGCAGTGTTCAGGGCACATTGCTCGCAGAACAGATGTTCGATGGCAACCGCGTATCGGAAGACGCAGCGTTGGAAGGCCTCCCATAATGTGAAACGATGACCTGGTGAGGCTCGCAGGAATCCGATGGATGCGAGACTCACAGGACCGGTCGTTAAGGCGACGCTTGGGGACACTTATGTCCAACAGTGGACGTCTATCGGTGGAAATGATGATTATGAAAATGATGAATACATTACTCTTCTTCTTCTTCTTGCCCTTATCCCATATTACTTGGGGTCGGCGCAACACGTTTTTTTCTTCCATTCAGAAATCAGAAACGTTTATTTTAAATAGACCAATTACAGGCACTTTTGAATTGTCAAAATGTAGCTTAGTCAAAAAAAGTGAAGTTATATTGCCTTTTCTGTCAATGAATTCATTGACGTTTTCTTTGCACGCTTTTTCTTCGGCGAATAACAAGAATTCAACGAAAATATCTCGTATCAACAAGCTGATCGATACTGAAGATTTTTACAGATTTTAACCAGCTCGATGACAAAACGTCACATTTTTTAAATGTACAATATTTGCAGTATTTGTGGTCTATAATTTAGTAGTATTATTTTATTTTATTTTATTTATTTAGGGATAATAAACAGCTACAACATAAAGCTCATGCATGTATATAAAACTAAATAGGTGATAATGTTGCAGCCAACTGCATTATCCACGGATTAAACTTAGTGGTAATAGGCATATTGTTTGCCACTAGATGGGCATTATCGTACAATATATATATTAAACACTATAATGCTTGCTCAATATAAAATATATATATAATTATATATATATTGTGGAACATTTTCATATAAATAACTGAAATCAAATAAAATAAATATATACCTACGTTTAATCAATGACTCAATTGCAATTGAGAATCTTTTTCATAATATTTGTTTTAAACTTAAATTTAGAACATGCAAATATATCAATGTCATTAAAATTCAAGTTATAAGATTCCGAAATTCTATGGATCGGCAGCGTAAGCCAGAAATTATAAATGGCTGGCTTACCCTTTATCTCGCTGCTCCCTGAATAGGGTATAGAAATAATATCTCCTGCATACTTGGCTAATTCCAATTGAGATTGGCCACCGTGACCGAGTTTCGGCCGAAGGATTATTATTACTTTTACAGCCACTTGGATACTGAAAACTTTCCTCACATGTGCATAGAATAAAAAATTTGAAAATATTTATAACATTATGGCCATCAGAACTGCAGAAAAACCTTATGAATTTTTCATGAGTCTTCTAGTGTAACAGTTCATTGCAATTTAACCAGTTTTCGTGCTAGCCAGTGTATTATATGATAAACAATAAGTAGATATATTGTACATACGTCTGTACAACTTGAATGACCTTGAAAAACGCTTAATTGTCGTACTGTCACACGTCGTGTCGTCACACGTTTGTTCGAAATTTATTTCGCCAAAAGTTTTTGTTTCTATATCTTTGTTTTTCCTAGAAAAATCCAGAAAAAGTTTTTTTTTGGTGATTTTACGTAAAAACGCGCAATTAAGTAATAATAATACCCCCCAACGCACGAGATGAAAAAACAAAAACGTACAGTCAATGCTATAGGGTGCCTCACAAACGGCGCGCACTGTTCCGCTGGGAAAACACTAGGCAAGAAATCAAAAATATTTCTACACAATTTCTGAGACGCGTTTTCATAAATGTTAGACATCACTTTGAAGAGTACCAGAGCCACGAAAGATGACATTTGAATAACATTATTCTTAAAAATTAATTATCCGTGTCTTTAATTTCTTATTTTGTAAATTAATAGCATAATCAGCTTTTCAATGTTCCCTCTGCTAAGACTCAGACCTCCTCTCTAGGAGAGGGAAAGAGCCGTAATCCACCACGCGAGCCCAGTGCGGTTTGGTGAATGTCACATGTCTTCGAATTTTTGGTTCTAGGAAATGCTGGTTCCCTCACGATGTTTTCCTTCACCGTTTTGAGAGCAGTGGTGATGAAATGAATTACACAAAGTAATGCGTCTAGCTGGGTTTGAACCCGCGATCTACAAACTCATAAGTCGCGGCCGAAACCACTCGGCCACCACTGCTCTTACTCGGCCACCACTGCTCTTACTCGGCCACCACTGCTCTTACTCGGCCACCACTGCTCTTACTCGGCCACCACTGCTCTTACTCGGCTACCACTGCTCTTACTCGGCCACCACTGCTCTTACTCGGCCACCACTGCTCTTACTCGGCCACCACTGCTCTTACTCGGCCACCACTGCTCTTACTCGGCCACCACTGCTCTTAGGCTTTCAGGCCCCACTTTTTGTAATAAAGAATGATGCCAGGGTAGTGGTTCTATGAAATCTGGGCCCACCTTTCAATAGCTTTGTTGTATGTGTGTTACATCGTTGGATGGGTAATTTTGAGCTGCATAAAAGTTACTATGGTACCAAGTTCCAATATATAAGGTACCATAATAAATTTATTTCAGCTCAAAAATACCTATCCAATGACGTAATTAATACACATAGCTATCGGAAGGTGGGCCCAGGATTTGCATCCTCCTTTACAAATGTTTCAGTACAAATAAAACGCACATTGCTTTTATTTATTCGTTTCTAAGCAACGTAATTATTTAAAATGTAGCTAAAATTGTCGTTTCTAATTTATACTTTGAATTTTTTATTGTAATTTTAGCTGCAGTTTTATGCAATTAAGACTAAAAACGGTATTGATTATCATGATAAACAAAACGTGTATTAAAACGTGTCGAAAAAAGGTCAAAATTCAAATCCATAAATGTCAGGACTTTTTTCAACAAAAAGAGTTACTCTGTAACACAAGAAGACATGTGACATCCACCAACCCGCACTGGGCCCGCGTAGTGGATTACAGCCCATTCCCTCTCCTACAGAAGAGTCCTGAGTCCCAGCAGTGGGAAAAAAATTTAAGGCCGACTATACTATGGGGCCTGAAATAATCATAATATTTACTTAATTATTATTAAATAACATTATAAATAAGCTCTTTGATAAGGTATTATTATACATATTGCTGTTCTTTCTTCAGATCATAAGGCCAATTCAGACGCTGCCTTTTAAATAATGATTCAGTTAGATGGTAACTTTAGAAAAAACTGAACAAACTAATGAATTTCCCACGACACATAAACACATTACGGTTATTTTAAAGGCAATAAAACATTACAATATTAATTACTGGAGCAATGTGTAAACACAAAAGTATCTAATTTAGAATCTTAATTAAATAATTTAAATTATATTAAAGATTTGATTCCTAAAGGGTGGACCAGACGGTGACCTTGGTTTATGAGTTATGGTTTATGTTGTGGCTACATGGATATAAACCACGCGCCAACACTTTCGGTGGTTGGAAAAACGCGCCTCCCAACTAAGGGCGTTGAAGGTCATGGATTACAACCGCTGTCTACATGGATTGAAACTAGCAAGGTCACTTTGATTGGGACATTGGTTTGCAACCGTCTGGTCACCCCTTAAATATCATAATTGCAAGCATGCAAGCTTACTATATTTTGATTTTTCGAAAGAGTCACCGTGACGTTCTCGAAAAGGGTCACTAAAGGAACTCCGTAAAACTTTGACACTCTCTCTAATTCCGCCCAGAGCGGAAAAAAGTGCGGAAAACCCATCTGGGTTTCCACGCCAAAAAAAAGTGAGTAGAAAATAAGAAAATAAAACTAAGTAGGATTCTTCCATTTAAATCTTTGCTTCAATGGACTAGCTAACCGTGGGGCCTCATTGTCGTCATCAAGTATTCTTTCGCAGCTGAAATACAAAAATGCACCAACTCTACATTACAATGTCCTCTGGGAAACAAGTTGTGAAAAATTAAAACAACCACTGAACTCCACCCAAAAGTTGACCATCGAAAAAATTATGATTTTTTGTTAGTCTAAGATATAGATGACTACGTTTTTTTGCTAAATGTGGCGCCCACCACACTGTAGTCGTAAGAAATAATTACACGTGTTTATAATTGCTTGCAATACACAAATTAAAGCCGGGTACAGACTGTCGTAACGTAACATACAATCGCCTCCTTCTGCGAAGCATTAATCTAGCAAAGGAGGCGGCCGATCGCGTGAGGCAACGGTCCTCACGCCCTACCCGCCGCCGGGATTCCGATCCCGATTACTGGCCACCGTAGGCGCGGGCTTGCGTACGGCGAGCAATGGGTGGCTCGCCGTTCGACCGTCCGGTAACCGTCCTAACCGAGCCCAAGTCGTCGACGGCGCATATTGTTCCACGCGTGCCTCAGGGAGATGTCAGCAAATCGTAGGGGCCCAGCAGGGTCGAAGCCTACTGGGGCCATGGGTAGTGTGAAAACGAAACCGGAGGCCCTGAGACGAAGGCAACGAAGGAACAGGAGTGGGTTTTTAGTCAGTAAAAGTCTGACACAATCTCCCGCTACGCCCAAGCCCGCTCTTGGGCGTAGCGGGAGATTGTGTCAGACTTTTGATTGGTCATAAGATGATTTTCCCAAAAAAAACGTAATATACTATGTAACAGAATTCCCATAGTGTGGACGCATTGCGCGCGCGAATCGTGCACACTACGCGCGCGCGCAAACACAGCATTCCAACTATATGAGTAGTAACATGTTCGAATCGTGCGCGCGCTGCGTCGACACTTATGAAATGCTTCTCTCTTTCATGTTACTTTGCATGCTACGTTACAGCAGTCTGTACCCAGCTTAAGTTCAAGTCCACGATCAAGTTCATGGTTGAACAATTACGCTTCTTACCTCTCACAAGGTTCTTTCTTAACCAAGACTTTAAAGAATCGTCATTAAAATATCTTAGTATCCACTTTAAGGTATTAAAAGTAAATGATTGCCATGGAAGCATCGCGATGCTTCCGGAAGGCCTTTGACCTTATAGAGCATTTAAATCATGGCATAAACGAGATGGTTTCTATGCAAATCTTAAGATTAAAGGAAGGTCTATGGGTGTTTTATGAAGCTTTTAGCCTTGAAGATACTCAATGGCTTTTATGATTTGAGTGCAGCTGGAGTGTTCCGTTGCCATTCCCCCGTTCAGTTCCATATCATCCCTGGTCATCTGTTATGACCAGGGATGATATGGAACTCCAAAACTAACCGAAACTATCAGACATTCGAATTAAAAACAAAATAAATTAAAAAAAAAAATACTCGACTGCGTAAAAAATAACTTTAAATAAAAACTGAAAAGTGAAAAACAAGTTCAGTCCAATTAAATTGGTTTCTACGCTACTGGACTAAACTTGATTTTTTCTTTTCAGTTTTTATTTTTTACGCAGTCGGGGATTTTTATTTTTTAAATTTTATTTTTTTTTACACTTTTTAGTTATTATAATTTAATACCACTATTTAATTCACTCTATTTTAGGCGTACATTTATCACATAGTTCACAAACCCACCTAGTCATCCGCCTCGCTTATTTTGTTTGGTCCGGCCAAACAAATTATAATCTAAACTAGAAATAAAAGTCAAATCTTGCTATTTGCTTTTGATTACTTATAATTTTAAAATTCTAATATCCGTAACCGAAAGTAGAGGATAATCCGATGTAATTATATATCCGTAACCGTATCCGAAACCCATATAATATTTCCTAGTATTAAGTTCCTAATATTCCTTATTCAGATCCGAAATTTTGTAATAATAACATCCCCGATTACAACTGCCCCATCGACATAGTGCTTGTTCTTGTAAACTGGTGTTGCCTACGTATGTTAAGTAGGTAACTTACGGCCGAAATTAATCAATCTAATCCAATTTTTTTGGATTGAAGATCGAAAATAAAATCCAGATTGGTTATAGTGTGCCAAAAAGCTATCCACAGATTGAAATCGCAATCTTAAAAACCAAGCTATTCTTAAGAGGACGGATCACAGATTTTGGATTAACCTCTGTACGGAAATGATAGTATGAGGGTGTCAATAACCTATCCATCGAAGAAAGAGATAACACAATGTGTTTATTGTAGTTCGAGTGCTCTCAAATTGTAAATAAAAAGACTCTATCTTTCTTAATAAGGGTTTTAGATTAATCTTTTTACCCTTATTGACACTTCACGTGACCCAGGTGCTGTCTTTGACTTTGGAATGAAGACGATGCGTAATTAGCTCTTTAGTTTAATTTTATTAGTGTCATTACTACTTCCCAGATTATTATTATCCTAATTTTGCGACACAATCGATTGGTGTAAAAATAAGCGTGCACTTTTAACCCTATAATAAATTATATTTATTTTGCAAATAAGTTTTTTAAAAATAAATTTTACCCCGGGAAGAAACATCGGAACAAACACAGAGGTCAAAATCTCTTTTAAAGTCCATTTGCAAACATGTATCTAATGGTTAAATAATAATAACAATCTAAAAATGGGGGGTACTTATAATATTACTAAAACCAAAATATAAATACAGTTTTTTAAATGATTCAAATATGCACAGATCATTGTCCTACATACATACAGACGTCACGTGCCACACAAAATTGCGTTAATCATCATTATTTGGAAGTCTTATAAAATTGTTTTTATAATTGTATAATTGCTTCATCAGAATTTTAAAGTACGTAAGTATTTTATGTTTTTCCGTGCCTCAGAAAGCACGTAAAGCAACTGCTTTACGTGCCAACTGTTCCCGGTTGTCATTCCTAGATCTATGTCAGTCGTTACAGGCAGTCAGACGCCAGCCTCCCTAGCCAAGTTACAACCATTTTGTTTCGATTCTTTTTTCGTTGATCGCCTTAAGTCGGCCACGCCTCGTATTCTTTTGTTCTGACCACGTGACTGAGCGTTGAGATGACGTCAGAATGAAGGAATCGGAGGCGTCGCCTACTCGAGGCGATCGACGAAAAGAGAATCGAAACGAAACGGTTGTAACTTGGCTTGAGGGGCAGAAAGTCTAACCATCAGTCGATCCAAGGAGTATCATGATGCCCTGTCCATGTAAAATATTGGTATTTAGCCGCATCCAGTTAGACTGGAAGCCGACCGAGGGAAAAGACTAGGACATATAATAATAATAATATATCAGACCAGAGATCCATATTCTCAGTAGTAAAATAAGCCTACTTTACATACCTGAAACACAGTCTGTGTACCACCATCCAGTGAGACACCATTAGGCCATCCACCCTGCCGGCTACAGTAGCCACGAGGCTATTGAGGCTGTCGCGCATCCGACGATTCGCAGCCGCAATAGTGAGCCGAAATCCGGAACACGCGCGTCCTCGAACATCCCCGATGTGCTGCGGACACGCGGCAACCCCAGCATTAACCGGAACGCGAATATTATATTTAATATAATATAATAATAATATTCCACAACTATCACACAGCGCCGTCTAGTCCCAAGCTAAGCAGAGCTTGTGTTAACTACCACTGACTACCATGTAGTTGTCTGGCATTTTTGCTGAACTGGACCTATTTGGCGCAGCCGTGAGACACACATTGTGTCAGTGTTTTTTTTTCTTAGTTGTCTTAAATTTTGTTTTTACAGTGTGTGCCAAGTAAAATATTTTTCTTTCTTTCTTCTTCTTTACTAAACAATATAATATATGACTATATGATGATGTATTTTAAAGTCTGGTTTACAAATGGGAACACACGCACTGCCTATATAACTTGAAAGGAGATGACCAAGATGCATTCTAGAATGGAGGTATCAGAAAAATCCAAAGCTGAACTACGTGTGGAAATAGCATTATTGCGCAACGTTGGTTCAGTAACTGGGTCACTTGAACGTCACCTGTAGATATGTTGACCTCTAAACGTGCCAACACCACCAGGAAACCAGGTACGTCGCAACCTAAGCGACCAGCGAAAATAGGGGACAAAGTTAAAACGGGTACTCAACCTACCCTGTCTGCGGTCAGAGGCTCCTTGTCAAAAACGGGCCAGGTTGATGAAGAGGGTTTCACTAGAGTAGAAAAGAAGAAGAAGAAGCCCTGTTCCCGTAACCTGTGCGGTATCGCACCGAGTGGAACAAACATGCTGCTGCGTACTGCTGTGCCTACGACGCAGCTGTATATTTCACGCCTGCATCACTCTACGAAGGTTGAGGAAGTCGTGGAGTATATGAAGGTAAAGAGCAACTGGACTCTGAGGGTCGATAGGCTGGATTCGCGCCACGACACCAACTTCAAGTCGTTTGTGATACGAGTTCCAACCCACCATCTACAGACCTTTTGAGAGAAGACTTTTGGCCGAAAGGTGTCGTGTATTGACGTTTCCGAGGACGGTTACGCGTATAATATGTATTAGATAAAATTGTAATATTATGTATTTTATCTATGGGCCTTAGTTCAAAATTCAAATATTTTTATTTCACATAGGCCTACATAGGCACTTATACAACGTCAGAAGCTAGTGCCCTGTTCCAAATTGATCGTTTCCTATGGAGAAGAACCGGGACGAAACTCCGTGGTTAGTTTAGTTGCCTGACAATAAAGAAACAATAATAAATTAAGAGGGCTTCCGGTCCTTCTATTGTCAACCTGAGCATGGTTAAAAAGCTTGTTATTTCATCCAATGCAATGTTTGATAAATAAATATTTGGAGGTATGCGGAACAGAGAGTAAAGTCCCGCAAACCTCCGTTGAAAAGGGAGGATCCTCCGGCCAGACGGGTGTTATGTCTGGTGGGCTACTGATGTTCCAATCGCGCGGAGAACTTTAATTGCGCGATGCAGGATTAGTTCTTATGTGACGCCATAGATTTTGCTACAGATAAAAAGACGGATAGTGCCCAAACGCTCGGTTGGTACTTGATAAGTTCGGTCGCTAACTCGAATATCTCACTAAACTTGTTCCAGGAAGTACGTGTTTTTAAAAACTTTAAAAGATTTTAGGTATTTTTTTTTTATAATTCAGAGTCTCGATTTAATGTGCAAGGTTTCCATTAATTATTATATTTTATTAATTTATTATGTTATGTTCTGTGTTATGTGTAATCATGAACCTTTATTACTTGCATAAATAAATGATATTATCATTTATGAGTATCTACATTATAAAGGGCCAAAGTTCGAGTAATTTTTTTTGCAAAATAGGAGATTTTCAAAGGTCTTTACTGGATTAGTTTTGTGTGTGTTGAATGTTTTTTTTTCAATAGAAACATATACGACGTATAACATTAAATGAGCGAAACCTGAAAATAGTTTGATCAGAATAACGAGCAGAATCAATTGAACCACTTTTTAATATAATTAGGTCACATTTTTCAAAAAGTCTTCATTGAAAATGTTGCCCTGTCTATTTATTAATAAGTCAAGCCATCACGTGCGCCAACAAACACAATGGTCGACATCCAATTTAAATTACCTTTAACGCGGGTTAATAATAGTTCTTATTTCAATGCAGATACGAATGTTGCGACCCGGTGATAAACCTACCGGAGGAACCCTTGACAGAGCGTCATCAGACGCAAGAAATAATCAGAATTGCCAGTAAAACTAAAACAGCACATAAAACCTATACATATTTTTTATGATTATTTTTTCTCAGAATTAGGTCGATTGAATTAGAAATCATTTGGGGTGTCTAAAGTTTTGCGCATGTAACGTTACACATTGTATAATAACCTCAAGTACTGTCTTTGTTTCCATAATATCTAGAGAAGAATGTATAATGACGTCATAATCACATAATAGCAGCATCACGGTTGCGCGCTCTTAGAAAGGGTTTGGTAAAAAATAAAACTTTTTATTATCAAACATTGCTTATAAAGAAACGAAAAACAGACGACCCAGCGAAAAAAAAGCGAAAATCTTTAATAAGACCCCAATTTTAAGATCCAGGTCAATAATTAACAGGTTTGCATCAAAATTAATTGGCGCCATCTCTGCCCGTCTCCAAATTTCTTCGTATGTGTGGTCTGTATTAATCTCAATATGGCCATATGGCGTACAATCTCCTATTGAGTGAAAGTCGATGATAACGAAAGATAGCTTTTGTATAACTAAATTCTTCAAATTCTTGGTGCCATAAATATGTATTATAGAATAATGTTTGAACAAACGTCCGGGGTTATTGACCTTGTCTGTCGCATTGCTTAAGTATTAAGTATTGCGTGTTTTTTTTCTCTTTTCTCCCACTGTAATAGTGATTGAATGCGTCTTAGATTTTTTTTTAATTGTGATAAATTTGTGCTCAACTGTGATCCCACCTGATAGTAAGCAGTGATGCGATTGTTGATGGTGAGGCGCACAAGTTTACTATTAGCCTATTCACTCTAGCTTTAAAGAAACCTAAATTATAAACGGACGGGAAGACCGCAGCAGGCAAATTGCTCCAGTCTTTCGATGTACGCGGTATAAACGATGAGATTTTTTGGTAGAAAGATCGTAGGTACTCACATTTTTTTTCAAGTTGGGAAATCATCAAACAACTTCTCGCGATCTGGGAAGACCGAGAGGGAGTATTAGACTATCACTAACTAAAACCCACTTGTGTTCCTACAGTAACTCCACCACGGTAACTCTTTCGAACATTCGTTTGTATCAAAAACTACCTATACCTACCCAAAATCGCAAATAGAAAGATTGTTGTTGTTTTAAATTCGTTCAACATTAATATGGTGAAAGGGGAAACTGTCAAATAACAGTACAAGGAAACAAATACTGAAATATGACGTCACCATCTAGGTTACGCAAGCTCAAATGAAATGGTGAGATAATCCCACAATGCCCCCACTCTTTCTCAAACCAATATTTGAAATGCTAATTGCTGCTTCATTCAATAACCAATTTTGATACTGTTTTCAGAAAAAGATTTTTGTATTGTTGTTTTTTATTATTTACTAGCTTCTGCCAGCGGTTTCACCCGCGTGAAAGTAGATTTCTCCATACAAACTTCCAACCCCCGTTTTACCCCCCTTAGTGGTGGCATAGCATAGTCGGCCTTTTAATGTTCCCACTGTTGGGACTCAGGTCTCCTCTCTAGGAGAGGGAATGGGCCGTAATCCACTACGCGGGCTCAGTGCGGGTTGGTGGATTTCACATGTCTTCGAATTTTTGGTTCTAGGACATGCCGGTTTCCTCACGATGTTTTCCTTTACCGTTTTGAGAGCAGTGGTGAAGAAATAAATTACACAAAGTAATGCGCCTGGCTGGGTTTGAACCCGCGTCCTACAACTCGTAAGTCGGGGCCGTTACCACTCGGCCACCACTGCTCTCTTAGGGGTGGAGTTTCATAAAATCCGGATTCTTAGTGGATGTCTACACCCTATAAGGAACCAACCTGCCAAATTTTAAGTTTGTAGGTGTTATAGTCTCTCAGATTTCGTGAATAATCAGTGAGTGGTATTTGGCTTTTATATGTATACTTATGGAATGCGTTGCTTCTAGATAATTTCTGGGCAATATCGTATATAATATACGGTTCTGCCCATGTGTCGGGGTAAAACCGTACTTAGAAGATATTTAATAATTTTTGGTTTTTATTGTTTAAGATTTTAATTATTCCAAATATGTTCATGTGATTATGAGACTGACTAATTATAATTGTTGAGAAGATAAATTAGAGTTTTGAGATGAAAGACCTACACTGTTCTTACATAATGTCTATTAATACTGTAATTTGAAAATATTGTAAACAATCATTTTTTTAAAAGAGTAACCATGGAGTTTCTTGCCGGTTCTTCTCCATAGGAAACGACCAATTTGGAACCGTGCACTAGCTTCTGACGTTTTATAAGTGCCCATGTAGGCCAATGTGAAATAATTTTTTTGGACTTTTTGACTTTTTTTTTACAACCCTAAAACCCATAACTATACAATTTTGACCCGATCTCCCCTACATGTAAAATATTGTGCAAAACTAGCTCAGGTAAATACCAAATACCGAAAGTCAGTACCTACGTAACCTCATAACGATTTTAGTCCCAAAACCACCACGCCACTACTTAGATGCCTTCGTAAGTGCCAAAGTCATCATTGCAAATACCATAACAGGTTCCAAATCTGCAGAGACCTCGCCTTATCAAACAAGTTTTGAACTTTGAATTTCGAATTGTGACGTCATTAAGCGTTACAGGCAAGAACCACGTGTAAAAATCCAAATAAAGTCTAAAATGTTTCTTTGTTATGTAATCATCATCATCATCATCATCATTTTAGCCGAAAGACGTCCGCTGTTGGACATAGGCCTCCCCCAAGCGTCGCCACAATGACCGATCCTGTGCTTCTCGCATGCACCGCACTCCCGCGACCCTCACCAGGTCGTCGGTCCACCTTGTGGGAAGCCTTCCAACGCTGCGTCTTTCGGTGCGCGGTCGCCACTCTAGAACCTTTCGGCCCCATCGGCCATCCGTTGTACGAGCATCGTTCTGTTATGTAATATCTGACGATTATTTACCTACTTGACTATTCAACTATGATTGTAATCATAATATAGTATGCATTGACACTTGTAAATAAATAAACGAATAAGTCGATGATAAAAATTTAAAATGCTTTCATGGTTGTGAAGCTAAATATAAATGATATTTTTTTTTTTGCAAATAGGTTTAGAAAAACATTGAACAACATTTTGACTGGCCTGTTGGTCTAGTGGTTAGTGGCCCTGACTGCTATGCCGGAGGTCGTGGGTTCGATTCCCACCCAGGACAAATGTTTGTGTGATGAGTACGATCATTTGTTCTGTATCTGGGTGTAATTTATCTATAATATGTTTATGTATGTATTTAGAAATATATAAGTATGTATATCAGTTGTCTAGTACTCATAACACAAGCTCTGCTTAGCTTGGGACTAGACGACGTTGTGTGATAGTTGTGGTATATTATTATGTCAATTTTTTTTTCGTCATTTTAAACTAGATTGGGCCGGTGTTTCCTAGCTGCCTACCCTGAGAAGAAACAGAGTTGCAAACTCAGGGGTCCAAGTAAAAAAAAGTAAATATGTACCAAATGGTCAAATCACATGAGAACCATGCAGATTTGTCTGAGATGGTCTTTTGAAGAAAGAACCATACAGATTTGAGTGTGCCTGTCCATTCAGTTTTTGGGAAAAAATATAACATGTTGAAAAATACACATATACTAAAACTAATGTTGTATACTTATTTATTTTATTCTATTTTTAGTGTTCAATTTTGTTTTTATAGCGGCAACATAAATACATCATATATGAAAATTTCAATTTCAAATCTATCACGGTTCATGAGATACAGCCTGGTGACAGATAGACGGACAGTGGAGTCTTAGTAATACTAATAGGTTCCCGTTTTTTACCCTTTAGGCACGGAACCCTAAATTGCAAAATTATTGTTTTGTAGGGGAAAGTGTTTTGTAAACTTTGAAGAAATTTTAAATTGATTTTGTGTTTAGCTGAAATGGTAAACAATGATCTAAGAATGCTTTGAAAGACACTCGTAGGATATGGGCATTCATAACTGTTAACGCATTCCGCAAACAGTTACCGATTTGTCAACAAAAGTCTAATGTACTGACATATCTTCAACTTATTTTTTTTTCTTAATGGACTTAATTAGGTATGGTTAATGAACTTTGCTATATATAGGGTGACTGGTAATTAGAATATGATACACGTGATTGTGCTCGTGATAACCAACAACTTTTACTATGGGAACAAACCTGAAATCGCGAAAAAAATATCAGCTATTCAGTACCTACGTAGTATGTTTGCCTAATGTACTGAACAGCTGATATTTTTTTCGTGATTTCGGATTTGCTCCCATAATAAAAATGTTTTGTTATTATGAGCACAATCACGTGTTTAAGTATCGTACACTAATTACCAGTCACCCTATATAGTTACAAGAACGTTATGATACGAGTGAATGCGAAAAGGGAGATAAGCAGACTACAGCCCCCCTAGCCAAGTTACGATTGTTTCGTTTGCGTCGAAAGCCTCGAGTAGGCCACGCCTCCGATTCCTTTGTTCGGACTACGTGACTGAGCGTTGAGATGACGTCAGAACAAAGGAATCGGAAACGTGGCCTACTCGAGTCATTCGACGCAAACGAAACAATCGTAACTTGGCTAAGGGGGCAGAAATTATTGATGAATTCTGTAGAAGATGAAATAGGCGCAGACTAGTAGGTACAGACAAGAAAACTAATAGATAACAGCAAGACAAAATGGGCGGATTATAAAAGATGATATTGTTAGACCATCAACCTCTCTCCTCACTTTTGGTGAAGCGAGAGGGACAATTCCATATAATATATTACTCAATCCTTCGAATTGTCAAGAAGTCAGTCAGTCAGAAAAGTGATCCTAATTTCACATTTAAAGCGTAGATCTTTGTGGACAAGAATGTGCAAGAAACTCCATGGTCAGTCTTTTCATGGTCAGTTTCAATCCCTCCACTCAAAAAGAGTCTAGAGAGAGATTGAAGCCTTAGAACATAGCTCGAGCTCATAAATGTGTAGTACACAGAACCTTTCGGCCCCATATACCATCTGTTCTACGAGAAATGTGCCCTGCCACTTAAGTTTTGCGATTCTTTGGGCTATGTTGGCGACCTTGGTTCTCCTGCGGATATCTTCACTTTGTGTGTTGTGTGCCAATAATAGACCGTAATTAGCCCATAAAATAGAAGTACAGATAAACAGTTAATGGTGTACGACCATCAGCTCTCGTTCATCTATCAGAATTTATCGTAAAATCGCGTGTCACCATCATTCCTAACTCTGCTTCACGTTCGTGTTCTATGGTATTTTCGACCCATTCATGAGCTGTATTTACCTAATTATTTTCACAATTTGCCCGTTATTTACTACAGAATCCTTCTGTGATTTTAATGGTGGAGATTTATGGGTGTATAAACACGAACGACCCTAATGTCAAAATTATGCTGTTGATTATCTTTCTGATTGAAGGAGCTGTAGGTAATTGCAGATAATAGAGAGCAATTCATCAATGTGGAATCTAATTGTAACCGGAACTTTGATCTGTAGGTACAAATTTCATGTAATTGTGTACTTTACTTTTTAAATAGTAAATAACAATAAAATGTACATAAGAAACTTAAATATTAATTGATTATTTATACCAAACCTAACTATGTTTTATACAAAAAAAAATAAAGTACACCCAGGCGTCGAAGTACATACTTCTTCACATCGCTTTCATCCGGAAATTTGCCCGGAAAAAAGACTGGCAGTATTGCCACGTTAAATGGCAATGCTAAGTCTTTAGGCAAATAACGAGCCAGCCGTCCATCTGTCAAAGTTTAGACATTACTCATTTTTTTTTAATTATTTGATTCAAAAATCGTAAATAGAATTTTTCGAATCGGTTCAAAGTTAAGTAAATTAAAAACCTTTTAAATGTGGTGGAAGGGAAACTGTCAAGCAACAAAAAAAGGATGTTCACATTGAAATCTGACGTCACTGCCATTAGGTAGCGTGTGCACAAAAGAGACAGCAAGATGTTCCCATCTCGCCCCACTTTTCCTCATTCCAATATTTAATACGCTATTATAATTGCTGCTTCATTTAATAACCAAATGGCGAAAAACGGAACCCTTATAGATTCGTCATGTCTGTCTGTCTGTTCGTCCGTATGTCACAGCCACTTTTTTCCGAAACTAAGAACTATACTGTTGAAACTTGGTAAGTAGATGTATTCTGTGAACCGCATTAAGATTTTCACACAAAAATAGAAAAAAGGGGGTTCTCCATACTTAAAACTGAAACTCAAAAATTTTTTTTCATAAAACCCTTATGGATAGGTCTCAAAAATGATATTAAGGTTTATATATTTTTTTTTCAAAACTGAATAGTTTGCACGAGAGACACTTCCAAAGTGGTAAGTGTCCCCCCCCCCCCCTGTAACTTCTAAAATAAGAGAATGATAAAACTAAAAAAAATATATGATGTACATTACCATGCAAACTTCCACCGAAAATTAGTTTAAACGAGATCTAGTAAGTAGTTTTTTTTTAATACGTCACAAATCGTAAACCGCAATTTACCTTTCAAGTTTGTACGGAACCCTCAGTGCGCGAGTCCGACCCGCACTTGCCCAGTTTTTTTTTGTTTTATGTTGTTTACTATGAAATATTATACAAAAATACTCGATTGTGATTTATTTGACCAAAATGAATCAGCGTTATTAAAATCAAAAAGTTTAATTACGGTGATTACAGTCGTAAAATTAAATTAAAATAAAATAGACCCTCAATAAAATAGACTCATAATGTTCAGGTCCAAGGAGCAAAGGTGGACCGCTAAATGGACCTTGATCTGCCCATCACCATACTTTTGGCTTCGAATGAATTAAAAAGAATCAAGGACGAATGTGTTTTAATAATAGGTCTTTACCAATGAAATTGCCGTTTTTTATGACGGGTTGGTTTGAAGTGTTATCTTTGGATTGACCTGGAATTATAAGTTCAAATAGACTTTGTATTAAATGTACGTTTTTTTTTTCGAATTTAGGTATTGTCGCCACTATGCGACCGTAGAACTTTGGTAGGGGATCTTCTTCTTGAATAAAACTCTTGGGAGGCTATCATGTTTTACTTATACTTTTCTTTAGGATTCGATATCAGCTCATTGCGCTATAATGCGTTGCAAATAAGAATAGGATCGATTGCCATGTTGTGACGTCACGTCATACTGTCAAATCGCAAGAAATTGGGCATACTTGAAGAACTCGGAGATGAGCAAAATTGAATAACTGGATTCTGATTAAACTATTTTCGTTCACAGTTCATAAATAAATTAAATTTTAAAAATTTCGTGTTTTGCTCACCATAATAATTCTTTGATTTGACAGTATGACATGACGTCACTACCTGGCAATCGATCCTATTCATAATTGGAACACGTTGTACAATGGTTATGTCCGAACTAAAAAAACTAGACATTTCTTTATTCTACTCAATTTTTAAAACTATTCTAGAACTGCAAAATCCTTAAAAGTATATTTTACATGCCAGTTCGTTAACCTAACTCATGGGATCTCCTTTCGATATTACAGTATTTATTGGTTTCTTTGTGATATCGCAGTACTTAAAAAAACAGGAGAAGCTAAAAATTTGAAATACCGTATCAAAATTAAAATTAAAAATGTTAGGAGATTGTTTGAAAGAGTCGCCTTGACTTGGAACGCAAAAGGTAACTAAAAGAACAGGTATGGGTTTTGACAGTAAAAGCCTGACACTCTCTCTCGCTCCACCCAGAGAGGGAGATGTTACTGGATCATTTCCTATGCTTTTGTATGAGAAATGATCAAATAACTTCGACCAAAACTTTCAACAAAAAAAGTAACAAAAACTGCATTTGGTTGCAATAGTCAATGTATCAAATGATTTTATGAACATTTTCCTTGTCCCGCAGGTAGTTTCCACTATAAAAGACAGGTTTTAGAATGCGTCATATGATTAAACCCTTTACAAAAAATGTACAAAAAACATGTTGTAAAAAACGCCTTTTTGCGCTCTATAAGTACAATCCACGGATATTCTATGGTGCAATCCAAATATTAAGAATGTAGTTCTAATGGCCGAAACTGAGTTAAGCGGTTGCCCACGCGGTCCCATACAAAAGTGCTCCGTTGCGGGACCCGCGCGGGCACCCCTCCCGACCGATAATAATACATCGATAGGACTACATGTACACCGTTAAAGTTAAACTGGCGGCACTGCGCAGGTATCAATCAGTTTATCAAGGATCGCACTGAAAGGGTTGTATGATGCTACGGTTAGGCACGATTATAGAAAACGAAATATAGAAAATTCGCGAAAAATTTGGTAATAGTGAAGAACTCAAAGGTAAGTCATTGAAGGTTTTAGTTTTGGTAACATTGGTAATACATAACAATAGTGTGCTTTTTTTGCACGTATGAACTCAAATTAAATAGGGCCTCGCAGGATATACAATTTTTCCTGCTGAATTTCTGCTGTTTTGTTAAAGATCCCTTAGAGTTAATATATGAGTCGAGAGGTACGGCCAGTGGTTAAAAGCGCAGTTGCACTCTATCAATGGTAAAGTGTCTATAATTTCTTTGTTGTAGAAGTTCAATAGTCCACAACTAGTTTTTTCAATACTTTAGATTCTATGCTACCAATTAAATCAGTCATGAGCCATTGACCCTCTTCTACAAAGAAATTTTAGACATTTTAGTAAAATTGTTTTGATTTTCTTTTTTTTTCTTATTATATCCCCCGCTCTTGGGCGGAACGAGAGATAGTGTCAGACTTTTACTGACAAAAACCCACTCCTGTTCCTTCGTTGCCTTTCGTACCAGAGGCTTCCTTTCCGAATTAGACCCTTGGCCCCAGTAGGCTTCGACCCTTTTGGGCCCCTACTGTAGGGGCCTGTAACAGTTGCTGACATCTCCTTGAGGCGCGCGTGGAACAGTACGCGCCGTCGACGACTTGGGCTCGGTCCGGACGGTTACCAAACGGTCGGACGGCGAGCTACTCATTGCTCGCCGTCCGCAAACCCGCGAGCATTGGTAAGGTGGAACTGCACTTTTGACCCCTGACTGTACATTGGTACAAGTTTCGGTCAGTATTATTTTTATGTAGGTATCCCGAGCGTAATAGAACCGAGGGCCCCGCTGGATGGACGAGGCGATTAATTGTAATTTATATCAAAATAGTTGAGGTACAAACGGTGGGGGGTCCAAAGTGCTGTTCCTCCTTACCAATGCTAGAATATCTATAATTTTTTTGTAAAAGTCAATGGTTCACGACTGATTTAATTGGTAGCATAGAATCTAAAGTATTGAATGAACTTCTGTTTTGAACAATTGAACATCGATAATAAAAAAAAATTAGACACATTAGCATTGGTAGAGTGCAACTGCACTTTTGATCCCTGACTGTACATTGGATTTTGTCAGTACATTCGTGAGGTATGTACGTTGAACAAACAAAGCAATGCCACTAGTTTTATCGGTTTAGCTCGAGTGGCCCCGCTAGATAGAAACACATAAAAAGAGGCCATATAAGCACAGTATAGATATATGGAACAGTACGGAAACTACTTACAAATATTCGAAACGGCACACTCACACAAACATACGCATCGATGAGACTCCTAAGCGTTTCTCGCGGTCCTGTCAGTAGCGAATCGTCGATGCGTATGTTTGTGTGAGTGAGCCGTTTCGAACATTTGTAGATTGTTTCCGTACTGTTCCATATCTATACTGTGATATAGTGTCTATTAATTTTCGAACTACCCCGTTATTGAACGAAGTCATTATGTTTGCGATGCACGACTCACGATGCATAACATTATTGCGATAAAAGTCGCAGTTTCAATTGTATACCTACCTAGTGTATTATGCACTGTCGTATCTGCACATCCATTCAAATAAAACTTAGCCTCAATAATTATCTCCTTATTTTTATTTACCCTGTTTAAGAAACCAATAATTTATTGTCAAAAACAAGTTTTTATAAGGAAAGTAATAAAGAAATGTACTAAGGTATTGCAAGAAAAAACATTTTTTTTAGGTAGGCAAATCATCGAATGACAAGTCCCGCCCTTGGGCGGAGCGGGAAATAGTGTCAGACTTTTACTGACTAAAAACCCACTTCTGTTCCTTCTTTGCCTTCGTCCCAGGGCCCCGGGTTTCACTTTCACACATATTAATTATTTAACAAATTTATCAATAAATATACAAAAATGGGATACTGACTGTGAAAACAATATCAGAATTGGTAATAAAACAAACGAGATATAACAATCTTAATATAATATATCTTAATATATTATAGGTTGACTGGTAGAGAATGCCTTGTTGCATTAAGTCCGCCTATGTACCACTACTGTACATGAAGTTTAAATAAATAAATAAATAAATAAATATATCTGTACTCTTAATTTCCTCGGTCAACGAGGTAAAAGCCAACTGGACTGGCAACCCCAAATCAAATTTTAATATCTAAATCAAATTATTCTCACTATATCACACTAATATTATAAAGGCCAAATTTTGGGAGTATAAATTACGTGTGTGTGTGTTTGTTACTTCCTCACGCTCGAATGGTTTAACGAATTCTTGAATAGCACATTGGATACTATTTATCCCTGGAGTCAAGATAGATAGATAGATATATTCTTTATTGTACACCAAAAATACAAATTACATTAGGAACTTAAAATTAATATGATGAGTATGTTCTTTTTGGACAATTTTCTACTAACACTATTAATAATTATGGATCTTCCCGGGATTTCTAATGAAAAATCCCGTGACGCCAAGAGAATTAACATACAATTCTTAGTAGTATTTTTATTGAAAAAAATCTCTCTACGTCAACTGAGGTGAGGTTAACAAATTTATACACTTCCTCCTCCTCGTCATTAATACAGGAAGAATTTTTTTCAGTTATATTTCTGACAATGTCATAAAAAAATCTGCTCTTTAAAATTAATCTCGGAATTTGAGGCATATCTACTTTATTATTTCGCTGTTTGAAATCGAAGCAAGTACATGTTTAACTCTACCAAATTCTGACCTCTGTTAATGAAGAACTATTCTAAAGTAGTCCATACAACAAAACATCCAATAAAAAGAATTGCTTTCATGTCCGAACAACGATTCTTGGACTGGCTAACGTAACTATGTTCCCATTCATTAGTATCAGGTTGAGCGGCATATCCAGTCTGTATCGGATGTGTCAGCTGGTGGCAACATTCCTGGGTAGTTACAGTTTATTTTTAGCTTTAGAAATAATCGGCCGATAGGAACGAGATGGGACTAAAATAGTTTGAACTTAGTTCAGCGTAGGGCCTTAGCAGCTGTTTTCTTTAGTGAGCATAATCTATCATATAAAATGCTATATTCTGAATGACTGACGGATCAACGCACAGCCTAAACGGCTGATCGTAAAGACTTGAAACTTCTTTGTATGACGTAGGCATCCGATAAGAAAAGATTTTTCGAAATTTGCCGCTGAAAGAAAAAGAACTGTTAAAAAGCTGTTTAGGGCCCAGGGCCACAGGAATTTTTGAAAGAGATACCGTGATCCTGACATACAGAGAGCAATTGAAGAACTCAGGCGGGTTTTAATCAGTAAAAGTCACGAAGACATGTTGTCAGTATTCGCAAAGCTCAACTCAGGACTACTAAGGAAGTAGTCCTGAGTTGAGCTTTGCGAATACTGACAAATGCTTGCACTGACTGGACAGGTCCACTCAAATCTGTATGGTTCTTTCTTCTAAAGACCATCTCTGAATAATCTGCATGGTTCTCATGTGATTTGACCATTACATATTTACTGTATGGACTTTAAAAGAGACTTTGATCCCTGAGTTTGTTTCGGTGTTTCTTCTCAGGGTAGTCAGCAGGAAACATCGGCCTCATCTAATTTAACATGACGAAAAAAAAAAATTGATGTGAAAAAGTGTATTTTTAAACCTATTTGCAAAATAAATATCATTTGTCATTTGTCTCGCTACACCCTAGAGGCCTAGAGTGCGAGAAGCCATAGAAAAAACTTGTGCCACGAAAAAAAAAAATACTAAACCTAACAATGTACCTACCTACATAATAATATATACAAAAATAAAGTACACTCAGGCGTCGAAGTACTCCTCCACATCCATATCATCCGGAAATATATCCAGATGACTGGCAGCATCCAGTATAGTAAACTTTGATACAAATGGAGAAACTTTGTCATTGCGACCGAGGAGGAATTCGCTTGAGCCGCAGGCAAGGGTGTTATGGAGCCGAGTGCTGCAGTGACTTTCCACGTGTATCAAACGACGTTTTTCAATACGCTTGCGAAGAAATAAATAAACCGGGGTTGACCGGCGACTCGTGGGGATCGCTTAGCGCCCAACCTGACACGATAAATGTAATAAATTGTGGCGGTGGCGAGCTGGTGCACTTTTTCACACTAGTGAGGAAAACATTAATTTGCTTGCCTAAGAGCGGTAGGAATAGGAGCGGTTTTCGAGGTGTATTGAAAAATATATTTTCATCTTAATTCTGTCTTATTTCGGCAAGTGCATATAAAATTAATGATGCTTGCTTTTCAAATGATGTTTCTAAACGGGTTTTTTTTATGTTTAACTTTTAATTTTTTCAACAAATTATGTAACAGCGTCTTGATTTTGAAGGGGATTTTACCGCCACGTAAAAACCCTACAAAATTAAAACTGACCACACTTTTTTGTTAACAAGTTTTGTAATTACATTAGCGAAAAAAATAATTTTGATTGCATTAGCAAAAACCATTTTACATAATTATCAAAATATTCAAAATTAGGGGACGCGGCAGTGCCCCCGCCAAGGCAAGCAAAAAAGTGGCACGGCCGTACCATCCTATTCTCAAAACAGTTCATTACATTTTTGACCCCCTATAACTTCATTCTGTATAAAACTAGAAGCCTGAATTTTTAGTAACCAAGCAGGCTACGTATAAACACGGTATATTTAAAATTTCATTCAGGTTGAACCAGTAGTTTAAGAATTATAATGACTGACCGATCATCAAAACTCTAAGGCACTTTTCTAGCAGACATACAAGCTTCAAATTTAGAATACAATTAGTGTTTAATGTACAAATCAATGAAAAACTAAAATATTTTGCAATTTCAGTACAGTTTTCTAGATACACCAACTGCATAAATAACTTTATAATACTATATAAATATATAGGATTACAAAGTTACATTTGCAGTGAATGAATCAGTGTACCTGTATATAAAAGAAATGAGATGCCATCAAAAACATAAATTGTAAAAAAACCAAGGTTCGCTCAGTTCTTCTACCGTAAAAAGTTGTGAGATCCATGTAAAATTTATTCAGTCCCTACTTGAGGGACCTTTTGCAACATCTTTTAATGACCATATCAATATTACAAATCTTTTATGGTTTAAATAAGTATATTGACTTGGCAGTCGGACTAAACAATCTTATTTAATATAATACGTACATAATACATGTTTTTTTTTTTTAAGCTGAGAAAATCGTCTAATGACTAATCGCGCTCTTGGGTGGAGCGCGAGATAATGTCAGACTTTTACTGACTAAAAACCCACTTCTGTTCCCTCTTTGCCTTCATCCCGGGGCCCCGGGCTTCGCTTTAACACTACCCGTAGCCCCAGTAGGCTTCGACCCTGCTGGACCCCTACGGTTTCGCTGACATCTCCCTGAGTCGCGCGTGGAACACTACTCGCCGTCAACAACTTGAGCTCGGTCCGGACGGTTACCGGACGATCGAACGGCGAGCCACCCATTGCTTGCCGTTCGCAAGTCCGCGCCTACGGTGGCTGGAAATCGGGATCGGAATCCCGGCGGCGGTTGGGGCGTGAGGACTGTCGCCGTTGCCTCACGCGATCGGCCGCCTCCTTTGCTAGCATTACTGCTTCCTGCCACTACAATCACCTACAATCTAATTTAATATAATACGTACTTATTACTTGTGAGATACATTTCTTTTTCATGCGATTGCCAAGTCAGTTTACTCTCGTCTCGTCAAGACGCTGGTTTTCTATGGTGTCCGAACGGGTGTCAAGACCTATGACGTTGAAGACCATATCAGACTTCTCTTTCATAATAACTGTGAAGCTTTATAACTTCGTTGTTGATGAAGATATTTCTTTACCAAAGCTAATAAGTATTTATTTATTATTGATAGACTCGCGTTTGACCACTATCTCACCTGATGGTAAGCGATGATGTGGCCGACGATGGAGCACGCTTGCCTAGGAGTAACTTATTCACTCTTGACTTAAAGATCCCTAAGGTTGTTGCTATCAGGAAACACAGACTCCGGCAGGGAAGGGAATTCCACTCCTTAATTTAGTAAATAAAAAAATTGCACGTATTTTCCCCATTGGCAATACAGGCATTTTGTTAAGTATAAAAATATCAAGTATTGCAATACACATACTCGTACACTTTGTCTACAACAGTTTTCTTAGTTAGTTTTGTTATCTAAGTCAGGATCAGCATTGAACCTGAAATGTGAGTATGTGAAAAGATAATTATTACAATGTATACATAGGTATTTAAGCTAGAACTACATTACACCGACGCACACGTGTAACACGCCTGCACCCCTAGCCAAGTTGATAATGTGCAATCTGAAAATTAATCAAATAAATGTATGGGAATGACATCATCTCAACGTTAAGTCACGTGGTCAGAACAAACGAATAGAAAATTTGTAGCCAAGTTCACATAATTCAAAATGATAGAATGCATTGTTATCGTTTCTAAAATGTACAACGCTATATCCTTTGTTATTGTAGAACGACATTGTAGAACGAGCGACCGACTCAGGCGCGTCAACGTGGCTACCAACTTATCGTTTTCTACAATGGCTGACACCGAGACTTTACCGATTGGAGAACGGAATTCGACACGAAACGGTTGTTCGGTCCCTAGGCCCGCTAGGGTCGCGAGCATTTTCTGAAAAGGAAACCCGTGTTCTTAGAAAGCAAAGGGCAACTGAAGGACACAGGTATAGTTTTAGCCAGTAAAAGTCTGATACGTCTTTCCTTTCACCCAGAGCGGGAGAAGTCATTGAATGTTTTCCCATCTTAAGAAAAAAAACTCGTCGTGATCTCTCATCTTCTGGGGCTATAGGTTGTGCGAAAGTGTACCCCGGGGCCCTGTAATGAATGCAAAGAAGGAACACGAGTGGGTTTTAATCAGTAAAAGTCTGACACGCCTTCTCGCTTCGGCCAAGAGCGCGAGAAGTCATTGGATGATTCTTCTTCTTCTGGTTAGACCTTATCCCATTTATTTGGGGTCGGCCCTCCTTGTCTTCGTTTTCCATTGGGCATGATTTTGTGCCATGTCGGTGTCGATATGAGCTTCTCTAAGGTCTCTTTGGACCGTCATCAACCAAGTGGAGGGTGGGCTTCCAAACGTACGTAGGCAGTTCAAGGGCAAGCTTCACCAACAATGATGGATGAATACCCACCTAAAAAAAATTATATGTCGTCTTCTGAGAAAACATAATTATTGTAATAAATATTTAATCTAATGCTTGAGTGGCGCGCGCATCGCAACTTAAAATTACCTTGTTTTCGTAAAATTAGACACAGATACATACAGTGTTATGTAACTTAATTATAGCATATTTATTTATATAGAAAAATAAACACAGAAGTACAATTCGTAACAGCGCCAAGAAATAATTGTCAATTTTGATTGCGAGTAAACAACATACAATGGGCCTCATCAGAAGACTTAAAGTCACCCAAAAGGCAATGGAACGAGCTATGCTCGGAGTTTCCTTGCGTGATCCAATCAGGAATGACGATATCCGCAGGAGAACCAAGGTTACCGACATAGCTTGAAGAATCGCCAAACTTAAGTGGCAATGGGCAGGGCACATTGCTCGCAGAACGGATGGCCGTTGGGGCCGAAAGGTTCTGGAATGGTGACCACGTACCGGAAGACGTAGCGTTGGAAGGCCTCCTACAAGGTAGACCGATGACTTGAACGGTTGCGGGAGTCCGATGGATGCGAGACGCACAGGACCGTTCATTGTGGCGACACTTGGGGGAGGCCTATGTCCAGCAGTGGACGTTTTTCGGCTGAAATTATGATGATGATGATGATGAAACAACAAAGCTTTGTTGAATTATTGCAATCCTTCCTTGTTAACTTCCATGATCTGGGACGAGAGACACGGAGCTTACAGGAGTGTATACGCTCGCTATCCATCTCTCTTGCAACCCCATAAAAACAAATTCCTATCAAATACCACTGTCATCCTTCAATGAATAGAACGACAAGAGACAGGCCCCAACTGCCCGGCGACTCCAGCGGTAGTGCTGGCGTGGACGGGCGTGGGCGCAACCATGGGGTCTGCCCCCCTAGCCAAGTAACAACCGTTTAGTTTCGATTCTCTTTTCGTTGATCGCCTCGTTTCGGCCACGCCTCCTATTCCTTTGTTCTGACCACGTGACTGAGCGTTGAGATGACGTCAGAATAAAGGAATCGGAAGCGTGGCCTAACCGAGGCGATCGACGTAAACGAAACGATCGTAACTTGGCTAGGGGGCTAGGTATCTTTATGTTTCTTTCGGGTTACGATTGAATTATAGTCGCATAAACCCGTCCGTTAAGTTTTTTTTTTAAGTGTAGTTGTGTATTTGAAAATACACAACTACACTTAAAAAAAAAACTAAGCAGTACTAACTAACATAAGCAGTAGAAGTCATCGAGTATTTTCAATACGCCAGAAAGAACCCTATGCCTCTACTGGCCTCCTAAATCGATCAACAAACCGAATTGGTTGTCATAATTTAAATTAAAGCAAGCTACTGCTAAATGCGACTCCTGCGCCAATTTTTCTTGCTTTAACTTTTCTTGTTACTTACAAAAACAATTACTTTTCTTGTCCACAGTCACAATCCCGCTGCTAAGCTTCGGGATGGTGCAAGGATGGCTATCCCCAATGATATCTGTCCTGCAGTCAGACGATGGGCCCTCCCCGGACCCCTACACCAGCTCCGACATATCCTGGACGGCCTCTGTCACCTACATCACGGCCATCATCTTTGGAGCGCCCATGGGCTACCTGACTGACCGGTTCGGCAGGAAACTCATGACGCTGGTGACCACGTTGTCGCTTATTGTAAGTACCAAAAACAAAATTTTCAGTCGAGTATATTAGTACTCTTTTTATCATACTTTTAGTTATGGATATATTCCCATCATCGGACATCCCACCCATACAATATTATTATTATTCCCGTAGCCCAAGTATGACAGACGGTTACTAGTGCACCTTGACAAATTACTAATTAATAGCTTATAAAACCTCCCTACGTTATCAGACACAGCAGTTCCATTAATTCCGACTGCACTGATAAGAAGTAATAAAGTTAATGAAATAAAATTATACGGTTCTCGATAAAAAAATCGAGTTAGCAAATAAACCTGTTAATTTCAGCACGGTGAAACTAATCTGGTAATAAAATGCATCCGATGTTTCGAATCGAGCTCAAGTTGAAGGCAATAGTTAATTGAATAAATGCATTAAGTACAGTCAAACGGGGTGATTAGAAGCGCAGGGGTGAATGGAAACAAAACTGTGATGAAGATTTTTACTTTGATATATTATCATATTTTTAGTTTCAATAAAGTAATGGGTTTTAATATACCAATTCTATAATTTTGAGTACTCAAATACTGCAAACAATTTTTCAATAACGTGACAATCCCCATTACAGTTTTGTTTCTACTCACCCCTGCGTTTCTATTTACCCCTTTTTACGGTACCAAAATCATTAAATCGCAGAACAAATGGTCGATGGGACAGAAAGCTTCTGGAGTAGCGAGCGCGTACCGGAAGACGGATTTCATCACACATGTGGGTTTGCTCCGCATGCTTAAAATATCGTAATGCAAAAAAACGCGTCCCGACGCACGTGGGACGCGTTCCAATACCACGTATTACAATAAATACTTGTATGAAATGGACATTTGCGGGGTTACGCGTGCGGGGCAATCTCGCATGCGTGATGAAATCCGCATGATTTTAAAAACACCCTAAGTAGGGCAAAATTACCCGCAAGATGGGCCGAAGACCTGGGGGCCTAAAAAGGTCACAATAGGCAATTCATCTAAAAGCAAATCATTTCCCGAATTGCTGCCTACTAAATGACATTAGGCAATTCTTCTAAAAGTCGCAAAATAGTTACACAAATTAGCCGAATCATACTCAATTCATTTTTTAGCAGAATCATATTCCATAATATTGCCAGATGAAAAAAATTAAAATCTTAAGTTTTTTTTTTCTTAGCTTTTTATTTAACGGATAATTATTTTGTATTAAGTTATTGTATTAAAATATAAATTCAGTATTTTAGGGTAATAATTTATTAAAAAATGCAATTAAGCCTTTAAAAACGAAGTTGAAAATGCCTAAATCTTTGGAAATAATAAATATCAACTTGTTAGGCTGGCAACATACCTACATTGTTGTTTATTACCCTCTGTCGTCTGTGGTTATCTTCTGTCGTCGGTGGTTTACCCTTTGCTTGTGAAAAATCGGTTGAAAGCAATAAATCATATGAATAATGCCATAGTGAAGAGTTGAAGTTGAATTAATCGTAATTTCAAGTGAATTTTTCAAGTGCAGAATGCTTGTTTTTTTTTTAAATACTCTGACGCAAACCATCCACTTGTAAAAACTTTAGGACTGCGTTTCAAGAAAATGATACCAATCCAGCATCTACTTGAGTATTTCTCAATCTAGTGAGTTCGAATGTTTACAACAAAGTAAGTGCTTACCCACTAATATTCTAATATTAATAAGTTTTTATACCTACGCAACTAGGTATTAAATGCCAATTTAATTGTTTCAGACCGCACTGTGGCTCCTTTATTTTAATGATGAGGCTTGAAGGATTCTGCCTCAGGTGGAGATGTAACATACCGCAGCCGATACCAATACTGCTCAAATACACCTAATACAAAATTTGAGATACCTAGCAGATGCAGCTCAAATTATCTTTGCTATCTTGGATTACATGTAAATTTGTGTCAATAAAAAAAAAAAAAAAATTACATTCTATTATACGTACTAAATGGTTTTATTTTGGTAATAAATTACCTAAGCTTGTTTATAATATTCTATAGATGATAATTTTAAAAATACTCTAAACTCTCTACTTCAAATTATTTAAAACAGTGTACTTTAGTGTTCAGGGTGAATACTTAGTACTATTTAACCATTTGAAAAGTGATATCTTTATGTTACGATCTCTAAAGCTTTAATAAATATCTATAGGTACATATTGTAAATCCAATAAAATGTCGTAATTATGAAGAACATTGATAGTTTAAGCCATTGGAAAGTGACTGAAGTAGGTTCTTGCCCATTTTTGATGATATACCCCAGTTGCATAAATGCTAAAGTGCTCAAGTGCTCAATAATTATATATAGTCATACTTTTTTTTTAAGTCTGTATAGCCCGATAAACTCGGGGTTCGGCACTTCATAAATTTCAAGCAATTCCATTTTTCGAAGAAATACAATTCGTTGGCGACTTAAAAGGCTCTCAGTAATGCGCGTGTCTTTTAGGAAATACGCATAAAGTCCTAAATTTGCCATTTTTTAAGTTTAGTATATAATCCCCGAAAAATGAATTGTAAGATGTTGCTCTTCAGTAACTTTTTATGATTCTGCTAATGAATTCTAAAGCAATTCATATTATGTGAACCATTTTACGAATTTGCTGTCAAATAGACCCGTCTGTCAAAAAAAATGTCAAATAGATGAATTGCCGAATATGATTCATAATATGAATATTGTTTTTGTATAGTAATATGAACTGACAATTCGTGACCATTTTGCGATTTTTACCGTGATTCATAATATTTTCCTATGCGATTCTGCTAAAGTGACCTTTTTAGCCCCCCTGGTGTGAATCCGATCAATGCGAGACGTCACGACTGTTCTTTATGGCAACACTTGAGGGAGGCCTATGTCCAACAGTCGACGTCTTTAGAGGGAAATGATGATGACTGGCCTGTTGGTCTAGTGGTTAGTGGCCCTGACTGCTATGCCGGAGGTGGTGAGTTCGATTCCCACTCAGGACAAATGTTTGTGTGATGAGCACGATAATTTGTTCTGTGTCTGGGTGTAATTTATCTATAATATGTATGTATTTAGAAATATTTATGTATGTTTATCAGTTGTCTAGTACTCGTATCACGAGCTCTGCTTAGCTTGGGACTAGACGGCGTTGTGTGATAGTTGTGTGAATAAAAGAATAATGATGATCATTAAATAACGTTTCCCGCTCTGGGAGCTAAACAGAGTGACAAACTTTTTATAAAAAAAAAAAACTGGACAAGTGCGAGTCGGACTCGCACACTGACTGTTCCGTACAAACTAAATTATCTAAATAGTTCAATTCCCGAATCGAGTCTGGAAGATTTTTCTGAATAGAAAAAGGTATTTTTTTTTGTGACTTAACTATAAATTTTCAGTTTTCAGATTTATTCCTATACTTGTACTATAAGACCTTGCTTCATGCCAAATTTCAGGGTTCTAGATCAACAGTGAGTACCCTATGAATTTCGATTTCCTTAGGAGTCTCAAATTTACGATTTTTGCAACATAAACGGTCATATCTTTTTTTTCGTTAACTTCGAAGTTTAATTTTTTTACAGCTTCAAGGGACCGCAGACTTGAGTATATGGTTTTAATTTCAACTCGATACCTCCAGGAGTTCTTGAGATAAAGGGTGTTGACAGACAGACAGACAGACTGACCGACAACAAAGTGTTCCTATAAGGGTTCCGTTTTTCCTTTTGAGGTACGGAACCTAAAAAAAGTTTTACTGTCTATACAAAACCCACCTGTAATTCTTACACGGTAGTGGGTTTTCTTTCTTTCGAATCTATTTACAGTGGACCCCCGGTAGTCTGACAAACATTTTGCAGGGCAGTGTCGAACGATCGAATTTGTCGGATTATAGAGTACTGCCTAAGACCCCCTATAGTCCGATTTTTTTTACAAAAGAGTACCTTGTAATCCGACAAATTACAGATAAAATGTTAAGATTTTTTATATTATATATATGTATGTACTCTGAAGTACAAATCATACTTCATTATGTATGTCAAATTTAGTAAATTAAACAACACAATAGAGAGCTTACGTTTTATTATAAAATTAATGTCATTAATGCTAAAGAACTTACAAAAAATATGCAATAACTTTACATTAGGAAATAATTGTTTACAAATAAATGTACATACATTATCAAAAAAATATTCAAGAATAAATAATAGACCATGTCGGATTACAGGGGTGCCGGATTAGAGAGGGGCTGAATTACCGGGGGTCCACTGTAATATAATTTAAATATGAAACGTCCTTTACGAATCTAAGTAATACAATTTAAAAATGAAGCAAGAACTAATTTTTAAATTCTGCGCATTAAATTTTACCTAATGATAGTTTGGTTTTTCCGCACACGTCCCAAAAAGGTTAATTATAGACTATAATGAAATTAAAACAAGTTATGTAAGATTTCTGGTGAACAAAAAGCTTGTTTGTTCTTTTAACAATGATTTGAACATTTGTGTCAGTGCTTTAAGAGGGTGACCAGATGGTTGCAAATTAGCGTTCCAACCAAGGTGACCTTGGTTGGTGTGTTGCGGCTACGAATACATGGAGGCAAACCACGCGCCGACATGTTCGGTGGTTGGGAAAACGCGCCTCCCAACCAAGGGCGTTGAAGTTCATGGATTACAACTGCTGTTTACATGGATTGAAACTAGCAAGGTCACCTTGGTTGGGACGTTGGTTTGCAACCGTCTGGTCATCCCCTAATTCAAGACAAATTCTACCCAGATGTAGAAAATTCCTTTTTGAGATTCCGTATACAAAGGGTGCCGTCTGTCTATCCGTCTTTCAGCGGGCTGTATCTCATAAACTGTAAAGAGTAAAGAGTTGAAATTTTCACAGAATGTGTATTTCTGTTGCCGTTACACCAACAATAAGTACAATAAAAGTTAAAAATTTGATGAGATTTATCGCATTTGAAATGGTTTATTCCATCCAGGAAACTATTCATAATTATATCGAGACGTTTATACACTTGTAGCGACACCTATGGCGCCACATAAGAACTAATCCTGCATCGCGGAATCAAAGTTCTCCGCGCGATTAGAACATATAGAACAGTCCGAAATCATCTATCGGGCAGTTGCCCACCAGACATAACACCCGTCTGGCCGGAGGATCCTCCCTTTTCAACGGAAGTTTGCGGAACTTTACATTCTGTTCCGCCTATCTCTAATACACCAAAGCAATATTTATTACAATTTTACGGGTTTACAATGTTGTCTGGTGATATGGAAATATTAACAATTTAACATTATTATTTATTTATATTAGATTAGACAAAGCGAACTGTATTTTGTTTTTGTTTTGTTTTGATGTTATTAATTTATTTTCATTAAGATAAGGTAAGATGCACTGGACCGTTCCTTGTGGCGACAATGTAGCTTTCAACTGGTGAAATAATCTTCAAAATAGGTTCAGTAATATCAGAGATTACTTCTTACAAACATACGACTTCATAAAATTAATAGTTTTTTTTTTGTGACATAACTATAAATTTGATAGTCTCTCCTATGAAACCTTGCTTCATGCCAAATTTCAGGATTCTAGGTCAACGGGAAATACCCTATGTATTTTGATTCCCTTGAGAATGTCGAAATACCTATACGTATTTTGTGTGACATAAACGGCCGTACGTACCTATCATTTCTTTTTCGTTAACTCAGAAGTTTGATTTTCTTACAACTTCAAGGGTTCTGAGTATATGGTTTTAATTTCAACTCGATACCTCCTTTCGTTCCCGAGATAAAGGGTCTTGACAGACAGACAGACAGACGGACAACAAAGTGATATAAGGGTTCCGTACCTCAAAAGGAAAAACGGAACCACTTTGTTGTCGGCCGTCAAAAAATCTCTATCGTCTAAAAATTGAGAACCTGATTGTAGCGCCACCTACCGGGTCCAATTTTATTTTCAAACCATCCAGAAACCCACTCAAATATACAGACGAAGTTTCATCCATATTAAGCCGTTTGTGAGGAGATAGGTGTCAAACACACGTAGGTATATAAAAATTATAAGTATATATAAAGGTTAGGCGTGTGTAACTCTTTACTGAACCGACTCACTGTTCAAAAACATTTTAGTGTTCCAAAAGATTGGAACGTCAGTATTGCTTTAAATGCATCATTTGGAACAATTGGAACCCTGAAACCAAAGACATTAAATTTAAATCTCTTTGCCTGAAACACTCTTTAATTTAAGTAACCTGCAGTCTTTTTAAAATTCAAATAAAATACAAATAGTCTACCTGAATATAATTAATGAGCTGAACTAAAAAATTCTGGTTAAAATTATTCTTAAATCAAAATTCAATTAAAAAAACTGTTAGTGTATATGACGTGTCTGTGTTTATATCTTTTGAATCGTTGTTCCAAATGCTCCAAATGATACATTTCCTGTCTCAGTATGACTATGACGAGACGTAACAGTTCACGATTCTTTTGAGCCGATGTTCCAAAGGTTCCGTTTGTATCTATTGAGCCGATGCATGTTCCAAATGCTCCAAATGATACATTTCCTGTCTCAGTGTGACTATGACGAGACGTAACAGTTCACGATTCATTTGAGCCGATGTTCCAAAGGTTCCGTTTGTATCCATTGAGCCGATGCATGTTCCAAATGATACATATCAGTGATTCAGATGCAAATGTTCCAATCGTAAAGATAGACACACTTTGCGCATGCCTAATAAAGATTGTAAATTTGCGTCTTGCACTTAATTTGTTATCAGTGAAAAAATGCAACGTGAAATCTTAAAATGTTTCCACAACAATTGATCGGTCGTTAATGACATTGATCGACAATCAGATGGTAGCTTTTGGTGTATTAGGATCTGTCGGCCCACGTCGACCAACGTTATAAATCCTACCATCGATCAATTTTATTATATTTCTTAGGTTTTTAAGGTTTCTTAACCTCAACCGGAACCCTTATACCGTACCAAAGTCAAAGTATCAAAGTGATGCTTTGTTGTCCGTCTATCTGTATGTCGGTACCCTTTTTCTCAGTAACGCGTACAGTTGTTAGTTAGTTAAATAAGCTGCCTCCCTAGACAAGTTACAACCGTTTCTTTTCGATTCTCTTTTCGTCAATCGACTCGAGTCGGACACGCCTCCGATTCCTTTGTTCTGACGTCACCTCAACGCTCAGTCACGTGGTCAGAACAAAGAAATAGGAGGCGTAGCCAACTCGAGGCGATCAACGAAAAGAGAATCGAAACGAAACGGTTGTACCTTGGCTAGGGGGCTGTTATATTAATTTTAAATACTCAGGTCGGCAACCCCTTGGAGCACTGAAAAATTTAAACTTCTATGTAGACCCAATCTAAAGTTATGGCCGTTCATGCTCCATTTAGGCGCATAGTTTGACACTCGCAAGGAAATCAAAATTTATAGCTTACTTCCTGTTGACCTAGAATCCTGAATTTTGTCAAGAAGCAAGGTCTCAGCACAAATTAAGGAAAAATCTATAAACTAGAAAATATTGTTACATCACAATTTTTTTTATTTATTTCTCTTTCCTTCCACAAAGGTGCCTTACAAACTAACATAACATAAGATACAAGTATTCCTTTGTGGGAGACTGGCATCTGTACTAGGCAATCCCACCATGTCACACAGATTACCAGCCCCCCCCCCCCCCCCCAACTGTTTTTTTTTTAAACATAATCACAAAATCGCGCGCGAGCCAAACTCGCACTTGACTGTTTTTTTTTCTAATCTATTTCTATATTCGGGATACTTGTAGCACAGAGTAATCCGAGGCAAATTGGTCAGTTATTTCAGATAGGCCTACACGGGCTCTTATAAAACATATATCAGAAGCTACTAAGCTACTGCACGGTTTAAATTGGTGGTTCCCTATGTAGGAGAAACGGTAAGAAACTCCACGATTTTAGACGGTGGGAAATCATCATATGACTATTCCCTCCTGCTCTGAGCAAAGCAAGAGGGTTTGTCAGACGTTTCGGCATCGCATCGACAAAACGACGTCGCACCATTGTACGACGAAATAACGCAACGCAAAAATTTGCAGTAAATTACGCAATGTTGTCTGCGGCAGCGCACAGGAAATTTCCGCGTTGCCTTGTGCGACTTCGCAGATTTTTACGTCGCGACGTCGCAGCGCAGTGTTGTGGCCTCGCCCTTAGTGATTAAAACCCACTTGTGTTCCTAGAATCAGAAATGAAGATATCCGCTGGAGAACCAAGGTTGCCGACATAGCACGAAGAATTGCCAAACTTAAGTGGCAATAGGCAGGGCACATTGCTCGCAGAACAGATGGCCGTTGGGGCCAAAAGGTTCTGGTTGGCGACCGCGTACCGGAAGACGCAGTGTTGGAAGGCCCCCTACAAGGTGGACCGATGGCCTGGTGAAGGTTGCGGGAATTCGATGGATGCGAGACGCACAGGACCGTTCATTGTGACGACCTTTGGGGGAGGCCTATGTCCAGCCGACGTGAATGGACGTCTATCGGCTGAAAAAATGAAAATGAAAATGTTTTCCTTCAGTTGCCTTTTGCGTTCCAGGGCCACGGTAATTCTTTCGATCAAGCCCTCAAAACTCTGCCTCCTTCATTTCTCCATTCGTTTGTAACACACAATCTGTAAATATAGTCATAGTCATAAATACTGTGACAATTGTTTTTCTTCGCCAACTAATTAGTTAGTGTAATTACTCATTTAAAATCGTGTTGAAAATTCACGGGCACGTGAGAACGCACGAGCTGTAATTATGATTAAGCTATAATAATAATAATATAATATTCTTTCCTAGCCGCCGATGTGGGTATGCATTGTGATGTAGTGGCAGTGGACAAGGGACTCACCCCGCTCTCCTTGGCTAACGAGAACTGGCGCAAACCTGTAGTTCTTGACACTAACGATCGCAGGAAAGTATGGCAGAGTAAGGAACTCCACGGACGCTTTTTCCGGGCCCTTCATGGGCCCGATGTAGATCAACTAGGGTCCGTAGCCTGGCTGCGCGTCGGTGACCTCTTTGGGGAAACCGAAGGTTTTTTCTGTGCAATTATGGACGAAGTTATCATGAAGAATAACTATCGGAGATTTATTGTAAAGGACGGCACGGTTGACATTTGTCGGGCATGTCACCGACCGGGTGAATCAATCCGCCACATTATCTCTGGTTGTTTTCGTCTAGCTAACGGTGAATACTTGCATAGACACAACCTTGTAGCCAGGATTATTCATCAGCAACTTGCTCTGAAGTACTCTATTGTGGAATTGGAGGTGCCATACTACAGGTATGTGCCCGACCCAGTTCTCGATAATGGCAATATCACGCTGTACTGGGATCAGTCCATCATCACTGACAGGACTATTGTAGCCAATAAGCCTGATATAGTGGTGGTGGACCGAAGAGAGAGGCGTACAATGATTGTTGACATATCCGTTCCGCATGACGAGAACCTCGTGAAAGCCGAGAAAGACAAACAAATCAAGTATATTGATTTGGCTCGCGAGGTTGTCGACATGTGGGATGTAGACTCAGCGATCATTGTACCGACAGTCGTGTCAGCCAATGGCTTAATAGCCAAGAGCCTCGACCAACACCTTAGGAGGCTAGCGTTAGGCGGCTGGATCAAGGGCTTGATCCAGAAAGCGGTACTCCTGGACACGGCTCGTATTGTTAGGAGGTTCCTTTCTCTGGAGCCCTGACCGCCGGTAGCTTGGACCCTGTTCCCGATACCGGTGGGACACTATCTTTATATTTTTAAATGTTTTTATATTTTTTTTATTGAAATATTTAAAAATATAATTTATATGTTACGTTAATGAATAAACGAAATATAATATACCACAACTTTCACACAACGCCATCTAGTCCCAAACTAAGCAGAGCTTGTGGCATGGGTACTAGATAACTGATATACATCATCATCTTCCTGCCCTTGTCCCGTGTTATGTGGGGTCGGCGCAACACGTTTTCTTCTTCCATTCTGCCCTGTCACTCGTCATACTATCACTAACTTCCTTTTCTTTCATATCACTCTCACACAATCCATCCATCTTTTCTTTGTTCTCCCTCTCCCTCTCCATCCATCCACATGTAAACTTATAACTCTTTTAGTAACATGCGTCTCATCCCTTCTCTTCACATGACCATACCAAGACAAACGATTCCCTTTCAACTTTTCAGTCACTGGCGGCACTTTCAAACTTACCCTAATATACTCATTTCTCACTTTATCCATTCTCGTCACACCACACATCCATCTTAACATTCTCATCTCCGCTACGTGCAATCTTTTTTCATCCGTCTTTTTCACAGCCCAACATTCTGATTCATACAGTATGACAGGCCTTATCACGGACTTGTAGATTTTACCCTTCAACTTGAGGGGCATCCGTGGGTCACAAGTTGTTCCCGTGACCTGTCGCCATTTCATTCATCCTGCGTTGATCCGATGTGTTACGTCCCGGTCTACCTTACCATCCCCTTGGACGAGTGACCCGAGGTACCGAAAGTCGGAGCAGATCGGTATGGGCGTTCCAGCAAGAGTTAAAGGCACTGGATTGGAGAGACTGTCGAAATCGCAGAACAAGTATTCCGTTTTGGTTCTACTCAATTTCAGGCCAACACTCTCCAGTCTGTGCCACCACACCTCCGATCTGTTCTGGACCTCTAGGCTACTCTCGGCAACCAACACAATGTCTTCGGCAAACAGCATACACCAGGGAGCCTCTTCCTGAGTGTCCGACGTCAGAGCGTCCATTATCATCAGGAAGAGGTTTTTTTTTTTTTTTCGGGTGGGAAAATCATCTAATGACAACCCCCGCTCTTGGGCGGAGCGGGAGATAGTGTCAGACTTTTACTGACTAAAAACCCACTCCTGTTCCTTCTTTGCCATTTTTTTTTTTCCTGGATCCCGGGGGTCACTTTCGCATCACCCATGGCCCCAGTACGCTTCGACCCTGTTGGGCCCCTACGGTAGCTGACATCTCCTTGAGGCGCGCGTGGAACACTATGCGCCGTCGACGACTTGGGCTTGGTCCGGACGGTTACCGGACGATCGGACGGCGAGCCACCCATTGCTCGCCGTCCGCAAGCCCGCGCCTACGGTGGCCGGAAATCGGGATCGGAATCCCGGCGGCGGTTGGGGCGTGAGGACCGTTGCCGTTGCCTCACGCGATCGGCCGCCTCCTTTGCTAGCATTACTGCTTCGCAGAAGGAGGCGGCCGCCTGCCACTCCTCCTCGCTCCGGACCATGGCCTGTACCAAGGCCCGGCGCGAGAGATCGCTGCCGCCGATCGCCCTCACGAGGACACGGCGGTGCTCTGCCCAAGCGGGGCACACCTCTACCGTGTGCTCCACCGTGTCCTCCGGGCGGTCCACACAATGGTGGCGCCCGGGCGTCTCTTCTGCACGGATCCGGTACAGGAACCTCCCGAACTTACCATGCCCGGTGAGGACCTGCGTCATGCGGTAAGTAAGGACGCCGTGAGGTCTTTCCAGCCACTCCTCAAAGAGGGGACTTATCGCCATAATTAAGGCGTGCCCAATCAGGAAGAGGTAAGGGCTGAGAGCCGACCCTTGATGTAAGCCGACAGCCACATCAAAGCTGCCAGTGGTGCCCACTGAGACCAGACTTGGGTACTGCATCGACTGTACATCGCTCGGATCAACTGCACATACTTCCCAGGCACACCTTTCTCCTTAAGGGCCCACCACAGAACCTCACGAGGTACCCGGTCGTATACCTTTTCGAGGTCAATGAATACCATGTGCAAGTTTTTATGCGCACCTCTGTATTTCTCGCACAGCTGGCGTATAGCGAAAATGGCATCCGTTTTACTGCGAGCAGGCATAAAACCGAATTGGTTCTGTGAAATTTCAGATAACTGATAAACATACTTATATATTTCTAAATACATACATATTATAGATAAATTACACCCAGACACAGAACAAATGCTCATGCTCATCACACAAACATTTGTCCTGGGTGGGAATCGAACCCACGACCTCCGGCATAGCTATAGCTTGTCAAGCTAGCTTCTGCCGACGGCTTCTTTTGCGTAAAAGTAGATTTTTTTCCAAGGGAGGAAAAATTTTTGTTTTCAAAACTAGTTTGTTTTTTGGTTAATATCTGGTTTCCAAAGTGGCCGAAGGGGAAAAATCTTCGTCATTCAATTCGGGAATTGAACTGTTTTCATAGATAAGTTTGTACGGAGCTCTCAGTGCGCGAGTCCGACTCGCACTTGCTCAATTTTTTCTAAAATACTGTTTAATATTCTTCTCAGATAAAGAAAAACTTTATTTCTCGTAAAAAAAAGTTGGCAACCCTAGGCACGATTGATACGCGCTTGGCTGCTGTGCTACGTGGGTGAATTCCCGCACGGAACAAGTATTTTGTATGTCCTACAGATAATTGTACCGGGTCTGAGTGTTTTGTACACGTAATTGAACATGTTTGAGAACGCACCCAGAATACATTAGTAATTCCTAGTGTTATTTTTTTTGAGGGAATAAAATCATCAAATGCTGGTGCGAGAGGGGCATGTCCGACTTGTACTGACGAAAACCCACCGGTCTTCTTCAGTTGCCCTTTACGTTCCAAGGCCACTCTTTCAAACATTCCCGCGATTATTTCCGAGTGTGGGGAAGTATTTTAAAAAATAAGACATTCCTTTAATAATATAAAATGTGGAACAGATGGTTGTTATTCAGCGTTCCAACAGAGTAGTGATGCAACGGTAGTATCTTAACGGAAGCGGAAACGGAAACAGATGTCAAAAGTAAATCTTTGCGGAAACGGGAGCGGAAGCTGAAGAAAAAGCACAATTTTTTTGTTTTAAAACAACAGAAGGTTTACGTCGTAATTGCGTCACGAAACGCGGTGATTCGTAGAATGAACCAAAAAAATATAATAATTCAGAAATTCGTTGCAACAAGTTTATGTACCGCTGCCTGCTCCCCCCCCCCCCCCCCCGCGCCTCTACCGATGTGTCCCGTCGTCCACGCGCCCCCCACCCCCGCGCTCCTCGCTGTATTCTTCCGTTTAGAGTTCTGTTATATATTTTGCGGAAGCAGAACCGGAAACGGAAGTGAAAAAGCTTGCGGAACTTCTGCAGAAGCGGAAACGGAAGCAAAGTTCTGTTGCAACACTACAACAGAGGTCACCTTGGTTGGAGCTAGGTTTGTGTGTTTGGATTGTGTTGCGGCTACACGGATTTAATCCACGTGACAACACGTTCGCAAATCAGTCACTGCAGTTGAAACTGTGGTTGGGAAAACGCGCCCCCCACCAAGGGCGTTGAAGGTCGTGGATTACAACTGCTGTCTACACGGATTGAAACTAGCAAGGTCAAACACATAAACCAAGGTCACCTTGGTTGGAACGCTAGTTTGCAATCGTCTGGTTGTTGTCAGTCGTTGGGCCGAAACGTTGACGGTTGGCTCAAGCACCTGAAACAAAGAGAGCATCCGAACACGGTACGCGGTCAGGTTGTTTCCTCCCTCTGTAGCCCCATAGTATGCGCGCATGACGTTCGTATTGATGGATTGCGTCCATCGCATGCGCTGCACACTTCCGCCGGGAGCTGGGACCCTATCAGAACCGTCTGGTCCTTTAATGTGTAGTGTGATAACGTATGCATACCCGAAGTTTTGGGCAGAGATGGACAATAAAACCCCTATTTTTAAATACCGTTCTAAGCTAACAACAAAATCTTTTGTTTTTCGATTCACTCGGTTTGTTCATTAGTGTTATCAACAATACCTGTTTTATTGCTCATAATTTAAATAATAATATCAATTACGTGAGAAAAACAAAGTCTATGAATACAGACGGCGTTACGGCTGGTCTATGTTTGTCCGTTATCTCTAATGAAAGAATCACATATAACACATGTGGAACATTGCTTCATTAAGTTAATTTAGTACCTATATAAAATGACAGGTGCTAAACTGCTTATAATTGGCCTTGACTGGCCTGTTGGTCTAGTGGTTAGTGGCCCTGACTGCTATGCTGGAGGTCGTGGGTTCGATTCCCACCCAGGACAAATGTTTGTGTGATGAGCACGATCATTTGTTCTGTGTCTGGGTGTAATTTATCTATATATGTATGTATTTAGAAATATATAAGTATATTTATCAGCTGTCTAGTACACGAGCTCTGCTTAGCTTGGGACTAAACGGCGTTGTGTGATAGTCGTGGAATATTATTATTATTATTATAATTTAATTAATGTCGGATCGAACTAAGGGCTCAACAGTCACAAAAATATGGTTAAGTTGAACATTGAACATACTTGAATCTGTTTTAAAAAGAAAACAATACGAAGATGGCATTATTTGTTCCAATTAGCACTAGAAGCGCGGGCGTCCCTATCTTCCTGCTTTAGTTTTATTATGCGTAGAATCGCAAAGTATACTAAAATATATACATATAATACACTAGCCGGTGCCAGCGGCTTCACTCGCGTGAATATAGGTTTCTCGATACAAACCTTAGAACCCCGTTTCATCCCCTCAGGGACTGAATTTTGAAAAATCCTTTCTTAGTGCTCGCCTACATCACAATAGGAAACCTTGTGCAAAATTACACGCTCCTAGTCCCAGTAGTTTCAGCTGTGCGTTGATATGTCAGTCATTCAGAGAAACTGACTGACTGACAAATCAACTTTTATATATATAGATATTAAAAATATTGTGTTATCAGTTACCAGTTTCAATTCTATACCATCTCTCCATATCAGCAAGAATAAAATGGTCAAAATTGTCATTGATATTCCACGCTTCTAGAATTAAATTTAAATAAATTTGTCTTTTAAAATTGGCAATAATGCCAATATGGCATTATTGTACTAATAGCATCTTCGCATTATTGCATTAAAGAAATTAAAAAAAAAAAAACTGGGCAAGTGCGAGTCGGACTCACGCACTGAGGGTTCCGTACAAACTTGAAAGGTAAATTGCGGTTTACGATTTATGACGTATTAAAAAAAAAACTACTTACTAGATCTCGTTCAAACCAATTTTCGGTGGAAGTTTGCAGGGTAATGTACGTCATATATTTTTTTTAACTATTCAGTTTAGAAAAAAATGATAATACAAACCCCAATATCATTTTTGTAACCTATCCATACATACACGTATGGGTTTGATGAAAAAAAAATTTTGAAAAAAAAAGTATGGGGAACCCCCAAAATTTATTGTTTTTTTTTTTCTATTTTTGTGTTAAAATCTTAATGCAGTTCACAGAATACACCTACTTACCAAGTTTCAACAGTATAGTTCTTATAGTTTCGGAAAAAAGAGGCTGTGACATACGGACGGACAGACAGACAGACATGACGAATCCATAAGGGTTCCGTTATTTGCCATTTGGCTACGGAACCCTAAAAAACATAGTTATTTCCATTTTATTTCATTAAAAAATTCTTAACATCTTTCTTCCACATTCGCGTTACCAACTTGCAATTTAACCACAACAGCATTGCAATGAGGGTCAGAACATTTAATCACGTCACGTGACAAGAAAAAGATTCTATAAATAACCAAAAGGAAATCCTGTTCATAATTGGTCATCACTAACGTAAAATTAGACCCTTTGTTAACAGCCTCACTCTCAGGAATGCCACCAAGGTTTGATAGAGCAAAGAACTAGAAAAACACACTGTAGATATGCGCCCAGTAATGCGGGTAAACACGGTACAATCAGGTAAATTATTTAAATATAGGAGTCTATAGTTAGCTCGTTTTCTCTTGAACTCGAAGCTTGAACTTCAATGACATGCATATGAAGTTGAACGTCTGTCTACTTATAAAGAAATATGCAAAATATGAACATTGAAATTGACTATTTTGACTTCTATTTGATTTGACATTAATCAATTATTTTAATACTGGTAATACCTATGAATGATTTTTGTTTTCTTTGTAAAATGTAATTGCATGTGAATTTTGAAATGTATTTTATTGTAGGTAATTCATTTGTTTTGTAGAGTGCATGTTTGAAATTAAATGATTTAATTAATATATTAGATTAAACTTAACTTATATTTTAGAGAAAAATAATCTTTTACCAATAGATTATCAAGAGCAGTGGTGGCGGAGTGGTAACGGTCCCGACTTACGAGTTGTACGTCGCGGGTTCAAACCCAACCTGGCGCATTACTGGGCCCGCGTGGTGGATTACGGACCATTCTCTCTCCTAGAGAGGAGGCCTGAGTCCCAGCAGTGGGAACATTAAAAGGCTGATTATGCTATGCTTTATGCTAATTACCATACAACTTGGCAATGCTGTATAAATCGACAAGAATGAGGAGAAATTTTCTGATATAAAGTAGTATAAAATGTAGTTATTTAGAAGTATAATGTATTCTATTACCGTGGGTGTCAGTTTGCTCGCCGTCCGGTAAGGATTGGGTTCAGGGCGACGGCGACGGCGACGGCGCGTTTTGTACCACGCGCGCCTCAGAGAGATGTCAGCAAAAATGTAAGGGCCAGTTAGGGCTGACGCCTGCCAAAGCTGCGGATTGTTCTAAGAAGTTACCGCAGCCCTCGAAATAAAATCGTCCTAAAAGGCAAAGGGCAACTGAAATAACATAGCGTACCTTTATTGCAAAAACCAACTATCTGCAATTTGTTATTAAGTTAAACTTTGCTATCGATTCGTCTCATCAAAACGAATCTACAGGTAAAGCTGGTTATTAGCTACGACACTTGGTTATAAAGATTGTTTGGAAGTAGTAAATAACCTTCAGATTTGATCGAATATAATAATAATAAAACATAATAATACAAAAAATTTGGTGCATTTAGTTGGTTTTTGCATTAAGAGTACGAATAGGTGGGTTTTATTCAGTAAAAGTCTGACAGGCCCTCCCGCTCCACTCACTACACTCTAGAGTGGGAGAAGCCATTAGATGACCTCTGAAAAATAAAAGAAAAAACGATCGAGGAAGTATTAAAAACTCATACTAGGTCCTATGACCAAAATTACGTAGCTATTTACCTTAATATGGTGCTAAATAAATATGCCACTATATCTAAATCGTAGGCAATACGTATAGCTGAAATATGCTAATTTTTACCTGATTTGGTATACACTACTTTTGGTTATGTTTGACGTAGGTACTAATTGTATATGTATAGATACAAGTAGTTATGTAGTTTGGCGATTCTCCGGCGAAACTACACACTAAAGCTGTAGCCAGGGCACATTGGTCGTAGAACAGATCGAAAAGTTCTGGGTGGGGACAGCGTACTGGAAGACGCAGCGTCAGAAGGCGGAAGGCACTAGGTGGTCCGATGACATGGTGAGAGCCGCGGGAATATATAATAGCATTTTCTTTCGCCTGAATCCGATGCAGGAACCTTCCGAACTCACCATCTCCGGTGAGGGCCTGCGTCATGCGGAAGGTGTGGACGCCGTGACGCCTCTCCAGCCATTACTCAAAGAGGGGACTTACCGCCATGAATATGCCCAACTGACGGATAGTTGATGTTACAAGGAGTAACTTAGGCTACTTTTCATTTTCCCGCGAGAACGGGTCTTAATTTCCAGGGGGGGGCGACATATCTCTAGAATAGATAACATTTTTTTACACGATTGCCTCAAAAAAGGCGAAGTTGCGAGTAACCTAACCTAACCCAAAAAGTTAGTAGAAAAGTTAATGACATTTTGCTATTGAATTTTTTTAAATACGGTCATGATATACCATTTTGGAATCCTCATGATGAGCTCTTGAATTTGATACCCATATTGCACAACCCAAAAAAGACAATTTTTTTTTACTTTTTATTTATAGCGTTCCACGGTCGTTATGCTGATTTTCAACGTCACCTATCTAAGAACACTTGGGTTAACAAGACGAATCTAACAATATGCTAATTATGTAAATCCGTTCAGCGGTTTGGAAGATATGAGGTAATAAAGAATATTACATACATACATACAAGATACGCGCGAAAAACATAACCCTTCTCACAATCGGGTAAAAACAAACAATTTTATTTTTTTGTAACATAATTACTAATTTAGACCGATTCATAAATAAGTAGGTAGGTAATACCTGTTATTTTAAAAGTCAATCTATTTTTTGTTTGTTATTAACATCACAGTATAAGTGGTACCAGTTACGAGAAAACGTTTTGTTTTTAAAATATTCTTTTTAGTTTTTTTTTATCATTTATGCAATTATTTTGAGACGAGCAGTATACCTACCCGACAGTTTTTTTGCAATCTGACCCCATTAAACTACTTTTGATGGCACATTAAGTAAATTTAATTTTTGTTCTAGAACTTGAAAAGCATAAAAACATGAATAAAACTAAGTTTTTTTTATTTACATGATATAAACCTGTGCTTGACCGCGATCAACTTAGAAACGTACATATTATTATGAATTGAAAAATTCACATTAGTACTTTCCCGGTTTCGAACCTGCACCTTCATGCATGAGAGGTGGGGTGTCTCTATCTTCGAATACAAAACAAAAATAATAGATTTATTTATTTATTTAACCTTCATGCAACACAAAGTACAAACGCGGAATTAATGCCATAGGCATTCTCTACCAGTCAACCTAACGTGGTGAAGAGACAATATGGTAGGTGCATAAAAAGAAAATGTTATTTAGAATAAAAGTATACATAAAGTATAGATAAAAATACATAGGTAACAATACTAGAACTAACAACGAAATTCTTTTCGTAAGCAATTAGTCTCAACAATCGTACCTAGCGTATAGTGTCAAAGGCTTTTGTTGAATCCAAACTAGGAAAGACTTAATCCGACAATTCTTTTTGGAGTACTTTGTTATATTTTTCTTGTTTACGAATAAATGTCGTCGCCATTGAAATTATTTCAAGCGTAAACTTAGGTGCCAAAAAAAGTATGGAGTATTGAACTTTACAGCTTCCTTCCTTCCTACAATTTATATATTATTGTTCTTTTTCTTGCGTTACCTTTATTTCGTCATTTCTTGGGTGACTTTTCCGTTGTTCTTTTTGCTTTTTTTTCTATTTTGGTTTGCTAAACAGTTTTACTTTTCTTCAGCGGAAGAATGCGTTGAATTTTCTGGTTTTGTAGTCCTGATATATATTGTTATTTCTTGCCTAAAAATGTTGTAATTGTTTTTTTTTTTCACTTAAATTGTTATGGTATTTCAACTGTGGTGATATTTTTTGCTCTCATAAAACATACAAAATCGCTCTTTACCGTTCCATACTAATATTACAAATGTAAAAGTAACATTCACGGTTAAATTACGGAACCGATTTTTTGAAATTTCGTACGTATGGAGTAAAGGGGTGACCAGACGGTTGCAAACTAGCGTTGCAACCAAGGTGACTTAGGGTTATGTGTTTGGTTTGTTTTGCGGCTACATGAACATAAACCAAGCGCCAACACGGTCGGTGGTTGGGAAAACGCGCCTCCCAACCAAGGGCGTTGAAGGTCATGGATTACAACTGCTGTCTACACGGATTGAAACTGGCAAGCTCACCTTGGTTGCGACGTTTGTTTGCAACCGTTAGGTCATCCCTTAAGCTTGAACTCCACAGAAGGACATAGGCTACTTTTAATGTTGCTTCGACTCCAACTCCGCGAACGAAGCTGCTGACAGAAGCTAGTACACTATAACATATACTATTGCATATAAAAATATAATATTTTTATGTTACTGTTAGGAATTGTTTACAAGAGGTAAAAATAGTCACTTGTTTTGACAAAAAACTTAATCACAGAAATTACTGTGGGAAGTAAACAGTTCTTGACACAACTGGTTTCTATCTTCAAAACTAGTTACAGATATTAACGAAACGCATAATTACGAATCTAAATGATGTTTAAAACAATGGTTCAACACATATTACGAGAATGAAATAATAGCATAGTAGTAGCATACATGATAACGACAAGAAACATGTAACAGAGATATTTGTGATTACAAAACATGATTGAAAAGAGTGTCCATGGAGTTTCTTGCACATTCTTCTCCATAGAGATCTACGCTTTGGAATGTGCAATTAGCATCATTTTTTTTTTGTGACTTACTGACTTCTTGACATTTCAAAAGTGCCTGTAAATGGTTAATTTGAAATAAATGCTTTGAATCTAGCTGAATATGCGTGATTCATATTTGTGGCGCAACTAGCTAAGACCAAGTAGAAAAAAAGTTGTATTTATCTCATTTAATTTATTCGATGTGCTACGGACAGAATAGAATAAACTTTATTGTACACCAAAAGAATAATAATTTCACAGAAACTTAAATCTATGGGTACAATGGCGGTCTTATCGTTGATAGCGACTTCTACCAGACAACCTTAGGATGGACTATAAGAACTTAAAGTAAAAAGGGGGGGGGAGTGTAAAAAGGGGAGGTTCTGCGGTGTACTCCTAGCAAATATTAATCACAAATTAAAAAAAAAACGGTTATAGATAAAAACAATGGGTAGTGTGAAAACGAAACCCGGGGCTCTGGGACGAAGGCAAGAGTGGGTTTTTAATCAGTAAAAGTCTGACACTATTTCTCGCTCCGCCCAAGAGCGCGTTTTGTCATTAGATGATTTTCCCACCTAAACAAAAAAAACTATACATAAGCTTAAAAATATATACATATATGTAGGTACAGTCAGGGATAAAAAGTGCAACTGCACTGTGTCAATGCTAAAGTGCCTATAATTTATTTATAGAAGAGGTTCGATAGTTCATGACTAATTTGATTTGTAGCATAGAATCTAAAGTATTAAATAAACTAGTTGTGGACCATTGACCGTCTCCTACAAAGAAATTTTTGAGTCTAGCATTGGTAGCGTGTAACTTGTAGTCGGGGTGAGTCAGTTGTAAAGCAAATAGTCTTTGTTACTGGCATAAACTTTATATTTCTATGACAAATCACAATAAAAAGACACAAGATACAGAATTAAACTCAAAACTTCCATGATTCTATCTCGCTCGTAACATTCTGACCACCTTTACAAAACAAAACCATTGTCTACCAACCTAAGAAGCCTTGTGTGTGCTCCGATTGGTTGGCACTACGCGCATGCGTCAAAGTGCGTTCGAAAACACACTACGGTGAACAATACCTGGCCGGCATCCTGCCTCGACCCATGCGATCCGGGAGGCGTTTGGTTATCACCGCTATAAACTGCATTTTTGACCCCTGACTGCACATATATACGTATAAAAATATATACAATACCAATTCTTTATGAATTAGATTTATAAGTACTCCTTTTATTTTAACGGCTATTTATATATTTAGAAACACTTGTACAACGTTACGGAGGATGTCCAAGGCGTTGTACGGTAAAAACTTACAAACTGAAACAAAATTATTTAATAAAAACAATAATAACCTAATAAAAAATCCATGCACATTGAAAAAAATAAAAAAAGACTTACATATAATTTAGAAATCATCATCATCATCATTTCAGCCGAAAGACGTCCACTGTTGGACATAGGCCTACCCCAAGCGTCGCCACAACGACCAATCCTGTGCTTCTCGCATCCACCGCACTCTCGCGACCCTCACCAGGTCGTCGGTCCACCTTGTGGGAGGCCTTCCAACGCTGCGCAGGGAATTTAGAAATAAAAAAAAGAAAATACATATACATTACCACTAAAATAATATATCCCACAAAACAAATGAAACATTGTTTACTATGGCATTAGACTACAGATCATTGGACTACAGCAGTTCACTACTAGTGCTAGTCTATTCCATTCACTTTATTATTTATTGTAATACCGACAGGAAGGTAATATTAGTCTAGACTACGCTTTTGGTACCCAAAAGGGTTTCTTTTCATTTTGCCAGTCACGTTATAGTCCCAATGTTCTCATCATCATCATCATTTGAGCCGAAAGACGACCACTGCTGGACCATCGGATTCCCGTGACCCTCACTAGTACATGTACAGTTCCAATGTACACAATGTACAGGATAGTATCAAAATTTGATTAGCTGATGACTTTGTTTTTTTGGTTAAGAATTAAGCGACTTCTGTGAAGAAAGTTGTATTTATTTCCAAGTGTAGAAGCAGTATTTTAAATCTTATCGACCATTCCCGTTACTCCTGGTTTTATACAATTTGAGGCCAGCCTTTTGTCACTCATGATGCACAGACTATCTTGTCTTCTGACAATAGACAATAAATAATACTTAGGCATAGAAACTTTTGCCGATGACTGTGATAAACCAGTAAACCATCAGGATCTAAAATATAATAAAACAGTTGAATCGTTTTTCCAGAACTCATTTTCTGGTTGTCACCACTGTCATTCTGGTTTTTGAAATTTGTTTGTCGTTGATTCAAGGTACACAAGGACATAGTATGGCAGGATTGTCATATAAAAAACCGGGCAAGTGCGAGTCGGACTTTCACACTGAGGGTTCTGTTCAAACTTACCTATAAACAGTTCAATTCCCGAAACGAGTTACGAAGATTTTTCCGAATCGCAAAGAAAGTGTTTTTTTGTGACGTAACTACATATTAACAGTTTTCCTATCCTTGTGCTATGAGACATTGCTTCAAGCCTTTCAGGATTCCAGGTCAATGGGAAGTACCCTATGAATTTTAAATCCTTTAGAGTATGCGACATAAACGGCTGTATCTTTTTTTTTCATTAACTTAGTAGTTTGATTTTTTCACAGCTTCAAGGGACCGTAGACCTGAGTATATGGTTTTTACTCGATACCTCCACGCGTTCTCGAGATAAAGGGTCTTGGCAGACAGACAGATGGACAACAAAGTGATCTTATAAGGGTTATGTCTTTTTCTTTTGAGGTACGGAACCCTAAAAAACTGCCTATGACAATCTTCATTTGTTTTGACAAATTGTATTCATAAACATTTTCTCCCGTCCTCAGATCTACTGGCAGATTAAGCTGCTGTGCTTGGAGCCCTGGGCCCTGATCCTCGCTCGGGCAGTCGCTGGTATCCCCTGCTCGTCCTGCTACATAGTCCTACCGATATACCTGAAGGAAATCAGTGATATTGACCTCAGAGGAGCCTTGGGATCTCTACTTATTTTAAATAGGTAAGTTTATTTTACCATTAAGCTGTTTATAAGTTTCTAATGATATGGCAATATGGTGCTCTTAGTACATCGGTGCCAATGCGGTGAAGAAGTCGTCTGCCTCGGACACCATGGTCTGCCCTGCAGTAGGAGCGCCGATCGGATAGCCGGCACGCTAGCATTAATGGCATTATCCGTTGGTCTCTAGACAACGTTGGCATTCTAGCTGTTTTAGAATCCAATGGCTTAGCACGTGACGATGGAAGATGGCCAGATAATATAACCACAGATTACTATAATACCTTGTAAGTTGAGTGAGCCTTTGTTTTGAGGTACAACGTGTATCGAAAACGTTGCGCCCTCTTGTCTGTCAATGGGTGACCCGCCGTCCGACCGTCCGGTAACCGTCCGGACCAAGCCCGCGCGCGCCTTAGGGAGATGTCAGCAAATCGTAGGGGCCCAGAAGGGTCAAAGCCTACTGGGGCCATGGGTAGTGTGAAAACGAAACCCGGACCCTGGGACGAAGGCAACGAAGGAACAGGAGTGGGTTTTTAGTCAGTAAAAGTCTGACACTATCTCCCGCTCCGCCCAAGAACGGGATTTGTCATAAGATGATATTCCCACCTAAAAAAAAAAAACCCTACCAATTTTAAAATGTCTATAATTTCTTTGTAGAAGAGGGTCAATAGTTCATGACTGATTTAATTGGTAGCATAGAATCTAAAATATTGAATAAACGTACAAGAATAGTTGTGGACTATTGAACTTCTACAACAAAGAAATTTTAGATACTTTAGCCTTGGTAGAGTGCAACTGCACTATTGATCCCTGACTGTACTTTGGGTTGTCCGATGGTAGAAACTCTGCCCACAAGTTTGATATTGTATGGTTGTTAATATCTATGGGGATACTTCGTGATGATTTAATAAAGATACGTAAAGTAGTAGATAATTATGCATGTAAGTAATAGTTCAACGAACAGACTTGACCAGGTTTTATTACGTAATGACCTCTGCGCACCGCTTTTAGAATAATTATTAGATGGCAGGTACTTTGTTGAAGAGATACACTATATTATTGAATTTTATGCGTACAAAATTATCCGAGGAGACAATACTTGATTTACATTTAAAATCAATTGACAACTAATGACATTGAAAACTGACAAGAATTAGGATTCTGGGAAACAAAAAGTGATATTAGAACAAACGACCAAGGTTCATGGGGAGCCAGCGATCCACCCTTACACCTCCAGCTTGGGCAGAGCAGCGCCGTGATCTTGTGGGAGCGATCGGTGGCAGTGACCTCTCGCGCCGGGCACTGGTACTGACCATGGTCCGGATCGAGGAGGAATGGCAGGCGGTCGCCTCCTTCTGCGCTATCGGTAATACAGCAATGCAAGGAAGCAAGGAGGCGGCCGACACCGGGATCCCGACCCCGATTTCCAGCAGGGCCGAAGCCTACTGGAGCCATGGGTTGCCCGAAAGGGAACCCTGGGATCCTGGAATACAAGGCAAAGAAGAAACATAGGAGTGAGTTTTAGTTATTAAAAGTCTGAGACGCCCTCACGTCCGCCCTAAAGCAGGAGAAGTCATTGGATGATTTCCCACCTAAAAAAAATACCTAACAAAACTAATTTGCATTCGTACACTCAAAGTTAAGTTGAAAACCAGCGTCATCTTCTTTCTTTCTACGCACCCTGGTATTGGAGCTATAGAGCAGGCTGAGACAATAAATGTAATCCTTACAACTACTACCATTTCTTTTCATTTCCAGGAACATCGGCTATCTAATGAGCTACGTCTGCGCAGACATCCTGAGCGTCAATACCATGCTGTGGCTGGGGCTCCTGGTGCCCACTGTGACCTTCTTCATCTTCCTCGCCATGCCGGAGACTCCTGAATACCTGGTGAAGCAGGGGAAAGTTGATGTGAGTAATTATGATGTCTCGAGTGGCTCGAGCTCCTGGTGCTCAATGTGAGCTTCTTAATTTTGAATGACGTATCCTAAGCTTCAAAATGATACTATGGTTGACTCTGAGGCGACCGAGATTGTCGAAATGCCAAAATGTAACGGATTGATCACGAGATATTTCGATAGTGGACAGGCCTCACTGGAGAAGCTGCTGTATTTCCTAGAAGCTAGCTTAAACAAAACCCTGTAGCCCTCAACGGTAGAAAAAGCTCAAAAACTATCCTAAATGTTAATCAGAAGTAGACGGGAATCACTAACGACGGAACCGCGTAATTGATATCATAAACTCACAGGATATTTGCACTATTCTTCCACCAAGTCAGGCAGGTATTGATGATAAACCAAACAGTCAATGAAGCGAGGCGATATTTAACTTGGAACAGATTTCTTTTTTCGAACACGAGGCAGCCATCATCGATTTTTCAAAAAAAGAACAGTTCCTTTCTTGGCGCGTACGTTGACCAATGGAAAGTCGTCGCTCTGTCAATATGGGCGGTAAATTTAAATTAAGAAGGGGAAACATTCTGGATAAGAAAATAAATAGAAACAGTAAATTTTCGAAGGACTCTTGAGTTTGAACCTCGAAACTCTTTCTGCCTTTAAACCCTAACTTGCATTAGTAATCAAAATTAGGACAAAGTCTACTTAATCTTAAAAATAGATGCACAGTTATATCGGTAAAACAATTTGTCTGGGAATTTAATATAAAAATAAATGAATACTTAAAAATATACCGTTATGACATAAAACAAATATAAACAGACCTCAATCACACACAGAAACAAGTTTTATAACATTAAACAACACAAAAAAAACTCAAATTAATACATTATTAATATTATAAGGGTGAAAATTTATGAGTGTGTGTGTACGTGCGTATGTTTGTTACTCTTTCACGCTGTAGCTACTGATGGGATTTGGATGAAATTTGGCACTCGGATAGACCATCTCCTGAAATAGCATATAGGATCATTTTATTTTAGTAGCATTTTTCCTTGGTACAATTTTTTACATTCACACGAGCAAAGCCGCTAACAGCAGCTAGTTAGTAGATGTATTTAAAAAACACCATTTTATCAAGGCCAATACATATTCCTAATTTTCATTTGAATATTACAACTGGTAATAAGAAATCACTCAGCATCGACGTCTTCCTAGCTAAATCGGAAAATAGGGTCATCAATATTCTTAGTAATTTTATATTAATTCATTTCCGCAAGAATTATAGCTTTATTGTATGTTTTTATGTTAATAATGCGTTTCTACAACAATAGTGTAGATTTTATCGATAATCTTGAGGATGAGTCGTTTTTTTATTATTATTATTTATAGCCTTGCGTTTGACCACTATCTCTCCTGCCCCTCTAGCCAAGTTACAACCGTTTCGTTTCGATTCTCTTTTCGTTGATCGCCTCGAGTCGGCCACGCCTCCTATTCTTTTGTTCTGACCACGTGACTGAGCGTTGAGATGACATCAGAATAAAGAAATCAAAGGCATGGCCTACTCGAGGCGATGGACGAAAAGAGTATCGAAACGAAACGGTTGTAACTTGGCTAGGGGGGCCGGACACTTATACGGTTTTTGAAACTAAGAATACTATATACAATACAATAGGTACGAGACCATTAGCTAACCTTGTCAATTTTTATGTTACAGGAGGCCAAGACAGTGCTGGCCTGGCTCCGAGGTGTCAGCGTGATGGATCGCGGCGTGGAAGAAGATATAGAGAGCATCGTGCGGGTTGACAAGCAAACTCAAGCTGACTCGCAGTCAGTCTGCAAGATTATTAGTAAGTACTACTTAACTGGTGCCCGCGACTTTGTCCGTATAAAGCCGTGTACGCACGTACGAACACGAACATAGCGAACTCAAACATCAAACTTGATCATTTGGTTTGTTTGTATGGACGGCTTATTCGAACACGAACGCGAACATAATTTGAATCGAGTTCGCGCACAACAGTCGTGAATTTTTAAACCATGCTCACGTTGACGATAGACGAGTAAGGAAGGGCCGTCTTAAGTATATAAAGCGCATTATCTAAGTTTAACATCGTGCTACTTTTGATTGCGTATGTTTCTGTACTAGCCACCCGTACTGAATGTTGGCAAAGAGTCAACAGTCGTACAAACGTGTATAAACGCAATAATGATTGCCTACCATAAAACAGGTGACCCTGTTTCAAATACGATACCTACTCTAGAACTAAGTAAAATCAAAGAAAAGGGTACACAACTATATATATATTACTAGCTTTTGTCCGCGGCTTTGCCCGCGTAGGTATATGAAATATAGCCTATGTCACTCAGGAATAAAGTAGCTTTGTATCGATAAAAAAAATTATATAAAAATATTGTGTAAAAAAAAAAATATTGTGTATCCAAAATGGTAAATGATATTTCATATTTAGTTATATAGCGTTATAAACCTATTCATGAAAATAATTAGAAAAAAGACATTAAAAAATGTATTCTAGTTGATTTTAAACCACGGTAAATGCGATACTTCAAAGATTCAAAGCATTTTATTTTAAATAAACCATTTACAGACACTTTTGAAATGTCAAGAAGTCAGTCAGTCAGAAAAAATGATGCTAATGGCACATTCCAAAGCGTAGATCTCTATGGAGAAGAATGTGCAAGAAACTCCATGGATACTCTTTTCAGTCATGTTTTGTAATTACAAATATCTCTGTTACATTTACTTCATCTTTTGTACAGCAAGACTCAATCATACTTTAACATAACCTCTTCTTACTCCACAGTGCAAGACAAGCCAACCTTCAAAGCGTTCATCATCACGATTATAATCAAGATCACTCAACAGTTCGACGGTTATCTCATCGTGCTCATCTACGCCGGCTTCGTCTTCGAGAGAGCTTCAGAATCCATCAGCTTGAAGCTCAGTCCCAACAAACAAGTCATGTTGATTGGAGTGGTGCAGCTACTGGGATCTGTAGTCGCAACTTGCTTTGTTGAGAAGACGGGCCGAAAGGTAAGGAACTTTTATCACCTGCTTGGATGGAACTTAGTCTCTTTCCAATATAGTAGAGTTAGATGCTAATCTAACTGAATGTCAGATGACACACTGGTATCGACTGGCATTCGCTTTATATATAATAATATATTATAATATTCCACATTTATCACACAACGCCAGTACAACACTATCGCCAACTAGTCGCAAACTAAGCAGAGCTTGTGGTGTGAGTACTAGACCACTGATAAACATACTTATATATCTCTAAATACATAAATATTATAGATAAATTACACCCAGACACAGAAAAAATGATCGTGCTCATCACACAAACATTTATCCTGGGAGGGAATCGAACCCACGACCTCCTTAGCTTAGCAGTCAGGGCCACTAACCACTAGACCAACAGGCCAGTCAACTTAATACTAATACTAGCCTGTTGGCCAACTTAATACTGGCCTTTACTTTGAGAGACTGTATCTGACATCTTAAGGGCACTTGCAAAATTTTCGTCCAAGTAATAATAATAAAGACAATTTTTATCGATGGAAATTAATAACATTGTTCAGGCAGGAGCCATAGTCTTAACATAGTTCCTGATAACCAGTCCACTTAAGACTAAAAAAACCATAGCCCTATATCTTAGTTTTCCATAATTATGTTGCTATAGTTTCTCATTAACCGGGGGTTGTCCTTGGATGCACTAGCATAGCATATAAGGATAATCACTGGTTGGTACCACGTTCCATTAAAAGCGTATAAGGTGCCTCTGCGAGTTGGTTTCGACTCCTCGTACGCCTTCCAAAGGTCCAGGAATCCCAGGAATATCCCAGAACCCTGGGGTTCTGAGATATAATAACTCATAAAGACAAAATTTTGTTCATCAACATAACCGTAGCTTTCCCAACAAGCTTGGAGTCGGCTTCTAGTCTAACCAATTCCGGCTAAATACCCGTATTTTACATGGAGCTACTGACTATCAGACCTCCACAACCAGTTACTGGGCAACACGCTACTGTTTGGATAAACTAATAGTCAGAGTTTCTAGCGTATAACTGACGACCTGTAATTACTGTAAGAGCTTTACGTGCTTACCGAGCCATAGAGTGTCAGTAATATGCTTGATAAGCTTAGAAAAGTACATATGAAAACAAAATTTTGTGATAGAAAAAAAAAGACAGAATAGGCTAAATTAACCAAAAACGGGGGTAAGGTCCAAATGTATAATAAAATTGTTTATTGATCTATCAAACAAGTCATGAACCTATCTTCCGTATAAGTTTGTATTTGGCATATCACGGGTTCTAATTAATTAAGTTTAAAATTTTCTTTGGAATTCCTCGAGACAAATGAAAAAGGAAATATAAAAACTGTTTTTAAAATCGAAGAGGTCAGTGTTCCTTATTTAAAAAGATTACAGTCTTTTATGTTCAGACACTCTTTAGCTCAAATCTCGTATGAACCATGCAGATTTAGTATCTACCTGAATCTCAAAAGCGATTTTTTGAATAGGGGATAATTTGAGTAGATCTGTCAAGCAATCGGAACTCAATGAGCGCCAAATTCCCACATAAATCTTCACCATTCATATTTTTTTCTTTTTTACCTACATTCCAGCTTCTCCTAGTGACAACATCGTTCGCAGTCGGCGTGGGCATGGCAATCCTATCCGCGTGGTTCTACATGACATCATCAGGCTTCTGGCTGCCCGGCTGGTTACCGGTGCTGGCCATGTGTCTGTGTATTTTCGCTGATGCTGCAGGGTTCCAGCCTATATCGTATATTATCATCACGGATCTGTTCACATTCCAGGTTGGTTGAAATTTAATAGCCTCGTAACCATATTGCAAAAACCAACTATCTGCAATTTTTACCCAAATTAAAGTTAAATCCATTCATCCATTCGTCTCATCAAGATGCATCTACAAGTAAAACCGGTTATTAGCTACGATACTTATTTACAAAGATAGCTTTGGCAAAAAATAAACAACCTATAAATTTGATTGAATATCCTACTAATAACATAATATAATAATACAAAAATGTTGGTGCATTTAGTTGATTTTTGCAATAAGGGTACGTACGTCTTTAATAATCTCTGTCGTTGTGTCGATCCATTTTATTTTTAGTTATTGACCCACCCCAGCTTTGCTCGGTTGCAAATTTAAATTTTTAAACAGCATCAAAATCCGTTTAGGAGGAGTTAGTGGATAAACAGACAGACGCGGAAAATTACTTTGTACAATATTTCGTTGTTATGTTTGTTTATACAACGTAAAGAAGTCTTGACTGAACCATAAAAAATCCCTACCCTATTAAAAACTAGATTCGCCCATGTTTTTTTTTTTATTTTTTATTGTTAAGGGGTTTTTATCCACACGGATACGTCAACCAATGGGGTTGACGTATCCGTGTGGATAAAAACCTTATATTCGCACATGTGAAAGCAGAGAATATATGCTTACGTCACTTAATGGTTAAGTAGCATTCTAATATAGAAATAATTTTGAATAATATAAATAATAAATAGACCAATATTTAATTTTTAAGTTTATTTATTACAAACAAAAATACAGAAATTCAAAATACATAGATATTGTGCAACTCAAAATATCTATGTTCAGCGTCACATTGCTATAAAATAATTTATACTATGTAATCTTGTTATTATATTGTGATGTTAGAAAAATTGTGGCTTGTTTCTGTTCGAATTTAAGGTTGACATACCACGATTTTACCGGGAATAACTAAATTTGGTCCAGTCACTTTTTAGACCATGACGATGCTTTAATAATTCCCAGAGATAAATTAGGTGTTTTTGTTATTATATAAAGATGTTTGATATAATTTTTAACATTATATCGTTATTAAATAGAAAGGGATATAATTTTGAGGAGGCGTGTTGGACTATAGCAAAAACAAATACTTCAATAATATTATTCTCTTTCTAACCCATAAATATTATTTTAATGATTCAATCTCACTTGTCACTAGAATAAAATCTCCACTTTGTTACAGTTACTATATTCCTTTGGCTTGGTTTAGGATCCCACGTCTCACGTAATATTAGTGAAACACACCTTCCTGTATCCTGCGACAACATGGCTGTTAATTTATCGTTATTTACTATCGCTTACGTAGAAAGAGATTCGACACGAAACGGTTGTAACTTGCCTAGGTCTGCTAGTCTAAAAACTTATCTGCGTCTATGAAAACACTAAAAGTAATCAAAATATTCTCCTTTTCTAGCTCCGAGGCTCCGTGTCAGCCTTCGCGAACGTTTGCGCTAAAATGAGCAACTTCGTCCAAACGAAATGGTTCACTATCATCTGTGAGCTAATCGGCATCCACTGGACCTTCTTGTTCTTTGCCATCATCTGCTTCATAGCCTGCTTCTACACCGTGGTCTACTTCCCTGAGACCAGGCAGAAGTCTATCGATGAAATATACTCCAAGCTGTCAGGTAAGGTCAAGAAAAATGATAGCCGGATCGAGACTGTATCGTAAAATATTGTTGGTATATGTGTAATTCAAGTCATACAAGCCTGTAGTAGTCCAGAATTTGGCATATATAGTTTATGCCTTGGTCTGAACTAGACAAAGATCTCGCAGAAGTTGCCACAATACCTGGATCTTTGTGGAATTTATTTAGCATTTATTTTTAACTTATTAACATCCAATTGAAGTTTATTTAAATCAAATACGTTCAAACTAATGTAATTGAATTGTTTATGCTATGCAATTTTGGTAAGAATTTCTTTAGAACCTTTTGGGATTCATCTTTGAATCATTCGCAAGCTAATTTACATCAGGTTTATCCCAGTGATGATGTCCTATCTACGAGGTAGTAAGAATTGTACCATATTCCGTCCAGTCGTTATGAAATGTACATGTGTATATGTCCTTGGGAATTATTGTTTTAAGTACTTAAATGTTGTGATTATGTGTGTAGTTATTTATAATATTGTATATTTTATGTTTAATTTAATTTATATATTTTAATTTTACTGTGTGAGTTTGGTGACACTTGAATACACTGCGTGTATTTTAGTGTCAGTTTGTGTCATCTAGTTGCATGTTTGTGAAAAGTTTTTATAATTAGACACCTTGGTGTGATCTAAACGTTAGATGTGTTTATTAAATCTAAGGTGTTAAGCTTTCTTTGTGTCCAAGTAATAGTAAAATCTGCTTCAAAGTTCGCAGTGGTGTATAATATCTTGTTCTTCATAAGCTGCTTTTATTTTCATGACAATTGTTTTATTAGTTTCACTTTAAAAAAGTAGAACTAAACCAACTTTGCGGTTATGAAAGTTCATATTTCATTTTAGTATTGAGTACCTATTATAATTCAAATCTGAGAATATTGATTAACGGAGCAAGAAAATTATACAGACACCTGTCTTCCAAAAATTTTGATGGGTTCCTTTTTGCTGGTTTTTAGGTTCCCTTAAATCAAAGTTACATACATTTTCCAATTCTTGATCGGCTAAAGTTTTTCTTCGTAGTTTAGTATTCTGAAGCACTGCTATCATCACTGATATGTTCTCTAAGTAGTCTAAATTTACTTTTGCGGAACGCTAATATTCATAGCGTTATGTTTTATTTATTAATTTTGAATTATTTCTAAGATTATGTATCATGCAAGATGTAAGATATATTATTTTCTTTGAATAAGTGTAATGGAGATGCATTTGTTTAAATAAGTGAGTGTAGATACTTATATACTGTAATCTACGACGAGTAAAAAAGTCGTGTATTCTTATAAATTAATATGATAATTTTGTAAGTTCCAAATGAATTATTCACATTTATAAATAATATGAATTTTAATTTTAATGTTGATTGCCTTCCGTATTTATAAACTGTTTGTTTTTTAAGTCACATATCCATTCAAAGAAGATTGTTCTTTGAAATCAAAGAAATTCTTGATTTATTTCTTTAAAAATAAATTACTATAATAATAGTTAACAAAAATGATGTTCTAACAACATTGGTTTTGGTTGAAAGGCACAGCACCTTCACAGGTGTCATCACAATGACCGATTCATTAATTATATAGAAACTACTAAATGGAATGTCACATTATGTCATCCTTGACACCATGTCATTTCCGCGTAGCAGCATTGTGTTCCGTAAAAAAACCGTGAAAAGATAAAATACATCAGATTAAAATATTTAATTAGAATAAAATTTAAATCTGATGGTGATATTCCGCTCAGATGACCATGAAAATGACGTGATTCTAAAAATGACCCAAAACTTACGTCAGAAAGCGGAAAAAGCGGTATTTTTTGTATTTATATTTGTATTTTGGGCTGGTGTCCGCAACTCCACGACTGAGCGCGTATTTTGCGTACGGGTGGGACAAATGCGTCATTCGATCCACCCCCGCTCCTCCAGGAAGGCCAGCAGTGCCTTGGTGGTATTGACCATTTCGCGGAGGTTACCTGGGTTTCCGAAGTATTTTGCCCCGTAACCAGCGACAACTGGGCAGCTCAGAAGCAGATGTGCTGCTGTCTCGTCCTCCTCCATGCAGGCTCTGCACAGTAGGCTGTCTGTAACTCCTATGACAGAGAGGTGTTTATTAAAGGTCCCATGGCCAGTTGTTACGGTCGTCACTTTTCGCAACTGAGGTTTGGTCAGTCGTAGGGCCTGTTTCGTAAAGCGGCTATCGATGGAGGGAAGTGCCTCCTTGGCCTGCCTGTACTCACTATGGTCTTCCCATAGTCTGTGATGTAGATCTCTAGTTCGTTTCCTTACCAGATTGCGTAGGTACCCGAAGGGGAGCGGCACAATGGGCTCAGGTCCTATTGCTGCCATATTCGATCCCCCTCTGGCGAGTTCGTCCGCTGCATCGTTGTCTCGGGAATCGCTGTGTCCTTTGATAAAAAAAGCAGTATTATATCAACAACAATGTTAGGCAGAGTTCAAAATGTATGGGATTAACAAGCGCTACCGAAATGTCAGACAGAATCATGAATCATCCGTTCATTATCCTGATGATGATGATGATGATCGTCGCTCTATATTTTGTTCTCTTGAAAGGAATCGACAGTTAATAATTTTGTAATTATAATTCTCCAATATTACACTTTTTTTTGAGGGTGGGAAGTCAAAAAATATCCAGAGAGGGTGGAGCAAGAGAGACTTATACTGAATAAAATCTATCCGTGTTCCTTCAGTTGCCCTTTGCGTTCTAGGGCCGCGGTAGGCTTCCAATTTCCTACTTATAAATCGTTTATATTGAAGTCACAGACAATATCAAAACGTTGGGTATTAGAGGTATTTTGCGAGATTGCGAGTCGAGATACTGATGAGATTTTCCTTGCAAATGGGTTATTTCTGTAAACAAAGGTTTACACTAAAAATCTTCCCGTAAAAGAAAAAATGTGCGTTTGAAAGCTTTTTGCAGTGTAATAATTCCTTGGAAGTAAATACCACATACACATTTATTAAAAGCTATTTATACAAGCAAAATAAATTAAAAAGAAATCTATCTTCCCAATAAATAAAAGAATAGCAAACGCAAAACTCGAGAAAAAATTACCAATTTGGAAGGACTTTTTGTGAACTAAATATTTCTTGTAAAGCTCAAAGGTTCTTATGAAGAGAAAATTGGAAAAAATACGTGAAAAAATGTAAAAAACACTATTTTTTTAATTACATTCAAGCTGTTCCTTGCTATCAATATTAGTGTTAGCTATCAATCCTTACTATAAACTACCAAGGAAAATAAGTTCCTTGAAAACTACTGCAAGTTTTGACAGAATGACGTCTGTAGGGTCAGCTAGTTAGTTAATAATGCAAAATTTTTTAAGCAGTAAAGAGTAAAATTACAACAAATCAGGCAGACAGTTTTGAGAGCTTAATCAGTGAATCAGAATAGAAATCAACTAATGTACGAGTACTTACAAATATTCAAAACCCTACAAAACAAAGTACATGGAGAAGTAGATTCAAAATCCCTTCTTATTCACGGAGGTATATGCTGAATTCTTGATTTAGTTAATGAGTGAAAGCAGTGACAGTGAGTCGATATTAGTATGGCGCAGTTAGAGGAAGTTTGAAAGTGGCACCAGTGATTGAAAAGTTGAAAGGGAATCATTTACCTTGATATGGTTAAATGAAGAGAAGGGATGAAACGCATATTACTAAAAGAGTTAAGTATATACATGTGGATGGATGGAGAGGGAGAAGGTGGTCAAGGAAAAGATGGATGGATTGTGTGAGGAGTGATATGAAAGAAAAGGGAGTTAGTGATAGCATGAAGGGTGACAGGACAGAATGGAAGGAAAAATGTGTTGCGCCGACCCCAAATAAAGGGATGAAAGGTGATGATGATGAGTTCGCGAACTTGAGTGGTCAGTTTAGTTTGCAGCTCTTCAGCAAACTAGTCCGCTCTTTTAGTTCGTTAGTTCCTGTCTTGAACCAGCTAAAGGTAGATCGTTCGCACACGATCTATAGTTTGTTAAATATGTAATTTTTATTACTACACATACTTAAATACCTATTTTTTAATTAGTACAAAAAAAAGCTCTATCCTTACACGTTACTGATCATATTTATGCAGTCAAAAGTAAAAAAAAAACGATACCTACATATAATATTGATACAAAATTGTCCACGAAAATTTTTCATAATTGGTAAATTCATAATTGAATCAATTTTTCATAACATACTGCGCGTATTATGTTCTAGTAGTAATCTACTAGAACATAATACGCGCAGTATGTTTCCATTGTTTTTCATTCATAATTCAATAATCAAAATTCATTCTTTGTACTGTATTGAATTCATTGATTTTTCTCGTTGAATTTGGTTAATAGCTCACTTGTGTTTTGTAATATTAATTTTAACTCGTACTTGTTGTAATTAATTGTTAAGTTTGTTTTATCACTACTGTGCACCTGTTGTCTAAGTGACGAATTCACCATGCCTTAAACTGTTTGTGTGTGTTTTAGTGAGTAAGTCATTGAGGTGCCTACTCAATAAATAAATAATCAATAGCCTTCACAATATTTCCATAAATTGAGTGACATTTTGGGATACAAACAAACTCTTAAAGCTTTACTGTTTATGAATATTATTTATCGAGACTTCACTAAAATAATAATAAGACCTTTTCTAATAAATCCTTTAAGTATTTGTACTAATTAAAAATTTGTGGTGTATTGTGCTCGTAGTAATTTAATACCGAATTGATTCGTTCTGTACTAAAAAGGCAGAAATCGATATGTTCAAAAAATATCAACACGTCTTTTATATGTCTTCGCTCTTCTAAGATACGTATTTTAAAGAATTTTAATCTCTTTGTAAGAATGTGTTCTTTTGACTATACTTACTGATAAAACTAGATGCCAAATGAATCGTTTTTGGACGCATTTTAGATGCAAAGCTTTCGTAGCATAGTGCGGCTGCTACACCACATTAACAACTCTAAATGTTTTAAAACAAAAAACATAAACATAATCAGCCTTTTAATGTTCCCACTGTTGGGACTCAGGCCTCCTCTCTCTAGGAGAGGTAATGGGCCATAATCCACCACGCGGCCCAGTGCGGGACGTGCCGGTTTCCTCACGATGTTTTCCTTCACCGTGTTGAGAGCAAAGTAATGCGCCTGGCTGGGTTTGAACCCGCGTCTTACATGGCTGGGTTTGAACCCGCGTCTTACAACTCGTAAGTCAGGGCCGTTACCACTCGGCCACCACTGCTCATAAAAAATTAAATTAAATGTTTTACTTGGACAAAAACCTTTACATCATCGTATGACAAAAGCCATCACTCTGGTCGCTTTTTTGCGCTAAGTGTGGCATAAGGGTTAGCTTTTGTTGAAACTCCGAGTTCACGAACAGTGTCCAACTTCATTAATTTTGTGCTCATCAATATAATATACTGTCTTCAAAAGATTTTCTCTCGTATGCTCATCGATAAAATTTCTTTGAGTTCTATATTTGAGATAGGCAGTTACTTCATGCAAAATATTGATATAGAGCTGCATACGGTTTGACTAGAAGCCGACCCCTACATAATTGGGAAACGACTAGGCAGAAAGTAAGATCAGGTTTCATAATTCTGAGAAATTTTGAAGCTGTCTGCATATATAAAAAAATTCAGAGTACCGTTAACTGGATTATCGTTGACAATTTTGTTCCTAAATGAGACCCTTGTGGAACTCCAGATGAAATATTATATGGTTTGGTTTGTTAAATGTATAAAATATGAGAATTACCCATCAGAACTTTGTTGATCCGACCACTATTCAACAACTATCTAAGTATTTACTTTCATAGTAAGAAACAGGGTTAGGACTGAAATAGTTCACAGTATTTTCTTTCTAATGTATATTATAATAATTTTATTGAATTGTGTATAAATAATATTATTTATAAGTAACGAGCCATGATATTGCATAATTATTAGTAATTAACAATAACAATCATTGTTTGTAATATAATTGTTAAAATAATGTAAATAATATTTTTAAATTGATGTGCCTTATGTATATAAAGGGTACCTAAATCCTAAAAGGATATTAGTTCTTAAAAACGCCACCAGTGTTGTAATCGGCAGTAGTGAGACCGTTGTACGAAAATTGTACTAAATAGTTACGTAAAATATTTAAAAAAGTACTGTATTCTGAAAATTATTTTTGATTATAAGTTTTCTTCCAAAAATGTTTTGTTATTTTGCCAGGACTTTTTGATATTTATATAAATATAATAACAAAGTTTTTCAAACGGTTTTAAAAATAATTGACTCAATTTGACCTAATTATCAGTTCCGTAATCACACGATGGAGGCGCTGCCAGTAGTGTCGCCACAGCCGCTAGTCGCTGTCAAAATTACCAAATGACAATTTAAAATCCCATTTTCTCACTAGATTGCGTTAGTCACTAAGAAAATAATTCTGACCGACTCCTTTTTGGAACCCCGTCGTGATGACGCGTTTTGAAAACGCATAAAATAGAATTAAAATGTAAATATGTGATAATGATAATAATTATAAAATAATATACCTATTGTAAGATGAAGACTTGTTAATAATAATAATAAACAGATGAAATGATTCCTTGTTTTTTTTTTCGTTGTTTTTATTATTTTATGTAGGTATTTATTCATACCAGCACTCTGGGGTCCTAGGCCTTTAAAAGGCGTACAAGAGGCCGAAGCCACCTCGCAGAGGCCCCTTGGACACTTCATGAACCTGATATGATATAAGTCGACATTTATCCCTGTACGTGCTATGCTAGTGCACCAAAGACAATCCCCGGTTGGTAAGAAACTGTTGCAACATATAGAAAACAAAGATGTGGGCTATGGTTTTTGGAGGCTTAAGTGGACTAGTTACCAAGAACTATGTCACGAGTATGGCCCCTGCCTGAACATTGTTATTAATATACATCAATCAAAATGTATTATTATGAGTCTGTTGTGTCTCATTGTTGGGCAAAAGCCTTTCTTCGTAAAACAACACAATGCTATTTGATCACAATTTCAAGACTTCTTCTTACCTATAACATCAGCTATTTAGCAGAGTAAGTTCCATCAAAATTGGTCCAACTTTTGGAAATTAGCCGAAACAAAAAGAAACACTGTCAAAAATTTAAAAAAAAATATTTTGTTTTAGACATCGGTCGGTTAAAGAAGAAAAAAAAATGTTATTATGATATTACAGACTCTTCAATTATATTTTTATATTTGCTTCGCCTGCGTGAAAGTCGGTTTTTCTATATAAACTGGAACCCCGTTTCATCCCCTTAAGAGGATTGTAAGTTTGTAGGTGTTCAAGTTTCTGAGATTTCGTGATTAATCAGTGAGTTGTATTTCGCTTTTATTTCTATAGAATTATAGATTGGGAAACCATTATTCTATATCAAAACATGAATAAGCTTTTTATTGCTCCTAAGAAACGGTAAGGAACGAATAATGTTATTTTTCAAAAGTAAAAAATAGACAAATTGCGAGCCGAAACGAGGCGGTATCCAAATACCGCCTCGTTTCGGCTCGCAATTTGTTTACGTTTAGGCGCACCTTGTGTTGCTCCACATCGGTGCCACTGTGGCGAAGCTGTCGACAGCCTCGGACACCATGGCCTGTCCTGCTGCAGGAGCGCAGGCCGCATAGCACGGCACCCTAATCATGAAAAATCATGAACTACGAGATTGCGTCACGGAAATATTTGAAAGGTACATAAAATAATAAAGCTTGTTTTTTAAAAGGGTCTGGTAAAAACAAAAATCTTGAATAGTTGCTATGCTTTTTTTCTAAATAAAAATAAAACGCTGTTACGGGGCCTCGAAGTCGATACGAAATCTAGGCCAGTGCTTACAAAATACTCTGTAACTTTAACCGGCTTTTAAATAAAGATTACAAAAAAAAAAAATTGTCTAAAGTAAGTAGGTATTGAGATTCTGACTTATACCCATAAAAGAAAATGGTATTCCAAAGATGCTGTAGTTGCTCAAGTGCTTGCTACTTTATTGTTAATCTCACAATTACATGTTAACAAAGGTGATTACTGTGGTCACCAACACAACAACACCGTTTCTCGCGGTCCTGTCAGTAGCGAATGCCGTTTATAAGTCTCGTCGATGCGTATGTTTGTGTGAGTGAGCCGTTTCGAACATTTGTAGGTAGTTTCCGTACTGTTCCATATCTATACTGTGTAAACACTATGTCAATATTTCAAAATGTGGTACAAATTTGACATAAATTGGTATGTGTAGCAGTAAAACTATGCTCAGTAAATACTGTATATTATGAACTCGAAATTTAGTTCATCATAACTTATTTTTGCCAGTGGCTTCGCCTATGTGGAAATAGAAAATTATCCTAAGGGAACATACTCTCGGTATTAGGCGTGGGCAAAGTGTATCATTTTTGCGATTGGTACATTTGCATCTGAATCACTGAAATGTTCCGGAACAGTGATATGTATCATTAGGAACATCAGCTCAAAAGATACAAACACAGATACTGACTGTTATGAATCATGGTCTGTTACGTCGCGTCATATATACTAACAGTTTTATTTAATTATGATTATTTTTTGTATTAGCAACATTAAAATGTATTTATTTTGCACTGACAACTGGAACGTTATGCGACTTGACAGCTAGCGCTGTCAGCGCTATGACAGTTAGAAGAGTTTATAAAATAACCACTGACGGTATAAATAATATGGACTTGGCATACCTACAGAAAAAACGTGTATACCTACACTTTACTGAGCGGATAGAATGGCGGCTAATAGGGTAGCCCCTAACGATCGATATTTCTATAAAATAACATCGATAAAAGATCGTGAGAATGTTTTCTTAGTATCACATATTCACGGTACCATATCTACGGGTAAAAATACCAAGTTTTCTAACTTTTGTCTTTGATTAAATTGTTTGTTGGTTCGTCCTTATTTCACGGCTAAACCTTAGACGCTTTTTTCCTGTTTACCCTTGGCTGTTCCCTTGATGATACAGTATTTATTTTGTTTATAATTATAATAAGTAGGTCTTACTGTGCCATGAAACATTTAAATAATAAGATTTTAATGACATCCTGTTCGTTTAATTTGATCGGTTTTCAAGGTCAAAGGTACAGCGGCTAAAATTGATCTTCCACTGTACCATCAAGGGTACAGCCAAGTATACAAAGGAAACAGGACTGTAGAGGTGTTTCCGTCAATTGGCCGCTGATGATAATTAAAATATAATAATTTTAATAATAATTAAATTTTTGTCACATATCACATCATCATGATCAACATACGACCTAACACAGAGCTGCAATTTGCAAAAAAAGAAAAAAACGTATGAAAATTTGAATTTCTCGAGCTATATTGACGGAACAACCATAATTAATATTGTATTAATATTTTATCTTATCTAACATGCAGATGTTATTGGGCTTTAATTAAAAGTCATTTTATTAAAGCATATATATTAAAAAAAAAAAAAACAAAAAAATCAATCTTATTCATTTCTGAACAACAATTTTGTTCAGGTAATTTCGATGTGATATTCTTTCAGTAGATTTCTTCGCATAATATTTGTATCTCAAATTCATGTATACCTCTATTACACTTTTAATTAATAAATATTTATGATTCGTATCATGTTCACAATCCCCAGAATCAAATAAATTATTTGGTTCGGTATAGTAATCTACGAAAAATTTAAAAACATACAAATAGTAATTTTCCTCTCTATCTTTTGCATGCAAAACACCTTTTAATATTTATTCGACATTTTTCAAAATATTTACAACGTCTTTGGAAGGATAAACCAGACCACCCCGAGATTTTAAAGTAATTAAACTGTTTTATAAAGCTCAGAAACTCCAAAAGGAAGTTTGTTACAAGTTTCACATTTCAGTAAACGTGACAATTTTCTAACCACAAACCCAGCGATGTAAGTTAATACAGATTCTGTATATCCTGAAATATTACTGTACATACAATCAAGTAACTCTTCGTACAAGTCACTATCATCCTCTGGAATTTCTACAAAGGATTTCTTGATTTTGAATGTTAGGTACACAAACAGTTTCAACCTGAAAACCATTCTTTATTAGTAACATAAATATGAATAAAAATAGAAAAGCAAATACTGAAAAATTGTATGACTTCAAAAACAGTATGTTTTTTTTATGATTATGTTACCGTTTTTATTCACAAAAAAAAAATTACCTTATTAGGAGCACCACTTCCAGATATTGATTGTGAGGTTGCCAGATTTTGATTATTTTCAATTAAAATGTCAAACATGTTTGATTGAATCGCAGGCTGTAAACAAGCAATAAATGATTATATATGTGTGTACATAAATGGTAAATATTTTTGATGCTTCTTGATTTTATTAATAGGATTATTAATTAATCTTAAGACCACACTCGAACACATTCTTTATATCACTCTTTGTGTCCATTAAACAAGTGTTGCAATAATGAGGACATAATCATATAACATTAATTTTGTATGAACAAGTTAAATTGAACGCATTATATTTTATAGTCCTTCAAACCTTCAAATTTTTTTTTTTCGTTTTTATTTGTAAAACGTCATATTCCCGCCACAATTTTGATTATGGCGCCCCTGCAGTTTGACAGTTCTTCACCGTTCGTGTTCGGTTGAAAGGTTATCAGTCACTACGAATCATGTTGGACAAATTTATAACATGCACGTGTTACTTACCAAGAAGGTTCGTGTAGGTAAAGCATCATCACGCAATGTTACTTTATTCAGTGTCCGGTTGAAACATGATTCTTCAAAGTGAAGAGAACAAATATGAATAGTTTTTGTTGACATCTTTAAATTTTCAACACCGATGATTTCCAGCCATATTTTCTTTTTTTCTTTATTAGAAGGCAGCCTTGAAAGTAAAATATAAAACCAATAAAGAACCATAAATAGCATTATCGATAAATATAAAAAATGTCTAATGCACTACTCTATCCTTTCAATAACGAGAAAATGATTTCATGAAAGCGTTGAAAATAAAGGCAAAAGGGGGAAATTATGAATGCTTTACTGTTGAAATTCTTCAACGAATGCAGAATCTTTTGTTTATTATCTAAATCTAAAGATATTTCAGTTAAAATTAGGTACGTACTGGTGCAAAGTTATGTTCGGGTGATTTCTGCTTCTTTTGGTGCCACATCCGATTATATTGCAATTGGGCATCTTGCTATTGACGATTTCCACTGTAGAACCGAGTTCAAACACAATAACACAGCAAATTACTTCAAAATCCACAAATTTTATCCAGAGAACAAGAGCATTTGACAGTTGACGTACTAAACTTTGTTACTAAACAGCGAGAGGATAAAATGGCGACCGGCCGCACATAGGTATTTCAATGATGTTAGGAACGAAAAGTTGCCAGTATAAAAACTGACAAAAACACTATTATCCTTTTTTACTTACGCAAAATTAAGAAAGTTAAAAAGAGATGGCAGTATTTTTTTTAATTTTGGCGTCGATAAGCACCATATTTATATAACTATTTTTTCTATAGTCAAACATTTCAAGTCCATATTTATACGTCAGTGAAAATAACGCGCTGCGCTGTCCTGACACATTCCATTCCAGTTTTCGGGGTAAGCAACATCTCAGAGTAAGTGCTACTATATAATTATTATTATTATTTTAAATGGTTTTGATTTATGATATTTGTAATAATTGTGTGCTGTCAAGCCAAAGTATAGAGGGTGTGTTATCCGTTTTGGTCGTTTTATTTCAAACCTTTCCGCTACACTATATCTAGGTACACTAAATAAGTTTCTTATCCAATTTTTCCCTAAAGTTAACACATCTAACAATTGAATTTTGATTTAAGGATAATTTAAAGCAGATGTTTTTAATTCAAGTCATTAATTTAATATAAACTATTTACGTTTTAATTTGAATTTTGAAAAGACTGTAGGTCATTTAAAGTAAAGAGTGTTTCAGAGTTCCAATTGTTCCAAATGATGCATTTAAAACATTACTGCTGTTCCAATCTTTCGGAACACTAAAATGTTTCGGAACAGTGAGTCGGTTCAGTAAAAAGTTACTCACGCCTACTCGGATTAAAAAGTATCCTTTAATATGCTATTTTAGGATGTCCTACAATAGTATAGAGGATACCTATTTTATTTAGTATTGGGCAGCTCTCATAATCTCAACTTTCGCATTCAAAAACATACTTCTTCATATTCCTTCTCACCGTACTGGATTTATGGCTAATTCTTACACAGTCTCTACCGTAAAACTCTGGAATGTGCTTTCCCTTGACAGTGTTGTCTTGTTATAATCCAATGGTTGACAGGTAGAGAATGTCATGTGGCATTAAGTCCGCCTATGTAGGTACCACCACTGTACATGAAGTTTAAATAAATAAGATACCCACTTTTTATTCCAAAAGGCACAAACTGACACAAGTATACACCAATATCTACCCTTGTGCCAAACTTTATTCGAAACTGTTCACCGTTTAAGGGTAATGGAGTACTTAACTAACATAAATTACCTACACAGTAACTCACAAACTTACAATATTAGTGCGTTATTGTACCTATCGACCTAAATAATGTAAATAAAGAATCAACTATGTCAATATAAGGATTACTTTTACAGACAGTTTTTAAGCCTACACAAATGAAAAAATCAAGAATGACGTTCTCAAAGTCTAGATAAGATAATTTTAAGACAATTAAAATACAGAACAATGAACTACCTACCGAAAATACTTCGTTCTAAATTTTGTCTTGAAATTTCACTGATTATTACAAATTATTACCGTAGTTAACATAAGGACAAGGGATCCTAGCGAAGAATTGTGAGGAGACCCGACATTGTTGACCTGCTCATATTATCTGGGGATAATTTATTTATTTAATATGGCACTACAACGAATATTTCGCACCAAAATTTACAAAAGAATAATCTTAATAACAAATAATAATCACGGCGAATGCTTCACTAAAATTTGTGTTCAGTACATACAGAATTTAGTTACCTAATATTAATTATATTTTATACTAGGTAATTGTTAAATATTATACATATAAACAATAAATAATCAATAACAAAACGAAACAAGAAAAATAAAAACAATAAAATACAGTTTGAGGAATAATTAATTGGAATAAAAAAAAAACAATTAATTAAATTAAGTCAAATTAAATTAAACTAAATAGAATCAAATGGAAGCAGGGACGAACAAAGAAGAAGAAGAAAAACACGAGGACTAGGTACAGAGATGAGAGATAACAGTAGCTAACAAGGTAAAAACCTTAAAAGTTATATGGTTATATAAATGGTTATTGCATATAACGCGTTTATAAAATGAATTCACACTTCTTGTTTATCAAGAGGAAATCATTCTGACGGGAAGGAAGGAAGGAATATATAATAATTGCAGAACCCGGTTCTCACAAGAGATATTGTCTCAAAAAGGTCAATTCTTGTTAAGACTCCCCGCCGGCGCCTTGCCTGCTGTGTTTCCTGATAGCTACGAACATGCTAGGGTTCTTTAATTTAAGAGTGAATAGGTTACTCCTAAGCAAGCGTGTTCCATTATCGATCGCATCATCGCTATCTGGTTAGGTGAGATGGTCAAACGCAAGCCTAACAATAATAAAAAAATATACTAAAAAAAATTTAAGCCAATTGAATTCGAATGATTCAGTTATTGAGATACTCGTGTAATTGAAAGTTGGAACAGTACCTTTGCTTGTAAATTAACTTTACATTTGCATAATCTATCTAGTTATTTTCGATATTTCTTTCATTGACAAGGAATTATGTGGGCCGATCCCGGCGGCACTGCAATGCCGGGCCGACCCGTGACGGGAGTGGAGCGAGCCCCGAACATCCCGTCAGCTTTCAAAAATCAGTTTAATATACTGGTCCCTCAGTGAGGGAACTTTCAGATATTAAGCTGAAAAGAACAGATACTACACTTTGATCTTAGCCAAAAGGCCGAGAAGCGATAACTGTGGAGTAGAAACCGGCGAGGGTCATTCGATCGCGGAGAATCTTAACACCGCGATTCAGGAAAACGCGTCATATGTACAACGCCATCTATCGGCACTTTAGAACAATTTAGCGGCCAGTGTCTACATAGCTACATAATTATACAGACAAACAAATATAAGGATTCACATCGATGCTGTAGTAACAAACTAGCAGCTGAAATTTAAAAGGAATTAAATTATCTTTCAAGCGTAAATTTTGGAACTAAGTACTACTTGAAGTCCTCTCAACCTTAGTTCGGTCTTCATCATAATTTTTAGGGTTCCGTAGCCAAATGGCAAAAAACGGAACCCTTATAGATTCGTCATGTGTCTGTCTGTCCGTCCGTATGTCACAGCCACTTTTTTCCGAAACTATAAGAGCTATACCTAACGTTGAAACTTGGTAAGTAGATGTATTCTGTATCTTAATGCGGTTCGCATTAAGATTTTCACAAAAAAATAGAAAAAAAAACAATAAATTTTGGGGGTTCCCCATACTTAGAACTGAAACTCAATTTTTTTTTTCATCAAACCCATACGTGTGGAGTATCTATGCATAGGTCTTCAAAAATTATATTGAGGTTTCTAATATTTTTTTTTTATATATTGAATAGTTTGCGCGAGAGATACTTCCAAAGTGGTAAAATGTGTCCGTCCGTCCCCCCGTAACTTCTAAAATAAGAGAATGATAAAACCAAAAAATATATATGATGTACATTACCTTATAAACTTCCACCGAAAATTGGTTTGAACGAGATCTAGTAAGTAGTTTTTTTTTAATACGTCATAAATCGTAAACCGCAATTTACCTTTTAGTTTATACGGAACCCTCAGTGCGCGAGTCCGACTCGCACTTGCCCAGTTTTTATTAATTAATGTTTTAATATTAAAAAATTATCATAATATTTATTAGTTCGTAATTTTACAATGATTTAATATTAAAATTTATCATAGTATTTATTAGTTTTTTATTTTATAATGATTTAAAATTCAAAATTTATCATAGTGACTATATGACTGGCCTGTTGTGGCCCTGAATACTATGCCACAGATCGTGTGTTCGATTGCCACCCAGGAAAAATGTTTGTGTTATAAGCACGATCATTAGTTCTATGTCTGGGTGTAATTTATCTATAATATGTATGAATTTAAAAATATATAAGTATGTTTCTCAGTTGTCTAGTACTCATATCAAAAGTTCTGCTTAGCTCGAGACTCGATGGCGTTGTGTGATAGTTGTGAAATATATGATATGATGATTAGGATTACTTTGTAATTTTAGCATATACTATAAGTGTATTTTATTATTTTAAGCAACTTAATATAATAATACTCCATTATATTTGTAATATCTATTATTTTGTTCAATGTGCACATTTAAAGGTTGACTGGTAGAGAATGCTTTGTTGCAATAAATCCGCCTATGTATAACTGAAGTTAAAATAAATAAATAAATAAGATAACCTTCTTAAATAAACTAACATATATCGAGGAAAATTAAAATCGTATTATCCCAAATGTGGCAGTAGACGAGCTATTGAGAATAGTCGACAGTCGTCCAAGACATAAAAAGTATTCTAAATATTACCTATACATATAAGAAAAGTGTGAAATATCAAACTTTAGAAAGTACAATAAATTGTTTTGTAGTACTTATACTCATAATTATATCACTACTAGAGACGAATAAATAAAAATAAAAATAAATATATTATTAATTTATAATCAGTTTCATCTTATAATTTTTCCTTATTTATCGTATACGTATTTATCACTTAACTCTTTCTAAACGGCTTGACCAATTTGGATAATATTTGAGTGAGTCTTTGGATAGTTTAAAAATACAAATGAACCCGCTAGGTGGTGTTGTAATCGGGTTATGGGGCCAGCTTTCAGGCAGGACAACGTTCTCCGGGACCGCTAGTATTCAAATATATTTTTATCTTCTTATGAATTACCCATTTCACAAAGAACATCATCACCAGTCATCGAAACCAGACACTAAAACCGTCTCAATTTGACCTACCTTCCTCGTGTCACTTATAATTTATGATTATTTTGGATGGAAAACGGAAACAGATACTATACCATTGTCTTCTCTCATGCGTTCATCATCTATACAGGGTGAATTTTTCAAGTAGGTATGAATGGCCAATTCCAAAATCATGAGTAAGATTTTTCATTTTCTTATAAAATTTTTTAGTCTGTCGCTGATTTTTTTTTTATTACTTAGAACTAATTAAATGGTTCATGTTCGCTTAATGATAATTTATTGAAGTTGATTGTTAGAATTTATATACAAGCATTTATTAGAATTTTACAATAAAATTTTGGTTATCTTAAGAAGAATTATTAAGTATATAATTATGCATTCATTTCTATTATCACATGCATGTAACCTATGCGTATCACTAATAAACAATTTGACAACCACAATAACGGAATCTCCGGCCCAATTGTGATGAAGACTAAAACTCCATCATTAGAATTATGAATAATCATAACTAACGGCGCTAACCAGAAATCGAAACCTTTGTTTTTTTTTTAAATACACACTGTACAACATTCGATAGTTTCGCAAAAGAAGGTCAAATTCTAGGAAGCATTTGGCCACCCACGCTAATTTGGAAAATTCACCCTGTATATTGTTGAGAGTGTATAGTCATCTGAGTCACCATGTCTTGCTCCAAATGATTCGGGAAGTATTCGGTTCTAAGAACTGATTATTTAGTAAGGTTATGCGGTTGAAGATATGATGCTGTTGGAATATTTAATACGGGATGATTAACGATACGTGATCGTACAAAACTATTCATCAAGGTTGGGGTTTTTTTTTAAGGTCGGAATCATCCAATGACTTCTCCCGCTCTTGGGAGGAAGATTATTACTGACTAAGGGCCGATTACACCAGTCGCTATAAAAACTTAGTTCAACAAAACTGAGCTCAGCGTAATCTAGTTTATAGATCGGCGTTGATCTAGGCTTACATCAAACCGATTTCACCAGCACCATTTTAATCACGTTTACCAAAATTTAAGATAAAATGGGAGAGGACCTAAAATGCCGTATTCGTGTTTTGTATCTACAACATATATCAGCCAATTCAGTGACTGCTGCGGTTTTCAAATATATTTTTAGGAGTAATATATTTTTAATGAAATAACAACCAATCGAAATTGAATTTGTGAAAAATAAAATTTGTGATAACCAATGGAAATTGTTTAAAAATACAATGTTTATTATTAATTATGACATTAACAACTGACACTAGTGACAGCGGCTAAACGCGATTATGCGAGCCAAACGTCGAAAATATGGGCGTTTAGAATTATAACTGAGTCTAGCGTAAACTAGATTCAATTCATAGCGGTGAAACGCAAAATGACGCTATTTACGTACGTTTGAAGTAATCGCGATTAGTTTTATTGGTGAATTCCGCCCTAAGAACCACTCATATGTTCCTTCTTTGCCTTGCGTTTCAAAGCCGGGTTTTTCTTTCAGAAGCGTACCCGTGGCCCCTGTAGGCTTCGGCCCAGCTGGGCCTCTACGAGTTGCTGACATCAAGGTTAGTGTAACACTTATGTATAATACAACCTGTTGTAATCCCACTGTTGGGCCAAATGGCTCTTTTCGTACATGCATTAACACTTATATTTTAAATGCGAAAGTATATATATATTATAAGTGTGTTCGTTACTCCATCCCGCTCAATCAGTTAAAGGGTTTGAATGTTTAGCACAAGGGTAGACTATCTACTAAGATAGAAATTAGGAACTTTTTATGTCGGCAGTATGTTCCTCGGAACATTTTTTTAATACTTAATATTAAATTAGGAACTTTTTATGTCGGCAGTATGTTCCTCGGAACATTTTTTTAATTCTTAATCTTAAATTAGGAACTTTTTATCTCGGCAGTATGTTCCTCGGAACATTTTTTAAATACTTAATCTTAAATTAGGAACTGTTTATGTCGGCAGTATGTTCCTCGGAATATTTTTTTAATACTCAATATTAAATTAAGAACTTTTTATCTCGGCAGTATGTTCCTCGGAACATTTTTTTAATACTTAATATTAAATTAAGAACTGTTTATCCCGGCAGTAGGCATGTCCTTCGGCAGGTTTTAGGCACACATACAAACAAAGGCTTTCCTATAACATTAGTGTCATCCCAAACCACAGGAACCGAGGAAGAGGTAGGTCCAGAAGGAGACGACGTATTGGGATGGACTCCTACCTAAAGGATTCAGTCAGATATAGGTAAGAACAGAGAATAGTGGAAGAAAGGATGGAAGGTCTTGGCTCTACAACGATGCTTTCTGAGTAATTTTCACACAATAAAGTCTAGTGTTGCAACAGAACTCTGCTTTCGCTTCTGCAGAAGTTCCGCAAGCTTTTTCACTTCCGTTTCTGCTTCCGCAAAATTTATAACAGAACTCTAAACGGAAGAATACAGCGAGGATCGTGAGAGTGGGGGCGCGTGGACGAATGGATACATCGGAAGAGGTGCGGGGGGGGGGGCGGAGGCGGTACACAAACTTTTCACAACGAGTTTCTTTATTATTATATTTTTTTGGTTCGTTCTGCGCATCACCACGCCTCGTGACGTGATTACGATGTAAACCCTCTATTGTTTTTTTTATTGAAATTGTGCTTTTTCTTCATAGTATTAACACTTACGCTTCCGTTTCCTCTTCCGCATCCGCAAAAATTTACTTTTGACATCTGTTTCCGTCTCCGCTTCCGTTAAGAAACTTCCGTTGCATCACTACAATAAACAAATGTGGATCACGATTTGTTTAGCTCTGATTAAGAATAACTATTTTAAATAGTAATCCTCGCCTAATTAAGCTAATTAACTACCTGGCAAGCAAGGACAATCCCTATGGTTGTACTACGCTTCTTTTAAGTATGTTAGAGCACATCATCTACATCATTAGAATATATGAAAGAACTTGCTGTTCTCACCATGTAAACTATGCTCACGAACGTAATATCAAGACCAAACTAACGAACAAGAAACGAATTCCTAGAAGGAAGTTACAACGAAGCATGCTGAAAATAATTACTCGATCTATTTGATGCCAAACACTGCAAAAGCATTATAATGTGTTACAATCACATTTTAATGGAAAACAAAGTGATCGTATTCTGTATCAAAAACTAAATATCTTCTACAACATTAGTTTTAGTATATGCGAAACCCGAAACACGTGTCTAGTATTTTTATGCAAAGAAACTGTACAAAATTTCATAACTGTATCATGAAAAATCACGAAGTTATAAGCTTCTTATGTTACCTGGTTGTCCGCACAAAAACAGGGTTACCGAGCCATCCGGGCGACTGAGGAATTGTTTTGCCCCCGCATCTAACTATGCGCTGGCGATTAATGCCCGCTATGACCTGCCGTGGCCTATGTTGTACTTAATGTCGGTGTTATCCAACTTGTGACCTTTTTAAAATATTTTTGGCAAAAAATATAACATGGTGTAAAAAGGATTGAAATCGATTCAGCTACTGATTCTGAATAAACTAAATTCAGTTTCGCATGTACTAAAAATAATGTTAAGTATATATTTTTGACACTGGCTAACTGCAAAAACAAGGAATGATAATGCCATTAACTCCGATGCCTATTTATAATCAATAGTAAATCTTTTAACAGTGATAAAAGGTAATGTTATAAAAAATACGGTGACCGTATAAATTCCATGATAAAAACATATTTTTTTTTTATAAATTTAAAATTACAAAATTTTAAATAATGTATTGATATGCCATTAACTCCAATGCCTATAGTAGATACTATAGGCATTGGAGTTAATGGCACTTACCTACAAGTAACTCCATGTGGAGTTGTTTGTTCGCCATAAAATGTCTTCATAAACAAAATTGGTCCATTTAATATTCTACAAGCATTGAGACAACAATATAAATCAATGTGTTTTTCTCCAAATCACGAGTTTTAGGTAAAATCATTATTTATTTAAGTGTCCATGTTTTACATTTTAAATATAAAAATGTAATAAAGACTGTAGTTGGCTATAAAATATAAACAAATAAATGTTTCGCGTAGGTGGATGGGCAAGTATCTACTCTAAATTCATGGGTTTTTACTAGGAATTGCAGTAACCCCAATTTCATGGTTTAAAAATAATGGTCAGGACAATAGATATATGTATAAGTACATTATATATATTTCCCATAGTCTGAAGGAACATCGATGGATTGTGTGTGATATAAAAAAAGGAATCAATGATAGCGTGACTGCTGATAGGATAGAATGGAAGAAAAAAACGTATTGCACCGACACCAAATAATATGGGTCAAGTAAAATGAGTCTGAAACAACATAGGCTAAAACATAGAGAAAAACCTAATGCTAGTTTTCGATCTTTTTGTCCAAACGTGCAACATATTTGGAGCCTTTTAAGAAAATTAAAATTTATAATCAAAATGACGTTTACAGCTTTTTAACATTAACTGGACATGTGAAAGCAGCATGATCTATTTCGCAGAACCTCACTTAATCCCTTACTTATCCAAGTAAATAAACAGTAAGAATTGTGTGACTCAATTCATAGGAATATTTCGTTTTCTTTACTTGCTCTGACTAAAGTATTGCAACAATATTTGCTCTGTACACTTCATGATTTATTGTTTCTTTACCAGTCATAATTGCTGTTGGAGCTAGTTGATAATACAGGGTGTAAGAAACATCAAATTTATTTAGTCCCGTCTTCTTGCCGGTAAGATCATCATCATCAACATCATCATTTTAGCTGTAACACGCCTATAGCTAGACATAGGCTTCCCTCTTGTTAGAATAATTATGTTAATAACTTTTGTTATCATTTCGACTGGTCCTGTTCTTCTCGCATCCAGTGGATTCCGCAAGCTTTCGGCATGTCATCAGTGCACCTTGTTGGAAGTCTTCCAACACTGTACCTCCTGGTATCCGGTCTTCATATCTGTTACCTGCATTATCTTCACCAGCCTACCTAACGTAAGTCACTGTTTGACAATTATGCTTCTTCAAAGACACGTCATTATGCCTGATCCTAAACCACTCACACACAACTGTTATCTTATGTTCTCGTATAGCTAGTTAGTCTTCTAAATTTGGACCAATTAATCATTCGATGAACAAATAATCCGAAAGTTCTTCACAAATGTCTCAAATATTATGCATGATTCTTCATACTCCTAGTTCAACTCAGGAAATACTAATGGTGGAATAATCAATACAAAATGAGTAGTAATTGTCAAGTCATGTTCTTACAGGAATCACCAATTCTATCTAGTTTAATGGTGAACTTATAGGGACTGAAAATTAATATGAAGGTCCAAAAAAAAAAAAGTAAATAAAATGATCAATAAAGACTGGACATAGAAGCAAAACCCTGTGGAACCCTACATTTACTTTGAGTGAAATGTATCTTTTGTACAAAGTATTCCAAAAATTAAGTTTACAATAATGCGTGATGAACTGATGAGTTAGGCGTCCAGTACACGGTCATGCAGGCATCAATCAATTCCATTAATCATGAATGGTAGATTTTTCGTCAATTAAAAAATTGATTGTAGCAAAACCTATCGTGTATTGGACGCCTTAGTGAGGCAATGTACATTTATCAATAAGCTTGTTTGCGAGTACATGAGAGATTAATTCCTATAGAATTCGTTTTTTTTTTATTATAATAAAAATCACTCTCACTTTTCTTATCTAATTCTACCTCTATCTATCAATCTTTTTATTTCAAACATCGAAATAGTGTATGTCTTTCTATTTACAATATACGTACCGTTATTTAATTAATAAATAAATTCTATGTAGCTAGGTATAAATGTTATTTCTACAATGTGACTATCCTCAATTATACCTACCATGCATAGTTTTTAATTATTTGCAGGACATGAAATCTCAAATACAGTGAAACCATTTGAAATCGTTACCATCAATATGTACCACTATTCTAATAGATAACTGATTCATTAATATAAATAAACTTCAAAAGAGGTTCCAGCAAGAGAGGACAATTACATACGTTAACGTTAACGAATAACGCGCGTGTAAACGTTCGAAAAGCATTAAAAAAAAAACGGATTAAATCTGTGCATCTGGGACAAAAAAAGCGCAACTTCATAATACGACAAAAGTAATACCACCTTTATTATTTACTTACATAAAATAAACCTCACGGTTTCCCGTAGGCGTTTATTACATGTTATTAATCCTCATAAACATGCGAGCTTTTGCCGTATATACTCCACTTCTTTATTTGTTTACTAAACTTTAGTTAAAAGCAACTAAGCGGTGAATTCTGATCAGTGCGTGGAGAATGATCGTGACGGACGCACGTTCTACGCGACCGTGCTTCAAATATCGAACTCGGTAACGGGAAGTGGCCATTTTATTAAACTTTTAAAATAAGAATCTCAGTTTTAAATTACTTCTTACTGTGATACATTTAACGTTTTGAGTGGTTAGTACTTAATTTTGTTAATAAAATTTGATAAATTACTTAAATATCGTACTTCTTTTGTTAAAAGTGCAAATTAAAATCGAATCTCTATTTAAAATTAATAATAAATCATTTAAAAGTGACAAAAAGTGATATTATAAAAAAAAATACGGTGTCCGAAAATATTCTGTGATACATAAAAACGTGTTTTAATTTTTACAAATTCTAAATTCGCAAAATTTATAATAAAGTGTAAATGTGGTCAGTGTAACTTTCGTGAACCCTTAGTGAAATCGTAAGTAGACTCTTGTACTACATTTCAACGTTGTCTTTTATCAATCAGTTTATACGTTGCTTGAATAGAGAGCGCTTTCAATGAATATCTCCGACAGACTATAGTACTACAGCATAATGATCCATTTGGTATTAAATTTGCAATGTGCATTCTTGAATACTACTTTTCTTAAAACATATGACGGAAATATCTCCAGATTATTGCAAACACAGTTTGCAGATCTTGTGTTTGGTGTCTTGTCTTGTCTTGTATTTATTGTTTTGTTTCGTGTTGTAGAGTATATCTATCTATCTTGTGAGATTTTAAACTGTCAATATATTGTGAACATTTTTTTTTTTTTCATTCTATCAAAAATTTGTAGATGTGTCCGTGGCTTATTGAGAAGAGTAATTTTATAATATTGCCAGATTTATTTTAAATTTAAGATATTTGCAGTGGCTTAGTGACACAGACACAATGATTTGATTTTTATTTATTTTTCTAAACCTTAAATATCTGTGAATTAAAGCCGGGTCAGACTATAGAAATGATGAATGGGTTGTATGAAAGGTGTTATGACTACAAAGAAGTTGAGTGACAGAGATGAACTTACGAAAGAAAACGAGACGCTGCACTGACCCAAAGTAAATTTTAAGAAACGGCAGGTACCTACCTAGTTGATATTCATTCAATTTTTTTGTAAGTATTATGAAGAAAGAATGGGATGGTACAAGCCATACTATTTTTAATCTACTATTGACTACAACAAAAAATTGTCTGGTCGACCAATAGAATTGCAGTTTTTTGTTCGTTCGCTTTATAGCTGTTATAGATGATACTGATTAATTGATTCAGGTACTTAACAATTTTGTAGAGAATGGTGTTGAAGTTTGCACGCATAGAATAATTTATAGTAAAATCTTCCTTATTTTTTATCGGGTAGTTATTTATAGCGCTGTTGATTATGTCGGATGGACATTGTTTTGTTAATTTTTTTTTTTTTTGCTAGTTCTTACTAAACTAATAATAAAACATTGGTAAACATTTTTTGAATGTTGAGCTGTGAAAAAGACGGATAAAAAAAGATTGCACGTAGCAGAGATGAGAATGTTAAGATGGAAGTGTGGTTTGACGAGAATGGATAAAGTGAGAAATGAGTATATTAGGTGAAGTTTGAAGGTCAGAAGGTCAGTGACTAAAAAGTAGAATCGTTTGTCTTGGTATGGTCATGTGAAGAGGAGGGATGAAACGCATGTTACTAAAAGAGTTATGAGTTTAGATGGATGGAGAGGGAGAGGGAGACCAAAGAAAAGATGGATGTATTGTGTGAAGAGTGATATGAAAGAAAAGGAAGTAAGTGATAGCATGACGAGTGACAGGGCAGAATAGAAGGAAAAAACGTGTTGCGCCGACCCCAAATAACACGGGACAAGGGCAGGAAGATGATGATGATTGGTAATAAATTTTTCACGGTTAAAATTATAAAAATATTGGTTTCTTGGCAACCGATTTATGTATGTATTTTAAAATAAGGGTATTGCGTACAAATACAATTTAGCCGTTTAACGAAAACTATAAACTCAATATTGAATTTATGCATAAATAATAAAAAAGCAATTTCATGGTTTATCTAGAACCTCGTAAACATTTTATTTGCCACACTTTATATCGGTTATAAAATCGTATTTCAGAAAGTCTAGCTGTAATTAAAATTCGATTAAGTACACCTAATAGCTTACATAAAAACAAATTTAAAATTTCTTTTAAAATATTATAAATAAAACTATTTAGGTAATTTATTCATGAATCAGACGATGCCTATTATATTTAATGATCAATTAATAAAAAAAACTGATAAAGCATTTTAAAATAGCCGTTCTATTTTAGGAAAAATAATCAACACAAACTTCGCATTTTGTGTAAAATATTATTATTGGAAAATAACTGGCCTTGTTTGTAATTGGTAACAAATACCACCCAGTATTATATAAACCAGTTATTTTCCAATAAAAACATATATCATAGGTATCGAACGTTATTTAAAGAATTGGCCATTACCTACTAAAAAATAACTAACAAGCGTCTACGTAATGGCAATTATGTATTTGTAGCTTACATAACAATGTTTTGGCCTACCACAATATTTTTTTTATTTAAATTGTTCCATCGCTAAAAACCCTCAATGCCTTGTATCACAAATCTGAATTACAAAAAAAAAATAGGTACATAAACTTAGTTCATCAATTAATAACAAATGGTAAATGTCGGACACACGGAAAATTTTAACCATTTATAGATAACTGAAGTATCAGCATAAAAAAAGTTGCATAACATGTTTATGGTTTCTCGGAACGTGCCACAGACGTGAAGAAATAATATCTCAACGATCGAACACAGAAAAAAAAGAATGAAAGAATATTTGGTCAATACAAGAAAAATAAATAATTTAGGTGTCTTCAAGACTAGAGTGAATGGGCTCTTAATTAACCAGTGCGCTTCACCATCAACGATAGCATCACTGCTTACCATCAGGTGGTATCACAGTCTAGCACTAGCATAAATCATTTAAAAAAACTGTGATTCACCAATATATTTTGTTGTCTGGCCTGTTGGTCTAGTAGTTAGTGGCCTGACCGGAGGTTGTAGGTTCGATTCCCACCCAGGACAAATGTTTGTATGATGAACACGATCATTTGTTCTGTGTCTGGGTGTAATTTATCTATAATATCTATGTATTTAGAAATATATAAGTATGTTTATCAGTTGTCTAGTACTCATAATACAAGCTCTGCTTAGCTTGAGACTAGACGGCGTTGTGGAATATTATTATTATTCTATACATCTATATTGTCCGTTATCGAACTATGAAAGTAAAGAAACAGAGAATGCAACTGTTTGTGCGCACAGTTTTGTGCAATAAAATATCTTCTACGTTTCTCTGTTGAGATTTCAGATTGGCCACCGTGATCGAAATTCAGTTTATTATCTGGTATTTTATTATTCAACCCTCTTCACTTATACATATCTATTTAACATAATTATAAGTCGTAAGTAAATTCATTTCCGATCTATTATAATAAATTAAATGTAAAATAAAAAATTAAGCCTAAAGAAACATTACATTTCATTATGATTGATAAAAAATAACTTCATAAAAAACTTAATTTATGAACAAATATTTTAATAACAATGCGAAATATAATGTCAAAGAAAATTATGGCGAATTGAATAAAAGATAAGAGACTCAGTAATATCTCAAATAATACAAAAAAATAAATAAATGGAAATTATAAATCCTTCCATAGGTATTTCAATTTCTCATACATTATCAAATTCCTGCTCTTTTCTCATGCCCCATTTCGTCTTGTCAACAGTCCGTGAATTTCACTACTACTATAGTACTTAAAGTCCTCTCACATTTAGTTTGGTCTTCGTCATAACTATTATCTATAAAGTTCTCTTAAATAAAATGTTTGATATTTATCATAGTATTTATTAGTTAATCGGTTTGGCATATAAAGTCACTCTTTAAATCCATTCCGTCCTGTGTCTCTACTTAACAATAATTAAATAGCTTCCTAAAAACAATTTTCCATTAAAAACACTCATTTTCGAACGTAAAAATTACCCTCATTAACGCAATTAGAACAAGTCCATTAATTATCAATACTTGTGGGTGATTTTTTGAAATCGAGAGAGTGTCTCATTCATCTGGCCTAGTTTTTTCTTTAAAATTTGATATTTTTATTTGCATATTAGTTTTCCCCTATCACTAAATGTTTTTCATTTGCGCCCAGTGGCTTACGACACAAAATAATAGGTACGAAAACTAGGCCAGATGAATGAGACATTCTCTCGGTATCAAAGAATCACCCTTGTACGTTTTTGTGCTTCTCAGAAGGAATGTATTCCTAGAATGGTCTACGGAACGATCTCGTTGAAATATTTCAAGGTCAAGTTATAAACTTGGTACAAAGAGATAAGCGTTTAGATAAATTATCATAACACAAGCTTTGTACGTGTACTTACTATTATAATTATATGTATTAAATCAATGCGTCTGTATCATTCAATATTATTATACTGAGTTATTCAAGTGAAATATGCTCTAGAACTATCCGATTTTAAGATTTATAGTAGGATAGTATAATATAGTATAATCAGCCTTTCAATGTTCCTACTGCTGGGACTCAGGCCTCCTCTCTAGGAGAGGGAATGGGCCGTATTCCACCACGCGGGCCCGGTGCGGGATGGTGAATGTCACATGTCTTCGGATTTTAGGTTCTAGGACATGCCGGTTTCCTCACGATGTTTTCCTTCACCGTTTTGAGAGCAGTGGTGATGAAATAAATTAAACAAAGTAATGCGCCTGGCTGGGTTTGAACCCGTGATCTACCACTCGTAAGTCGAAGCCGTTATCATTCGGCCACCACTGCTCTATTTTAAGATTTATTAGGTTGTAACTAGTGATATAATTTTTGATGTACAAGATACGATGGCTTTTTTTTTCGGGGTGAAATTGCAATTGTTCGTTTTTTCGTTTGTCTTTTGTTCACCCGAGCCTGCGTCGATGTCAAAGACACCTCATAATGTAGACCGGATAAACATTTGCAAAAAAACTAAGTGTACAATGGGCGGTCTAACAGGGTTAAATCAGTAAAAATTAACACGCAAAGCGCAACTGTTGGAACATGGGTGGTTACCCGAGCTTCTTCAGTTGCCCTTTGCGTTCAAGGGCCACGGTAACTCGTTCGAAAAACCCCGCAGCCTATAGTGTTTATGACTGACTTTTACCTAGGACAGAGGATAAGCATCTCCGTACAGGCGTGGTAATGCCGCTAGCCTTTTGTGTTGGTGGTCATTATACTACACATCGTTTTTAGTGTTCCGTGTCTGAAAACTGCCAACGGGACCCAATTACTAAGCCTCCGCTATACGTCCGTCTGTCTGTCCACCTGTTTGTCTGCGGGCTGTATTTCTTAAACTGTAAGAGGTAGGTAAACAGTTGAAACTTTCACAGATTATGTATTTCTATAGGCGGTCGGCAGTCAAGCATTGATAATGTTGCTAACTACTTCGATGTTCCTGCTTTGGTCCAGTTACTTGGCGTGGAAAATTATATAAGCACAATCCTTTAAACAACTCTTTCTATTTCGAGTATAAAACTGTAGAAATTTTCTGTTCAATTTATTACTGCATCATACAGTAATAAATTGAACAGAAAATTTCTGGCGAAAATACTGAATAACTACGATTTTGGCGCACAAGGTCACTGGAACAAGTTGCGATCCACTGATAGGGTTGCCAACTTTTATTAGAAGAAATAGATTATATCTGATTTCAAATAAAATAATAAAGAGTACGGACTTATAAGAAAAGATATCATTTATTTATAAAAATTAAAAAGGTATTTTTTAGAACTTTTTGCAGCACAAAACAATTCTTCATTGTTTTTAAAAGAATTGTACGATTTTTAATAAATTTCAATGAAGCCCGCCAATGAACGTAAAGATTCTCTCAGTAAAGTCGACTTTTTTGGTTATGATAATAAGTACCTATGCATCATATATACGTGATTGGCACAAGTATAGTGTAGGGACTCACCCAATACATGCTTACGCGACAAAATGTATAGTCGCCAAGAAGCGGGACCGTGGCGTGCGTGAGCGCCAGTCCATTACGCACAGTGGTGGTGCAAACACGTCTCATAATTAAGTCGCGTACGTACCATATTAGGACAATAGATGTAAACCGTATTGTGAACTGAATCAAATAAATCTTCATGTAACTTTCTGCAGTGACTTTTAATCATACTCCCTACACAAGGCTACACCGTACCCAAAACACACACTCACCACCACCACCAAGGGACTCAACATTGGTGACCCCGACGTGATAAATGTCCCTACATTAAACATTGTGTAATAAAGAGTATTTTAGCGTCCTCTATTAGTGTTATAGATTATAGAGTACGCCTACATGATATAGAGTACAATACTCTATTTTAGAGTACGGTTAGCAACCACGGATGCCCTTTAAGTTAAAGGGTAAAATCTGTAAGTCCGTGATAAGACCTGGGCCTCAAGTCTGGTACAATAGTGTCAGAATGGTCTATCATTGATTTCATAATTGTTGACTTTGACAAGCTTGTTAATCTACTAACATAATAGCGTCATTATGACTTTCCAATGGTCAAACACTGATACTCCATTAAAAGAAGTGGCATAGCATGGTAATCTCGTACATACCGGCAAATGAATATTTATGTATGCGGTAATCTGCTAAAATTTGAAGTTCCTTTGATCAGTGACCTATCATTAGAACGTAATTGTGCAGACATTGCTTTTAATAATCTCGATATTGTCATTCTACCACAACTGTAGCACGAGACCATTGACCGATCAGTGATCGATCATTATGGATTAGCAGATTACGAACTTTTAGCAAAATGACAATGAGATCGTGTTGGAATGACGAATTTATAAAAACAGCAGACTTGGGCCCGTCTAAGAAACAGAACGTTGGGTTGTAAAAAAGACTGTTGAAAAAAAGTTTGGAGTGAGAATAGATAAAGTGAAAAGTGAGAACATTAAAGGAAGTTTGAATGCGGTACAATAAATGATTGATTACATATAATTATTTAGCGCAAAGACAGATTTCGCCATCAGTTGCCATGCAAATATTAAAATATGATACACGGTGCGTTTATCTATATATATTGTCATCTAAAGAGGAGAGTTGAGGCGCCTGTTACTAAAAGAGATATGAATATACATGTGGATAGATAAAGAAGGAGAGAGACGTCAAAGAAAAGGTAGATTATATGAGGAGTGAAATGAAAGGGAAAGAAAAGGGAGTCAGTGATAGTGTGACTGCTAACAGGATAGAATCGAAGCCACCGATACTAAGTAATAAGATAATGATGATCTTCGACCCATTTTATTACCCACTGTTTCCAAGGCAACAGTCTGCATTCGGAAATCATTTAAGTATATCTGAAAAACAAAACAACTAGTAAGATAACGGACGCGTAACATTGAAGGTCATATGCGTTGACAGCGGCACTTATTTTTGTATAATTTCCATTCCTGCGGTACGGGGCGTTGAAGACCTCGTTTGAGAACTATCATTATGGCGGTAAGGGGTTTATTAGACCCCGTAACGTTTAAGAAACTAAAAGCTTTTTTGCCTAAATTAAAAAAAAAATACCATTTCTATATAATTTTATTTCTTCAGAGCAATATGAGGTCAAAGTGACCCCGTATACAAGTAAATACAAAACTGCATTCTGTTTTAATCGAGCATCTTAGATATATATTATTCATCTTTTTCTTAAACTAAACCAAATTGAAGTTACGACCTCCGCATGGCAGAGAATGACTACGTTTTACAGGAAGACACATACTTACGAGGCGTATTAGACCTCGTAGCACACTACTATCAGCAATGTCCAAACCTAATCGATTTTAAAACAAAATCCCTTATACAGGTGACCAAGTCTGATTACCGCACCCTTTTGCTTCAACCAATGACAGTGGAAAAAAAAGGATTAAAAAAATAACGGTAATTATTTACTTAACATTTGGTTTTGCGATCATCTAAACATCTGGTCATTTGGGCTGATAGCCCAACAAACATCTGGAGATTTGAGTTTTTTTTACTTAGCTAATATAGAAACAAAAGGATTAGAAAAGAGAAAGCTATTACTTTTTAACGTTTTGTGTTATCTATATTTTTGAGCCCAGAAAAAACCCGTTAGTTTGAATGATGACGGCTGCTATTGGCCGAGCAGTGCAAGCAAAAATCTATTTATATAAAAGAAAAAACTGACTGACTGACATATCAACGCACAGTCGAAAATACTGGGACTAGGAACATGAAATTCTGCACAAAGCTTCCTTTTATGACGTAGGTGAGCACTAAGAGAGGATTTTCCAAAATTCACCCCCTAAGGGGATGTAACGGGGGCCCAAAGTTTGTATAGAAAAACCTATTTTCACGCGAGTAAAGCCGCTGGCAGAAGGTTACCCATAGGGAGTACAGTTTTGGACATGGCTAATAAGTATTATCAGTACGTCTTAAGTTATACCCACTTCGAACAGCTATTTATATTTCATCTGTTTTATCTATAAAACCGTTTAAATAACAGCTATTTTAAGAACTGTGATCTCCCAGAACGTAGAACCCAATGATAACTATTTTATCAGGAGTAGGTACCTATTGTCAAATCGAATGAGCAGCTGAGAATTTGCTTGCGTAAGTATAACGTCATGGGCTTTGTAGACATAAGTGATAAGACAGGACAGTAATTAGTTTTCAAGATATTAAAAAACCGGGTAAGTGCGAGTCGGACTCAACACACAGATACATAACACTTAATACAACATACAGACTTACCTATGAAAACAGGTCAATTCCCGAATAAAGTTACGAAAAATTTTCCGAATAAAAAAAAAATGTTTTTTTTTTTGTCATGTAACAATAAATTTACAGTTTTCAGTTTTTTCTATACTTTTGCTATGACACCTTGCTTCGTACCAAATTTCAAGATTCTAGGTCAATGGGAAGTACCTACCCTATGAGTTTTGGTTCCCTTGAGTGTCAAAATACACGTTTTTTGCGACATAAGCGGTCGTATCTTCGTTTTCGTGAACTTACGCACTCAAGCACTACTTTAAATTAGTAAAAAAAAAAATTTAGATACCCAGTTGTGATTCATCCAATCCCAGCTGTGATTCATTTAATTCCAGTTTGTAAAATGTCCTTGAAATAACTTATTATGACAGACAAACTTCCCACCGGGAAGAGAACATCACAAAAAAGCCTATTATAACATTAACAAAGCAAAATTCAAAGCATACAAGCTATGAGAAAATAATCCGTAAATTTATTCAACAAAAATGCAGGAGACACCTGCTTCGTAAAGAATTCTTCCCGCGGTCATTTTTAGAATAAACCTGTTAGTTATCTATGGATAAAGAAGCTTATAAAGCCAAAGCCAGTTTGATTTTTAGGGTTCCGCAACTCAATCGAACAAATACGGAAGCCATAAAGGATCACTTGGTTGTTCGTTGGTCAAGACCCTTTTTTTCAGGAACGCGTAGAGGTGTCTTCTAGCTGATATTAATATTAAATACTCTGGGTCGCCGTTGAAGGAGTAAAAATCAACTTCAAAGTTAAGGCCGTTTATAAATGCTCCGTTTTTGGCGTACGTTTTAACGCTTGCAAGAGGACCAAAATCTATAGGAGACTTCCCGTTGACCTAGAATCATGAAATTTGGCATGAAGCAATGTCATGTAGCAAAATTAAAGAAAAAAAATTGAAAACCGTGTCAAACATCACAAAATAATTACTCTTATTACGATTCGAAAAATCTTCAAGACTCTATTCGGGAATCGAAATATACCTATTTATATATGTATGTTTTACGGAACTTTAGGTGCCTGAGCCTGACACGCAATTGACCGGTTTTTTTTTAAATATTATGGTTAACGTTTTTACTTCGATATATGAATTATTTATAACTTTGACAGTTTTGAATTGGATACGATATCATCGTAGGGTTAACACGTGCACAATTCCTTAATTACACGATTTTTAACGTAGGTACTCGAATGCGTTGACGTAAACACTCTCATATAGGTATGTCAAATCGTATATAAAATATAAGAGATGTTCCTTTACTGTTCATAATTTCTATTTTATATAAAAGTCGAATTATTTATTGTACTATTTATTTTTTATTTTTTTTGCCACCCGCGCGCTTTCTACCGTTTGTGTCATCAGAAAATGGATATCGGAGCATCGGGCGTCGGTGAATGGTTAATTTTATTAACTTTAAAAAAGTTCATTTTCATTATAATTTTATTTTATATTATCATTCATCACAGGCCCGCTGAAATACGCCAAATACCAGCATGCTTTATTGTTTTTTTTTTTTTTTAATATCGAAGTATACGCTAAAATAGCCTTTTTGGCCTCGCACAAATCTTTTCGATTTCTTAAATGTCGTTAATATTGTATTTTTATTTTTGTTACTTTTCATTTTATTTTACCTTACCTTTATACAGTTTTAGTAAAAATTGACGATTACTTTAACCCTTTGACTAAAAGGGACACCAATAACGCCACAATATTAAAACAAGTTACGATTAAATTGTGACGAAGTATGTCGCTGGAGAATATTTGCTTTCTTTTTTTTGGAACCCAATTTAAAAATAATCCTAAATATATTTAGAGAACTAAGGTGTTAAATAATTTTTAAGAATTTTTAATAGCCTTTTTTAAACGAGATAGATATTTGAATATACATTTTAAATATCTATTTTATTTAAAACAGCAAAATACCAGCATTTCACCGAAAACATTAGCTTAACAAAATACAATATACCAAGAAGATATCATTAATAAAGTTACCGTGAACCGACTTGCAAAAGTCTTTTTCGCCTGAAATGATATGCTTCCAGATTGGTCCCATTTTTTTTCAAAATCCATTTCTAATGTTGGGATCAATGACGAAACGAGGGAACTCCTCAAATATTAGATAGATAGATATATTCTTTATAAAAGTTATATTAAGAACTTAAAATTGTCACAATGGTGTCACAAATATTATATGCAACCAAATAGTGATTTTGGTATTTTCATCGAGAACTCAAGCATTTACAGTCAAAAACTAACATTTGATAAAGTAGAACTGATGAACAACACCTGGCCCCCCTAGCCAAGTTACAATCGAATTGTTCGCGCCGTACGCCTCGAGTAGATCACGCCTCCGATTCCTTTGTTCTGACGTCATCGCAACGCTCAGTCACGTGGTCACAACAAAGAAATCGGAGGCGTGGCCTACTCGAGGCGTTCTGCGCGAACGAAACGATTGTAACTTGGCTAGGGGGGCAGGAATGGCCAACGTTTTGCACGTCACCGCTATTTAGCGCTTCGCAATTTAAGCCATATCCAAACCCCTAGTTGACATATCGCGTGTCCCTAGAACATTGGCGTATCTTATCGGTTATTATTAAGAGGAAGCCAAGCCTCGTATGCTTTGACGTCCATTGAATTTCGAATAGGTAGCCCAACAATTTGGGGTGGGCGCTAGACCGTACTGGGTTGAACACGGCCCGCTTGCCCCCTCCCCCCTTCTTTTATATACTCGTACACCCAAGGCCTGGCTTTTACCGGATAGAGATTAAGCATTGCTGGCTGGAGTTATTGCCACATTGGCTGTATGGCTAGTACAGCCAATGTCAGCCTTTGGGCACACTTTAGTTTCTTTCTGCGACCATCATTCACCTGCGTGATCTACCATAACGCCAACGATATCGGGCTGAGTCAGGGTACCATAATCCACATATCTACTAACCTGATGCTTATTTTGGCCCACAGCAACTCATTGTCAAACGAGGTCATCCCAGTCCCATTTTAACTATGCGACTTATGTCATTATGACGCTGAAACGAAAATACACATTTTTAAACGCTAGAGAGATTTAAAAATATACTTCCCTGTTCCCCATTTTGTTTCGGAGAAGTAATTAGATACAGTTTGGTAGGTATAATAAATACTAATGCTCGAAGTAGCCGTGGTCAAAAAACGTGGAGACGACGTGATACGAGACGATGCAACCACATCGTACAGACTTAGGGTGCGTTTCTACTGATGCGGAGATGGGCGGAGTGGAGCAGAGAATACCAGTGAAAAGTGGCAAGTGTTTCTATTGTTGCGGAGCGGGGCGGATTGGATTTGATCTACCCTCCGTTTTGTGCTCTCCGCTCGGTAGGTACCAGACTCCGTTCCTTCCAGCTCGAGGCCGCGAGTTGGCCTGCGTGTTTTATTTGAAAGTCCCCTACCCTCCACTTCGCTCCACTTGCGCTCCGTTTGCACTGATGCGGAGTGGAGATTTCGGCCCGTTCCTCTTCACTCCGCCTAGCTCCGCGTCAGTGGAAACGAACCCTTATATACCTCTGACTTTTAAATATACTGATATTTGTCTGCATTGCTGTTTTTTTTCTGAGTTTGGAAGACATCAAACGACTTATTGTTATTTATTAAGCGACCTCTCTTGCTCTAGGGTGGAGCGTGCTTGTGTCAAACGTTTACTGAATAAAACCCACCTGTCTCCTTCAGTTGTCTTTTGTGTCCTAGGGTCACGGTAATTCTTTTGAATATTCCTGAACCCCTTGCGACTTTGCAAGTTTCGCCCTTACTGGGCCCCGTGTATGATTTCTCCACCACAAAAAAAAAAAAAAACTATTGTACGAGTACAGACAGCTGTATCAATTGGGTACCCTTCTTACATTTAATACCTTAAAGCTAGAACTACATGAGACTGACGTACACGTGTTGACGTCGCGTGGCGTGGATCAAGTGTAGCTCTACAAGTCTAGTTTCCATATAAAATGTATGGAGACCGACGCGCCCAGATCGGCGTGTGTGACACACGTGTGCGCAGTGTAGTTCTAGCTTTAGTGCTATAATGAGCTCTTACTGACCATTTAACGACCTAAACTAAACTGTAAAAGGGACGAAGCTATATAGGGTGAATAGCTCCATCCCTCTTTTACGATTGATATTTTTACACGTCATGGTAAGAGTAAGGCCCCTTAGAAAAAGGGGCAACTAGTTGATAACGCTGTCTTTACCAATCCCTTATCTATATGTCGTTGAAGTCAATAGTACGGAATCTTGAGAACGAACGAATGAGCTAAGTGACAATTGACACCTCGCACCTTTAATTCAATACCGTCACTAAACGAAATTCTTCAAAAAAAACTGTTTTTAACGCCATTTGTAATAACTTTACAGATTGCGTTAAAAACAGTTTTTTTGAAGAATTTCGTTTAATGATAGTATTGGCTTATCATTGGGGGGATTTGCCATAATCGCCACGCGGATGCGAGAAGCACAGGATCGGTCATTGTAGCGACGCTTGGGGGAGGCCTATGTCCAACAGTGGACGTCTTTCGGCTGAAATGATGATGATGATGATGATGATAGTATTGGATTAAAGACATGTCACTTTGACAGAATCAGAAGTAGGATTCCGAGCAAATAAACAAGCTCAGCACAAAAGTTACGTAACGCCAGTCATAAAGAAAATAACAAGAGCGAAGACAAGTGGCGGTCATTATTTGAAATGGAAAATTAGAAAGTGAAGACCTGGAATGAAGCACTGAACCGAATAAGATTCAAAGTCATTATCAGTCTTGGTCTAATTAGGTATTAGATTTTTTTCTGGGGTTTTTTCCTAATCCTGAGCAACGAATTTTGGACCATGATGACATTGTTTCCCCAGAAAGAAATAGGAGATAAGGAAAACACCGAGTAATACTCAGATTTTGACCCAGACAAGACCAACGCAAATGCACGTTTACGGTGTTCCTTTCCTACATTATAAGATAATGTGGAAGCTGCATCTGTACACAAGATAACGTCTTGACTGTCTCCTAATCATTTACCTGCTACCTAGACAAGGCAGTTAACTGATAAGACTCATACATTAGAATGTTCAAGGTGAAGATTAAACGATGTTTTACTGTTTGAGTAAGATTGTGGAACGTGCGGGAGCTTAGATAGTAATGAAAGTATAAAAACGAGTTATTGTTTATAGTAAAACGAATAATTAACTTAAAATAGTTATATATCAATTAGGCATGTCACAATTATGGCGGCGTATGAGCCATGGGTAGCTTGCCATTCGGCCGGAGAATCGAAACGAAACGGTTGTAACTTGGCTAAGGGGGCAGGCCTTATCTCTCTCTTTTCGCGTTGCCTCTTTATCAAACATTGCATTGCATTGCATTGCATTGGATGAAATATTCACTTTGACGATAGACGGTTTAAAATCTATTATAAATTCTTACTTACGTCTAATAACTATGGAGTTTAAAGGAACATAACCATGATCTTCCTTATCTCGATATGAAACAGTAGATACTAATTAAAAGCTGTAGGCAATTAATGGCACCGCACTAATTACAGTATCGCAGTAATGCTTTGAGAACACATTCAAAGTACGCATAGCTAAGAAGTGGAATTCCTTGATGTCCATGTAAAATACGAAATATCATATTTTTCGTATTTTACATTAATTTGAATATGGATGTACCCATTCCGAGGAATAAATTTTTGACATCTTTTTGAAATGCTACAGATTACTAATAAATCACATAACCTTAAAATATTTTAAATAATTATTTACTACTTTGTCCGTACTTTTAAAAATATATTGAATGCCGTACTCAGTAATGTTCACTCAGGCAAATCAAACGAATTTCTTCAAAAAACTGTTTTTAACGCAATCTGTTTGCTGAGCTCTAACTTTACAGATTGCGTTAAAAAACAGTTTTTTTGAAGAATTTCGTTTAGTGACGGTATTGGATTAAAGGTGCGATATGTCATCAAATTACTTTTTACTAATTTTATATGGTCCAAGCATGTTAGGAGAATGACCATTGTTCTTTATGAATGAAATGCATAATGACAAATGATGACTGATGGCGTTTGTCACGCACATTTAGTTTGCACGTGTTTCGAATTTAGTTGACACTACACTTTGACAGCCATTATTTTGAAAAACCAATAATGACAGTCTGTATGTATTTTGATTAGAATTTGTAACAAGTTTTTTTTTAAAGTTTATTATCATTTTACACGTTTGTCTGTCTGTCTGTCTGTGACAGACACTGCTTTATCCCCTAGTCACATAATCCACTATTTCATTGAATTTTATTTTAAATTATTTGATAGATATTAGTTAACATTTTTTATTTTGTTGTTTTTTGTTCTGTGCAAGTCTCAAATAAATGTTTTTTTGTCTTTCTATAAAAACAAAAAAACAACAACATCACATTGCATGTTTAATGCTTTGGTGTCACTTATGAAATACATTATACATACTATTAAATATTTATCTTTTAACACCATCTGTTCACAAACAATAATATAATATATATGTTTATTTGTAATTACAAATAAAATAATAATAACTACACAATGTTAATAGCAATATAGAACAACACACACACAGCAAACAAAAAAAAGGGTAAAAAAATGTTGCCACTTTAGGTAACACAGAAATAAATCACTTGGTATGATCGATACATTCTTTAAATTGTTCTTAATCGATTATGACCGTATCAAGACAGTATTAAATATGGACTACGGGTGGTGTAACCAGTGCAGCAATGTTCATGTTCTTAATATTTTTTGGAATACTCTCAATAGTAATCCGTTTCCGGACACTCACAAACTTTCGCCTTTATAATTTTACTGTGGTAGTGTATTATGATAGGATTCTAGCACAAGAATCAATACATATTAACATTAATTTAAACTTAAAAACTTTTAACAAAAAAAACACAACCGACTTCAGTGTAAAAAAAAACACTAAAAAGTGCAAAATAACTTTAATTTCGTAAAGTCGGTGTTTTTATAATAATTTTGTTTGTTCGTTATTTAACACCAACTTCCGAAATTAAAGTTATTTTGCACGTTTTAGTGTTTTTTTTTACACTGGAGTCGGTTGTATTTTTTTTGTAAAAATATTTTTATTTTACACTTTTTAGTTGCGGTACCACAAATAAAAAGTACCCCTCAGTCAAACTCAAAGTCATCGCGTATATGTACCTACATAAAAACACCAATTTTACTTATTACGACAGTTCTGCTGTGATCTTATAAAGAGTTCCGTCCAATATCTTCGAACTTCATCATCAGATCATAACAATATTTCTATGGGATCAACTCAGAAGTGTAACCTTTAAAAAAAAAAAAAAACAATTTTCAAAATCGGTCCACAAATGACCGAGAAATCGGTGAACATACATTTAAAAAATATACATATAGCCGAACATAGAACCTCCCTTCTTTTTGAAGTCGGTTAAAAAGATTGAAAAGAACCGATAACTTTCATTTAGTTTTTAAATTGAATCCAATAACAATTAGCAATTCGCCATGCTTATATTAGGTTTACGACCTCGGCCATTTTGTTTTTTGGCTAGAGGAAAATAACAAATAATAATTCCATGAGGTTTTATATTTTACCTTCCTTGTTCGTTTATCAGAATAAACTTGCGCAAATCCAGAAAACTTACTTATTTATTATGAGAATGTTTACGTCAGAAAATATTATTTATTCGTTTTTTTTTTATGTTGACGTTAAATAAAATTCGGTTGAACGCACAGTAAATAAAAAGGTTTTTTTTTACTTGTCTAATCTCATAGCGAATGGAGTATAAGTGACTGTAAAACAAATGAACTCCGCTTAAGGTCTTTTTTACATAGCATGGGTTTTCTTTTAGGTGAGTAGGTAAAACATCTAATGACAAATTGTGCTCTTGGCCGGAGCGGGAGATAGTGTCAGACTTTTAATGACTAAAAACCCACTTCTGTTCCTTCGTTGCCTTTGTCCCAGGGCCCCGTATTTCGTTTTCACACTACCCATGGCCCCAGTAGGCTTCGACCCTGATGGGCCCCTACGATTTGCTGACATCTCCCTAAGGCGCGCGTGGAACAATACGCGCCGTCAACGACTTGGACTCGGTCCGGACGATTACCGGACGGTCGTACGGCGGGCTACCCATTGCTCGCCGTCCGCCAGCCCGCACCTATGGTGGCCGGAAATCGGGATCGGAATCCCGGCGGCGGTTGGGGCATGAAGACCGTTGCCTCACGCGATCAGTCCACTCTTCCTCGCTCCGGACCATGGCCTGTACCAAGGTCTGGCGCGAGAACATAGCATGGGTAAGATAACAGCAGGACGAAAATATGCATCATTTTAGATGAAAAAAAAGTATAGGTAGAAGAAAAGCACAAAAGATCCAGTAGGGTCGAAGTGCTCTGGTTTTTAAGGCCAGCCCCACATCAAGATAGGTAGAAGAAGTAGAGAATCCGACTGCTGTCACCTGCACCATCATAAAGCAATTGTAGTATAGATTGCGTTTCACTTAACGAGCAATCATGCATTCAATGTCAATGTCACAATGCAACATGACGTATGACATATCGTGTTGGAAGAGTCGCACGCTCTACAAAGATAACACAATTATTTCCATTGTGAATCCAATAATGTAATAACATTCATTATTTAACACCTACGGGGACTACTGTTCAAATAATTATAATACATTTTATCTAGGTAAACTGCGTTTTGGAATTCCATCGTCATAGTAGGTACAATGCGTTCCAAATAAGAATAGGATCGATTGCCATGTTGTGACGTCACGTCATACTGTCAAATCGCAAGAAATTGGGCAAAATTGAAGAACTCAGAGATGAGCAAAATTTAAGAACTGGATTCTTCCAGTTCTTAAATTTTGCTCATCTCTCAAACGAAAAATGTTTAATCAGAAGATTAAACATTTTTCGTTTACAGTTCATAAATAAATTAAATTTTAAAAATTTCTTGTTTTGCTCACCATAATAATTCTTTGATTTGACAGTATGACGTGACGTCACAACATGGCAATCGATCCTAATCTTATTTGGAACGCATTGTACGGAGTGTTTTTAAGAGCGCTCAACCCGTAATACTTCCCATACAACCACACTTACATGATTACGACATTATTACGCATCTTTTTCTAAATATTTTGGAATCACAGATACACATATCTCCTGGATCAAATATTGTGAAATACTTGAGTGAGCGACGGAAGTTACTGAATGCCAACGATAGTTTAAACTCTCTTTTTTTATGAAACACTGCGTTGGATGAAACCACAAGTTTTTCTAACTTGTTCAAGAACCGGTAAGGGCCCTCTTAACGAGACTGAATGCAGTACATACTTAAATTTTCTTTTGTGGTAGTTAACCAATAGCAACGAATTATATTTCCTTTTTTCATTCTTCCGATCTTTCCGATTCCTTCTGAAAGTGGTTTGAGTGTTTATTTAGTGAGCTCGCAGTTCGATAAGCACCAGCCCTCCTAGCCAAGTTACAACCATTTCGTTTCGATTCTCTTTTCGTCGATCGCCTCGAGTAGGCCACGCTTCCGATTCCTTTGTTCTGACGTCATCTCAACGCATAGTCACGTGGTCGACTTGAGACGATCAACAAAAAGAGAATCGAAACGAAACGGTTGTAACTTGGTAAGGGGGGCAGGGTCGTGTCGAAGGCGTGTTGGCGTGTCTTAAAGAGATATCTGAAAAATTGACGAGGGACACGGTCCATGCCTACTAGGGCAGCAGGACAGTTTGAATGAGTCACCGCAGCCTTGGAACGCAAAGGGCAACTGAAGGAACATAGGCGGGTTTTAGTAGTATAAGTAAAAGTCACACACCCTGTCGATCCACCCGGGTGGTGCAAGAGGCACCACCCGGAGCAAGAGGATTCATTTGATAATTTCTTAGACAAAAAAAATATGTCTGTTTACAGCATGTTGGCGATTTCTAGCTTACATGAAAAAGCAAAAATAGTTATTATAAATTCGAGTTCCCTTTTTCCACCGCATTCAAAGAAAATGGACATCTATTTTGTTTGCACTTTTTTTTTTTAATTATATAAAGGACACTAAAATTTTCCTTCGTAAGCAATGATACTAGTTGTTCACAAAAATTAACATTGTCATGTTTTATTTTGTATTTGCTTCATACATTGAAAGAGAGAGGATTGTGTAAATATATTTCTAGAGATCAAAGTTGTTTGAAAGGAGTAGGGGAAACAAGCGAAAAAATATCATATTGTTAAATATCTTTTTTAGACAAAACTATTAATCGCACGAAAAAATCATATGTTGATAATATTGTTAATGAATCTATGATAAACACATATTTATTTCAAATCTATTAACCCAGCCGTTACCGAGGAGTAGGCTTTAGAAAGTCACTGTTTTTTGACACTGCTCGGGCGCTAGGGCCTTAAACACACCCTACCTCTTATCAGTCTATGTACACGTCACAAAACATTACACATTACGTGATTTACGCATGTCACAAAGCTGTAGATACTTCTGATTAACTAGCAATAAAGATAACTAACCAGCATGCTGTAGGCAAATGTTGAGAAATCCTCCATGACTCACGGAGGAATGCTGAAAACAATGATCGACATTGATTTGTACTAAATACTGGCGCGTGCGTTTGATTCTTGTTTAGGATGTGGCGCATGTCTTAGACATTACACATCGGAATTAGATAATAAAGGCTTCATGTGTGTGTGTGCGTGTTTTTATTATAAATAAATGGCTTTCCTTTAAGTCAATCTATGAGGTTGTCACCTTTGCTGACGTTTTATAAGTGCCCATGTAGGCCTATGTGAAATAAAAATATTTTGAATTTAGTATGGTAGGGTTGTCCGGATATGATATCTAGCTCGACATTGAGCGATGCTCGGACAACTTCGGACTCCCTCGGACACCCTCGAACAAGGAGAGGAGCACGCTGATAGATCATGAAGCAGGTGCACCCCGACATCGGTATCTCCAGCAAGACCATGTCCATCATGAACTCGTTCGTGAACATTAAGCGATGATTGGCGAAGACGGAGAACGCTTACCTAGAATTAACCTATTCACTCTTGACTTAAAGACCCCTAGGTTGTAGCTATCAGGAAACACAGGCTTCAGCAGGGAATTCCACTCCTTAGCTGTACACACAAAATGATCCATATCAGCTATTGCTATTTACTCTGTTTACGGCTGTAACTTACTGGAAAGATCCCATTTCATATCTTACATAAAAACTATTGATGCGTGAAATAGATTAGCGCTCCAGTCAATATGATGATCACGCTGTCAATAAATCCGTCTGAGCGTGAATATATGTAAGATGTCACAGGTCATATCAGATTATACCTATCTGAAGCTGAAGCGAATCTAGATACTCTAACTATTCTAGGTACAATGTTAAAATACATGTTAATAGTGTAGTTGGTTTTCTTCTTAGCGTGTGTGGCAAACCAAATTTTTTTGGCTTACATTTAATAATAATAATAATATAATAATATTCCAGAACTATCACACAACGCCGTCTAGTCCCAAGCTAAGCAGAGCTTGTGTTATGGGTACTAGACAACTGATAAACATACTTCTATATTTCTAAATACATAAATATATAGATAAATTACACCCAGACACAGAACAAATGATCGTGCTCATCACACAAACATTTGTCCTGGGTGGAAATCGAACCCACGACCTCCGGCATAGCAGTCAGGGCCACTAACCACTAGACCAACAGGCCAGTCGATTTATTCCTTACCTGGCCCAGTATTTGGCTATGTCAATGCCATCTGATGCTGTCTTCAGATATCTACGTGAACAAGGCATGTGACACAAAATGAAAGGTGTGATATAGTCAACGGAGAAACGCTGTAGGTATAATGGCGCACGAGGTCACTCGAGGAGGCTTCTCGAGTGACATACCATCTGATCTTCTGTTACGTCCTGCGTGCGTCCCCGGCACACCCTGAGCAACTGCCTTTTGTCTTTTGAAAGCGGAATAAACAAAGAAGGTTAATATATATAATTTGCACCCGAGCAAATTCGAATCGGGTCACAAGTTCCACAAAACCGTAGGGGCCCAGTGGGGCCGATGCCCGCTAGCTAGGACCGCGGAGAATTTCTGAAAGGACAACCCGTAGTCCTAGTACGCAAAGGGTAATTGAAGGATACAGGTGTGGTTTTAGTCAGTAAAAGTTTGACACGCCCTCGCGCCCAGAGCGCGAGAAGATTTTTGATGATTTCCAACCTTAAAAAAAAAAACCGTCTCCAGCTCTACATCTCCAACGCGTCAACTTTATTCTTCTCGGTTTCACGAATGGAGTCCATGTCTCCGACGCATAGAGGAAAATAGAGAATATTAGACAATAAACGAAACCCTTTGGGTACGGAGCTCTAAAAATGAATCCCTTCAAAATCGAAATACTAAAAACTTGACATAATTATCTCGTTAACTGCATAAAATATAACGCTTATAATACCAGGTGAACGGTGCTCTAACGTAGCGAGGCCTTGTTCAAAGAGGCTTAGCAAGGATTTATGAACCCCAGTTTATTATATACCTACTCCGCATTACTGCCTACTTCCTGCAGCTGGTCGCTGACAAGATAAAAACTAGTCAAGTCCGGGTTCGACTCGCGCACCGAGGGTTTCGAAAAAACTTACGTAAGTAACTAGTTCAAATTCCCGAATCAAGTCTTGAAGATATTTCCGAATCGCAAAAAAAGACGGCGTTTTGTATGTTTTCAAATTTTTTCCTATACTTGAGCCATGATACCTTGCTTCTTGGCAAATTCCTATCAAAATTTAATTTTGACATTATTTTTATTTTATTATTTAACCTTTAATATTGTTTAATTTTTTTTCTATATGTCATATCATGCTTCTTACTTTTATTTAATATTATCATAATTATTTAGAGCCATGTTCACTCGTTTATGCATAAGTTGTGGTTGCCTATAATTGATTGTGCATTATAGGACTAGGTTACGTATACCTACCAATTTTTATTTCTATTTTAATTTTTGTAACTCTCTTAAGCGATCCTTAAATAAATAAATTTCAGGATTCTAGGTCAACGACAAGTATCCGGTCGGTTTTATATCCTAGCGAGGGTCAAAATATGCACTACAAACGGAGTATAAACGGCCTTATCCATATATTGCGTTGATTTAAGAATTTGATTTTTTCATCGCTGCTTGGGGTAGAAGACCTGAGAATGTGATGTTAATTTCAGTTTCATACCTTTACGCGTTCCTCAGAAAAAGGGTTTTGACAGACGGACAGACGGTCTGACGTTCTTGCCTTGCAATCTTGTTTTGTAATTTGACTACTGAAATCTCTGTAATATAGGGTGACTGGTAATTAGTGTACGATACTTAAACACGTGATGGTGCTTATGATAACCAACAACTTTTACTATTAGAACAAACCTGAAATCGCGAAAAAAAATCAGCTGTTCAGTACATTTATGTTTGCCTAATGTACTGAACAGCTGATATTTTTTTCGCGATTTCGGCTTTGCTCCCATAGTAAAAATTGTTTGTTATCATGAGCACAATGACATGTTTAAGTATCGTACACTAATTGCCAGTCACCCTATATAAATAGCCCTCTAGACCTAGGATATGTTGACGTTTTAGTCTTTTCACATACCTTCTAGTCCATCCTCCCTTGGCGAGCAAATTCGTTAGAGTTTCTAAAACAGAAACCATTTTGATGCACCATATGGCACCAACACAGACACATGAGGTAGACCTACTACAAAACAATGAGCACATTGTTCTAATGTTCTAATTGTGGACAGAGCCGCTGACCGCTTGCTAATTTAATTTTGGCAAACCATAATGGGAAGGAAGTGGAAAATTATCATTTTAGTCATCTAGTTACGTTTTGTTCTAATTGTTCGTGTTGAAAGCACCCACGTTACTCAACGTGACTTTTTATACAATAGGTTCTAACTGCCAAGCTGTGAAAAAATCAAACTTCTGAGTTAATAAAAAAAAGATACGGCCGTTTATGTTTCAAAAAACGTATATTTCGATACTTTCAAGGGAATCAAAATTCATAGGGTACCTCCTGTTTAACTAGAATCCTGAAATTTGGCTTGAAGCATGGTCTCATAGCACAAGCATAGGAAAAAGTCTGAAAACAGTAAATTTATTATAGTTAGGCACGTCACAAAAAAAAACTTTTTTTGACTCGCACTTGCCCGTTTTTTTTTATCTAAAAATAATAAAGAATTATTTTAAGATGAAAAATAAATGATAAAAAATAAAAATTGCGTGACGCACAGGACCGGTCATTGTGGCGGCACTTCGGGGAGGCCGCCTATGTCAAGCCTTGGACGTCTTTCGGCTGAAATGATGATGTTTTCTTAATCTAATTTATTGTTTATGGGCCTATTACACTACGCAATATTCAGCACACGATATTAAGACTGTCTTATTTTTTGTTCCGAAAAAGACCGGTCGAGTCTAACCCTTATTACACTACGCGACACAGACTAAGACTGTCTGAATATCGAGTAGTGTATTAAACCTTTTAGTAATGTTCAATTTTTTTTATACAATTGTCTGTACCTAATATTTTTTATATTACTTATTTGCATTAAACGTGTTTCTTTTATTTCACAGAATCCCTTCCCTAGAGCATGCGCCAGTAAGCGGCGCGCACACTCGCATAACCGGAAGTGGCGCAGCGGCGCACGCGCACCATGCTCGGCGCACTTCCGGGGCGGTGGGTCGCGCGCCTCAAGCATGGCGGAGTCGCTAACCAGTTCATCATGGCCACCATGGGTGAGTCGGCGTTGTGAGATAGTTGTGGAATATTATTATTATTTTGGAAAATACGGATTTTTTTTTTGCTCTTTTGTTAATTTTAGGTACAATAACAGGCCAAGACAAGTCAATGCGTGATGAATAGCGTGCGTGTGGGTTTCAGGTGTAGGGTGGATGATATGAGGAGAAATTTCATTTTCCTCTATCTGCATGAACTTTCTCACTAATCTGTACCTATGTAGGTGTTATTTTTATTATATTAGGGTTATTAGTAAAATTCATACACAAGGGCTTTAAATTATATAAAACTATAATACTTTCCTTTTTATGGTTCTGTACCTAAAGAGAGCCAACGGGACCCTATTAAGTCTCCGCTGGCCATCCTTCTGTCTGTCTGCGGGCTGTATCTATTTCATAAAGCGTAAGAGGTGGAGAGTTGAAATTTTTCCAAAATGTATATTTTTAATGCCAAAAAACAAATAATAAAGTTAAAAATTAAAGGGCGTTTTTTTTTTGCTTGATTTTAATATTGTAGTATAGAACGTTTCGTGTGCTAGTGCGACTTGCACTTGGCCAGTTTTTTTTTTTTTTACTTTTAATGACAGAGTGTAGGTGGAAGAAAAAGCGTCTATTACACAACTCGACATTATTATTTTTTTTTTTTTTAATTGATATAAACCAGTGCTTGACTGCGATCCCACCTGATAGTAAGCAGTGATGCGATCATTGATGGTGAGGCGCACTAGTTTATTAAGGAGCCTATTCACTCTAGCCTTAAAGACACCTAAATTATAGTTGGACGGGAAGACCACAGCAGGCAAATCGTTCCAGTCCTTCGATGTACACGTTATAAAAGACGAAGCGAAACGTTTGGTCCGGACCGTTGAAGTTTCAACAACGTAAGGGTGGATACTCGCCGTACGTTGGGTCTCTTGCTCATAGACTAAGACTGTCTGAATATCGAGTGGTGTATTAGGCCCATAAAGGTTAACGGCCAAAATACCAGATAGATATTATACAATGTAACGTTTAGCTTAAAGATTGATCAGCTGTATTGACATAGGCGCAGCAATAACAAGACGCATTCTCCTAACTCGACACATTCCACCAATATGTAGGTATAAACACATGAATGTATACACTCATCTATGTAAGTAGGCACATACATGTGGGTAGCATTCATTGTCACGTTTGATACGATTGTGATGGATACTATAAGGACCGGAGATAACGAAAAGTTTTATGCGCGTTAAGAGGGTCCTTTTCTACTCGCCTACCGTCAACATAGAGAATTAATTAATTTATTTATTTATTACAGCACTCCAACGAATAGTTCGCAAAAACATTTACAAAAGAATAATCTTATCAATTAACAATTATCACAGCGAATTCTTTACTACAAAATTAGTAAACTAATATTATTTATATTGTGAATCAATTTTTATTCACATTTAATAAATAATAACAAGGTACAAAAAGAAAGACAATAGAATCAATAAAATAAGGAATTATTATAAATTCATTAATTAAATAAATTATGTCAGATTGAATTAAATTACATTAGAATCCATTAAATAAATGATGTCAGATTAAATGAAATTATATTAGAATACATTAAAATACACTAAATTACATTAAACGGCAATAGTAATTTATTACCATTTAATGTAATTTAGTGTATTTACTAAAATAAAATGAAGAATGGTTTAAAAGCGATGAGGCACCTAGCTTCATATAGAGCAATCCAACGCGATGTTTGATGAAGAGGCAATGCAAAAAAAGAGAGATAACGCCTGAAAATTCTGTTGGCATTCAGTAGATAATTCCGTAATTTACTCGAATATTTCACAAAATTTGTTCCAGGATAGACGTGTTTTTTTTAAACCCTTAAAAGTTTTTCAGAAAAATTATCGTCATTCAGAATTTCCATTAAATGTGCAAAGCTTCTATTGATGTACTTTTTATATTTTTAATCTAAGAGCACATTATCGAGGGCCAAATTTCACGTAAAATAGCGTGATTTTCAGAGGTCTTTACTAGATTAGTTTTACATCAATTTATGTTTTGATTTCTATAAAAGCCTAGAAAATATCCACAAGATAGCTGTGTATCTAAAATATCTAGAGAAAGTTGTGTAATAACATCATAATCACGTGAAAGCGGTTGTATGAAAATTTACCTCGTTAAGGACGCTCTTAACTGTAGGGCTTTATCACACTAGCTGTTTATGAGCGCCTGTAGGGCGGGTCGGGTGCGCAGCGAATGCGTCGCAAACACGCCGCGGCTCTTCAGCGAAGACGTCGCGGACGCGTGGTAAATTAGCAATGTTTTCATAGCGTGTTTTCACCTTCTAAGTTTTTATAACAATCCTGTGACGCCATTTGTTGTCGTAGAACTGTGTAATGTTGGTAGGTGTCGCTTATTTAGTGTTGCCATTTATGGAGTAGGTACAATTAAACTTTTTTAGAATATCGATAAGTAATAAACAATTACCACGGCTCTTTCAAAACCTGGTCCAATTAAATTGTCACTAGATGTTTTCCCATCTTAAAAAAATGTCTCTATTGCTTCATCGAAGGGCTTGCGCAAGAAGTGGCACAGTTTAGATTGGATGCCCTTTCCGTACATTGGATGACACAATTTCAATTACTTAAGAACATTGCGCAAAGCAAAGTAATGATTCATCTCTGTTGTTATAACTGGTGATTGTTAATTTACGATATTATTTACAATACTATCCCTTTAACGGTCAGAATAATTTGGCAATGGGAAAAAACTGCCACTTGAACTTATACAGGCAGAATTTACTGATGGGGGACGAAACATTTGTATAAAGAATTTAATTATCTTTAAATAACCATAGTAAAGTTGGAAGATCTCCCACAAGATGGACCCGACCACCTGGTGAGAGTCGCGGGATGCGAGACGCACAGGATCGGTCGTTGTGGCGACGCTTGGGGCAGGCCTATGTCCAACAGTGGACGTCTTTCAGCTAAAATGATGATGATGATGATGAACAATAATAAAACAATAGAATATTTACTGTGAACGCAATTTTTATGAGCTGTAAAATATGGTGGTAAAAATATTCTCCCTGCCTGCATAAGGGTAGTCAGACTCTGAATTAAGAATTTAAACGTTGAGTATTTGCTAAACTCTACCTTAGCCTAAAGACGTGACAATTTTTCAAATTATTAAATTAGCATTTGACACGTGTTAGCTTCCAATTTTCAAATCTTAAAACCAACATATACCTTCAAGTACTTACCAATGAAAACAATGCTCCCGAATGAATTTCAACAGAGATTAGATAAGTATGCAGGAGACATATACGCACTAGTGTGATTTTTTTTCGGTCGGAAAATCATACAATGACATCCTCCTCTGGGTGGGGCGTGAGGGTGTGTCAGACTTTTACCGACTAAAAACCCACACCTGTTCCTTCGTTGCCTTTCATATCAGGGCCGAGTCTTCCTTTCAGAAGCAGACCCTTGGCCTGCTGGGCCCCTACGGTTAAGCACTAGTGTGATAGATATACGCACTAGTGTGTGCGCAAACCCAGGTGCACTCTCTGTTTCTTCTCTCTCAGTCCAATAGGACGGCAATCTGACATGACCGGAGAGAGATCAGTTGCAAGAACAATAGCTTTACGTGCTTTCTGAGGCAAGAACTCCGGGCTGCTACAGAGCAATTCTTAAGAGGCTCCTTTTCCAATTGCCTATCGTCAACATCGAGCATGGTGTCAAAGCTTGTTACTTCATCTAACGCAATCCAACGCGACGAAGAGGCAACGGTAAAAAAGAGAGTTAACTCCTGAAAACTCTGTTAGCATTCGATAATTCCGTAATTTACTCGAATATATCACAAAACTTGTTCCAAAAAATACACGTTTTTTTAAAACCCTTAAAAGTTTTTGAAAATTATTGTTGTCATTCAGAATCTTGATTAAATTTGAATTGCTTTTTATTTAATTTTTTTTTACTTTTTTAATGTTTTGATTACTTATATATTATTATGAAGTGTCAAAGTTAATGCAAAATAGCAGATTTTCAGAAGTCTTTACTGGATTAGTTTTGAACAAATTTACAAATTGATTTCAATATAAGCCTAGATAATATCCACAAGATACTGTGTTTCCAAAATATCTAATGAAAAATGTGTAATAACGTCATAATCGCGTAAGAGAGGTTGTATGAAAAACAGTGAAAATGTATGTCCAGTTGCATGCGCTTTTTGCCCGAACTGGGAATCGAACTGAGAATAGTATGTAAATACTGGCTCGTATTTACCAATAGTTTTCAAAATCAACGAACATCTATTGTTAGTACTTATATCAAGCGCTGATGCACACTTTAACTACAGCTTTATGAAGCATTGTTCAAACTGGGTCTGTAGTTCTCGAGATACAATCACCCAGGCAAACTTTCTCTTCTTACTACGGCTTGCACGTGGTGTTATGTAATATTTTATAGCCTATTAAATGCCATGCACTATTGTTGCTTTATACCTTGAATTAATCGTAAAGATACTGCGGTTTAGGTACAAGTAGTTTTGAGAAAATGTTAGACAGTGAGAATTTCAAGTTTTTTACTTTATTTTAGTAACTAACAGAAAAACTCTCGATTATCGAATAACTAAAATTTCAAATTTATTAAAGTTGTGATAATCGAGTTTCAATAATCAAATAATAATTAACAAACACACATAACACACACTACACTACTTCTGGGTGTGATTTGAGGATAACACTGACGTCCTCGTCCAGTGTTTCTATATAGGGCCATCACTCCTATCCGCTACGTTTTAATGGCAAGTTTAATTTTCAGCTTTGACACAGATTCTTTCATAGCATGTAAAATACACACACAATTTATTAATTTCGTGTGTCCTTGCATGTCAGAAAGCATTATTTTACAAATTACACTTAGTACATTTTTAAACAGACACGCTTTAAATATGAATCTCTATCAATCAGTCTGTCTATTCTATGCCAGGGTAGGGTTAGGTATAGGGTTGTTCGAAAGAGTGACTGCGGCCCTGATGGAGCTATATAACGTGTATACCTCCATCCCCTTTCTCGTTTTTTTTTTTTATTATTGACGTAAACTAGTGCTTGACTGCGAACCCACCTGATGGTAAGCAGTGATGCAATCGTTGATGGTGAGGCGCACTAGTTTATTAAGAGCCTATTCACTCTAGCCTTGAAGACACCTATAATCGGAGGGAAAGAACGCAGCAGGCAAATTGTTCCAGTCCTTTGATGTACGCGGTATAAACGACGAGGCGAAACGCTTAGTTTGGACCTTAAGGGTTTCAATAACGTAAGGGTGGATACTCGCCGTACGTCGGGTTGTCCGATGGTAGAAATGTGATGGCGGAATCAAGTCATGCAATTCCCGCGCGTACTCTCCAAAATGCTTCCTGTAAAATACCGAAAAGCTGGCTACCCTCCGCCTGAACAAGGCTCCTGAACAGATGTTTCCATCTGAATGGACCTATAGACTCTGACGTTGGCCAATAGAACACGCAGATAAACAAACGCTATTACATTATGACGCAACTGACATTAAAAGTGACGTAATCATGATAGAATGACGTTCACGTCTGACATTTGACTTTTCAGTTTACTTTATGATAGTAAGTGACTAATGACCAGAGGTCGGGATTAGGTAGAGTTAATTACATACTTGCATCAAAATGTTTATATTAATATGGGGATTTCTAGTGAAAAATCCCGTATGGCCAACAATATTACAAATAAATAAATAATAATAAAAACCTCAGAGATAAATAAAACAAAGATAATTAACATACAATTATTATTAGTATTTTTTTCATTGGAAAAGATCTCTCTACGTCAACTGAAGTAAGTTTAATAAGAACAATGGCAGGTCTCCATATTAAGAATTGTCTGGGATCAAATTGAAGCGTCCCGTAATGAAAAATATGTTAAAAGATTTGGCGTTAGCACCAGAATCTATAAATGAAACTATTTTTATTTGGGAAAACCGGAAAAAAAAGAATTCGGTGTTTGAATTTTTAGGTTATGAATGAACGTCAAACAGCAATTATCATAAAACATCGCAGATTGATCACACATTGCAGTATCGATCAGTCGAAAAACAGTCCAGGTCGGGTAAAAATAAATAGAAATCCAAATAAAAACGCAAAACACAACCGAAATGAAAAACACGGAAGAATTCTGTAGCGTCTTGACAGACAACCACAGACAACATGTTACTGTCAAAGACAAAAGTAGTGCGTGCACGTTTCGATTCGGTTTTCTTATAAATCGATACAACATTGAAACATATATTTTGATCCATTATTAATTAGATTTAAAAGTAGAAGCATTTCTTCAAAGATATCAGTTGATTAAAGACGAAAGAATAGAGCATATCAATAATCAAAACAAAACCAACTCTACATGAGTCGATCGATCAGTCGATTATATCATTCGTTTATATAATTAAACGATCGATATAATCGACTGCTCGATAAATTGCATTCATACTATTTTTACTCACACCACTATTTTAATGGTAACATTTCGAATGTACCTAATTCGAACATCATTTGATAAGCTTTTAAAAACATAAAATAACTCCGGCTTTTACGAGAAGGAGTGAATAATTGAAAAATCGTAGATAATTAATTAAATTTGATTCATATATATGAAATCTATGTTCGCTAAAAAAAAGTCCAGACAAAATTCTGCCATTGTTCTTTATACACTTCCTCCTTCTCGTCATTAATGCAGAAAGAATTTTTTTCTGCTATACATATTTCTGATAGCGTCATAAAAAAAATTTGCTTGTCAAAATTAATCTCGGAATTTGAAGCATATCCACATTATTCTTTCGCTGTATGAAATCAGTGTGAGGACATTAATAACTCTTCCTAATTCCGACCTCTGCTAATGACAGATAAAATGATGCACGCGCTTCGACTGCAGACCAATCATTTTATGTTTTTCTTAATTCAAAGCATAATTTCCTTATAATTAGAACAAAAAATGTTATTTATATATATCTGTGTGCTAAATAAACGTTTTTTCTTTCTTTCTTTGTATATTACGTTTACAGACTTATTATTTACTAGCTGCTGCCAGCAAGCTTTGCCTATGTGATAGTAGAAAATTATCTCAAGGGAACATACTCCTGACATAAAAAGTCCTACGTGCTATTACAGGACATAGTCTATCCGTGGGCCAAATTTCATCGAAATCTGTTCAGCCGTTTGAGCGTAAAGAAGTAACAAACATACACACACATAAACTTACAAACGTTAGCTTTTATAATATTAGTGTGATTACTAACTGATGGCCGCCACTTCGTCCGCGTCAGACAGGCACGCAGAATTCTATTTCTAAAATAAAATCCTATATTTCTCCTTATAACATCACTATCTACCAGTGAAAATTCTATCAAAATAGGTCTAGCCGTTTCGGAGATTAGTCAAAACAAACAGACAGATCGATAGAGTCCCGATACCTAGAATAATTGACAGGAACTAAAGATTACTAAATCAAATTTAAATCGTAAGTCATTCACCAAAATATAACTCGACTAGCTTCTGCCAGCGGCTCCGCCCGCGTAACAGTTGGTTTTTCCATACAAACTTCCAACCCCCGTTTTACCCCCTTAGGGGTGGAGTTTCGTAAAATCCGTTCTTAGCGGATGTCTACATAAGGAACCTACCTGCAAAATTTTAAGTTTGTAGGTGTTAAAGTTTCTGAGATTTCGTAATGAATCAGTGACTGGTATTTCATAGATTATCAATGCAAAAATGTTTTTTGTTTATCTACCTATGACATGTTTAAGAACCCTGCTTACTTCTGTCGTAATTCCCAAATCATCTTCAAAACGTTCTCTTAATTTCAACACTCAACTGTGTTACAATGTTTAGTTATTCAAGCGATAATTACCTCCCACAAAGACACAGTACCCACACAGTGTTGCAAAACCTGCGCATGAGTCAGTGTCGTTCCTTTGAAAGCTTGGAACTGGTTCCGACTGTATCACACGCAGTCGCGGTGACATCGACGAGGTTATACAAGTTCATATGAGCATGCTCAATTACTGTCTAAATACATAGTTCCTAAGCTGATGGTAATTTACCCCCGTTGGGTTTTTTTTAGGTGGGATATCATCCGGTGACTTCTGCTGATTTTGGGTGGAGCGTGAAGGCGTGTCAGACTTTTATTGACTAAAACCCACTCCTCTGTTTTCCTTTAAGTGGACCCGGTAGGCTTCGACCCTGTGGGGCCCTACGGTTTTGCTGATAACTCCTTGAGGCGCGTGTGAAAGACTTCGCGCCGTCGACGATTCGGGCTCAGTCCGGACGGTTACCGGACGGCCGGACGGCAAGCTACCCATTGCTTGCCGTCCGCAAGCTCAACCCCTGTGGGGGTAAAACTGATAGTCTGCGGGGTTAATAAGGTGGTAAAAAAAAAAAACAGATCAGTAAGATCGAATCTAGCTCCCTAGATTTCATGCCCTTTAAGTGTGATCAAAGGACAAAAAAGAAGCCGTTCTAATATTACCCAAATTACACGAAAAGAACTTACTGTACAGAATGTATAAATTGTACTTACCGTTGCGTGGCTAATAAAGCCGATTTATATGTACTATATTCATTGGTGACGTGAAGGAGGGGGGGGGAGTAGATCAGTCTCCCTAGCTAAATCATAGAGGTGACAGAATTGAAAGGGTAAGGAACCACTGGTCTAACTATATCAAAAATACATAATGGAACAACCAATTGATATATGAGATTTCCTGTGTACCGTCTCTTTCGAACAATCTCGCAGCCAAGATCTTCCTTACGACCTCAATCCTCAGCTGATGGCAAACATAAAGTTGTAAAACCCCATAAAAATTTAGATGTCTTGAAAGTTTAGCATTAACGGTCAATAAAAACTCCTCAGATTCGTCTTTTTTTTATTTATTTATTTATCTCATACATTTTTAACAACCGTTTTACATATTTTTGCTCGCCAAACTTTATAGTTTGATGGCGAGAAACGCTCGTATTGCAATTATTTCTATGACATCATAAAAAAATAAAAATAATATGAGAGGCTTAGCTGTCTCAGGATGTGTACAATATACCTTATAAACTTAATACTTAATTTATGATTTTTTTATGTACCTAAATTGCTATAAAGTATATATAAATATGTAGCGACATCTATGGCGTCACATAAGAACTAATCCAGCATCGCGCAATCAAAGTTCTCCGCGCGTTTACAACATATAGAACAGCCCGAAATCATCTATCGGGCAGTAGTAGCCCACCAGACATAACACCCGTCTGGTTGGAGGATCCTCCCTTTTCAACGGAGGTTTGCGGGACTTTACTCTCTGTTCCGTCTACTTCCAAACTGGTGACCCTCGACAAAGAACGTCAGCGCAGCCTTCGTGCAGCAACTACTTCGTGACGTCATCATAACTTCCTCAAGCTTTCGAGCACCGAGCCATACAGCCAGCACCCACGGCTTTAAAGGGTATCCTGACCACCAGCATGCCTACCTAGTCATACCTGGTCATCACCCTCAGCCTCATCAGCGACCTTGGCTAAGCACACAGCACCTTCGGCCAGTCACATGAAGAGCCACGAAGAACCTCTCCTGGTCGACGCAAGCAGTCAAGCCACTACATCGCACAGCACCGCTCCGACTCACTGGAGCTAGCAGCACTACTCCGACTCACTGGAGCCTACAGCATCATCCCGACTCACTGGGACATCAACACCCCGACTCACTGGGGCATCATCCCGACTCACTGGGACAGCAACACCCCGACTCACTGGGGCATCACCGCAGACAGTTCCGACTCACCGAGAACTATGCGGCATTCGGTTCCGACCCACTGGAACCAACCTACCACTGGCCTGGCACGCATCAAGAAGCATCAAGAACCATCGATCTCCGATCTCCGGAGGGGAGTGATGTAGCGACATCTATGGCGTCACATAAGAACTAATCCAGCATCGCGCAATCAAAGTTCTCCGCGCGTTTACAACATATAGAACAGCCCGAAATCATCTATCGGGCAGTAGTAGCCCACCAGACATAACACCCGTCTGGTTGGAGGATCCTCCCTTTTCAACGGAGGTTTGCGGGACTTTACTCTCTGTTCCGTCTACCTCCAAAAATATATACATGTATTTTTTTTCCTCTTTGAGGAATCTATTTCTCGACAACGGCAGATCCGGCGGGTCATCCTAGTCCGAGATCCATTCCTTATGTAGTACCTAAGCAATGAGTCTCCAACCAAAACACCCTTTGCAGTGCCGCCGTTCTCGAGCAACAGATTCCTTAGTCTCGACTTAATGACACCTTTACTCAACTTAGGGTTATTTCTTAGAATGTCTATTCTATCTCTATCGTCTGATGGCTTGTAGACACTTCCTCAAAGTTTAAAGACTCAGATCCCCCAACATTACGCGCAAAACTAAACCTACGTGACGCTGCAACATTGACCAGTGTACTGCAACTTTCCTCCAACATTTTACAACGCATTCACGTAACACGGAATATGTTGTTGGACAACTTGACAGCGTTGCACCTCATGTTGAGGAACAATTTGTCCCCCCTAACATAGGTATATGAGGCTTTATTAGATGTACCTACCTTCTTGACCCCATGACTTCAGTTTAGAGGTCAAGAATGTGTAAACAAAACGTGTATCTGTTAAACCAGTCTGTCCTCGTAAACTTACTACGCGTTTACGGACTATCTTACAATCTTTAATAGTACAAGCTTTTACCTGTGGGTTTTATCGCGTGAAAGTCGGAATTTAACCTAAGGTAACCTATCGAGCCTTTTCAGGAAGAACATTTATTGTGCGTACAGCTAAGGAGAGGAATTCCTTGCCGGAGTCTGTGTTTAATACCCCGAGGTTAAACACAACACAACCGTTCCAACATCGGACCACTAGATGGTACGGCGTTGCACCCACTGATACATGGTGGACATCCTACCCATCATGCAAAACGTTTTGGGAACACATTTATTGTACGTACAGCTAAAGAAGCTAAATAGTGAAATTCCCTGTTGAAGTTTTTTTTTATCGTGATAGCTACAACTTAGAGGTCTTTAAGTCAAGAGTGAATAGGTTATTTCTAGGCAAGCGTGCTCCATCGTCGACCACATCATCGCTTACCATCAGACGAGATAGTGATCAAGTGCAAGTCTATCAATAATTATTAAAATTAGTAAATGAATCTAATGTTTAGCACTAGCGTGTCTCTGTCTTAATATAAGGCAGACCAGGCCTTCAATTAAGACATAGAATACTTTCATTCCGGGAATATCGTCACTTTTTGGTAAAAACATCGCTTAACACCAGGTAAGATAAATTATTAAAGTGGGAAATCATCTAATGACTTCTGCGGAGGAATTTTATGACGCCATATTTTAGCTAGTAGTTTTTGTCTTTAGTTTATATATAGTTTAAATTAGTTAAGTGTTTTTTTATCAATTAATCTTAATCAAAATGAATAAATAATATTATTATTCCCGCTTTATAAACATGACTTCTTTCACTCTAGGGTGTAGCGCGAGGGCGTGTCAGACTAACTAAAACCACGTCTGTGTCTTTCAGCTGCCTTTTGCGTTCTAGGACCACGGGTTTCCTTTTCACAAAATCCCCGAGACCCTAGCGGTCATCGGTCCTGCTGGGCCCCTACGCACGTAGTTATTATGGTTTTTAGCAGGATTTCTTCGAGTGAAGTTCAGTGGCTGTTTTAATCAGAAATCAGAAATGTTTATTTCAAATAGACCAATTACAGGCACTTTTGAATTGTCAAAATGTCGGTCAGCCCAAAAAAAAAATACAAGTGAAGCTTAATTGCACGTTCCAAAGCGTAGATCTCTATGGAGAAGAACGCGTAACGCGAACGTAATTATTCACAAATTGATCCGTAGTGGATATTCTAATGTAAAATTGGTGTAGTTTTGTATCTCAAGTGTCTGAGCAATTGGACAATATCTGGAATCTTATTGTAGTGTTAACTTTACTAACACCGCGAAGTTTGCCGAGAAGGTTGACTTGATTTACTTGCTGCTAAATACTATAAAACCAATAGAATGTACACATTCTATTGTTTTATAGTCTAATAGTAAACAAATTAACTATTCATGTGAACACATGGCTTTTGAAGAACGTAGTTTCCATGCCAAAAACATTGACAGTGGCCCTGACTGCTATGCCGGAGGCCGTGGGTTCGATTCCCACCCAGGACAAATGTTTGTGTGATGAGCATGATCATTTGTTCTGTGTCTGGGTGTAATTTATCTATAATAGGTATGTAATAGGTTTTTACCTATGTAATTGGAGATTCTATAACCAGCATTTTCAGAATTAATTATCTGTGGATTGGCGCGCAATTCGAAATTCAAATAAATTTTATTCGAAAGACGTGTTAATTTAATTTCAATTTCAGTCATTTGTTTTTAGATAGTTTTTTGTTTTTGTGACATTGTGGTAGTTTTTGGCGCTATGGATAAACTGAAAATTCGTACAATTTTCGAATATGAGTTCCTACGTGGAAATACCGCTGCGCAAACAACACGAAACATTAACGACGTGTACGGGCAGAACACTGCTTGCATAAACACAGTCCATTATTGGTTCAATCTTTTTAAATCTGGAAATTTTGAATTGAAGAACGAGCCTCGCGGTCGGCCGGTAGCTATTGTCGACAACGACGAATTGAAGGCGATAGTGGAAGCGGATCCATATCAATCTACATCTGAGCTTGCTGCGGGCCTTGGAGTTAGTGTCAAAACAACATTGAAGCACTTGCGTCAAATCGGAAAGATAAAAAAGCTAGATAAGTGGGTGCCACACGAACTAAGCGACCGACAGCGAGATTTACCTGTCGAAGCATGCATAGCACTACTGAATCGGCATAGAAACGAGGGAATTCTTAATCAAATTGTTACCTGCGATGAAAAGTGGATCCTGTACGAGAACCGTAAGCGTTCGTCTCAGTGGGTGGACCCGGGTACAGCACCTAATCAGTGCGCTAAAAAAAAGATTACTCATAGGTAGATGATGGTGACTGTCTGGTGGACCAGTGCCGGACTTGTACATCACAGCTTCTTACCGAATGGCACAACAGTGAGTGGACCCGGGTACAGCACCTAATCAGTGCGCTAAAAAAAAGATTACTCATAGGTAGATGATGGTGACTGTCTGGTGGACCAGTGCCGGACTTGTACATCGCAGCTTCTTACCGAATGGCACAACAGTGACGGCAGATGTCTATTGCCAAGAATTGCAAACAATGATGGAGAAGCTCGCAATTCAACAACCAAGACTAGTCAATCGCTCTTCCCCATTGCTTCTCCACGACAACGCGCGAGCTCACACTTCACGACAGACCATCGCAAAGCTACAAGAGTTACAGCTGGAAGCTTTCCGTCACCCACTGTACTCACCGGACCTTGCCCCAACAGATTTCTACTTTTTTCAAAATTTAGACAATTTTTTAAGTTGGAAAAATATCAACACCCGTGATGCAGTACAAAACGCTTTCGCTGACTTCATCGCCTCCCGTCCGGCAGACTACTACAGTAAAGGGATAAACAAACTGCCATCAAAATGGCAAAATTGTATAGATAATTTGGGCCAGTACTTTGATTAGCTGAAATAAAAAAAATACCAAAATTTTTATATTTTAAAATTATCATACAAATCTCCAATTGCATAGGTAAAGACTAAAGACCTAATATTTAATTTTAGAAATATATAAGTAAGCATGTTTATCGGTTGTCTAGTACTCATAACAAAAACTGCTTAGTTATTATTATTGTTTATTCACTATTTTAAACATATAAATTATATTTTTAAACATTTCAATAAAAAAAAAAAAACATTTTTAAATATAAAAAATAGTGTCCCAACTCCCACCGTTATCGGGAACAGGGTCCAAGCTACAGCGATCAGGGCTCCAGAGAAAGGAACCTCCTAACAATAAGAGCCGTGTCCAGGAATACCGCTTTCTGGATCGAGCCCTTGATCCAGCCGCCTAACGCGAGCCTCCTAAGGTGTTGGTCGAGCCTCTTAGCTATTAATTATTATTATTAATCTTAATCAGTCTTCGTAAACAAAGCAACAAAACAACAAACAATTAGTTAGCTAGTTCCTCATTAATGATTATTACAAGACATCTTGCAAGTCGTATTAATTGATAAAGCGCGTTCTAATCAACTGGGCACAGATAACCATGATCTTCTTGAACGCTATTCTAAAGATATGCTCACATTAATGAAATGATCTAAGAAAAAAAAAGTGACGGTTTTTTTTCCTTATGTTTTTTGATTTTTACATCTGTGATATTTCTCGGAAATTTTTGAAGTAGGTTCGTGATGTCAACCGACATGCATTGCCTAAGTAATCGAAATATTTTAAAATCAGTAATCTTTATGGGTCTTCCAACGCTGCGTTTTCCGGTGCGCGGTCGCCACTCTAGAACCTTTCGGCCCCATCGACCATCCGTTCTACGAGCAATGTGCCCTGCAGACTGCGCCTTTAGTTTGGCGATTCTTCGGGCTATGTCGGCGACCTTGGTTGTCCTGCGGATCCTCCCACAAGGTGGACCGACGACCTGGTGAGAGTCGCAGGAATGCGCCGGATGCGAGACGCACAGGATCGGTCGTTGTGGAGACGCTTGGGGGAGGCCTATGTCTAACAGTGGACGTCTTTCGGCTTAAATGATGATGATGATGATGATGAATCTTTATGGGAAGTGCGCCTCTAACACTACGTGAATTTTTGTTGCGGAAAAGAGATCGATTCATACGTATCTGCATCTGTGATATTCCTCGGTTTTTTTTCGGGTAGTGCCACAACCAACTTGTATTGCCGAAGTACCTAATCGTAATATTTAAAAAATCTCTACTGTTTGTATTGACTTATTGGTTAAAAAAAGAAAAAAACTTCTTATTTCATTTTAATGTTACGTTGTAATGTAATTGATATAATTATATTATTTGTTACAGTAATTCTATTTTATTACAATTTATAAAAGCACGACTAAAACTTCGAATACAGTGTGACATAAAAAAATCATCTACCTAACACCATGTTATTATGTATCTTTATTGAAGATAACATCCATTAATGAATTTGTTCATACAATAAAACAATTTTTCTAACATCAAAGTTTACCTTGCTCTACAATTCAGTTTGTCCTTGGATATTAAAAAAAATATGTTTTTATTTAACTGAGGAATACATGTTCTGAACACATTATTTTTTATGCCACCATTAACCCTGTTTTCTTTTATTTTCCCTCAGCAATTCATGATGACTATAATCCTTTATATTGTAGAATTGAGGTAACATTGAAAAAAAAAACAGATATAATCACCTACACACCTACCTATGAAGATAATTTGCCTGCAATTTAATTATTAAGTTATTTTCCTTATAGCTGCTCTAGTTAGATTTAATTTGTGTATATCCTGCTGAAGTTTTAACAATAATAACACTTTATTTAAGTATAGTTGTAAATAGCATTGCATAGTTGGCCTTATAATGTTCCCACTATTGGATCCCCAGGCCTCCTCTCTAGGAGAGGGAATAGACCATTATCCACCACGCGGGCCCAGTGCGGGTTGGTGAATGTCACATGTCTTCGAATTTTGGTTCTAGGACATGCCGGTTTCCTGACGATGTTTTCCTTCACCGTTTTGAGAGCAGTGGTGATGAAATAATTACACAAAGTAATGCGCCTGGCTGGGTTTGAACCCTCGACCTACAACTCGTAAGTCGGCGGCGTTACCACTCGGCTATTACTGCTCGTATAGTTGTCAAACTTATATAAATTACGAAAAAAAAAACATTGTCAAAGTTAAAACTAAATATTGTGTTTTGCAATAACAAAACACAATACAATAAATTATACATTTCTGGATGTCATTTTTGAGTTAATTGTGTTTTACCAAATTAGGCATTCAAAATTGTAGATGTTAAAAAAAACATTTTCACAAAATAGTAAGATACATACTAAATGATAATGTCAACACAGAACAAAAACAAAATTTATATAGTCAAATAACAATGTCAACATAAAAAAAAAAAACAAAATTAAATACAATAAATTGACTATAGTTATTCTATCACAAGAAAGCAGTTTGATCGTGGATGTATGTGTAGTAGAGATTTATGGAAGTGGTTACCTATAAGAAATCGCAACCAAATTCGCAAGCGGAGTTTTTAAACTTGGTTTGTAGCAATCGCAACCGGCATCGGAGGCGGAGGTAAAAACGTCAAAGAATCCACAACATTTAATATTAATTTCAGCTTCATACCTCCAGGTGTTCCTGAAAAAAAAATTGACTTGACAAACGGACAGATGGACCACAAAATAATTGTTTTAGCTGACTTAGTTAGTTTAGTTACATAAGCCACTGGCAGTTAAGAGATGACCAGTCTCCACTGACGGCGTCCGACCATAGTTTTTAATAGGTGAGGCTGATTGATCAAATCCTTTCGGTACGCCAATAAAATAGTGTGTCCACACCCTAACAGCCAGAGTCAGTAACACAAGATACTGTTCGTGGTCAGAACCCGCCACAAATCTGATTGACCTTGTTAGGTCTCGCTCGGACCAGTCGGTTGATTGGAACCAACTCATATCATAGGTATATGTCACTGTTTATTGATTGATTCATCGATATTTTTTGTGAGAACTTGAGACCTCATAACACGATGCTGTTGATCCGCCAAACAAAGTGTGTTTTAATAAATATTTAGGAGTAGCTTCTGAATAAATCACACTAATATTATAAAGGAGAAAGTTTGTGAGTGTTTGTGTGTGTGTGTGTTTGTTTGTTACTTCTTCACGCTCGAACGGTTTTTGGTGAAACTTAGTACACTGGTAAAGTGGTCAAAAAATAAAAGGCCCGTTATGATATCTGTCAAAACGAAAACCTAAATACTTAAACAAGTAAAATAGTGAAAGAATAATATAGTGTGTGTGTGTAGTGTGTGTGTGTGTGTGTGTGTGGTGTGTAATATAGTGTGTGTTTAGTGTAGTAGAATAGTGTGATTCAACTGAACCCACGAAATTCAAAATTTCTTAATTTTTTTGTAAGTCATTGTCAAGTTGTTTATTGATTGATTAAAATGTGATTGGCAGCCGTAATACGTATTTGTTTATTAAATTATAACCATGTCTTAACCTATTGAATGATCAGCAAAATGCAAAAAAAAAAACATAAGAAAATTTCAATTTGGAATTGAAATTTTCTTATGTTTCGATGACTTCCTGAAGCGTCCCTCTTAATTGCTTTCCATCATTATCATGACATTTGGCTTCCTCATCCCCTCTGCCAAACATAGACCTTTTCTTTTGCCAACTTACTATTTGGCATTTTGCCAGACCTACTTTTTATTCCTGGTTTTTTCTTAAATTATTTTGCTCCATAAAGGTTTTTGAGACAAAATATTTACCTACTTCCTGATCTTTTTTTTTCATAACTGCGAAAGAAGATGATATGAGATGATAGGTTAATATTGCTGTTATTTTAGTGGTTGTATTATACTTGAAATAGCATAATAGCAGGTCAGTCACCCTTGTTTTTCAGTAGAACATAAGCTGTAAATTAAAATTGCAAAAGAAGAGCACCGGTATAGACTGGAACGCAAATCGTCATTGATTTCATAAATTGATCATATCAATTGTTTTATATCCATTCTCGTGTCTGCACTAGACTTATTTGTAAGTTCAATTCAATTAAAAATATTTTTATTTCACATAGGCCTACATGTGCACTTATAAAACGTCAGAAGCTAGTGCACGGTTCAAAATTGGTCGTTTCCTATGGAGAAGAACCGGCAAGAAACTCCATGGTTACTCTTTCAAAAAAGTTGTTTATGTTACAATATTTCCATATTACAGTATTAATAGATATTATGTAAGAACAGTGTAGACCAGTCAATATTGTACCTGTATGAAAAATAAAAATAATCATAATAAAAAGTGAGTCGTCGTAATAGGAAGTAATCTAAGAATTCGTGGAGTCTACAGTGTTCTCACATTCACATTATAAAAAAGAGGCTGTATAAAAAAGCAAGTTAAATATGAATAATTACAACTATCAATAAATGAGATGTTAATAAAATAAATAACTAACGAATTTAAGATAGTTGAAGTCCAAAATTTAAGGTTTTTGAAGTCTAAATTGATATTCAGTTCACGTCATTTCTAAAAATAGCCCATAGGAATAACCAAAAATTTCAAAAAGAGCTATAATACTTATCAATCCTGAGGAAAAACATCGTAAAAAACAGTTCGCATTTTTTGTAGGAAAGAGTTTTTCTTTCGTACAAAATCGCGTCGCGTTGATTTTGCGTGAACCGCATCAGATCGCTTTACAATCGCATTCGCGAACAATCACGTATGTAGGACGCCGCGTTAACACTGCAGTGCTCATAATGCGATCCAGTTTACGACCTAAACTGAACTGTTAAAGGGATGGAGCTGTATAGGGTGTATAGCTCCATCCCTTGTTCTCGCTCGAACGACTGACATTTTAATGGTAAGTTGGTTTATTCCGATATAGCGTGGGGTCGCAGCTCACACGTGCTTAACTATACATAAATATGTACCAAGCTACAATGTAATGACTATAAAATGGACCTGAGAACCTTTTTGAATACACATTGTGTATCCCTAATGATAATTCACTATAATTATATGAGCAGTAGTGGCCGAGTGGTAACGGCCCCGACTTACGAGTTTTAGGCCGCAAGTTCAAACCCAGCCAGGCGCATTACTTTGTGTAATTTATTTCATCACCACTGCTCTCAAAACGGTGAAGGAAAACATTGTGAAGAAACCGGCATGTCCTAGAACCAAAAATTCGAAGACATGTGACATCCACCAACCCGCGTGGGCTTGCGCGGTGGATTATGGCCTATTCCCTCTCCTATAGAGGAGGCCTGAGTCCCAACAGTGGGAACATTATAGGGCCGACTATGCTATGCTATATATTGAAATCACTTAAGTACTTAAAAGTACCTAAATCATCACTAACTTGTCACATATGTGATAATGGCACGCTGATGTAAGCACATATTTATACATATAATTATGTCCGACAATTTATGATCGACAGTCTTCTGTTCCACCTTATAATAATAATAACTCTTTATTTCGATCATCTTTTGTTGTGAGGATACGGTTGACGCAATATATTTGCGATAAGCTGACAAAATCGGCTGACTTGACCGATTTGGATGTTTTGTGTGTATATTTGAGTGGGTCCCTGGATGGTTTGAAAAAACAACTGAACCCGGTAGGTGGCACTGCACTTGGGTTTTCAATTCTTTTTTGACGAAAAGCCGGGCTTCGGGCAGGACCGCTAGTACAACTATTATTTTTAGTATACGCGAAACCTGAATATAGTTTGTTAGAATCAGTAACTAAATCGATTCCAATAATTTTCACACCATATTACATTTTTTTCTAAAAATGTTTAAAAAAGGTCGCAAGTTGGACATCAGCGACACTAATTACAACACAGGTCACGGCAGGTTATAGCAGCGGACATTAGACACTAGCGCACAGCTGGGTACGGGAGTAAAACAACCCCTTAGACGCCCGGGTGGCCCGCTGATCATGTATTTGTGCGGCCAACCAGGTAACATAACAAGATTATAACTTCGTGATTTTTCATCGTACAGTTATGAAATTTTGTACACAGATTCTTTACATAAAAATACTAGTCACATGTTTCGGGTTTCGCATGTACTAAAACTGATGTTGTATATTTAATTACCCAATTGCTCTGATTGTCTGTAACAAAATAAATGACACACTTTCAGTAATTTAAGTCGTGTGTCAATTTCAAAGTTCGCTTCGATAACTTTTTGACCCGGAAGTAAAATGATAAAAATTCTACGAAAAAAGTGATTCGTGTATGGAATAGCATTAATAATTATTATTTGCGAACTAAGAACGTAGTTAAAATTAAATTAATAATATACATTTTTTAAACGTTGCATCACACTTCTTCTGCATCACACTTCTTCTTTTCGTGTCAGTGTACTCTAATTAAATTTTATCTGACCAGTATTTGGCAACCTCTACGGCTCTGTTATTGGCCTCGTATAGATCCTGAAAACTGCAGGTGTTTGTGCAGAATGGACAGCATAGCAAATGACGCATGTCCTGTGCAGCGGCTCCACACTGGCACTGTATTAGAGATGTGTCGAGGAAGCCCCATTTGGTCAAACTATTTTTACAACGGCCAACCTGAGTGCGCAGTCGGTTAAAAGATTTCCAGATTGGCCACTGCAATTCGCGTCCAGGGGGGAGATGTTCTGACGGGGTGATGAAATGTGTAGGAGTTGGGTGCTTCTGCTTCCACAACGCGCATCTCTCGTCCTCTGCATTGTCTTTTGAAGAGGTCGTAAATCGCATAAAGCTTTTACGACTCTTTAGACGTGCAGGTAAAAGTTGATGTTTATGTAGGGGGTGACGGCCGTCCCGTTCCTGTTTACTCTTCTCGATGCGGCTGGCTATCTCGCGGCGAACTTCTGGAGGAGCTATACCTGCTAGAGGGTACAACATTGCAAGAGGGGTAGGTTTTAAGTATCCCGTTGCGATGCGACAGGTATGGTTCTATGAGCATATAAGCATCACACCATAAACTATTAGCTCCTTGCAACCCCACGTGACGTTCGGCCGCCACGCCGCCTAGTGCGACTCCCGGTTTCAGCCCCCACCTTTGGTTGCATTAATGCTTTACAGAAGGAGGTGACCGTACCCCATTCCCTTTGCCTCAGGGTGATGTCAGCAAATCGTAGGGGCCCAGCAGGGTCGAAGCCTACTGGGGCCACGGGTAGTGTGAAAGCGAAGCCCGGGCCCCCGGGATGAAGGCAAAGAGGGAACAGGAGTGGGTTTTTAGTCAGTAAAAGTCTGACACTATCTCTCGCTCCACCCAAGAGCGGGATTTTTCATTAGATGATTTTCCCACCTTTAAAAAAAAAACCCCATTCCCTTTCACTCCGAACCATAACCTGAACCAGGGCCAAACACGTGGGTGCATTTGCATTGAAATTTGCCGTACTAAATAAATTCTGACTACATATTTTGATTTCTTCTTCATCTTCCTGCCCTTATCTCATATTACTTGGGGTCGGCGCAATACGTTTTTTTCTTCCTTTCTGTCCTGTCACTCGTCACACTATCACTAACTCCCCTTTCCCTCATCACTCTTTACACTCTCCATCCATCTTTTCTTTTTTGACCTCCTTCTCCCTCTCCATCCATCCACATGTATATACTTAACTCTTTTGGTATTATGAGTTTCATCCCTTCTCTTCTCGTGACCATATCAAGGTACATGATTCCCTATCAACTTTTCAATCACTGGTGCCACTTTCAAACTTCCTCTAACTTTGCGCAAAACTAATATCGACTCACTGTCACTGCTTTCACTCATTAACTTTAGTACTCCATCAAGAACTAGAAGCATAGTCCTCCGTGAAGAAGAAGGGATTGAAATCTGTTTCTCCATGTACCATGTTTTTTGTAGGGTTTTGAATATTTGTTACAAAAATACATTAGTTGATTTCTACTTTGATTCCCATCCATCTATATGTTTCGATTTACCTTATTCAAATATAAAAAGTCCACATGATAAATTTTTCGTTCATACTTCGATGCCGACCGTGTTCTAAATTATTTAAAACATCCCAGATAATGGTCCCAGAAAGTTCGTCTCTAAAGATTTCTCTAGGCACAATGTCTGCACGTGTTATTAGGAAACACGATCAGTGCGCTAAGTGCGTTGTTTTTACGGTTCAGCACTCTGATTGGTCAAGAGCTTGGAGCGGACAAATCGGAGCGCCGAACGTCTAGTAAAACAAACTCGCGCTAGGCATTTAGCATTCCCCTCACGACTGTCATTGCAAGAAGTTCTAATTTAAATGCGACGCCGGACGGACACGACAAACAAACTTGCTTAGATTAGATCGAATGATGTATTGATGATTTAGGCAGAGGTGCGTTTTAATTTAGTGGTTTCTGTAACTACTAAGCAGGTAGGTAAGTATTCATTGGTCTTTTACAGATACCTGTTAAATATAAAACTGATACTACACAATGACATAATCTATACTAGTGTTGCAACAGAACTCTGCTTCCGCTTCCGTTTCTGCAGAAGTTCCGCAAGCTTTTTCACCTTCGTTTCCGCTTATACTTCCGCAAAATTTCTAACAGAACTCTAAACGGAAGAATACAGCGAGGAGCGCGGGAGTGGGGGGCGCGACGACACATACGTGCCGTAACGAGTTTCTTTATTAATATATTTTTTGGTTTATTCTGCGCATCACCGCGCCTCGTGACGTAATTACGACGTAAACCTTCTGTTGTTTTATTGAAATTGTGCTTTTTATTCATAGTGTTAACACTTCCACTTCCGTTTCCGCTTCCGCAAAAATTAACTTTTGACATCCGTTTCCGTCTCCGCTTCCGTTAAGACACTTTCGTTGCATCACTACTATACTTCTATATTAAAATTACCTACGAAGAGAAAAGATTTATATCTTTGTTTGTAATGACTGAACTGCTCAAAAGAGGCGAATAGTAAATGTTTACTGTGATTTTAGGAACCAAACAATTACATAGATTAAATCATCGTACGGTATCAGAAATTACAGTGTTGAAAGGTCTCCCACAAGGTGGACACACGACCGGCGAGGGTCACTGGAAACCAAAAGAGATGCGAGACGTATAGGACTAGTCATTGTGGCCACACTTGGAGAAGGCCTATATCCAGCAGTGGACCTCTTTCAGCTGAAATGATAATGTTGATGATAACGAAATTAAATCATAATGCACTTAACTTTCCACCATAGGCGCGGGCTTGCGGACAGCGAGCAATGAGTAGCTCACTGTCCGACCGTCCGGTAACCGTCCTCTCTCTCCGTCGTGGAGATGTCAGCAAATCGTAAGGGCCCATCAGGACCGAAGCCTACTGGGGCCAAGGGTCGGATTCTGAAAGGAAGACTCGGCCCTGGTACGAAAAGCAACGAAGGAATAGGAGTGGGTTTTTAGTTAGTAAAAGTCTGACACTATCTCCCACTCCGCCCAAGAACGGTATTTGTCATTAATTGATTTTTCCACCAAAAAAAAAATGCACTAACCTTGATCAACAGGCCAATAACGGTTTACACGTTAATCTAATAAAAGAAAGCAGTAAAGTCTTATCGTTTTGCGTTAATTGAAATAATTGACTGCAACAGTTAACTCACTGCATGGCTGAAGAGTGCAAAATAGCATGACTGTGCATTTCAGTTCATACCAAAACAAACAGTCCAGTACCAAACAGTCTTTATATAGGCTCGCGTTTGACCAATATATCACCAGCCCCCCTAGCCAAGTTACGAACATACCGTTTCGAATCTTTTGCTTCGAACGCCTCGAGTAGGCCACGCCTCCGATTCCTTTGTTCTTACCACGTGACTGAGCGTTGAGATGACGTCAGAATAAAATATCGGATGCGTGGCCTACTCGAGGCGTTAGACGCAAGAGAATCAAAACGAAACGGAGCGACGATGTGGTCGACGATGGAACACACTTGCCTAGAAATAATCTATTTACTCTTGACTTAAACAGTTGTAGCTATCAGGAAAAACAAACGCCGACAGGGAATTCCACTACATACGCATAATGATTGTGTTCCAAAACCGTTTTGGGTGACATGCACCGGTGGAACAACGCCACGTATGTCTAGTGGGAAAAAGGGTAACTGAAGGAACACTGTGAGTTTAAGTCAGTAAAAGTGAGGAAGGAGAAGTTAAGTACTTGATGATTTCTCACATGAAAAAAGTGTTCGTTTCTACGTGCGCGTTATGCATCATTAGCATACGCGGTATATAGGTTTTTTTTTAGGTAGGAAATCATCCAATGACTTCTCCCGCCCTTGGGAGGAGCGAGAGGGCGTGTCAGACTTTTACTGACTAAAACCCACTCCTATGTTCCTTCTTTGCCTTGCGTTCCAGGGCGAAGCTTCCTTTCAGAAGCGAATCTATGGCACCAGTAGGCTTCGACCCTGGGCTGGGCCCCTACGGTTGCTGACATCTCTTTGAGGCGCACGTGGAACGCTACGCACGTCCTGAGTTCCGAAAGGTTACCGGACAGCCAGACATATGGGAGGTGGATCGAACTATAGCATGACAATAATAATACAGTTGCCTAGCTTAACTACACATCAAAGACAATAAATACATCACAAATGCAAATGTAATGCCAACAATACAATACATACGTCAGACTGCCCGAAAGATTACGGTCGTAAAATTTGATTGGCTTTTTATCAATGTCCGTTGTTTCCTATTGTGATCTCCGATTCGGAATGTAATTTATTTCTTATTAAATCGATAATGTGTGGTTGTTTTAACTGCTTAGGGCTATGAGAAAATGTTACAAGGTTTCTTGAAAATCATTTGCACACAAAGTCACAGAGCCTCGTGTCTACTGTAGCCGGCAGGATTGATGGTCTAATAGTGTCTCACTGGATGGCGGTACGCAGACCATCGTCATTCAGATATGTGATATAGGGGTATTAAAACGAGATTTATACTAGACCGACGCACACGTGGACCACGCCTGCCCCCCTAGCCAAGTTACAATCGTATCGTTCACGCCAAACGCTTCGAGTAGGCCTGCAATTCCTTTGTTCGGACCACGTTACGTTGAGCGACTTAGCGTTGAGATGACGTCAGAACAAAGGAATCGGAGGCGTGGCCTACTCGAAGCATTCAGGGCGAACGATACGATTGTAACTTGACTAGGGGGGCTGATTCGAACGTAGCGGTGCGTTGCGTGGCGTCGCATGGCGTGGATCTAATGTAGCTCTGCAAGTCTAGTTTCCTTATAAAATGTATGGAGACCGACGCGTCCAGATCGGCGTGCGTGGCCCACGTGTGCGCAGTGTAACCTTAAATGTCTTTTTGTTTTAGTTGGTAAATACCATTTAATTTACTCTTGCTATGGATCTCTGGTCTGAAAATAAAGTTTATTATTATTCCGTTTATTCAATAATATCAACATTTAAATTATATTTATATACTTCAATTCAAAGATTCAAAGCATTTTATTTCAAATAAACCATTTACAGGCACTTTTGAAATGTCAAGAAGTCAGGCAATCAGAAAAATGATGCTAATTGCACATTCCAAAGCGTCATCATCATCATCATTTCAGCCGAAAGACGTCCACTGTTGGACATAGGCCTCCCCCAAGTGTCGCCGTAATGACTGGTCCTGTGCGTCTCGCATCCATCGGATTTCCACGACCTTCACTAGGTCATCGATTCACCTTGTGGGAGGCCTTCCAACCCTGCGTCGCCACCCTAGGACCTTTCGACCCCATCGACCGATCTGCGGGCAATAAGATATTGTTTTCAATAAGTAAAAGGATATTTAAAAAAAAGCTCTTAATAAAGATGTACAATTTGAATACGTAATAAAATACATTTTGTCTTATTTTTCGATTTTGTTCTAGAGACCAGTCGATCTATGAACGACTAGCTTCTGCCAGCAGCTTCGCCCGCGTGGCAATAAGTTTCTCCATACAAACTTTAGACACCCGTTTCAGACATCCCCTTAGTAGCTGAATTTACAAAAATCCTTTCTTAGTGCTCGCCTACATCATAAAAGGAAGCTTTGTGCAAAATTTCACGTTCTTAGATCCAGTAGTTTCGGCTGTGCGTTGATATGTCAGTCAGTCAGTTTCTCCTTTTATATATATAGATATTCTTTGTGATTCATTCAAACGTGACCTTTGAATTCATTTTCAAGGTTATACAAATTCTTCGACGGGTTTGACGTCAGGGACTCGATCTAAAATCCAGATATCATTCAGTCACAATGATATTCGTGCTTATAATGTTAACCTAGCAGGTGCAGGAACACTTCTTGCTAGCTACACATATTTAATATTTAAACTAGCAGTAATATTTATAAGTTTAGCGAATGACATAGTTAGCTGATACCCACAGCTTAACTGGTAAGTTAATGGCTGTTCGGAATTCTCAATGCACCTGTTGATTTAATTATATTTAATACTATTACTTAGTGCCGGATTAGCCACGCAGCAAGAGTAGCAAGTGCTACGGGCCCCTCAAATTAGGGTAGACCCCATGCATTGGGGTGGATCCTGTTTGAAAAATAAAATAAAATATTTTGGGGGCCCCGTGGTAGAATTGGCTACAGGGCCCCACGGGCTTTTTTCCTCTACTTGATTTTCAGCTGGCTGAGCTGACCCTAATCATTTGTAAACTCACATACACACTAGGAAAAGAAGGAACATAGGTTTTAGTCAGTAAAAATCTGACACGCCCTCTCGCTCCGCCTTAAGGCGGAAGAAGTCATTGATAGAATTCCCACCTTAAAAGAAATAAAAAACGTGACAGGCTCGGAACAACTATCTATAGGTCATAGAAATATTGGTTTCGTAAGCACGATACGCAGCGTAGAAGCTCAACCACTGGGCTAACAGTCATCATCATCATCATTTCAGCCGAAAGACGTCCACTGTTGGACATAGGCCTCCCCCAAGCCTCGCCACAACGACCGATCCTGTGCTTCTCGCATCCACCGCACTCCCGCGACACTCACCAGGTCGTCGGTCCACCTTGTGGGAGGCCTTCCAACGCTGCGTCTTCCGGTGCGGGGTTAAAAGGTTCTAGAGTGGGCCAACAGTACTGCCAACAAATTAAACAGCTCTAGAATTTATGTGATTGCTTGCTGATTAATTAAGTAGTTACAATATATTATCATACTTATAATGTAATGACTATTAATAAATCTGCATGTGATCCTGTGCTTGACCACTTATTAACTGGTACCAGTATTATGCATGCTTTCAAATTCATGATTATTCATAAGTACATTACAATTTAACGTGAGAGAACCTTTTACATCGTGCCTTCTGTCAAATATTATAAAAGTATAAAGGTAGAGAGAAGTACACTGCTCACACGTGTGCCACACACGCCGATCTGGGCGCTTCGGTCTCCATACATTTTATATGGAAACTAGACTTGTAGAGCTACACTAGACCAACGCCACGCGACGTCGTTCTACGTACAAATCAGGTGTGGTCCACGTGCGTGTCGGTCTAATGTAGTTCTAGCTTAAAGGTTTTTAGGGTTCCGTACCTCAGTCGGCCAAAATGGAGCCCTTATAGGATCAGTTTGTTGACCGTCTGTCCTTCCGACAATACTATTTTTGTCAGGAGTGCTATGAGGTATTAAGCTGAAATTAAAATCAATATACCTTGGAGCAGTGAAAAAAATCAATGTAAGAATAAAGCGGTTTATGCTGCCTTTGTGGCGCATATTATGACATTCACAAGGAATTTAAAACCTAAGAGGCAAGAAACAAGGTCCAAAGCACAAATAAAGGACAAAATCTTCGAGACTCGAAAAGTGTAGTCGAGCTATTTACATAAATAAGTTACGGAACCCTCAATGCGCGAGTTCAACTTACACTAAACCGGGAGGTACTTTTTGTGGTTGGCTTCTCGCAGATTAACCTACGTGATTGTCGTCTGCTTAACCAAACTTGCCTGTAGACACTTATTCAAACCTACAAGACTTATAAAAAAAAAATATCGCAGTGGCCTACGTAAACGAACCAACGCGATTGCGAACGCAAAGCGATGCGGTGCGATAGGAAAAATTGATTTGATATTCTGTTGCGCTTATAGCTTTCGGGCAGGACTGAGTCTGTGAGACTACTAGTATAGTTAATTACGTTTTGTAATAATATGTACATTTTTTTCTGTAAAAACAAATATAATGTTATATTACAGTAGTAATGATGTTTAATAGTTTGTTGACACAGGTGCTAACTGCCAAGCATGAGGCAATGTGCGCTACTTTCTATATACACATTATTGTAGATAAACAAACACAGGCTCGCAAAGAGATAGTTTACGCAAAAGACATAGGCACGTGTAACCAACTCTGTGAGATGAAGTATATGGAAAGAAGGAAAAAAAACTGGGCAAGTGCGAATCGGACTCGGGCACTAAGGGTTCCGTACACATTTACCTATTTAAATAGTTCGATTCTCGAATGGTGTCTCGAAGATTATTACGAAACGAAAAAAAGAATTGTGACGTAATAACACTGTTTTCAGATTTATTCCTATACTTGTGCTATAAGACCATACTTTATGTCAAATTTCAGGATTCTTGGTCAACGGGAGATACCCTATGAATTTTGATTCCCTTGAGAGTGTCGTTTTTTTGCATTTGTATATATATATATATATATATATTGTTAACTTAGAATTTTGTTTTTTTTTTCACAGCTTCAAAAGACCGCAGACCTGAGTATATATATAGTTTTGATTTCAACTCGATACCTCCACGCATTCCCGAGATAAAGGGTCTTGACACACAGACAGACAAACGGACAAAGTTAAGCTGGGTTTAAGCTAGAGGAACCGAGCACGAGCTGAACATGAGCCGAGGTCAAATTCGTGTAATGTCGCTCGTGCTCGGCTCCTCTAGAGTCGGCCCATAACTACATGAATTTAAGCTCAGCTCGTGCTCAGCTCCTCTAGAGTCGGTCCATAACTACATGAATTTGAGCTCAGCTCATGCTCCGCTCGTGCTCGGCTCTTCTAGAGTCAGCCCATAACTACATGAATTGAGCTCAGCTCGTGCTCCGCTCGTGCTCCGCTCGTGCTCGGCTCCTCTAGAGTCGGTTCACACTACACAAGTATAAACTCGACCCGTGCTCCGCTCGTGTTCTGCTCCTCTAGCGTAAACCCACCTTAAGTGATCTAGAAACTACATAGGTACCTACACGCGTGCGAATAAAGCCGTCATTAAGCCATTATGCAGGTTGCTAACTTGCTAGGAAGTAATTAAATAACAATAAAACAAATATAAATGTTCCATTAATCAATACAAATGAATCAGCAAGATTTATATAATACCAGTTTTAATCTATATCATTTTCTTTAGTCTACTATGCAATTATAATGTGCTCTCATGTTTTATGTTCTGAATGGCGTTTTGCGTCAATTTCTTGATTTAAATACAAAATAATCATATTATTACTTACCAGCTGAACTGGCAAACTTTGTACCGCCTTACAGTTAGAATAACGCCATCTACTGGCATTACCAGAATTCATTTTATAATGACATTTTAATTAGAGATGGCGTTGTATTCGGATTTTTGTTTTCCTTTTTTTTTCACCGTTCAAACCTTTCCCGGACTATCACGAATATTTCAAGACCAAAATTAGCCAAATCGGTCCAGCCGTTCTCGAGTTTTAGCGGGACTAACGAACAGGTATTCATTTTTATATATAGCTATATAGATCTCTAATCACGGTAACCCATTGGCAAATCGACTGTGGCGATGCAGGTGTCTATAAACATCTCCAGCAGTAACCGTTGTTCTTTGGAGGGGTGTACTTGCCAAACTATTAACTCATTGAATGCTCGGTGCGCGGATCCACGCGAGACACAATCGCTTTTTAATTGTGTCTCTAAATTACGGTATACGAAAGATTAAGCTTTTCGTGTGAAAAAATCATAATCAACTTTATTACGGTATTTCTATTATATACATCTAACTATCTATATATATAAAAGCGAAATACCACCCAATGATTAATCACGAAATCTCAGAAACTATAACACCTACAAACTTAAAATTTGGCAGGTAGGTTCCTTATAGGGTGTAGACATCCGCTAAGAATTTTACGAAAGGGCGTAAAACGGGGGTTGGAAGTTTGTATGAAAAAAATCGACTTTTACGCGGGTGAAGCTGCTGGCAGAAGCTAGTATATTATATACAAACTGAAAATAAAAATATGTACTATTAGGTACGTTAATATATATTTTTTGCCCATTGCTACTTAAGTTTGGCGATTCTTCGTGCTATGTCGGTAACCTTGACTCATATCTTCTTCTTAGAGCTATCCTTCCACATCTCCACCAGCCTTCACTTGAATTGATTCTAATGCTGCTCTCTTTGTTACAGTCACAATCCCAGCCCTAAACTTCGGTATGCTGATGGGATGGCAGTCCCCAATGACACCAATCCTACAGTCGGCCGATGGGCCCGCCCCAGAGCCGATCAGTGACGAGACGATCTCGTGGATGGCAGCTATTACCTTCATGCCCCCCATATTCTGCGGATTTATGGTTGGGGATCTCGCTGATCGGTGGGGTAGGAAGTTTACTACGTTTTTGACGGCGTTGATGCTTGTGGTAAGTTTTTAGAAGTATCATACTATTTATTTTTGTTTTTTCTCATTTTGACAGCCGGCCATTACCACAGACTATAGCCTACATCTGCACCCGTGCGTTCTATTCGTTTATCTCTATAGATAAGTGAATAACGGAGCATCGGGCGTATGAATGGCTAAATAATGCTTTTATTTTACACTTTTTTTATAGTTTATTTGATTTTATATGTTTTTGTTTATATGTTTAGTATATTTTATTTTTATTCTTTTATTATCTATATATTATCTTATTTGTCTCTGTGTTCTGTGAGTGTGTCCGTGGCATCACCAGGCCTTATCAGAATACCAGCGCTGCGTTATTTTTACTTTTTGTTAAATATCGCAGCATATGCTGAGATAGGAGCCTTTTTGGCCTCGCACAGGTCTTTTATTTTTATCTTTTAGTATTATTTTCTATTATTTTTAAGTTTAAGTAGTTATAGATTAAGTAGTTACTTTTTATTTTATTGTTGTTTGCCCTGTGCGAGTCTCAAATAAATGTTTTCTTTCTTTCTTTCTTTCTTTACTAATATATATCATTAAGGTGAAAGTTTGTGAGTGTGTAGGTATGTTTCATCGTCTTCCTGCCTTTGTCCCATGTTACTTGGGGTCGACGCAACCCGTTTTTTTCTTCCACTCTATCCTGTCAGCCGTAACGCTGTTACTGACTTCTTTCATATCACTCCTCATACAATCCGTCCATATTTTCTTTGGCTTCCCTCTCTCTCTCTAGCCATCCATGTATATTCATATAATACAATAGGCGGCATTCTATTGCTATGGAGCCAATTGCTGCAGTGACTTTCCACGTGTATCAAACGACATTATTTAATACACTTACGAAGAAATAAATAACTGGAGGATGAGCGGCGACTCGATAGGGCTGCGCGGTGAACAGTCTGATACAATAAATTGTGGAGGGGGTAAGCTCACTCACTTTTCCACACTAGTGCGCGGAAAACCGTAAATTGCGTGCCTAAAAGCGGTAGCGATAAGACCGGGTTTTTAATTAAGTGGACGATGATGACCATACCATACAGTACATAGATCCAAATGGACTACTGTAAGTTGAAATGGAATCCTTTTAATTAACAGCAGTAGAGACTTGCAATAGAATTCATAAGCCCGATCTTAATTTATTTCCCCTAAAAGGTATTAAGCACCATTGTACACAGAACTCCCGATCTTCCCACCATTGGGAAAATCGTTCTACCTACCTAAGGGCTAGGCGGGGCAGTACCACGAGGACCCCAAGCGCGGGTGGCCCTAACTCTCCCACTTTCGAAATCTAAATAATATAGGTTTCATTACTACTATAATCGACTTAATGATGATTCGGACACAGTGTCCGAATTGACACATTTTTATTTCAATATTTTTTCACTGTTTAGTACAGTCAGATAATAAAAGACTTAAAATTTAATATATCTAAAGAAATTTAGTACATCAATAAATTTAGTGGAGTCCGAATCGTCAGAAAAAATATTGAAAATAAAATGTGTCGATTCGGACACTGTGTCCGAATATATTGTGTCCGAATCGTAAGTAACTCCTTTCATCATGTCAATTCGTTTTAGTCAGCAATTCTGACACTCCCTCCGGCTCCTCCCAGAGTTGGATAGATTATTTGACGATTTCCATGTAAAAAAAAAACATTTTTTTTTTACCTTTCGTCACTTAGCTACCCCCCTGCTTTTAACCACAAACTAATCACACTAGTTACCAAAGCGGTTGTAAGCACTCGTCGCAGATAATACTAGAGCTCGTTAGCGATACATATTGGTTACCAGCTGCTGTATCAATTGACGCTTATTAGAACTGGCTCTTCAGTAACTTTTTATGATTCTGCTAATGAATTCTAAAGCAATTCATAATAAGTGAACTATTATACGAATTTGCTGTCAAAAAAAAAATGTCAAATAGATGAATTGCCGAATATGAATCATAATATGAATATTGTTTTTGTATAGTAATATGAACTGACAATTCGTGACCATTTTGCGATTTTTATCGTGATTCATAATATTTTCCTATACGATTCTGCTAAAGTGACCTTTTTAGCCCCCCAGATCTGTTGTTTTGGGTTAGATCACTGTCATCTTTGATTGATATGCAATACATAAGCGTGTCTTTGTCGAAAGTTACTAGTTTCAAATATTAGAATTGTAAAATATAAATTATTTTCTTTCTAGCCCGGCTAAACAAATGACCATCAGCCCCCCTAGCCAAGTTACAACCGTTTCGTTTCGATTCTCTTTTAGTTGATCGCCTCGAGGAAGAAGAAGAAGAAGAAGTCAAGAGAATCGAAACGAAACGGTTGTAACTTGGGTAAGGGGGCAGGGGAGGGAATTAGGCCGTAATCCACGCAGGCCCAGTGAATGACGAAAAGTGGCGAGGACGACAGGTTGAAGATTGGTGGATGTCACGTCTTCGAATTTTTGATTCAAGGACATGCCGGTTTCCTCACGATGTTTTCCTTCACCGTTTTTAAGAGCATTGGTGATGAATTAAAGTACAAAAAGTTATGCGCTTGGATGGGTTTAAACCTGTGATCACACACGTTAGGTGGGGGTAGTTACCACTGGGGCCACCAAGGCTCTCATACTAGAGATAATTGTAGGTACATACATATATATGTCGTGGCCAGATCTTAGAAATTGATCACTTCATGATATGGTCAAGTAAAATTGGCCAGATCGTTTTAAACGTTAAAGTTTGATGATATTTCAATCCTCGTTTGGCCTACTTTCTTTAAACCATTTATTATTATAGAAATCCTACATCAATGATATGGTTAAATGTGGATTGACATATCATCAAATGTTAACGTTTAAACGATCTAGCCAGTTTTACTATAGTTGGCTATATCATGAAGTGATCAATTCTAAGATCTAGCCACGACATATGCACAAATTCACACACTTAGATTGTTAAGACCTTCAACTATATCACTAAAAACCCTTCTCTCCAACAGATAAGCTGGACCATAACCCTGTTCTCTCTCCGTCCCTGGGCCCTGATCGCGTCACGCGCCGTCGCGGGGCTCGCCTGTGCCGGCTGCTATGTGGTCATACCGTTATATCTGAAGGAGGTAAGTAGCTCACTTTGTTTGAAGATATCTTTAAGATGTATGTAGTACGGTACATTGTAGGAACTTATGCAAAAGTTAGGACTAAAAAAAATGGCAGCTGAATTAACATAGGTTGGTTTTAGTCAGTAAGTCTGATACTCCGTCTCGCTCCAGCCAGTGCGAGAAAAGTTATTTGATGATTTTCTTCCTTAAAAAAAGTCAAAACAATACATACGGTCGACGACGGCAATACAATACTACAATAAGATGAGGTCGTGGCAACAGTTCACAAAAGAAATGGATCCCTCCATTTCTTTTGTGAACTGTTGGTGTGAAATCAATAAACGACTTTTCCTGCTCTAGGGTGTTGCGAGAGGACATGTCAGACTTTTAATGACTAAAACCCATTCATTTGCTCTTTAGACCTAACAGCATTTGGAGTGTACCCGTAGTTGCCCAAGTGACCACAAACAATAGATGCCTACATATTTTTCGAGGAATGACCGATGCCTATTCACATTGTGATAGGACTAGTCGGTATATTATAAATACTATAATTTATAGAATATAAAGCAATAGGATCATTATCATCATCATCATCATTTCAGCCGAAAGACGTCCAGTGTTGGACATAGGCCTCCCCCAAGGGTCGCCACAACGACCGATCCTGTGCTTCTCACATCCACCACACTCCCGCGACCCTCACCAGGTCGTCGGTCCACCTTGTGGGAGGCCTTCCAACGCTGCGTCTTCCGGTGCGCGGTCGCCACTCTAGAACCTTTCGGTCCCATCGACCATCCGTTCTACGAGCAATGTCTCAATGCCCACTGCCACTTTAGTTTGGCGATTCTTCGGGCTATGTCGGCGACCCTAGTTCTCCTGCGGATATCTTCATTCTTTTTGACATTCGATATTTATTTATTATGTATGTATGTCACAAACCGCCGTAGACGTTGAAGCAATAGGATATTACACTACTTTTATCTTACCTGAAATTAATCACCTACCTACGCAATTGTGCATTAGAAGTCACAATACATTTTGTGGTTATAACTACGTCAAAAGTCAAAGGGAAGTTTGAAAACTTCATAAACAGGAAGGTCCCCGAAGAGAAGTAAAGAATCGTATTTTTGTGGTAGGTGTGTTGAATGACGTTCAAGGAAAGTCATGACGATCCCGGTCTTCCTTGTAATTGATAATGTGAAATTAAAAAACGAACTAATAAAAAAAAACTTAGCGACTGATGATAAGGTATATACTGTTTTAATAACTTGAGCGATATGAATTTGAGTAAGCGAAAAATTAACTAAACTAACGACAAATATTAGTTAGTACTAAAATCCAGAACGAGCTTACTAAAAGTGGGTTGTGATTAATCCATTTCAGATATGAAAATTCTCGCCGTGCGACTAAATTACTAAGTGAGCGACTAGAAATACACAGAGAGCAACTTTAATGTTAAGATAGAGACGATTTTTCCAATTTAGTTCGTTATGTAAAAACGAACTACTAAAATGTTCACTTTCAGAAATGTTTTCACCATTGTCTAATTATCTAGTCGCAGGCAGATTCATAATTTTGAACTGGTTAGGTTAGAACTGTAACCAACCACGCGAGCGCCGAGCGAGCGAAGCGAGCGGTGCCGCGGCAGCAGCCGGCGAAAGCTACGTCCAAGTTGCTCGCAGATTTTATTTTTCCATTTTCTAATTATCCGGGTTTTCGCAATACCCAATTATCTACACCCTATTGGAAACCTACCAGCCAAATTTTAATATTGTTTCTGAGATTTGGTGATTTATCAGTGAATGGTATTTCGCTTTTATATTTATTATAATAATATAGACTAGCTTCTGCAAGCGGCTTCGCCCGCGAGAAAGTCGGTTTCTTCATACAAACTTTGTACCCCCGTTTCATCTATACAAGGAACCTACCTGCCAAATTTTAAGTTTGTAGGTGTTATAGTTTATGAGATTTCATAAATAATCAGTGAGTGGTATTTCGCTTTTATATATATAGATTACAACCATTAATATAACTCTCTAACTTAGAGAAGAGCTATAATGTGTCAGATTCCCGCGGGAACGCGCGATATCAAGTTATGGAATACGTTACTGAAGCGGTGGAACAAACTTTGACGGAACTTTTACTAGAATATAGCTGATATTATAGTGAGTAACTTAAGCTAACTTTTATTTTTTCACGGAATTTGTTTAATTCCCCCGGAATCTTTGAAATGGACAAACAGATAGTAATATTCTTAATCTCGACGCGAACGATGATATTCTACATTTCTTCAGTGGCCTGTATAGCTTTACCGGAAAGGGCTATGCTCGGAGTTTCCTTGCGTAAGCGAATTAGGTATGAAGATATCCGCAGGAGAACCAAGGTTACCGACATAGCCCGAACACTCACCAAACTTAAGGGGCAGTGGGCAGGGCACATTGCTAACAGGACAGATGGCCGTTGGGACCGAAAGGTTCTAGAGTGGCGACCGCGTACCGGAAGACGCAGCGTTGGCCTTCCAACGCTGAGTCTTTGGCACCTTGTAAGAGGCCTTATTCCTGATGGAGCTGGTGAGGGTAGCGGGAATCCGATGGATGCGTAACGGACAGGACTGTTCATTGTGGCGACACATAGAGGAGACCTATGTCCAACAGTGGACGTCTTTCGGAAATGCTGATGATGATGACAGCTTCACCCAAACTTACCACCCAATTCTCTTCACAGATAGCCGCAGACAACATCCGAGGAGCCCTCGGATCCCTCTTCATCCTGTCACAGAACCTGGGCTACCTGGTGGTCTACGTAGCTGGTGACGTGCTGTCGTTTGACGCCGTGCTGTGGCTCTGCACTGCAGTACCCGCTATCTTCCTGGTCGCCTTCATTGCTATGCCGGAGACGCCCGTGTTTTTGGTTAAGCAGGGGAAAATTAAGGTATTGAGATATTTTTGTTTTTTTTTTTTTGAGATGGGTAATCATTAATTTCCTTCTCCCGCTCAAGGGTGAAACGAGAGGGTGAGTCAGACTTTTACTGACTAAAAGCCACCTGTGTCTTTCAGTTGCCCCTTACTTTCTAGGGCCATTAATCTATAAATATCTTTATTTACCTTTATTATCTTTCCTTTTTTCTTTTTTTTATCTATATTTTTTTTTTCATGGCTCTAGAAAGATTTATGATAAATAATATGGAAGAGTTTTTTTGTAATTTCTCAAAGTCAAAGTCAAAAGTTTTTATTTCACATAGGCCTACATGGGCACTTATAAAACGTCAGAAGCTAGTGCACGGTTCCAAATTGGTAGTTTTCTATGGAGAAGAACCGGCAAGAAACTCCATGGTTACTCTTTTAAAAAAGTGATTGTTACAATATTTTTATATTACAGTATTAATAGACATTATGTAAGAACAGTGTAACCAGTCGATATTTTACCCAAAAGCACAATAAAAATAATCATATTAAAAAAAAAGTGAGTCGTAATAGAAATTATTCGCGAAGTCCACAGTGTTCTTACATTCACATTTAAAAAAAAAGAAGAAAATTAAATAATTACAATTATCAATAAATGACATGTCAACAAAAGAAAATTACTAGCGAATTTATGTTTTTTTTTTTTTTTAACGTTGGGAAATCATCCAAATGACTTCTCGCGCTCTGGGTGGAGCGCGAGGGCGTGTCAGACTTTTACTGACTAAAACCACACCTGTATCCTTCAATTACCCTTTGCGTCCTAGGACTACGGGTTTCCCTTTCAGAAATTCTCCGCGGTCCTAGTTAGCGGGCATCGGCCCTGCTGGGCCCCTACGGTTTGCTGACATCTCTTTGAGGAGCGCGAGGATCTCAACGCGCTATTGACGACTGGGCTCGGTCCGGTTAATTACCGAACAGCCGGACGGCGAGCTACCCAGTGCTCGACGTCCGCAAGCCTGCGTCTACCGTGGCTGGTAGTCGGGGTCGGAATTACGGCGGCTAGGGCGTGAGGACCTTCGTTCCCTCACGCGTGCAGCCTCCTCCTTCGCTAGCATTACTGCTTCGCAGAAGGAGGCGACCGCCTGCCATTCCTCCTCGCTCCGGACCATAGCCTGAACCAGGGCCCGTCGCGAAAGGTCGCTGCCGCCTATTGCCTCCACGAGGACACGGCGGTGCTCCGCCCAAGCGGGGCACACCTCCACTGTATGCTCCACCGTGTCCTCTGGGTGGTCCGCACAATGATGGCACCCGGGCGTTGCTTCCGCCTGAATCCGATGCAGGAACCTCCCGAACTTGCCATGTCCGGTGAGGACCTGCGTCATGCGGAAGGTGAGGACGCCGTGTTGACGCTCCAGCCACTCCTCAAAGAGGGGACTTACCGCCATAATTGTAGCGTGCCCAGCACTGGGTTACGACAGTCGCCGTCGCCATTCCACCATGAGATCCCGCCGGAACTCTGTCCGCCATGCCGAGACTTGGCGCGGCAGCGGAGTTTCGCCCCAGCGTTGCATCTCCACGCGCAAAACGTGCATGCATGCAAGGACTGTTGCCTCCAAATCCCATGGTGGCAGGCCAGCAAGGAGGCTCGCCACTTCGCGGGAAATCGTGCGGTATCCCCGTATCATCCGGATGGCCATGACCCTCTGGCAAGCGTTCAGCATGGCCGCCGGTCGCTTTTTCAGCGACGGCGCCCACACAGGTGCTCGTACACGTAGAGCCTCCGGCAGGAAGCGTCTGGACGGGAAAGTGTCCTGGCGACCAGGTGCGGGCAGGCACTATCCGTGCCGACAACACGGGCATGCGAACCGTCACGGTGACCTGCCCCGTGTCGGCGGCCAAGGCCATAACTGGGGAGGGCCGAAGGCTCTTGGTGGGCTGGGTTTCAGCGCAGGTGAAGCTGCTGGAGCCCAAACCTCTGAGGTGCTTCCGTTGCCAAGTGGGCCACCATGCAGGGGTCCACTGTACCTCGGAGGTGGACAGAAGCGATCACTGCTTCCAGTGCGGTCGGACTGGCCACAAGGCCGTAGCCTGTAACGCTGCACCTCACTGTTATGTGTGTGCAGCGGCTGGCAAGCCCGCCGACCACCGGGCTGGGAGCAGGAACTGCGTTCCCCCAACCAAAGTCAGGGGTAAGGGCAAGAGGCCCTCCCCCACCACCGCCGTCACCGCCGCAGCCACCGCTGCGGCCACCGCCGCAACTGCCGCGGCAGGGCCCTCACAGGGGGCTCGGGAGGAGACTGTAATGGACTGCCGATAATTGCTCCATTACGGCTCCTCCAGGCGAATATCAACCACTGCGCCCCCGCTCAGGATCTGTTGCTCCAGAGCATGGCGCAGTGGTCGATTAACATCGCTGTGGTCACCGAGCCGTATTACGTCCCACCCAGGGCTGGCTGGGTGCAGGATCTGAACGGCTCGGTGACATTAATCTCGTCAGCCGCCGCCGGAACCCCGTCCCTAGAGGGTGTCAAAAGGGGACAGGGTTGCGTGGCAGCACGGTTCGGGGACATCGCAGTGGTAGGTGTATACCTCTCCCCGAACCGAACTCTCGCCGATCTCCACAACTCCCTTATGGAGCTGAACATCGTCGTCGCCGGGTTTCAATCCCTCCCTGTGGTTGTTAGCGGGGACTTCAACGCCAAGAACTTGGCTTGGGGTTCCCGGTTCACGAACCAGCGGGGCCGGATGGTGGAGGACTGGGCCCTGGAGTCAGGCCTGGTCGTCCTAAACCGGGGTTCTGTCCCCACATGCGTGCGGATGCAGGGCGAGTCCGTGGCGGACATATCGTTCGCAAGCCCCGCTCTGTCTCCGCGCGTCATTGACTGGCGCGTCATGGAGGGGGTGGAGACGTACTCAGACCACCGGTACATCCGGTTTGATGGCTCCGCCCAGACCTCGACCGCGCCGGTCCGACAGAACCCGTGTAGTCCGCGGTGGGCACTAAAGCAGCTGGACCGGGAGCTCCTCCTGGAAGCCGCTATCGTCCAGGCCTGGGTGTCAGCACCGGACAGGCCTGTTGACATAGATGTGGAGGCGGAGTGGTTCCGGGAGGCCATGTCGGAAATATGCGACGTGGCAATGCCCCGAGTCCGGCCAGGACGTGCCCGGCGTCAGGTCTACTGGTGGTCGCCGGAGATTGCGGAACTGCGCAAGGCATGCGTTGCCGCACGGAGCCGGTACACCAGACACCGCAGGCGCCGCATCCGCCCTCCGGATGCGGAGGCCATAGAGGCGGAGCCGTACGAGGGATACAGAGTGGCGAAGCGCACCCTCCGAGCGGAGATACGGAGAGCCAAACTACAGGCCCGCGACGTGTGGCTGGGGACTCTGAACGGAGACCCATGGGGACGCCCCTACAAAATGGTGCGGGATAGTCTCCGCGCCTGGGCTCCCCCGCTGACACAGAGTCTCCGGTCCCAGCTCGTGGAGGGTGTAGTGAACGCTCTGTTCCCTCCGAGAGAGGAGCATTCTTCCCCGCCAATGGCTCCGCCTCCCGCGGTGTCCGACGCGGACCACGACGGCGATGACGATGACACTCCGGAGGTGACCGAGGTAGAGATGAGTGTGGCGGTACGAAGACTAAACGCTAAAAATACCGCCCCAGGACCCGATGGCTTGCCTGGGAAAGCCTGGGTCCTGGCCATGGAGGAACTCGGGCCTCGACTAAGAGGGCTGTTTAGCGCATGTTTGGAGAGGGGCCAGTTCCCACTGCGTTGGAAGACCGGGAAACTGGTCCTTATAGCGAAGCCGGGGCGCCCTGCGGACTCTCCGTCCGCATACCGGCCCATAGTGCTGCTCGACGAGGTGGGCAAGCTCTTTGAAAGAGTAATTGCAGACCGCCTCGTCGCGCATTTAGCGCGGGTGGGGCCGGATCTTTCGGACAGCCAGTTTGGTTTCCGCAGGGGGCGCTCCACGGTGGACGCCATCATGCGCGTGCGAGCGAATTTATGGTGGCATCTAAATAGCATTGATTTACTTAATGCATATAGAAGTATATTCAATAGTTATAAGAAAACAGCATTTTTTTAAATTGTTATTTTTCTGCCTGATTGTTACGGCTAATCTCTGAAACGAATGGGACCTATTTTAACGAAACATTCACAGATAGATAGCAGATGTTATAAGGAGTAACTTAGGCTTACCTAACCAACTTTTATTTTAGAAAAAGAATTAAGGTACAACGAAAAAAAAAATTGAAATTTGACTAAATCGTACCCTTATTGCAAAAACCAAATAAATGCACCAACATTTTTGTATTATTATATTATGTTATTACTATTATATTCAATCTAATTTTTAGGTTATTTACTTTTTTCCGCAGCTATCTTTGTAAATAATTGTCGTAGTTAATGACCGGTTTTACCTGTAGATTCATCTTGATGAGACGAATGGATGAACAGATTTAATTTTAATTTGGGTAAAAATTGCAGATAGTTGGTTTTTGCAATAAGGGTACGAAATGACATTGTGCTGTTTTAAGGGTCTAATGCGGACGAAGTCGAGGGCACTAGCTAGTAAATAAATAAAATAATCAAAAATCACACATTTAATTTGATTGGAAGTATTTTTTAATCAGCATGTAAACGATCTTAAAGCAAGTGTCACACAATGACCTGGACGAGGCGGTAACGAAGTATGGTATTTCCCGGAGGCCACTTTCCCCTGCACGATGGAAAGACCAGATGTTAATAACGGCTTGTAAAACATGTTAATGGAGAACGTTTATCGCTTAAGTGTTGTTGAATAAGAAACAGTGGCGCTAATGCCATTGCAAGAATTAAAGATGAAGAATTGTAATTCGTGGGGAATTACAAATTTTCCTATTCCAAACGACATCTATTATTATTATTTCTTTATTGTCAGGCAACCGAAAAGTGGTCGCTTACAATGGGTCTCATCAGAAGACTTAAAGTCACTCAAAAGGCAATGGAAAGAGCTATGCTCGGAGATTCCTTGCGTGATCATATCAGAAATGAGAATATCCGCAGGAGAAACTTAAGTGGCAGTGGGCAGGGCACATTGCTAGCAGAACAGATGGTCGATGGGGATGATAGGTTCTGGAGTAGCGACCAAATACCGAAAGACGCACCGTTGGAAGGCCTCTCACAAGGTGGACCGATGACCTGGTGAGGTTCGCGGGAATCCAATGGATGCGAGACGCACAGGACCGGTCATTATGGCGACACTTGGGGAGGCCTATGTCCAACAGTGGACGTCTTTCGGCTGGAATGATGAATAATAATAATAATAATATTCTACAAACATCACACAACGCTGTCTAGTCCCAAGCTAATCAGAGCTGGTGTTATGGGTACTAGACAACTGATAAACATACTTATATATTTCTAAATACATACATATATAGATAAATTACACCCAGACACAGACCAAATGATCGTGCTCATCACACAAACATTTGTCCTTGGTGGGAATCGAACCCACGACCTCCGGCATAGCAGTCAGGGCCACTAACCACCAGACCAACAGGCCAGTCAATGAATGATGATTATCAGGCAACTAAGATAATATACATAATATTACAAAATAACAGACTAAAACATATTAAAAGAAATACAAAACAATTAATTTTGTGATTAAATATAGTCTCAGATAAATAAAATACACTAGAGGACAGTGTCCCACAACATGACACGTAAAGCTCAATTTACATTTACATTTTTTCTATGGGAAAATCATCTTATGACATCCCCCGCTCTTGAGCGGAGCGGGAGATAATTTCAGAGTTTTACTGACTAAAAACCCACTCCTGTTTCTTCGTTGCCTTTCGTACCAGGGCCAAGTCTTCCTTTCAGAATCGACCCTTTACCCCAGTAAGCTTCGACCCTGCTGGGCCCCTACAGTTGCTAAAATCTCTTTGAGGCGCGCATGAAACAGTACGCGCCGTCAACGATTTGGGCTCGGTCCGGACGGTTACCGGACGGTCGGACGGCGAGCCCGCGCCTACGGTGGCCAGAAATCGGACGCTCAATCTACATGACGCTACAACGTTACCCAGTGTCGTGCAACTTGCCCCCCACCATTTTACAAAGCGAGATGTTGAGCGAGAGACGCGGGACATGTTGGACAGCGTTGCGCTTCATATTAGTGGATATTTTGTCCCCTAATGTATCTAAGGCTTAATAAAGCGCCACTATGCCTATGAATCACCTGTAGCGACATCTAAGGCGTCACGTAAGAGCTAATCCTTCATCGCGCAATTAAAGTTCTCCGCGCGATTGTAACATATAGAACAGCCCGAAATCATCTATTGGGCAGTTGCCCACCAGACATAACACCCGTCTGGTCGGAGGATCCTCCCTTTTCAACGGAAGTTTGCGGACTTCACTCTCTGTCCCGCATACCTCCAAACTGGTGACCCCGACGTGATCTGAACACGCAACCTTCTGATGTGAATAATGTTTGGGACCCAATCTATGGCTACTTTCCTCATAACCTTAATCATGTGTAAAATATTCCAAACTTTAAAAGAAACCTTTTTTGTCTGTACAGGAAGCTCGAGCAGCTCTAGCCTGGCTCCGGAACACCACCACAGACGACAAAGACTTAGAGGAAGCTATACAACAGCTGGAGAGGGAAGAGGAACACGCCAGGAGCATGAAGAAGGCCACCTGGAAGAGTATTGGTGAGTAGATTATATTCTTTAAGACTTTTCATTATCTCGATCTACCTAGTCGTTTTCCCGTCTATATAAAATAGGCTCGAAGTAGGCTCATACCCTAACTCCGAGCTTCTTCTTCTTTCTTTTCCCTGCACTTATGCCATATTACTTGGGTTCGGCGCAACCCGTTTTTTTCTTCCATACTGTCCTGTCACTCGTCACAGTATCACTAACTCCCTTTTCTTTCATATCACTCCTCACACAATCCATCCATCTTTTCTTTGGCCTCCCTCTCCCTCTCCATCCATCTACATGTATACTCATATCTTTTTTTAGTAACATGCGTTTCATCCTTCCTCTTCACATGACCATACCAAGACAAACGATTACCTCTAACTCCGAGATACTATCGAAAAATTCCAGATAACGAAGCTAATCTCATTTTGCTCGACATGGACTGTCGACCTGTGACTCCCGATGGCGTCTCCTGTATGCTTCCTAAAGCTATCGAAAGAGTTACCGTGGCTCTGGAACGCCAAGTCTGACTCTCCTTCTCGGTCAACTCAGGACCTTAAAAAACCTTTTCTGAAACACCACTTACGTCACACAGATTAAGTATTGGTCATCTAAAGCCATCAGACATTTACGAGAATATAATTGCATCCCAAGAAACGATAAACCACAAAAATACCCCCGTCCACGTTGCACGTCAGGTGATGACAGTGTACTTTAATATTTATTGTAAAAGGTACCTACCGCTTACATTGTTAAGACAAAGTTTCCTTACAATCATAAAATTAAGATGACGCATATACGAAGTGTTAAAGACCCCTCATGTCACATTATTATGTTAAGATAGAAAAATAAATAATTAAGTCCTTGCACGATCTACGTGTGGAGATGCAACGCCGCCGCCGGGGTGCTCAATATCATAATGTAATTTCTATATAATCTCAATATCATAATCTCATGGTGGAATGGCGACAGCGACTGTCGCAACCCAGTGGTAGGCACGCCACAATTATGGCGGTAAATCCCCTCTTTGTGGAGTGGCTGGAAAGACAATACGGCGTCCTTACTTTCTGTATGACGCAGGTTCTCACCGGACATGGTAAGTTCGGGAGGTTCTTGCACCGGATTCGTGCGGAAGAAACGCCCAGGTGTCACCATTATGTGAACCGCCCGGAGGACACGGTGGAGCATATGGTAGAGGTGTGCCCCGCTTGGGCAGAGCACCGCCGTGTCTCTCGTGAGGGCAATCGGCGGCAGCGATGTCTCGCGCCGGTCCTTGGTACAGGCCATGGTCCGGAACGAGGAGGAGTGGCCGGCGGTCGCCTTCTTCTGCGAAGCAGTAATGCTAGCAAAGGAGGCGGCCGCACGTGCGAGAGAAACACCCTCACGCTCCAGCCGCCGGGATCCCGATCCCGATTTCCAACCACCGTAGGCGCGGGATTTCGGACGGCGAGCAATGGGTAGCTCGCCATCCCACCGTCCGGTAACCGAGTGTTCCTCGTGCGCCTCAAAGCCTACTGGGGCCATGGGTTGTGCGAAAGAGAACCCTCCCAGGGTTCTCTTTCTCCCTGGAATGAAGGCAAAGAAGGAACAGGAGTGGGTTTTAGTCAGTAAAAGTCTGACGCGCCCTCCCGCTCCGCCCAAGGGCAGGAGATGTCATTAGATGATATCCCACCTGGAAAAAACGCCCGTATTTTGGGTATATATAAACCCAACTTCCTATATTTGTGATTGTCTTAACATCGAATTGGTGAGTCAAACAATATCGATTGGCATCATTCGGAGTAAAAACAAATGTGTATCAGTTTGTGCGAAATTCAAAGCAAGCATCACTAAATCTCACCTTTCCAGTATCCCAGCTAAAATCTTCAGAACTGAAACGGAGATTCCTGAAAATAAGAACTTCGCAAACGATATTTTGCATTTTTTGCAGGAATCGGTTTTCTATTCCATAATTAACAACTACAAGTAGTGACCCACGGATGCCCCTCAAGTTGAAGGGTAAAATCTACAAATCCGTGATAAGACCTGTCATACTGTATGGATCAGAATGTTGAGCGGTGAAAAAGACTGATGAAAAAAGATTGCATGCAGTGGAGATGAGAATGTTGAGATAGATGTGTGGTGTGACGACAATGGATAAAGTGAGAAATTAGTATATTAGAGGAAGTTTGAAACTGGTGCCAGTGTCTGAAAAGTTGAAGGGAAATCGTTTGTCTTGGTATGGTCATGTACAGAGGAGGGATGAAACGCATGTTACTAAAAGAGTTATGAGCATACATGTGGATGGATGGAGAGGGAGAGGGAGGCCAAAGAAAAGATGGATGGATTTTGTGAAGAGTGACATGAAAGAAAAGAAAAGTGATGGCGTGACGAGTGACAGGGCAGAATGGAAGAAGAAAACATGTTGCGCCGACACCAAATAACACGGGACAAGGGCAGGAAGATAATGATGATAAATTAAAAAGTAATTATAAAGGATCCTCTGACCAGACGGGTGTTTTGTAGAGTTCGGGCAATTATCTAATAGTTGATTACAGGCTTTTGTGTTGTATACGTTCTGAACGAGCGGAGAACTCTAATACCGCGGTGCAGGATTTTGAATTCTTAGTTCCTATGTAACTGTTGCTTCATAAAAAGAAAAAAAGAAAGAAAAGATTTATTTGAGATTTGCACAGGACAAACAACATTAAAAGAAAAAGTAACTTATAAATACTTACCTTAAAATAAAAGAAAACAATATTAAAAGAAAAAAATATAAGACCTGTGCGAGGCCAAAAAGACTCCTATCTCAGCATATGCTGCGATATTTAACAAAAAGTAAAATAACGCAGCGCTGGTATTCTGATAGGGCCTGGTGATGCCACAGACACACTTACGGAACACAGAGACGATAAGATAATATATAGATAATAAAATAAAACAAAACATACTAAACATATAAAGAATTCTATTAAACTTCAAAAAAGCATAAAATAAAAGTACTATTTTAACCATTCATACGCCCGATGCTCCGTTAACATTTATCTATAGCAGACAAACAAATGGATCGCGCGGGCGCAGATGTAGGCTATAGTCTGTGGTAACGGTCAGCTGTCAAAAAGAGAAAAAGCATAAATAATTAATCATAGATAGAATAGAATAGGATTAAATGAACTTTATTCTACACCAAAATAGTAACAAAACTTTTACACTAACTTAAATCTATAGGTACAAAGGCGGTCTTATCGCTGACAGCGATATCTACCAGACAACCTTAGGATGAAATGTAAGAACTTGGAATAGAAAAAGGGGGTTAGTCTGCGGTGTCGCTACACTATTAACTGATCATATTCCCAAAGATCAAGGAAATATCCCTTCAAATCTATCCAAGCCGGTTCTCAGAAGTCGTGTCGTGAGTGTGCCTCTGGCCTGCACCTCAGTTCCAAGAATTGGCTCTCACGCGAGATATATTTACCGTCAGTAATCGGTAGTGGCACGCGACGGAAACACAGGCTGTGGTTATGTTGAAACCTTAGGCCGTCCACGAACGCTTATCAGTTTTGTATGTAAGCTACGTACGTAGCGAGCAGGCGTACACCAAGCATGTTATGACGAATACGCGTCTATGAAGCTACGCGTCTGAGAACAGTTTTTTTTTTTTTGTAGGTGGGCAAATCATCCTATGACACGCCCCGCTCTTGGGCAGAGCACTCCTGTTCCTTCTTGACCTTCGTCTCAGGGCCGCTTTTCCCTTTCAAAAACAAACCTTTGGCCCCAGTAGGCTTCGACCCTACTAGGCCCCCGTCGGTTTGCTGACATCTCCTTGAGACGCGCTTGGAACAGTACGCGCCGTCGACGACTTGGGCTCGGTCCGTGTCGGTTACCGGACGATGGGACAGCGAGCTACCGATTGCTCGCCGTCCGCAGGCCCGCGCCTACGGTGGGTCCGAAGACAGTAGTCTTTATTCGTAACAACCTGGCTGTTGGAAACCGTTTGGTTGTCGATTTATAAATGGATAACTAATGTCCCCGCTTCGCAAAGTTAAACGGCGCAATAAATCGGTACGGTGGCGCAATAGTTGAGCGATCGGCTGCTGCGCTACGTGTCGCGGGTTCTATTCCCTCACGAAACAAATATTTGTAAGGCCTACAGATAGTTATTCCAGATCTTTTATATCTGAGTTTACATGTTTGTGAACCCACCCACGATACAGGAAATACTCCCAGTGTTGGGCAACGTTTAAAAACAATTTATATTTACTCTCACTTCTGACAACTTATTCAATACCAAATGCTTGACGAATTCAGGAGACAAAAAAAAAAATACAACCGAATTGAGAAATTCGGTTGTATTTTTTTTTTTTGTCTCCCTCCTCCTTTTTTAAAAAAATCGGTTAAAAATTCATCGGATACTAAACCACATTCCACTGACAAGTTACAGGATATTGACAAAACAACATCCTGTACGTTCTCCAAACCTGATACCAATCAAGGCACACTCGAATAATTCCCAAAGGGTACGTTCACATTCCGCAGCGAGTCTTGCGATCATTTATAACGGGTGGACGCACAATATTTCATTACAAACTCAACGAATAAAACAAGGTATCATACCACCAGTTAATAACAGTGCAGTAATCAGCCAGCGCGGGTTGTGTAACATATTCTACTAAGGAGCAATTTTTGTCAATGTCTGTTTAGCGGTTCTCTATTGTGTCACCTAAATTTTTTATCCATAATTTAAAGTGCCATAACTTTTTTTGTCCTAATCATCATTTTTCCGAATGATAACTTACTCGAATTTAAAATCACATAATATCACATGCCATAAAATTGAAATCGCTAAATATAATATGTCCTAAATCCGTTTGTCATAAATATTACAATCAATAATATACAAAAGACATAAAACCGTTTTCAATAAAAGTTATAAGTTCTAAATTCAAATTACATAATGTTTATTTATAATAATATTTATAACAAATTATACATAAATAAATATATTATACATGTACTCAATAAAGCAGTTGATTGTGAACATGTGGTTTTTGTAAGCAAGCAAGCATGCAGCACGCAAGCAAGCATGCAGCATGCAAGCAAACACGCAGCATGCAACATGCAGCAGGCATGGTTTCTGTCACGGCGCCGGCGCTGCGGGGCTACAACCACCTGCTCCTCAACTCGCGGGCCGCCTCATCCCTCCGCGCCTACGCGATTTTAAATTACACTCTAAGGGTAGTGCAGACAAGACTGCGTGGAGTCGGATACAGCGATTCGTTTCTGTCACTAAAATCTAATTTTTAGCAAATGTTTTAGGACTAAAAAAAATATTATAAATGAACATTCGGAATAATACACATTATTTAACACAAAACTTAGGACATATGCCTTTAGGTCATGTAAAATTAGGAGATTCAATTATTATAGTACTCGATATTATGACAGAATATAATTATGTTAAACAAAATTTCGGGAATTTGTACATTATGGTTATTGAAGTTTAAAGCAGACGTGTTATGGATAATGATTTTCGGACAAACAATTTTAGGAGAAGAAAGGAACTACCCTGTTTAGCACTTGTTTGAATTTTTCTTTTGTTATATTTTTACAAGTGACACTAGTGACAGCGGCTAAACGCGATTATGCGAGCCAAACGTTAAAACGCGATTAGTTTTATTGGTGAATTCCGCCCTTAGTCGATGTAGCGTCACACAAGAAAAAGGGCAACTTACGCCAATGTCGTTTAAAGGAATGAGAACGATGAGATAAATCGATAAATATAGACTATCTGAATAACGAATGGTGTAATAGGCGCTTGATTTTGGAATTAGATGGCGTTATGTGAAACTTGTGGGATATAATATTATTATTATAATTTGTACTCTGGTGCTACACAGCTCATGAGATAATCGATCTTAGTGGAAACCAGTCTCATATTTCATACACTACATTACAATATTTCATTACATTTCAAGACGTATGCAAATAACTTTAAAACGGTTTCTGCAGCTATCTAATGGCTATTAGCTAATGTGTCTTTTCCCCGGAGTTTACCTGGTACCTAACTACATAGGTATTCACATAAATAATATTAATATATCTAAGTATAGATTATGTAAACGGCATATTACAATTTCTTTACTTATCAAAAACGACAAGAGCCGGTGGCCGAGTGGTAACGGTCCCGACTTACGAGTTCTAGGTCGTGGGTTCAAACCCAGCCAGGCACATTACTTTGTGTAATATATTTCATCACCACTGCTCTCAAAACGGTGAAGGAAAACATCGTGAGGAAACCGGCATGTCCTTGAACCAAAAATTCGAAGACATGTGACATCCACCAACCCGCACTGGGCCCGCGTGGTGGATTATGGCCTATTCCCTCTCCTAGAGAGGAGACCTGAATCCCAACAGTAGGAACATTATAAGGCCGACTATGCTATGCTATGCTATCAAAAACGATAAACTATTAACTACCACTATTAACTTTTAGTACTACTAACTTTTCAATTTCATAATGAATTTCAGATTGGTATCAGATTCAAAATATTACAATCTGACTAGTAAAAATACTACAGGCCGTCATTTTATCGTTTTTAAAAAGATTTAATCAGACAAAATAAAAACACACTTTATTTATGGATGTAAACCAGTTTGTATTTATTAAACGGTAAAAGCTTTCACGAGGTTCCAATTTCAAAACCAGTCGAAGCCGTAAAAAAATAACAATAAAAATATCCTCATTTATAAACGCGAGCGCAATGTAATACAGTGCAATTAATAACATTAACAATCAATTTATCAATATAATAAGGTACATTAATAATACAATACAATTAAGTTATCATTTTACTTACTATCGTTTAACTTAAATAGTCCACTTTGAACACCTACCATCCATGTTCTCTGGTGTAAAATAAATGTGAAGAAGATTGCAATGCCATATGAAACCCATACTAAGTTATAGAAGTACTAATTAACTAGGCAGTGGTTTAACACATTCACTGCGGAACAGGCCTATTTCGGCCTGCCGCGGTACTTCAATTGGTGCGGACGAAGAAAACTATATGTCCCCCTCGCTGGTGCGGTTATCTCAGGTGTTTGTAAGAGTTCGATATAGACAATTATGTATTTCAACTTGTAGGCGGCAGTAGGCTTATTTCGGCCCGCCGTCCCAACAGGCAGCAAGCGACCCGACGCCGCACAGAGCGGGCACCCCGCCATTTAATGTTGTAATTTAATGTCTAGCTTGCTGATATGACGTAGCGTTCGTTCGATAAAATCAACGATGGCAAGCAATAAAAGATAAATACAAAATTTGGAAAATAGAGTGATTCACCCTGCAATTAAGAAAAAGAAAATCGATTTAGAAATAATCGGCGAAAAATACCATGTAAAAGCGCTTACCGCTTTTACACGGTTTTTTTAAATTTGTTTATTACCTACACATGCCAATATATTTGAAAATGTACGGTGGCCTGCGAAAGTGCAGTCATATATCTGGTTATTTTTAAATCCGAGGCAAACAGAGGGGTGTTATAAGTTTGACGCGTCTGTGTTTGTGTACGTGTGTATCTGTGTGTCTATCTGATGCATCGTAGCTCCCAAATGGATGAACCCATCTAGTTTTTTTTGTTTGAAAGGTGACTTAAACGAGAGTGTTCTTAGATATATTAACACAATCGGTTCAGCCGTTTGAGAATCATCAACTCTTTTATAGTTGGCGAAGGGATCTGGAATATTGTCGGGGGTGTTTTAAATTTTTAATTTACAGTTATTTTATATAGCATAAATAAATAAAAAACTTTTTTCATTTCTTTTACGATAATTCTGTTTTATTTTCGATAGATATCCCCTTATTTTTATTGTACGGTTCGGTTCAGGTCGATATCGGCCTGCCACTTTCCCTGGTTTATAACGCCTAAAATAAAATACGAAGACTTGAAAAATGAAGATTGAGACCATTGAAAAAGCCCCAACAGCAACGTAAGCTCAACTAATTTACGAGTAACTATAACAATATATTTGAGCCGCAACAACTAGGTATAGAACAACCTTCCATAAAAAACAAAATATATATCTAATAAGCAGCGAATGCAACGTTGTTGTTTAGGAAATACGTTAAAAATATCCGGTTTGGATACCAAGAATTAAGAGATTAGACAAAAATACACAAAACAAGTTCTAGCTTTGAATAATAGGCTAAAGTATTCTTTGCATACGAAAAATTCTTGGAAAGTAGGTTGCTTACTACTTTGTTTCCATAGATCATTTGTTTTCTTTAAAGATTCTGGGATTTACCCAGATTTATTTATTACACTATTTTTTTTTAATGGTAGGTATAAACTAGTGCTTGACTGCGATCCCACCTGATGGTAAGCAGTGATGCAATCGTTGATCGTGAAGCGCACTAGTTTATTCAGAGCCTATTCACTATAACCTTAAAAACACCAAAATTATAATCGGACGGGACGACCGAGCAAGAAAATTGTATATCCCAGAGAAGACAAGTGTCCGTACCAGCTTGGTTTTGGTCTTTACGGAGATCTTGCGATTCCTCCAGACTTTATTAAGCATGAGACATGGCGCTCTTAGCCATGCCAATTCTCCTTCACAAATTGCAAATTTTTGCTTCATCCACCTCCACATCTGCATCACAATAAAAACACAGCTGTTCTAACTATTCCAAAATTTATTTTCAGTTCAAGACAAAACGACCTTCAAAGCATTCCGCATTTCTCTCAACGTGATGCTGTCTCAAGAGACCTGTGGTTACCTGGTGGTCCTCATGTATGCTGGGTCCATCTTCGAGCAGGCTTCCGAGTCCATCAGCCTGAAGCTGTCGCCGAACAAGCAGACGATAGTTGTGGGGGCTATTCAACTGTTAGGCAGCATAGTGGCAAGCTGTATCGTGGAGCAAACTGGAAGGAAGGTGAGGTATTTTGACTATGATTATTATATATCTCAGGAAGGCCCTTTTAAAAGCATGACAGGGACTAAAACCAACTCACAGAGGCCCCTATAATGTCCCCGCACATGGGCCACATGCCACAGCCACAAACGCTGCCACGAGAAACTAGAAGCGGACAAAAAGCAAACTGAAGGGCGCGACAGCCACTTGTGGCCGGTGGCTGCTACTTTATTTAACCCATACGCACACTATCATAATGGACTCTAACAAAGAAGGTTTTAATGCGCGAGTGTCGTGTAACGGCGTTTTGTATCGGCGTTTAGTGGCCTTATCGGGCCACAAGAAACAAGCAGCGGCGAAATGTATCATGTGGCGGCCACCGGCGTCAACCGTGTGCGGCGAATCCATGTAAAATGTATGAAATCATATTACCTAAAATAAAAAATGACACCACAGGGCCTAACTAGGGCCATGAGTAGACTTCTGAAAAGGTTACCAGCTGTCCTAGAACGTAAAGGGCAATTGAAGGCAAATACGTTTGGTTTAAGGCATCTTGAGCTTCTCGCTATCCACCTTCAATGGTCCACAACTAGGTACATCTTAATGTACTATGTTGAACGAATGTTTTTTCGCAACCTTCTTTGCTAAGGTGAAGGTTCCACTGGTTGCGAAAAAGATAAGAATCTATGTTCTGTTTTTTTTTTTGGGGTTAAGAAATATTTAATAGCTTTTCCCGCTCTGGGTAGAATGCGACCCGACCGGAAAGAGATCTCAGGTGCAGGACCAATAGCTTAACGTGCTTGCCGAGGCACGTGGGTGAAACACTGTCAACTTCCAAACCCCGGGCTACCACAGAGTAATTCTTAATAGAAAAACTCAATAGCACTTTTTTCCCGACCCCACGCTCAGCAGCGCTTGCGACCGTCCTTAACATTTTTTTTTAGATAAGAAATCGATCAAATAACTTTTCAATACACTTATTCGAAAACCCGCTCTTATGCCACCGCTTTTAGGCACGAAAAAGACTGTTTTCCGCACTAGTGCAGAAAAGTCCACGTGTTCTCCCCGCCAAAATTTTATTACATTTATCGTATCAGGCTGAGCGTGTCGCCGTGTGTCGACCCCTACCAGTCGCCGGTCAACCCCCGTTTATTCATTTCTTCGTAATTGTATTGAAAAAAATCGTTTGATACACGTGCAAATTTGTCACTTGTATCAAAATGTACTATTTCACACTTAAACTGACTGAAACCTACCTATATTCCTTCAGTTGCATTTTGCGTTCCATGGCCACGGTAGCTCTTGAGCAATACCGAAACCCTGGAACAAAGGGAGATATTCTGTTTTAAAAGTAGGTTTGTCATATCATAACAAGTATCCACTACCGAGTGTGATTATAGGCTTCCCAATAACGGCCATCAATACGACGGCAGTCGGATATGAAATCTGAGGTGGCAGTTTTATGAGCATGTTGTGACTTCACCGGTACTACTAATGATTCGTAGAACGCATTTAGTACTACAGTTGCATGGGTGCATTTACCACAACAAATGTAAAGTTTACCATTCCTGCTACTTAGGATGTTCATATACTCGTAGTATTGTCACGGTTGATTTGTAGCAGCATATTTTGTTCCGGCATTGGCACACAGTAAGCAAAGGCAAATCTTCTAAAATGCTAAATCATAACTCTTTCTATTGGCTTCAACGTAGTCAGGCAAAAATAGTTTTGCCACGATTATTTAATTGTGCAGCATATATTGTTTCGGCCTTAGCACACAGTAACCAGAGGCAAATATTCTAGACTTCTAAAATTATAACCCTACCTTTTGGCCTCAACTTAGTCAGGTAATAATATAATCTAACTTTAAACCTACTTATTACTTATTGAACAGCTTTTTGTTACTCCGTTTTTCTTCTTTTCTGATTAAGTTTGTTACAGGATCCGAAACAGTCGAATTGTTTGTTCCGAGCTCATCAAGCTTCAATGACTTGATGCTTTTCTGGTGGTTACCCTTATTTATTTATTTTTAGGGTTCCGTACCTCAAAAGGAAAAAACGGAACCCTTATAGGATGACTTTGTTGTCCGTCCGTCTGTCAGTCTGTCTGTCAAGACCCTTTATCTCGGAAACGCGTGGAGATATCGAGTTGAAATTAAAACCATACACTAAGATCTACGGTCCCTTGAAGCTGTGAAAAAAACAAACTTATAACTTAACGAAAAAAATCAAAATTTATAGGGTACTTCCCGTTGACCCAGAATCCTGAAATTTGGCGTAAAGCAAGGTCATATAGTATATATACAGGAATAAATCTGAAAATAGAAAATTTACTGTTACGTCACAAAAAAAAAACCTTTTTTGCGATTCGAAAAATCTTCGACACTCCATTCGGAACTTGAACTATTCACATACTCGTATGTAGGTAAGTTTGTACGTAACCTCAGTGCGCGAGTCCGACTCGCACTTGCCCAGTTTTTTTATAAACAGAAAGGCAAAAGGTACATCTTATTTATCCAACTGAAATGTATCAAGTTATGATTTCTTTGAAAAGATAACGAGATAAATATGAGAACCATAGACTTAAATTCAAACCTTCTTCTTTCCTTCCAGTGGCTGCTAGCCGGCACGTCCCTCGCCACCGGAATCTCAATGCTGGCACTTGGTGCGTGGTTCTACATGACATCATCAGGGATCTGGCTGCCTGGTTGGTTGCCAGTGCTGGCCATGTGTCTGTGCATTTTCTCTGATGCTGCAGGGTACCAGCCGGTGCCCTATGTTATTACTTCGGAGCTGTTCTCATTTCAGGTAAGAATGTTTAATGTTTGTAACTGCGTAGATATAGTGGTATTATTATTCACTTTAGTCATTCAATATACATATTAATTAAATTTTTAAATATTCCTCATTTAACAAAATCATATAGAAAAAAAAATATTATTATTATATATTAAAACAAGAGAAAAAGATGCCTACAAGCATTTTTGTCACTCCAGGACTCTTTGGGGAGCCGTGGAGGTTGTAAAAGTAAGAAAAAAAAAGAAGAATAAAATATTGAAAAGAAAATAACAAAAAGAGAGGAAAAACAAACAAAAGAAAATGAGAAAACATTTGTATTTAGCACACATAATAGGAAATGACAACTGGCACTACTGGCTGGCGTAGTACCGATTCTGGCATCGGGCAGTCATTTGGTTTGTCAATTTAGAATTGAACAGCTTAGTTTCTGGATTTATAAACGGTTAGCGGCAAACGGCTTGAAATTTGGATGGATGTATTAATATACCTCACGTTTCCAGGAATACTGGTTGATGATTTTCACTCGAATCAAACACAGTGACATAGACTGACTTACAATTGGTTTGAATAAAAGAGGTAAAACACAGATAAAGCCGCTTAGGTACACCCGAGAGAGTATCATGCAATGTCTGACCTGAGACTTGGGGCAGGTTTCTGAATTAAATATTTTGCTTTAAAGCTAAATTTTGACTGGTTTTTAGGCTAAATTAGAGTTTGAGAAATGCTCAACTTTAAATGCCTAAATCTGAAATCGGGGATTATTCCCCCTGATTACAGCCAACAGGCCTGTAATCACAGGCCTGTTGGTCTAATGGTCAGTGGTCCTGACTGCTATGCCGAAGATCCTGGGTTCAAGTCCCACGCAGGACAAATGCTCTGTGTCTGGGTGTAATTTGTCTATAACATGTATATATTTAGAAATATATAAGTATTTTTATCAGTTGTCATACCACAAGCTCTGCTTAGTTTGGGATTAAATGACGTTGTGTGAAAGTTGTGGAATATTAGGTATGTGATGTTATAATTATTATTCCAACTTTATTCGAAGCAACTAACGGATCTTTTTCTATTTTCCAGCATCGTGGCATGGTAACCTCCTTCGTCAGTTCCGTGGACGCGCTCAGCGACTTCCTCCAAACGAAGGCTTATGACCCACTCCTCAAGCTGCTAGGCATCCACTGGGTCTTCATAATGTTCTCCATGGTCTGCTTCCTTGGTACCTTCTACACTGTCATGTGGGTGCCAGAGACGAAAGACAAGACCGTAGAAGAGATATACGCTCTTCTAGAGGATAGCAGGAAAAAAGAAAAGAGGAAAAGAGTAGAAGATCTGGAGAGTGGGAAAGAAATGAGTAGATTATAAGTGATGTAGAAGACTTGTCGGATTGAGATGACATACTTTGGATAATCAAGTCAAAAACAATTCATAATAAATTTTCTCTTTAGATGGAACTGAAGTCAACATTTTTAGTTCTAAGGGTTTTTAGTGTAATTAAGTCAAGGAAATGGTACCCGCGTAAATCTGAAAATCTACTTATTGAACTTAATCAAGTTATTTGCCGCACTGATTTACCAAATAGTTGAATCTAAGGCCCCTCGCCCGCGGCGACTTTTTGTAGCGATGCCAACGCGCTACAGCATCGCGACTATCGATGCGAACCCGCTACAGCATCGCTACAAAAAGTCGCCGTTGGCTAGGGGCCTTACTATGGTGCTTTAACGACTTGACTTAATAATTTAAATGCTTTTATAGCGACATCTAAGAACCACACATGAATTAAAATTCATAATTCTGCATCGTGGTATTCTCTGCGCGATTAGAACATTATACAACAGTCCGAATCAATCGACTACCGGGCAGTTGCCCTCGGATCAGACATAACACCAGTCTGGTCGGAGGATCCTCCCTTTTCAACGGAGGTTTTGCAAGATTTTACACACTGTTCCAAATTTGACTTCAGCCCCATTTAGCGAGAAAATGGCGTGACCATGTTTTGGCAGTCAGTAGTGTAAGCTTGTTGGTTCACATTTCTGTTTTTAAACAACAACTGCACCAACAGATATCAAATTCATGGTAAATGTCATGAAAAATCCAGTGTCACTAAGATATTATAAAAAAATATAAATGAACTTTGATTTACAAACTGTTGCAGACTGTAAATACTCCCGCAGACAGGTTGACGCGACAACGAAGCGACAGCGTTTTTTTTTTTCATTTAATTTATTTTAATACAAGTGGAAAAAGTTTGTCATAGCGACTTAGGTGGAATTCACTCGAGCCCGTTAAGGCTTTATGGAGCCTAAGCTTCAGAAACAAATTTCTACGTGTATCATACAGTTTTTCAATACATTTACGAAGATATAAATAAAAGGGAGTTGACGCGCGAAGCAAAGCTCACGCACTTTTCCGCACTAGTGCAGAAAACGGTAAATTGTACGCCTAAAAGCGTTAGGGATAAGAGCACCCAGATAACAGTATTTTTTTTCGATACACTTACTCGAAAAGTAAGTGTATTGAAAAAAAAACTGTTTATAGCAATTTCTACAAAAGATATTTGTCGTATTGTCGCGTCACACCTGTCTCTTCCGGCTTCATACCAAAACAATCCAAAGTCTTGTCTCTACTTTGACTACATGAAATTCTGAATAACTATTTCTAATTGAACTGTGTTGTTTTTTCTCAAAATAATGACACGTTGTCTATGGAATGCTGTTAACTGCCAGAGTCAGGTTTGTACCTGTGAGTCATAGCAAAAAAAGATCTAAAAAATAGAAGCAACATGTGCCAAGCTTATGCCGGTGTAAAAAGAACCTTGAATAATTTTTTTTGTTATGACTAAGACCGATTTTGACAGGATAATGCGAGTCTTGTGTAAAGGGGTGTTCTCACTAGGTGATTCAAATCAGTCCTTTATTGAGAACATTAAACTCACTCTTAGTTGACTTTTTTTTTGTTACCAATCTAACAAAAAGTGATTAAATATTGATTGATTTTTTATTTACTTCTTGCAAAATAAATAGTATATAGACTAAACTATTATTTATTTATTTACTTAATCTTCATGCAACACAAAGTACAAAGGCGAACTTAATGCGTTAGGCATTCTCTACCAGATCATTCACTGCTGCTAAATATTGTATTGTTTATCTTATCTATCTACTGTCTTTTTCTTCATCATACATAGGTTTTCCCAAACTATTCTCCTCCATATCACACTAATATTATAAAGGAGAATGTTTGTATGAATGTGTGTACGTTTCTTACTCCTTCACTTGTAGACCATGTTCTAGAATAGCACGCAGGATACTTTATATAATAATAATATAATAAAAAATAATACTCTTCCTTCTCCTTTGGGATATTTTTTACGTATAATACGTTCCAAATAAGAATAGATAATAATCGAAGAAGTATTATGGTGAGCAAAACAAGAAATTTTTAAAATTTAATTTATTTACGCACATTACATTTTATTTAAATTCGAAGACATGTGACATCCACCAACCCGCACTGGGCCCGCGTGGTGGATTACGGCCCATTCCCTCTCCTAGAGAGGAGGCCTGAGTCCCAACATTGGGAACGTTATAAGGCCGACTATGCTATGCTATTTATTTACGAACTGTGAACGAAAAACATTTAATGAGAATCCAGTTCTTCAATTTTGCTCATCTCTGAGTTCTTCAATATTGCCGGATTTTCTTGCGATTTGACAGTATGACGTGACGTTACAACATGGCAATCGATCCTATTCTTATTTGGAACGCATTGTACCGCTAGCCGAAGCTAGTATTATCATAATATTATTATGATATGATTTGGTCAACTATTTGAAAGTAGGCTGACCGACTGACTCGCCGAGTAGGAACACCCCTTTAGGGATTGGAATTTTTGAATCTTCCGGTATAGTATGATGTTTTGTTCGATTATTATATACATATAAGTATCTGTCAGCTTATTGTGTACCTATGAAATAAAAAGATCTTGTCGCTTCTTTTTACTGTTTTTATTTATTGTTTAAATTATTTTGTGAATGACTTTAAAGTGAAAAGTGGGCCTTTTTCAATTTACATGATGTTTTTTTTTTTTTTTAATTGAAAGACTGCTAAATACGACATCATCTCAATCTGACAAGTTTTTACAACCAACCAAAATGTATAGAAAATTCATTAAACGCTAGGTGACATGCCACAAAACAATGAATTTTCTATACATCCTAATTCTGTAACAACCAATCTTTCTGCACATCGATTTTGCACCTTGATTTCGTAAAAATAACGTGCCTTATCGAATGCAGGAAGGTCGTGATATGTGCCTCCCGACTACCGATTGTGATATTATGACGAATTAATAATGTTTAGTATTTTGGTATTATTAGAATAAGATGTCAAAATGACGTTAAAAAAAATAGTTTATATCAAATGAAGCTTGAGTTTTATTTTCTAATCACTTCCTAAATTAAAACCTGCAATACAATGCTTATGATATTATAGGTTTTACCTATAATATCCATAATATTAGGGGTTAAAGTATGAAATTACGTTTTTTTTTTATTAGCTTTAACGCTTATAAGAACTGCGATATTACAGAAAATACAAAACACAAAGAATCCAATAAATACCTAAATTCGAAAAAAGAATAACGTACTTTTAATATAAAGTTTATATGAACTTATGATTCCGAGTCAATCCAAAGATGACTTTAAATCAACCCACATGCTCAAAACAGCTCAGCACCGTACCGCAATCAAGCGCCACGCCCGTACCGTTTCACATAAAGCACTCTATACACCGAAGTCCAGGTTATACCCGCGCCACTGCGCTGGGCTCGTTTTGCGTCTATCGTTGTGGAAGACAGCCTAGCCAAGTTACGATCGTTTCGTTTGCGTCGAACGCCTCGAGTAGGCCACGCCTCCGATTTCTTTGTTCTGACCACGTGACTGAACGTTGAGATGACGTCAGAACAAAGGAATCGGAGGCGTGGCCTACTCGAGGCGTACGACGCAAACAAAACGATCGTAACTTGGCTAGGGGGGCTGATCTTGACATCAGGCGAGAGACCATCAAATATAAGCCGCCCTCCAACATCTAATACCTATAAAACAATGGTGTTTTAACGTATCCACACTACACGCACATATACAGCTATATTAGCCACATAAGAGTACATGATCGCAACCCATACTTGCACTGACAACAGAAACTAGACACCATACCTGAAATCAGCAAGGGAATATAATATATACTATGTTAAGTTTGTCTCCATGTAGCACTCACTCCTATCAAGATCGGAGACTCTAAACTCGAAGTTGTGGATGATTACGTTTACCTGCGACAGACAGACGGTCCAGTTGAGTAGGTCTTACTTCGAGAAAGAGGTCAATCGTCGAATCTGACTCGACTGGGAAGAAACGTGGTCGGTTATAATCAAATGGGCATAATCAAAAGGCTTAAAGTCACTGAAAGGGCAATGTAAAGAGCTATTCTCGGAGTTTCCTTGTGTGATCGCCAGAAACGAAAACATAACCGCAGGACAACCAAAACCACCGACATAGCCCGAAGAATCGCCAAACTTAAATGGCAGTAGGCAGGGCACATTGCTCACAGAATAAACGGTCGATGGGGACAAAAGGTTCTGGTGTGGCGACCACGTACCTGAAGACGCAGTTAGACGGCCTCCCACAATGCATCCTCTCCATCGGTGGACTGATGATCTGGTGAGAGCCACGGGAATCGTTATGGCGATACTTGGGGAGGCCAATGTCCAACAGTGGAATCATTTCGGCTGAAATGTGATATGATAATGATACTAAGTTTTGGTTTACAAACAATAGTTAGTATATATTAAATATGGGGGACTAGCACAAAAGATCCAGAAGGGTCGAAGTACTCTGGCTTTAAGGCCAGCCCCACATCAAGATAAGATAAGATATATTAAATATACCTTTATACTGTTGTGGGACATTGTTATGGGCATACAGGCTGGTATGATTATGAGCACCTGGTGGGTAGGTCCTCCGCTCAAATACTTATTTCACAATTTGAAATATAAAACATAAAAAGAGCAATATAATAAAATTGGCTCTGAAACCATAAAATACATAACACAAAGCATGTACATATAAAGACAAGTCACGAATATTCTTAGTTTGTAAAATGTGGAGTATTTTGTATTTAGTAATATTAGCTTTAATTTGTGTTGACTGTAAACTTGATAGAGACAGTGATGTGTCTGTTGGTAAGTACTTGGTACTTCAGATCACTGTTTGATGAAGTCTGTTTCGCCCTTCTCTCCACCTGACTGCGACTCAAGCGGTGAACAGCGAATGTGGCGTAACAGGTCAGCAGATTAGGATTAGATGCGGCATTTCTTTGCAACTTATCCTTGCAGCAGGTCTACTTCTCTTCTGAAAGTCCGTCGAGCTGTGCGGATACTATATCCGATGTGATACGTCGAGCTATGGAGTTTTTCATCCCTTATAGAGATGTACCCACCGGAGGCTCAGCTCACCCATGGTCATGGTCAATTACAATTACAACACATTAATCTGCCACATTCAATATACTCATAACATACTTACTCAACATAGTTTTTTCTCATAAGACCTTCACCTGGGAAACGTTCGAAGTAGCGATGACAAGATTCGTTTTGTGACCGCCAACCGACGTCACGGACACCACAACAAGCCAGGCCTTCGTATCAGGAACGAGCACCAAGTCTTCATCACTGACAAGAAGACGAACTTGAGGATCCGCGGAGGCAATGCGACGGATACGAAAAACTTCCCATATATGGCGGCCATCATTATAAATGGACGGTTGTGGTGTGCTGGTGCTATTGTGGATATAAACTGGGTTGTTACTGCAGCCCATTGTTTGAATTAGTAAGTAAAACCAGTCAGACATTTGTAGATCTTTGACAGTCGGAACGGATAGGGCCTTGCCACATTACTATGGCGCTGCGTCTTTAAGAGCTCATACACACTAGTGGCATGTTGCCAACGGCAGAGGCAACTGCAGCCGTCTACGCATCGGCGGCAGCCGTCGACCTATAGTGACACTTGACACATACAACGGCTGCCGCTGATCTTCAAAGTTGGAATGTCGACGGCTGCCGCCGCTCCGTGTCGACGGCTGCATTTACATCTGCCGTTGGCTACATGGCGCTTGTGTTTGTGAGCTTTAAGGGTAAACGGTGCTGCGCCGTGCCGAGCCGTCAAGTCAACTTAAGTAGCTGGTAATAAAGGTCAGCTTACTAGGTTTGTACCAGATCTGTCCGACCAATCGACATGGACTGAGCGATAAGCATCAGCATAATCAGGTTTAAAGTGAAAACAGACAGAAGAGTGCGTAAAAGAAAGCCTCAACGTATGAAATTTGACCACACAGGTTGTCCAAGTCCTGGATGACGACATAGGTTATTTCTTCTCCTCTTCATTTCTTTAGGATAAATATACGGATACTGACAGAAACCAGTAGCTGATAACCCTTGTCTCCCACAGCGTCCTCAGTGTCTCTCCCCTAAAATCTCTGGGACAGTTCGTCAAAATCCGCGTGGGGAGTTCCAGGCCCCACGAAGGAGGTAATCTTGTCGACGTGGCGGGAGCTGTCCGACACCCCAAGTTTGAGGAGGAACCCGTACCACATGCTGATGTAGCGCTGTTGAAACTTTCTGAAAATCTCGGTCAGTACTTAGTATATGTAATATATATTTAGTAGAAACTAAAAGAGGTACCAGCTTGTACAATGCGTTCCAAATAAGAATAGAATCGATTGTCATGTCGTGACGTCACGTCATACTGTCAAATCGCAATAAATCGGGCAAAATTGAAGAACTCAGAGATGAGCAAAATTGAAGAACTGGATTCTGAACTTTTTTCGTTCACAGTTCGTAAATAAATTAAATTTTATTAATTTCTTGTTTTACTCATCATAATAATTCTTCGATTTGACAGTATGATGTGACGTCACAATATGGCAATCGATCCTATTCTTATTTGGAACGCATTGTAATTGTACTATAGGGTTAAGTACAAAAAACTCAAGGTAGGCTAACGATTTCGGACTTATATACTAAATCATATAAGTATAATATTCCCACAGCTGCGAAATAGCCTCCTGTCTAGGAGAGGTATGAAGCCGGAGGAGTTACTGATAATTTCGCACTTTAAAAGAAACGGAGAGATTACGGTCTCTCTCTCTTTATACTTTCCCACCACTCAAGGCGGTTGGTGAATGTCACATCATCATCATCATCATTTCGGCCGAAAGACGTCCACTGCTGGACATAGGCCTCCCCCAAGTGTCGGTCCTGTGCCTCTCGCATCCATCGGACTCCCGCAACCGTTACCAAGTCATCGGTCCACCTTGCCTTCCAATGCTACGTCTTCCGGCACGTGGTCGTCATTCCAGAACCTTTCGGCCCCAACAGCCATCCGTTCTGCGAGTAATGTGCCCTGCCCATTGCCACTTAAGGTTGGCGATTCTTCGTGCTATGTCGGTAACCTTGGTTCTCCTGCAGATATCCTCATTCCTGATTCGATCACACATGATCAACAATGTCATATGTCTTTGAATTTTTGGTTCTAAGACATGCCGGTTTCCTTACAATGTTTTCCTTCACCGTTTTGAGTGCAGTGGTGATGAAATAAATTAGTAGAGAAGTACAAAGTAAAGCACCTGCTTGGGTTTGAATCCACGACATGCACTCGTGAGTCGTGGCCGTTACCCACTTCTGCACTACTGTACTGCAATTACCGGAAAACGAAACAAATATTAATGCTGCCGAAACAAAACATGGATAAGTAGTATTTTGATATTTAATACCATATCATTTATTTATTTACTTAATCTTCATGCAAAAAAAGGTACAAAGGCAGACTTAAACCCTTAGGCATTCTCTACCAGTCAACCTAGGGTAGTGGAGAGACAATATGGCAGGTGCATAAAAAAAAAAGAAAATATTATTTAGACAACAAGTACTACAAAATTATATATTAAACATAAACTAAACATACATATATATTTAATAAAATGCTATTACAATAGTGTCGGAATGGTCTATCATTGATTTCATAATTGTTTATTTTGACAATTTTGATAATCTACTAATATAATAGCGTCATAATGACTTTCCAATGGTCAACCACTGACACTTCATTGAAAGAAGTGGCATTGAATTGTAATCTCGTACATATTGACAAATGAATGTCTGACATATGCGGTAATCTGCTAAAATTGTGACGGTTCCTTTGATCAGTGATCTACCATTAGAACGTCATTCTGCAGTCAGTGCTTTTAATAAGCTCGATATTGTCATTCTACCACAACTCTATGACGAGACCATTGACCGGTCAATGATCGATCATTATGAATTAGCAGATTACGAACTTTTTGCAAACTGACAATGGGATCGTGTTGGACTTAAAAATTTATAAAAATAGCAGACTTGGGCCCTGATTTCAACCCACAGCCAATAGTATAAAAAAGAAGGCTTTAACCACCATAACGATTTTGCTTCCAGAGTGTTCTTAGTGTGAGTTTGTTTTATATTAACTCGATGGATGCGTTTGTGACGTTCGACGCTCCGATTGGCGCGCTCCGAGCTCTTAACCAATTAGGGATCCAAACACGGTAGACGTAAAAGGGTGATTCTTTGAAGCCGAGAGAATGTCTCATTCATCTGGTTTAGTTTTTTCTTTAAAATTGATATTTTTATTTGCATATTAGTTTTCCCCGATCGCTAAATGTATCAAAGGCACTCACTCATTTGCGTCCAGTGGCTTATGACACAAAATAGATGGGTACGAAAACTAGGCCAGATGAATGAGACGTTCTCTCGGTTTCATATAATATAATACTTCGTTCTTTGTGTAGATTTGTATTGCAGCTCTCCACTTTGTGTGTCTAAGGGGGAACTGAAGCCCTACCAAGAGCTTTTAACGCAATCCATTTTACGACCTAAATTGAGCTGTTATAGGGATGGAGCTATTTAGGGTGTACAGCTCTATCCCTCTTGGTAGCTTGCACGCTTGCCATTTTAAGACGTCATGGTAAGACCCTGGTTTGTTTCAGATTTCCACAAACACGTGAACCTGATCAAGATATACGAGGGTGTCAAAGAGCCGTTCGCGCAGAGCTTTATCGTGGTCACCGGGTGGGGGGCCACCAGGGTAATGTCTAAGTTGCTTTGTAGCGACATCTATATTAATGAACAGGTCCGCTCAGAACTGTGTGGTTCTTTCTTCAAAAGACCATCTCAGACTCAAATCTGCATGGTTCTCATATGATTTGACCATTACATGTATGCTGTGTGTAAAATTATTTAGGTAGTAAAAGAGACTTTGACCCTTGAATTTGTTTCGGTGTTTCTTCTCAGGGTAATCAGCTAGAAAACACCGGCTTCATCTAGTTTAAATTGACAAAAAAAATATGTGTAAAAGTTTTTTTTTAAAACCTATTTGCAAAATAAATATGATTTATCAATTTGTCTTCTCTTTTCTGCAAACTATAAAAACATCATCATTGTTATGATCATTCTTATCGAACGTTTTAAATGTAAACCAAGTTTTTGTCTCATTTGTTAATTTATACCTTTACTAGTGGTCCCGACAGACGTTGCAAGTTGGCTATTCGTCAGAAAAAAATTGAGAACCACCTACCTAGTTCAATTGTATTTTCAAACCACCCATGGAACCATCCTAGATCCATGGACATGGAATTTCATCCAAATCGCTCAAGCCAATAGTCAGTTTCATCCAAATCGCTCAAGCCTGAACAGTCAGTTTCTAAAAAAAAAACTGTGCAAGTGCGAGTCGGACTCGCGCCCTGAAGCCCTGACGGTTCCGTACAAACTTACTTATATTAAGAGTTCAATTCCTGATTGGAGTCTGAAGTTTTTTCGAAATCGCAAAAAAAAAAAAAGTTTGTGACGTAACAACAAATTTTCTGTTTTTAAATTTATTCCTATAATTATAAGACCTTGCTATAAGCAAAATTTCAGGATTCTGAGTCAACAGGAAGTACTCTAGAATTTTGGTTTCCTTGAGTGTTAAAATATACGTTTTTTGCGACATAAATGGCCATAATTATCTTTTTTTCCGTTAACTTAGAAGTCTGATTTTGTCACAGCTTCAAGGGACCGTCCACGCGTTCCCGAGATAATGGGTCTTGACAGACAGACGGACGGTCGGACAACAAAGTGATCCTATAAGGGTTCCGTTTTTTGCTTTTGAGGTACGGAAACCAAGAAGCCTTATTTTTGGAAACTGACTACGACTTACTAACGGAGTTTCCTTTAGTATGTCATGTTCATTTTCATGGGCAGAAGTATTTTTCAAAATATGACTACGCCTTTCCTATACCATTAGTGTCAGATACAATAATACCTGTTTTATTTTAATTGTACAGGGCTCAGATACCATGTTCAGGGAGCATACTCCTGACCTGATGACGGCTCGGCTGAAGGTGCGGTCACAACACTACTGCATGGACGCCTACCAGCTCGTCAACGGCTTCCAATTCACTGCCGACTTCTTCTGTGCTTCGTTGAGGAATGGCACCAGGGATGCATGTTTGGTAAGCCTTGCACTACTGGTACTAGGGATGCCTGCCTGGTACAAGTTTGTTTTGTTTGGTCCTTATATTGGTTTTGGTACTCTAGGCAAAAAGATTTGGAGCCTTACCCAATCAATTTGGCCACGGGAATTTTTGAATGAGATAGTTATTCGATTTTATTTCTCACCCGAAAAAAAGGCTATGTAGACTTCACAAGTGCACTTGTCAATGGCTGCGGAAAGCTGCGGAAAGAAAAAAAAATCCTACTCACAATTAAATTATTTTATAGGTCATCGTAGATGATGACATGATAACAGAGCTAGATAATAGTTTTCGTAAACAAATTTATTTGTATAACCCATTAAAACATCTAAAACAATGTCATAAAACGCATCATTGAGTCTGATTGCTCGGAACAAAGACCGAGATTACAATCTAGTATTGTCTGCAATGTAAATCTAGATATGTTTCATATTTTCTAAGTTAAAAATAATAATTAAATGCTTTATTTGTATTTTAGACAATTTTACAATCCTTATATTATACTTCTGCCAAACTGCATAGCAGTTTGTTGGCAGACGTAGCTCCCGTAATGGCAATTTTTGCAATATAAATATTACACAAATATCATATCCAATTCAATTCAGTTCAATCCAATTCAATTCAATTCAATCTAATATAATTTCAATTCAAGTTGATTTAGCGTGTGTACATACATGTATAGGATATTCCGAAGCCTATACTGAACAGAATTATCTAGGCCTAAACCGTATTCAAAAAGCAGTTAAAGAGTTTTTGGTGGTTATTTTTATTGGGTTATTGTAATTATTCACATATTCTTAGTGAATATTGTGATGTAAAATTGGTAAAGTTTTGTATCTTAAGTGTCTGCACAACTGGTCAATATATGGCATCATTGTAACTCGCGCGATGTTGGTAAAATGAAGTAAAGAATAGCGTATTACACTAATTTTTGAAGTGTCCCAATTAGATTCTACAGTGCTAATAAACTACTATAAAAAAATCACAAAAATTTTATTCAGTCACTAAGTACCCTAAAAATGCATTTAAAATTTACGTTTTCAAATTTCGCGCGTAATTTGACGAAAATGCAGAACGCAGTGAGTTCCATATTTACTCTGTGGTCGTGAGTTCGTGACATCAGTTGGCTGTGTAAACAAATGTTCTGATATTGTTCTGCTACGCAGACGACACGCTGGTCCTGGCGCGGTGAGAATCGTACCAGGTGGCGGTCGAACTAGCGACACGCGGGGTTGGGACAGTCGTGGGCAGGATCCAGGAGTTGGGACTCGAGGTGGCATTGCACAAGTAGTGGCCATGTGCTTTCACGGCCCTCGGAACGCGCCACCTCCGGGTTCCCAACTAACGGTAGGAGGAGTCCACATAGGCGTCGGGTCGACGATGAAGTACCTGGGACTCGTTCTCGACAGCCGATGGGATTTCGAGGAGCATTTCCGACGTCTGGCTCCCAAACTAAATCGGACTCGGGCTGCCCTCGGGCGGCTCCTGCCCAACCTGGGGGGTCCAGACGCCTCCTGCTGGAGGCTCTACGCGGGGATCCTTCGGTCCATGGCCCTTTATGGTGCACCAGTATGGGCGCCAGCGCTGCGGAAGCAGCCGGCGGCCCGGCTGAACACATGCCAGAGGGTCATGGCCATACGGATGGTGCGAGGATACCGGACGATTTCCCGCGAAGCGGCGAGCCTCCTTGCTTGCCAGCCACCATGGGATCTGGAGACAACAGGCCTTGCTCACATGCACGATCTGCGCATGGAGATGCAATGCCGGGGTGAAACTCCGCTGCCGCGACAAATCGCAGCATGGCGGACAGAGTTCCGGTGGATTCTCATGGAGAAATGGCGGCAGCGACGGCATGCCACAATTATGGCGGTAAGTCCCCTCTTTGAGGCGTGGTTGGAAAGACCTCACGGCGTCCTCACCTTCCGCATGACGCAGGTTCTCACCGAACACGGTAAGCTCGGGAAGTTCCTGCACCGGATTCGTGCGGAAGCGACGCCCGGGTGTCGCCACTGTGTGGACCACCCGGAGGACACGGTGGAGCATACGGTGGAGGTGTGCCCCGCTTGGGCAGAGCAACGCCGTGTCCTCGTGGGGGCGATCGGCGGCGGCGATCTCTCGCGTCAGGCCTTGGTACAGGCCATGGTCCGGAGCGAGGAGGAATGGCAGGCGGTCGCTTCCTTCTGCGAAGCAGTAATGCTAGCAATGGAGGCGGCCGATCGCGTGAGGCAACGGTCCTCACGCCCAAACCGCCGCCGGGATTCCGATCCCAATTTCCGGCCACCGTAGGCGTGGGCTTGCGGACGGCGAGCAATAGGTAGCCCGCTGTCAGACCGTTCGGTAACCGTCCGGACCGAGCCCAAGTCGTCGACGGCGCGTATTGTTCCACGCGCGCCTCAGGGAGATGTCAGTAAATCGTAGGGGCCCAGCAGGGTCGAAGCCTACTGGGGCCATGGGTAGTGTGAAACCCGGGGCCCTGGGACGAAGGCAACGAAGGAACAGGAGTGGGTTTCTAGTCAGTAAAAGTCTGACACTATCTCCCGCTCCGCCCAAGAGCGCTCACGAGTGAAATTCCTGCAAGATGTGATTTCGTAGCCAGCTGCAGGCGACAGCAGCAGGTTACATTGCTGGTTTCCACGAAATAGGTTTCCTTCCGTAGCTAACGACTCATCGCGTCGCCTGCAGCCGGTTACTAAATTTAACATTTAGTCAATAGATACATCTTCAAACGATCCTAAAGCGCTTGAACGACATTGTCAGAGTAGCGTTGTTGGTACCTACCAAATATTTATGAAATTGCCCATGAGAACAATACTTTGATCACGCCACATATAAAGATTATAACTATTAATAATAAAACTGTCTCTATTTAGGTACGTATTAAAACCAGTGAGCCACTTGTACACTACAGATACCAGCACGAATCTTGAGCGCTCGGCGAAAAAGTGGGGATCGACTTTCGCATCGTGCACACACATCGGCGAGCCAATCACTGAACAAGGATTGCACTCCCCGCCCCCGCGTTTCACTTCATATCACTAAAGAGACCCGATATTTCACTTCTGCGCAAGTGGAAGTCAGGGCTCAAGATCCATGCCGGTATCTGTAAATGTAGTGCAACCAAACTTGGCACGAGGCGTTCATAAAATTTATCTTGCTGACGCAAATTGCCTCCAGTTCGATGCAGGCGCCCCGGCCGTGCAACAGAACCGACTCATGGGGATTATGAGCTTCGGGCCCGAGCGCTGCGGCCATGAGTACCAGCCTGCCGTCTTCGTCAAGGCCTTCTACTTCAGGTGAGCCACCGATAAGATGTAGAAGCAAAGTTTGAAAAGAGTGCTCATAGGCGTATATAGGCGGGTGAATTTGCCGCGCGCCTGCACTTACACAAAAATCAGGCATGTCAGAGGCTGACACTGGCTTCCCCTAATACAATACAATTACACTAGATACACCAATGTGAAACAGTTTGGCTATGTTGAGATGATAAATGAAAGGTGACTAACAAAAATGACGATGGAGAAGTGGATGCCGTGATTTTTAACCTTTTTTTGATCTAGGACCACTTTCGTTTCATTGTTGTTTATATGTGGGGGGGCACAAGTGGTGGACGGGCAAAAAAAAATCAACAATAACGTTAGAAATAAACTTGCAGTATCATACATACTTAAATTTCATTTGTACAAATTTTTATTTTTATTTTCTTAACTCGTGATAATTTGATTTTCTTCTAAGTATGTACTTTGGTAGAATCTTCAAAGTACAAAAAATACCGCCTCCTAAATCCGTCCTTGGGCCTTAATGTGACGTGTTAAAATGTCCGGCTTGCGAGCGATAAAGAGGGATGATCCATCCCTTTAACAGTTCAGTTTAGGTCGTCAAATGGATTACATTAAGAGCTCGTGGCCTCAGAAGTCTAAAAGTAAATTTAACTAGGTACTGCCTAATTAGAAGGATATACAGACTTTATTGGTGATGTTCTTCATAAAGATCATAACCGCCATAATGGAAGCAAAGAGAGTAGGTATTTAAGGATCATGCAGGAGTCATCATCATCATTTCAACCGAAAGACGTCCACTGCTGGACATAGGCCTCCCGCATCCATCGGACTCTCGCGTGAAGTATACAGGTCTGGTCTTTGGAATGGCCTATGGCGGACCTACGTACACACGACATGATCTCTTTCCCCATAGGTTTAAGCTGAAACTACTTCTGCATGTTCCACGTACCGGAAGACGTAGAGTTGGAAGGCCTCCTACAAGGTGGACCGATGACCTGTTGAGGGTCACGGGAATCCGATGGATGCGAGATGATACACAGGACCGTTCGTTATGGCAAAACTTGGAGGAGGCCTATGTCCAACAGTGGACGTCTTTCGGCTTGATGATGGTGCTGTTGTTATTCGTACCAATTGTCCTAAATACTAGATAGAAACTATATGAGGTACACTTTGCAGAGACTTCGTGAAATCTACGATATCTTCATACAAGACGACTGGTGAGCTGATCGATGCGGTCCAAGAGATCGACCCGACCAAGGGTCGCTCGTCCCTGCTACATGAGGGCATCATACCGAAAGTACCGCAGTCAATGAAGAACCAGCCAATATGGGACTTCGAACCTGATCGAAATCATGACTAATTGGTGATATTTTTCGTAAATTGAATAAAGGATATTTACAAACCTTGTTTTTATAGACTGTGCGTTAGTTGGACAATAGCCTTATAAACTATGTACTCATTTATTTATAAAAAAACGTTTTTTCAAATTAAGAGTTCCAACGTAGAAACTATGCATTTCAAAGGGCAAGCAAAGTCAATGGCAAGCAATATCAATGACGTATAACTCCGACTTTCTTCTAACAAAAAAACTCTTTGTTCTTGGTTTAATAGCTTTCGCTTTGGAGATTTTGTCTTGTAGCCGCCCTGAGAAGAAAAGTTATTCGTGAGGTAAAATTTCCCACGTGAAAGTGATTGAAACAAAAATAGACATCCCATTCATTAGCAGTTTAAAGTTCGTTTAAATATGTTTCCACGGTAGAACTCATTTTAAACCATAATGCGAGTTTTCTTAGATTACATACAAAAACTTATAACCAAGTAATGCGATATTACAGACAATACATAACACAAAGAAACTAATAAATACCTAATTTCGAAAAAAAAATAACGTACCTTTAATATAAAGCTTATTTGAACTTACCTATATTTCCAAGTCAATCCAAAGATACAAGTATAATACTTCAAAGCAGCACGTTTTAAAAAACGGCAATTCCACCAATTATTTCTGGCTCACTGCTTCAGGGCATCAGCTCTGTGCGATCAGGATCGGTTTGTTCGGCATATAGTAGACATGTTCTGCCCATACTGCACTACTTTTGAGCACAACTGACGTCATCATCGTCATCATCATTTTAGCCGAAAGACGATCATGTTGGACATTCATGAAGTTTACTTGAATTATGTTATTTCAAGTCAGTCCGAAGTTAGGATTCCGTACAAACTTACCTATGGAAACAATTTAATTCCCGAATTGAGGTACGAAAATTTTTCGGAATCGCAAAAAGTATTTTTTTTTTTGTGACGTTACCGCAAATTTACAGTTTTCCCTAAACTTGTGCTATATGGCCTTGCTTAATGCCAAATTTGAGGATTCTAGGTCAATGGTAAAGTACCTGTAAGTACCCTATGAATTTTGATTCCCTTGAGAGTGTCGAAATATACGTTTTTTGCTACATAAACGGCTGTACCTTTTTTAACTCAGAACTTTGATTTTTAACCACAGACCTGAGCCTGGCCTGAGGTTTAGTTTTATTTTAACTCGATACCTCCACGTGTTCCCGAGATAAAGGGTCTTACAAGGGTTCCGTTTTTTTCCTTTTGAGGTACGGAACCCTAAAAAACGCTAATTTCATAGATAAGTACCTATTATTTAATCTAACCAGAACCTACGCTTTATAAGCACTAAAGAACATCTATTTATACAGTTTTATTTGCACCATTAATGCGCTAAGTACAGCATCATGCGATTTAACTACTCTTGTCAATATTTAATCTAATTATCACAAAAGAGATAATCATAGTGAAGCTATAAGCAGGTATTATAACGAGTACCTATATAAAGCACTAGCCAGGGGCGCCGGCTTTTAGAGAAACTCATGGGTGCTCATGCTTATTTGATGACTCGAAAAAGTAGCTACTTACGCCCAGATATGTGGCACACGTGTGCGCAGTGTAGTTCTACCTTTAGTTACCATTTGGGAATCGAACCGCGAGAGGCACGCAGTGCCGCAATAATTTGTTTAGGCGCTGTACAAAAACAGTACCATTTTTCGCTGTTTACGAAGGAGCATCAAAATTTAAAACCAATATCGAAACCGAATCGATTGTTTACTTATGTATAATTTTGATCCGTAGAACAATGGTGGCCCAGTGGCAGTAGCCTCCGCTTAAAAGTTACGTCGTGGGTTCAAAACCAGACAGGCGTTTTACTTAGTGTATTTTTATCATTACTACTGCTCTCAAAATAGTAATGGAAAACATCGTAAAGAAACCGACATGTCTTAGAACAACAAATTCGTAGTGTGACATCCACCAACCTGGATCCTTGTGGTGGATTAACTTCTTACAGAGAGGTCTGACTCCCAGCTGTGGGAACATTTTATTGTTAATTATACTTATGCTTATGCAGTAGATTGCCACTTTAATAATAGCAGCAGCATCTGTATTCATCATTTTCGAAAGACGTCCACTGCTGGACATTGGCCTCCCCCAAGTATTTTGTTCTAATGCACAGAGGTTGCTGCTGCCCATTCTCTGGTATGTCCTTACGACACCCACGGGAAGAGATGAGATGGTGTTATTCTTTACGTCCAGACACCATACGGAGCGTCTGTATTATACTCGTATAAAAGGATAAGACCTGGCTCACTCACTGATTCATCAACGCCTAGCGAAAATCCTTGAGCCTGCCGTCGGGCGTCCGGTAACCGTCCGGACCGAGCCCGAATCGTCGTCGGCGCCTAGAGTTCCACGCGCCTCAAAGAGATGTTAGCAAAACCGTAGGGGCCCAGCAGGCTGAAGCCTACTGGGCCCCTACTAATCCAGAAACGCAAGGCAAAAAAGGGACATAGGTGGGTTTTAATCAGTAAAAGTCTGACACGCCCTCCCTGCCCTAGAGCGGGAGAAGTCATTGGATCATATCCCACCTTAAAAAAGACTGGCCTGTTGGTCTAGTGGTTAGTGACCCTGACTGCTATGCCGGAAGGTCGTGGGTTCGATTCCCACCCAGGACAAATGTTTGTGTGATGAGCACGATCATTTGTTCTGTGTCTGGGTGTAATTTATTTATAATATGTATATATTTAGAAATATATAAGTATGTTTATCAGTGGTCTAGTACCCATAACACAAGCTCTGCTTAGCTTGGGACTAGACGGCGTTGTGTGATAGTTGTGGAATATTATTATTATTTATTATTTATTTAAAAAAAAAATAGACCCTTGCACCTAGAACGCTGCAATTTTGCACAGTTGTTCTTTTATGATGTATACAAAGAACAGGAAAAGGTTTCCAAAATATCACTCCCTAAGGGGATGAAACAAGTGAAGTACTTTGAAAGTATGGAGAAACTTACTTTGACGAGTGAAGCTGCTAGTGGAAGCTAATTTTTATTTTTTTTCTTCGGCTGGTTTGGGGAATCCTACTGGACGCCCAGGCTGTCTCACAGACGAGACAGTCTGGGTAGTGCCAGACCCCTACTGACTAAAACCACACTCCTGCCTTACATTTAAACCACGGACTTGACGTCAGTGCCCTTGTTTGATAACTAATTATACATAATTTGCTTCTGGGCAACTCCACGTGCAAGTGGCGTCTGGGCAACTCCAGAGCACCTTTCAGCGATCGCAATAAATCCCGTCAGAATTTAGAGTTAAGAGGCCACCAGCCCGAAGCAATACCCAAGCAACAACGACCCACATACGCATAAAAAATCAGGAATCTCCCAACCTTCAACACATGTACAATACACATCGGCAGAAGCTACTCGTAGTTGCCTTTTAAGAGAGCATCAGCGACGTTCATTAGTCTCTCAAAGTGTACTGTGTGTAAAGAAATCTATTCTAAACGAGTTCATCTTCAATGGATCGCGGCTCTATCCATCTGTCTCAGGACTCCAGTTCTATGCTAGTAGGGCCAGTATACTTAAAAAAAAAAAAAAAAACTATCAAAAATGTTTGATACAGGGCCCCTGTGGGTCTAGCTACGCCACTGATTCTACATCTCTTTGCATCCCAAACCAAATAGCTGTCACATTATTTACAAACTAAATCTCTGATGCTGATTCTATATAGTGCGGCGCGTAAGTGTCAAACTAAAGGCGCCTGTGTTCATGGAACCAGAAAATTAATTCCAATAACAAACCTATTACTAACAGGAAAATTACCCATTGATTTCAATGAAGACATCACTACAAATGCGGCATCACCGTATACATACGTATGGAAACGTTGATGCTTTCTTTGAATCCGGAGGGAAACCCAATGACTGAATAAACCACTAGGAACCATGTTTAGGCTAACCCCGACTTCAATAAACAATAGTCTTTAATTCTCAGCAATCAAGGTCTTAATTCGTTTGTTTCACTGCTGAAGAACGGTCAACGAAATCGGGCAGCCGGTACGCCGCCAAATCCGCACAGCACTTGATAAAATGCATTCCATTTAATTTTAAACTTTATCGCTGATAGATAAGGAGCATTTGAGGAAAACTGACGAGTATGACATAACATTGTGTTTGCATAACTGTTTGCTAGTACACATGCTCAAATGATTATAGGTTATAAAAGTAGTCGCTTGACAGACGTCAGTTGGAACGCAGGCGCATGAAAATAATCGCGAAATTTTTTGACATTTTAAATGAAAACGTAAACCGCGAACTACAAAAAGTGATAAGACAATAAATAGTGTTTATGCACTGTCATGAATCTATTTTTAGTTCCAGTGTCTTGTTAAAAAATAACCTACAAGCGACATTGTTTTTTTTTACTTAATTTCGGATTCAGAGAACGCATTTATTCAGCCAGCAGTATGGACCGGCGGAAAAACGAAAGTAGTTCTAAAAGGCAGATTTTGACCGCTTTAGTAGGTAAGTACTTTTCAAGGGTGATTTATTAAATATATATAGATTTTATTGTTTTTAAAAGGACTTCATTTGTTGTTATGACAGTCACGTTCGTCTGACGCACCCTTTGGATGCTAATAGTCGTGTACTTTAGCTTACATAGTCAGAAATAAAGCGGTCAAGTGCAAGCCGGACGAGTAATGCAGTAGTCACAATATAATAATTATTTCTAGCATAGTGCATAGTAGGTCAATTTTATGCAGCCGGAATGCATTTTAAATTATGTTGGATGCACCATGCATACCAACAGAACACTAACTGAATATTTTTGTCGATAAATAGCTTATAAGAGTTTTTTAACAATTATTTAAAAATGAGACTTTATAAAAATAAGTAACATATAAACAAATGTTTTGGTCCATGGAAAGTGTCTGACACTTACTTTAGAATAATATTTTACAAAACTTATATAAAAATCAGCCATACAAATTTAAGTAACCCTTATTTTTAGTTACCGTTCTCCCCTGTTATCTGCCCAGGGGTCACAAGGAGAGCTCCACAAGCTCACAGATATTCAAAGCCATAAGACGCTAATGAGAACCTAAGAAACTTTAGGTTCTCAGTAGTTATCCATGTGAAAACAACTTATGTCAAATCGCTCTGGGACGTTGGACTATAAGAAAATACAATATCCTAAGCAAGATCACGATACACACACGTCCATCTATCTATCCGTCTATCAACGGGATGTATCTCATCAGCCGTAAGAGGTAGAGAGATGAAATTTCACAGAATATGTATTTCTAATGCCGTTACATCAACAAATAATGTATTATACTAATAAATTAAAAGAGGTTCCCCATACAAGAAAAGTAATTTTGTCAGAGTTTTTGTTTTTGCTCGATTTTAATATTGTAGCACGGAACCCTTCTTGTGCAAGTCCGACTCGCACTTGGCCAGTATTTTTGTGTTTATCACTACCTATCTCACTTGATGATTAGCGATGATGTGGTCAACAATGGCGCACGCTTCCCTAGAAGTAACCTATTGAAGACATAGATCCTCAGGTTATGGCGATCAGAAAATACAGACTTCAACAGGGAGTTTCACTCCTTAGTTGTCATCATCATCATCATCATTTTAGCCGATAGACGTCCACTGCTGGACATAGGCCTCCCCCAAATGTCGCCACAATGAACGATTCTGTGCGTCTCGCATCCATCGGATTCCCGCAACCTTTACCAGGTCATCGGTCCACCTTGTAGGGGGCCTTCCAACACTGCGTCTTCCGGAACGCGGTCGCCACTTCAGAACCTTTCGGCCCCAACGGCCATCTGTTCTGCGAGCAATGTGGCCCCTGCCCATTGCCGCTTAAGTTTGGCGATTCTTCGTGCTATGTCGGCAACCTTGGTACTCCTGCGGATATCTTCATTTCCGATTCGATCACGCAAGGAAACTTGGCCTTTCCATTGCTCTTTGGGTGCCTTTGAGCCTTCTGATGAGGCCCATTGTAAGCGACCACGTTTCGGAACCATATGTCATCACTGGCAACACGCACTGATCATAGACTTTCGACTCCGTTCGACTCCTTAGTTGTACGCATAAAGAAAATATTCAAGAAACGATTTTGTGTGAGATGTCTACCCATAGATACTAACAAGAAACACCAGTGAATTTTCCTCTGTTTTTAACGAAGGGCAAGAATGTAGCGTCAGCCACACGGACACAATGAAGTGTTAACTTTCTACATAAGTAAACACGAAACTATTGCACGTATTTGATACTAATTCATTTAACTATTAGCAATACTATATTAAAACTTTCGCAAGTTTTATTTCACCGCATGATATTTTGAAGCAATACATTTTGACACCTTCAAGGCCAGTTCGAGAGGTTCCTCTTTCGGATTTAGGTGGAAGAAACGCCCTGGTGTCACCATTCCACGGACCGCCCGGAGTACACGGTGAAGCATACGGTGGAGGTGTGCCCAGCTTGGGCAACACCACCGTTTCCTCTTGGAGGTGATCGGCGTCGGCGACGTCTTGCGCCCGGCCCTGGTTCAGGCCATGGTGCGGAGCGAGAAGGAATAGAAAGCGTTCGCCTCTTTCTGCGAAGCAGTAATGCGAGCGAAGGATATGGCCGCAACCATGAGGGAACGAACACCCTCAAGCCCCAGCCGCCGCCGAAGAAGACGCCCCGGGCGCCAGGAGTCGCAAGGCGATTTCCGGCCACGAGCCGAGCCCGTCGTCCACTCGTCCGAAGGAAAAGGTCCGAGTCGACGGCACATAGAGTTACACGCGCACCTCAAAGAGATGTCAGCAAAAGTGAAGGGAGTGAAGGGGTGGGGGGAAGTAGGGCCGATGCTTACTAGGGCTGCGGGAGCGTCTGAAAGAGTGACCGTGGCCCTAGAACGAAAGGGCACAGCTGGGTTTTAGAAACAGAAAAAGTCTGACACTTCCCCTTGCTCCAGCCTAGAGGACGGACCGGACGACAGGATGACCGGACGGCGTTTTACCCATTGCTCGCCATCCGCAAACCTACGCCTACGGTGGCTGGAAATAGGAACCGGGATCCCGGCGGCAGGGGCGTGAGGGCCGTACCAGCGCGCGTGCGGCTGCCTCCTTCGCTAGCATTACTGCTTCTCAGAAGGAGGCGACATCCTGCTATTCTTTCTCGCTCCGGACCATGGCCTGTACCAGGGCCCGGCGCGAGAGGTCGTTGCCGCCGATAGCCCCAAGCGGGGCACAGCTCTACTGTATGCTACACCATAGACTCCGTCAAGACCGGGATAAGTTATTTGTTGATTTCCCATAGGAAAAAAAAAGGGTAAAGGTGAGTTACTGAATTGAGTATTTTGAGTTAAGAACGTCTCAAGCACTAAGTACATAAATGGCAATTTTGGCTGGTTTTAAGCTCAAAGTAGAGATTAAGAAATACTCAACTTCTAATGCATAAATCAGAAATCTCATGCTCAACAGATATGCTTGCGATTTGACCAACGCGGCAGTCACTATTGAAACATTCCTCCCTAAAAATTCCTTTCCGTAAAACACCATAATATAATATTATTATTTTTATTCTACCTATTCTTTCAGTTAGCTAATAAATAAGAAAGAAAGAAAAAAGAAAATATGTTTATTTGGCACACCATTATACATTAATCAACAATTAATTGATTAACAAACTAAAATTAAACAAAAAAAAATAAGGAAAAATAAAAATTAACAAACATAAAATAAAATTAAATAAAAGTTCAACATAATGCCAGACAACTACGTAGCAGTTGCAGTATGTAGCGACATCTATAACGCCACATAAGAACTAATCCTGCATCGCGCAACCAAAGTTCTCCGCGCGATTGGAACATAAACAGCCCGAAATCATCTATCGGGCAGTAGTAGCCCACCAGACATAACACCCGTCTGGTTGGAGGATCCTCCCATTTCAACAGAGGTTTGCGGGACTTTACTCTCTGTTCCGTCTACTTCCAAACTGGTGACCCTCGACAAAGAACGTCAGCGCAGCCTTCGTGCAGCAACTACTTCGTGACGTCATCATCACTTCCTCAAGCTTTCGAGCACCGAGCCATACAGCCAGCACCCACGGCTTTAAAGGGTATCCTGATACAGTTAGCTTTTGGGTTGGTTTTTCAGAGCGAACTTAACCATATCAATGATAGGGATTATTTTATCTGAAACAGGATTTGATAAATTAGTATTGTGCGCGCCAATTTGTGTTCTGAATGATTGATTTCGGACACATCTCAGTAAAAGTTTGCAATTGTTTGTTCATGAACCATCGTGTGCCAAATACACATGTTAATTTTCTTTCTTCTTTCTTCTTTATGTATTTAGAGAGGTATGCAGAACAGAGTGTAAAGTCCCTTAGACCTGCATTGAGATGGGAGGATTTTCCGACCAGACAAGTGTTTTGTCTGATCCGGGCAACTGCCCAATAGATGATTTCGGAATGTGGTATATGTTCAAATCACGCGAAGAACTCTAATTGCGCGATGCAGGATTGCATAGTTTTTAGTTCCTAAGTGGCTCAATAGATGTCGTTACAGGTATATATGGAAATACTAGCTTTTTCCAGCGGTTTTGCCCACGGGATAGCACAGAATTATGCCAAGGGAACATACTCCTGGGATAAAGGTATCTTATGTCCTATTCCTGGACATGCGCTACCCGTGTACTAATTTTCATCTCAATTCTATCAGTTGTTTTTTTTTTTAATATTCAACAACTATCACACAATGCCCAGTCTAATCCCAAGCTAAGCAGAGCTTTTGTTATGAGTACTAGACAACTGATAAACATACTTATATACACGTATTTCTAAATACATGCATATTATAGATAAATTACACTTAGACACAGAACAAATGATCGTGCTCATCACACAAACATTTGTCCTGGGTGGGAATCGAACCCACGACCTCCAGCATAGCAGTCAGGGCCACTAGACCAACAGGCCATTAATTTTTGTTTTAGCCTGAAAGAGTTATAAACGTACACACATTCAAACTTTCAAATTTGTAATATACCTATTAGAGATTATTATTTTAATTTTGTTCATTTTAAAATTAGTCGCTTGACAAACTTCAGTTGGAACGCAGGCGCATGAAAATGCGTTACCTTGAGAAGAGGGAAAATGTTGTAAAAATTAAGTAAGTACGTAGATTATTAATTTATCTTTTACATAAATTATTAGGCGATGCAACGTTGGAAGGCCTCCCACAAGGTGGACCGATGACCTGGTCAGGGTCGCTGGAATCCGATGGATGCGAGACGCACAGGACCGGTCGTTGTGGCGAAGAAGTAACTGACTTACTTCTATGGTATGGTTATTCCTTGCGAGAGTCTGTATTTTTCACACAGACTCCGACAGGAAATTCCATGTCTTAGATATACCTACGCAAAATAAATGTGTTCCTAAAACGTTTTGTGCATATATATATATATATATATTTTTATGGTGGAAAATCATTTAATGACAAATCTCGCTCTTGGGTGGAGCGAGAGATAGTGTCAGACTTTTACTGACTAAAAACCCACTCCTGTTCCCTCTTTGCCTTCATCCCGGGGCCCCGGGCGTCGCTTTCACACTACCCGTTTTGTGCATATGAGTGGGATGCCATACAGCTACCGGTGGCACAACGTCGTAGGTACGTTTAATCTCTAACCCCAGATTTCTGATTTAAGCATTTGAAGTTGAGTATTTCTCAAACTCAACTTTAGCCTGAAAACATTTAGCATTTTAAGTACGGTTTAAAATGTGTTTAACTCAAAATACTCAATTCAGAAACCCGCCCTTCATGTCTTTTATACCTTTATTTAAAAAAAATACACTGTCATTTCAATGTATCAGAAATTAACAAATCAAAGCTCTCGTTTCCGAATCATGTAATGAAATAAGGGGGGCATTCATTTATTACGTAAGACGATTTAGGGGGAGGGGGCGACCCCCCTCAGTACTTGTACTTGTGTAGATAATATAAAATAAGACATGGTCGACACCTTGTCTTACTTTTTATTATCTACACGGGGATAGGAAGGGGTCTTGATAGTTCTTACATCATACGGGCAACCGCACGAGTGCCGATGTACGCTCGGATGCATATAGGTAAAATATTTTCAGGGCAACGTACCCACGCCACCTGCACTGCACCTCCCCGTTTGTGAACGAAACGTTACTGGTTTGTGTAAAGCGTGGACCACGCCTGATTTGTACGTAGCGGCGCGTTGCGTGGCGTGGATCTTATGTAGCTCTGCAAGTCCAGTTTCCATATAAAATATATGGAGACCGACGCGCCCAGTTCGGTGTACATGGCCCACGTGTGCACAACGTAGTTCTACCTTAAACGAAACACTTATAAACGTTCCTAAAAATTGTTACTTTTAAAGATAAACAAATTAATAAATATAATTAATATTTATTTGATACTGTAGATTCTTACGTAATAAATACTAAACAGGGGAAGAGGGGTCGGCCTATTAATATTTTTTCTTGTTTAGGGGGGGAGGGGATCAAGATCTAGCAAAAATCGTCTTACGTAATAAATGACTGGCCTCTAGGAAGCCAAAAATAAACTTGTTTTATTTATACAGGTGTGAGTTATTTGCACGTAGCAGTTAGGTATGCCAGGCACTCGCTTGCATACATCATGTAATGTCTGGTTCAGCAAACTTAAGGTTCAGCTACAACAAATAATAATAGGTACCTACCTAAGCATAAACTGTAGTTAGTAGTGTACTTAAGAGTGCTTAGTGCGTGTTTCTGTTTCCGTGATCGACACGTTTTTGACGTTCGAAGCGAGACGTTAAGAACTTGGAGCAGGCCAATTGATAACAAAGCTTTTAATGTTATACAAAGCATAGGTACGATCGTTAATTATGGAGGTAAGTCCCCTCTTTGAGGAGTGGCTGGAGCAGCAACACGGCATCCTCACCTTCCGCATGACGCAGGTCCTCACCGGACATGGCAAGTTCGGGAGGTGCCTGCATCGGATTCAGGCGGAAGAAACGCCCGGGTGGTGTCACCATTGTGAGGACCGCCCGGAGGACACGGCTCCACCGTGTCCTCCGGGCGGTGTGCCTCGCTTGGGCGAAGCACCATCGTTTCCTTGTGGAGGCAATCGGTGGCAGCGACCTGTTGCGCCGGGCCCTGGTTCGGGCTATAGTCCCAAGCGAGGAGGAATGGCAGGTGATGGCCTCCTTCTGCGAAGCAGTAATGCTAGCGAAGGAGGAGGTCGCTCGGGTGAGGCACTTTTCTACACTAGTGCGGAAAACAGGAAATTACGACCCTAAAAGCGGTAGCGATAAGCGGGTTTTCAAGTCAGTTTGTTGAAAAAAATAAACGGGGGCAGCCAGCGAGTCGAGGGGAGCCTGCTTAGCGCCCAGCCTGATGCGATAAATCTAAGGGTCTGTACACCACGTTTTTGAAACGCGCCGTTGACGCGCGTTTGTACCGATACAGACGCGATACGCACGCGAGTCAGACGCAGCCTGTAGACCATTAATAGGGTAAAAGCGCGCCGTCAACGCACGTTTTTAAAACGCGCGTCAATGGCGCGTTTAAAGAACGTGGTGTGTACAGGCCTTAAAACCTGTAAATTGCGTGGGTAAAGCGATAGGCGTAGGAGCGGGTTTCCAGGTATGTAATGTAAAGGTATGGAATGTAATCAGTAGTTTTTAGGGTTACCAAAGGGTAAAACGGAACCCTATTACTAAGACTCCGTTGTCCGTCCATCTGTCTGTCTGTCCGTCTGTCACCAGGCTGTATCTCATGGACCGTGATAGTTAGACAGTTTAAATTTTCACAGATAAGGTATTTCTGTTGCCGCTATAACAACAAATACAAGTACGATCCGGACTTCGACTCAATGAGGGTCCTGTACCAACTAACTTATGAAAATAGTTCAATTCCCGAATCGAGTCTGTAAGATTTTTCCGGATAATTTTCTTTTTTTAGACATAACAACAAATTTTCAGTTTTCAGATTTATTCCTATACCTCTGCTATAAGACCAGGTTCCAGGTCAACAGGAAGTAACCCTATGAATTTTGATTTGAGAGAGTCGAAATATAGATAGGTACGTTTTTTTGCGACATTGATTTTTACACAGCTTCAAGGGACCGCAGACCTGAGTATATGGTTTTAATTTCAACTCGATACCTCCACGCATTCGCAGGCAGACATACAGACGGACAACAAAGTGACCCTATAAGGGTTCCGTTTTATCCTTATGAGGTGCTGCGGCCCCTTGAAGCTGTGAAAAAATCAAACTTCTGAGTTCGAAACTCTACATTCACACGAGAATTTCGACACTCTCAAGGGAATCAAAATTCATAGGGTACTTCCCGTTGACCTAGAATCCTGAAATTTGGCATGAAGCAAGGTATTATATTATAGCACAAGTATAGAAAAAAAACTGAAAACGGTATTGTGGTATACACATTAAATGTAGACCGACTGAGGTGTGGCGTCGGGACACACTCGATCCGTTCCCGAGGACGAGTAGACGTCATTCTGAGGTTGTGCCTGCTTACTGATAATTTGGTTGTTTCATTTATAACCCAAATCCCTAAATAGTGATTATAGTGAACACCACATTGGCGACGAGTAAAAGCGCAGTAAGTAAAGTGATCATAAATCAAATAATGTACTACTTACGGATTGGTCAACAATGAAATTATTATTTTATAGCACAGCGTTTTGAAAAAAAAAAAGTGACCGTTAACTAAGTGAAATTCAGTAAATGTTTCATATTTCTATGTTCATATTTCTATTGTTATCTATGAGTGATCTGCCTTGGTGATTTGCTGAGGGATGTGCTGCAAAGATCGATGAAATAATTACGTCACTCAATACATAAACGGGACCGTATATCGAAATGTGATTACGACATACAATTTGTCTCTACATTTCGACAATAGATAAAAAATAAAAATGATAAATACCAAATACGATGTTTGTTGACCAAATTCGTTTGTGGATACATAATATGATACTGAAAAAATCGAAATAAAAGTACCAACGAGAAATCGTTAATAGATCGAACCAAATGGAAAGATATTCGATCAAATGTACCAACGAGAGATCGTTAATAGATCGAACCAAATGGAAAGATATTCGATCAAATGTACCAACGAGAAATCGTTAATTGATCGAACCAAATGAAAAAGATATTCGATCAAAATGTACCAACGAGAGATCGTTAATAGATCGAACCAAATGGAAAGATATTCGATCAAATGTACCAACGAGAAATCGTTAATTGATCGAACCAAATGAAAAAGATATTCGATCAAAATGTACCAGCGACTAAACGTTAATTGATGCTAATCTTATCGAAAGATATTATTAGGTCTAAAAAATGTTCCAACGTTAATGTCGTTAATCAGTTCCAGCGATTAAACGTTAATAGAAGCTAATTTTATCGAAAGATATTATTAGACCTAAAAAATGTTCCAACGTTAATATCGTTAATGTACCAGTTTTAACGCTAAGTACCACTTCGATACTTCGGAGTTAAGTGATGCCTACTGTGAGGTATTACAATATTGTTAAAACTAAATACCTAAGTGTCATGAAATCCTTAAAAGGCTAATTAGACCAAATACATTTTGTACTGGCTTTACTTATCAAACAAAGAATTCGTCACATCTAAACGGCGTTATAACGCCCCGATGTGTTTGGATTTAATCTCTGTTTCAAAGGGCCGATTAGCTGAGTTACGGATAATGAACCTTTGTGTGACTTACTAGCTAGAGTTTGTTTATTTAAAATGTTATGGGAACAGTACCCGTAGGTACAGCTCTTATCATCAGCCGGCGACAGTTAATTCAGCGGTATAACTAAAGTAACGATGTGTTGTGTACGTACTTTATTCTTTTATCTTAGTTTAGCACAACAAGATCAAGATGAAAATTAAGAAAAATAACTGATTTGAATTGTAGGTACAATTCTTGATTCTATTTCAAATAAATGATTTGAATTGTAAATATAATTCTGGATTCAATAAAAAATCATAACTATACCTAAACCCTTTAAAACAGCAAACCCGCAATTGAACTACTTAATCCACGATTGCCAGAGTCAAAATGCAATAAGTACCCGCCATAAAGGAGTTGACACTTGAACAGGAATTGTTGCCGGTGCGGCAACTAAAATCACAAACGTGATAAAAGTTCCTTTCCTGTAAAACTATTGCAAATTGCACAAAAGGTGTTTTCAAATGTTATTTCCAAAAACACTGCAATACAAAGACCAATAAAACAAATAGATACCTACCAACCTCATGACAAATAACAATATAAACTAGTGCTATCATGCATGTCATGAAAATTGTGGTAATCACAAAAGTGGTTACAACTCGAGCAATTAATGAAAACTCAGTTCATGACCTATAATTAATGCAAATGGCATAGAGAGAGTACTAACCTCTTGTCAAATATCTATAATGAATTGGTTGATATCATGCATGTCATGAAAATTGTGGTAATCACAAAAAAAAATATTATAGCTAGAGCAAAAAAAAAAAAAAAAATAACAGTCGTGCTCTATAATTAATGCAAACGGCATAAAGAGGTGGTTTAAGCGTTATTTTCAGAAATAATGCGAAAAGAGGGTGGCTGGCTCTCGTCAAATGACAACAATAAAACAAAAAATTAGAAACACAAAGTACTCAAGAAAACGTCTAGTACTTACTGGTAGGTAGGTTCCCACCTACTTATCTAAATTGCCACGTGTCGCGTCGACGACAATGGAACAATTACAATTGATTCTTACAGGCTAAATAATAGAAATTCAATTAACAAAAAAAAAAAAAAAAACAATTTTGCCAAATAATAATTGGTAAATATAGAAAAGCAGTTTCTTTGGTACCTGTACTAATGAAAAACATTGTATCACAGGCACCAGCATCTTAATATAAATAAACGTGCCAGGGTGATTACCTTTGGAGTATTACTAGCAAAGCTTATGTCGTAGATAAAATGTACTTAAAACAAGGCTTTGATCTGAATTCCATTGCCAACTTAAAGATCTCTATTGATAAAAAACAAATCTATCAGTTAGTCCGTCTTCTAATTGGTTAAAATATTTAAAAATAAATAAATAGGCGAGCTAGTCAAAATGAACTTCATAGGACCTGAAGTGTAATTAAAACGATCATTCATGTTTTGGATTTCTCAAATAGTTCCGGGTAAGCCTGATGACGACATTTGTATTTATCTGGAGATACATGTAAAGAATTCACAAAAAACAAAGAGTTCTCATCTCAGTGAAGTTTATCACGCCTCGACGTTTCAAGTGGCTGTTAAAGTGGCCGTTGAGGTTAGTTCGCACCTAGCAGATGTTTATCAATGGACTAGTTTAAGTTGTTCATTTAATAAGTTCCTGTATTAATAAATAGTCAAGGAGTCAATCGTAAATTGCTTTACATTCAACAAAATAGAAAAGGTTGAATGACTTATAAATAACCACTAGTGGCACTTTTGAGTTAATTTGGCATGGTTAAATAATTTCCGAAAACCGGAGTTAAAAAACCATAACGTTTCAATAAACAAAAAATTATGTATTTATTATATATCAATTGAAACTTATTCAGTTTCTGGGCGATGAATGTCATCAGGTATCATACAGGTATATAGTTAAAAATACAACACAGTCAGACAGACAGTCGATCTAGACTTTCACACAGAAATCCAATGTTTTCTGGACCAAATGAAATTGGTCCAGAAAGTAAAAGGAAACTCTAATTTACAACTCTAGAAATCAAACAAATGGTTTTGAAAATTAATAAAAATCTCTTGGCTGTAATGACAAGAGATCGTATCCATAAGTAGAGCTGACGATAGCTCGGTTAGCTAATACAGTACTCAACTAAAGGCCTCACCCACAATGACTTCTGAGACAGAATCTGACAAATAAAAATGGTACTGCTAGATAAAAACGAGGCACAAGTTTTGGGTGTATTCAATTGAATTCATGAATTGAATTGAATTCAATACAAATTAGCATGTAAAACGTGCAAGAAACTCTACTGACACTCGGATCAATAAATGATTACAATAACAAATAAGTAATTAAAATAAACCATGGTACCTAGTTGCGAGATGACCAGTCCGAATCGATAGCATTAGTTCACGAACATGACTCGTGTCCTAGAACCATTCAGCTCTACTCTCCTGCAGGGAAATAAATGACCTAGCACATGCGCCACCATAAGCAAAACATGACATTCCAAACCGCCAGAGCACACCCAACTCAAAGGCCAACCAGTAAATGGTAACTAATGTATCTAGTACTCACATAGTGGGAAATCCAACAATTGCGCATGTAATAAAATATAGGTCATAAACATATTCCCTAGTCACAAAAACAAAGACCTTATTTAGAAATTAAAAATATAACTTATATATAATATAAGCCCTGAGGACTATATAAAAACAAGCACAAACAAGTCTCTCAGGATATTATATTTAGGCTAAAATCGAAATCAATTAACATATTGTGTTATGTTTAACAGAAACCAATTGCTGATTCCCATAGTTCACTAAAAGAGCGAAATTGTTTCTAGATAGAAAATCCTAGTATTTAAAACATATACATATTTCGAAAGTGCAAATTGCAAATCCTAAATTGGCCTACAGATGGTTGTTCCGAGTCTGGGTGTCTTGTGCATGTCTGTGGATTCACTCACAATACAAGAGTAAATCCTAATGTGAAAAAAGAAATAAAAATGAAATGCACTTGCTAGTGGCAGACAAATGTGTAATCAGGAATTCAATGTATACATACAGTATTAAACGAGGAATATGTTTTCAATACTTGATTCCAAATCCAGAATAAAAAAGATTCAAAGCAAATAGGCTGTAATGATGGTGTCAGATCTTAAGAAATATCCAAGGCGAGATGTTTAATGGAGCCTAAAAGAAAATTCATATCCAGAAATTCAACGGTTTATTACCATTGTGCTACACTTCAAAACTAAGAAGTTAGATACAAAAACCAAAACATAAATTAATAAATAAAAATACCCTCACCCGTCATAAAGGAAGCCAGATATCGAAGCTGGAGAAAAGATCAAGAGGAACATCAAATAGACAAAGAATACATAAGACCACCGATTATGAAGCATCACCTTCAATTTAAAACACGTAGAAAGTAGAAAGCAAATGGAAATGTTTCATAAAGTTTAAATAAAATACTACTACATATATTGCTAAATGCTACAGTATATCTGTAAGTCTAGTGTAAATACTAAATGCACTCCAATCTGTGTGGTTCTTTACTCAAAATATCATCTCAGACACTAATCTGCACGGTTCTCATAAATGATTTGGCCATTACACTTTTACTGCGGATTTTAAAATGACTTTGACCTCTGAGTTTGTTTCTGTGTTTCTTCTCAGAGCAGTCAGCTAGGAAACACAGGCCTCATCTAGTTTAATTAAACTTACATGTTTTAATTTTATATTTATAAACCCAAAATAAGAAATTGTACTTTAAAACTTAACGAATGTTTAACTGCAAGACACAGTAAATTGTACTTTAAAACTCAACGAATGTTTAACTGCAAAACATAGTAAATTGTACTTTAAAAACTTAAAGAATGTTTAAATACAAAACATAGTAAAATGTATGTGAAACGCATTTAATTTCAAAATCTTAAATACTGTAATTGCATTTCAAAATCAAATTAGCGTATAAATGCTAAATATTGTAATTACACTTAAAATCTTAATAATTATAAAAAGCAAGACATGAGGTATAGACATTAGAAATCCTAAATACTGAAAACCGAAACAGCGAATATTGTAAATTATCATCTGAGTGCTAAATATCTTGAAATCTAAATCATTTTATAAAAAGGAAGAGATGTGGTATACACATTAAATGTAGACCGACTGAGGTGTGGCGTCGGGACACACTCGATCCGTTCCCGAGGACGAGTAGACGTCATTCTGAGGTTGTGCCTGCTTACTGATAATTTGGTTGTTTCATTTATAACCCAAATCCCTAAATAGTGATTATAGTGAACACCACAGGTATATTTGTAGTTACATCACAAAGAAAAAACTTTTCTGAAATTCGGAAAAATCTTCGTAACTCAATTCGGAAATTGAACTGTTTTCATAGGTAAGTTTGTACGGAACCCTCAGTGCGCGAGTCCGACTTGCACTGGCCCGGTTTTTGCTACGAACGGTACTGAACCCATTATTTGTGAGTCCGACTTGCAGTTGGTCGGTTTTTCTCTTTTTTAAGGACATTATTTATCACTAACATAAACAGTTTAACTGTAAGTTATGACCTCCTAATAAGAAAAAAAAACGAATAAGTAATTTTCAGAAAAATCGCTGAAATTGTCAGCAATTTTAATAATACCGTCATTAATCATTGCTACATAATACCATTAACAGAATAAATACATAATTTTTAAATTAATTTATTTGCGTCATTAAATGCAAGTCATTATATTTAAAAGATATTTTTTCTTGAAACTGAAAACGATAAGTGACGAATCATAAGTACAAAGTTGCAGTTTGTAAATTTTTTAAAATATTTTTTTTTTTGTGTTACCTAACTTTTCCAAGTAGTTAATGTAGACAAAGTTAATGTTTGAACACTTCGGCCGAAAATGGTTAACATATGTCTGGAATTTCGTTTAGTTACTTAGAATGTACAGTCACGAGCAACATCGATACATCGTCATATTTTCTATGTATCTTAACTTCTGTTATTAAAGGAATATGTATAATTATAATAACATGGGTAGTGTGAAAACGAAACCCGGGGCCCTGGAACGAAGGCAACGAAGGAACAGGAGTGGGTTTTTAATCAGTAAAAGTCTGATACTATCTCCCGCACCGCCCAAGAGCGAGATTTGACGATGATTTTCCCACTTAAAAAAAAAATAATTAAAAAGTAAAATTAATAATAATAATTCTTTATTTTCATACAGCTAAGGTACATAGACAGAATATATAGAATAATCTAAAAATAATAAACTAATACTTATTAATAACTTACGATAACTAATAAATTTTTCTACTTTGCACTATTGCACACGAAGTGACGGCGTCGTGTTTCAGTGCAAGGTCGGTTCTTCCGCGAAATCGTCGATACACAACACTCTTCGACCAAAACTCTCCTTTGTGGAAGGTGTAGGTATGACAATTGGTTCTAAATTAACTATTTGATATTTAGGTAATTAAGAACCGACTGCCTCGTTGGTCTTGTGATAGCAAGTGCGACTGCTGAATGTGGAGTTCTGGATTCGATTCCCGGGGTCAGGCAAAAAGTGCTATTGGGTTTTTCTATTATTAATTACTCTGTAGCCGGATTTTGGAAGTTTGTGCTGCACGTAAAGCCGTTGGTTCTGCGTCTGATCCCTCTCCGGTCGTATCGGATTGCCGTCCCCTCAGACTATGAGAGTAAAGCAACAGAGAGTACACCTGTGTTTGCGCACACACTTGTGCACTATAATATCTCTTGCGTACTTTATTTTTTTTAGGTGGGAAAATCATCTAATGACATATTACGCTCTACGGGCGAGACGGTGTGACAGACTTTTACTGACAAAAAACTCACTATTGTTCCTTCGTTGCCTTTCATATCAGGGCCGTGTTTTCCTTTCAGAAACAAACCCCTTTGCCCCAGTAGGCTTCGACCCTGCTAGGCCCCTATGGTTTACGGGAACAGTACGCGCCGTTGTCGACTTGGGCTCGGTCCGGACGGTTACCAGACGTTCGGCGAGCTACCGATTGCTCGCCGTCCGCAAGCCCGCGCCTACGGTGGCTGGAAATCGAGATCGAGATCCCAGCGGCTAGGCCGTGAAGGCCTCTCACTCGCGCGTGCTCGTGCGGCCTCTTCCTTTGCTAGCATTACTGCTTCGCAGAAAGAGACGACCGCCTGCCACTCCTCCTCGCTTCGGACCATGACCTGTACCAAGACCCGGCGCGAGAGATCGTTGCCGCCGATCTCCCCTACGAGGACACGGCGGTGTTCTGCCCAAGTGGGGCACATCTTTACCGTGTGCTCCACTGTGTCCTCCGGGCGATCCACACAGTGGTGGCACCCGAGCATCTCCTTCGTACTTGGCTAAAATCTCTATTGAGATTTGCCATCGTGATCGAAATTAAGTCGAGAAGTTTTTTTTTTCTTTAAGAATTATTTCTTGTAGAAGATATGATGAATTGAAAATGTAACAATGTATATATCTTATTGTTCGTGACTGTACACTCTAAGTTATTAAATATGAATTCTGGGACGATATGCTCAGTCCTATTCGAGATCTTGACGGGTTCGAAGCTTTTAGGCCTTTGTAAGACGAAATAAGGCATACCGAAGCCTCAAAAGAATAGTGGTGTTCTCCAACTTTCGTGAATAACTACATCAAAATACGTACCAACGAACGGAGTACTGAGTTTTCGAAGACTAAATGACAACGTTGAGTGCAAATTATTCAATTTAAATGGTGTAATAAACTTAAATTGAATAATTTGCACTTAATAAGTGTTAGACATCCCGAGGACCGAAGAAAACCCATGGACCGTTCTCGATGGTGTCATCTTGAGCTTTACCGACAAGAATATTTATACCGTAACCGCCACGGGGATATAAGAGCGAAAAACAGACAGTGAACGTTTTTTTTTAGTTTTTTAGGGTGGTAAATCATCTAATGACTTCTCACGCTCTAGGGCGGAGCGCGAGAGCGTATCAGACCTTTACCAACTAAAACCACACCTATGTTGCTTCTTTGCCTAGCGTTCCAGGGCCCCGGGTTTTTCCTTTCAGAAGCGAACCCATAATATGTCCCTAACATAAGAGTGAAACACAGACAGTGTACCTTTTTTTGTTTTTTTTTAGGGTGGAAACTCATCTAATGACTTCTCTCGCTCTAGAGCGGAGCGAGAGAGCGTGTCAGACTATTACTAACTAAAACCACACCTATATTATTTGCCTAGCGTTCCAGGATCCCGGGATTCCCTTTCGGAAACCAACCCATGGTCCCAGTCCCAGCTGGCCCTGCTGAGTCCCTACGGTTTTGCTGACATCTCTTTGAGGCGCGCGTGCAACACTACGTGTCGTCGACGACTCTGGCTCGGTCCGGACGATTACCGGACGGCCGGACGGCGAGCTACCCATTGCTCGTCATCTGCAAGCCCACGCTTCCGGAGGCTAGTAGTTGGGGTCGGGGTCTCGGCGACATCATAATACTATTAATATGATGTCGCTGTTTTAAGAAACGGCAATTTCATACTTTAACCCATAGGGGTTAAAGTATGAAATTGCCGTTTTGAAGTTGGGTTACTTTGAAGTTTTATATCTTTGGATTAAAGATATAACATTTCAAAGCAACCCGTTTTAAAAAACGGCAATGTCATAGTTAAAGACCTAATAATTTGTATCTAAGTACCTACATCTTAGTTCATTATTTCCTTTTGTATCATTTCAGCAACCATTCCGACCTTCACATATGGCATCCAGATTGGCTGGCTGTCCCCCATGGGCCCGCTGCTCAAGTCAGACGCCACACCTGCACAGGCGCCGCTGTCAGACAACGACATCTCGTGGATGGCGGCGGCACTACCGCTGGCAGCTATATGCGGGATACCCTTCTTCAGTTACTCGTCAGATCGCTTCGGGAGGAAGATCTGCGTGATTCTAGTATCTTTGCTGTCTTGTGTAAGTATTATATTTTTATTTTTTTAATTGATATAAACCAGTGCTTGACTCCGATCCCACCTGATGGTAAGCAGAGATGCAATCATTGATGGTAAGGCGCACTAGTTTATTAAGAGCCTATTCACTCTAGCCTTGAAGACACCTAAATTATAGTTGGACGGGAAGACCGCAGCAGGCAAATTGTTCCAGTCCTTCGATGTACGCGGTATAAACGACGAAGCGAAACGCTTAGTTCGGACCGTAGGTACCGTTCAACAACGTAAGGGTGGATATTCGCCGTACATCGGGTTGTCCGATGATAGAAAGGAGATGGCAGAATCAAGTCATCCAATTCCCGTGCACACTCTCCAAAATGCAACCTGTAAAATACCGATAGGCTGGCTACCCTGCGCCTGAGCTCGAGGCTTTGTAGTTTGGACTTAACCAAATCTGGATCCCCAATTAGCCTCTTCACACGCCTTTCCGCTGTGCAATTCAATGATAAAAGATAGATTCGATAGCTTATAATGAATACCTCATAACTGCAAAATACATAACTTTTCAGGGGCACAAAATATCAAAAAAAAGTATAAAAAATGAGCTAAAATTGTTCTTTTTGTATGTATTTATACTCTACATTATTTCTTGTAGGCTTTTTATCTTAGTAAATATCCCAAATGTTCGACGTCCTGGGCTTTTTATTATAATATTTTTCGGGTAGTGTCAAAGTGAAACCCGGGGCCCTGGGACGAAGTCAAAGAAGGAACAGGAGTGGGTTTATAGTCAGTAAAAGTCTGACACTATTTCCCGCTCCGCTTAAGAGCGAGATTTGTCATAAGATGATTTTCCCAACTAAAAAAAAAAAGGTCAGTAGGCTTAAAAAGATAAACTCATGTTACTTTTACAACAAAAATCTTGTAAACTTATATTATTGAAACACACATTTGGAAACTTCAGAAACCGGGCATTAAATAACTGATAAAACGTTCAAATGTTGTAGGAAACTATTGGTTTATATTTTCTTATGATACTTCTGCATCAATCATTTTATCACTATCAATCATATCATCTGTCTTTTATTTTAGATTTTTAGCTATCCGAAGGATCCAAAAATAAAATAAAAGTAGATAAACGAGACAGGAAGCGTTCCGAACTGGCTTCCTACAAAGAAAACAGTACAATACGGTCTTCTCACTTTAAATCCAATTGCTTCCAAGCTATGATGAAAGTTCGACGGCTCTTAGAATGGGCGGTTCCAACATTGAAGTTTCGGATGATTTTGACAAGTTACATTTTAAGTTTTAAATAAATATTTACATTTTACTGGTCAGTAAACTGAATATCCGTTTAAATCTTGAAGTGTCTTGTGTTTTCCTAAATTCGAGAAGGTGATCTCCTTATAGTAGTAGTTTATATTAACCAGCATCAGTAAATTAACAAAACATTTTCTTTATGCAATTTTTAAAAAATCAATCCATAAGTAATGTTCGTGGTTTGTTAAATTTCTATGAAAGAATATAGTTTAGTACACTGTTTTTATTATATTAGAAGTTGACTGCTACTGTTCACTAGAACTATGAATAGTCTCTGGATCGTGTCTAAAAATCGAATTAACTTTGATATTAACCTTTAATATTCCAATTTATGATTATGAATTAAGATCAAACTTCACTCTTATAAAGTTACTTTCCTGTTAAACTTCTCTTAACACAAAAATTATAGATTTTTTTTTCACAGTCATGATAATTTTTAGGAAAAACAGGAGATATTATAGATATAGGGGGTCCTTTACCATGAAGGTAGTGTCGATCTTGGATGTGTGTGTAGATGCGTACATGTACATTTCGTTCCTGTGTAAGCGCCAGCTATTTTCTATGACACAGTGTTTTCAGAGTATATACTATATATAACTATAATATATATGAGTAAAACTGTTATTTGGCACTATCGTTGCTAACAGGTAATATTAGTTCTTTGTTTAGTTTTTTTTTTTCTTTTTTTCTACCCTATTTATATACTTCTTTCGTTTTGTATTTTTATTATGAAAAATTTATACGTAACGCCAGCAGGCCAGATCATCTTGATAACTCTGTATAATTATTGGGTCACCAAGATACAGGCTTTGCATAGTTTGGGACCCATTGCTGACCTGTTAACGTTATTATTTGTGTAATCTCTAAAGATTCTCATGTAATTGTATAAAACTGTGTATGTTTAAATGAATAATTAAATTAAATAAATACTCGTACTGCTGCCTAGACGGCAGTACGAGTATGTGTCCATTTTACTCCGGCCAGATGTTCAAGGGACTATACGCCTTAACATCATCGTCGGATATTATTTTAGGTATTTTTTAACGAATTAAATGAATTTTGAAGCAATAATTTAACTAAGTTCAATAAAGTTCAATGTCCGATTTCAGCAAATATTATTTCCTTGACTTTATAATACCTCTCATACCTAAAAAACCAGATGTACTAAAAATGTTGAAGCTCAGTGCCGCCGCCGCTCGAGCTATACAGAACTATCAAAAATATTATCACAAAGGTTGAGCTCAGCGCCGCTCGAGTCGTAACTATCACAAATATTATTCAAAGAGTCACATTTTTAATCTCCTTTTGTGTTGAAAAACTCAAATTAAAGTAGATATACATGTCTGAACAGTATTTAGCAATCTGTACAGGTTACCTACGGCCAGGGGCGCCGGCTTTTAGAAAACCTCATGGGTGCTCATGCTCATTTGATGTACTCGAAAAAGTGGCGAAGTGTGAGAAGAGAAATGCACACTGATCGACAGACAAATAAATAAATGTCCTACTTACTTACTGCGTGCTTAATTAATGTTTGATAAAAAAATTAAATGAAACCATTATACAAAAATGAAACTAGTTTTTATCACCAAAAAAATTATAATTTATACGTAACCTAAAAGGCGATTACTGATGATGTCTGTTCTCAGCGGTGCTCGGCACCCACTGTTTATTTCTCATGGGTGCTCGAGCCCCCGAGCACCCACGGAGCCAACGCCACTGCCTACGGCTCAAAAGGACATGTTAACCAGTGGCGTAGCGTGGGCTAATTTAAACGTGGGCGATAACGCATCAGCAAGGCCTTTTTCTTTCATAAATTCGAAAACGCGACAGGGATTATCGCAATCTAGTGTTCAACTACATCGCCGCTTACCATCAGGTGAAATAGTGGTAAAACTCGACCCTATAAATTATATAAGAAACCCTCGTTCTAAAATTGGCTTCGCACGCGCGAGGCCCCTTTGGGTGCGAGGCCGTGGGCGAGAGGCCACTACTCCGACGCCTAGCTACGCTACTGATGTTAGCTACAAGGATATTTTTTACGTCAGCAAACTGTTATTTCCACGTTTTTATGACGCAGTGTCAAAATCTTTGCAGGTACCTAAGTATTGTGTCAAAGTAAATACGTAGATCTTATTTACCTACGAAGTAGTTAGTGAGATAATGTTTGTTTTACACACTACTTTCCTAATTATTTATGTAAATAAAGGCCTTCAACAAACTTGTTCATATGGATTAGGTTGCTTGGAAGGTCACATTATTAGAAGCTAATGTACGTTTCTAGTACCTTTATCGTCATTAATGAAACTAGGTCCCTAAATGGTTAAATTTAGTGTTGCATGAATGCGTTTAGGCTAAATTAGACTATAGTGCCCTTTTATTTTGTGTGTATTTAAAGAGGAACCCCAAATCAATATATATTTGAGATGGTACCCCATTAGCAACAGCCTTTAACCAGAGTGCTTCTAGAAATCGTCGTAAGCGTAGCTGTGATTATCGAATCATGAAAATGTTCGATCCAGCCCGTCCTTTACTGTCCTGTCCCCAGTTTAGTCGCTTAGTTTTAGGTTTTATAAGTCATGACTGGAGAATATTAACAATTTTATTAAGTTTGCCACAGGCACTAATCCGTAGGTTCATAAGTTAACCTGTGAGAAACCAATCAATAATTAAAATTCGAAATTAGACTCATGAACTTTGTTCGCAAAACAAATTTTGAATTCGAATAAAGTTCCCATTGCGTTCAATAGATATTATGTATATAAATTAATTATGTCTTACTAACTTGTTACATCCAATTTATAAGTTAAAATGGACCAATTTAACTTATACAAACGATCTATCTAATAAAATTTTTTTTTTGTCTGTGTCCGCCATTTTAAGATGCGCACGGGTTTTGGCGTGTTTTTTTTTATTTTAGTGAAGTTCAGTGGCTGTATTAATTAAATTAAATTAAATACTACAAAATCATTAGAAAATGTTACATTCGTATTCTATTGCCACTACGAAATAAATTATCGTAAAAACTTTTCACGCAAGAAACATAAACGTAAGATTAGGCAGTATGATCAAAATACCTTAACCTTCCTCTAGGGGTAAATAAAAAAAATTATGCGCATGCTTATGAAATCAGATTTTTACCGCCATATCACAGAAAATTTTACTAGTTTTACTGTTGTTTTCTTCACAAGTGTATTGAAAAAGTCTGACACACGTGAGTAATTAATGATTACCGTTGTTGGCTCTCTTAAGACCCTCGCCACGGCTCGGGTCTATATAATACCGCCTCGACGGTAATCACTAACATTACACACTTATATCATAACGTACTATTTTTGATAACAAAATGGCGGGACCACTATTAAGATCTACCTACTTATTTCGCTTGCTTAACAACCAATAGATTCTTATTCTGTCCTTCTGTACAAGTACCTACCTAAGACCTCGTATATTTACCTGTCTAAACCTAAAAACTCCTATAGCAATATTTATTATTCTCTTAATAGTGAAAACCTGACCTTACTACTGCTATAACGATTTCTTTTTAAATTTCAGATATCTTGGACAATAAAACTGACAGCGATAATGCCGCCAGCTCTCATAGCAGCCAGGGTCATAGCAGGTCTGGCTTCTGGAGGCTGCTTCGTAGTTGTACCGGTCTACGTCAAGGAGATCTCCGAGGACACCCTCAGGGGCGCCCTGGGGTCCATGAACATGTGTGTGTGTAAATTAGGTAATTTTCATTGCATACGTAATAATATAAAAAAACCCGACTGCGTAAAAAATACATTAAATAAAAACTGAAAAGAAAAAAACAAGTTCAGTCCAGGGGCTCAAGTCTGCTATTTTTATAAATTCGTCATTTCAACACGATCCCATAACATTTTCATTTTGCTAAAAGTTCGTAATCTGCTAATTCATAATGATCGATCACTGATCGGTCAATGGACTCGTAATAGAGTTGTGGTAGAATGACAACATCGAGCTTATTAAAAGCAATGACTGCACAATGAGTTCTAATGGTAGGTCACTGATCAAAGGAACTGTCAAAATTTTAGCAGATTACTGCTTGCGTCAGAGATTCATTTGTCAATATGTACGAAATTACCATTCCATTTCTTTCAATGGAGTGTCAGTGGTTGACCATTGGAAAGTCATAATGACGCCAATATATTAGTAGATTACCAAACTTGTCAAAATCAACAATTATGAAGTCAATAATAGACCATTCTGACACTATTGTAATAACAGACTTGAAGCCCAGTAGTGTAGAAACTATAGATATCCAGTAGAAACCAATTTAATTAGATACTACAGCATTGAAATAATTTTATAATTCGATACAAATAAAATAAAACAAATAATACATTTTTGGAACATATTGAGTGTGCCCTTTTTGATGCCCATATTATTATGCATTTTTTTTTTTACTTTAAAATATAGCGTCTCACAGTCGTTATGTTGTTTTTTAAACGTCACCTAAGAACACTTGGGTTATCAAGACGAATTTAACGGTACCCTAATTATATAAATCCGTTCAACAAACAATAAACGTTCGGTTCAGAAGATATGAGGTAATAAAGAATATTACATAGATAACATACATGATACGCGCGAAAAACATAACCCTTTTTGTAGTCGGCGTAGCCATCTTCTTCTCGGTCTAAGAAAAGATAATTTCAACTTTCCACCTTATCAAGCAGGAGACAGTACTGGGCTAGGCCAATAGACGCAGAGACGTCTACAAGTACTGTAAGCCAAGTTGCCCAAAACGAGATCGTTTTGGACGGACGACGAATTATAATCGGACGGGAAGACTCCCGTTCGATTATAATTTAGGTGTCTTCAAGGCTAGAGTCTAAACTAATGCAATTCACCATCAACGATTGCGTCACTACTCACTATTAGGTGGGATCACAGTCAAGAACTGGTCTAGAAAAACTGGTCAATGCAAGCTTATGCAGAGTCTAAGCGAATATAACCATCAATCTAAAAGTAGCAAATTCACCTTTTTCCCAACTACGTAATGCTCGTATTTTTTCACATTTGAATCCAGTAGCCTCGCTCGGAAAATTCTAACTTCTACATAGACCGCAGTGTGGGCAGAATCATTTCCCTGAGACGCAACGAGTTTCAGCGACTTGGCCTGTTTCTGGTCGCCGCCACTGTTCATTCTGGCTTACAGAAGTTGCAGAGGTAGAAATTGGATAGTAGACTCGATATTTTTCGAACTGGACATTTGTTTCTGTCATTACTTCAGTACCCAATGATTTCTTTGCCAAGCACATCATCTTTTACACATTCCACTCATTGCGAAGGATGAACCGACTGATTTTAAACCCCTCTGGAGGTATGTGAAACAGAGTGTAAAATCCTGCAAACCTTCGTTGAAAAGGGAGGATCCTCCGGCCAGACGGGTGTTATGTCTGGTGAACGCTTTAATTGCGCGATGCAGGATTAGTTCTTATGTGACGCCATAGATGTCGCTACACCCCATTCAAGCACTGGTTTATAAAATTTATTTAAAAAAAATTGTCTTGTCTTTCAGGCGTCATCTTCGTTTATGCCGTCGGCATGTTGGTCTCGTATCGCGTGAACCAGGCAGTTTACTTAGCGGTTGCGGGTGCGCATGTGATCCTCTTCTGTTTCATGCCGGAGTCTCCCAACTATTTGCTAAAGGTCGGACAGGAGAAGGTAGGTACGTTTTTGTTTTTAGGGTTACGTATCTCAAAACGAAAAAAACGGAACCCTTGTAGGATCACTTTGTTGTCCGTCTGTCTGTCTGTCTGTCAAGATCCTTTCATCTCGAAAACGCGTGGAAGAATTGAGTTGAAATTAAAACCATTTATTCAAGTCTACGGTGATGCTGTGAAAAAATCTAAATTCTAAGTTAACGGTATTGAGCTGTTTTCATAGGTAAGGTTGTACGAAACCCTCAGTGCCTGAGTCCGACTTGCACTTGCCCGGTTTTTTTACAAGAATTTGGAATCTACGAGTAACTATAAGTATTTTAAGACGTTGCGCGCACGAGTAACTTTTATCTCCACAACTAATTTATTTCTCACATTACTTGACCTAATTCCAACATCTGATAATTATACAGAAGATAGTGAACGCAGCTATGACACAGGAGGAAAGACTGATGTCGAGCTCTCTTTGCTTTCATATCCTTCCTCACACAATCCATCAGTCTTTTCAATACATGCGTGTGTTACCTAGTAGCTACAAACTAGCGGTCTTTAAGTCAAGAGTGAATAGGTTATTTCTAGGCAAGTGTGCTTCATCGTCGACCACATCACCGCTTGCCTTCGGATGAGATAGTGGTGAAGTGCAAGCTTATCAATAATTTTATAAAACAAAAAGTTAAAGAACTATTGATACTAACATTAGAAAACATTAGACAAGAAATCATCAATATAAAATTCCTACTTAACTTTTGAGGTACGCTTTCATGAATTTCAAAAAGTCGCCGTGGGTGAGGGCTTTAAGAATTCACTTAGTCTCAGAGCCGCAAAGGATAACATTTCAATAATGTTATTTTCACAAAGTAATTTTCTCTTGTCTTCAATTTCTGATTTTGTAAGTGAACGTATCTACAATATGTATATAAGGAGAAACTGACTGACTAACATATCAACGCACAGCTTGGACGTGAAATTTTGCACAAAGCTTTATTTTATAATGTAGGCGAGCACTGAGTTTTTGAAAATTCAACTTTTAATGGGGTGAAAAGCAAGAAATTCGTTTTTATGGAAAGTTTTATTCCTTGGGCCTATGTTTCTCAAACTTGGTATCAATAGTAACCCGAGTAAGAAATAAAAAGTTAAAAACTAAAACCCGACTACGGCAAAAAAAATACGCTAAAAAAGTATGAAACAAGATTTTCAGGAAACCGATTTAAACAAGGTTACTGGAGAAACAAGAACAGAACAAAAAGAAAAGCCGAACTCACACGTAATTAAAGTGTTACGGTTGATACCTAATTACCTATATAACGTGTACGTACTCATTGAGTCTTGTGACACGTCACGTAGCCTATGTTCAGCGGACGATTAAGACGGTTCTAACGATACCTTATTTGTCGAGTTCCGATAAGTATAGTTTAGGAGCTATAAGGGATAACAGATAAACATACACATATACATAGCCTGTCAAAATCATAACCCTCCTTTGGCTTTGCCGTAGTCGGATATAAAGGTTTTCATTATTCGTTTTTCAAAACTACCCCTATAAAACGATTTAGGGGGTGTTGAAGGCTAGAATCATTTTCCTTACGTTAATATACTTGAAACTTGGCACAAATTCTTGTCAAAATAAATAATAAAGATTGTCATAATGAGTTTTTCAAACATACCCTCAAAATAGGGTTTGAGTCAAGTTTTTATGAAAACATTCTCGAGAACGAAGTTGCTGACAAAGTGCTAATATAAATATATTTGTAAATTTTTATGCATCTACAAAAATTTTGAGTTTAGAGTAGGTGTGGGCAAAGTGTGTCATCTTTGCGATTGGAACATTTGCATCTGAATCACTGAAAAGTTCCGAAACAGTAATATGTATCATTTGGAACATTTGGAACATCGGCTCAAAAGATACAAACGGAACATTTGAAACATCGGCTCATAAGATACAAACGGAACATTTGCAACAACGGCTCAAAAGATACAGACACTGACTGTTATGAATCGTGATCTGTTACGTTGCGTCATATACACCAACAGTTTTATTTAATTGAATTTTGATTTGAGAATAATTTAAAGCAGATATTAAAAACATCTCATCAGTCAGATCAGTTCATTAAAACTACTACTATTTACGTTACAATTATTACTATTTACGTTCAATTTGAATTTTAAAAAGACTGTAGGTCACTTAAAGTAAAGAGTATTTCAGTGTTCCAAATTGTTCCAAATGATGCATTTAAAACATTACTGCTGTTCCAATCTTTCGGAACACTAAAGTGTTTCGGAACAGTGAGTCGCTGCAGTAAAGAGTTACACACGCCTAGTTCGGAGACGCCCGGTACTAAACCCACATAGACTTAAATAGACCTTTCCTCTGTTTCAGAAAGCCGCTAAAACAATCTCCTGGTTGCGGAGCTTGAGCCAGAACGACAAGGTAGTGGTTGAAGAGGTGTCGAAGCTGAAGGAGGAGCAACGACAGTTTGAGGAGACCACCCGGCTGTCACTGCTCAGTGTGGGTAAAGTACGAACCACCTCTTTTATTTCGTGTTCGAACTTATCAGCATTGTCCCTTCCAAGTCAACATCACGCCTTTGTTCCATAAGTTACCAACTTGGGCTTAGATTATCGCATCCAAAACTGAGGCACGGGCGTAGCTACCGCCGTATCAATGATACAGGGCCCCCAAGCTGCAGGGGCCCCGTGTAAAAATTCGTAATATGTTATCCACAACCTTCAATTCTCTAATCAGAGGTGCGTAGTTAATGAATAAAATAGTTACTAAATGATAGGATGTTCCATTTTTATAGCTCTGTTCGTTCTAGCGTTCTCTATAGCATAATCAGCCTTTTAAATGTTCCCACTGCTGGGACTCAAGCCTCCTCTCTCTAGGAGAGAGGGAAAGAGCCGTAATCCCCCACGCGGACCCAGTGCGGGTTAGTGAATGTCACATGTCTTCGAATTTTTGGTTCTAGGACATGCCGGTTTCCTCATGATGTTTTCCTTCACCGTTTTGAGAGCAGTGGTGATGAAATAAATTACACAAAGTTATGCGTCTGGCTGGGTTTGAACCTCGTACGTCGAGGTCGTTACCACTCGGCCACTACCGCTCCTATATAAAATCATAATAAAAATTGCCTTCTCTATATAAAATCATAATAAAAATTGCCTTCTATAAATAAAATCATAATAAAAATTGCCTTCTCTATCTAAAATCATAATAAAAATTGCCTTCTCTATCTAATATCATAATAAAAATTGCCTTCTCTATCTAAAATCATAATATAATAATAATAATAATAAGTTTATTTTCAGACTAAATTTGTCCATAGTTTTGTTAGTATTGGTGTGTTAGTAACAATGGTGCTTAAATAATTAGGTTAGTATTGTTAGTTTTTACTATTTATTTTATTTATGACTGTCGCCACCCAGTGTCTCTGCAAGGGACAGTCCGGTCTGGCAGCAATCATCTTCAAAATGCTGTTGTCACTACCATGGAGACGATAAACGATATAAACTGAACCTCTCTTCTATTCTAGAAATCTCAAATAAACGATGATAACCGGGCTAGGTCTTGCATGGATGAAGTCTATCCAATTAGTCTGGTCATTTATGTCGTGGCCCAAGCCTACTGAGGCCATGGGTTGATTTCCGAAAGGGAAGCCCGGGGTCCTGGAACGCTAGGCAAAGAAGAAACACAGGAGTAGTTTTAGTCAGTAAAAGTAGAGCAGGAGAAGTCATTCTTGAGCTCCTTAATATTATAGTCCTGAGTTGAGCTTTACGAATACTGACAAATGCTTGCAATGACTGAACAGGTCCACTCAAAGGAGAATGAAACTTTTCACAATACATTGCTGGCATGTATTTTTTTTTCTTTTCGCCAAATGTGAAACCTAGGCCATATCTTAAAGGACTGTGTGATATATCAATAGCAAAAAGAATTATGTCTACCAGCCGTAACCAAACGAAGTTAAAGACTATTTAGTATATTGCTATAGTTTGTTATCAGGCGTTATTTTTCTTAAACAAAAATACTGTATGTCTGATATTTTAAGTTTACCATTGTTAAATATAGTTTCGGTTTCAGTTTTTATGATGAGTACGCATTAAATAGTGTCAATCAGTATCACAAAACTAACGCGTATCTTTTCGGTTCGTTTATCACTTATTTTTTTTACATACTAGTTTTAGTGATGAAAAACTGCGAGTGTGAAAAAAATATAACAGTTAATCAGTAACCAATTTAATCTATTTTATCAATGAAAACCTTTAAATATTACGTATTATAATTTCCATTTCATTATAATAATATAACGAAAATAGGTAACGCCTGACAAAAATATACTAGCAATGCTTCTATACGTATCTTCGTTCGGTTACGGTAAAAAGTTCCTGTTTTCAGCTAATAAAGACAAATATGCAATAAAGAAAAACTGGACAAGTGCGAGTTGGACTCGCGCCCTAAGGGTTCCATAACCACAAACTTACGTATGAAAACAGTTCAATTCCCAAATTGAGTTACGAAGATTTTTCCGATTTAATTTCAACTCGATGCCTCCACGACGACAACAAAGTGATCCTATACGGGTTCCGTTTTTTCCTTTTGAGAAAAGGAATCCTAATAAAAACAAATAATCCAATATTTACATAAGCATAGGTAATAAAAAGGTTAATATCCTTCCAACTGAGCCAGAATGATTATCATCTTAAAACAAAGAAGATAATGTATGATTATACAAAAGCATTTCATTATCCGCAATTAAATAAAGCCTCTCATAAAATCTATTCGTGGTTTTTAGTAAACCACGATAGCTGTTATCAAACTAAATGGCACACAATTCGTTTCAAATTTTACAGCAATTGAGCTATTCTTTGATATATTTTTTTATTAGCATAGCATCGGCCTTATAATGTTCCCACTGTTGGGACTCAGGCCTCCTTTCTAGGAGAGGGAATGGGCCGTAATCCACCACGCGGGCCCAGTGCGGGTTGGTGGATGTCACATGTCTTCGAATTTTTTATTCTAGGACATGCCGGTTTCCTCACGATGTTGTCCTTCACCGTTTTGAGAGCAGTGGTGATGAAATAAATTACACAAAGTAATGCGCCTGGCTGGGTTTGAACCACTGGGTTTTCCACCACTGCTCTTTTTTATTAGTTAATCTTTTTTTTTAGCGTTACACAAATATTTTTTTGTTTTATTTTTGTTTTCACTTCACTCTGTTTGTACATTTGGCCAGTGTCAAGCATAGAAAGTATTTAGTTTTCAGTCATTTTGAGTTTCATTAGAATGCGGGTGTAACACATTGTTTTTTTTTTTTAATTGATGTAAACCAGTGCTTGACTGCGATCCCACCTGATGGTAAGCAGTGATGCAATCATTGATGGTGAGGTGCACTAGTTTATTAAGAGCCTATTCACTCTAGCCTTGAAGACACCTAAATAAGTATAGTCGGATGGGAATACTGCAGCAGGCAAATTGTTTCTAATGTTTTTGCAGTATTTGGCAGAAAATGTTTCGGGTCAGCCTGCTAGGCAAGCTTCGCTGAGGTAGTCAATACTTCAATAACATTTTTAGCTCCTTTTCACCGAAATAGCGACTGATTCAATAATATCACATATTATCCAGACGTGCCTTACAAGAGATAATAAATTACATCAATTGTACATCACAATATCCACTAGGAATCAATTTGCGAATAAAAATAGCTACTGAGTTTCATTCTGGAAAACCCCGCCAAAAACTGTAAAATAATGAGGTGAACTTAATGGCTTAAGCAAGGACCTATCAACCAAGGGTGGTCCTTGGTCGACCGATCAGGCAGAGACGCACATCTACCAAGACTGCAGGATTAATCAAAAGAGCTGTGATGATACTCCCAACTTCTTACGAATATGCTTGCGAACTTTAACTTTGAACGTTAACCGGTTGGTTGCCATCATGGTTTCCCTTCATGGCCATTTTGGCACATTCCAGAGAAAGTCTGAAGAAAGAACAGTGAAAGAAGTCAGTACAGTGAAACAGGGTGAATAGGAAGTGAAGATGATCGGCAGGTAACGACCACTCGGTGGTCTCTTGGTGGGATATTTCCTTCACGGCTATAGATTACGGATTGGATTGATCGATCTGGTACAATTCCGACGTTATCTTTAGTGATGGATTTTCAACAGTGAACGCGTTACTAAGTAGACGCTGTTATCAAACTAAATGGCACATAATGAAGTACTTGACTCATTTTTAGGGTACCGTACCTCAAAAGGGAAAAAACCAGAGCCCTTATAGGATCTCTTTGTTGTCCGTCTGTCTGTCTGTCTGTCATGACACTTTATCTAGGCAACGCATGGAGGTATTGAGTTGAAATTAAAACTATACACTCAAGTTTTACGGAAATTGTGAAGCAAACAAACTTCTGAGTTAACGAAAAAAAAGATACGGCCTTTAATGTCGCAAAAAACGTATATTTCGACTCTCAAGGAAATCGAAATTTATAGGGTACTTCCTGTTAACCTAGAAACCTGAAATTTAGCATAAAGCAAGGTCTCATAGCACAAGTATAGGAAAAAAATTAATTCCCGCGACCCTCACCAGGTCATCGGTCCACCTTGTAGGAGGCCTTCCAACGCTGCGTCTTCCGGTACTAGGTCGCCATTCCAGAACCTTTCGTCCCCATCGACCAGATCTGTTTGCGAGCAATGTGCCCTGCCCACTGCCACTTAAGTTTGGCGATTCTTCGGGCTATGTCTGTAACCTTGGTTCTACTGCGGATACCTGTCACGTGGTCAGCATAAAATATTGTAAATAAAATTAAAATTATAAAACAAAGCAATATAAGGCAAATACCCAATTAGTTAGGTACAAATTATTCAACGTATGTACAGCAATTAAGCTATTGTTTAATACGTATATTTAATCAGGTACGTAATCTTGAATTCTCCGTTTAATTCTGCATTACACAGATACCTAACTAAGTTGTTAGGTATTTAGTTAACAAATACAATGTAATTAAGTCACTCAGATAATTTGCTCATTAGTGTGCACTGTTCGCAGGATATGATCTTTGCATAATTATTCAAATAACAGAGGCGAGTATTTGCCTTGGTATAATAATTTCCACCTCCGAGAACTAAACCTGCTTAAGTAGGTGCTACACCATCATAAAATTTCGTATGTGTCTAAAAGATGACATAATCAGTAGGTATGATTATCATTTGTTTAGCAAACAGATGATTTCTGCCAACCATAAGAATGTAAAATTCTAAGAGATACCTTTTACTACGTAGATCATCCAATGAGATCTTCTGGACGGAGCGTGAGATTGCGTCAGACTTTTGCTGACTAAAAACCCAGTCCTGTTTCTTCTTTGCCTTCGTTCCAGGGCCCCGAGGTTCTCTTTCGCATCACCCATGGCCCCAGTAGGCTTCGACTAACTAGTTACAGCACTACATCAAGACAGCATTAAAGTAAACACATCACAAATCTCTTTTACTGTGACTGCGTTTGTTCAAAATTCTTCTTTGAATACCTATCAGAAATTTCTGCAAACTTTCTCACAACCAACTTACTCTAATTTCCACAGTACGCGACCGCACGACGTTCGCGGCGCTACGGATGACGTTAGTCCTGATGGCCATGCAAACGCTGTCTGGGTGCTTCGCACTCATGAACTATGCAGCAGACGTGTTTCACCGCGCAGGCACCGAGTGGAGTCCTAATACGCTAGCGCTGGCCATGGGGTCCTTGCAACTGGCTGGGTCGTTCTTTACTACAGTTTCTATCGAGAAGTTCGGACGAAAGGTAAGATTTTTTTCAAACTCTTGACTTAGGATAAAACTCGTCGATATGCTAGTACATATCAACATACATCGTCTCACCACGCTAAAACAGTGTAAACAAAGAAAATAAAACATTTGTCGTTTAGTAATGGCATGGTGTGGAGCACAAAATTGTTTATCTTCGATGTCAAAAGATTAACCTTAGAGCCGTGCCCTTAATAAGGGCACTAGAGTACTTTGGTAAATAAAACATCTTTTTCACATAAGAATAAAAAAAAATACTGATAATCAACTTGCATAGACTATTCTGGCACTTATTTCTGTCTCACATAATACAATTAGGTCCAAATAAAAGAAACTTATTTTAACATTTTTGGCAAATGTTTATTTGGTGCTCTAAACATATACAACTTTGGAGGTAAGAAAGAAAGAAAGAAAAACTGTTTATTCGCACGAAATGACGCAATCTTAAAACTAGCTAACAAAGATTATCAATCGGTATATCAGAAATGACGACCTCCACCGTGACCTCAAAATGGAACTCGTCACCACCATCATTCAAAAATTAGCTGAAGCCCACGAACACAGACTTCACCGACACGTGAATGTTGAGGCTATACAGCTGTTAGACAATACGGACCTAGTGCGTAGACTAAAGAGAACTAAACCTTTTGAGTTAGTGTAGTGTTTAAAGTTAGTGTATAATAGTGATCAATGCTGTGCTATGCATATTACACATGAACAAAGTGTTTTTAAAATATCAGACTCTAAGAAAGTGCTATGGACTTCTATAAGTGCTAAAGGACGCTATTCTTAGTTTAAGCAAAACCGTATAAAAATAAGTTAGAGTTAAATTACTTATTAGTCTTTTAGGCTAGATTGTAATCAATTATTAAGAAATTTATTCTTAATAATAAGGAAAAAAAAAACCACGACGCGCCCGTAGCACCATTAGAGCAAATCGTTTTTATAATCTGTGGCAATATGCATAGACTATTCATAGACCACAGACGCTAATATTGACGGACCGGATTGACGGAGTGATTGGACGCAACCGCGATTCTGTTCACAGAATATTTTGACAAAAGGATATGACCGAATGTGACGACAAGATAGATGCTTTTGGAAATTCAAATAATTACAAGGCAGGCAGAACAGAGTGTAAAGTCCCGCAAACCTCCGTTGAAAAGGGAGGATCGTCCGACCAGGGTGTTATTCTGGCGAGCAACTGTCCGATAGATGATTTCGGGCTGTTCCATATGTTCAAATCGCGCGTAGAACTTTAATTGCGCGATGTACGATTAGTTCTTATGTGACGCCATAGATGTCGCTACACAACTTTTACACTTTTCACATTGAATGCGTGATTTATACGTATCAAACATCACATTAACACGCATTATTCGTAGAAAACATTGAAGTCATAGTAATGAACCTTAACCGTACCCAGGAGTACTGGAGTACCACAAGCATCTCTTACCACGACCACAACTCTAATAAAACTTTCACCAGATTAATGCTAGAACTACACTGCGCACACGTGTGCAACACACACCGATCTGGGCGCGTCAGTCTCTATACACTTTATATGGAAACTAGACTTGTAGAGCTACACTTGATCCAAGCCACGCGACGTCGTTCTAAGTACAAATCAGGCGTGTTGCACGTGTGCGTCGATCTAAAGTAGTTCTAGCTTTATACTTCGAGGCGACTTCCTGGCTACTACTGGAAATAAGAGCGTGAAATTTTGCACAAGGTTTCTTTTTATGACGTAGGCGAGCACTTAGAAAAGATTTTACTAAATTCACTTCCTAAGGGCATGAACGGGGGTCTAAAGTTTGTATGGAGAAACCTATATTCACGCGAGCGAAGCCGCGACCAGAAGCTAGTTCTGAATAAAAACACGGAAAAATTGAACAGTTTATGGTAAAAGAACGTCTCATTTGAAGCAACTGATGCAAGACTTCAACGCCACTGAACCAGTAATCCCTGTAGAATCTCTTACTACGCGAGAAACACCGAAAAAAGTGGACTTAAAAAGAGAGTATCTACGAAAAACCCTTGCATATCTCACAGAAACCGTGATTTTTGTTTTCCAGACAAATTACAGAATTAATTTTCGTAATCAAATAGGAGAGTACCTACCACTGAATATGACCTTTTACAAATTATATCAAGAATAATTTTACTACGTTATAATAATATTTTAGATAAAACTAGATTTAACATCACGAAGATAACCTTTATTATAATAGTGTTATCGAAGCAGTGGCATAATAAAGCGATGACCCGTAAAGGTCAATGCCAAAGCTTAAAAAAAAGACATCAACTAAGCCATTTTTTATTACAAAATCGTTTCTAAACATTGATCTACAGTTTATCGATGAAATCTTTCCAAGGACAAAAACCGTACTCATCTGTGTGGCACCAATTCAAGCGCATCACAACTCTCTGCGGAGGATTTTCTTCGGAATATCGTGAGCCACTTCGTAACTGTGACCAACTTGGGTACACATACTCAATTTTCAAATAATCTCTACTATTATCCGTCCACCTTTGGAACACAAACTTGCCGCTAATCGGGAATTTCTCGAATTGATTTGGTAAGTCCATCGATTCAAAACCCAATGAAGTCGCAAGAGAGTTCATATTGTAATCGTGACCAACCAACATTATTAACCTAGGCATATCGTCGTAATTCTTAAATACTCTAGTTATATACTCCACTAATGGTGCCGCAATGTCCTCAGCTACCGTTGTGTACCGTATATAATGGTCTTGCCGCCCTATTTCAGTCAATTGCATCCAATCTTCCAGAGTCCTTATTTTTCCCCAAGCAATGTCTTGTATAGGCTTGCCGTCATAGTAACTCATCACAAATGAGTCCACAGATGAAATTCCTATGAACACCGGTCCATTTACCCACATTTCTTCACCAACTTTATACGAAATCGTGTTATATGGTCCTGTCAAATCGCATATTCCATCCTGCTTACAAACATCTGATCCTTCAATATCCAATATTTTATTTAATTTTGCAAGTGCTGCCTGCAGTTTATAATTATTTTGTAACTTTCTGGTTACTTCTTCAAGCACCATATTTTTATATGCTTCAGTGGTGTTGTGTATGACAGGTGCAAAGAGTGGATCCCATTCTGTAGTGTTTTTGTGATGTACAGGGATGTCGCAACACCTGAACACAGAGTTGATGAAAGCTCTAGCGGTCGCCTTGGTTCTGCTCGCTGTATTTGCGTATACATACACTGCATCTTTATCGGGGCAGCCTTCAGAAAGAAACTGTTCCCGTTTAAACCATTCTGAGAAATATTCGCCCATGTATCCTTCTAGCTGTGCGCCCTTCGAAGTCAAGAATCCCGGCGGGCCATCTGATGGGGGCCAGGCCTTCGATGAATATCTATGAAGACTTTCACCCAATGGATAGCGAATATTATGCCGACCGAATATAAAGACTTGTTTCAGTGACAAGTTGTTCGCGACAAAGCCTTTGCACAACACTACTAATAAAATTAAAGAAATTGATTTCGACACCATTTTATTTATATTTTATCACTATTGCCAACTTTGTGTTTAATGCGCGATATTTGTTTTTTTAAATAGTATTTATATACAACTACTCATGTCCATTGGTAAAACAAGACTAGTAATTCTTTTATGTATTTCGTACCATACGGTAATTTTTTTTTTAAGCAACGTGAACTTTTAAAAATAATTCGTCGTCGAGGTGATAACAAACCAGTTCAACCGGATCATTAAAATTATGTTTAGGATAGTAATATTTCTCATAACAATTAACAGGTCATGTCATGGTAAATAAATTGGTAACAACGTTATTAATTAATCACATTCAAGTTCACTCTTTCTTTCTTCGACACAAGTTTCCTATGAAAACCGAAAACGATTTATTATACCGATTAAACGGGGTTTGTAATAAATGCGTAGTTGCTAATCTAGTGTATACTGTTTGAAACCTGTGCTAGCCTTTAGAAAGAAAGTAAGAAAACACGTTTATTTGGCACATAGGTACACCCAATGAAATAACAATTATAGAAACATAACTACTTAAATACATCAACATTTTGTGTCACGGCTGTGCCAAATAGGTCAAGTTCAGCATAATGCCAGGCCACTACGTAGCAGTTGCCAGACGCTGGTTTTCAACTGAACCTTACCATGAGCCTAAGGATGTTAATCAATTTGTTAGGTGTGAGGTACATCATTATACAAGGAATTTCGAGGAGCACTTTGCCTGCTGCGGTCTTCTCGTCCAACTATAATTTAGGTCTCTTCAAGGCTAGAGTAGAGGCTTTTAATAAACGAGTGCGCCTCACCATTGCATCACTGCTTACCATCAGGTGGGATCGCAGTCAAGCACTGATTTACATCAATTAAAAATAAAAAATAAACTTTCAAAGTCTGGCTCCGAAACTGAATCGGACTGGCGCTGTCCTCAAGCGGCTCCTGCCCAACCTAGGGTCCAGATGCCTCCTACCGGAGGCTCTACGCAGGCATCGTTCGGTCCATGGCCCTGTATAGGGCGATGGTATGGGCGCCGTCGCTGCTAAAGCGGTCACACGGATAGTGCAAAGTTGCGAAGTAAATAAACGTATGTTTAAATAATAGTTAGGTGTTTAGTTGTATATTAATGTATATACAATACATTAAACTGGGAAGGATAAAAAAACAGTATACGTAAAATTCAATCCTTGCGGCTAACAAAAAAAACCGGTTCCAAGCGATACCGTGCTAAGTAACAATTATGTAGTGATAATTGTTACATAACACAAATCGCTTAGAACCAGTTTTTATATATTAGGGATTATAGTATGAAATTGCCGATTTGTACTGAAAAATTGTAATTCGTTTTTTTTTAATTTAGCATTTTTTTTTAATCAAAATAAATACCATTATTATCTATACATTGCTGCCATCTAATAGGAAGGTCATTTATGCCTTTACGATAGAACTCTGGTGATCTAGATTCGACAAACTGTGTGAAAGCATTTTGCACTGCCTCCGGAGAAGAAAATTTTATATCACGTTGAAAATTATCCAAACCACGAAAAAAATGGTGGTCCGTTGGAGCATGGTCTGGCGAATACGGAGATTGACGAATGCTTTCTACTTGCAGTTCCTGTAGAGTAAACGAAAACGAAAAGGAGAAAACGGTTTCTCGTGCTGTATGGTAAATAAGGTAATTGACAGATGTAGCCACAGCTAGGTTAGTTTACTATGCTTATTTCCACAGTATTATGTCTTATGGCATTTTACTGTGGGGATCTGCAGCTGATGTAGACTCAATTTTCATATTGCAAAAAAGAGCAATCCGGGCTATTTATAAAATGGGTCCTCGCGAGTCCCTCAGAAATAAATTCGAAGGAATCGATATACTGACTCTGCCTTCTCTTTATATCTTAGAAAGTTTTTTGTATGTTTGTAAAAACCTAGGACTTTTCAAAATTAGAAGTTATTTTCATAACATAAATATGCATAGTAAACACGAAATTGTATTTACCCAAATGGAGATTAGTAAGACCAGCAAGTCATTTTTAGTAAAAAAAAACGCATACGCTTTAATAACAAGCTGGCAAAGGCGGTGACTGAACTTAGCGAGGCAAAGTTCAAAACCCATATTAAGCGTGACCTAACTAAAAAAGCGTATTACAAGGTTAAAGACTACGTCGAAGACACGCTTGTTTGGAAATGACTGCTTCTACACATGTGGCCCACTGGCAACTGATAATATTGTGTAAATGTATCTATTAACTGCTCCACATTTGTTGTAATATACAATACTTTTTTTTTTTTCTAACACATTGTTTTTGCAATATTTTTTATATTATTAGACCCCAACCACTATAAATTCGTTATTTTGTTAACGTCTCATTTATTGATAATTGTAGTTATTTGTTTTTCTTGCTTTTTTTTATATAGCCTCTTTTTTATAATGTGAATGTACACTGTAGACTCCGCGAATTCTTAGGTTACCTACTTCCTATTACGACTCACTTTTTATTATGATTATTTTTATTGTACTTTTTATTACAATATTGACCGGTCTACACTGTCCTTATATAATATCTCTACTTATACTGTAATAAGGAAATATTGTAAGAACAACATTTTTTTTTAAAAGAATAACCATAGAGTTTCTTGCCGATTCTTCTCCATAGGAAACGACCTATTTGGAACCGTGCACTAGCTTCTGACGTTTTATAAGTGCCCATGTAGGCTTATGTTGTTTTTTTAAAGAAATATTTAAAAATGTAAATGATATGTATGTCGGCACAAGGATGCCGATCATCATTAAAGATCTGTACAGGGACTTTGTTTTGTGGGCGATGGCTGGGTGTCGAACAATAAACAAACTATTCCAGATCACATAACTGATTTATTATGATTTACAAAGTACTATGTTATTATGATGCAAGCTTTAGGTATTCATTTCACATAACGAGCCGTGAAACAGTCTCCGTGACTGCATTGTTCGCACGGCTGCCGACAGAGGAAAGAGCACCGCACCACTGCGGTCGGCACTTTTATCTGCTCGGTTCGTGCAAACGTCAGCGCGGATTCTGTCAAAGTGACATGTGTCACTTTTCACTTGGCTCGTTCATTCGATCTCAAGCTTCCGTACTATTGACTTCTCTGACATGTATATAAAAATAAATAAATGAAATAATAATTATTATTTATTTATTTTACAGACAACAAATGATCCATAATGTTAGTAAAACAATTACCTTAAACCTAGTGTTAATCTTATATTATAATAATCTACTTATATTATCGTTATCTTATTATTAATGAAACGTTTAAATTGGTTAGGTTTATCTTTCACTGCGCATCTATCAAAAGCTGTCGTAAACGTCTTCTAAAGGTACTAATCGTGTTTATTACTCTAAAAGGCGATGGTAGGTTATTCCATATTTTGGATATTTTTACCGGCTTTTTAGATTTGACTAGACTAGTACTACTCTCCCACCTAGGCCACCTTTTGGCTAATTATTTTGACGTCTCTATGTGCTTTTTATGGTGTCCATTCTGCGTACTTCATAACAGTGTTTTATCTCTTTGTTCGTCTGATTATACAGGTTTTCCAAGTCTTTTACAACTTTCTAGGTTATAAAATTTATAACTAAGTGTTTGCTGTACGTTTTAGAATGTTTGGGTATTTCTGTAGTCCACTTATCAATTCTCCGCGCAACTACTGCACTCAAACTTGCACTATTTACCGGTATTTTTTAAATAAATTGTACTTTAACCGGCTATTGATCTTATTCGATTTTTTTTTTTACTTTTAGAAGGTTTCCTGGTTAATCTTTCTTCACACCTACTTATTTTCTTGTACATGTTGCAGATTAGTATAAATTTCACTTCTTATACTTATTAAATTACCGACATACCTAAAGTTTATTAACGAAATCATTCCACGGACAAAAGCCGAGCTCATCTGTGTTACACCAGTTTAAGCGCATCATAACTCTTTGCGGAGGACTCTCCAACGAATATTTTGACCCATTTCTTAACTGTGACCAACTTGGGTACACATATTCTACTTTCAAATAGTCATTTTCACTATCTGTCCATCTTTGAAATACAAACTTGCCTCCAATCGGGTATTTTTCGAATTGATCTAACAAGTCAATCGATTTGAAACCCAAAGCATTCGAAACAGAGTTCAAGTTAGAATCATGGCCAACTAATAACATTAACTTTGGCATTTCGTCATATTCCTTAAACGTTTTAGTTAAATACTTCACTAATGGCACCTCCATATCAGCTATTGTTGTATATCTTACGTCTTGATTTTGTCGTGTAATTTCAGTAATTAACTTCCATTTTTCCAGTGTTGTTACTTGTCCCCAAGCTATGTCTTGTATCGGCATACCGTCGTAGTAAGACATTATAAATGCGTTTACAACTAAGTGAGCTATCCTAAAACGCTCTTTGATCGCCACTGATTTGCCGACTTCATACAATACTATGTCATTAGCTTCAGTCAAGTCACATAATCCATCCTGCTTACAAACTTGTGAACCTTCAATTTCCAAAATTTTATTCAATTCCGAATATACTGCCTTTAGTTTAGGATTATTTCGCAATTTTCTGTTTATATCTTTTAGAATTTTATCTTTGTATGCATCAGTGGTATTGAATATAACAAATTCAAAAAGGGGATCCCACTCTGTAGTGTTTTTGTGATGTACAGGCACATTGCAACTCTTGAAGGCTGAGTCGATGAAAGCTCCAGCGGTGGCCTTGGTTCTGCTCGGGGTGTTTGCGTACACATACACTGTATTTTCATCGGGGCAGCCTTCAGAAAGAAACTGTTCCTTTTTGAACCATTCTGAAAAATATTCACCGATGTATCCTTCTAGCTGTGCTCCTCTAGGAGTCAAGAGTGTTGGCGGCCCAGACTGTGGAGGCCAGGGTTTTGAGGAATATATATGAAGTTCGTCACCCAAAGAATATTTTATGTTATGACGACTCAATATTAAGACTTGCTTAAGTGTGAAGTTATTCGCGGAAAAACCTTTACACAACACGATCAATATTAAACAAATTACTTTTCCCACCATTTTCAACATTTACTTTAAATTTTAATGCAAGAACTAAAGATATTAATTATGTACGTATTAATTCGAATAGATCTAGAGATGTGTGATGTTGAAACACGACTAAAATTATCTTTGGATATCATATGATATACGGAAACCTGTTATAATAGTGATGTGTATTATTTTTTGTATTGCCTCTTGTCGACTGTTTGTCGTGATATATGAGATAAAGTTTGAGAATAGTAATTGATAGGCACATCAGTGGTTAGCGTGAACCATAACCATAACCATCTGTGTGAATGACCTGGCAAGAGGAGCAGGAGTCTACTGAATGCGGCAAGTTGACTGAACTATTTCATATAAAGCTCCTAAGGTTAGGTTAGGTTAGTTTAGTCCAATCCAACGCTCTTCATAAGTTTCATTGCCTTCTTATAATTTTTCTATGCTCTTAAACTAGCCTTCAATTTCGGCATCTAATTCATTTGAGTCAAATTGCTTCACTTAGTGAATCTTTTGAGACCTGCATCTAATTCATTTATTTTATTCAACGCACTGAATCGTAGGCCCCTCTCTTAGAAAGCAGCTTACGCACGCTCAAATTGTCGTGTAAAATTATAGAATAACCCGGCCTTTTGTTATTTGTAAGAAGTCAGCTATCTTACGCTAATTCACATTACGGTTTACAAAAACTACACTGGCCTTCATATCTTAGTATTACACTTTTAAAATTATAATTTATCCTAAACTATTCAAATTAGTTTTGAAATACAAAACGTCATAAAGCAAATTTCATCAACCTTCTTAGATGCTATAATTACATTTTTAACTATAAAAACGCTAAAATATTTGGCACTTTAAACTTATTGCCAAAAAACTCAAACCGAGGAACTATTATGACGACAAGTAGGTTCTCTCGAGAGGTTTTTCTTCAAGGTCTTTCCACAGCCTTTGCTGGCCAGCCACAGCTGACCTGAGGGGACCATGTTGACATCGAAAGGGAGCAAAAGGCACTGACTAAAAGAGAAAATATGATAGCCCGTAGGTTTGCACGGTGTTCAAAAGAGGTCAAAATCACACTTTTTAAAACTATTTGCACTTCATTGTACACGTGCAGCCTATGGGTTTCCTACACACAAACGGTTTACAGTGCCCTCCGTATCCAATACAATAACGCATGGTGGTGTTGGGGCTGCCCCGCTTCTCTAGTGCCTCGGGCATATTTGCGGAAGCGCGCACCGTCTGTTTTCACACCACCATGCGCAAGCGGTGCGCGTCCTTGGTGCGCAGGGTGCGGGGCAACTCCAATACAGTTCTGGCGATGATTGCCGGCAGATTTGATTGCCCTTATATCGGACATTACTGTAGTAGACATGTAGACATGTTGCTGGCTATGTCCGATAGTGTAAAATGTATTTCCTTATGTGTGTGTGTGTTCTGTTTTGTGATTGTCGTATGGGTGCTATTAGTTGCCTGAAATAAATGCTTTTTATTTTATTTTTATTTTGCACGCATCACTCTCATGTTGTAAAAGCAGTTTTTTAGTGTTTTTTTTCTAAGATGGAACCAATTACTTTACTCAACAAACTTCAAACCCTTGAAATTATCTTCGGTAGATATATCATTATATATATTTTATAATTATCTCTTACTATGAACACAAAACGAGTTCAGAAATAAAAAGTTTTTTCGTCACATCTCAGTTTACAGATGGGGCCACAACACGTTTGTTCTACAAAGTCCCCTAATTTGAAATATTCATTATTTCAGTTTTTTTAGGTTTCGGTTTTTAAGAGATTTAACGAAGAGCCATTCCGTTGTTGGACTGACTGGCTCTTCTTTTATACTGTAGCTTGGGAGATATATAAGATGAATAACGAAAAGTGGTTCCGTAGTTAGACTTTAAAAATAGCAATCTAGTCGGAAATTATGTCTAATGAGACTGCAGGTCAGGGCCTGCAGTGTTGCCTAGTGTTCCGATTTGCACGGGACATCCCGTTTTTAGGGGTCTACAGACGCGTCGCGGTTTGCGCCTGATCGGGACGCTAAATGCCCCGATAAATCGATAAATTTATTAAAAATCGTTATTATTGCTAAAACTTAACATGAATTAAATCAGTCGCATTCGCATCATTATATCGACCGCGGTCCGGTCGGTGCGCCGCGGGCAGAGTACCGCCATGTCCACGTGGAAGCGAATCGGCGGTGGAAACCTCTCGCGCCAGACCCTGGTTTAGAACAGAGATAATTATTAAAGACCACTGTAGGCAACTAATTTTTATAAAATGTATTTTGTTATTCGGTTTAAGTTTGCTTATTTACGCGCGAACACAAATTGTAACTGCCATTTTGATATTTTGTTTCGCGCGCATTTTTGAACGGTGGAACCCCGCCCACGCCACGCGTCGCTCGAACGCCGAGATCAGTCGCCGCCAAAAACCAGACGCGCGCGGGCGTGTTTAAAATAAACGTTCCACGTTCCCGCTAAAACCTTCTCAATCTCTATATTATCTAATCTAGCTTTATGTGTGTAATGTAATCTTCTTGTAATGGACCCGAGTTCTGTTGTGAAGTGTTAATATACTCGATTTTACCAAGTGACTGCGTCTTATTGTGGACAAATCCCGCCCTATTTAACATTGGTCCTTCGAGCCTGGATCACAATGAATGACAAAGTTACTGGTGTCGTGACACGGAGCAGAGCCCATGCTGAATCTGGACAACGACCTGGTGCGGATACCACGTGTGTCACTACGGCCCCGCGTAGTGAAGTTGTTGCCACGTCCTCCAGGTCGCGATCAAGCCGCCTCAGCCGCGAAGCGCTTCGCCTCCGTGCCGAGTACAAGGCCGAAGAAGAACTCGCCAAAGTAAAAGAACAGCTCATAAAGAAGAAATTAGCGTTAGAAATCGCCGAGATTGAAGATGAAGAAGCTGAAAATTGCGCGATGAGTATTTACAGTGGTCGTAATAACGTAGATGAGTGGTTAAGCACGAGTCAAGCTCCATGCGAACACGCGGAAAAGCCGCCAGTGCCAAACGCGCCGGCCGGCGCGTGTCCGCAACCGACCGAAGGCCTAGAACGAGAAAGCGGCGTCGCGCATGCGCACGAAACCGTTCGCGATCCGTTCGCGCCCGCGGCGGCGTCGTCCCCGACCGCTGCGAAGTATACGCCGGCGCCGGGCGCTCCGCCCCTGGCCGCCGGCGCCGCCGTCGCGGCCTCTGACATCATGCATCTAGCCGACGTTATTATTACGAACATGTCGAAGCGACCACGACAAAATTATGATCTCCCCGTGTTTGATGGCAGCCCGGCAGACTGGCTGGCTTATCGACGTACCTACGAAGCTACCGCGGGCACGTATAGTATGTTCGAGAACACAGTACGACTGCAAGCATCACTGCGTGGCGCGGCAAAGAGTGCCGTTGAAGATCTACTGCGTACCGGGTCCGACCCCATAGATGTGATAAATGCCTTAGAAGAGGAATTCGGTCACCCCAATTTGCTACTAGAAACGGCATTGAATAAGATAAGAAGTTTGCCCCGTGTGTCCGAAAGTGGCGTCGAATTGCGAAACATGACTTGCGTCGTTCGAAATTGTGTGTACATTTTGAAAAATATAAAGGCGGAAGGCTACATAAATAACCCCCAATTAACACACGAAATTCTTAGCAAATTAACAAATGTACAACGTTCACAATATGGCGAGTTTGTTATGAAAAGGAACACCGACAGCAAAGAAGATCTTCGGTTATCACCAAATATAAACACAGTTCTCGAGTTTCTAAGTCACCTGTCGCGAGCATCAGCTTATTACCTACCGCTGTGCATAAATACCGAGCATAATAATAATCGTAACCGGACCACCGCTGCTGCGAATCCTGCTGTCGCCGCGACGTCGAGTACCAGGCGCGCTGAGGTCACGCGTCAACACCGGAGACCTGCAGATCGAGTACACCTCACCAGCGAGGAAACTACGACAGCGTCACCGAGTACGTCGTCGTCATCAAGTGAGTGCGCGTTGTGTCGTAGTGCGGATCACCGATTACGCGAGTGCGATAAATTCGTTTCAAAAAGTGAACTTGAAAAATGGAACTTTGTAAAGGTCAATAAACTATGTTTCAAATGTTTAGTGCATAGCCATTCTCGTTATCGTTGTCGCGCAAAACGATGTGAAAAGTGTCGTTCTCCGCATCACACACTTCTACACTACGAGAAGCCGAGAGCACCGGGCGCCGCCGATGGCACCGGAGCCCCGCTCGCGCCGGCCGCCGAAGCGCAGGCGGCCCGTATACAGCCGCCCGGGCCCGTGCCGCCGCCGTCGGTCGCCGAGTCGGTAACGAGTATGGGTGAGCGGTGTCGAACCACTAAAACTTTATTAAAGATTATGCCTGTAAAGATTATTGTTAATAATGTTGAACATAGTGTATACGCATTGTTAGATGATGGGGCCACTGTGTCATTAGTAGATTCTAGTATGTGTAATTTTAGTGGACCATCAACTCCGTTAAGAATTGTGAGTGCACGCGGTCTTGTTATGACTGATAACAATTCCCGTAGGGTAACTGCGCTAATTCGCGGCCCAAACGGCATATGTCATGATATCGTATTTCGAACAATAGAGAATTTAGATTTGCCTACCCAAACCGTGCCTGCTAGAGTTTTGAATAATAAACATTTGCGTGATTTAGATTTCTGTGAGATGTACTGCGCTAAACCGATGGTTTTAATTGGTCAAGATAACTGGAAGTTGATCGTAAATGAAGAAATACGACAGGGTAAATCCGGGCAACCCGTAGCGTCTCTTACAAAGTTAGGGTGGGTTGTTCACGGACCTGTAACTGTAGGTATCTGTGACAAGTCTGACAGTGAGTCAATTAATTTAGCCTTCGATGGTTTAGATGATCTCAATGACCTTGTGAAACAGCAATTTTTGCTCGAGTCTATCGGTATCACAGAAGTGTCACGTAAAAATGTTGAAACTGAACGCGCGTGTAAAATTCTAGACAGCACCAGCCGCCGTGTCGACGGAGGTTGGGAGGTAGGATTACTTTGGTCACGTGACGCGGTACACTTACCTGACAATTACGATTACGCTTTCAAACGATTGCGCGGCATAGAGAATAAGATGGATAAAAATCCCGATTATGCCGAAGCGTATTCCCGTCAAATTGAACGGTTAATTTCAGAAAAATATGCTAGGCTATTGGAAACTCCACTGAGTGTTAACCCAGTTTGGCACCTACCGCATTTTGGGGTCATTAACCCCAATAAACCAAATAAACTTAGATTAGTTTATGATGCCGCGGCTAAATGTAAAGGTGCATGTTTAAACGATTATTTGCTTACAGGGCCGGACTTGCTAAATTCTTTATTAGGCGTATTGTTTAAGTTTCGATCTGGTCGTATAGCTTATACAGCGGACATAGCCGATATGTTTTTGCGTATAAAAATTAGGAAAGAAGATCAGGGCGCGCAACTCTTTTTATGGAGAGGTCGCGATAGAGAACGCGACCCTGATACATACGTTATGGTCTCGATGATTTTCGGTGCAAAGTCGTCCCCTGCCTCAGCCATACATGTTTTGAATAAAAATGCTGGGGAATCGGCATACGCTGCGGTCGCGTATTTGGTTGGTAGGGACGAGTTTGGCATACCTACCGTCTCACTTGTTGTTGGTAAAGCTCGCGTCACCCCGTTGAAGGTTATATCTGTGCCGCGTCTCGAACTGCAGGCAGCTGTGCTGGCGTGCAGGTTGGCTTGCGTCGTTATCAGGGAGCAAGGTTTAGCCATAACCCAAAAATACTTGTGGTCTGATTCGAAAACCGTATTAAAATGGGTGCATTCGTCGGATCCTCGTGTTTACCAAAAGTTTGTCTCACATCGATTGGCAGAAATCGACCGGAAGTCCAGCCCAAGCGAGTGGCGTTGGGTGCCATCTGCAGAAAACCCTGCTGATGAAGCTACCAAGTTGTACTGGCCGACGAATTGTAAATTGTGGTTTACAGGTCCATCTTTTTTGTACCGGGACAAAGACCAGTGGCCGGTCAACGAATTTGAGGACGTAGATGATATTGATTTGGAGCGTCTTGAGAAGGTTCACTTTGTTAAGCAGTATGTACCGCTGTTCAATGTCGATAGATTCTCTAGTTGGACACGGGCTGTTAGATCAACAGGTCGAGTTCTTGCCTTTATAAATATGTGTCGCAAGAACCAGGTTGAGAAGTTAACGGCTGGTAATATTCACAAGGCTGAGAATATTTTATTGAAACAATCCCAGCTTGAGACTTTTTCCAAGGAAGTCGAATTATTTAAAACGAAAAGCGCATTACCCGCGGACAGTAAAATTCGAGATTTAGATCCATTTTTATATGAAGGTGATGGATTGCTTCGCGTCAGAGGACGCTTGAGTGCTGCACCGCAATTAATGTTCGATGAAAAGTATCCAATCATTTTAGACGGTCAAAGTTATACCGCGCGGCTCATTGCCCTCGAATATCACAAGCGCGCTCACCATGCCAATACTGAAACTGTCATAAACAGTATTAGTGAAAAATATTGGATCACTCGATTGCGACGTACAGTCAAAACAGCCGTTTCGAAATGTCAGTCGTGTTTGGTGCGTCGCGCTCGCCCTTCAATGCCCAAAATGGGAGATCTACCGGCCGCTAGGCTTGTAAATACACGTAGAGCTTTTGTGCATTGTGGGGTAGATTATTTCGGTCCCATGGAAGTTTCGATAGGCAGGCGTCGTGAAAAAAGATGGGGCGTTATTTTCACTTGCTTAGTCACTCACGGTGTCCATATTGAGCTGGCAGCTTCTTTGTCAGCTGATTCGGCCATAATGGCAATCCGGCGTTTGATAGCTCGCCGCGGGCAACCGACTATTATGTTTAGTGATAGAGGCACCAACTTTGTAGGTGCTGACGCAGAGATGAACGCCGCTCTTCAAGCAATGGAGACCAAAGTTCACGATTTCGCCGTTACCAAGGGTATTTCTTGGCAGTTTAACCCTCCTGCAGCGCCACACATGGGTGGATGTTGGGAACGCCTCGTTCGCTCAATAAAAACCGCACTTAAAGTGACTTTGACAGCGCGTGCCCCGAAAGAAGAATTGTTAAATACTTTGATGGCTGAGGTAGAGATGACCCTTAACAGTAGGCCTATAACTTTCGTAGGTACGGACCCCGATGGGCCCATTGCACTGACCCCAAATCATTTATTGATAGGCACAGCTACCGGTGCGTCTACTTTAGGTTACTTTGAAGCGTCTGATTTAACCAGTAGAAAAGCTTGGGTAAAGGCTCAAACTCTAGCAGACATGTTCTGGCGACGGTGGCTAAAAGAGTACGTCCCCACTCTTCAAAAGCGTCAGAAGTGGCGACATGAAGTGCCGCCCATAAAAGTGGGAGACATGGTGCTGATTCTGGAAGAGAACCAGCCTCGTAATGCATGGCCTAAAGGAGTCATTAGCGCAGTTCACCCAGGTCGCGACGGCCATATTAGAGTAGTAACTGTAACAACCAGCAAGGGTTTCATGAAGCGACCAGTTGTTAAGGTCATTGTGTTGCCTACTGACGAGTTTGTTCAGGAACAAGGGGGTGGAATGTAGGCAACTAATTTTTATAAAATGTATTTTGTTATTCGGTTTAAGTTTGCTTATTTACGCGCGAACACAAATTGTAACTGCCATTTTGATATTTTGTTTCGCGCGCATTTTTGAACGGTGGAACCCCGCCCACGCCACGCGTCGCTCGAACGCCGAGATCAGTCGCCGCCAAAAAACAGACGCGCGCGGGCGTGTTTAAAATAAACGTTCCACGTTCCCGCTAAAACCTTCTCAATCTCTATATTACCTAATCTAGCTTTATGTGTGTAATGTAATCTTCTTGTAATTGACCCGAGTTCTGTTGTGAAGTGTTAATATACTCGATTTCACCAAGTGACTGCGTCTTATTGTGGACAAATCCCGCCCTATTTAACAACCACTTTTAAATGCCAAATGTGCCACTGTATTGCGTCGCGCGGATAGAATCTGTGCTACAAAACGCTGCAGAACTGTAGCTGTGAGTTATAGTTTTAGACACATTAGCTCTAGGCTCTACAATAGAATAAATAAGAAAATAAATATTTACCCTCTAACGAGGAATGTTCTTAAAAAGAAATTAACCGATTGGCTAAGATCAAAAACTTACGATGAAAGTGAAAAACTTATAGAAATGTAACATCACAAAGTCATACTACATACAATCTCCTTACATACACCCTTACACACCCCTCCACTCCACACCCTCACTACTTACGCACTACACATCACGCACTACTTTAAGTTAGGATAAGTAAATATTGTAATGATTACGATATGGAACTACTCTCTGTTCTTATGTTTCTGGAGGTGGGCGTTGATAGCTGCGGCTCAGTTTCAAACTATTGCAGCTATCATCGTACATAAATAAATTGTTACATTTATTTCTAATTTCAAATAAAGATTATTATTGTATTACAAAACATGATAAACAGAAAATCATATTATTGAATCGACATACCTAAAGCTTATCGACGAACTCTTTCCATGGACAAAAGCCATGCTCGTTTGTGTTACACCAGTTTAAGCGCATCACGACTCTTTGCGGAGGACTCTCCAAAGAATATTTTGACCCATTTCTTAACTGTGACCAACTTGGGTACACGTATTCTACTTTCAAATATTCACTTTCACTGTCTGTCCACCTTTGAAACACAAACTTTCCTCCAATCGGGAATGCCTCAAACTGATTTGGTAAGTCGATCGGTTGAAAACCTAATGCAGACGCTAGAGTGTTCATATTAGTATCATGTCCAACTATCAACATGAACTTGGGCATTTCGTCATAATTCTTAAATGTTTTAGATAAATACTCAACTAATGGTGTTGCGACGTCTTCAGCCACAGTGGTATAGCTTATGTTATGCCATTGTTTTATTATTTCGATTAATAGTTTCCATTTCTCCGGTGTTGTTATCTGTCCCCATGCAATATCGTGTATCGGCATGCCATTGTAATAACTCATTAAAAATGCATCTACAGCTAAGCTTGCTACGGACAGCGGTCCTTCAATCGACAAGTTTTCACCAACTTTACACGAAATCGTGTTATTAGCTTTAGTTAGGTCACATATTCCATCTTGCTTGCAAACGTCTGATCTCTCAATTTCCAATATTTTATTCAATTCCGCATATCCAGCCATCAGTTTGGAATTATATTTTAATTTTCTATTAACTTCTTCGATTACCATATCTTTATATGCTTCAGTGTTGTTGTGTATGTTACACGAAAAAAGAGGATCCCACTTTTCATTGTCTTTTTGATGAACAGTCACGTTGCAACTCTTGAACGCAGCGTCAATGAAAGCTCTAGCAGTGGCCTTGGTTCTGCTAAGCGTGTTAGCGTATACGTACACTGTATCTTCGTCGGGACAGTCTTCTGGAAGAAACTGTTCTTTTTTGAACCATTCTGAGAAGTATTCACCCATGTACCCTTCTAGCTGTGCTCCTTTTGGAGTCAAAAGTCCCGGAGGACCAGCCAGTGGGGGGCAAGACTTCGGTGAATATCTATAAAGTTTATCTTCTACCGGATAACGTATATTGTGTCGACTGAATATGAAAACTTGTTTTAGTTTCAAGTTGTTCGCGCCAAAACCTTCACAAAACACAATCAATGAAAGTAAATTAACTAATTTCGTCACCATTTTATTTATTTTTATCCCTAAGGTTGCTCTTCGACTTGTGTCAGTATTATATGTTCTCAATTTTTTGTAAATAACGATTATTTGAATCTATCTACACTTAAGTAATGAAAAAATGAAACCATTTCACTTCATAAAGTGGAAAGGTTTTGCTTGACGCTTAACGTTTTATAGACATTTTACGGTATCGTTGTTATTAATTTTATTAGGCTTGATAATTCATTTATTAGAATAGTTAAAACATTAGTTACATTAGATAAGCAGATAAACAATCGGTCACTAACCGTACAACTGTAGAAGGATTTCTTACCGCATGACCGAAATTGGAAAATGCCGCCATATTGCAAATTCAATTTCAGAGCACCGCCGTGTCCTCATAGGGGCGATCGGCGGTAACAACCTTTCAGGCCTTGGTACAGACCATGGTCCGGAGCGAGGAGGAATGTAATGCGAAGCAGTAAAGCTACCAAAGGAGGCGGCCGCACGCATGAGGGAACGCCCCAGCTGCCGGGATCCCAATCAGGGGCGCCGACTTTTAGAAAACCTCATGGGTGCTCATGCTCATTTGATGGACTCGAAAAAGTGGCGAAGTATGAGAAGAGAAATGCACACTGATCGACCAACAAATAAATAATGTCCTACTTACATACTGCGTAGTTAATTACAATTATGTTTGATAAAAATATAAAATGAAACTATTATATAAAAATTAAACTAGTTGTTGTTATCAAAAAATATTATAATTTATACGTAACCTAAAAGGCGATTACTGATCAGTTTCTTGATGTCTGTTCTCAGGGGTGCTCGGCACCCACAGTTTATTTCTCATGAGTGCTCGAGCCCCCGACCCCGAAGACCCACGGAGTCGGCGCCCCTAATCCCAATCCCGATTTCCAACCACCGTAGACCTACACCTAAGATGTCTGGTAATTGGGGTCGGTAAGCCTACGCTTGCGGATGGCGAGCAATGGGTAGCACGCAGTCCGGTTGTCCGGTAACCGAGCCCAAGTCGTCGACGGCGCGTAGTGTTCCACACTCGCCTCAAGGCAGCCAATCGTAGAGGCCCAGAAGGGTCGGAGCCTACTGGGGCCATGGGTTAAGTGAAAATGAACCCCGGAGCCCTGGAACGCAAGGCAAATAAGGAAAATAGGGTGCACCGCCGCACCGCCCAAGAGCGGGAGTAGTCATTGGATGATAACCGCCTAAAAAAAATGCTAATTCAATTTCACAATCTTTTAGAATAGAATAGAATAGAATAGAATAGAATAGAATAGAATAGAATATTCACTTACTTACACTAGGTAACTTAATTCTATGGGTAGGTACAGTGAACCTTTAGAAGTGCTTGGGTACCTTAACGCCTATTTTCCCTTGCACGTTAAAGTTCAAGTTTTACAAAATTAAACTAGATGGCGTTGGTTTCTTCACAGCTAAGTAGCGACCAAAGGCAATCTCACAAAGTATAAACTTGACTTTTAGTTCAACAAATAATAGACACTTGCGTCATCATTGTCGTCAACAACTGATTGTAGTTCATAATTTCAACATTCAAACTAGAGTCATGTTGGCCTAGTGGTTTAGCATGTGCAGATAGATGCGTAAATCAATGAGCCGTGAGTTCAAATCTCACGTAGTACTCACACTTTTTGTAAGTTATGAATGACAAACTAAAGAAATCGGTAGAAATATTATATTATATCAAAGTTAACAAGTGGATATTTATTTGTAATATAATATTCAAGTGGGTAGTTACTCAGCAAGACGAAAAAAATGCTGGTAAACAGGCTAATCCATCAAAAAAGCACTATTAAAAAAATAATATGTTTATTTCTTACAATTTCTTATTCAAATTTAACAATCACCGTTTATTAATCACCGAATAAGATTATAATATTATCTATAATTTCTTATTGAGGCCATAGCTTAAGTATTCGTTTCCAATATTGGAAAGAGGATTGAAGCTTATGTAACCTTAACAAAAACAAACAAAAGACCAGATAATTTTATCACAAAGATCAAAAAGATTAAATGTAGGCTAAAAACTATAAAATTGCACAACAACATATCAAGTGTTCATAACTTTTTTAATGTATTAATTACGGATATTAAGTTAAACACACATAACAAGGTCTCCAGTTAATACAGAGAATAAGTAGAATAAGTGAGTGAATAATATTAAATCAGTATTATAATTATTTATTATCTTGTAGCCACAAACAAAACCGTCCGTGTTCACTGGACTTAAAAGTTTTTTCATGAATAAACATGATATTACTCTAATCAAAGTTTATGTGATCCAAAGCAAACTGCAATCTTGCCCTTTTATGGTTTTCTGTAAGCAAGCCTCCGACGGACAGTGCCAACGCTTGTGTCAAATAAACTAGCATAGTGGTTCGTCACAGATGTCCGTTTTCTTCGTATACTCCCTTATCATGGTTTGACACTGCAATATGTTTATTAGTTTTAGTCTGCCAGCTTTTTGATGGTGTTTTAAAGAACCCTCTTCTTCAAATCGTCATATCCATAGAACAATTTTTTTTCTCTGCAACAATAAAACATAAATATATAATACCCAATAATGATTATTATATAGGAGTTTTTTGTTATATAAAAGAGTTAAAAAAACTACTTACATTTACACTGGTCTCTCTGGCGTCTTCTGACAAGTTTTTACCTTGATTATGCTTAGCAATTATTGGAGCTCTTTTTACTAAATCTATATAACAATGCATATTTACTCATTTTGGTAAAATAAGTAGACAATACACCTGGTTAAAAAAAAAAAATTAACGAAAGGCGCTGGGACGAGATAATCGAAATTAACTTGGCAAACAAACAACTGAGCTTAGTCATAATTTTTTGGTCTAAGTATCATTTATACTCCATACTACCTACTAGTTATTATTTATAAATCCTTATTCAACCTACCCTCTCAAGTTTGAAAACTAACACATAGATAATCAAATATTTATAAATTGATATTCAATTTTAATATCCTCATCTCTTTAAAATAAATTATAAATTATTTCAATATTTAAAGAAACAAAAAGAAAGTACTACAATAATAAGCATTAATTAAGCACAGTGACGCCATCTATTAACAGTACAATGTAATGTTATCAATAGCAACAGTTCAATCTGGTTTTACGCTAGATAGCGTCATTTCTCGCTTCACACGATTTTATTTCTGTACTTACTATGGACTTTTGCTTCTTTAGTGTACAAAGGCGATCTTAGGATGGACTGTAAGAACTTGAAATAGAAAAAAGCAACACTGCTACTGCGGTTGCTTTTAACAACAGCCATATTTGACTACCCAAATATGGCTATTCTGTCAATTTATTTTGGGTTCGACGTAGCCTATTTTATTTCTTCGACTATTAACACGAATTCTGATACCCTTTTACTTTTTATTTTCGGCCTACACAAAACAAAAGCTAATGAAATCAGAGCCAAGCACTACTTACGACACTATTCCAAATAATAATCGAATTTTCTCTTTTCAGATACCCCTAGCCTGCAGTTCCCTGGTCGTGTCAATATGTATGACAACTCTAGCGACGAGTTTCCTCCTTGGCACTACTGGCGTGCCGAACTGGCTGCCAGTGGTGGCTGTGTGTGTATGCATACTGGCTTATGGCGCCGGCTTAGCCCCAGTCCCGATGGTCATAATGGCTGAGGTGTTCACGTTTCAGGTGAGATATTACTCAGTCGAAAGCTTTGATTTATACCTATAGTAAGGAGACGGTGGACCTGGCATTTTTGGACACCACCCAATGAAGATAGAAATATGTAGAATATAGAATAGCCATATTTTCTGTATGATACACGCGTAGAAGTAATTAAACGTTCGGACCGCCCTATCTTTAATTTTTGAGTGTGGCTGAAAGTTTAGTTTTTAACCGCCTTCAAAAAGGAGGAGGTTCTATGTTCGGCTGAATGTATTTTTTTTTTTGTATGTTCACCGATTTCTCGGTCAATTGTGGACCGATTATTATTATTTTTTTTATTGAAAGTTTATGCTTCCGAGTTGGTCCCATAGAAATATTGTTATGATCTGATCATGAACTTTGAAGATATGGAACAGAACTCCTCGTAGGATCACAGCAGAACCGTCGTAACAAGTAAAATTGCTTTGTTTAAACGTGTAGTCGATGACTGACTGAAAGAAAAGGGGGAGGGGATATATCGAACTGATCTGATGATGAAGCCGGAAGGTAAATTATTGTAATCTAACCATGTTTAAGATTATTAGATTTTTTATGAGATGTACACTGGCTATAAGGTATTTAAGTTTGGCTGAGGGGTACTTTTGGTAGGTACCATAACTAAAAAGTGTAAAATAAAAAACTTCAACTGACTTCCAATGTAAAAAAAAACACTAAAAAGTGCAAAATAATTTTAATTTCGGAAGTCGGTGTTAAAAAACGAAGAGACAAAACTATTATAGAAACACCGGCTTCCGAAATAAAAGTTATTTTGCACTTTTCAGTGTTTTTTTTTTTACATTGAAGTCGGTTGTATTTTTTTTTTGTAAAAAGTTATTTTATATTTAATGCACCTTAGGTCTGCTTTGTTTTGTGAGGACAATGGACTGTAAATACCGTTATTTGTTTAGTTCTGCATGAATTGATTTACGTCGGTAGCAAGCAATCAGTAGGTATTTCTGCAGTGCTACCACAAACACCTAAGGCGATCCATTTTACGACCTAAACTGAACTGTTAAACACAGTCCAAGTCGTCGACGGCGCGTGGTGTTCCAAGCGCGCCTCAAGGAGATGTCAGCAAGCCGTAGGGGCCCAGCAGGGTCGAAGCCTACTGGGGCTAAGGGTCTGACTCTGAAAGGAAGACTCGGCCCTGGTATGAAAGGCAACGAAGGAACAGGAGTGGGTTTTTAGTCAGTTAAAGTCTGACACTATCTCCCTCTCCGCCCAAGGGCGAAGTATGTCATAAGATGATTTTCCCACAAAAAAAAAACTGTTAAACAAGCAATCAGTATTACCTACTTCTTTTTCGTTTAGTTAACTGTGTCATCGGATAATAATGTTAACACTCTTAAATCATGTAAAATTGTAATATACACTCTCAGATACACTTTAAATGATCTAATTTCAAAATTCATAATATACCGAGAATCCGAGAACTCTCGCAAGTATTTTATTACAACCTTACGATGTTTGTAATTATCTGGCGACAACTACTACAATTAGCTAGCTTTATTTGAGGTGGGAAATCATCCAATATCTTCTCCCGCTCCAGGCTGTAGCGAAAAGGCGTGTCAGTTTTAGTGATTAAAACTACACCAGCCGTCCTAGCCAAGTTACAATCGTTTCGTTTCGATTCTCTTTTCGTCGATCTCTTCGAGTAGGCCACGCCTCCGATTCCTTTGTTCTGACGTCATCTAAACGTTCAGTCACGTGGTCATAACAAAGGAATACGAGGCGTGGCCGACTCGATGCGATCAACTAAAAGAGAATCGAAATGAAACGGTTGTAACTTGGCTAGAGTGGCTAAGTCCTTTTGCTCGTCGTCCGCAAGCCAGCGCCTAGCATGGCTGGTAGTCGGGGTCAGGGTTACAGCGGCTGCGGCGTAAGGACGTCCGATCCCTCACGCGTTTGTTAGAAATTTTGGAAGAGGATAACTATATGGATATATATTTATATGTTTACTGTGAATCAAAGTTCCTATGACTGGTGCGCATGGAAAGGTATTATGAAGAAAATCACAGAGAGACAAGACTAAATATTTATTTCAGATAGGCTTGTCAATTAATGGAATAACTAGTTGCTTATTCCAAAACTAGGTCGTCATGGGAAAGAACAAGCAAGAAAACCCATCGTAACTTCAATTATAGTATTTTATGAACACATTTTACAACATCATTAACTGTGGTTTATCACAATAACATCTATTAGTTAAGAAATTCTATGTTCTACGTCTTGGATCATTTCATAATAGTAAGGCAAAGAATCTGAATAAGTTATGACTGAATAATTCTCTAATACCGTTTAACATAATTAAAACAAAAGACAGAATTAATAAAACATTAGCAATCATTTTAATGATTGCTAGTAGTAGTTACGTGAGCTTTGCACACGTAATTTACGTCTGACCTTTAGAAAGACGCACAAGTGTCTTTTTAAAGGTCAGAAACTCTTTTATTAAATAGTACGAAACGGCTTGACCGATATTCATGAGCTTTTTATGTGTCTGGTAGGTCTGAGAACAGGTCGTAGGCTATTTTTAACCTCCATGTTTTTTCTTTCATATTTTATATGGCAGAAGAACGTTTGCCAGATCAGCTAGTAACAACAATAAAAAACTCACTTTCTATCCCCAGGTTCGAGCACGGATGGCGGGAGCATCGATGGCGTTCTCATTCTTCTGCAGTTCACTGACCGTACTCTTCTACACTCCCATAGCCAATCAGTTCGGAGCGTTTGTCGTGTTCTACACGTTCGCAGCTGTAACCTTATTCGGGGTAGTCTACACTGTACTATGGGTACCAGAGACTAAAGGAAAAAGTTTGGAAGAAATTCAGAAACATTGGAAGAAGACTGAGCCTGTGTTTGTATAGATAAAAATTTGTTTGACTGTGTTCTGAATTAGAGACTGTAATAGAAAGGAGTAAGGTTCACATTCCTGTAAAAAAATATAGATACCTCCTTGGTTGTTGTAGGCGGTTATTTAGGACTCTCGAGGGTTCCCAGAGAAAAGTTCTTTCCTGAAGCAAGAACACTTTAAAAATTATATAATTTGTTTTTTACACTTTACTTTCCCATGAAGTTAAATAATAATATATTTATTTTGGACCAGGTAGTATATACCTACAATAAGTTATGAACTTAGACATAAGAGAGAGAACTGGTCGAAATTGTAACATAATTAGGACAATTTTATCAGTATTTTTGAAGTATAAAGAATATTGATGAATACTAAAGTATTCATATACGGTAGTTTATGTAAATATAGAATTAGTATATGTACCTGTTACTTTTAAAAATAAGCAAATGATTTTTGAAATCTCATATTATTTATCATTTTATTGTTTACGCATTGTTCCTTTGGGCACGCCACAATTATGACGGTAAGTCCCCTGTTTGAGGCGTGGTTGGAGAGACTTCCTGCACCGGATTCGTGCGGAAGCGACGCCCGGGTGTCGCCATGTGTGGACCGCCCGGAGGACACGGTGGAGCACACGGTGGAGTGTGCCCCACTTGGGCAGAGCAACGCCATGTCCTCGTGGGGGCGAACAGCGGTGGCGATCTCTCGCGCCGGGCCTTGGTGCCATGGTCCGGTGCGAGGAGGAGTGGCAGGCGGTCGCCTCATTCTGCGGAGCAGTAATGCTAGCAAAGGAGGCGTCCGATCGCGTGAGGCAACGGTCCTCACGCCCCAACCGCCGCCGAGATTCCGATCCCCGCCGTCCGACCGTCCAGTAACCGTCCGGACCGAGCCCAAGTCATCGACGGCGCGTATTGTTCCACGCGCGCCTCAGGGAGATGTCAGCAAATCGTAGGGGCCCAGCAGGATCGATGCCTACTGGGGCCAGGGTAGTGTGAAAACGAAACCCAGGCCCTGGGACGAAGGCAACGAAGGAACAGGAGTGGGTTTTTAGTCAGCAAAAGTCTGACACTATCTCGCGCTCCACCCAAGAGCGAGATTTGTCATTAAAGGATGATATTCCCATCTAAAAAAAAAAACGCACTGTTCCTTTATCTAATAAATAAAACCCCCACACAAAAGTGGATAGGTTGCGCAAGCGCATATTATCAAGGTATTTTCTGTAAAAGAGTTACCATTATACAAACAAATAATTTTAATGTGTTAAAGCAATGGTTCTTAACCTTTTTGATTTTATCACCTCTATGATCTTGGGATACTGATTTCCCCCTCCCCCCTCTCCCTCATGCTACCAATAAATATAGAACGTTATATAAATACAAAGCGACTTAATTAGACATATTAAAATTGCACAAAAATATTAAGTAAGCTCTTAAAATCACGTTAACTTACCTCTTTACAAGTAACATACATAATATTTGTTTTTAGTGTGGTGGGGTGGTAGGCAGATATAAGCGAGGCTTCAACTTTTCATTTGATTACAATGTTAGGGCATGAAATGTACGGGTGTGCTAAATTCTAATTTACCCCTTAGATTACCAGTTTTACCCCTGCAGGGGTAATTAACCCCAGGTTAGGAACCGTGATCTTAAAGCAATGTTAAAATTATCATAATTATAATCGTTGACTTCGGTGCTAAAGCGGTAAAATTCTTTATTTTAATATATAAATATTCTCTGACTATGTGAGCTTTATTTTAATATTTACGTATACTTTAGTTTTTCATTTCATAGTTACCTATTATAGAGTAACTATGAGATGAAAAACTAAAGTATGACAAATGTGTCCTATTTATTGTTTTATAAAGAATGAATAACTCCTTAGAACGATGGTCGTGATAAGGTAATACCAAATGGAATAAAGTGGAAAACTATCACGAAACGTGTTTTATTATTTATTTATCTATGGATTGGCAATAAACTGCGTTTAAACCCTTAAATTTAGGGCGGAATTCACCAATAAAACTAATCGCATTTTAACGTTTGTCACTTGTCTGTATTTTTCTTTTGTTGTATTTTTACAAGTGACACTAGTGACAGCGGCTAAACGCGATTATGCGAGCCAAACGTTAAAACGCGATTAGTTTTATTGGTGAATTATTATACTTGTGGATAAATAAATTATTTAATAGTTTTTAATTCAAACGGTCATTTGACATTTAAGACTTAGTAGTTGCTTATTTAGGTATCTACCATTATTTTCTGATATACCGGTGTTGTTAGGGTCACTTTAAATGACAACTTTTTAATAATATTATTATATCTAATGACTTCACAAAACATGATATAAAAACGGAAAACTATATTTTTGAATTGACATACTAGTTTATCAACAAACTCATTCCATGGACAAAAGCCGAGCTCGTCCGTGTTACACCTGTATAAGCGCATCACAACTCTTTGCGGAGGACTCTCCAAAGAATATTTTGACCCATTTCTTAACCGTGACCAACCTTCAAAAATTCGCTTTCACTATCTGTCCACCTTTGAAACACAAACTTGCCGCCAATTGGGTATTTCTCGAATTGATTCAGTAATTCAATCGATTGAAAGCCCAAAGCATACGCAACAGAGATCATATTAGTATCATGACCAACTAATAACATTAACTTTGGCATTTCGTCGTAGTCCTTAAACGTTGTAGTTAAATACTTCACTAATGGCACCTCCATATCAGCTACTGTTGTATATCTTACGTCTTGATTTTGTCGTGTCATTTCATTAATTAAATTCCATTTTTCCGGTGTTGTTACTTGTCCCCATGCTATGTCATTATGAATGCGCTTACAACTAAGTGAGCTATGCTAAACGGTCCTTTGACTATCACTATATGTCATTAGCTTTAGTCAAGTCACATAGTCCATTCTGCTTACAAACTTGTGAACCCTCAATTTCCAATATTTTATTCAATTCCGAATATACTGCCATTAGTTTAGAATTATTTCGCAGTTTTCTGTTTATTTCTTTCAGAACTTTATCTTTGTATGCTTCAGTAGTATTGAATATAACAAATTCAAAAAGGGGATCCCACTCTGTAGTGTGTTTGTGATGTACAGGCACGTCACAACTCTTGAAGTCGATGAAAGCTCTAGCGGTGGCCTTGGTCCTGCTAGCTGTGTTTGCGTATACATACAGTGTATCTTCATCGGGGCAGCCTTCAGAAAGAAACTGCTCCTTTTTGAACCATTCTGAAAAAACCAAATCAGTTTGAGGTAATCTCAAACTGATTTGGTAAATCAATCGATTGAGAATCCAATAAAGACACTAGAGTGTTCATATAAGTATCTATATCTAGTATCTGTTATAGAAACTCCGACTTCCGAAATTAAAGTTATTTTGCACTTTTCAGTGTTTTTGTTTTACATTGAAGTATTTTTTTTGTAAAAAGTGTTTTATATAACAAGTTCAAAACCCATATTAAGCGTGTCCTAACAAAAAAAAGCGTATTACAAGGTCGAAGACACACTTGTTTGGCAATGATTGCTTCTGCACATGTGGCTCCCTGGTAACTCATTAGTAATGTGTAAATGTGTATATTAACTGCTTCATCTTTGTTTTAATAATTATATACATTTTCTTTGGTTTTTAACACATTGCTTTTGCGATATTTTATATATTATTTAGACCTCGACCACCTTAAATTCAGTAGTTATTTATTTTTGTAATCATGTCATTTATTTTGTTGGTTGTAATTATTATTTATTTTTTCTGTTTTTTTTATTTTATTGATGTAACTTTTTTATTATGTCAATGTGAGAACACACACTCCGCTGCACATTACACTAGCTTCTGACGTTTTTAAATAGCCCATGTGACATACAACATTTTGACTTTGTTCATATTCTTGTAAAAAAAAATATTGATACCTCCTTGGATACTATAGGCCGTAGGACTCTAAGACTTCCATAAGTCTAGAAAAAAAATGTTTTCCTAAAGCAAAAATACTTTATAAATTAAGTAATTTGTTTTTTACACTTTACCTTTCCATGAATTTAGATCATTCAATAAATTACGGACTAAGGATATAAGAGAGAGAACAAATCGAAATTGTAACATAATTAGGATATTAATAATTTTTTATCAATATTTTTCAAGTACAAAGGATATTCTATTTCTATACTTAAATATAGAATCGGTATGCACCTGTTACTTTTAAAAATAATCATCATCATCATCATCTTCCTGCCCTTGTCCCGTGTTATTTGAGGTCGGCGCAACACGTTTTCTTCTTCCATTCTGCCCTGTCATTCGTCATATATGAAATTTTAAAAATAATCATGATTTTTGAAATTTCATATATTTATAATCGTATTGTTTACGCACTGTTCCTTTATCTAAGTAACACAAGTAATAAAATCTCATACAAAAGTGGACAAGGATTTTTTATAGTGCAAAATGGCATCGGTTGCGCAAGCGCATATTATCTAGGTATTTTCTATAAAACACAAACATAAAACTTGAATGGCATAAAGCAATGTTTACCTAAGTTTTCGGTGCTGAAGCGGTAACATTCATTTATTTTAATATATCAATTATGTAAAGATTCTCTGGCTATGTGCGCTATGTATGAATACGTATTACAATGGGTAATTTTGAAATGAAAAACTAAAGTATGAGTCCTACTTATTTTTATTTATAGAATTTATAGAATCACCAAATAGAATAAAATGGAAAACTACCAAGAAATGTGTTTTATTATTTCTCTATGGATTGGCAATTCACTGTTCAATCATACACACTATTTCTTTTCACACTTCACAAAATGTGATATAAAAACGGAAAATTATATTTTTAAATCGACATACCTAAGTTTATCGACAAACTCATTCCATGGACAAAAGCCATGCTCGTCTGTGTTGCACCAGTTTAAGCGCATCACAACTCTTTGAGGAGGAGTCTCCAAAGAATATTTTGAGCCATTTCTTAACTGTGACCAACTTGGGTACACATATTCTACTTTCAAAAATTCACTTTCACTGTCTGTCCACCTTTGAAACACAAACTTGCCACCAATTGGGTATTTCTCGAATTGATTCAGTAATTCAATCGATTGAAAGCCCAAAGCATACGCAACAGAGATCATATTAGTATCATGACCAACTAATAACATTAACTTTGGCATTTCGTCGTAGTCCTTAAACGTCTGAATTAAATACTGTACTAATGGTGCAGACACATCTTCAGCTATTACTGTATATCTTATGTCTGCATTTTGTCGTGTTATTTCAGTAACCAGATTCCATTTTTCTGGTGTTGTTATTTGTCCCCATGCTATGTCTTGTATCGGCATGCCGTCGTAGTAACTCATTATAAATGCGTTTACAACTAAGTGAGCTATTTTAAACGGCCCTTTGACTTTCACTGTTTTGCCGATCTGATACAATACTGTGTCATTAGCTTCCGTCAAGTCACATATTCCGTCCTGCTTGCAAATTTGTGAGGCCTCAATTTCCAATATTTTATTCAATTCCGAATATACTGCCATTAGTTCAGAATTATTTCGCAATTTTCTGTTTACTTCTTTCAGTACTTTATCTTTGTATGTTTCAGTGGTGTTGAATACGCCAAATTTAAAAAAGGGATCCGGCTCTATAGTATTTTTATGATGTACAGTCATGTTACAACCTTTGAATGCAGAGTCGATGAAAGCTCTCGCGGTCGCCTTGGTTCTGCTCTTTGTATTGGTGTAAACATACACTGTGGCTTCGTCGGGGCATCCTTCAGATAGAAAGTGTTCCTTTTTGAACCATTCTGAGAAATATTCGCCCATGTATCCTTCTAGCTGTGCTCCTCTAGGAGTCAAGAGTCCCGGCGGGCCAGACTGTGGAGGCCAGGGTTTTGAGGAATATCTATGAAGTTCGTCACCCAAAGGATACTTTATATTGTGACGACTCAATATTACCACTTGTTTCAATGTCAATTTGTTCGCAGAAAAACTTCTACACAACAAGAACAATAATAATATTAATATTAAACAAATTTCTTTTCCCACCATTTTTATCTTTAATAACTAATGCAAGAACTAGCGATATACAATTTTTATGAATAGATCTTCAGATGTGTAACGATGGAGCAAGACTAGATTATTTTTGGTATCATACGACATATGGAATCTGTTATATTCGAAATTTAACGTAGTTTTAAGTCCATGAACCTTATGTCAATATACTAAAGTGCATTTTTCTATGTATGTATGCATGCCCAGATGTGAGGAAATAACGACGTGTTTAATTTCTGGTATCAACGCACCGTCATCAGTTTGGGCTGCTACTACTGTACGGCCAAGAAAACGAGTGCGGGGTGTAGTTTTAAATTCTTACGCGCCCGCCGGCCCCCACTCTGGCATTCATCGTATCGCTATATCGGTCGAAATAAACGTCCACGGTACTCACACGCATAATTTGTAAAGCAAGTATAAGCCTAAAGCAAATCGTAGAAACTATTTTACTCATGTCTAAAAAATCTGGTATTACTTTTTGAACAATATATACAGTTAAATTTTGATCATTTAATCCCGTGGAGGGTCGAACCGGTGCATGAAACACTATCGATTTGTAAAGATAAAATTAAAAATAAAAATTACTTTTTTTTAATAACTCGAATTATTTTACGCATGAGTGAATAAATACGAACCATTAGTAGGCACCATTCGATAATAATAACAATGATGCGCTCGCCTAGTCGACGTGGACTCACAAAAAATGGCCAATCCTAGACCAAACCCCGCCCCCAAACCCCATTTGATTGGCAATGCGAAAGACGCGCGCCCCGCGTTTTTCTAACGCATAATCTGTGAAGTATGGAGTGTCATAAAAGTGCGCGCAATGCGGTGAAATAAACGCATGCGGTAAAATGCGTTTTTTTCACCGCAGTGTGCGGCGCTTCCTAGATCTATAAGCGATACAAAAATATTTGCGGTAGATTCACCGCAAATTTGTAGCGAGAGAGGCCATATTTTTGTATAAAAAGCACGTTTAACCGACTTAAAAAAAAGGAGGAGGTTATCAATTCGGTTGTATTTTTATCATCTTTTTTTTCATGTTTGTTACCTCAGAACTCCGACGTTTATGGACCGATTTGCAAATTTTTTTTCCCATATAAGATATGCTTCCAGATTGGTCCCAATTTTTTCAAAATCCAGTTCTGATGATGGAATCCATGAGCAATCGAGGGAACTCCTCAAATATTATGCATTTACAGTCAAAAAGTAACATTTGATGAAGTGGAACTGATGAAGAAGACCAGAAATGGTCAACGGAACTTCATACTCATATAGATATCACAATGAAGATAGTTAAGCGACTATGACAATACAAATAAATCAATGGTTCTGAATAGTTACTTTGAAAATGATATCGTCGAAGTGATCTGATGATGATGATGCGGCGAAAAAAATGCACGTTTTTAACCGACTTAAAAAAAAGGAGGAGGTTATCAATTCGGTTGTATTTTTTATCATTTTTTTTTATGTTAACAAACCTCAGAACTCCGTTGTTTATGGACCGATTTGCAAATATTTTTTTCCCCTTATAGGAAAAATCCAGTTCTGATGATGATAATGGAAAATAAAATAACCGTCTTCACTAAAAAAACACTAATAAAAATAAAAACACAAATAAATATTTCGGAGAAATAAACAATACCGAGAAACCCCGACATCCGAAATTAAAGTTATTTTCATCCTTTTAGTGTGTTTTTTCTTAGTGAAGTCGATTATTTTATTTTCGTAAAAGTTTTTATTTAACACTTTTTAACTGCGATACACTTATAAAAAGAGTGCCTATTTCTCATGACAATTCCAATTAACCCAAAAACTGCTAGGTTACATTGTTTTATTATGAAGTTCCTGTGTCTACCTTCCACCTTCCGGCTCCATCATCATCATCAGATCACTTCGATGATACCATTTTCAACGTAACTATTCAGAACTATTCATTTATTTATATTTTCATAGTCGCTTAACTAACTTCATTATGATATCAATGTGAGTATGAAGTTCCGTTCACCATTCCTGGTCTTCTTCATCAGTTCCACTTTATCAAATGTTACTTTTTGACTGTAAATGTTTAAGTTCTCGATGAAAATACCAAAATCACTATAAGGTGGCCTATAATTTTTGAGGAGTACCCTTTTATTTTCCATCATCATCATCAGAACTGGATTTTTCCTATAAGGGAAAAAAATATTTGCAAATCGGTCCATAAACAACGGAGTTCTGAGGTTTGTTAACATAAAAAATAATGATAAAAAAATACAACCGAATTGATAACCTCCTCCTTTTTTTTAAGTCGGTTAAAAACGTGAATTTTTTTCGCCACATCATCATCATCAGATCACTTCGACGATATCATTTTCAAAGTAACTATTCAGAACCATTGATTTATTTGTATTGTCATAGTCGCTTAACTATCTTCATTGTGATATCTATGTGAGTATGAAGTTCCGTTGACCATTTCTGGTCTTTTTCATCAGTTCCACTTCATCAAATATTACTTTTTGACTGTAAATGCATAACGTTTGAGGAGTACCCTCGATTCCTCATGGATCCCATTATCAGAACTGGATTTAGAAAAAATTGGGACAATCTATATGGAACATATTATATAATCAATCTTATATGAAAAAAAAAAATTGCAAATCGGTCCATAAACGATGGAGTTCTGAGGTAACAAACATAAAAAAAAAATTATGATAAAAATACAACCGAATTTATAACCTCCTTCTTTTTTTGAAGTCTGTTAAAACGTGCGTTTTTTTCACCGCAGTGCGCAGCGCTTGATTGATCTCTATCCGATACAAAAATATGTGCGGTAAATTCACCGCAAATTTGCACCGAGAGACCAACGGTGATTTTACCGCATGCGTTTAATTCACCGCAATGCACGCACTTCTATGACACTCCATACTTCACAGATTATGCGTTAGAAAAACGCAAGGCTGTGCGCGCTAGGCCTAAGACATCGTGCATCGGTGTGTTGTCGCAAGAAAACAATGACGTCTCGGAATTACTGGACTCCAATCAGGAGATCATTGCCATGGTGCGATTTTACGCAATCGCGGGTTTTGATGCGCAGGCGGCTCGACGTCCTACAGTAAACCAAACCACTTGGTATACCCAACCCGCAAATTCCGTCTGGGCAAACAATTGTGGCGGCTATGCAGCGTTTGTTAGATTGGATGGGGTGGTCCAGTTGCTTGGCCAGCAAAGAGTCCGGACCTTACCCCGCTAAATTTTTATTTGTGGAGTGAAGTGAAGCGATTGGTATAAGTTTCATATAAGTGAAAATAACCACAATAAGTAATAAGTAATATTTGTACTTAGTCTTGAGATCGTTTTACGTACTGATTTTGCTAGTTAGGTAGGGTCGAGGTAGACAGACAAGTGTTGCATTATGTCGATGAGTATACATACTTAGGCCAGATTGTATGCCCAGCAGATTCGAAGCCTTCTGGGGCCATGGGTTTGCTTCTGAAAGGAAAACCAGGCCCTGGAATGAAAGGCAACGAAAGAACTAGGAGTGGGTTTTAGTTAGTAAAAGTCTGACACGCCCTCGCACCCCGCCCAAGAGCAGAAGATGTCATTGGATGATTTCCGATTTTGATGCCCGTCCTAACCTATGGTGCTCAAAGTTGGTCACTTTAAGAACAAAAAAGTCCAAAATCAAAATTTGTCAAAGGGTAATGGAGCGCAGCATACCTAATAGTTGTTATGCAAGTAGATCGCGTTAGAAACACCACGCTGCGCTCGATAACTCAAAACAGCAAATGTCGGGGAAAAAACAGCTAGTTTGAAGTTAGAGTGGGCTGGCTACATCGTACGAATGCACCCGGACAGGTGGGCAAGGATTGTCACTCACTGGACGCTTGGAGGAGGTCGACGCCGTCAAGGTCGCCCGCAGCGAAGGTAGTGTGACGATCTGACCATATTCGCGGGGCAAAGTTGGCTAGAGATCGCCCTAGACATAGAAGTTTGGAACGAGAAAGGGGACGCTTTTGCCCAGCAGTGGGACATATAATAGACTATTTAAAAAAAAATAAGAATACTAAAAAATAGTAGGAACGTCACTGATTAGTATCTGTGTTGATGTCTTGGCGAAATACGCAGGACTCTGAGAGAGGCCCGCTAAAAACACAATTAAAAATAATAAACTTATTAATGTAATTACAACAAATCTATTTATTATTTTATCTACATTGGGTCAGATACATATTGTTCTTAGTCGTTGTGTCATGCAGCTTACTGCGAAAACACCGATACCTACACGACACCCGTCGGTAAAAATTCCTCCTTCATGAAAGTTTCCAGATGATGAATCGGTACCCGTACCACAAATGATTTGAAGTTAATCTTGTGGCGCAACTTTTAACTCTCAGGAAGATCTTAGTCTTCATCTTTATGTAGACCTCTGTTTTCGTGGACTGATTCAGACGTGACACGTACAGCTGCGTCGACGGAATAGCGGGACGTAGTAACATGTTCGAACCTATCAATGCGGTACCGCACTGATTGCGACAACCAGACTTTTTTTTCTTTACCACACTGTCTTGGCTTTTTACCGCAGGTAACGACCTAAGAACGTGATCGTAGGGCCCCAGGGTACCCCTCACTTACGTCGTTTTTGTTCATAATTCAACCTCATTATTAAATAATATAAATCACATCAGTTATGTTTTTACTGTTTAGTATACTACTAAACACTAAAAACACCACAGGGTGCAAAAAAGCATTACATCATCCATCACACAAAACTAAAGTTTGTCGACGAACTCTTTCCATGGACAAAAGCCGAGCTCGTCCGTGTTACACCAGTTTAAGCGCATCACAACTCTTTGCGGAGGACTCTCCAAAGAATATTTTGACCCATTTCTTAACTGTGACCAACTTGGGTACACATATTCTACTTTCAAATATTCACTTTCACTATCTGTCCATCTTTGAAACACAAACTTTCCTCCAATCGGGAATGCCTCAAACTGATTTGGTAAGTCGATCGGTTGAAAACCCAATGCAGACGCTAGTGTGTTCATATTAGTATCATGTCCAACTGTCAACATGAACTTGGGCATTTCGTCATAATTCTTAAATGTTTTAGTTAAATACTCAACTAATGGTGTTGCGACGTCTTCAGCCACAGTGGTATAGCTTATGTTTTGCCATTGTTTTATTATTTCAATTAATAGTTTCCATTTCTCCGGTATTGTTATCTGTCCCCATGCAATATCGTGTATCGGCATGCCATTGTAATAACTCATTAAAAATGCGTCTACAGCTAAGATCGCTACGGAGAGCGGTCCTTCAACCGACAAAGATTTACCGACTTCACACGAAATCGTGTTATTAGCTTTAGTTAGGTCACATATTCCATCTTGCTTGCAAACGTCAGATCCCTCAATTTCCAATATTTTATTCAATTCCAAATATCCAGCCATCAGTTTAGAATTATTTTTTAATTTTCTATTAACTTCTTCGATTACCATATCTTTATACGCTTCAGTGGTGTTGTGTATGACAGGTGCAAAGAGTGGATCCGACTCTGTAGTGTTTTTGTGATGTACAGGCACATCACAACTCTTGAAGGCTGAGTCGATGAAAGCACTAGCGGTGGCCTTGGTCCTGCTAGCTGTGTTTGCGTATACATACACTGTATCTTCATCGGGGCAGCCTTTAGAAAGAAACTGTTCCTTTTCGAACCATTTTGAGAAGTATTCGCCCATGTATCCTTCTAACTGCGCTCCTTTTGGAGTCAAGAGTCCCGGTGGGCCAGCCGGTGGGGGCCAAGGTTTCGGTGAATATCTATTCAGTTTATGATGACTTCCTACCGGATAACGTATATTGTGTCGACTGAATATGAAAACTTGTTTCAGTTTCAAGTTGTTCGCGCCAAAGGCTTTACACAACACGATCAATAAAAATAAGTTAACTAATTTCAATACCATTTTAGTTATGTTTATAAATATGTTTGCTTTTTACCGTGTTCGTATTAAATGTTCTCGAAACTTTAGTAAATATAGAGTATTTGAACCGGACTCGATCTACACTCATGTAATGAAAAAACGAGATCACTTTACTTCTTTTATGTATATGTAGAAACGCTTTGTTTCATATAGTTCAACATTTAATTGATTTATTAGGCATTGTTTGTAAAAACATTTTTTATTGGAATACACCTACCGGTTTCTATTTAAGTACCCATCTATTTTAACAATGTAATTTTATTGGTTGAAATAAATTATCATTATTACCTATATTTTAAATATAAGTTATCTTAGATAAACAGATAAAAGCGGACACTAACTGTACAACTGAAGAAAGATCTTTTAGCGCATACTACAGACACTACTATAATTTTTATAATTATCTGGGGCCATACATATACGTCATGATAAGGTCATGACGTGTTAAAATGTCAGTCGTGCGAGCCAGAAAGAGGGATGGAGCTATACACCCTATATAGCTCTATTACTACTACTGCACTAGTGTTTTTTTTTTAGGTGGGAAAATCATCTTATGACAAATCTCGCTCTTGGGCGGAGCGGGAGATAGTGTCAGACTTTTACTGACTAAAAACCCACTCCTGTTCTTTCGTTGCCTTCGTCCCAGGGTCCGGGTTTCGTTTTCACACTACCCATGGCCCCAGTAGGCTTCGACCCTGCTGGGCCCCTACGATTTGCTGACATCTCCCGAAACGAATTCAGTGCAGGAACTTCCCGAACTTCCCGTGTTCGGTGAGAACCTGCGTCATGCGGAAGGTGACTACTGCTCTAGTGCGGAAAACAGTCTAAAAGCGGTGGAATAAGTGCGGGTTTTCGAGTAAGTGTATTGAAAAAGGTTTTCCACTACTGCTTTAACCTCTTCTCTTATGAATCAGACGTTAAATCCATACCTGAATCTGATGAACTTATCGTGTTAATACAAATCTCAACAACAATTTAGTAAAGTATAAACAAAACTCTACAACTCGAAAAAACAAATAAAGATCGGATTGTCGCTTCACCGCCTATAAAAAAAAAGAAAAACAAAAAAAAAATTATATGTGTTGTAGGTAAATGTATTGTAATATGTACATACTTATGTTATTTCAATTGTACATCGCGCTGTAATTGAGTGCCTGTATAGAAAATAGGGACATGGTTCAATAGAAAAGTGAAAATAGAATCAGTTTTTTTTTTAATAATTTGACAGCTGTCAATTGAAAGCGATGTAAACCCGCTCTTTAGGCATGAGTAATGAAAAAAATTTTTATGTAGAAAATATTAAGTTTTAAAGTGGAGCACGCTCGCCTAGCAATAACCTATTCACTCTTGACTTAAAGACTCTAGGTTATAGCTATCAGGAAACAAACTCCGGCAGGGAATTCCACTTCTCATAATGAATGTGTTCCCAAAACGCTTTATACGTATGGGTGGGATGTCCACCATATACTGGTGGCGCAAAGCCGTACGTGGTCTTGTGGTCCGTTGATGGAATAGACTTGGCGGAATTAAATTCCCGAAATGTAAACGATAGAAAACCAACAGGCTAGCAACTCGGCGTCGATGCTCAAGACATGCATCATTGCCGATGATCTTCTTGGCTCGCTTCTCAATCGACTCTAGTGCATCAAGCTGATTTTTAGCTGACCCATCCCAAAGATGAGAGTAGTAGTCCATTCACGATCGAACTTGCACTTAACCTTTTCACCGCCACGGACATCAATAGAAGTTCCAGATTTTCATGCCACCAGCGACTTCATTAGCTCTTCATTTTAACTACATATGTTATAAAAATAAATGTATTGTAATTTAACAGGTTTTTTTATTTTATTTTATTATTTCAAAGCAGTCTAATACCCTGATTTTTTATTTTTTTAGCCCTTATTTATCTTAAAATTGACAAAAACAAAAACTCCGAACATTTTTATTTCACCCGTTGAAATATTTAGAAATAATATTATCGAAAAAAAATTGAGGTCAGCAAAATATGAACATAGATAACTACTTTATAACAAAGGGAAAATAGACAAATTTCGACCGTTGGATGGGTGCCCAATCGGAATTAAATAGTTGTTGTGTATCCTTATCGATAATTATATTCCCGTCTCTACAAAACAATTGGTTGTCAGCTATAAGTCTACGGTTGCCGCGGGCGCCACGGACTATTATAGAAGACGTTCTGTGACGTCATGAGTATGAGTATTTTGTGGAGAATGTTGAACGAGAAGACGATGATTCTGAGGTATAACTTGATAATAATAATAACGTTTAGTCAAATGATTATCTACAAGAGATATGAGTTCAAATAAAATAAAACATTGTATTCGTGAGATTCAAATATGAATGATGGCTCAGATATCTTGTGCTTGTACACACACATGTGAATATTATGCTGTGGTCCCACGGCCGGCTTTCTCACATGCCTGATCGCGCCAGGCCAGGCTTTTATTGCAATTATATGGTATCTAAGCATTGCTTGGAAAATAGATATTTCTCGTCCGCTGAGGGCTTAAAACTCTTTGTAAAATAGGTCTTTCTACCGGTATCGTTTTTGTTAGTGTAACTTTGATCAGAGCCCGATATCTCTAGCGTAATATATAATAACTGTCCTTTTACCAGCCCGTACCACATCTCTAATCAAAATTGAATTTAACGTGCTCTGAGCGCCAAGGACTTGAAATGAAGTTAAAGAATAACGTCATGAAACAATTAGTAGCTCATTTCTTATGGCTCTAATTGAATTATTTATTTGTTTATTTGATAATTATAATTTATATTGTTTTTTCTTAATACGGATACGCAACAATAAAACAAACAAACAAATATGGAAATATTTAATCAGTTTTTATTTATATCTGTAAAATTATAAATAAAACATAATTTAACGTGTATAATTCGTATTCATCGATATGACGCTACCCTCATCACTACTGTTTACTATATATTTCGTTCTACATTTATAGCTTAGCGCTAGGCGAGGCATTGCGTTCTGTGTACGCTGGCAGTGAAAAGGTTTCAAGGTTGAGCAGCTGTTCCGGCGTGAAGTACCGTCTCACCTTTGCTAAGATCCCCACTTTTTTGAGCTTTAGCAACGTGTATGTATGACCACTTTAGCAACGTGTTCGCTCCTTGATGCTGGCATGCCAGTCTGTCTGCCATGGGTGGCTGTGGATATACAAACTAACTTTGGTGCTGGTTTGGACGCTGTTCCAATAGCCATAATGCAAAACACCTCAGCAGGTGTTAACGTTTCAAGTGAGATATTACTCACCCGCAAGCATTGACTAAATATAATGAGGACAGGGTGGACCTCTCGTTTTTCTTGGGCCAGCCAAGTAGACAGAGAAGAACTCCCCACGCCATTAGCTATCTTCCAGGGCGATTGTGTGCGCAAGACACTAAAATTGCCGTATTTCATGTAGATAAGTGGAAACGTTTGGACGAAGACGGAAGTTAAGTTTTATATAAGGTACTTTACGTTCGCTTTTGTTTTGTGAGGACAATGGACTATAAAGTCAGTTATTTATTATGTTCTGCATAATTTAATTTACATCAGTAGCAAGCAATTAGTAAATGCTTTTACAAGGTGGAGCATACAGTGGAAGGGTGGCCCGCTTGGTCAGAGCACTGCAGTGTCCTCCAATTTTGGTAAGTCCCCTCTTTGAGGCGTGGTTGGAAAGACCTCACGCCGTCCGTCCTCACCTTCCGCATGACGCAGGTTCTCACCGAACACGGTAAGTTGGGGAAGTTCCTGCAACGAATTCGTGCGGAAGCGACGCCCGGGTGTCGCCACTGTGTGGAACGCCCGGAGGACACGGTGGAGGTGTACCCCGCTTGGGCAGAGCAACGCCGTGTCGTCCGGTAACCTTCCGGACCGAGTCCAAGTCGTCGACGGCGCGTATTGTCCCACGCGCGCCTCAGGGAGATGTCAGCAAATCGTAGGGGCCTAGCAGAGTCGATGCCTACTGGGGCCATGGGTAGTGTGAAAATGAAACCCGGGGCCCTGGGACGAAGGCAACGAAGGAACAGGAGTAGGTTTTTAGTCAGTAAAAGTCTGACACTATCACGCGCTCCGCCCAAGAGCGGGATTTATCATTAGATGATATTTCCACCTAAAAAAAAAGTGTCCTCCATTTTATCACTAGAGCTGTTGTTTTTTTATCGAAAACAACTAATGACACCACATATAAAAATGAGCTAGAACTGATAAAAGTTTAAACTCGTTTAGTTTTAAGAGAATATAGAACCTATAAAAGATCAAACTTGGTGTGCTACTATTTTGATGTCTTATTTTAGCAATGTTTAAATTATCATAATTATAATATTTTAATACGAAATGGTGAATTAATCTATTTTGTTAGATACTCTGGCTATGTAAGCTTTGTGTTAATCCGTATTATAATGGGTAAATATGAAATGAAAAACCAAATTATGACAAATGTATTTTATTTATTGTTATCAACGAATGAACATAACTCCTTAGCATGAAGGTCGTGATAAGGTAATAAACCAAATGGAATAAAATGGAAAACTACCAAGAAATGTGTTTATTATTTATTTTTAATACATAACTACAGAGAATCACTGCGACAGTGGAGCGAGCGCTGTGTCGCTAATATTTCCTTTTTTTGGTACACCTTAAATAAAACGTTTATGAATAAAAAAGTTATTACTTAATGCCGGTCTTGTACGTGGGTTCTGGACATCGAAGCGGGGCGGGGAACCCTATAGTAGACTAATGAAACAAATGGTAGCGATGACATTACTTACAATAAATAATCTATATTATAACCCTATCATGTATTTGCCGTCAGATCATACAGTGTGTGTTCAAAACTCTGTGACCTTATCGATCTCGATACAATATCGAATCAACTTAGTGCTTTAGAAACTACAGGGTCCAATCCCCGATAAAAACCTACATTGATATTTAGAATAATATCACGAGAAATTAAATTATTTTAGTTGACGAGTGCCTAAATTAAGCCAGTATCTGAGATACGTAAGCACGATCATTTATAATAATTAGAAACAGGCATAAAATTGTCCAAAACATTGTATTAAGTTTCGTCTCCACAACAAATAAGTTTTCGAAATATTAATTCGCTTAAGATTACTTACATAATTTTAGTATTTGTTTGATTTATAAAACGTTTTTTCTATCGTATCTCAGAAACGGGTAAAATAATCGACAACACACATAATTATAACCTTAAAATTAGCCGCTACGATGACCACAGACTAACTGAACAATTATGTTCATCCAACATTACAAAGAACTGCAGTCAACATTCGTGGTGACCCTCGAGGTCCAAACGATACAGTAGGAGCTCGTACACACGGGCGGCATGTTGCCAACAGCAGAGGTAACCACAGCAACACACACGGGGCGGCAGCAGCCATCGACCGATAGTGACACTTGTACTAGCATGTATGAGCTCTTACGTAATTTAAAAAAAAAAAGACGCGCATCGACCAGCCGAAATGAAATTAAAACTAAAAACAACGATAAAACAAACATTAAGAAGTAAAACTTATCGATTAAACTCTATAATACAGACTCATTATCTCTATTCTTAGATCGTGTTTTTTTTTTTCAATCTTTGAGATGACCGATCAGTTTGTGTTTATTCAAGACCTTTTTTTCTTATCAAGACTTGACCAGGGTGCACTATAATATGTGACAGTATTCTGAAAGGCCAGTGACATCTTTAGGGCCTATTGACACTCAGTAGTGACCGCCAGGGATTATTTATAAAACATAGGGGCACATTCTATGCCAAACACTTGGATTTTCAATACTTGATTTATAAATTGAGCTAATACAAGAGTAATTGGATCTTATAAGTTCGAATTTCAACAACAATCACAGTTTTCGAGCAAACAGCCTATAAGGCCGTCTCTCTGAAGATATAACTCAAGTGTCTATGTATATTACTATTTGCAATACGCCACGAGAGATGTAAATACATGATAAAAATATTACAGATTTCCGAAATAAATTAACACAAAAAAATTATAAAACAAATGTACTTATGCATGAAGTAGTAAATATTATGCGAAGGCCATCAGAAATGAATGTTGAGCAATTTATTATGAAAACGAGCAATCAATAACGATAATATACATAAACACTGAAGTATATTGCAATAACATCTCATTTTCGAAAATTATTTCCAATTAAGGTAATAATTGTATGCCCTTACATTTGTCAATATTAGTAATTTTTAATTGCACATTGTTACACAAATGTTTTTTTTTAATTAGTCATTGTATGTATAGCATAATGTTAACTGAACAAGAAAACATTTTTGATGAAAAAATTATTTTGTTCCCATCGAAAGAGAGAATAGATTTAATACCAATATTCAACTCTTTAGCCGCCTACTTCGAATATATCCGACAAACACTCTCCGCCAGGGTCGCACATCCACGACCAAATACACCATCTCGTCAGCTCTTCTGTCACCTATGGGGATTGAAGACTAAACGAGATGGAGTACCCAGTCGCAAACACACGACGCTGGCGAATAGGACACTAAAACACTCGTCGGACAAACCCGACGTAGGCGGTTAAAAGGTTACTTATTATTGTGGTTTGCGTGACAATATTTATCAAAGATTTTCGACAAATTTTAGTCGATAATCACAATTCATTTAGTCAAATATAATTCATAAAAACCAAATTATCTACAATTTCTTGATTTTCGATTTAACTTTCAATTGGTCGTAGCATGAGATATTAAAGAAAGAGACGTGATAAAAAGGCTGTTTGAGTATTGAACACAACTAAAATAATTTGGCAATAGACACGACAACAGCTGAAACCAACTTTGGTTTCAATATTGAGAGACCGGAGCTTAATTTTTTAGAAAATTCGCCACTAAATTAATAGAGCTTGTATCAAGAACACAAGGCATTCTGCTACCCCGGGCCATGGCCGCTAGGACCAGCCGGTAAATTCAAATAATTCCGATCTAAATAATCAACAATTCAATAGCAAATTTTCTTACTTTAGGTGACAAAGATGCTACAGAAAAACTATCAATAATAATTACGATAAAGTAATAAAAAACGCCAGATTTTATTACAGGAACAGACAAATAGTAACTTGAAAACTTATTTAAACAAATCTTCTTATTTTTACAATTCATCTCACGCCATGACCAACAATGCATGACAGTTTAGGCAAAATTAAGTTACCGAAGTAACGCACATTCAGTGAAGAATGAATGAAATGTTTCCATTCACTCGTTCGTTCAAAAGTTTAGTACATACTAGTAGCCAGTCTTTATAGGGTTAAGCTTATGAATACATGACTGAGTTTTGTCCTAGTTTTTAGTCTGAACACAGATATTTATGGTTCTAATGAATGTTGCCATTTTTTATATTTTGTAAATTCCAAAATGTAATCATCAATCTTTTGAAATGGTAAATACTTGATTTAAATATCCATGTATTAAGATAGCAGTTCATTGACCAAAAGACATAGAAGTAAAGTTGAGATTTAAAACCTTTACTAAATCATAGTCTTGCCTTCTCTATGGCAATTTATATTAACTCAGACTTCAGTAGTGTGTATCAGTTCCAGTGGAGGCATCAATCAGGGCACGATATCAAAAGCGTAGACGAAGCGAAATCTAATCAGCGACACGGACAATTAAGAAGTCTAAAATGTATGTGATTCACCACATTTTAGACTGACAATCGTTATAGCCGAGTTCGCTATGTCCCATAATTTGTGGAGCACCACTTATTAACTTTGATGGAAGGTATTGTCAATACAACTGCTAACTTTACAGTATTCTCGATACAATAAAGCGTCAAATCAACTTCTTTGAGATTTATATATTTCTATGAGTGTACAAATTTAAGTGCCAACATTAACGATAGATAAACGTGACAAAGTGTTCAAAAGTTAAATGATTCATATTGAAACTTTATACAAAATGTAATTCATTAATAGTGTTATAATTACTGTGGGGTGCAAAAGGTATTATTTTTTTTTAATTTACACGTTGTTATTCGGCTTATAGACCTCATAGTTCTATTTACCGTAAAAATACATATTGTATGACACGTAATTACTTTAAAACAGTTTCTCGTAATATAAAACTAACCTAACATGTTCTGTCATACAAACGCGACAAGAAAAAAATATTTAATAAGATTTCATTCCAAAAAAAAGAGCTATTGACAGTAAATTTTCAATTGTCATACAAATTCGACAGTTTATTTATAAAAGCCATACACATCTTACAGCAATATGTCCAACGTTATACAAATCTGAGTATATTATCAAAATACAACAGCAGATTTTTCTAAAGACATTCTTGTTCAAATGTCAAAATCATCTGACAGCTGTCATGCGTTACTATGACGTCATAAACACATTAGTCGTCACGTTATCTATCGCTAAGCTGGTACTTACTCGCTGGGCTCGTGCGACGGTCCAGCGGACGGTAGTTCTCAGTCACTGACCGCGCGCTTCGCTTGAGGCTCTTCTAGTTCCGTTTCAGGAGGATTGTCTATGCCGGGCAGCTGTATCTGTGTGTCTGACGCTTCTGAAGGCTGTTGAAGACGAGACAGAAAGTTTAGTGTGGTGTCAGAGTTTTGAGAGTAAAATGAATGTAAGTGATGGGACATGGATAGGGATAAATAATGATATATAAACCAATTTTTTTTTTTAAATAATAAACGGATCAGCTTTTGTATATTTTAAAATTTAACACACACTAATTTAAGTGCAATAAACCCCTTAGGGGGTTTTATTGCACTACTTCCAATCAGTGCAGCAGTTTGCCTAAAATGCTGGCTAATCACAAAATTTAAAATGAACGGTTTATACACCCTTATTTTTTAATTAAGTAGTATAAAAAAATGGGGCGTTATCCGTACCCGTTACTGATCATATTTGTGGAGTCAAAAGTAAAAAAAAAACGAAATTCCAAAATTGTCCACGAAAATTTTTCTTTAATTGGTAAATTCACAATTGAATCAATCATTTATAACAATTGCTACTAAAAAATACTACGCGCAGAGTTTTTTCCATTTGTATCGCCATTCATTCATTCATAACGTAGCCAGTACAATATTTCCATAAATTGAATGACATTTTAGGATATAAACAAACGTTTATAACTTTGATGCTTACGAATATTATTTATTGAGACTACTTAAATAAGAACAAGACCTTTTCTAATAAGCCTTTTTAAGTATTTTTGCTAATTAAAAATTGGTGGTGTATACGTGGAGTTTACATTACGTCCACGCTCCGTTCACGCAAAAGGTACACAGCAATAGCACAAATTCAGACACGATATTACCATAAACATACAAAATAAGATAACATGAACAAAAATGTACGTTTTAATAAGAAAAAATGGGGTATTTCTAAGAGATGATGATGAGTGTGGATGAAATAATATACTGTTTTAAATACTTACATCGGTTATCATTAATGAGATATTTAAAATACTATGTTCTAATGGGTTTACCTTGACGTCAATACTTCCGCGTCCCAAAGTGTGCTTGGAAAACATTGTACAATGTAAATACATAATATTTTTCGTTCAAGCTTTTAACATGGTAGGTGATATAAGTTAGTGAGACACACACAAGCATTAGCTACATTGAATAGATAGGACAAGACAGTAAAATCGGGTTATAAATTAGTTGTTCAGCTTTTTTCTACATGGTATATATTTGAACTTTCATCTCTTTCCTTTTATCCTACACGCAAATTATGAAATAATATTGATTATTTTATAATTGGGTAGTCGACTATTTTTTATTATTATTTATATCAAAAAGCCCTGAGACGCTGCTTGATCTTGAAGAAAACCCAATAGCAAATATTCCACACCACCGAAATGCGCCTGCTATGTTGGGCGGGTGGAGTAAATCTCAAAAGAGTAACGCCTAATACTGAAAAAAATACTGAAGCTAAGGTGGTATGGCCATGTTATGCGCAGACCCGATGACCATATAGAAAAGAGGAAGAGGTAGACTGCTGCGGCCTTAAAGACGACTATTTATATCTCCGAAATGGATAACATTTTTTTTTCAGGATTACCGCAAAAACGGAGAATAATGCTCATAACCTCCACACGACCGATGTCGCGGGTAACTGCTAGTTTCAAAAATAAACATGGTAATTAGGAGATACTAGACTTTGAACAATAGCAGAAAACACTCAAAATACTGACATTTTCCTTGACCATTGTCTCCGGGTATATTCAAGGCTGAGTTCAAATACACACCACAAAGTATTTCATTATGTGAACGGTTAGGTCGCCTTCAAATTTGAAGCAAAGGGCCGCGCGGCTTTGTTATATAAAAAAATGACGCGCGATTGCAGCGCTACCGCCGCGCATCAATTCAACAACATTATCATGCTGGAACTTAGCGGTTTCAGCGCTGCAGTCGCGCTGCCGGCTGTACGGCACTTTGCAGCTAATTTGAAGGCGCCCTTAGTACCACGCAAACAAAAGCAAGCACATAGCTATCTCACCCTTATTGACATGTAACAAAAGTGCTCACCTCAACATCATTAGTGTTCTCTCGCTCGGGCAGCGGTCGTGGGCGTTTCTTGTTGCGAGGATTGTTGCCCTCTCCTGCCGCCGGCCTCTTCGGTTGGAACTGTGGGGAGGCAAAACGTTTGTTTAATTGTAAATTTAACATTTGTGCAAGTATAGAAACTGATATTATATTTTACAACTTCTACCAGCAACTTTTCCTACTTGAGTGTACGATTTGCAGCTTTCTAGGTCCAAGGATTTGGACTGGGCATTGATCAGTCAGTAAGTGAATCAGGACTTTGCCTATTATATAAAGAGTTTATTTGGTTGTAAATATTTGTAATATTATTTCTCTACTTTGAGCAATTAGGATCTTGGGGAAAACTAAAATACCATATCTTAAAAATAATCGAAGTAGGTATAACAAAAAAAAAACAAAGTTCTTATTGGTTTGGTGATTTGTTATTTATTATTATTATATTATAGATAGCACGTATTGTCCCTTAGCTGGTCAAAGGTCTGCCTTCATTCTTTCCAACGATCACGGTTCATGCTTCTCATTCCAATTCTTAAGGGCATCCAACCCGACATACATTTTCACTGTTTTTCATACAACCCAGCTCTCTTACACGATTATAACGTTATTACACATTTTTCATTAAATATTTTGGAAACACAGTATCTTGTATTGACGCGAATTTATAAATGTGCTTGTTAATTTTTTATGCATGTACGAAAATGTGTTTTTTCTGAGACACCAAGTATGTGCGTAGGTGCTCTTTTTTCGTTTTGGTATTTTACTGGTTTGGAAACTTTTGGGCGCAGACCCAATGTCCACTCAGTAGTTGAACGCACAATCTATACTAAATATGAAATATAATAAATGTGAAAGTAACTGTCTGTCTGTTACGCTTTCATGGATAAACTGCTGAACCGATTTTGATGATATTTAGTACGGAGTAAGCTTGAACCCTAAGGAAGGACACAGGCTACTTATTATCTAGGTTCGACTTCGACTTCGCGTCCGTAAAAACCGAGATTCACGCGGACGAAGCTGCTGGCAGAAGATAATAAAACATAAATAATGTACTGACCTGTAACTCGGGCGGCAGGAACACGCGAGTGTTGACGAAGTACTCCGACTGCGGCGCGAAGTACATGCGCGGGATGCGCGCGTCCGACGGGAAGTCGCGCAGCTCGAAGCTCTGCGAGCGCGACCAGATCACGGACATAGCCAGGTCGCACACTGCCCATAGTTTCTATCGAAGAAACACGTATGATAAGTGAAAAGATATATTTAACATGGCTCTATTGGAAAACTGCAACGCCATAATGCTATACAAGACATCTTTACAAAGGCCTTGGGGTGCGCGACGGCTGTAGTGGCGCCCGCGGGTGTCTGTATTGCAGACACTAGCCCGATATATATACAATACAATAATGGTAAGCTTCCATGTGTTTACTCACATAATTGACGGCGTCATCGGTCTCGTTGAGCGCATCCTTGTGTGTTTTCATGCGCTCCACCAAGCTCTTGTAGAAACCGTAGCAGTAGAAATCATTGCGAGTGATCAGTGGCTCCAGAATAAACCACAGGCAGTTCTTGACGACCTGTTAATAAAATGACAGTAATTATTGTAAGTGAATATGTCGAGACAATTTAGTTCTACATTAAAGGGTACTTAATAAATAGTTTTATTGTCGCTGGTCCACCTAATGGTAAGTAGTAAACTTTGCCTATACCATAATAATAATACTCGTTTATTAGGAACTGAAAACAAAATACAAGAAAAACAATTAAAAACCATAATGGCTGCAAAAGATTTAAAATCGAAACCGTTTTTCTATTTGCACTCAACAACGTGTAGTGCGCCCACAGTATTATACAATATCATGGCCGAAAATAATGAAAGCCTTTTCCGACATTATGTAAGCTGTGAGCAGGTGTACACCAAGCGTATAATGAATACGCGTCTATGAAGCTACGCGTCTGTAGACAGTTAAGAGCAGACATACCTTGAGTTGCGCGACGTTGTCGTAGGCGGTAAAGGCAGGGTCGTGCGTGAGGATGGGCACCGCGAACACCAGCATGTAGTCCGGCAAGATGTGCGGCAACTGTGACACCGCGCGTTCCACTGAAGACAAAAAAGACAAGTTAGCAAGCAGGTACAGGATATTATCGATAGAAGTCTAATAGAACCATTAGTAGGTAAGGTTAAAACATTAAAAAGATATCGCATTTGAAAGTTGAAAGGTCGAAAGAGCGCGACTTTTTTATCCCGCGAAGAGGCCACATGGGAAATACAAAAAGTCCAACACCACACTACCAAAGTTCTCCGCGCGACAACCACCGGGCAGTTGCCCAACAGACACAACACTCTAGTGACGCAATGAAAACTTATCAAGTTATTTTTTATCTATATTTATATAAAAATGAATCCCTATTTCCCTTAGTCACGTCATTAGGTGTGAACGCCTGAACTTATTTTCAGGAGAAAGTTCTTATGAAAGAAAAAGTTAAGAAAGTTCCGGGATACATTGCGATTACAGACTGGAATATTGACAACGTACGAAAACTTAAAGAAACTGCAAAAAAAAAAATTGCCAGCAAATTTGTGCCTTGTTAGGCATTGAAATAAGCCAAGTGCAAAACATTTTACATATATGCATCTGAAGGTTCGAAAGGTTTGCACTCGATGGATCCTGTCTAAACGAATCATGTCTTAACGAAGAACCAGAAACGACTGCGTGTCTAGTGGTGCCTTAGTTCATTAAAACCCGAGCGAACGCCTGCGTTCGCTCGGTCATTGTCTTTCTATTGTGTCTCTAATTACGCTGCTCAATGACAAAAAAATACAAATGATAAAAAAATAATACAAATAATAATACAAATGATAAAAAAGTTTATTGGAGGACAATCATTGGTGACGAAACCTGGGTGTACTGCTTTGAATCCGAAAAAAAAGCCAGTCGGCAGAGTGGGTCTTTCCTTTTGAAGATTTGCAGACGAAATTTAAGAAAAGTGTTGGTAACTGTGGTTGCTTCTTTTTTCGACAAATCTGGACATTACAGCTTGAAGATCAAAGGACAGTGAATGCAAATTGGTACGTCAACACTTACTTGCTCCTGAGTCTTAGAAAAAGTTCGCGAAAAGCGTCCTCGAAGCGATGTACTCCTCCACCACGATAACGCATCCTCACATTCCGCTAAGGTAACAGAAGCCTATTTGAAGGCTTCAAATGTGGAACTGATGACGCAAGTCGTACCTCGCGCCCTGCGACGCGTATTTGTTTCCAAAAATTAAAGACAAACTTAGAGGCATAAGTTTTACGAGGCCTAAATCGGCGGTGAATGCGTTCCATAAAGCCATTGAAGACTGCTTTGTACAGTGGTTTCAGCGAATGCAAAAATGCATTAATGCGAGAGAATATACTTTGAAAAGCAATAAATGTATCGTAAGTCTTATATCTAGTCTTATTTTCAGAATCCAGAAACTTTCAGTAACATAACTAACCTAACTGCAATCGCGTTGAATCGCCACGTAGGACGCCGCGTAAGACACGACCAACGTCTGTCGAGTCAGCTAGTTTAAAATGATTGTTGACTATATAAACGTACCTTTGGTGCCGACGGTGATGTTGCGCACGTACTCGCGGCGCCGCACCACGTCGGCCATCATGTACTGGCGCACGAGGCTGCGGATGCGGCGCTCGGGCTCGCGCCCGGCCAACGCGTACATGCCCATGAAGTCTAGGGGCAGGCATTTGTTGGGGATGCCCTGTAGGAACAACAATTTATTAACACATAAATCGATGAATAAAATAATTATTACTAGATAGAAAAATTGGTACCATGAAACAGTGCGGCGAGATCGCGGCACACCACGAAAAAGATGGCGCGACGAACTAGACCGATTTGGCTAGAACTAGAAGGAGGAAGCGCGGATCCGCGAAAGGCCTTTGCTCAGAAGTGATACAGAAAAGGCCATACGACTGACCAGACCGTGACGCGCTGCAAAGCGCGGTACAGTCCTCCAAACGCATTGCGTCGCGAGGCGCATCGTGATGGCCGCATCGGTGCGCTCGAAGGGATAGGACGCTTAGAGGACTCTAGGCATGTCGGACACACCAAGCGTACCTCCGTCAGTCACGCTGTGCCTCACACTGCTTCGATATGCAGCGCAACGTCACGTCGTGTATGAGAACAAAATTCTTTCATTGAAATCTCTACCTTTTCCTATAGTTAATATAAATTTTATGTATTCCTTGCGCAATCGACGTTGCTGCTCATCATAATATCAGTTATTATCAGTCCGAAAACTATATATTATACACGTAGTACTAAAAAAACATAAAACCATACCATTAGATTCCAAAATCCTAGCTAGAAGAAGAAAACACAATTGTTGCTTCCACCACTCGAGTAAAAACAGAATTTGCTAAATTTCAGTACGACAGACGTTCGTCTTTCTTAAATAAGTAATAAAATAAATAAAGCAATAGTTATCTATACTAAACCGTTTAAAGAATGCAAATAAAACAAACAAACAAAACAACAACACAACAAGAACAACACAACACAACTGGATAAACACACAACTGAATGAAACAGAAAATCTGCTGTTAAATCTAAATTAAACTGTTCCTATTTACACAAACCTCTTTCCATATAAAACAACCCTGCACCCACACACACCCTTTCACTCACAAACACACACACACACACAGACCCGCACACAAGCACACACGCACGAACACTCTCGCACACACTCACACACACACCAACAGACTTATGATAAAACTAGAATTAGACTATTAATATTCATTTTCACTCTTGTAACTTATTACACTTGTATGATATAAAAGAGCGCAGCCTCCCGGTACAGGCATCTTTATGCTTAAAAGGGGACGCCACCAACTGTATAACTGTGTATAACGTGTAATAACGAAATAAACATTTTTGATTTTGATTTGATAATAAAAACAAGTCGTGAAGATCAATCGACTCAGAACAGTGGATAGAGAGGAAGAAATGCTCGCAATAATTCCAGATCAATCCGTAGGATCATGTACCAGTTTGTTTCGGGTTTTACAAATTTCACTTCAACTTTGTCTATTTAGTTATCGTGTCTGTAAACAAAAATAAAAAATACCTTTGATAATCCCTTGTGTAGTTTTGAGGCAAAAGCTTCTCTAACTTGAGGTACTTCATCCTGAAATTATAAAACAATATGTTAATAGGCAATTTTAACGTACGAAATGACTACAGCATTGTAATTACACTGTAGTACCTCTCTTGCCAAGATATATTTGTATGGACCGAAGTCATATGTTAAAACATTTTGACCGCCAGTCATGTACACGTGACAAAGGAAAATGTGTCCAGCACGCCACAGTCACGACTACATGACAGACTTAAAAGCAAATGAATCATATAAGAAATTATTGTGTTATTTATTTGTGTTGTTAAAGGATTACATCGCTTAATTGCCCGTGCATGCCGAGAGAACATTTTTGCTTTTTTGACGTGGCACTCAAATGGTTAAAACTTTAGCTTAGCAATGTTTTTGCCACTGACACACAACTATCATATTAGAAATTTATTTTTTATTTATTTTTACCTTGGTTTTATAATTAATATTTTTTTGTTTAATATCACTTTCTCCTTGTTATGTTACAGAACATCAAACTCTGTAACCATAAATAGTATTACTGACACTCAAGGTGGGCCCTGGTGACCTGTACCACAGGTTGTTCCAAAAACCTATTTCAGGTACCAGACTCTTACAATAGTGAAATATAGTCTCTAAGTCACATTGTTATCTGTCAAAAAATCCTATTGTAAAGAGAGAATAAATGAATTGAATTGAATATCAAACAATGTAAAATAAGAGAAGGACCATTATGGGATGCGGAATCATTCGAAAGAGTAACTGCTGTCCTGGAACACAAAGGGTCAGTGAAGAAACACGAGTGTGTTATTAATTAGTAAAACTGACATTCATCCTCCACCTAGAGTGATAGAAGATATTCGATGACTTTACACTCTTAAACAAAAAAGGAAGTAAACTGATGACAAACGTCAAAAATGACATTATATTATACAAAGTTTGTGCTATGCTAAGTTTAGAAAACTCGACCTAGATCTTTTTTTTTTGCACAAACTTTGTTTAACTAACTTAAAAACAAATTTATTTTTTGTATCTTCAAGGTCAGAATAGGCTCTTCAAAACTAGTGTGCTTCACCATCAGGTGGGATCGCAATCAAGCACTAGTCTTAAGAAAAAAAACTTGTATAACTCACGATCATAAGATGCGACAGGTTGTAGAACTGTTCTGCGGTGAACTGGTCGCCGACGCCTTTCTGTTCGCAGATCTTTAGCATGGCCGCGCCCGCCGCCAGTCGTAAGTGAGCCATCTCCGCTTTTGATAGACGGTTTTGCTGAAATCGAGAAAAACGCATGAACATTCGCCCATTCTGTATTTTATTGTAATTGAAGCATGCAATACTATCATACAATACATACCTTGTATTGCATGCTTCGTCATTAGATGACAACTGTTTAACTAAAATTTTAAATCTCATATATGTGAACGATCATAATAATATTATAATAAATTCTTTAAACACACACAAACATTGTAATGCGGATGCTTTTTGACCACCCGGTTGGCGCAGTGATTAAATGATTGACTACTACACTGCACGTCACAAGTTCGATCCACAAACAGAACCTATATTTGTTTGGCCTATATAGCCAAACTTTTTGGCCAATGTTTTGTTTATTTGGTTTTAGACCGCAGTTGTCAACAGAAAGCGCCATATTGTGCTTAAAGCATACTGTCAGGTACTATACCCACAGGGGCACACCTGTATATGCCTGTTTCCTCGATTTGAGCAAAGCTTTTGACTTGGTCTGTTATGACATTCTGTGGAGAAAGTTACAAGAAGTAGGGTTACCACCTGAACTTGTAAATATCTTAAAGTACTGGTATGGCAATCAAAGTAATAGTGTGCGGTGGGCGGGCACCCTTTCTGATCCATATAAATTGGAATGTGGCGTGAGACAGGGTGGCTTGAGCTCTCCCCGCCTTTTTAATTTGTACATAAATGCCCTAATCGAGGAGCTCAGTAGCATGCATGTCGGCTGTCATATAGATGGTGTATGTGTTAATAATCTTAGCTATGCTGATGACATGGTGTTGCTGAGCGCCTCGGTTTGTGGCATTAGGAAACTGTTGAAAATTTGTGAAACTTATGCAGGTGGTCACGGCCTAATGTATAATGTAAAGAAAAGTGAGTATGTCGTTTTTAGGGCTGGTACTAAGGGTCCTTCTAGTGTGCCCCCTATAACTCTGAATGGAGAGGAGTTGGCGAGGGTATATCAGTTCAGGTACCTGGGCCATCTGATTACCGAGGACCTTAAAGACGACATGGATATTGAACGTGAACGTAGGGCACTGTCTGTTAGGGCGAACATGACTGCTCGCAGGTTTGCACGATGTACCAATGAGGTAAAAATTACCCTCTTTAGAGCCTTTTGTGCATCTTTTTACCCCAGTAGCCTGTGGGCAATCTATACTCAAAGAGCGTACAGTGCCCTACGGGTACAATATAATAATGCGCTTAGAACGATGTTGCGGCTGCCCCGCCACTGTAGTGCGTCTCGTATGTTTGCGGAGGCGCGCATCGATTGCTTCTACGCTATTCTGCGCAAGCGATGCGCGTCAATGCTGAGCAGAGTGCGGGCTAGTCGTAACATCGTTTTAAGTATGATAGCCAGTAGAGTGGACTGCCTGTACATGAATCGTTGTATTAGTGCTCACATGAGTATTGATACCTCGATTCATGGGTCGGGCAGGAGTCGAGTAGATTAAGATTGTATTACTAACACTAGTTTTAAGTTTTTTATACTACTAACAAATTGGATCAAGGTTATCTTAAATAAACTATTATTATTATTAATTTTATTTATATTTTGGTCTGGGTCTCTTGTGTATGTGACTCTATATGTCTGTGAACGCACCTACGGCACAGGAGTAATTCCTAGTTTAAGATAATGTTTTTTTTAACAAAAGAAAAGCGACATTACCAGAGCCAACACTGCCATCATTACAGTATTTGTTTGGAGTGAGTTTTAGATAAACGAAGATTAAAGATTATAAAGTATTTCAACAATACCGATTAAACTAACTCAAATGGAAAAACGATTAAAACTAATGAGGTGAATGAGAAAATATTGAATCGCACCCGGCTATCCGAAAGCCACCATAACGAATCAACTTATCATCGTGAAGTTTCGCATGCACGTTATTAGGCGTCTAGGCAAAAAGCCTAGCGAAACCGCAGACAAAAGCAAGTTTTTAAGTAATATGTTACCTGTAACAAGTCGCCATTGTGCACTATAAATGCGTTCAGCATCCTAAAGGTCTTTTGCGCCGACAGCTCGTCCTTCTTGAGCCCTAACAACCAGCGCGCCATGCACTTGAGGCCCTCCAGCTTGCAGCGCGTCTCCTCGGGCAGCTGGTCTTCGGAGCACCAGGCCTCGTCGGTCACTTGCGAGCTGGCGCCGCCTTCGCGGACTAGTAGTTCTTTTACGATCTGAGGAGGAATAATAAATAGAGTAATTAGAATTAGATTTTTAGACAAATCGTAGACTGTAAGTATGAATAAATAAATTTGGCGTCAAATTAACCGATTAGACCATTTAATTTTGGTTGCTTTAGAGCCGAAACTACGTCACGCGGACGCCCGCACGGTACCGTATAAAAGTGCTCCGTTGCGGGGACCCGCGCGGTCATCCGTCACGGGGAACCGCGCTCCGTTTTTGCTACGTAATATATAATTAAGTTTTCCATCGACACGACTACATGCACACCGTTAAAGTTGAACTAGCGACACTGCGCAGGTACTAATCTGGTTTCCACGACGGGGCCATCGCGGACGCCCGCGTTGACGCAGTTTCGGCCCTTACAATTCACCATTAAGTACAGTGTGTGATGCTCTTACGCATTAATTACTTTTTAATACAAAAATATACATTTTAATACATGATTTATATCTATAATCTTTTAACTGCCTACGTTGGATATATCCGGCAAACAGTTTTGCGTTTATTTCGCCAGGATCGCACACCCACGACCAAATACTCAGCTCTGCTGTTACCTATGGTACCCAGTCGCAAACACACGACCCTGGCGAATAGGACACGAAAACACTTGTCGGACCAATCCGACGCTTAAAGGCTTAATTCTCTTACCTTCCTAGAGACAATATTCTTGATGTGCACAGGGAAGTTGTCAGGCAAGTTGTGTGCTATGTGTCCGAGAGTTACGATGGCCGTGCGGTAGTGTTCAGAGTGCGGTGATAGAGTTGCCTTCAATGTATCCAAGATTTCTGTGAAGATCTGTGTCCTTTGTTCTGGTACGTTCACGAATAGGCATCTGGAGAGACATAAGTAAAAAAAAAATTGTTAAGTTCTACGGCAATCTTTGGGGGAGAAAATTCATTTTTTTTTTATTTCACATAAGCCTAAATGGGTACTTATAAAACGTCAAAAGCTAGTGTACGGTTCCAATTGGTACGTTTCCAATGGAGAAGAACCGGCAAGAAACTCATTGGTTACTCTTTTAAAAAAAGATTAGTTATACAATATTTCCATATTACAACATAAAAAAAAAAAAAACTGGTGAAACAATGACAATTCGTAAGAACCACTCTCTTCAGCCGAGTTGAACAGAATCTTGGAGAAAGAAACTGTTAGTACTAATTAAAATCTAGCAACCTGCTTTTTCGGAGTAGCTTGTCATGGAACTGTGGCACGTATGTATTTTTTTATTTTTTTATTAATTTTCTTCGCTTTTTGTTTTGCCCCTTGGGCAATGTTGTAAGGAATAATAAAAAGCTTTTTATTTTATTTTTATAACCTTCTTTTCCAAAACAAAGTGTTACTAGTGTTCACAATTTATTGATGACTCTCTAACTACTGACAGCAGGTTCCCCAAAATAGAAAATGATCCTAAGGGAACATACTTCCAAAATCAAATCCATTCAGCCGTTCGAGCGCCAAGAAGTAACAAACATACACACTCATAAACTTTCGCCTTTGTAATATCAGTGTGACTAGTGACCCGCCTCGACCTCGCTCGGGAAATTATACTTTCGTCGTTTATTGCTCTTTCTATATGCGAAAAACGCATCCCCGATTCGTAGTTTAATAGCTGATTAACAGACAGGCGACAGACAACTTTGTTCTATACTATGTAAAGAACGGTTCTGTGTTATTCTGATGCATCTATATAATATATAAAAGGAGAAACGGACTGATTGACATATCGACGCACAGCTGGGACTAGGAGTGCGAAATTTTGCACAAGGTTTCCTTTTATAAAATAGGCGAGCACTAAGAGAGGATTTTCCAAAATTCACCCCCATGGGTTTGAAACTGGGGTCCCAAGTTTGTATGGCAAATCCTACTTTCACGCGGGCGAAGCTAGAATGGTAAAATCTAGTTACCTATATTACGGTAAATAAGAAATATGTATGCCATTTTTTTATTTGCTAAATTAAATAATTTTTAGCTCGAGAAAGCAAATATGAAAGAATTTTTATTCATTAACAACGAAGTTTTAAAGCTTCAAAGCTGCTAATAAGAGAGGGAAGTCCGATATGAAATTAGACGTCAAATTACATCACGCCCGTACGGCTGCCATAGGAAGCGGCGTTTTGACGAAAGGGACAGATACATATGTTCGAAATTGTTATATCTCATTTGCTTCTCTACTGATTTTGATATTGTTTTCACAGTTAGTACGAATACTTTTGTATATTTATTGATAAACTGTTTTTTTTTTTATGGATATTCCCTATTATCGTCATCAAAATATATTCAATAGTTTTACATAAAAAGGTCAAAATTATCTATCCACCCTCACAAACTTCAACATTTATAACAATTCTAGTATAGGATCTTACCTGACAGCGTTCTTTGCTTGTTTCGGTGTGCCGACCTCGGCGTACGCTTTACACAGCGTGATCAGCCGAGGGAACAAACTCGGGCACGCTTCACCTGTAATTAAAGATTTATTTAAAGACACATTTCCGTGAGTTTTTACTATGTCAGATTTTTTCTGTCTGTATTTATCCGTTGAAGAAACTAAAACAAAAGATGCACAACTATATGCACCTTCTACGACATATGCGAGGCCAACGACAGAGCGGTCCAGGTGACTAAATATTGGTCGGACCAGATTTGAGTCAGATCAACACGAAAGAAGATTGACTTGGCGCCATGTTGTGACGTCATAGCTGTCAAATCAAATCGGGTAATGTGAACAAAACAAGATATTTTATTAAAATGAAATTTATTTACGAAATATGAACGAAAAAAGTTTAATCGGAATCTAATTCTTAAATTGAGCTCATCTCTGCATCAGTGTGTAAAATCTCTGCATCAGTGTGTAAAATGTCTGAGCAAATGGAAAAAGAAGTCGAATTGTTGCAAACAATGAAAATAAGAAAAAAATCAGTTTTTAAATTAATTATGACTTAAATATTTAGGTTAAATAACGTTTTTACTTCACTTACTTTTAACTAAGACTAGGTTAAGCAAAATAAGAAAGAACCGTTACTGATACGTAAATAAGTTACGAGTATCTTTGCAACCGTACTTTTCAAGTAACATTTGACAGAAAAAGATCATTGACTTTCCTATTCTTATTATGATCGCATTGTAAAGCTTATTAAAGCACCTGGAACGCACATAGCATACAAAAGTGGTTAGACGGTCACCCGTCCTAAAACATATGTCAAGATATAACCAGCCTTAAAACCCCAATAAAAAATCTGAAATGACTGTGTCTACTACTGGGTATAGTACTAGGTACTTGGGGTGAGCAGCTTTTTTTGGGGGGAAGGGAAAAATTAATTTTGCAGCTGCTAATCTCATCGTTACAGCCGAAAGTCCACGTCTATTGTTAGACATACTCGTAGGCCTCCCCAAGTGTCAGATTCCCGCTACACCTGGTCATCGGTCCACCTGCTACAAACATGCGGAGTAGTATAGTACTCAAACTTTAATATGGTATATCTAGTTTTTGGAGACGCAGCCACAACGATGCTTTACAAATCATCTTCGATTGAAGGTCGGCGGAGTAAGCTAGTATGACAAATAATGTTTACACTCACTGAGCGGCCTGTATTTTCCTAGGAAGGTGAGCGCGGCGAGTATGTGCGGCGCGACGGCCTCGTCGTCCAGTTCTAGTAGAGATGTCAGTCGGTTTAAGATGTCTTCGTGTAGGAAGTGGGAGGGGAAAACGAAGGAGAGCATCACTAGGAGCTTGAGACCGCGTTCGGCTGCTTTTTTCTCGTCGATTCCTGGGGAGGGAAAAGTTTTTTTTAGTGTGTGTGTGTGTGTGTGTGTGTGTAGAACAATCCATATGCGTCACCACCTGGCGGTGGCAGCCATCAAAATGTCGGCGGCAGCTGACAAAGCGTCGACGGCTGCCGTCGACTGGTGGTGACGTTTGCAGTTGAGTCATGTCACGTAAAACAACAGACCACTGAGTTGTAGTATACTGTCATATTACTATACTACACTATACATACCGCACTCCTCCACGTATCCGACGAGCATAAGCAGTGTGTCGTGGGCAATCATGACTGAGTTCAGCAATCATCAATGAGTTCGGTGGTTCTAACATCTTCACTGATGTAGTACACTGTCATATTATTATACTACACTATACATACCGCTCGCCTCTGGCATAAAGGCGTCGGTTCCTTTCACGGTGCCCTCCACGTATTCAACAAGTATGAGCAGCGAGTCGTGGTCAATCACCACTGAGCTCACTCGTTGTAACAACATCTTCACTGAGTTGTAGTAAACTGTCATAAAGTCATATTACTATATTACACTATACGTACCACACTCCTCTGCCATAGAAGCGTCGGTTCCTTTTACAGTTCCTTCCACATAACCAACTAGAATGAGCAGTGAGTCGTGGTCGATCATCACTGAGCTCACTCGTTCTAACAACATCTTCACTGTGTTGTAGTATAGGTTCGTCATTACTGGTTGGCCGAGTTTCTTTAGGACGCTTGACTGAAAGGTAAAAGGATTAATAATAGTAGTTAAACGTAGGTATTTTGTGTGTAATACTTTGGCTATTGGTTAATAAGACCGAGTTAACCAGAACCAATACACGCGTTCCTATCGATTAATTACCAGAGGCCGAAATTAGGTACAGTTATTTATGTGTTAATTAGGTAGAGTTAAATATGTACTTACATCGATTTCATACAGCGAAAGAATAAAGTGGATATGCATCAAATCCCGAGATTAATTTTAAAGAACAGAATTTTTTTATGACTATCAGAAATATAGTAGAAAAACTTTCTTCTTGCATTAATGACGAAGAGGAGAATGTATATAAATTTGATAACCTCAGTTGACTTAGAGCGATCTTTTTCAAAAGTTAGAGTTTGGTGAAATTGAAAAATTGTGTGTTAATTATCTTTGTTTTATTTGTCTTATCTACCTCAGAGGTTAATATTATTATTATTTTGTAATATGCTGGTCACACGGTATTAGAAACCCATATAAATATCAACATTTCGATGCAAGTACATAAATAACTCCACCTAATTCCGACCTCTGATTATTACCAGCCTGAGCTAAAGCTAGGAAAATTGTATGTTCAATATTCTTTCTTAATCAAACAAATTGTTTACGCATTATAAAGTATTTTGGTTGATAACCCAGTTTTTTAAGACTTAAACATATTATATTTTACGTAACCTAGACGCTATAAAAGTATGACGATGTATTTTTTATTGTTACAATATCCAATACCAAACGATTCACTAAGGCCTATGTCCACGGACGCATAGCTTCATAGTCCACCTGTAGCATTAACAGATAACTGGGTCGCAATGTATGCCAGGTCACTTGTCGGCTTAGTGCCACCTAATTACATTACATAACGCTAATAACCCTCATACTACCGCCTTCTATTTTATTTACATCGATACTCATATTGCTAGTGAGTGAGTTTCACAAAAATATAAAAAGGCCATTTTAAATATGTAATTAAGATTTTCATCTGCTAAAAATATGAATGGGTGTTAAAAATATGAATGGGACTTTGGTTTTTTTTTTTTAATTGGGAAATCATCCAATGACTTCTCTCTCTCCACAGAGTGAAAGGTTGTTAGAATTTTTAACTAAAACCCACCTGTATCTTTCAGTTGCCATTCTTGTTCCAGGATCACGGTATCCCATTTAGAAAATTGTGTACTTGGCTCATTTTAATATCATTTCTATCTATCAAAAAGTAATTTTATCCGAAATCGCAAATAAAAAGAATTTACGAATCCGTTCAAAATTAGGTAAGTCAGAAAACCTTCAAATCTGGTGGAAGGGGAAACTGATAAGTAACAGAAAAAGGATGCACATGTCGTGGCCAGATCATAGAAATTGATCACTCAATGATATGGCCAACTAAAACCGGCCAGATCATTTTAAATGTTAAAGTTGATATTTTAATCCTCGTTTGGCCTACTTTCTTTAGACTTTTTACTATCATAGAAATCCTACATCAATGATAAAGCCAAACGAGGTCACCGAAATATCATCAAATGTTAACGTTTATATGATCTGCCCAGTTTTAGTTGGCCATATCGTGAAGTGATCAATTTCTATAATCTGGCCACGGCACACATACTACGTCACCGCTATAAGATTACACGCGTAGAAAAGAAATAGCGAGATGTTCCTACCACGCATCCACTCTTCCTCACACAAATATTTGAAATATTAATTTCTGCTTGACTTTATAAACAATTTAGATGCGTTTTTTCAGAAAAAGATTGTGTTACTTGTGGTTGATTACAAAATATTCTACAAAAATACAACACAATCAAGAACCCAATTACTAAGTGTATTTTTGTGATCCCCAACATTTCCCATTTTATTTTCAGCCTTTTTTCAGAATACACTTTAAATTTTTGTTAATAAATGTTTTTTTTTATTATTATTCTTAGCTTATACGATAAATTTTAAAAGAATTAAAAAATATATCTATATTTCATAATCATAAATAAATACTCACAGTGGTACGAACGCAGACCTCGCAGCTGACATTCGGATTCAAAATGGTCTCCATTCCTTGTAACAACTCGGGAGCCTGTTTCATATGATGAGAGAACTTATTCAAGAACTCTTGGGACTTCACTGACTCCGGTAAGAACTTCGAACTTATGTGAAGTACTTTAGCGATCATTTCCTTTTGAACGGCCGGCGTTGGTGGTTTTCGATGGAGCTCTATCCATTCTCCTACAGTCCGACGAACGACTAATTGATGTTTCTGTAATTCTATGAACGCTTTCGTCGCGTTGTCGTCTACATTTGACATAAGATAAAATAGTTTTTTCATACGTATTGGAGCTGGCAATGTATATGGAACTAAGGATGTGTTTAGGAGTCTTTCTACTAACAGTCTGTCTTCCAAAGCCGTCATGTAGTAACCATGGAGGATTTTATCTTTGATCCATTGGACTGCTTTCTCTGTGGCTGGAGGTACACTGTCTTCTGTTAAAAACTTTTTATAGATCAAGGCTAGACCGGACATGGCTTCTTTTCGAATTTTGAATTTTTTATCTAGCGTTCTTTCGCGTACAAAGTGTAGGAGGTCCTCTGATTCGGCAACGGCTTGGAAGTCTCTTTGAGCGGTCGCTATGATGGCCATTACAACTTCGTAGCGTACTTGTTCATGAGCGTCGTGTTGTCTCAGTTTTAACGTCTCTGTTATATCTTTTCTCAAGTCCGGATGATGTACTAAGAAATGCATGCAGTATTGAACGCATTTTATTCTTATAGGAACTGAAATATCGTTGAATCTGCCGAGGAAGGCTCGCCATAAGGCAGGGTACTGTTTCGCAAGTTCTGATCCGGGTTCTGAGAACATTCTAGCGAGTAAAGCGACACCGCTGAGTCGCTCAGGGAACTGAGCTGACTTAAGCTTGCATTCTAACTGTGGTAGCACGGAGAGAAGGATGGAGGGGCAGCACTGATATAGTTCGTAGATAAGCTCGTATACCTTGGAGTATATGAGAAGGTTCTTCTCTTCTTTCCCGAGAATTAGCACGTGGTTGAAGAACTGTGGAAGATGAATGGAAATTGGAATTAGTTACACGATGATAAAATGAGGAAAAAAACCCGGTTACTGAAATGAGATTTGAAGAAGAGTCCACAAAGAAAACTTCATAAACTTTGGCATGAAATTAAAGTTTGACAAATTCTCAATTATTAAATCAGTAACCAGGTGTAAAATAGAGGTATGATTTTCTTAATTAAGGTTTAAATATAATGACTGTCAGACATTTATGAGCGCAAGCCAAAATCATGTAAATAATGATTGATATTGATCACCTAACTCATATATTATTTTAATATTACTACTATGTTTGTAGCTATACAATATCAACAAACATAGTGTAATATCTTTAATCACTGTGCTAAAATATAGCATTCGATGGCTTAGAGTGAATACCTCATAACTGTGAAATACGTAACTTTTCAGGAGGCACCAAAAACCAAACTAGACCTTTATTATCATGTAATTATAATGGGCTTCTACGTGTTGTATTCAAATATTTTAAACTATTGATTTATTTCAAACGCTTGTTTTTCTTTTTTTTTTTCACAAGTTTTGACGCACTATTTTGCGAAGTTATCACACCAAACTGACTCGAGCATAGTATGCATTCAACATCGTAGATGGCGCTACGTGTATCAAATCAAATTTTTGCGTGATACAAGATTATGCCTTACGAGCTTTTCGTTTCAGAAAAATAATAAAATAAAAATTACCTAAAATTGCATACCTGAGGTTTTCACTCTAAGCCAGCGAATGTACATTAATTATTTTATTTTTATAGAGTGTACACGATTTTCATATCAGCAAACGTCTCATACGCCCACAGCCTTATTTTTGCGTGGTGTAAGGTGGAGTACAATCACGTGTTTAAGTATCGGTCACTAATTACCAGTCACTCTATATAATAATAACAATGTTTAAGTTTTTATCTTCCGCAATTACCAATAACAGTAAGAAATTAAAACTTAAAATATCAATGTGATATAAATTATTAGTTAATTCGAGGGAGACTGGTGCTTAAACTAAGTCGTGACTTGTATTTTAGGACACCAGGGACACTCTACAGTCCTCTCTCAGAGACATTATATCATCGTTTTTACTCAAAAAGAAGGGTGTTACAAGTTGGACCGCTATGTGTGTGTGTGTGTCTGTCTGTTTGTGTGTCCGTCTGTGGCACTGTAGCTCCTAAACGACTGAACCGATATAAATGCGGTTTGTTTTTTTTAATTGAACGTTTTTCTAGCGATGGTTTATATAGGGTGTATAGCTTCCATCCTTCTAACGTTCGCACGCTGGACATTTTAACACGCCATAGTAAGGCCCCAGCTCAATGTTACCATATTAACGCATTGTCATCCAAGTTACATAGGTATACCGAATTTCAGCTGAATCAATTTGGAGTAACTGTTACAAAATCCATTTGCAAGATCCGCCCTAAACAAACATACAAACATACATTGCAAGTTAAATAAAGACTTGTAAAAAGGTAATTGGTTTTAAGTCTGTGTAATTTAAAAGGTTGGTCTGAACAGTCAAAGTTCTCTTTTTGAGTGAAGCTCTTTTAGTGAGGTTCTGAGATGAGAGTTAGCCGGGAAATGGTACAACAGAATGCTTTACTTTAAAGAGGTTGCTCCTCGGTGCGAAATTCGAATTTGCTAAGTTTTTTGCGTTACGACACGGTAGACGAGAGGTAGAGGTGCGGTGTGTTGTTGCCGATCAGGCAGCCTGCATTGCTTATCTCCCTCTGGCAAGCGAGGTGTGGCGATGGCGGCGGCAGCAGCGGTCAGACGATTGTATTGTACACAAGTGCTGGTTCACGCTGGCCTGGCGGGCGAGTTCATACAAATTTAGTGCTACTCTTAGTATAATGTTTTTACTATCTTTGTCAATTAGTTAATCAAGAAGACTATACACGAGAAAACTGCCGACAAACTGTACTGCAGTTTGGCAGAAGATATGTGAAAATAATTGAACTCAACAATACAACACGCTCAGTTCAGCTAAACCTATTAAACGACTTTTTTATGGCCCCTGCTACCCTGTACACTGTACCTTAAGATGTTTTGTCATCATCAGACGCCTGTACTAGGGTTGCCAACTTTTATAAGAAGAAATAGAGTATATCTCATTCCAAAGGTGGTAAATAAAGAGGTCGGACTTATAAAAGAGTATGATTTATTAAAAAAAAAGGATTTTTTTTGGTACTTTTTGCAGCACAACAATATTTCATTGTTTTTAAAAAATGACTCCGAACATTCTAAGTCTAAGTTTACATATCCTGTCCCCTTCTCTGCGGTACTCATAGGATATAGACATAGAAAGAGACAGAGAGAGAGAAATTGTAAGAGGAATTAAGTCAGAGCTTTGCTTTGCTGAGGTAGTCACTCTTTCGGTACAGGTACGCTCGGCGCATTCTGTATTCATTCTTTTGTTCTTTTTTAATATGTGTTTGTAACCGTTGTAAGGTGGCTGTCCCGAATAAATGTATTTCTATTCTATTCCTGTCGGGTGTCCCACTACACCTTGTCAACCCGGGAATCAAACCCAAGACGTTATGCTCAGGAATCGCGCTTGCAACTCATAGACCAGCAAGGTAGTTTATTCATGGTCTCTGCATCAATAAACATATGTGCATTTAAATCGTTCAGAAAAGGGGGAGCGTTATGATTGCAAGCGTCTGTAGGTATTAGGGTCAGTTCACACCGAGACGCGACGCTGCGACTCAAAAGCTTTATTTACTACACGAAAAGATACACATTTCAGATCGAGATGCCTCTCGGCGCAGCGATGCGTGGTGTAACGAATTCTGAATTCTCACTATGAAACGTGAATATTTTCGAGTAGTACCCATGCAGTTCCTAAATAAAGTTAAATTTCAAGTCGCGTTTTGGTGTGAGCTGACCCTTAGGATAATGTAGGATACACGTGATATGCTGAAAACGTGACGCAGTTATATGGAGCAACGACAGCGCTTCACATTAAATTTCACTACGTCTATGTCAATATTTGGAATTTGGATGACAAAAATACAATTTCGAAGCTATCTTCTAAAATCAATATTTATTATCAAGCACCTTGATTCAGCACCCGATCAGCTATGTGATGACATGGAGAGAAAACCTCGGGTGTGCAATTTTAGGTAATTTCATTTTATTACAGGTATTTCTGGAAAGAAAAGCTCGAAACAAGATGCGTTTCGAGCTTTTATGTATGCAGCAACAAATTTTGATTTTATACTTGTTGTGCTATCTACGATGTTGAATGCACGCCTTGCTCGAGACAGTTTGGTGTGATAACCTCGCGACGGCGCGGCGCGTCATAACTTCTCGAAAAATTTAAAAACAATAGAATAAATTAATATTTTTGCGTAGTGTTTGAAACAAATTAATATTTTTAAATATTTGAATAAAACACTTATGCACATTTAAATTATATGATAATAGGTCTTACGATTTTTTATTCATCCTGAAAAGTTACGTGGTATTCACTATAAGCGATCGCATGGGATTTGTGCCAATGATTAGGTTAAACCACGGATATCGTACATATATGGGATAAACCAACTATTTCAAGATCTGAAAATGTTGTGCTTTGTGCGGTGGCCATTTTATAAGTCATTCAAAACCGCTTGCATGATTGCCAATTGCTACTTCGGCGATCTTCAATCAAAAAGGACTTTAAGAGAGCATCGCTCTGTAATAGAGATACAATGGAAGTGGTTACCATCGCAATCGAATTCGGACCGTTTAGGGTCTAGGTGTCTTGTGTACATGTGTTTACATGTTTATGAATTCAATCACGATACAGGATAAAGTCTTATTGTAAGGCATAATAACATAATCAACCTTATAATGTTCCCACTGCTGGGATTCGGGCCTCCTCTCTAAGAGATGGAATGGGCCATCCACCACACGGGCGCGGTAGTGCCGTTTGGTGGATGTCACATGTCTTCCAATTTTTTGGTTCTAGGACAAGCTGGTTTCCTCACGAAGTTTTCCTTCACCATTTTGAGAGCAATGGCAATGAAATAAATTACACTAAGTAATGTGCGTGGCTGGGTTTGGCTATTTTTTCATAATATAGTTGAAAAACCAAAAACTACTGTTAGTTTACTCACCGCCTGTATATAAGGTTCGAGAGTCTCACTAGTCTTGATGATCAGCTCCTTGGCGAGCGAATACGCGTACTTGTGGTCACGTTTGTTGGGCTCCACTAGGTTCATGAGGATCACGTTCAGGAGTTCATTGGAGACCACGTCTGACTCCGTGATGAGAGGGCAGAGGACGTCCAGCATGAAGGATTTGACCTTTGTTGAGTGTTCCGTGCTGCGGAGAGAGTAAGATGGTTAAAATATAAGTATGGCGTAGCGACATGTATGACGCCACATAGAAAGTAAAAACCGAAATTCTGCATCGCGGTATGAAAATTCACCGCGCGATTAGAACATATACAACAACCCAAAACCAACTATCGGGCAGTAGCCCGGACCAGACATAACATCCGTCCGATCGGAGGATCCTCTCTTTTCAACGGAGGTATGTGGGACTTTTACCTTTATAATGGTATAAATCGTCATCAGTTTAACTCTAAATTCCTTCTTCCGGAAATAACAAAAATACGTATCCGCAATCGTAAAAACCATTTTAAACAACTAATTAAATTACGCAATCATTTGTTTGACTTGTATCGTCGACACATCAGTGCACAAAAACTAATTTGCAATACACTTAATGAAAACTCGCTCCTATCCCTACCACTTTTACTGTTTTCCGCATTAGTGCGGAAGTCACCGCACAACCCCCACGATTCACTGGCCCGTTTATTTATTTCTTCGTAAGTGTATTGCAAAACGTTGTTTTATACACGTGGAGACTTGTCACTGCAGCTTTCGACTCTATAATACCTTTTTTGCGATTCGGAAAAATCTTCGTAACTCAAATCAGCAATTGAACTATCTTCTTAGGTAAGTTTGTACGGAACCCTCAGTGCGTGAGTCCTACTCGCACTTGCCGGTTTTATATTTATTAGTTTTAGTGATGAAAAACTGCGAGTGTGAAAAATATTTATCAGATAACAACATGACCAACTATCAAAAATAGAAAACCTCAAAATATTAAGTATTGTATTTCTATTTTATTACAATATAAGGAAAATAGGTAATGCCTGACAAAAATATACCATTAATGCTTCTATAGGTATTTTCGTTCGGTTACGGTTTAAAGACCTGGTCCTTTTTGCTATTGATTCCTCGTATCGTCTTCTATATCATATAACCTAGATTTCATTTTTGGCGAGAAGAAAAAAGTAAATCATGCCAATAGTTTGCATTGGCTTTTCTCCACTTGTATCAAAATGTATTATTATATACAGTTAGAGAACTTAAGTTATTGATTAACCGTTTGTGTAAATAATATGGGACATGATACAAGCGAAAGAAAAGTATAGGCTTCATGCCTTTTTAAGTGGGAAGTCATGAAATCTCGCTCTGGGTGGAGCGGGAGGGACTGTCATACTTTTAGTAACTAAAACCCACAGAGTTCCTTTAGTTTCTGTTTATTACGAGGGCTGCGGTAACTCCGAACAACCCGCAGCCCTAACAAGCGTCGGCTCTCATTGGCCTCTACAATTTTGTTGAAATCTCTTTGAGGCGCGCAAGGAGCTTGGTCCTTACTGGATGGCCGAACGACGAACTGCTCATGACTCGCCGGCCACCGTAGATACGGGACCTACGGTGGCCGATAGTCGTCCGACTCCCGGCGCCGGGGGTGTCTCCGGCGGTAACAAATTCGCTTTTCACGTCTATCTATTTATCTGCTATCTCCTCCTAAACAACGCAACGGATTTCGACACGGTTTTCACTAATAAAACGAGCAATAAACACAAAAGGTTTATGTGTATAATTAGCACTCGTGCAAAGCTAGGGCGGGTCACTAGCTGTGCATAAAAGCAGTACATTCTAGCAATTCCACCCTACAAATATAAACGAAATAAATTCTCGGGCGTAATGCTTCAAACTCGCCGTTGTCATATGAAAACCTTATTAAGTTGAAAAGGAATGTTCGTAAAATTCGTTTTATTGAACAAGCTCTGGGTTAAAAGGTCTAGGTTTGAGAACTGGGGCCTTACCATGACGTGTTAAAATGGCAAGCATGCGAGCGAGAAAGAGATATGAAGCTATGTGTATTGCTCCATCCTTTGAACAGTTCAGTTTAGGTCGTAAAATGTATCGCGTTAAAAAGCTCGCGGTAGTGCCTCTGGGGTAGATGCCGGACCCACTGCGTTTTTCAATACGAATAAATAAAAATAAATAAAACACTTTATTTTATTTTTAGGTTTTTTTATCTAAGTGGAGTTTGCGATGCATTATAATAGCACGATTATCAATAACGCATTTAATGATAACTTATTATCATTATTTAATTAGATCATCTACAGAACATCGCAATATAAATATTGCCTACTCTAATCGATACCTGTACAAGCTCTTAACGCGATCCATTTGACGACCTAAACTGAACTGCTAAAGGGATGGAGCTACGGTATATAGCGCCATATCTTTTCTCGCTCGCACGCTTGACATGTTAACACATCATGGTAAGGCCCAGTCCTTCATTTTGTTCACTCTCTGGTTAAGAAGAAAATTTTTCATATAAACCGCAAAATCATTTTACCTTGTTGTGGTGTTTGTAAGTTCAATGATTCGAATAAACATTTGAAGCATAAATAATTCTTGGAACTCAACCATGCTAATAATATGTATGACATTCACATTAGAACATCCTTTCTAATAAAACGAGGTAGCCTTGGATAATTGAGTACACATTACATTGGTCCTTCAAATCGCGTTGAGCGACTTGACTTCACACTTTCACTAGGATCAATTTTCATTTTTGCCAACTGTATCTTTAAAGGGATCGCTAGTACGCTACTCGGCGGACGTTCAGAGTACCAACTTTAATGGGAACTAATCTTTAAATCTTTCAGTTCGAATCATCAGCATCATTTTAGTCGAAAGACGTCCACTGCTGGACATAGGCCTCCCACAACGACCGATCCTGTGCGTCTCGCTTCCATCGGGTTTCCGCGACCCTCACCAAGTCATCGGTCCACCTTGAGGAAGAGTTTCCAACGCTTTTTCTTCTGGTATGGGATCGTCACCCCAGAACCTTTTTGGCCCCATCGGCCATCTGTTCTGCGAGCAATGTGCCCTGATACTTAAGTTTGGCGATTTTAGCTCACAGCTCTACTGATATTTGAATAATAAGCAGTAACATAATAATATCTTCTCATCTGGATAGGACCATCGAAAAATATTCTGACACTAAAAAAACCCATACTTACTTGACAATCTTAAACATAAGCGAGAATAGTGCGCAGAAGATCTCCTGGCAGTCTTCCAATTCGAAGCACATGTTGAAGGACTTGACATAGGCCAGGTTTTCCAGCAGATAGAAGTAGCGCTTGAACGCTGGGTCCTTTGGGTCGTGGAGACCTTGCAGCTGGTTGATCAGGAACAGAAATATTGTCTTGACCTGTTGAAAGAAAGGGAAATATCAGTATGTGTTCAACGTGTTGAATACGCTTCCTTGAATGATGTTGACTTCTGGATAACGGTTTCCTATTCTTTATATACAGTTTCACCACAATGAACAGCTCTTAAGAACCTCATCAATTGGATTCCTACGACCACAAGGTTGTCGTTCCACCTTAAAAACATTTTCTATCGAGCATTAAAACCTTTTTGTTCAATAATGATAGGAAAACTCCAGCAATGGGTATAGCTCGCCGTTCAGCCGTCCGGTAAGGACGAACCATAACGATAGCGACGCGTAGTATTCCACGCACAACTCAAAGAGATATCAGTAACACCACAAGGCCCACGAGGAATTTTTAAATGGGATACCGTGGCCCTGGAATGCAAATGGTAACTGTAAGGCACAAGTGGATTTTAACCGGTAAAAGTCGAACTCGCTGTGTCAGTCCAACCTAGAGCGAGACTGGATGATTTCTTACTTCAAAAAAAAAAATGCATCCTATAAACATAAATATTTACATATGAAGTAGCAACGGGCGGGTTTGTGAGATACGATTGTGAGTTGATAACATTAACAACATCCTGCTACACAATCCATGCATCCGCGATGTAAACTTAGCGGTCATAGGGACACAAGTTCAATTGTGCAGCGATGAATTTTATCATGGCCACATATCACCCGCTGGCATTTCGCCCGGTTTAAGGGGAAATATGAAGTGATTAATTGCTAAGCACACTCCGGGTTTTCCAACCCAATAGCAATAGCACTTCCTGTTTTGGAAATTGAAACTAAGACCCTGTAGCCAGCAGGAACGGTTACCATCAGAAGACGAACGAAGTAGTCTGACATCAATGAATCTGTCTAGTCTTTTATCAACCATATCAGCATCGGCTTCCTGTCTTAAATGGATGCAGTTGTATGACACTATTTTATAAAGAGGTAGCCTGACACGTGGGTATACCACCGATTACCCATCCCCTTCGAGAATTACAGGTAGATTAGGTTATTATGCATCTACTAATCTTCAAAGCAGGAATACATCGCGCGACAGTGATTTCAGCACATGTTCTATACCATCTTCCATCTGACATGATCCGTATTGACAAATTATACACATGAGTGGCTGCACAAAATCGATACACTCATAACTGTGCGCACAAAGGCAGAACTCATGCATTCCGCGAATGCTTTTAACGTTTTGACACGAGTCTAAACTGAAAGCGTTTTGAGGCAGCCTTCCTTTTTCAAAAATTCTTACGGATATTATACAGGGTGTTTGGTGCATCGTGTGCCAAATTGAAATGGTCGACGGGAGGGGTCATCTGCTAACATTTCAGACCCCTAAAAACTTCTCATGCCCTGTGGATTTTTTTCATCGACTTTTTTACTGAACTTTTTACTGTTTTATGAAAATAAGACCCCAAATTTTTCATTCAAATACAAATTTAAAAAAATATATAAGTCGTAGACTCTGAATTTTAATTTTATTTAGATGTGTATTGCATTAGAGTACTTTTAAAATTAAAATTTGTGACGTTAGATATCTAGTTTTTTTTTTTTATTTACTTGCAAAGTTTTGGACTTAAATTAAAGCTACAGTTATTTACATGGCTATAAAAAAAAAACAAAAGCGACCGGAGTCTTCCAACTTTCTCAAAAATTATTTTTTTAAGTGTTCTCGCTGCTGAAGTGAAAAGTTATGTGTGTAATACGAGAGCAAAGTTTTTTGCATCTCGTGCCTTTGAATCTCTCGCCACACTCAGGATTCAACTTTAGAATCACTCGCTACGCTCGTGATTTAATCGTTGAATCCTTAGCTATCTCGGGATTCAAAATTAGCACTCGCAGCAAAAAACGTCACAAATTTTAATTTTAAAAGTACTCTAATGCAATACACATCTAAATAAAATTAAAATTCAGAGTCTACGACTTATACATATTTTTTATTTTGTATTTGAATGAAAAATTTGGGGTCTTATTTTCATAAAACAATAAAAAGTCGATGAAAAAAATCCACAGGGCATGAGAAGTTTTTAGGGGTCTGAAATGATAGCAGATGGCCCCTCCCGTCGACCGTTTCAATTTGGCACACGATGCACCAAACACCCTGTATAATTATAAATACAAAAGTAATTTTGTCTGTAAGGGTTTCTGACTAGTCCCTTACCTGTTCACCTAAAGGCTGCACGATTTTGGATGAAACTTTGCACACAGGTAGAGCCATGTGTGTCCCGGAAATGTTATTTAAAAAAAAAACACTCTAATTACGCTTACGAAAAAAAATTTACTAATAGAAAGCGACACTATCGCTGTCACCGCGAGAAATGCCACGGAATTGAAGAAAAAGGAAAACAAAAAAAAAACACAATTTGAGATCTTTTTTTTTAATGGGAAATCATCTCCTGATCATCAACTGATGGAACACCGATAGGTTTTACCTATCGGTGTTCCAGCAGTTGCCCTTTACATTCCAAAATATAAGGCCATAGTAACTCTTTCGAACAATCTGGAAACCCTAGCAAAGCTTGGGATCGGCCGTAACGGAACCTGACAGTTTTGCTGACATTTCTTTGAAGCAGAATTTAGAATCCTGGAGTGTGATGGTTTGTTCCTTTTATTAGGACTTGATTGTAGATTTTTCCGTGAGGAAAGACTTTCTCAGTCTTTCTCAGCCCGGTCCTTATTACATGGGAATTAACATCTGGCCTTAATTTTCTTCTTGAAGACTTGTTATTCGCTTAGAAACTCGTAATAAAAACATGTTAAAGTACCTACATACAAAAGTTAAAGTACTAACTTGCGATATCCAATTAAACTTGGGAAGTTTTTCCTTTAGTCGTGTTAAAAGGTTTTCAGAGTTGAGCGTCCATATTCATGAACATGAATAAATATCAAGGGATACTAAGTCAACGTTATGTCTTGTATTCTTTTACGATAAAAAATATGATCGTTCTTAGATAATTATAGTACATTTTTGTACAACTTGGATCCACATCGCCATCCCATGTGCATCAAGCGCCGTTTTTCAACATACTTTTGAAGGAGGGCTACAGAAACCGAACAAATAGCACGAAAATAATAAATTCCAGAGCCATTTTTTACACATATTCGTTACAGCATAATTATTAAATTATTTATTTGTTGAAAAACATTGTTTGGTTCCGTTTTGGCTGCAATGTTTGTCCACTTGCATCAAAATATACTAACATTTAATAGAGAAGGCTGGACACCGCACTTATCCACGAGTGTGGAAACAGAACCGTATGGTGCGTGAAATACATTGCGACTCTAAAAGCGGTGTTATATGAACCAGTTTTCGAGTATGTGAAAAATTTAAATAATTATCCATAACTTTATAAAAAAATTGCTTTTAATTTTTAACTAGTTGCTACCTCGAGTTCATTTACGAAGTATTGATTTTAGCTTCGATGGAATTAATGTGCCATAATTAATAGCCCTTACCGAAACGCTTTTATTAAAAAGTAATTACTGGTAGAAAAGCTTGCCACATGAGTAGATAAACGGAGCTTCGGAGAACAAAGCTTCTTATGAACGTGCAATATTGTCACCATAGGGTTGTCACAGTATGATAGAGTATTTTACAAATTACTTACACTAATCATTTTCTTTTAAAAAAAATTGTTTTTAATTAACACGCTTTTATTAGTTTCACCTGTATGTATGTATGTATGTTTGTTTGTTTGTAACCGACCCCTTTGAGCTCAATTTTGTCCTACTTTGAACGATCAGATTTAATTCAAACTTTGCACACCTGTCAAAGATCGATGACAATGCAATAATCCGATCAAAATATCCGATTATCCTAATTAGATTGGCCAGGATTAATTAATTTCTTTCCGCATCCTTTGCATGCGAGTAAGAGAGACAGAGTTAGTGCGCGAACTACGCATGCGTGCAGTTCCAGACTTACTCTTTCGGGCACTCAGTTCAGCACAACCTTATAAAGACTAATGTGGTAGTGGTGGTGGTGTGGTGGTGGTGGTGGTGTGGTGGTGGTGGTATGGTGGTAGTGGTGGTGGTGGTGGTGGTGGTGGTGGTGGTGGTGGTGGTGGTGGTGGTGGTGGTGGTGGTGGTGGTGGTGGTGGTATGTTAGTGATGGTGGTGTGGTGGTGGTGGTGGTGGTAGTGGTCTTGGTGGTGGTGTGGTGGTGGTGGTGGTATGGTGGTGGTGGTGGTGGTGGTATGGTGGTGGTGGTGGTGGTATGGTGGTGGTGGTGGTGGTATGGTGGTGGTGGTGGTGGTGGTGGTGGTGGTGGTGTGGTGGTGGTAGTGGTGGTATGTTAGTGGTGGTGGTGTGGTGGTGGTGGTGGTGGTAGTGATGGTGGTGGTGGTGTGGTGGTGGTGGTATGGTGGTGGTGGTGGTGGTGGTATGGTGGTGTTGGTGGTGGTGGTATGGTGGTGGTGGTGGTGGTGTGGTGGTGGTAGTGGTGGTGGTGGTGGTGGTACTTACTCTTTCAGGCACTCAGTTCAGCATAACCTTATAAAGACTAATGTGGTAGTGGTGGCGGCACTGAGAATGAGGATGAGTGTGAACTTTCACTCATCCTCATTCTCAGTGCCGCCAACAGATTCGCTCCTATGATTATAATATCATGTAGAGTGATTACGGATTGAAAATTCCATACCCAAGCATTAATGTGACTGACTGTATATGTAAATAAGGTTACACCTCTGTGTCTCACTGTTTATATTGGCATCATAGAAATCTTGAATATGTGTTCTTAACCAAGATACAATTAGAACACATTTGTACATATTAAGGGCGGTTGATAGTTAGCAAATCGAACTAAATAATTTATAGTTTAAAAAATTTAACTAAAAAATGAAAAATAAATAATAGTTTAAAAAAACTAAAAAAACACGCTTTTATAGAAAATCCAACAAAAAAAATAGAAAATAAAATTTAATAAATTTGGATTAAGAATAGTGTACATAAGAAATAAATGTATATTATTGTAAAAAAGCGTGGGGTGCATATAATGTCAATAATTATGAACATTTTATTGACAGATGAGTAGAAGGATCATCACTTTGATAATATCTTAAAAAACACTTTGAATGCACCCCACGCTTTTTTACAATAATATACATTTATTTCTTATGTACACTATTCTTAATCCAAATTTATTAAATTTTATTTTCTATTTTTTTAGTTGGATTTTCTATAAAAGCGTGTTTTTTTAGTTTTTTTAAACTATTATTTATTTAATATGTATCTGCTTCTTTTAATGAAGTGGTAAATTCTGAATCTAACATACAAGTTTTTTCAAGTAACCTAACGAGAAATACTCACAAGGCATATCAAATTTAACATATAAAATCTTTTATTTGGACAAGCCTTTTTTCGGAATGGAAAATCATCAAATTGCTTCTCTCACTCAAGGTGGAGTGAGAGAAGCAATTTGATGATTTTCCAGAGGGAGTGTCAGACTTTTACTGACTAAAACTCGTTTCAGAACCACGGCAACTCTTTTAAACAATACCGCAGCCTTAGCAGGCATCGACCCTACTGGACCCCATCCATTTTCCTGACATCTCTTTGAGGCGCGGAACACTACGTGCCTAGTACTAGACTTGGGCTAGGTTCTTACTGAACGGCGGCTGTGGACGGCGAGCTAAAAGCACTATCTCTTAGTTACAACGGATTCATGATGGCATAGTACAGCCCCGATAAGTACAATTTTTTTTTTAATAATATAAACTAGCCCTTGACTGCGATATCACCTGATGGTAAGCAGTGATGCAATCATTTTTTCTCTTTTTTTAGCTGTCAGTCAAATGTACCTGATGCTAGTAGAAACCTCACCTTTTGGTCTGGTAGAGAATGCGTTAAAAAAATGAAACATCACCTGTTCTTGATCCTTATAAGGCGCCTCCGGGGCATAAACCCGGAGTACATCAGCGATGCAGCAGGCAATGAGCAGCTGAACATCTCTGGAGGGGTGTGTGAGGAAGAACTCGTCGGCTAGGTGCAGGGCCAGCGGTATGTACTGCTGGTACATGCCCTCATCTTGGCCGAGACCTTGTAATGTGTGTGCTAGAACCTGTGAACAAGAAAAAAATGGTAAGTATTAAGATTTAATAGGGAAGTTCATGCTGATCTCTTGTGGGTTTCATTATCAGCAAGTTTGATCCATAGACCACATGTAATAGTAGAATGTAAATGGGCCTCATTAATTTTAAGATCATACTTTTTTACACCTACATTCCAGCAAATAAATAAATTATTATTATAGACAACCTCAGAAAAATGCAGTTCTTTCAGTGCCACCTTTTTTTATGTTAATGACTCCGCTGACTGAATTGAACACAGTATCGCCGGGTGGTAGGTGATGGATGAGGTCTACGCGAAAGCGATCAGAGTGCTGAGTGCGAATTGTTTTTACGTTGACGCGATCGAAGCGGGCCAATCGGAGCGCGTCGAATCGTAATAAACGTGTTGATCGCTTTAACAAACTCGCACTAGGCACACTGATCGGAATCCGTCTTTAACTTCTAACAGCAAGAGCCTCCCGGAGGTATGAAGCCTGAACAACAAAGAGCTACCATTAAGAGGGTCCTTTTCCACTCGCCTATCGTCAACATCGAGCATAGTTTAAAAGCTTGTTATTTCATATATCGCAATCCAACGCGATGTTTGACGAAAAGGCAACGCGAAAAAAGAGAGATAACGCCTGGAAACTCTGTTAGCATTCGGTAATTCCGTGATTTATTCAAATATTTTACAAAACTTGTTCCAGGAAATACGTGTTTTTTTTTAAACCCTTAAAAGTTTTTGAAAAAAATTGTTGTCATTTAGAATCTTTATTAAATTTGCAAGGCTTCTATTTTTATACTTTTTTGACTTTTTAAAGTTTTGAGTAAATTATGAAGTGTCAAAGTTCATGCGAAATAGCAGATCTTCAGGTCTTTACTGGATTAATTTCACACAAATTTATAGATTGATTTCTAGAAGCCTAGAGTCCAAAAGAGACTGTGTTTCCAAAATATCTAGTGAAAAATGTGTAATAATCGTAACGTCATAATCGCGTAAAAGCGGTTGATGAAAAACAGTGAAAATGTATGTCGAGTTGCACCCGCTTAACACCATTGTCAGGTAGGTTACATAAGCTTGTTTGGTTTGGAAAGATTATTTCCACCTGCATTTACAAATTAGATACGCAAGTCACTGGCCCTTTGCAAATAGGTTTTTCAAGGACAAGATTGCAAAGGTATTTCTAAACGCTAAACCACTACGAATGTCTCTTGCTTTAAAGTTTAGGACGCAATTAAGGTAGGTAGGCTTATCGACGCGTCAGTATTGGTTACCTTGTTCCGAAACTAGAAACGTATTCCATCATATTAATTCATTAATTCATATATATAAAAATGAATCCCTATTTCCCTTGGTCACGCCATCACGCGTGAACGGTTGGACCGACTTCACTAATTTTTTTTTTGTCGTGTTTGTTATTGTCAGAAGAATGATCTTATGAAAGAAAAAATTTAAAAAATTGGTAGTAGGGTAGTCTAGAGTAGAGTAGAGTAGGGTAGAGGAGTCAGTTGAGCAAATCCGCGGGCAAAAGCTAGTTCATTCATACATTAATGGAGTATTAAGAAGATGACCTAAATAAAACTCAGTAACGACCTTGATAGAGATAGGCTTAACTCCATTTACTGCAGCATTCTGTCCCATCACGTCGCTCCAATCTAGGCCAGGTGTCATGTAGACAATAGAACAATTTGTTCGCAGATTACATCTAGATTCCAGCCAGCTCTAAAGTGACCTAACAATGTAGGTACGAATGTCGGAGTCATGAAAAATGTTTAAAAAATATTTTGCAATTTCAAAAAGATGTGACAGATAACTGATTAGTGCGCTGATTCATTTGGATGCTACTGACTGGCAGAACTGAAACTTGTGCTGTCAAAATCAAGTGACGCTTCGACGACAAATAATTACGTCAACCTACATTGGCAACTCTTACGTTTTTTCTGTCTCAATTTTAGGATTCCTTACCTCTGTCGGCAAGAACAAAACTCTTTTAAGATCGTTTTGTTGTCGATCTGTCAAGGCCCTTTTTCTCTGAACGAACGCGTGAACGCGTGTAGAACGCGTGGAGGTATCAAGCTGAAATTAGTATCAAATACTCAAGTCTACTAGGGGTAGCAGTGAAAAAAAAACAAACTTAAAAATCAACGCAAAGATAAGGCTGTTTAAAGCGCTTATTTTGACACTCGCAAGAGAAACAAAACCAGTAGGGGTCGTCCTATTATATAGACCCAAATTCATGAAATTTATTTTTATTTATTTATTTATTTTATTTTACAGAAAGCTCACAGACAAAGAGAAAAAATTATATAAACATTCTAATATTATCAAATCACTAATTACAAGCCTCCACACATAGATAAAAAATATATATCGATAAAAAGTACACACAAGTCAATTAATTACTAACGAGAGAAGTTAATCAGCGAAAAATTTCTGTGCAATTTGCCGTCGTAAGGTCGCCACACTGGTGCAAAACAAATCGATATTAAGTTCCCTAGAAAGTCTATTGAAATCAAGTGCACTCCTTATTGAAAAAATCATTTTTCATATAATTGGTCAATGCGAAAGGTACACCTAACATTGGTCGCTGACGTAATCCCATTAGGTTTGTGCGTAGTGCTAAATTAGAAACGAGAAAATTTGGCAATACACAATGCCATGTAACATAGAAAAGGAATAAAATCAGAAAAGCGTAAAGTAACTATATCACAAAAGAAAAACTTTTTGCGATTATATGCCTAAATTTGTAAGGAACCCTTGATGAACGAGTCCGACTCGCACTTGATCGGTTTTTTTTATTCACAGTTCATCTAAAAGACGACAAGATACAGCAGTACGAATCTAATTATTCAGCCAATCAAAAGCTTATCTTACCCTAGTGCTGGACCAAAGTCTGTGTTATAAAATAGAGGTATTACCAGGCAGTATGGTAAGCGTGTTTGTGACCGCAAAGTCAGCTGACTCGCACCACTGACGTTCTCATTATCCCAGCCCTGTGTCGACTATATTGGGGTCATCTCCCAGACTAACTAGTAGCGGTTTAATGGAAGTGGTTTGTACCGTAAATAATTACTTTTTGAATTGTCTTTTTACACACTTTCAGTTCCATGTTGTGTTAGTAACATTATGGTGTCTCTGTGGTGTGCAAGTAAATGTTAAAACCTTATTGTGCCTGTTCACGATGCATGTACGTAACAATCCACAGATGAACTTACAATTTAAACATAATTATATCTTCTGAGAGCAGTGGTGGCTCAGTAGCGGCCTCGACTTACGAGTAGGGTCGTGGGTTCAAACCCAACTAGGCGCATTACTATGTCTAATTTATTTCATCACTACTGCTCTCAAATCGGTGAAGGAAAACATCGCCAAAAACCAAAAATTCGAAGATATGTGACATCCACCAACCGGCACTGGGCCCGCGTGGTGAATTACGGCCCATGCCATTTCCTAGAGAGGAGGCCTGAGTCCCAGCAGTGGGAACATTGTAAGGCTGATTATGTTATATCTTCTAAACACGGTTTTTATTATTCTTGATAGGTTCGCGCTTGACCACTATCTCACCTGATGGAAAGCGACGATGCGGTCGACGATGGAGCGCGCTTACCTAGAAGTAACCTATTCACTCTTGACTTAAAGATTCCCGGGTTGTAGCCATCGGGAAACACAGATTCCGGCAAGGAATTTCACTCCTTAGCTGTACGCACAATGAATGTGTTCCCAAAACGTTTTGTGCGTATGGCTGGGATGTCCACCATGGACACACGGTTTACAAAAGTTGGGATATACGTAATCGAGAATGAACTCATTTCCTCCAGGTCAGCGACATCACATCTTTATAAATGGAACGTGTACAAGCGCCTTTTCAGACCGATCGATCCGCACGGTAATTCAACCACGAGCCCTTTCATTACGTACGATATGATATCAAAGGCCGGTATTTTATCAATTGATTGAAATTGCAAGTTACACAAACCGCTTCTCCAGGCACTCTCTCATCACATTTATAGATACTACTATAAAAGTATTGTTATCAACTATTTTCTTCATCTAAGTAGTGAACTTTGGTAGGTACTACTTATTGTACATACTTATTTATTTATTATTAGGCTTTTCAACAATACGTACGCTAATACATTATAATTCGTACAATAGTAACTTACGTTTAAGCGCCTCATCACTTACAGAAAAGCACAGCATGTATTACATTATGCGCAGTTAACAACCTAGCTAATTGTTTAGATACATACATGGTTTGGAAATAAGGAAGTATGTATTGCTTAAATCACTCATTAAATTTAGATTAGATAATAATAATAAATATAATTTGAAATTAAATATCAATCAATCATTTGTTTTAAATTTGATTATAATGATTAATTAAAATTGATAAATTTAAATTTTATTACAATAAAATTATATTAAAATTCGTTTATAATGATTATAATTAAAATGACAAATAACACCGACAGTTTACAATAAATTACATTATTAACTTCGATTATAATGACCAAAATTAAAATTGATTATAATTTTAGTCATTATAACCGAAGTTACAATTACGAATATTCGTACCTACTTATTTCAACGGAACTAATTTATGATTTACATTTAGATACCAATGAAATTACATGCAACACATCACAAATCATTTTAAAAGCCCGGCGGCACATTATTCCACACCACAGCCACTTCTTTTTTATTAGATGAAAATCGCCGACTCTGGCGAGACTGAGTGTCAGACTTTTAGTGTAGGTTTTAGCACAAAATATATAGGTGCAGAAGTCAATCTCATGTATGTAGGTAGGTACTTTACTTTTCATGCCTACGCTCGACGGTTACGCTAGGGTCGGCGCCACTCCGTCCAAGCGGTGAGAAATACCTAATAAAAATTGTAAAAATATTACATGGCCACAAAGTCATGTTCGCTTTCTTTCTCGGCGCGGGGTTTATGGACACTGAGTTACTTACCTACGTAACTGTTCTACGTTACGTTAAAACAAATCATCAAAATTCAAGCAAATACAGATACCGGCACGAATCTTGAGCGCTCGTTCGGCGAAAGAGTGGAGATCGCTTTGCGCATCGTACACATCAGCGAGCCCCCGCATCCGCGTCTCACTTCATACTACTAAAGAGACCCGATATTTCACTTGTGCGCCTGTGGAAGTCAGCGCTCAAGATCAATGCCGGTATCTATACCCACTTACATCTCTGAAACAACTGGTAGCTTAAAAAACAATAATTGCGTTGTGCGTTGCTCGAGCGCGCTTTGTATGTAGATTGACTTCTGTACCTATCTATTTTGTGGTTTTAGTCAGTAGAAGCACAGGTTCTTGCCCTTTGCGTCGCAGGGTCGCAGTAAGTCTTTCACGGATTATTTTCTATTTCGATCCACGTTTATTTTTAGCACTTTTAAGTACCTACAATACAAGAATAGAATAGATTTTTTTTTATTCGAGACAGACACAGCACAACGGTTGCGAACACAAAGTACCTAAAAAAGAACATAGTACATTTTCAGTTGGGATGCCAACTGAAAATCAGCATTGCACTTTGACACATTCAGCAGCATTGACTTTTCTACCTTTCATACCTATTGATATTGTAATATTGCAATATTAAAAACAGTAATATTTTTAAAAGTGTTACCATGGAGTTTCTGGCCGGTTCTTCTCAAACGCCCAATTGGAACCGTGCACTAGCTTCTGACATTTTATAAGTGCTCAGGGCTATGTGAAATCAAAATATTTAAGAATTTGAGCAATCCTGCATCCCTACTACTGTAACTCCTGATAGCCAACCTCAACAATGACCACCACCAGACAAACGCCGAATCAATGAAGCACGAAGAGTACCAAAGAAACAATTTTTTAATACATTTAAAACGACAACCCGCTCTTATCCTTATCGCTTTTAGGTACGAAATTTACTGTTTTTCGCACTAGTGCGGAAAAGTGCGCGTGCTCGGCCTCGCCACATTTATCGTATCGAACTAGGAGCTAAGTGACCCCCACGAGTCGCGCGTGAACCCCCGTTTATTTGTCTTCGTTAGTGTATTGAAAAACTTCGTTTTATACACGTAGAAATTTGTCACTGCAGCTCCAACCCTCGGCTCCTCAACACCCTCGCCTACGGCTTCGGCGAATTCCGCCTCGGTGCAATTACAAATATTCTCCACTTGTAACAAAATGTACAACATCCGTGTTGGAACAGAATAAAATATTTAGATAAAAACAGCAGAAGATCAAGAAAACTATGACAAGGAAAGAAGGAAAACCTCAAATTATAATTCAAAGTGATACCTACCAACAAATACACATATGACGCATAGGTCGGATCAGTGTATTCCAAAAGATGTCTGATATCGTATCTTATCGTACAACACGGAACACCCATACCTCAACCATGACGTCATAGAAGTCGATAGAAGAGGCGAGCCTATTGCTCGAAGGCACGGCACGGGCACGGGGCACAAAGGATAGCCTTGGATTTAGCTCAGCCTAAAGGTAATCAAACAAAGACGCAACACTGAACTGGCGAAACCGAGCCAGTATGGCTTGACCATGACGTGTTAAAATTTCAGGCGTGCGAGCTATACTTTAAAGCTCCATCCCTTTAACAGTTCAGTTTAGGTCGTCAAATGGATCACGTTAAGAGCTCGTGGTAGGAACTCAGATGCGTGGTTTGTTGAGACCATAGGCGTCCATTACACGGTCAAGCAAGCGTCAATCAAAACCATCAATCATGAATGATGTTTGAATGACAGAATTTTATCGCCATACGTTTTTCGTCATGCAGACGTCAGTCATCGCATTACACGGTAGGTTTTTCGTCATTCAAAATATTAGACTGTGGCAAAACTGACAGCAAAACCTATCGTGTAATGGACGCCATAGACGATAAATCAGCAAAAGATTAGCTAGCCTATAGTACCAACATCGATAAATTAAGGCTATCCAACAATATTTTTTCAATTTTAATCAGCAATTCCTGAGACTAGCGCGTTCAACCGGACAAAGTCTTCGGTTTTATAATATTAGTACCTATACACAGTAGGTATAGAAGTATAAATGAGTTTGTGCTTCTTCACTGTCCCGTCAAAGCGTTGCGCGTCAAAGGCGCGTTTATAAAACGTGGCGTGCACAGGCCCTAAAGGTAAAACTGGCGATAATTGCTAATGTTCCAAAAACTTACGCAATATCAGCTGTTAAAATCAAGATAATGAGCAAACCAATGAAGCAAAGTTGCGTAAGTGAAACTGGTTACATTGGTCCTCGGATACTAAAGGCTAACAACCGATCACAATTGATTTACAATTATAACCTTTAATTCAAGGTCTCATTTTCATACTTTAGCACTTCCAATCTTCCTTCATAATTTTTGAAACTCTATATATCAAGGTACATCTAGTCAATCCGGAAGCGGCTGGATACCAGTGTGGTACGGACAGCAACATCAACTGGTCACCCCCCCTTCCTAAGGTATTTTACAATGAGATGGGTAACCAATTGATGCTGCTGCCTGTACCATGGAGCGACCGCCAATTTGACCTCCATAACCCAGTATTTTTTTTTGTTCGTTTAAAAAACCGCAACCACACTAGGAATTGTTCCGTGCGGGAATAGAACACACAGCCAATCGCTCAAATAGTTGGATAACACGATAAAAATTAATATGAATTATATTTGTATGTGTATTTTAATTATATGTATACTTTTTTTTACTCTTGTTTTTTGTATAAAATTTTCTTTTTATGCACTTACCATATTGTCTCTTCACCACCCTAGGTTGACTGGTAGAGTCCGAATTGTACTTTATGTTGCATGAAGATTAATAAATAAATAATAATAAATAATAGATACCCCTTGGCAAAACTGGTGTTAGATTTCCTGGCTTCTGACAGTTCGTACCTAACGACTGTCAAGATTTACAAATGATAGGAAGGACCAACGGCTTAACGTTCTTTGCGAGTCTACAGACCGAAATCGGTAAACGGTGCTTATTGACCTGTTTTTTTTTTTTTGAGAAGATTAATCATCAATTAACTTCTCTAGCTCTAGGTGGACTGACTAAAACCCATCTGTGTTCCTCCAGTTGCCCTTTGCGTTCAAGGGCCACGGTAACGCTTTCAACAACCCCGCAGCTCTATCAGGCATTGGATATCGACCCGCGTTGTTGTTATTATTCAGCCATTTATTAGTACGTAAAATGAAATAAAGTTACAATCAATAAGTCAAGGCAAAAAAAAAAATGCAAAAAGGGAGACAAAATTCAATCAAGCAAAACTTTTAATTTATGACTATAACTTGGTGCCAATATAATGCCAAGGCTTAGTAAAATGACAGCTATGCCAAAGCGGTTTAAAGGGCGAAGTCTTAAAAAAAAACGGAGTTTTATGGTTGCATTTGTGCGGTTCTGAAAACGGCAGTAATTCGGGGTTATTTTTCTGTACATACGGTAGTTAGTAGACTTAATAAAAGTGAGGACGATGATATGATAGTACATGAACCTATTGAGAAAAGGGATTAATAGTAAAACATCGAATTAATAAGACGTTTATCTAGCCAAGATATTGACATAACGCTGCTAATCCTAAAAATATTACCCATTTTTTAAACCAATTTCCCTCTTATTTCATAACGACGCATTTCTAAATCCCAATGGGATCATAAAAAAACCCGGGACCGACGACTTATGAGTTATAACGAAGTCCCGGGGCGTTCCAGAGGAATCGATAAAAACTACGGAATCACGCAATCAAACTGCCTGACAAGCATAATCCTAGGAGCTTTGAAAACGTCGAAAGTTAGAGAGGGTGTCATTTTCACTTATTTATTTCTATAAAACGTAACACTACGCCGTATTTCCCGAATGTTTAGGCATAGGTGTACTAAACCCTCCGCAGAAGACGCCCCGGGTGTCGAGAGTTGCAGGGCAATTCTAGTAGGGGCAGATTGGCGGACGACGAGCAATATGTAGCTCGCCGTTTGGAACGAATTAACCTCACGTTGTGTTCCACACGCGCCTCAAAAACTGTCAGCAACATTGCCGGGGCCCGCAAGGGCCTGCCAGGGTTGAAGGAATCTTAAGAGCAATCGCGGCACTGAAACGCAAAGAAAACTTTTTTTTTTTTAGGTGGGAAAATCATCTTATAACAAATCCCGCTCTTGGTCGGAGCGAGAAATAGCGGGTTTTTAGTCAGCAAAAGTGTGACACTCCCTTTTGCTCCATCTAGAACAGGGTTATCGATGATATCCCACATTTTCTTTTGTAATACTATTCCAATGGTTAGGCAGTGAGGTTCTCCTAGCAAACACACAATTCGCCAATTTGTTTTTAAGTCTTATGTAATAAAAGGGTGTAGTCACACCCAGTTGCCATCAACTGGGCACAAATTCAGATTTCTGGGCAATTTCAGATCAAAAAGTCAATACAAATACAAATAATTTATTTTACATTCACAAAATTTTTGAATAATGGTTGAAGTGACCTTTTAGACAAAAATTGCATGTGGTAGGGCACTTCGCTTTTAAAATTACGCGACGTACCTACTAACAATTGAATCTCATTGAAAATCTTAATAATTTTAGTTTTAAAAAAATCTTAAAGTTTTAGATTTACAAAAAGAAAAGATATGTCAAATTAAAAATGACAAAAATTAACAAGCAAAAATTTTACAATAACCCTACCTGACGTTAAAATCGAACTCAGAACTTCACCAAGGACCTAAGAAGAAGCGCTTGCTTCATATTTAACTGGAAATGAAACAAAAACAAGTAAAAGGGATGTAAGAATGGTAAGAGAGGATATTGCTGTTAAGATCTACACACGTTTCCTATAAATCTTCGCACCATGTTGTTATTTATCCAACGAATGCTCCTAGCCTTTTGTCTGAGTCTCGACACTCAGATATTAAACTTGTAAGGAATGGTTTGTGGCGATACTTTGTTCCAACAGCGATATGATTAGTTTGGATTCTGTCAATCTGTCTTACATTAGTAAACAATTGAAGGCATTGCATAACAACGGTAGCTGAACACTTCCTTTCATAGTCGTAAAATGTGTAAACAATAATACCACAAAATTAGCACTCTCAGAAGGACAAGATCGAATAACACGTATTTTTTGGTGAAATATTACAGAGCATACAGACAGATATCGCATAAGTGTTAAAAGTTAGCAAAATAGGACAAGCAACGTAATCGTGTGCACTTTGTAAGGGTAGTAGCACAAGTACAGATTAGACGAAATGGCACAAGTATAGATGGTACAGATTAGACCAAATGGTCGCCACGATTGGGCCATAAAAACAAACCAAAAGCGAATTGCACTAACCACATTGAATTGAAACACCTGATAAAAGAGACACATGAAACTGGGAAGTATGGCAGAAAAAAGAGAAGGTCAGGCACCCAGCAGTGGATGATCGCAGACTAAAATTATGATGATAATTTTGATGGGAATAGCTTTTGATATAACGTTGCTATGGTATATTATTATACAGAAGCTTGTAATTGATCTTCTGTACTTTATCTACTCAGTGGCAATATCGCATGGGGAAATCTCAACACTTGTATTAACTGTTCGCATTGATTACAAGCTGGAACTATTAATAGTAGCAGACAATATGCAAGTTGATGTATGACATGTTATTCTAACCGTACATTTGTGTTTTCACTTTTATAGCATGGTTAGTCGCACTCGTACGTAAATAAGTTATAGTATCTAATAGTTTTATGGGTTTAAGGATATCAATCCACGAATTGGGTAGAGCGAGAGGTCAAAAACCCACCTGTTTCTTCAGTTGCCCTTTCCGTTCCAAGGCCGTTTGGCGTTCCAGAAAAGTTACGATGGAGTCTTTTGAACAAAACAGCAATGCATTTTTATCTAAATTATTATTATTGATAAGCTCATGATTGGCCGACATCTCACCTGACGGTAAGCAATGATGTGGAACAAGTTTTGTGAAATATTCGAGTGAGCGACGGAAGTTGCCGAATGCCAACCGAGCGTTCAAGCGCTATCTCTCTTTATTCGCGTTGCCCCTTTATCAAACATTGCGTTGTATGAAACAACAAGCTTTTTAACCATGCTCATGATGACGAACGACGGACCGGGAAGGGCTCTCTAGGACAATTCAAGTGTTTTATTTACAGGTTCGCTGATGTCATCGCCTTTTTGCCCTTGTCACATGTTACTCGGGGTCAGTGAAACTCGATTACTTCCATTTATTCACCCTGTCTGCTGTCGTATTATCCCTCAATCCGTTTTTTTTCAGGTTCACGAATGAAAGTTTCTACGACATATTAAAATGGCAGCGTAGCGTAGGGCACATCAATGGATTCCGGATTAAATTACATGTTCGTGGTCACACAGGATATTTTTTACGGGCTAGATTTATGACAGTGTTTTGGTTAGGGTATAGTAGATATCGGGAAAATATTCTAGAAAATTTTTAGGGTACGTAAATTTTTAGGGTATATAACATCTATCTATGCTTATATTTAGGGTTGTTGCAGTTGAATTCCCGAATTGAGTTACGAAGATTTTTCCGAATACCAATTTTTTTTGTGACGTATCTACTTTACAGTTTTCAGATTTTTTCCTATACTTATATGCTATGAGACCTTGCTTCATGCCAAATTTCAGGATTCTAGGTCAACGGGAACTACCCTATTTATTTATTTATTTTTATCCTCACATCGGAACGCCTTGCAGCAATTACACCAATGGAGCACAATTCGTTCAAAATCTGCTACTTTCCAACATCGTGTGCGCAGTGGAATGGTGGTCATCAAAGGAGCGGCGTGGCGGAGGGTCAATTGAATGAATTTTAAATCTTTAGAGTGTCGAAATATACGTTTTTTGCGATATAAACGACATAATTTTGCCATTTGGAAAAATCTTCGTAACTCATTTCGGAAATTGAACTGTTTTTATAGATAAGTTGGTGCGGAACCCTCAGTGCGCGAGTCCAACTCGCACTAGCCCCGGTTTTTTTTTTTTTTGTTTACTCCACACACACACCCCAGAACCTCTAAGCACACCCTAGAAGCACATTTACACTTTTCCTTAAGATAGGCACTAAAGTTTTTTTTCGTTTATACAGAGGTTAAATTGGGATCAAAATTCATAATATTTTTTTAGCGATGGGAAATCTCATGGCAAGGCTTAGTGGTAGTAGACATCGCTTGCTGGCTTAGTCGTCTTGCATTTTATAATCAAAACAGCCTGTCTTCGATACACCTCCATGGTATTGCAGATCCATACAGAGAGTCATCCACAAGAAATATTACGTAAAAACGGAGTGAATGATACTGTGTGGTTACGTTCGAGAGATAATCAGCATAAAGCATGAAAGGAATGTACCTACATCAAAAAAATAACATTTATGTTTTTTCACCCTCAAGTAGTATTTGTACAGTTTATGAAGAAACAGGTTTGCAGATGGGAAACAGAAGCTCATACGTACTTAGTAAAACCTGTGCTATGGATATCTTGGGGCCGGTTTCTGAAATGAGTATTTTGAGTCAAGAAAGAGTCAAACCATTGCCTTTCTATTGTGTCTCCAATTACGGTATTCGAAAGGTTAAATGCTTGGGCACGCCACAATTATGGCGGTAAGTCCCCTCTTTGAGGCGTGGTTGGAAAGGCCTCACGGCGTCCTCACCTTCCGCATGACGCCGTGTCCTCGTGGGGGCGATCGGCGGCGGCGATCTCTCGCGTCGGGCCTTGGTACAGGCCATGGTCCGGAGCGAGGAGGAGTGGCAAGCGGTCGCTTCCTTCTGCGAAGCAGTAATGCTAGCAAAGGAGGCGGCCGATCGCGTGAGGCAATGGTCCTCACGCCCTAGCCGCCGCCGGGATTCCGATCCCGATTTCCGGCCCGCCCGGCCCGGCCGACCGCCGGGTAGCCCGCCGTCCGACCGTCCGGTAACCGTCCGAACCGAGCCCAAGTCGTCGACGGAGCGTATTGTTCCACGCGCGCCTCAGGGAGATGTCAGCAAATCGTAGGGGCCCAGCAGGGTCGAAGCCTACTGGGGTCATGGGTAGTGTGAAAACAAAACCCGGGGCCCTGGGACGAAGGAACAGGAGTGGGTTTTTAGTCAGTAAAAATCTGACACTATCTCCCGCCCCGCCCAAGGGCGGGGAATGTCATAAGATGATTTCCCCACCGAAAAAAAAAAAGGTTAAATGGTAAAATAAAAAAATAAATAAATCGGGGGTTAATCTATCTCGAAATCATTATAGAGAAGCCATAGGTACTATAATACTGTAACTTGAGATAAGTTACAGTGGCAGGGAGTACCTATAGCTCGTGAATGATAAAATCACATCCCAGTAATACCATAAAGGCGAATGTTTTTGCGTGTGTAGGTATATTTGCATGTTTGTTACTTCTTCACGCTCGAACGGTTATATGGATTTCTATGACACTTGGTACACGGGTAGACCATGACCTGGAATAGCATATAAGATACTTTTTATCCCGGAAGTATGTTTTCTTGTTATTTTTCTACTATCACGCGGGCGAAACCGCTGGCAGCAACTAGTTATCACATAAAGGCGCAAGTTTGTGAGTGTGCACGTTTGTTACTACCTCACGTTGAAACTGCTGAAGGGATTTAAATGAAATTTTGTACAACAGTAGACCATATCCTGGAATAACACATAGGATACTTATTATTCTAGGGGTATGTTACCTAGGGCTTGCGGATGGCGAGCAATGGGTAGCTCGCCGTCCGACCGTCCAGACCAAGACCAAGTCGTCGACGGCGCGTAGTGTTCCACGCCACGCGCGCCTCTATGAGATGTCAGCAAACCGTAGGGGCCCATCAGGGTCGAAGCCTACTGGGGCCATGGGTTCGCTTCTGAAAAGAAAACCCGGCCCTGGTACGAAATGCAAAAAAGGAACATGAGTAGGTTTTTAATCAATAAAAGTCTAGCACCCCCCTCCACCCCAAGAGTGGGAGATGTCATTGGATGATTTTCAAACCTAAAAAAAAGGAGGGTACATTCCCTTAGGATAATTATTTACAATAGCAACTAGTAAGCATTTAAAATGAAGAATATAAAAAAATAAGACAATAATAATAACAATAATAATTTGGTGGTTTGGTTTGGTAACAAAGGAGAGGTTTTAGATGTGTTTGTGTGTTAGGTACATTACATGTATGTTATACTTGTCTGTAACTGTAAATTAAGATAAAACTGCGTTTTATATTTCTTTCAAACAAGTAACCAGTTTTAAGTTAGCCCTCTACGCCAGTGTATAATGATAGAGGCTCGGCCCTTCTATTTCTAGCCACTCTCCACGACCTTTCGCTAGAAACTGCTTTCAGTTTAATTATATTTCTCTTCTCTCCAAAAGAAATTAAATGCAAAACAGTTTAGAATAATATTCTAGTTTATTTGGAGATTTGATTCGTGTTTACAGAACTGTAACAAAAATATTCATGTTTTTCAGCGAGTTTTAGTGAATCAACATAATTGATAGCGGAAAACCTTCAACTATAGCGTTTTTAAAATACAATGACACTTGCTGATTGTTTTCAATTTATGTACACGAAGACAAATATTTAGTCCACTAAAAGCCAATCAAACAACCTTGAAAAATGTAAGGAACGAATCATCACGGCTGCGGCTGCGGTGAAAGAATTAACCTAGAATGCAAAGGTCAAATAGAAGAGCATAGGTGGTTCTAGTCGGTAAAAATCTGACAAACTCTCTCGCTCCGCCCCAGAGCGAGACAAGTTGAAGTTGAAGAAGAATTTGATGATTTCCCACCTAAAAAAAACTTCGTGCTTGTACTCCCCGTGAAGGGTTAAGCAGAGGTGTACCTCATTTCGCCAGAAATATTTATGTTTTTCGTAATGGTTTTTTTTTTCGGTGGGAAAATCATCCAGTGACATCCCCCGCTCTTGGGCGGAGCGAGAGATAGTGTCAGACTTTTACTGACTAAGAACCCACTCCTGTTCCTTTGTTGGCTTTCGTACCAGGGCCGAGTCTTCCTTTCAGAATCAAACCCTTGGCCCCAGTAGGCTTCGACCCTGCTGGGCCCCTACGGTTACTGACATCTCCTTGAGGGGCTTGGAACACTACGCGCCGTCGACGACTTGGGTTTGGTCCGAACGGTTACCGGACGGTCGGACGGCGAGCTACCTATTGCTTGCCGTCCGTGAGCCAGCACGTAATAGGGGGTGAAGGCAACACACCAGGAAGGGTAGAAAGCTTTGTATGATCTTTACCAGCATTGAAACTACGTAGGTTGACCATACAAAAATGAGTGGCACGTCTATGGCCATCAAACGACGGGCACGTATCCAGGCTTCGCGAAATAAAAACTACAAAAAAAAAACCTTTTTATACTCTTCTCACCCAATATAAGTTCTAAGCGTTATAGGCAGGGTTGGCATGATTAAAACACGTTGTTTTAAAACACATGTTTAGAACAGTTTAAATTTAAACCGTGTTTTTTATTACACGTCTAAAAACACAGACTAAAACAAGTTTTTATCATTACATAATAATAATATTCCACAATTATCACACAACGCAGTCTAGTCCCAAGCTAAGCAGGGCTTCTGTTATGGGTACTAAACAACTGATAAACATACTTATATATTTCTAAATACATACAGATAAATTACACCCAGACACAGAAAAAATGATCGTGCTCATCACACAAACATTTGTCCTGGATGGGAATCGAACCCACGACTTCCGGCATAGCAGTTAGGGCCAACTAGACCAACAGGCCTGTATAAAACAATAAGAAAGAAAACTTCAGAAATAAATAACTAACGACAGTTTTATAAATCAACGGATAGGGTCGAACCAAAGTTAAAGACGTCTGTGAAGTTAGATGCAGGTGCAGCTACGCGCAGGTACAGTCATGTCGACAATAACTTAGTAAATTGGTTTATGTATTTGTTTCTCCTAACGTTAATACACTTTCTAAGTACTTTATTATGAAAATATATTTTTATGTCGATGTTTCACCAAACGAGCGGTGTGGTCAATAAATCAGATAATGTACTTAATTTTATAGCTGCGTACAACAGTACAAAACACAAAGTTATACTCAGCGAACATCAACAGTTATTCTATATTTTTTAAACAAATCAAAAGTATTATGAGCTCGAGTATACACATGCAGGATCTTGTACGCGTGTGCAGAATACGCACATAATTCACTCACGCTCAAGGCCCCGCGTAGGGCGAGTGCAGGTGAGGGAAAGGGTGCCGCCCTCCACGTCCTAGAAAGGCGCGCTGGTACCTAAAATTGCGTTCAACCCATTGGAACGTGCGATGTTCCAAACCACCTTTTACTTTGAATTTATATCGATAATAATATTATTAAGCTAAAGAGTCTGTTAGTTTGGTCGCGCTAATCTCAGGAATGAAGTGAAAACTTCTTGTAGTGTTGGATAGCTCATTTATCGAGGAAGGCTATATAACACGCTAGGACCCCCGCGAGCGGAGCAGGAACCAAAGACGCGAGTGAAACCGTGGGGGACAGCTAGTTTTAGAATAAAAATTGTGGTTGTAACAACTTTTGTACTGAAAACTTTATTCATTAGATAACCAAGTAAGCCATATTTTTCAATCATTACATGATGAGTGAAAAATCGCTCTGAATTTAAATATTCTATTAATAACTTTAAAAATCGTTTTCCACAAAAATATGTCTTAGATTACTAACGCAAAAGTTAAGTTTATCCCTCTACTGTAAATCAATCTTTACAACGACATGTCTATTAATAGCAACAGACAGGCCACCGATGCGACATTACCCAATAAAAAAAATTTAGGTCACCAGCACTTATAAATATGTATTCTGCATGTCCATGTTATGCTAGTTATTCTTTCAGCGCTGTATAAAAATAAAACATGTTTATTTTGGCACTTTATCGTGTTATAAAAATAAAATTACACTTCAGTTGTCGTTTTACGCAATTTCAGTGCGTTTTCCAAAGTGATTAAAGTCATATTAGTGTGAAGAGCCCTGTACGATCTTTCACTAAATTCATCACTCGCTTGTCAGGACGCTACATATTATTGGCGTTTGTGAAAGAAATGTCAAATTCATTTCAACTTTTCTATATGAAATATTAGTTTCACAACAGCTTTTGTCGTCTAGAACTTGAAATATTACTTTAAATGTGAAATGTTAGGACATGCGGAATGTTTGAGTCTGCGAATAAGTATGTAAATAGTTCACATTTATAGTTTTCCCGCACCGTCTCTTCTTATTATGCCACTTGGATGAGCATGAGCACGAAGACGCATATAAAGTAACCAGGTTTACGGAGTGTCACTAGATAGATAACTACAATACTGCACTTAAATACGATCGAGAAATTATAGACTGCACAAGTGAAATCGAAACCGGTACAAATAGATGTATCATCATAATTTTTGCCAAAAGACGTCTACAATAGAACATTATACTTTCCCCAAGCGAAACCAGTACGACCAGTCCTGTAATATAGTACCTATTCTTTAATCTACGCCTGCCCCCTTAGCCAAGTTACGACAGTTTCGTTTCGACAAAGGAATCAGAGGCGTGGCCTACTCGAAGCGTTCAACGCAAGAGAATCGAAACGAAACTTGGCTAGGGGTGCTATACACCTTGCATCCATCGGATTCCCGTAAGTTGTATAACATCAACAAATTATAAGAACCGACGTGGACCGTAAGACCACTATTAAATACACCATAATGACGATAAAACAGTTCATATCAGTAATTAAAGTCACAGATCCAATGGTACAGATATAAAACTTAAGGTGACAACCCTGTAGCCGCCGTCTGCTAACATTTGAAAGGAACCCGTTTCTAAGGGGCTAACACCTTGCGGGATAAGCAGATGTTTGGTTTTTGTTTAGGTCCACGTGGTAAAACGTTTAGTGCAATCTGTCTGTGTTTAAGACAGGGTATCATTCAATGCTTGGCAACATGACAGCACATGGTTAGGTCTAATTAATCTGTGAATGTGTTAAAAAAACTCTTAAACCTCATTTCTCCCGAACCTTCAAATCATTAAAACAAAAAAAAAATAGCAGCACAGTAGTGTAATTTATCTGACGCGGCGGCACTGTCGGCGCAGTGATTGAGCGATTAGCTGCTGCGCTACGTGTCGCGGTTTCATTTTCCAAACGGAAAAAAAATCGTATAGCCTACAGATAAGTGTTCCGGATCTGGGTAAATGAAAAATGATATTTATTTTGAAAATAGGTTTTAAAAAAACACTTTTACATGTCTATTTTTTTGTCATTTTAAACTAGATGAGGCCGGTGTTTCCTAGCAGACTACCCCGAGAAGAAACTCCAAAACAAATTCAGGGGTCGAAGTCTCTTTGGGTGTTTTGTGTGAATTTACATGTTTGTACGCACCCAGGATACAAGAGTTATTCCTAGTGTGGGGCAAGATTTAAAAAAATAATCGATCCTAACGAGCTTCGTAATGATCACGCAATCCGACTGGTAATGAAATCAAATTAAAGCTAAGTAGGACTTGCCAAAAATAATTATTTTATTAAAGTGCAAACGGAATTCATTTATTATTAGACATACATACAGCTATCATTACAGACCAAATATTCATTTATGCGAGGAAAACATAAAAGTACGTACATTTTTATCAAACAAAATTTTCAATGTAATTCATTTTTCTTGTTTTCCTAGAATCGAGCGCACAGAGTAACCTGCCAGCTTCTATATTTCATGTTCAACGGAGGAATACTCGTCTCGCGATTCCAAGAATCAGGATCAGCATTGCACTGGATGTACGGCAAATAAAGTATGTACGTGGTATATCAACGAATATCAGCTTTCGACGTAAAATCGACTTGTTCGTCAACTCGATATTGCAAAACTTGCGAGCGCTCGCGAGTTGGCACCTTCCGATTTCACCTACTTTTTTTTTGTCGTCAACTCGCTCGCACATATAAACTACAAACTTACCATCAGGTGAGATATAGTGGTCAAACTGAGCTTATCCATAATAAAAAAAAAGTTAAAAGTGCGTACCTATGTTTTTTTTTTTTAGTTTTGTGTGGCTGCCGTTTGAACACTATCTCGCCATATGTCTCTCGCCTTATTAATAATTAAATATAAATCGATTTCTCATAAAAGATTTTTTTTTAATTCTAATATGAAGTTTTAGTTCAATCGTATAAAATTTCTAATACATTTAAAGTGGGTAACTACATCACACATTTTATAAGAAGTTTTTGTACACAAATACGTTCGAGCGAGTTGACGGCAGAAAAAGTAGGTAAAATCGGAAAGTGCCAGCTCGCGCGGACTTGCGAGTTTTGCAGTAGCGAATTGACGAACAAGTCATAAAATCAATAAGCTTCGACGTACAGGTAATTGTTATACTATACCTGCGAGTAAGTAGGTCAATATACGAATATTAATAGTAGGTTACGATACTCTAACAATAGATGTTAGTTACCTGAGAGGACTCTATTATTCATAGAAAACCGATACAGCCTTATTCATACAATAAAGTAACTTAATTAGACAAGCAAACAGATTAGCCACACGTGTTCACTAAGTTCACCGTTTCCCAGACAACCTACGCAGTATTAAAGCGAGCGATGCTACCATATGCGACTAGTCCCTAAGTCGGAAAGCGGACGCCAACAGGATGTTGTGAAAGTTGATATAGGAGGCGACAAACTGTCGAGGATGCACAAAGTCGAACGAAAGCAAAAAGACTTGTATCGTTACAATTATTCCAGGTCGACAAAGTTAGCGTGCTGAAAAAAAAAACAAATCATATAGAAATCTCAACAACAAACTTTGAAGCGCGATAACTTTATGAAGCCAAATACGTCCAAATATTTTTACCCTTTTTTTGAGATGAGAAATCACAAATTATTTAGTATGTATGTATTTAAGTATATATTTTAGTGTTAAGTATGTAATGTTTCTTCTATTTTTTTCAATTTTTATAATGCACCGAGTGCAACCCCATTTTATGTCCAAACAATCTCTTTCCTTACCAGGTTACCAGGAAGAGATTGCGGAATGCGATAAGGCCGCCAATTGTATGTTTTTATTATCTTGGTGTACAATAAAGTATACATAAATAAATAACGCGATTCATTTAACGACCTAAACTGAGCTGTTGAAGGGGTGGAGCTATATAGAGTCAAAAAAAACTTGCTTCGTTCCAATTATCCCGACGAAGTTAACCTGCTGAAAGCAAACAGATTAAATAGAAATGTTCACGTTTCTACACGACACAAACAACAAACAGCGAAGCGCAATAACCTCTAGAGACGAAGGGTTTTCGAAAGAAGCCGAATATTTCTGGATACCTCTTTTTTTTTAGATGAGAAATCAAATAACAGAGACCCCCTACTAAGAGCTCTTAACGCGATCCATTTGACGACTTAAACTGAATTGTTAGGGATGGAGCTATATAGGGTGTATAGCTCCATACTCTTTCTCGCTCGCACGCTTGACATTTTAACACGTCATGGTAAGGCCCCTGCTCCCGCTCTGAGTGGGATGAGGGAGTGTCAAACTTTTACTAACTAAAACCAGCAGGTGTTCCTTTAGTTGCCCTTTGCTATCCAGGGCCACGGTAACTCTTACGAACAATTTCGTAGCACGTCTAAATACTAAAAAAAAACGGGCAAGTACGAGACGGATTCGCGGACTGAGGGCTCCGTAAAAACTTGAAAACAGTTCAATTCCCGAATTGAGTTACGAAGATTTTTTCGAATCGCGAAAATAGTTTTTTTTTTTGTGACGTAACTACAAATTTACAATTTTCAGATTTTTTCCTGTATCTGTGCTATAAGACCTTGCTTCATGCCAAATTTCAGGAATCTAGGTCAACGGGAAGTACCCTATGAATTTTGATTCCCTTCAGTGTCTAAATATACGTTTTCTGCGACGTAAACTGCCGTATCTTTTTTTTTTGTTAACTTAGAGTTTGATTTTTTTACAGATTCAAGGGACCGTTGACCTGAATAAAATGGTTTTAATTGCAACTCGACACACCCACGCGTTCCCGAGATAAAGGGTCTTAACAGACAGACAGTCGGACAACAAAGTGATCATATAAGGGCTCCGTTTTACCCGTAAGAGGCACGGAAAAACAGCAAAAATGGACCACACAAGAGCAATGCTTCGGAACAAAAATAAAGGTCGTAGATAATTATCTTTGCATAACATTAAGCTGAATACAAATTAGCTCAATGGCACATGTGGCATCAACGTTCATTGTTTATCTACGAGACCGTTGCAAACGTCATAAAAACAATATCCACATGGAACCATGTACAGTATAAACAACTCCCGAACACTAAGACCAGTTTTGGACACAGTTTTCTGTCTAAACTAGAAGTTGAGTCTCAAAGTTACTCCGTATCAGGAGCGTAATTACCGCCGTTTTAATGATACGGGGCTCCCGGGCTACAGGGGTCCCAACGTGTGCAAAAATTCCCAACTTTTATCCACTGACCATGTTCGACCTGCCTTATCGCGAGTCGGAGTCACTGTATCTGTGCTAATAAATAAACCATGTTTTGATTAAAAAAAAAAAAACTGGGCAAGTGCGAGTCGGACTCGCGCACTGAGGGTTCCATACAAACTTACCTATGAAAAAAGCGCGACATAAACGGCCGTATCTTTTTTTCGTTAACTCAAAAGTTTGATTTTTTCACAGCTTCGATAAAGGGTCTTGACAGACAGACAGACGGACGGACAACAAAGTGATCCTATAAGGGTTCCGTTTATTCCTTTTGAGGTACAGAACCCTAATAAATAATAAATCCTCAATCATTTTTGATACAGGGGGCCTTTGGGACTAGCTACGCCACTGCTCCGTATATTAGGACCGAAATACGTAGAACACACTTTTCTCTCCATAATCGTAGCTTCGTAGACTGGTGAGACTTAGGAGCTCAAAGTTTGGAACTATCTTCACAAACTTAGTACAGCAGTCGGTGAGCCGACAGTTTCAAAGTCATGTGTATGATGTGTATATTATTTGACGAATCTTAAAAAATGAACTGTTATAACTGACTGACTTAAGGCTGTCTCGACAGGGCCACATGACAGCGTGATAACCACGCGACGATTTGTCGACTTGGTTAGTGACCATGCCGGAGGCTGCAGGCTCGATTCCCACCCAAGACAAATGTTTGTGTGATGAGCAGGATCATTTGTTCTGTGTCTGGGTGTAATATATGTATTTAGAAATATGTATTTATTATTATTTATTTATTATATACTTTATTGTACACCATTCCACATACAAAAGGAAACTAAAACACATATATACAATGGGCGGCCTTATCGCATTCCGCGATCTCTTTCAGGCAACCTGGAATGGACAGTAATTGCCTGGACAAGAAATGGGGCTTTGGAATGGGTATTTTTATATAAGTACCTATGTTTTTTTATCAGTACAGCTCACAGCACAAGCTCTGCTTAGTTTGGGACTAGATTGTGTGATAGTTGTGGAATATTATTTTTCTTATTATTAAATATACGCCATAGCACTGTTGCTGCATTGTCGCCTTGCACCTATCTGCGAAGACCATTATTTGGTGCATTATCACTACACAAAATGAGTAAGTACAGCGTCTAGAATCTTCCTGCTTCGCAGTAAAGAAAAGAAAACATTACAAAACCTGCATGGTGTAATAAATTCTTGATAACAAATCTACTACACTATAGGGATCGGAAGAGAGCTTACAAACGATTTATGTAGCAACGTGCTCGGAGGACCGGTGACGGGCGAGATGGGGCAACACTGAAGATGTAAGCAAGTGAATTAGATAGGCGTTTGCTTAACTCTTAAAGCCTATCTTTTCTTATAACGAAACGTGGTTTTGTAATCTACTATCCATTACTCTCCTCTGGATAAGTGTCAAAATACTTTGTTTGTTCCTACCAAGGACCGAAAGTACTTATTAATTCCATGGCATTAAACATAGAAAGGTCGAGACGGGCCTATCCTTTCTTTAACTAAGCCGTACAAACGAATCGATAAGAGAAAAAAACTGGGCAAGTGCGACTCGGACTCGCGCTCTGAGGGTTCCGTATAGACTTACCTGAGTCAATAGTTCAATTCCTGAATGGAGTCTCGATGATTTTTCTAAACCGCATTTTTTTTTGTGACGTAACTGCAATTTCACTTTTTTCAGATTTATTTCTATACCTGTGCAATAAGACCTTGCTTTATGCCAAATTCAAAAACGGTTTTGACATTGCCTTGTCCACCTTTTTTATCTCCAGAAAAAACGTCCTTCGATACGCTTTGTTAATATAAACAGGGAAGGCTACAAGTATTTTAGTCTAGGAATTTTCCGTCCGATACCTTGCCAGAAAGTAGGCCATATTTATAGGTCATGTTTATCTGGGTCCTGGGCTCCGCACAGATGGTCGAAGAAAGCATGACGCGATGACAGGACGAGGTAATGTAAATAAAAGGTTGCTTTATTATTTACTAGCTGCTTCTAGCGGCTTCGCCCGCGTGATAGTAAAATATCCCAAAGGAACATACTTCCGGGATAAAAAGTATTTTATGTAGTTACTATTTTAGGACCTGGTCTACCAGTGCACCAAATTTCATCAAAATTCGTTGAGCTGTTAGAACGTAAAGAAGTACCTAACAAACATACAAAAACAAAGTGTCTTCGCCTTTATAATATTTGTTTAAAGTTTTATCATAATCATTTCAGCCAAAGGACGGTCTATGTCCAGCCGTGGACATAGGCCTCCCTCAAGTGTCGCCACAACGAAAGTAGATACTTGCAATTAATTCCTTAAATTGGATCGTGTTTCTCATTTTAAGATTACTGAATTTGCATGTAATTTCTTGCATGCTTAGCTTGATAAATTTACAAGAAAGCAGATAAGTTGCCAGGAAATAGATTGCTGGAAAAACAATCATTAAAGTTTCCAAACCATTTCTGTCGTATTACGAACATTTTGGAGAAGTTGGGTTAGCCGCACAAAATCCGGGCTACAGAGTTACAGTTATCCAAACTCAGAATTTTTGCTCGCGCATCGCCTAAATAGGTACGTCGTGTGCAATGTAGTTAGGCGATACGCGAAGGACATATCCAGCAATGGGATCACTTCCATTATGAAGTGATCCTAATGGAATCCCTAGCTTAGCTGAGCGCAGTGCTGATGGACAAGGGCCAGGTCTATTCATACTAAAAATCTAGAGATGTGTGTGATGTATACTAACGAGGAATGTGTGCATCCTCTCACAGCCTTTGCGGAAACAATTACACATTTTCGCCGCTACACGTCTTCGCAGTTCTCGGGTAGAAAAGCATCCTGGCGCACTCTATGATAAAACACATTACTATAGTCCTACAGAGAGCAGTGGTGGCCCAGTGGTACCTAATTACCCCGACTTACGAGTTGGTTTCAAACCCAGCCAGGCGCATTACTTTGTGTAACAAATTCATCACCATTGTTCTCAAAACGGTGAGCGAAAACATCGTGAGGAAACCAGCATGTCCCAGAATGGAAAATTCAAACATATGTGACATCCACCAATCCGCAAACCGGCGTGGTGGATGACGGCCCATTGCCTCTCCCAGAGAGGACGCCTGAGTCTCAGCAGTGGAAACATTAAAAGGCTGATTATGCTCATGTTTATAATCCTACAATGTTATCGATATATGAAACTCACTGAAACAAACGGGAGTTTGATGCCTAGCGACCAAGCTGAAAACCATTTTATTACTACCTACATACTATATATTGAATACATAATTATATCAATGATGAAAGCGCTTGGCGTAGAACTAATATTAACAAGCTTCTTTTAATAAGCAATAATTACAGATTGGTACTTAATAACGATACCAGAAGTTCTAATTAACGTAAGGGACATGTTGGGTCAATGTCCTTTGAGTCGGTATCGCAACGCACAACACTGCGATACATAAGTAGGGTGTCGAACACAAATTTTAATAATCCTTCCCACCACTGACGGATACTGCGACGAAACAAAAAAATTCTAATCAAATGATTTATGATTGCGTACGACATTATATAGCGGATATTTTTTAAGGTGGTAATTCATCCAATGACTTCTTTCGTTCTAGGGTGGAGCGAGGCGTGTCAGACTGACTACTGATTACTGACTAAAACCACACCTATGTTCTTTCCTTGCCTTGCGTTCCAGGACCCCGGGATTTCCTTTCGGACTTCCCCAGTAGGCTTCGGCCCTACGGTTTTGCTGACATCTCTTTGGGTCGCGTGTGGAACACTACACGCTGTCGACGACTCGGGCTCGGGCCGGATGGTTGCAGGACGGCCGGACGTCTAGCTACCCACTGCATACCGGGTAACGCAGCGTTCAGCGTTCCGGTCAAGAGACCAATTTATGATTATTCATTAGTGATATTTTGGAATTTGGAGTAAAGTCATTTGATACTTCTAATGTAGATTAATTGTTCCATTGCATCCTCGCGTCCATTATCCAGATTTAACTCCTTTGTCAAATATATCAGATATAATAATTTTTTAAGTAGTAGGCGAATAAGAAATAAGATTAAGCTTTTTTTTCTCATGTCAAGTGGAATATGTTTGAATACTGCCATTATCCAAGAAAGTGAAGTTCAGAGATACGATGGATAGATTGTGTGAGGGATGAAGAGTCTAGAACGGCTAACTGTATAATGTATGGAAAAAGAAAACATGTTGCGCCAACTGCCAATAAATTCAGGTTTTTCATTTGGGCTGCGGAAATGTTCGAAGACCACGATAATCCGCGGCCCTCGAACGCAAAGGGCAACTGGAGGAGCACAGGTGAGTTTTAAACATCTGACCCGAGCGAGAGGGCTCTAGCTTCACCCAAAGAGGGAGAAGTTATTCGAAATGAAAAAAGGAATCCCAAATTCCCAATTCATTAAGAGAGAAAAATGTTTTCATATTGTATTATGTTATTCATCACAGTTTAAAAAATTGTCATTTTAAAAGACAATTTTTTAAACTGTGTGCATCACTTATCTTATGATATACTGGAATATTTTCTTCCTGGAATAAAAAGTAGGTATCCTATGTGCTATTCCAGGACATGGTTGACCCGTTTACTAAACTTTATCCAAAACTGTTCAGCCGTTTGAGCGTGAAAGAGTAACAAACATACACACACAACCAAACATAAATACAAACTTTTGCTTTTATAATATTTGTATAAAGTGTGATGACCCGTTATCACATGTGGATTTCCCTATGGTTATCTCGTGAATATTTGAAATAAACTTGATTTATTTTATGCCATCTATTTTTGACGCGAACATAACCACTGGCAATAGCTAGTAATTATAATGATGTCACACTTATCCATCACACGTGCATCACGGATTTATTAATCCAAATAAAATAATTATGAATCAATTAAAGCAGTAGATTAAAAAATATGCTTGAGAAAAGGAAACTCGTGGCTTTAGAACGCAAAGGGCAATTTATAGGTGTAGTTTTAAGTAAGTAAAAGAATGACACGTCGCTTCGCCCAGAGCGGGAGAAGTCATGGGATGATTTTGCATCTAAAAAAAATATGGTCTTTTCAAAGATTAAATTAGTTTAGTTTAGTATTAATGGCTTTTTTGCTGTACTAAATAAATAAATGCCCGTGGCTTCAACCACGTACATAAAGTTAAGGAACAAGGATTCAGGGTCTCGCAACAAAATTTTTACATTCAAATGCCATATTAAAACGTGATCGCTCTCAATGGGCTTCCTCGGAAGGCTTAAAGTCACCCAAGGGGCAGTCGAAAAGGCTATGCTTCGAGTTTCGTTGCGAGATCGCATCAGGAATGAAGACGCCTCAAGAGAACTAAGGTTACCGACATAGCCCGAAGAATCACCAAACATAAGTGGTATAACTAGAATCTGTTCAAGATAAGAGTGAAGAAGAGAAGAGCAGTGGTGGTCCAGTAGTCGTTACTACCCACTTACGAATTGTAGGTCGTGGGTTCAAACCCAGCCAAGCGCATTGCTTTGTGTAATTTATTTCATCACCAATGCTCTCAAAACGGTGAAGGAAAACATCGTGAGGAAACCGGCATGTCTAAGGACCGAAAATTCGAAGACATGTGACATCCACCAACATGCACTGGGCCCGCGTGGTGGATTATGTCCCAATCCTTCTCCTAGAGAGGAGGCCTGATTCCCAGCAGTGGGAATATTAAAAAGCTGATTATGTATTCATCACCAATGCTCTCAAAACGGTGAAGGAAAACAGCGTGAGGAAACCGGCATGTCTTAGGACCGAAAATTCGAAGACATGTGACATCCACCAACATGCACTGGGCCCGCGTGGTGGATCATGTCCCAATCCTTCTCCTAGAGAGGAGGCCTGATTCCCAGCAGTGGGAATATTAAAAAGCTGATTATGTATTCATCACCAATGCTCTCAAAACGGTGAAGGAAAACATCGTGAGGAAACCGGCATGTCTTAGGACCGAAAATTCGAAGACATGTGACATCCACCAACATGCACTGGGCCCGCGTTTTGGATCATGTCCCATTCCTTCTCCTAGAGAGGAGGCCTGATTCCTAGCAGTGGGAATATTAAAAATCTGATTATGTATGTATGCTCAAGATATATAATCAGATGCAACCCTATACCTGCACGAAATGTTAAAAAAAAAAAAAAAATGACGTAAGTGCAAATGGCAATACAATTCAAAATTCAGTGGCATATTTTCTAACTAATGAGTTAGAAAATATGCCACTGAATTTTTTCTTTTGCAATATTTTTTTATATTATTTAGCTCTCTCCTCAACCACCCTAAATTCGTTTCTAATTTATTTTGTTAACATCTCATTTATTGTCAGTTGTAATTATTTATTTTTTCTTGCTTTTTTGGGTTTGTACCTCAAAAGGACAAAACGGAACCCTTATAGGATCACTTTGTTATCCGTCTGTCTGTCAAATTTGTACGGAACCCTCAGTGCGCGAGTTCGACTCGCATTTGTCAAGTTTTGACGTGACAACGTCTTATAAATTGGTTTGCCGGGTGACACTTCAAGAAACTGCGTTACGCTCCGCTCACGTTATGCGCTCACAATGAGAGCGAGTGAGAGGCACGCGTCCCTTCCACTCGGGCATGGTTAGCCCGCCTAAGAGCGAGAGAGACAGACATAAAAAGTGAAAGGCACGCGTCCCCTATTATTTCATCCTTCTTCCTACTATACGAATGAATATTCACATTAAAATTATTTTACCACTCAAAGTCGTTGTCACGTAAAACTTTCGCCCGTATACCGACTTTACAGGCAACCAATTTTTTTTTATTTTTATTTTTTATTATGCCTCTTTTTTTATAATGTGAATGTAAGAAACTAAGAAACACTAGAGTCCGCAAATTCTTAGATTACTACATATTACGACTCACTTTTTTATTATGATTTTTTTAAATGAGAGGAGTTCACTTCAGGACATGGGAGTTTCTTGCCGGTTCTTCTCCATAGGAAACGACCAATTTGGGACCGTGCACAGACTGACGTGTGCCCTAGTAGGCCTATTGTGGACATAGGAGCTTTTTAAGAGCGTCCAATTCGAGGTACATTTTCATACAACCGGTCTTACGTAATTATGATGTTAGTACACATTTTTCTCTAGATATTTTGGGTACACAAGCTATCTTGTGGATATTATCTAGGCTTCTATAGAAATCAAAACATAAATTTGTGTAAAACTAATCTAGTAAAGACCTCTGATAATCTGCTATTTTACGTGAACTTTGACCCTCCATTATGTACTCATTTATTAAAAAAATTACATCAAGCCTTGCACATTTAATCGAGATTCTGAATGACACCATTTTTCTGAAAAACTTTTAAGGATTTAAAATACACGCGTATAGTCGAATATTTTACAAAACTTGTTCCAGGAAGGAACAAGTTTTGTAAAATATTCGACTAAATTACGGAATTATCGAATGCCAACAGAGTTTTCAGGCATTATCTCTCTTTTTTTGCATTGCCTCTTTATCAAACATCGCGTTGAATCGCGTTAGATAAAGCAACAAGCTTTTAAACCACGCTCGATGTAAACGATAGGCGAGTGGAAAAGGACCCTCTTAATCACAATTCCGTCCTAACTGCTTTGGAGGGACGCAACGAAATTCCTGTCTTAGGGTACGACCCCTCGTTGTGAACCTTTTTACGTAGGGAAAAATTTGGCTAAATGTCAACGCGTATAAGATTTTTTTATTTATTTTAACTACACTACAATTCTTGATGGTGCGGGTGACAGCTGTCGGATTCATACAATGTATCTACCTGTCCTTTTCTCTCATCTCTATGATGCATATTTTCGTCCTGCTTTCATCCTACCTATGTAAAAAAGGCCTTTGCAACCCCGCCTCGCACCTCAATGAGCCCCGGCTGATAATGGCCGCCTACCGAATACAGTTTGTCCTACATTTAAGTAGTGCGCTAATTACATAAACAAAATAAAAAAAAGATCAATAAGATTGTTACGGCTAAAAGTCTTATAATTCTATTGTCCCCATTTTACTTAAAAGGCAATGACTGATAAGTTGTTATCTTTTAAATGTCAAGTTTTTTTTTGTTTTGACAGAGTTTTAGCTTTGTTTGGAAGATTTATCAGGCGAATAATTGCACTGACAGGATCTATAAGAGCTCCATACAACAAAATAACGCAAGGGAAAAGAATTTACATATGAAGCCTGTTTTTTTTTAAGGTGGGAAATCATCCAATGATTTCTCTCGGCCTAGGGCGGAGCGAGAGGGCGTGTCAGACTTTTACTGTCTAAAACCACACCTATTTCCATTCTTTGCGTTGCGTTCTAGTTCTCGTTAGGGAACCCCGGGGTGGCTCCCTTTCGGACTACTCATGGCCCCAGTAGGCTTCGGCCCTACTGGACCCCTACGGTTTTGCTGACATCTCTTTGAGGCGCACGTGGAACACTACGCGCCGTCGACAACTCGACCTCGAGTCCTGATGGTTACCGGACGGCGAGCTACCCATTGCTCGTCGTCCACACATGTGGAGCCTCAAGTCCAAGGAGTCTGTGATGCCTCAAGATTCAAATCAAAATGTATATTTTTTTATCAGGTTTTTGTCCTACTTCAGGTTTTTTATGCAAAAAAAAAACATACAAAAATAAAAAACCATATAGTTTTGGATGGCAAACAAGCAAGCATCCGATGCGCCTGATGGAAAGTAATCACTGCAGCCATTGACAACAGAATGAGCAATACCACAAGAACCACGAGAGTTTTGCTTGAAGCTGTCCATACGACCTCATGGTCCCTTCACGTCACGTCATCGTAGCTTGGCGATAAGAATTCATCCAATTCTCTTTTAAAAACAATGAAAAATTTTAATCTGCTGCAAAAAGTACCAAAAAATACCTTGTTTTTTTTTCATGTTAAGATTAATTTATTTGGCTTTTTCCTCGGTCAGAGATTAAGCATTGCCATACAACGTGGCAATGCCGCCAGCCTTTTGGGCACACTTCCAGTCGACAGCAATGCGGAGGAGTTTTATGACGCCATATTTTGGTTAGGAGTAGACTTTAGTGTATGTATATGTATACATACACTAAAGTCTTAATTAGTGAAGTGTTTTTGTATATATATAAATATTATTGTGTATAATAGAAAAATACCTTGTTAAATCTATATTTATAAAAATGAATCCCTATTTCCCTTGGTCACGCCATCACGCGTGAACGGCTGGACCGATTTCACAATTTTTTTTTGTTGTGTTTGTTATTGTCAGGTGAAAAATCTTAATTATGAAAGAAAAAAATAAAAAAATTGGTAATAGGGTAGAGTAGGGTGGAGTTGGGTAGAGCAGAATATAGTAGTGAGTTGACGGGAGCGAAGCCGCGGGCAAAAGCTAGTTTTTTATATAAATGATACTCTTTATTTACTTCCTTTGAAATGAGATGTACTCTATTTCTTCTAATAAAAGTTGGCAAACCTACACGCCCTAGAGAGGGAAAATTCGTTTATCCAACTCAAAAAAAAGAACTGTTATGTGGGTTAGCGTTATAAGTACACCAGTTTCACTTTAAGCACTGCATAATTTATTATTTTCAGTGGAATCAAATGACCTACTGAACATAGGTAAATGTAGGGGAAAGCTCTATACCAGGGAAACTATGTGGAATAAATAGTAAGGGGCCATTCATTTTTAGGAACAGTAGTATAGTAGTACAATAGTTTACAAGCGGGCAGGCGCAGTGACTTTGCCATGGAAATAATTAACATATACGCATACGAGCGCACATTGCACTGAATGGCCCCTAAGGGCCTGCGCTCACTTGAAACAAGACTGTCTTAGACAAAATTGTCTACGACGTCTGCGACAAGACTGTTTTGTCTACGTCACGGCGCACACTATCAATTATTATTATTATTTTCTTTATTTATTTTTTATACATATTTTGTACATTTTTAAATATTTTTCAAAACACATATGAAAAAAAAACATTTAAAAATATAAAAAATAGGTGTCCGCCGGTGTCGGGACAGGGTCCAAGCTACCGGTGGTTAGGGCTCCAGAGACAGGAACCTCCTCACAATGCGAGCCGTATCTAGGAGTACTGCCTTCTGTATCAGGCCCTTGATCCAACCGCGCAACGACAGTTTCGACAGGTGGTCGTCTAGACTTTTGGCCATCAGGCCATTGGCGGTTTATTATTATTATTACACTATCAAGATCACAGAATAAGTTACTACTTATTCTGTACTATTCTACATACTTACAAGGTACAGAACCTACTTTCCCGCGGGCGAAGCCGCTGGCAGAAGCTAGTCTCGTATAATTTTTATACTAAGGTTTTTTCTACATAGCATCTAGCTGTCATGCTACCGACAGCAGTTCGAAAAATACGCATCTTTAAGATGAGAGAATATTGTTTGAATCGGACAGCTGTCATCCGCACCATCCTATAGCAATTGTAGTGTAACTGACAGAATGTCACCTTTTTCAAGCCCTCTTCCTGCTTCATGTTAAGCAGAATAACCATCAATGTTAAGCACAACAACGACATACCTTAAGTCTCCTCACAAGCTCATCTGGACCGAGGTCATCGGTGATTGGACGGCAGCCTTGCGGGTACACTATTTCCGCCATGCTGCCAATCTGGAAGATAAGAGAGATAATTGAGTTAGTTAAAATGAATTATAGAAGGACTTGGGGGCCTTTGGACAGCAGTGGAACAGCAAGGGCTAGATAAAAAAAATGATGAGAGCAGTGGTGGCAGAGTGGTAACGGCCCCGATTTACGAGTTTTAGGTCGCGGGTTCAAACCCAGCCAGGCGCATTACTTTGTGTAATTTATTTCATCACCACGGCTCTATCAAAACGGTGAAGAAAACATCGTGAGGAAACCAGCATGTCCTAGAACCAAAAATTCGACATGTGACATTCACCACTCCGCACTGGGCCCGCGTGGTGTATTACGGCCCATTCCCTCTCCTAGAAAGAGGAGGCCTGAGTCCCAGCAGTGGGAACATTAAAAGGCTGATAATAATATCTGCCCAAGCCATTTCTTGACAGTTCAAGAGTGCCTGGAAATGGTCCTATTGAAGTATATACCTGGATAGAGATTTTACATTTGTATGTTTAATTATCTTAAATTCAAATTAGTACAAATAAAAATCCATTTTAAACATGTAACAAAACAGAATCATCAATCAGGTTGAACACTATGTGTCCCAAAACCTTTAAGAAATTAGAAGCATAGATAGCATAATCAGACTTAAAATGCTTCTATTGTTGGGATACAGACCTCGTTTCTAGAAGAGAGAATGGGCCATAATATACCATGCGGGACCTGTGAGTTGGTACCTTTCGAATTCCGTAATTAGAGACACAATAGAAAGACAATGAGAGCGAACGCCGGCGTTAGCTTGGGATTTAATGAATTAATTCATTAAATCCGGCCAGGGCTTGGTGGTAAATAAAAAACTTTCTCTTTAATTTCGGAAGTCAGTCTATAATAGTTTTATCTCTTCGTTATTTAACACCGACTGCCAAAAATTAGTTATTTTGCACTTTTTAGTTTTTTTTTTTTTACATTGAAGTCGCTTGTATTAATTTTTAAAAAGTTTTTTATTTTACACTTTTTAGTTTTGGTACCACAATTAAAAAGTACCCCTCAGCCAAACTTAAATAGTGTGCAAGTTCTATAGTAAGGTACCAATAGAATTTAATCATCAAATGCAATGCTTGACAATTCCAATAAGCCAAGCCATGGATAGGATTTTTTTTTTTAATTACGGTGTTTTCGTGCCTACCTTTCGTCATCATAGCTCGATGGTACCTTGCCAGCGTGGATCTCATGACAAATCTAATAATCCCAAACACGGTTAGGCAACACTGGTTTATTACAGAGTTCCAACACCTACCTTCTGGCTTCATCATCAGATCAGTTTGATATATCTTCTTTCAGTCAGTCATCGACTACACTTATAAACAAAACCAATTTTACTTGTTGTTATGACAGTTCTGCTGTGATCCTATACGGGATTCCATTCCATATATTTGAAGTTCATAATCACACCATAACAATATTGGGGACTATGGAACCAACTTGGAAGCATAACCTTTCAATAAATTAAATCAGTTGAGTAAAAATAAAAAAAAAAATAATCGGACCACAATTAACCAAGAAAGAGAACCTTCTGATAATAGAACCTCTTCTTTTTTGAAGTTGGTTAAAAAGATGGTACAATCTTGATAACCTGACATAAAAAGGGAAACGGACTAAAGATTCTAGACCCCAATCGCCTTCCACCCACCTACTTATAGTCAACAGACTGATTGCAGACAAAACAGGAAAAAAATCTAGGTTTTTTCAGAGACACAACACAGTCCAAGTGAATATTTTTAACATTTGAACATACAATAAATTATGTGTAACCTTGTGTTAGCATTATATAAAAGTGAATACCTACGTATTACATATTATTATGAAACGTCTATATGGATAATCTATATAAGATAGCTCCAAACATAGAATCCATATTTCAAACAAATTAAAATGTGTGACATGGTTCTTTTGAGCAATATATTCTTTTCAAGCAATACTTTACGTGAACTTATAAAGTAGTAATATTGTTTATTTGGAAGATATATTTTCTGGTAGGACTATCTTATTATAAAAATTAAATAATTCACTAAAAAAAAACTTATCTTTCTTTCTTTTCACTTAAGAGCTACACTATTAGAAAGTATCATACAATGTTCATTCCACAGGGACTTATCATACTAATAAACGAAAGTTCATTAAGTACACATGATGTGTGTGAACATTTGTTACTCCATCACTCTCAAATGGCTGAAAGGACTTGTATGAAATTTGGTACATGTGTAGACTATATCCTGAAATGACACATACAATAATTTTTATCCTGTGGTATGTTCCCTTGGGATAATTTTCTACTGTCTCACAGATGAAACTATGCATATAATAGTAAATAAATAATAATAAATCATTTATTTCTTTAAAACATGGTATATATTGGTGTTGTTGAAAGTGGTTGCATATCATAGAATCTAGTTGTATATTAATAGATATAGGTAATATCAAATAGTCTGTTGTATAGAGGTCATTCGATATTGTGTAGTTTAAAGTACACAGGTGTATATAATATTTAACATGTATTACAGTGGTCACCATAAAATCCATTTATTGATACATTTGTGACTTAATTAAGAAGACATGGACATTTAACATAGTTTAATTCATTAAACCCCAAGCAAATGCCGGTGTTCACTCTCTCATTGTCTTTCTATTGTATCCAATTATGGTATTCCAAAGGTTTAAGTCTTCTCTTTTATACATCATCATCAGCCTTTTCCCAACTAGGTAGTGGTCAGCTTCCAGTCTAATTGGATGCGGCTGAACACCCATTACCATTTTACATGGAGCGACTGCCTATCAGTCCTCCACAGCCCAGTTACAGGGCAAAACAATACGTACATCTTCTTACATCTTGATTAAGAGGGTTTAATATTGTCAGATTATGCCCCCTCATTATTGCAAATCAACTTTATAATGCAACTATATAAGTACGACTTATTACAAATTTAAAATAACCCTATGCTTAATGCCTATTATCACAACTCCACGAGTCTGTACATAGTTCTGGCTGCTTCTGAAGGGAGCACATACCCCAGTCACAAAAATATGATTAAATCTCATCTCTCCACCTTGTTTCCGACACACTCCATCATGATGTGGAATGTGAAACAGTCCAATAGTGTTTAGGTACCATAAAATAGGGGCTAGCCTATTGCCATGAACAGGAGATAAGTACTGGTCCAAGGGTCTCCTAAATCCTATCTTGAAGTTTAGTGAAAATGAAACCCTTCTGTTTTACATCTGTGCCATAACAAGCATGGCCAAAGCTTTATGTTTAATCTTATTATTGATACTGTAGATGCTTTACTCCTATTGGATAGCTAGCCAACCTCTATAGAAGTGCATGAATGAGGTAATGGCACAAGATAAAGCACTATTTGCACTTGTTAAAAGAAGAAAAGTTGATTACATAGATCAGGTTGGTACACAAAAGTGATAACAGCTGCCCTGTTATGCAAAACTTTGTAGTTTTGTAACATGACAAATAAAACAGATATCTCTACAGCTTTAACATCAACAAAACTTATGTATTCAGCATGTTAAATGCATAAGTTTTACTCTACAAGTAGGTCAAGGCATTCAAACAGGAATAATGCTAACCAGATGACCAGAGTTACTGAGGAAACATCTAGAATATAAGGGTTTTAATAACCCCAAGTGTAACACATGTGGTACACTTCCAACAAAAAGATGTTCAAGCTGTCAGGAAATGATGTTCCATGTTTACCTGGTAAACTTCATGCTGTGACATATTGATTGAGACAAGTTGGTCATGACCAAAATGTGCATCCACTGGCAGCATTAGCTGTATACAAACAGCTTATGTTCACTTTGTATTATCTGTTCTTGACCTAACATGATTCGACTGCCTTATCACAAAAATCTTTATTGATTGTAAGCGATCGAGAAAAATAAAGAACCATCGTCCTCAAAACAACACCAATATGATGTTTGGAAACATAAAACATGACGTGTCGACCGAATTAAGTCATAACTTTTAGTTTTCTCATAGAAATATCATCACGAACGTGATATTTACCCTACCCTGTTGCTGTGCTCGTGGTTTATACAACAATCAAATTATGCTAGATTACGGTAGACCCAGTTTTTACGACCAAGCAAACAACACAAACTTAAGAGGTTAATCCACCTTAACTGCACCAAATTATATCAAAATATATCGAATTTGCATCTTGATTGCACATAAACAGACAATTAAAAACGATAATGGCTAGAATACGTACAAGAATTCATAGACGTGGGCCTGCGTTCACGTCCCGATGTTTACAAAATCCACCACAATATAACTCAAACCAACTGTTCACTATTATAGCATTATAGTCTTATAAAAACGTCACTGGAAAACAAATCATAGGGGTTGAAAAATGTCCTATTGATCTAAATACATAGAAAATTCGAGCTAATAATTTTTTTATCAATCTATGTGGACGCCAAACTGCGGGAAAAACTACAGCGAAGTTGGCATCATATCGCTCGCAATTCAAGGCCGTCTAGAATCTATGGTGATATTGGGAAGTTGTCTATGGTCTCTGCACTTTTTTCGTTTATGGAAATAGTCTATGGTGATAGATGGATACAGAGCTTGAATTTTTTTTAACTGGTTTTTTTTATAATTTGCGATTATTTTTTATATAAATTAGTATAATATATATTAAGAAATAATTGCATTTCAGCTATATAATTAATTAAATCAACACGATCAAAGAAGAATCGTTTTCGTGTTGAACTTAAAATCGATTTTTTTTTTTTTTAAGTTTAGGTATTTTATCAAAATCACTGTCAGGAAAATAAAAAAGCGTAAAGGTTGGTTTAATTTGTTTTATTTTTACATCTTACAATAAACTGTACCCAAAATGTTTTGGATGACATAAAACCGATCATGAATAATACCAAGAGTTACTTTAAAAGCGCTGTTATATTACAAAATAGCCTTTTCATAGTACAAAAGGTGATTAATTTAATGCAGCAGTCAGTTTGTCATGTTGGCAGTTATCTTAAATATACGAAAAATCTAATTGTTAAACACACATCGCAACAGACGGCAATGATAATATTTTTCAGAACCTTCCGTTAAGAATGGTAACGTGACACCACCGACGGCTGCCACAAGCTCTATAATAGTTAGGTACTAAATAAAAAATAAATGTAGAACTACAGAATTAATTATAGTGTGATCTGCCATAAATGTAGTTTCAGCAAGATTATATATATATATATTATATTATCTTCATAAGTAATTATTATTTTAATATTGTTTATAGCTTTTTTTTTAATAATTTGCTTAATTAATAACAGTGAATGAGATCTATTTGCATACATAGGTACTTTATTCTATTGAGTACCTATTTAAATTTGAAAATATTTAAAAACAATAGCCATCACAAAATGATTAATTAACTACAAATTAATTATAAACCCTAATTTATCCTGGAAGTAAAGCAAGATTGAAAACATAAATGTAAATAATTATAAAAATTATGTCTAAGTTATTCATTCAGACCAAAAATTTCTAAAACTTAAAAAAAATTCAGAAGATTCATTTCATGTACCTAGTGAATGATAATCATGATTTATTTAAAAAAAAAAACATAATCTCAAGTTTAGTCTAAACTTTAACTCATAACAATAATATTCTTAATCTAATTCAAGTTTTCTAAAGGATCCTGCCGTCGAATGAATGTCTTGGGTTAAATCGTTCTTCTCCAAGGCGTGTAAGTCCACCGACATGTTGTCTAACGCCAGTAATTCATCTCTATGCTTCAAGAGGTTGCGTTTCAGTTCTTCAATCATGTCTCTGAGAGGAACAGTACCTCCGTATTCTTTCGGCAAAATTGCAGGATCCACATGTTTCATTAAGTCTTCACTTGTTCGATGGAACTGTGAACAGAGAGAAATATAATCATTAGATCGAAAAAGAGTCTCTACTAGCTTATCAATCGACACGAGATCTACACTAAATAGATTGCTAACAAAAAGAGTCAAACTGTAAATGCTTGCAAATCCCAAGTCTTACAGAAATATTTATATTCAAGAAAATAGGTAGCAACTGTCGTTTTATAAGAATAATGAATGACAATTCAAATCATTAGTAATGTTTTCAGAAAAAATAGCTTTATCATAACAATCAGCTTACTACGACACCAACACAATTTTCATAATTTTGCTGTTTAGTTACCTCATTTTTAAAATGGCGTTATGAGCCAAAAAACAAAATATATTTGTCTTAATTTATCATGATACATCCGACATTATATAATCAAAGGATACAATCGCACTAACTTATATTGCGTTTATATTTTCAAAACTTTTTTGTTATTAGTCTGCACCTACATTGGTTTTGATCATAAAAATGCTATCAGAAAAAAAAACCTAAACCTAACTGTCAACGGTTTTAACATTTTAACTGTTCCTTAGTTAGCCTTTTAAAGAATTTATGACAGAATTTTGCAACCTTATTTGAAAATTTCCTATACTTAAGTTAACACTTTTCTTCATGTTTGTACTATTTGAAACTAGCCCATCTCATTCATAATATGTGAAATGTCTCTATAGGACATCCTATTATACGAAGACATGGCTTAAAGAACTTAGTATACAGGCCAAAATCTATATAAATAAATTTAAAAAAAAGTGCTAGTATAGTAGTAGTGCTAGTAGTTTAGAGTGGTAGTATAGTAGTATAATAGTAGTAGTGCTAGGAGTAAGCTAAGCTAGTATTTTATTTAATAAAATATTGTGACGACTGACAAGATGGTAAACATTTTTGGGGTTTGCTAAACGAATGCTGACATTTTGTTTTTGCCCAAAAATTTATACCAATAATTTGGCCTAAGGATTTGTTAGTCCGTCGGGTATACATTTACAAGTTTTGGCCTATAAACAACAAAACGGCTAATTCGGCATTACTTACTCCTCAGAAAGCACATCTTGATGACTTGATGTAAATACTTATGTATTTAGAATGATACCGTATTGTATGTGCAAAATAAAATTACCTTGTTTAAAAAAATAAACAAAAGCTTTTCAGCTTTATAGTATAGCTAAAGATGTTGAAATTACCATCACACGATCCTTCAGTTTATCGCTGAGCAAAGACACTGCAAACTCGAAGAATTTGACACCATAGTGTGGAATGTTAACGAAGTGAGTGCGCTTGTGTCTCATTGGGGTGGAGTTCTGAAAAATAAAACGGTTCATGAGCCTTTTTGTCAAGATATTCCGGGAATACCTACAATCTTTTGAATGAAAAAAAATGTCTACAGGATAATCCTACATTGACGTGAATGGCTCCATCATGGGATATATCTAATTCGGGAATCTATGATTCCACAACCTTTTAGTACACGGTTTCTTCAAATTAGAAAGATATAGAGAGTCAGAGGAAATTTATGGTGGCTCAGAACACAAGGCGAGGCGTTGCGCAGTTGCAGTCTTGTGACAATGGAGGCTAGTGCGAGTTTATTTTACATTACCACGATCGACACGTTTATGACGTTTGGCACTCCGAATAGTTCACGCCAAGCCCTTTAAATCAGTAGGGGGGCTGATTTTAGGAGCTTGGCGTGGACTAATCAAACCGTTTCGTTTCGATTTACTTTTCGTTGATCGCCTCGAGTCGGCCACGTCCCCTATTCCTTTGTTCTGACCACGTGACTGAGCGTTGAGATGACATCAGAATAAAGGGATCGAAGGCGTGGCCTACTGGAGGCGATCGATGAAAAGAGAAACGAAAAGCCAACCAACGGCTAGGGGGCAAAGAGCCAAACGTGGTAAACGTTTGGATCACGTTAACGTTAAAACAACCCGCACTAAGGCCTCTGACATAAGTACACAGCGAACTACGAATTTTACGGTCGGTATTGAGTTAGAATTGACCTAGGTATACAGATTTATCGCTCACCTGTATACAATTAAGCATGACCCTGACATCGGTAAGGGACCAGAGACTGACGTGCGGCATCTGCATGCCAGCTTCGTCGTTGACGTGGGTATAACCCAACAGCTGTGACCTTGGCTCGTTCAGCAGCAGTTCCACGATCATAGAGTGGACGCGGGCCATCACGCAGTTGTCGAATTGGTGGGGGTCGAAGCGACCTAGCGAGAAATTAGAATGTTAATGTTTGTCAGTAGTCAAAACTTTAAAAACCATTTTGTAAAGAGATCCTTTTTACTGAAACATCTTGCTCTGTCTCCAAGAAAAAAAACCCTTCTGAAAGCTAATATTTAGTTGAGATCGAAACACAGTGGCAGAATGTTTTAAGGTTGACTATTATGTGTAAGGGAAACTTCGCATAGAAGCAATTCACGGATTTACCTAGAAATAGTCAATTAATACCGCTCATCATACAAAAACTGAAGAAGTACCTAAGATTAAACCCACAAAAATCTCCAGAGCTACTTGTACCGTAGACATTTTCAGATATCATACAGGACAGTACAAATTACACAAAAATGACTTCTAAGTGTGTGTACACCAAACTGATTAATTAGACTACACCCAAACAGCTTAAAGCGCTTCTCGAACTTACCCATACAAGACAGTACCACTCTTCTACCCTCGGAATCTCTCTTCGGTAAAGGCACTAGGTATCCTGCATCAATAACTGCAGCAATCTTAGGGTCCAAGGGGTCTAACTTCTGGAACCATTGAGGGTACATCGTCCGGATGGTGAGGTATCTCTCCAACATAGAGCAGGCTTGAGGGATGGAGTACTTCTTCGTCCGGAGGAAGCGGAGAAGGAAGGGCGTGTCTGAAAAAATAAGATTAGTGGTGACTCATTGGTTAAAGTAATAACAGAAGTCAGACCACACTTTTTGGTCATTACATCTACCAAAACTATACTCTGAAAGAATTAACAATTTGCTTTCCCTAGAAGCTTTTATTTACAACGCCGCCCTGATCTTATTGCCGTCTGTTGCCAGTGATGACATATGGCTACGAAACGCTGTTGCTTACAATGGGCCTCATCAGCAGACTTAAAGTTACCCAAAGGGTAATGGAAAGGCTATGCTCGGAGTTTCCTTTGGTGATGGAATCAGGAATGAGGATATTCGCAGGAAAACCAAGGTTACCGACATAGCACGAAGAATTGCCAAACTTAAGTGGCAATGGGCAGGGCACATTGCTCGCAGAACGGATGGCCGTTGAGGTCGACAGGTTTTGGAATGGCGACCACGAAGACGTAGCGTTGGAAGACTTCCTACAAGGTGGACCGACCGATGACCTGGTAAGGATTGCAAGAATCTAATGGATGCTCAGGACCGTTCATTGTGGCGACATTTGGGGGAGGTCTATGTCCAACAGCGAACTTCTTTCGGTTGAAATGATGATGATGATGTCTTATCTTATCCTTATGCTAAATTGTATCGGAGCTTGGCATCCCAAAAAGGCTACGGGTACCTATAGTTTACATTGTTATTCAGACCGGGTTTTGTGAAGCAATCCTAATAACGAACCTCAAGGCATGTTATACAAAATTGGGCCATCTGGCACACTCGCCCAATGTTCTATGACACGATGATAGCTACTAATCATTGTGTATGCGAGAACTACCCTAAAAGGGCTTCACCATGAGGTAACGGATACAATATTAGCATACTACGCTATCTGAATCATAAGTGGATGTGTATCATCTAACTAAAGGACCAGAGGCCATACCACGAGCTCTCAACGCGACTCCATTTGATGACCTAAACTGAACTGTGAAAGGAATGGAGCTACATAGCGTGTATAGCTCCATCCCTCTTTCTCGCTCTCACGCTTGACATTTAACATGTCATGGTAAGGTTGGCCCGTTTACCTGAAATTATTTGTTTTTGGTTAAATTGGGTTCAAGAACCGGGATGTTACGATGTAAACGTGTAATATAAAGAAGATTTTGGAGGCTAATAAATGTTTTATGATGCGAGTAATTCTGACTAATAGTCTGCATTAATATAAAGTAACCCGTTCTTTTTGTATATTCAGTGTTCTAAACCTTGAACTTATTATTTCGCGACGTGTTACTCTTGCTACACTGTCGATGGACAGAAAAGTTTGTTTTAGCATTCAACGGTGCGTGGTGCAACCTTAATTTATAATATGGCGCCTCTGCCATTAATCCATGCAAAAGGGTACGTCACGAAAATTGATATTGGCCCATAGGATCGGTCATACTGGGCTGCGGGGTTATTTGAAAAAGTTACTGTGGCCCCGGAACGCAAAGGGTAATTGAAGAAACACACGAGGGTTTTAGTCAGCCTGACTCTTCCTCTCACGCCCCTCAGAGCAGCAATAGTTGTGTGAGGATTTCCCATTCAAAAAAGTACCAGTCAGACTAAAAGGGACGTCGCGAGAAAAGTTGTTTCAGTATCACGGATTCTTTCTTACCAGTCCTACATTTCTTGATAGCAGGATGCTTCTCAATAAAGTGTCTCATTTGTGCTAGAGCCTGTTCTCTTAACGCTGGTTCTTCTCGCAGCTCCGTTCTGGCCTTTTCTCGCAACTCTGGAGGCAGTTCACCAGTCTCCCGCTCTTTAGCCTCAATCATGTACTGTCGGTCATCATCTGTCAACCTCGACGTTTCGATGACTTCGTGCTTCGGTTCGTGCTCCCTTCGACAATCTTCGGGTTGTAGGACTGATGTCGCCATGTTTATCTGGATCAAAGAAAATATATATGAATTAAGAGGCAGTTCTGGTTGATACGGATGGAAGGACCAATAATTCTCGATGTTTCATAGCACATGTCGATGAAATAGTTTACTTAGGTAATTGAATATTTGTATTGATTCAAGACATGATCAAATAAATCAACGTAGGTACCTAAGTCAGGAATAATTTAAAGAATATCCAATAAATAAGGTTCAAAGCAAATATTGTTAGACCTTGGAAGTTTCTCAGTGTGCTGTGATGTATGTAGACACGCAAATGTACGCTAAATACTTCTAAAAGTAGATTGCAGACTCTTAATTGTACCTTTTATTCAATTACATGTCATTATTTATAGCCAGCTTTTGGTTTTAATTAGTCCTCAACTATAAATCTGCATATTGGTACTTATTCTACGACCAATTAAGGCAGCCGCTAAAGCTAAGTCTTAATTAATATCTATTAATTCATCTGGGATCATGGTTACTAGGTTGCTTCTGGTCAAGAATATGGGATTAACTGATGAGGAGGACAATTTTGAACGATGCTTTCATGGGCTATTTCATAAAACAGTCATGAGGAGGCTCAAACAGACAGTCGTTGTTGTTGGATGAAAGGACTTGAAGCCTCGCAGATTGGACAATGACATGCATCAGTTGTATCTACATCTATAAGAAGGAAGCAATTATTTTTATTACAATGAAGACGTTTGAATGAAGACAAGCATCAGCTCCAAACAGATGTGGGTACGACAGGTGTGGGGAAGAGTTCAATAAAAATAATACGTGTCAGACTTGATACTTCCTTCCTTTCGTCGGAAGTTGACGTCTTATATTGCCAGCTACCTTGTACACATGCGATTGTATCATGCTTGTGTTTATGCAATATGAAATTTTTAAAAGACCGAGTGTTGGTTATTTCTGGAAGTACTTAGATAATGATACGATTTAAAAATGGTGTTGAAGTTTTCACTTCATTATGGCAAGTTCTATACAAAAAAATACAACTATATTTTTTATCTATATTCATAAAGGTAATTTCCAATGAGTGAGTATAACGGAAACACGTTGACTGTAGCTTTCTCGCTTTCTTAGTCGACTTGAGTACAGTCTCATTCAATACTCAAAAAATAAAGTAGCATGGCATAGTTAACTACAGTATCACTGAGTAAGAATAGTGAACTATAGTATTATCACCCGAACATGTGTGGTTACTATGGAATAGGTCACAGGAATAAAGCCATGGGGAAAAGCAAAACCTATTTCTACACAAAATGCTGTAGAAGTGATTTAAGGACTAACTTCTCATCGTCAATTTAGAATCCAAAGTACGTTGTGATCTTCAGAGCCTTGCCGATCATCCTCAGGACTAAATTGAAACCTTTATATTATCATTACATAAATTCACCGATATCCAAAACCTTGTTAAAATTGAATTGATTGTGTTATTAACGTGCAGTGCGTGCTACATGGATAATTGTTTTGTAAGTGATTGTCAATAATCTGCTGTTGTGCGGTCAAGGCTTTGTGCAAGCCGTTCGGTGGATGTAAATTGACTAAATAAAGTATTGAAGTAAAATCTGTACAATGAAGGTTGGGTCCTTCGAGCCGGATCACGTTATGCTAATCTACTCTTATCTTTAAACTCTTTCTACCTCGACCAATAAATAAATAATTGTTTTAGCGGTTCATTAACATAGGTATGTACATCTCCATAAAGCATTTAGTTGAAAAAATGTTTGCGTTCAAAGTAAAACATTTTTTACACGCGACCAACGAAAACTAGTCACGCCATAGTCAAACATACTATTGACATACCAAACTGGCTTTTATTTACATTACATAACTACATTTTTTGTATTGCACTTGACTTAGTAACTAAATTATAGTTGTTCTATAAGTCTAGTTTGACTGAATAAGCTATGTACAGAATAGTTTAAAGTAAAGTTGAAGATCGTAAGTCTAACGTGACTCGCTTGCTTAATGTAACTGATGTGTAAAGAGGACTATAGACTTGTGTTGAGAGTTTTCGTTTGCTAACAAAGCCCTAGAGTAGAGCTAACCATTTCTGACCCACATTGACAGAAGTCAAACATGTGCACAGAAGCTATACGAGCTTTACTTTTTATCCCGAAAAAAAGCACGGTTCTAGTAACAAATAGGCTATAAAATAAAATAAATAAATATAAAAAGGCCTATGCTTTAAAACAGCAATTATTTACTCAAAAATTATATACTGAAGTGGTCCTTTTACAAAGGTGAAAGTAAAAGTTTATTCGAAAACTTTTATTGGTGAATTACTCATACTTCGACGAATCATTCTGACCCAGTGAACCTTATGTGTCCTGTCTCTCAAGTAGCGCGATCTTATAATGCTTTCATAATAATTCTCTTTCGAGCACCAGAAGAAAAATGAGGAAAATACTAATAAGAAAAATACTTTTTCTAGGTTTGCCTTTTGCCTCGGTCAATGAGTAGGGTTCTTAAAGCATGAACAACATTTTATTTTCAGCTCTTACATACCAAGCAGCCTACCTATAAAGTGAAGACAATTACGCCGGTAAGTTTATAAATAGACGTGACAGTTTTAAATAATTAGGGTGAGTAACAGACTAGGGCTCTTAAACAGTAGGTACCATAGAAATATAAAATACTCCTTTCTAATGTCTATTCCATTACTAACTGCATTATTTTACCAGTGCTTAGGAACCAACCAGTATCAACGACTGATGTAGACCCCTAGTAGGTAGTACTGTAGGAAAATTAAATTATTTAACAATAATTTTTGTCTAATGGTAACGTATTTGCCAAGTGTAATAGAACAGAACCTAATCTGACCATAACATTAATTTTTAAATATTTTAAATTCTAAATGTATGAACCGGGTGCTTTCCCGCGTTAAGCCTCTAATGAACGACGCTAAATTCTATGGCATAAAATAAATAGCTATTCTAATTTTCTATTCCGTTCGCGGTCGTCGTCATCGCTGACCTTCAAACTGGTTTGCTAAAACTAAACTTTCACTTGCTACTTTCCCCTTTAGTCTATTACAACGTCGTGATTTTTGTGTTTATCATAAAATGAGAACGCGGTATTGTATCTGTCAAAACTTGGCTGATTGTAATCTGTGGCAGGAACACTTTTTCTGCAATTTATTTTGGTTGTGACTGTACTTAGTTTTATGGTTTGTGGTATGACCCAAGAAAAAATGAGGTATAAAACTAAAATAGAAAGTTAGAAGTTGAAAAAACGCCGACGCTCTTTAATTTAATTAGCGAAATATGTAGTAGGTACCTAGCGCTCCTAATTAAACTGGGTTAACTTATTTAAACTAACGACCTTTTAGTTACCAACCAACATAATCATCGGTCAGCTCCCTGATGAGATAATGGATTTATTTCAGAAAAGCTGCCAAGATAATTCACGTCATAGTTCTGTCATCGACTTTGATTGGTTCATCATCAAAAACAAATCATAATAAATCATGTATGAGAAATGTGAATCGATTAAATACTGACCTACTAAGGGGGGCACTTGACATTGCCTCTACTTTTGTCCAGGCGACCCCGGCCTACAATAACGACATCCATCGCTCCGTTAGTAAGCAAATGACATTGTGAACGTCATTTAAATGCAGCAATGGATTTTATAAGGGTCGCCGACCAAGCGCAACAGCAGTTTATTGCCTCATGTTACTTTAGCGATGTCGCATCAGCATTATTGCAATATACTGATTTCATAATAAACCAAAGCAACCACCAACTCAAGCAGCCATTAAGATTTAGTTGCAACATTGAACACTCTCGAACATTTCTGATTAAGTATATCTGATGTTTTGTTCTTCATATTTCATATGCGCGCGAAAATTTAAAGAGCTCAGTTATTTTTTTGCAATGGTGACATTGTGATATGTCAAATTTTAAGTACGTCAATAGGGTGAATAACGAAATTGTCGTCATATAAGTTAGAGTACATTTCTATGTCTTAGGGCGGAATTCACCAATAAAACTAATCCCGTTTAAACGTTTGGCTCGCATAATCGCGTTTAGCTGATGTCACTAGTGTCACTTGTAAAAATATACTTAACAAAAGAAAAATACAGACAAGTGACATTTGTGACAGCGGCTAACTGTACTTGCCACTTGAATACCTTGGTAATAAGTATTAAAATGAATTTTAAAACTCTGAAAACATAATATTATCAATTTATCACCACTAATGAAGTACCTAAACAATGTTTGTTTATGTAGGTATATCATTAGCGAGAGAGTTAAATCTCCCAAAAAAATATTTTGATAGGTTAAACTTGATTCTACTATAATATAATAATAATAATAAAATAATAATAAATATTCCACAACCATCACACAACGCCGTCTAGTCTCAAGCTAAGCAGAGCTTGTGTTAATATATGTATTAGTTTGTTATATAATGAATTATTTTTTTATGTTTACTACCTACTCTTATGCTATAACACGTAATAAAACTTACGAAAACTCACAGCAAACAAAACGAACTGCAAACACAAGCCAGTCACGACATGATTAGGCACGTGGACGCGGAAAATGTCTTCGTCGCTTACTCCCTTGATTGGAACCTGCCGAACATGACCGACCACAGCCTGGGAAGGAATGCAGTTTCGGTTTTGGTCGTAGTTTCGGCAGGTTTACCACCGAAATTAAACCTAAACACGTTTTTTGCCGAAACTCGACCGAAACCGAAACCAAAACCGATCTTTCAGTCGGACACTACTTTATCGAGATACAAAGCACTATTTGATATGCCAGTGACTTTTGTATCGTTATTATCAATAAACCCATTTGGAGTCGACTAACGTACCGCGTACCTACTCATGTCTAAAGTCATTGTTTAAAATTTCTCAAACTGATTTAGAACTTAAATGTTCTCCTCATGGTTTATTTTGCTTTGTTTTCGTTTTATAGACTGTCCGAAGTAGACTTATAAAAGACATGGCAATGTACTTAGCCGTGATCACAGGATAAGAGTTTCCTGCCGTTTGTTTTAAGCCTATTGTTTTTTACTTAAGATCGAAAATGTAAATTTTTATATTTTTAAATCAGTACTAGTATAGGTTTATAGTCATTTACCTAGCCCGTCAATCTGAATCATTTTGATTTACGTTTAATCAAAGTTTTCTTGTTTTGTTAATGAAAACGACTATTGTTTCTTTTTTATCTAAAGTCGTTTAGGTACTTAAACAGTTACGTATTGCGTCTCAAGATCTCATCTCAGTCATCGCATATTGTGCAAACAGGTTGCTTAATCTTTCTTGCACAGAAGCATCTGAATGATTGGAGTGGACGCAATTTAGATATCAGTTTGTCCCATCAGTCCATAATCCACACTGACATAATTCAAATTCAAAGATCCTCTATTGTTTCCACACAGAATTTCCAAGATACCCAATAAAACCAATAAAATTACTTTTCCAAAATATTAACAGAATTGAAGTATAATTTTAATAAATAACTTGCTTAAACTCACTTGCGCGCCTGGGTTAAGTTGTGAACTCCGACTACTCCGTGAATAACAAATATTTCATATAGGTATAATGGGCTCGAAGTAGCAATTAACTTAGAGGTAATAATAACCCTAGTTTGCGAAAGAGAGCCTTTAGGTTTCAAACCTTAAGCTGAATATAACCAATCTCGTTAATACGCCTTACTTCAGCACTCAGCAGTAGGTACCTATTAAGTAATAAGTAAACTTGAAACCGCATTCTTCTGCCTAATTAAACATCATTAGAATAGCTGAATGATTATTTTTACGAGTTCTATAGTTTACATGATCGTTACATACCAGATAATTATTTCGCATGCTTGCTATGCTGATTTGGGTCATCGCAATATGAATAATCTAACTTCTTTTTAAGTAACTGAAGATCATGCAATGAATCCACGCACACAAACTAAATATGTATTACTTATGTGCGTGGATTCATTTTAATTCTTTTTATGTCTCTAAAATGAAGTTATAATTTACTTAAAGTTTAAGTTATTTCCTAAGCCCTACATAACTATGTTTTTATTTTTTATAAACTGGTTTTTAAGTGACCCTTTTATTTAGGACCTATTTACACGCTACTAGTAACTTATAAGTTCTCAATTTGTGATACTTATGCCATGTGGTGTGCTAGACCAAAAGACCTAACTCAAAGGTCGCGACTAACAGCAACAAAACAACAACAAGCGCAGTCACCAGCGGCTTCTCCTAGCCTCTCGCCTGCGCGGCAGTTCTATTAAACTTTTTGAAATAGCGCCATTTTTCAAGTACGTAATCTAGGTAATTTGATGTTCCTCTTACTATCAAAAGAAAGTTAAATCTTTTCTCGTATAAATTCGCAATGTAGATGAATTTATTTAAATGTTAATTATGCCTTTCTCAATTCCAATCTAGATTAATTGCAATTAAAATAATTAATTTATGTCAAATTAAAGCAAAAACGGTAAAAAAATAAAAAAAAAATGCAGCGCCAAAATAACGCACACTAAACTAGTAATAGGTAAACGAGCCAATTACCGTCCATCCGATCACATTTTCAATAAATTCAAGGGTGAACACCACTGTTGTCGGCACGTCACACGATAAACGTAGGCCAAGTCGTACTGGCTGTACTCGGTCGATGCACCCGGTCCTCACCGTTAGCTCCCGAAATATTGCGACATACGGCAAGCCCTCCGTGATTCACAGAATAAAGTACCTTTATAATGTTATTTTTATATGAAGGGTATTGCCCTGTAACTATGGTAAAGATGGCGAACAGAAACTAATTTAGATTAACCGCTTGAGGTCAGGTTGCTCATGTCTTGTCATGATTAACTGGAGCATGACTATGATTTTGGTGGTTATTGCAGGTTTATTTATTCTGTAGCTGACAGAACATAGATAGTGGAATAAACTTCCTGCTAAAATATCTTCATAATAGTTACCATTAAAAAAGTCTATAACTTTATATAAATAAAAGCTCCACCTCAAGTCCACAAAATTTTATTAAACATCTTAACTTAATAAACAATAGAAATTGATCGCAAACATAAGAGTCACAAGCAGCGACTCAATAAAATCAAATATCCAACAGTGAGTCATGACTCTTGCTGTAAGTAATAAAAGTACATCATCTACGACCAAGTTTCCCAACTTGGGTACTATGTCCCAAGGGGTCCACGGAAAAACAGCTTTACGTAAGCAAAATATTTTTTCTAGCACATAAGCATGTACCGACCGTAAAAAAATATTCCAGGATGTTTTCGGAAGGTGTAAGCAATGATGATTATTAAGCTACCATAAAAAATAGTAGCTACTATTAGTCAACCATTAAAAAAGGTTGAGAGACTCTGGTCTACAATACAAATTAATTTATAAGCGAAAAGACATTATAATGTGTATTCTTTTCTAAGTCTCAGAGAATTTATTCAAAGACCTCGAAATTTTTGTGTGTTAAAAGAAATAATGGCTTTGAAAACTTTACAGTACTTATGAGATTTTTGAAACAATAATAAAAAATAAAAATAATTGAAAAAATGCGTGTTTTTGATGTTTGCACAGTCAGTAAAATGTCTATATAGGTTGTATTTATTTATTAGACAAAATGTTTATATTTGCGACGAGGAGTAAAAAGGTAACCTACCTAATTTGCTAAAGTAGAAAACCTCCAAACAATAACCCATTTCCCTCAATCGACAACCATAAACTCATAACTTCCGCAAGCAACAAGTTTATTATTTTATTGCTACTCTAGCGTAAAAACAATAAACGCGCCCATAATTCACGCACGCATATTTTAATGAACAAATAATAATACAAATAAGAATATTTTAGTTGGCCTACAAGTTTATTACAATAAGTACCTACTTGCTGTCCCCCGCGGTTTCTCATCTTTGGTTACTGCTCTGCTGATGTTATACTTATAGTTTTCCTCAATTAATGGGCTAATCAGCACTACAAGAATTTTTCAATTCGAATCCAGAAATTAGCGCATTCAACCAAACGAACAAACTCTTCAACTTGATAATATTAATAGATATAGATTACATAATGTGTGTACGTGCATTATGCAAACATTATGCTTGTCGGTGTTTCTGTAATGTGGAATATGGTTTTTGTAACATTCACCCACAGTGTTATGTATCAGCGAAGACACATCAGCTTCGTTACTTACAATCAAACGCAAACCAACAGCTTTTAAGTTCCCACGCATCGAATTATTTTTATCTAACTATCGACTATTCTCTAAAGAAATTATGGCTTTTTCTTCCAAACATTGGTGTTAAAGGTCTCGCGCCTATTTGTTGAATTACCGGTGAATTACCGCTTCTCACATTCAGAGACTAATACAATAAAATTAGAAATAATTTATGCTTGTTTAAGTACTTGTTTACTAACCACAATGTTTACTTCTCGATTAGCATGAAAACTCGGAAATATTAGAACTAAAGAAACAAGTTAAAGCATTGAGCGTATAAATTATTATTGGTATTTTCTTTTATTTCCTTAAAGCATTGTTTTATGTATGAAAATGAATGGGTCATGAATACGTAAACATCTTAGTATCGATTATTGAAATACAATAAGAATGATGATAAGTTGAGGGTAAAACCTAGTTGTTTAAATTCATAAGTTATAATCGCAACTTCAGTGCCATCATGGGCACTGAAGTTGCGATTATTTCAATTGCCTATGTTAACCCAATAATTGGCTTTTTTCAAGAGGCGTTTGAGAATGTTTCATTTTGTAGACTTGATCTAGTATCATTGCTAATTTAGTAATATATTTTAGTGCTCGATTTTTATGTGAAAGAATAAAAAAAAAACCATTTAGCTTGGTGGGAAAATCATATGATGACAAATCGCGCTCTTGTCGGAGCGGGAGATAGTGTCAGACTTTTGTTGACTAGAAACTCACTCCTGTTCCTTCTTTGCCTTCGTCCCAGGGCCCCGGGTTTCGCTTTCACAACCCATTTAGCTTCCGGATACATCAATTCCATGGTCGTTGATCAATTCTAAGTACAAACTTTAACGTTTAAAGAACAAGGTGTGGGCTGTCGTTTCAAGGCTTTCAAGTCCTATTAGCCCATTGAGTGCACTACACCACACCCATCTAATTAACAATGCCATAAGTTCATAGTTCATAGGTAGTTATGTAGTAGTATTCTAAGTAAGTTCTAACTTTGTTGTTACTAACGAGATAAATTAGCATAAATGGTAAAATATTGATGACCTCTAAATTTTTGATCATGTGCTTCCTTCTATATTCGTAGTTTCAGCAGAAGCCCTACCACAAGCTCTTAACGCGATCAGTTTAACGACCTAAACTGAACCGTTAAGGGATGGAGCTATATAGGGTGTATTGCTCCATCTCTCATTCTCACACTTACTCCTGACATTTTAACACGTTAATGCCCAAGAAACCTGTTTATAAATGTCTAGAGTTTGTGTGTCACTTCATTGGTAATGGTGGTGATGATTTTCCTTCAACTGACGTCATATGCAACGTGAAAGATCCACGCAATCTCTGCCAATAAGGACACTTACGTTCACAGAAGAACCTAACTTTTAAGGAACACTCCCTAATTGTCAGTCACCAAATAAAATTAACTATCGTTTGTTCTAGAATAAAAATCTGCAGATTTATTGACTCATGTCACATCTAAAGATATTATTATGGAAGTAGTTATTTACGATGACATTTTATTTATTGCAGTTTCCTTGTCGTGGAATGAACTTCTTTCGAAAGAGTTTTTGTGAAAAAAAGTATTCTATGTTTGGAAAGTGGAGCTCGAGGTCGATGCACTTGGCCGGGTCCCGTTAGTGCCGAATCGCGACGTCCCGTGGGACATTATACCTGTTTTTGGTTCCTAGCATTATCACCCGTATGGAAACCCCCAGTATGGCAGATGCTGTAGCTGACTCCTGCTGTGTTTACCAATAAGGAAGCTTTTTTTTGCACGAGTGACAAGAAATATTGATAAGTGACTCGTTTAGTACTTTTTTGAATCGATACAGACGAAAAAAAACTGATATCATAATATTTGCTCCAACCTGTCCCCATAAATAATGGTTTTCTTAGGTCCTCAACTAAGAAAACGACAGATCGGAAATTATCTTAAATCAATTACTCTCTATAACAGTTGAGAAAACGAGATTTTCATGAATTTCCATTGTTCCATTCAAGCTTTAATAAGTTTTTAATGAAAAATCTCAAACCAAAAACTATTCAGAGAATCGTACATATGGAACATTCACCAGCTATGAAATAAATCTAACATTTTTTAACTACGTGATACGCATATTAACTGTAGCAAGCCTAGTCACAACAGCTACTAGTCCATTTATTAACATATCCGCCCTTTTGTCAGGCCGAACCAAACACATTACCCGCCTTACAGGGAGCCAATTAAAAAAAAACAATATGTAGTTATGAGCATTTGACAGGAAATCTTATAAATATGATTTGTTTGTTACTCATAAATATAACTTATGTTATTTGGCGCTGATGAGTTCCTGATTTGTTGTCAATCATCTCATAAATTTCAAAGTTAATTGTTGGCATTGACTTTGAAATTTATGAGATGATTTTATTGGTGAGACTGATATAGTCGTAGCTTTAATATATTCCGACGTTGAGATCTATCTTAGTTTTATTGTGAACTATCTCCTGCCAATAGCTTAGCCTTTTTTACTGTTGATAGGCTCGCGCTTGACCACTATCTCACTTAATGGAAAGCGACGATATCATGGAGCACAATAATGGACGATAAAGTCGACAGTGAAGTAAGCTTGCCTAGATGGAACTTTTGAATTAAATACTACTAGCTTGTCATCTGTTCTATTCCAGGGCATGGTCTACCCGAGGGCCAAGTTTCATCCAAATCCCTTGGGCCGTTAAGACGTGGACGTGGTCGTGTAGAGGTAAAGAAAATACACACACACAGTTAGTTTCGTTATAATATTTTTAAGCATGCTTTGCAGCTTTACTAATAATGATGAATCAGAAATCTGAAAATTACTCTCACATAGTGTAATTTTCAGATTCCGGGTTTAGGAGAGGGCTGGGAATTGGAACCTTACCCAATAAAGGACAATAAGCTAGCCTTCGAGGTACTGTCTTTAACAAGCAGGACAATAGGGCCGACAGGTTTTAGATTAGGCAATAGAATGCAGTGTGTTATTGACTTATTGTTGCCTCTTATTTGGACTTCACACTCGGTATTCCTACATGCCTCAACGTCAGTGACGGATTAACCCTTAATCAAATTAAGCAATTGCCTAGGGCATCACGTCTGGGGGGGCACCAGAAGAAGCACAAAAATAATCCGTCCTTAGGGCATCACGTCTCACTCTCACGTCACCAAAAACTACACCTAAAAAAGTTTCTAGAACTAATTTGAAAATTCGCGCGTTTTAAGTTGACATAGAGTCCGACCTAGAGTCATAACTCCGCTCCCGCTTGCCCACTCGCTACCCGCTAGTGCATTTGGCAATTCGATTGCACCGGAATTGCGATCAGCTAAACACAAACCACCCCTACCCCGCGAGCTCCCCGCCTGGCGCCCCCGCAAATCTGTGTCAATCAAATATTTTGTTTTATGAGTAATTGTGCCGGCCGGCTTCTATGCATACGTAATAATAGGGGTTAAAGTATGAAATTGCCGTTTTATTGTAATAGGTACTTCGAATTGACATGGACCTTCATGGTTTGAGATTTTTGAGTGTTTTTTTTTCACATGGTACATAAGTTCTTCTTTTAAAAAACGTGCATCATTCGATTATCGATTTTCAGTTGTTTTTATTCAACTTAGACAAGAAAGATGGATACTTCGAAAATTCGAGTGATTTTTGAATACGAGTGGAAACCACTGATGAAACTTTGATTTGGAGAACGAACCACGTGGAAGACCGCCCACACAGGTGAATAACAATGAATTGAATGAGATGGTGGAAGCCGATCCGAGCCAAACTACCCAGGAATTAGCAGCATGGTTTTACGTTACCTTACCAACAATATTGACTCTTTCTCATTTTTCATATTTTATTTTATTTTATTGATTTGACGCAAATCAATAAAATAAAATAAAAAAATGAAAAATGGGTGCCTCATGATTTGACTGATCTGCAGAAAGAAACGCGTGTTGAAACTTGTGTTGCCTTGTTGAATCGATACAGAAATGAAGGAATATTGGATCGAATTGTGACATGTGATGAAAAGTAGATTCTTTAAGATAACCGTAAGCGAAAAATGCAATGGCTGACCCCAGGTCAAACGTCGCAACAGTGTCCTAAAGCAAAGCTTACCAATAAAAAGGTAATGGTAACTGTTTGGTGGTCTCAGCATGGTGTTATTCACTATAGCTTTCTCCGATCTGGTTAGATAATGGCAGATGTCTATTGTGCCGAACTCCGAACAGTGATAGCAAAACTAGCAGTGAAACAACCCCGACTCATGAATCGATCTTCACCATGTCTGTATGAAGTACGCGAGATCTCATACAGCACGAGAAACCGTTTTAACTCTACAGGAACTGCAATTAGAAATCATTCGTCATCCTCCGTATTCGCCAAACCTTGCTCCAACGGACTAAATTTTTTTCGTGATTTGGACAATTTTCTATGTGATCCAATGGTTTTCTTCTCATGAGGCAGTACAAAATGCTTTCACACAGTTTGTCGACTCTAGATCACCAGAGTTCTACCGCAAAGGCATAAATGACCTTCCTATTAGATGGCAGTAATGTATAGATAATAATAGTATTTTGATTAAATAAAAATGTTAAATTAAAAAAAAAAAACGAATTTCAATTTTTCTGTACAAATCGGCAATTTCATACTTTAACCCCTAATAAATAAATTATGCTTTGGTTTTTATTGTTGTCGCACCTACTCCACTTCTAAGGTACGTTACATCTCATCACCTTATTTTACAAATAAATAATGTTTTTAGGTGGTAAAGGTTTAAAGACCGATTCTAGTTGACATACGGATAGGGGGGCCCACAGGCGTAGATTGCTTAGGGCATCAAGTAGTCTTAATCCGTCACTGCTCAACGTAACACAATGCGCAAACTTATTTCTTTATTTGGAGCTTTAGATTTATTCTATTAATTGTGTTCTATTCAAAATACTACTACTCTTATTACCCAACATTATTTGTGACATGACATAAAATGAATCAGTTTTAGAACTTAAACCAAATATCGTTTGAAAGACATTTTCTTTCGTCTTTCGCAACAATCAATAAAAACTCTGAGATTCGTCTCAAAGCAAAGCAACATCTTAAACAAGCACGCAGTGAAAGTCTTGGCCAGTAGAGCAGAATGGGGACAAGTGACTCAGCCATTTAACTGAACTCCACACGTATTGAGCATAGGGGCCGCATGGTGCAGCTTGCATCCGCCAGCATGCTGCACCAAAAAAAAACTGCTTGAAACAATTTCGAATCTCGACAACTGGGTCACGGAGCATCAGATCCGCAAAATCCGTGATAGTAGTTAATATAAAATATAAATAGATTAACATTAAAAAAAAAAACTTTATTTTTCCCTAAAATAACTCGTTATTGTCGATAATAATTATTTTTCACATAAAATTTACGCAAAATTAGTCACGATATTTTTAACTTTTATTAGACTAGTAAAAAATTATATTATTCCTAAAGTACTTTATTTTTAATTGTCAATTAAACAATTTTTCATCCTTGATTTAAACAACTTCAGTCTACTTAACCTAATTTTGTGTTGCATAACAACTACATTTTAAAGAAGTTTGATTCATTTTCGAAAAAGATAATAAACTAATCTTACTCATTTATTCGCAATTAATATTAGTAGCTGAGAATCCTTTTCTAAAACACATAGATGTTCTGTCGAGCCCCGTAAGGCTGCTAACTGTTGAATTTATCTGCAAGCTCCAACTTTGTCAGTAATTTACGCCAAGTATCTAACATCAGCGCGTCTACAAAGCTATCTAGATACTAACACGTTGGGTTAAGCCAATAAATTGCAACACCTAGGTTCACACGGTAAATACTGGCTTTCACCAATAAAGTACCTTCCATTGACGCCCTTACACTCAGTTTCTGCAATTAAATTGTCCTGTTAGAGATTAAAAGAGATAAAAAGAGAAAAAAAAAAAAATATAAAAATTGAACTAATTTACAATAATTCTTAACTATTATTTTAATATGTACAATTAGCGACATACATATTAAAATCATAGATATAAGGGTATACACGAGGCAGTATATTTAAATGTATCACGCAAAAAGTTAACCACCGCGTCTACGTTTTGGTTTAAAAAAAACCTTTATTTTTAATTTTACTCGACGGGAAATAGTACATTTTGATACATAAATGTGGAGAAACTTTGTCATTGCGATCAAGGCGGAATTCGCCTAAGCCGTAGGCGAGAGTATTATGGAGCCGAGTGCTGCAATGGCATACTTCGACGTGTATCAAATGACGTTTTTCATTAGGTTAACTTACGAAGAAATAAAATATTAGAACGAAAAGTATTTATGTCATTAAAATATTTAATTATTGAAAAAGTGCTGAATTATTAAATATGCAATTATGGAAATAAAGGTGTGAAGCCGCTATACATCCTAATATTAAAAATAAGAAATTCAAATTGATTTGAAATGTGATTGGAAAAATTCTTTCTACTTAAGATGTTGGATAAAACTACCGGAATCAAAAGTTGGATCAGACACTAAAATAAAGTTTTGATTGTTTTTGCTAGCCTTGTAGACAGTTCATTTTTTTTTAAAAGTAGTGAGAGTATTTTCACTAGATTTTAATGACTTTTGTTAATCGAAATCAATAATTTTGTGGTGAAAACATGTTGCGAGATTACTGTTCAACCATTTAAAAAAAAAAGAAATCAGTAATCCACTGTTTTGTTTTTGTTTATTACTTAAATTACCGTTTTTAATCAGACGTCTGTCTTAAACCAGACGTGCCAGTTTCTTTTTATTTATTTTTTGCATTCCAAAATAGATCATAATTAAGTAATCATTTTCAGCTCGAGTATAATAGTTGTGAGACTTGTATAATTATTAATGACCATAAGTTTCAATAATAGAATGTCATTTACCTTGGCAGTTACATTAGTAAGATACTCAAACTTCATAATCGTTAACTACGTTTAATACATAACTGCAATTTATTATTATGTCACATAACATAATGTTCGAAGGCACTAGAAGAACCCAACAGGTAGTAAACGAACACCAAATGTTTTGCGAAACACCCTTACTGAGTAGAGTAAGTTACGTAAATATTCGCCGACTAACCCACTTAGGTCGATTTTATCGTTTTTCCCGACAACTGCAGTGCTAATGGCGAACTTTCTACGCCTTTTTGTGATTAAAAATAGAATTGCTTGTGTAACGAATGCTACTTTATTATTTTAAGCAAAAGAAGTTAAGTATGCTTAACCGCTCCTCCTACATCATTGCCTAAACCGCAACGCGATTACACACGTGATACCTATTATAAAGAATTGTAATATGTCCAATGTTAGCAACACCAGGAAAAAAAATTGAATATGTATTGAATTGGGCTATTTCTAAAAAGTAGGTACATTGATCAAACATGGATCGCAATGGAAAGGAATTCACAAACATCAAATGTAAACTGCATTTAAAAAAATATATAAATAAGATTATTAGTTATTAAAAATGTCACGGACAGTTATTGCGAACTTTACCCTATAGACATTATGGAAACAGGACATATCAATTCGATGTTACAAGTTACAAAAATTACAAAATAATGCTACTAATAAAACCGAACCATAAATAATAAGTATATTAACAAACGCCTATTACAAATTACCAAATTCAAAGTGAAACTCAGAACATGTCAGATTCCGTCACATTTTCGCCATAATTATATAGGTAAAAAATGTTTAATCAGACTACAAAACGGTAGGTACTTGTTGGGCAAGCTGCCTCATGTATTGGCGACAATGACTAGTGAAATGTAGGACATTTATTTAAATACATTTGTGGTCAATGATAGTTTGTATAAATTTTCCGTTATCCTTGAAAACAGCCAACAACAGCCTTTAAAAAACTCTAACCATTGTTATTGGGCTTGAAGTGAACCAAAAATGTTGTGAACAGTTTATCTCCTTTGACTTGAGTCCGACTCCGACTCTTCCAGTAGGTATTCACAAGTCAGATTAGTTTTGTAACACTGACACACCAATCAATAAAATAAATTCCTAGAACAACAGCTAATAAATTGTCCTTCACATGTCACCCAGTACATCTTGGCCGCCCAAAGTGGCGCCAGTTGCAAATGCAACTGTCAAAAATGTGTCAAAATCTGTTCAATTTCATTTAGTTCCCTTTTTCACCACATGTCAAGATTTTCTGGTCATTTGGTGACACATTATTAACACATAGTATCAGCACTATTACGCTAATAACATTGAGTAAGAGCAGGTTTCCATCAGAGGCCTTGGAAGTTTGCCGTTTAGGAGCTTGAGCATAAAATTGAGCAACACTCAATGACAAATTGCAAAGCGTTTGACAGTCAGTTCAAATTAGTTTAATTGCAGTTTTAAATGTATTTTAATTACAATTAAGATTAGGTATTCGTTGCTTGAGCAATTTCTCTCTGTTGTTTTAGTTTTGTAAGTAGTTACAGTTAGGGGTCAAAAGTGCTGTTGCACTCTACCAATGCTAAAATTTCTTTGTCGAAGGGGATCAAAGTTTTATGACGGATTTAATTCGTAGAATGAAATCTAAAGTATTGAATAAACTAGTTCTGAACCATTCAACTTCTACCACAGACAATTTAGCATTAGTAAAGTGCAGAGGCACTATAACCTATCTTACTAATATCGATGGAAATATGAACATCACACTAATATAAAATTTGTAGGTATGTATACACACATGTGTATATATTATTAACTCCTTCAAACGGCTCAACGAATTTGGTTGAAATTTGGCAAAAGGGTAGATCATGTCCTGGAATAGCAGAAAGGATACCTTTTATCCTCGGCGTATGTTCCCTTGGCATATTTTTTTACTTTCACTTAGGAGAATGTTCTTGCAGAAGGTAGTTTATTAAATAAATCATACCTCAACGGCTGAATGCAGGTACCTATGGACACAAAGGAAGCGTACGTTCCTATAGGATATTAATTATTATTATTTATTTAAGGATTTCCAACGAGTGTTACAAAATAAAAATAAAAAACTTGGAAATTAAAATTGGTACACGTAACCTAGTCTTAAGGCAACCACAGCTTACGCATAAACGAGTGAACATAAAAATATGAAAATATTAAATAAAAGTAATAAGCATGATATGACATTGTAGATTATTGTAGGATTATTATTTATTATTTTTCGACAATTATTGTCGACTTCTATGCTGGCAAAGCCGTCAGCAAAAATAGGCATTTAAAATTAAGGTTTAAATTTTTAATTACCAAAAGTAAAGTTGAAGTTTGAACACAAAATGATAAGAAAAGGCAGAAACTATAAAAATTCAACACCAACAACAGCATTTTCTTTAGTTTATCTTAACTTCATTTGTCTAGATAACGTAAACTGTTATGGTTTCTGATATAAAACAGATTCTAATACCTACATAGTTGAAATTCACACATGATGAATTTCAAAAGCTTTTACACGAAATCTATTTGTGGGTTGCTTCATAATGTGGCCACCCCGCTAGTGAGTCTTGAATATGGAATGTTGTTTTGAAAACATTACAAAAAATAATGCTAAACGAAAGCGTGTTTTTTATCTCTTACTCCAACTTGTCCAAGGATTTCACCAACCTGTGGCCTTACCACGACGCGTAAGGTATTAAAATATCAGGCTTCCGAACGAGAAAGGGATGGAGCTGTACACCCTATAGCTCCATCCCTTCATCCCAAGTTCAATTTAGGGCGTTTAGAGCTCGTGGGAACACTCCTGCACGACGTGCTAGGAATATGAGATAGCACAAGAGTAGGCAGTGTCCCATAATAAAAACCTACCCATCTTCCAAGATGTCGATGATGTACCTAGACGATGGTATATATTTTATATTTTTTTGTTATTGATATGCTCACCTTGACCTTGACTTGACTTGACCACTATCTCACCATCAGGTGATTAAGTGATCTATGTAAGCGATGATGTGGTCGACGATTGGAGCACGCTTATCTAGAACTAACCTATTCACTCTTTACTTGTAACTATCAGGAAACACAGACCGATAGGGTATTCCATTCCTTAGCTGTAGGTACCTACATAGATGTATGACCGATGACGTGTGTGATGTGATGACATAGACCGACGTGTCGGTCGATTGGTGTGGCAGAATCGATACATAACTACAATGCGTTTCAAATATGAATAGGATCGATTGCCATGTTGTGACGTCACGTCATACTGTCAAATCGAAGAATTATTGTAGCGAGCAAAATAAGAAATTTTTAAAGATTTAATTTATTTACGAACTGTAAACGAAAAAAGTTAATCAGAATCCAGTTCTTCAAATTTTGCTCATCTCTGAGTTCTTCAATTTTGCCCTTTTTAATATTGATTTGACAGTATGACGTGACGTCACAACATGGATATCGATCTTATTCTTATTTGGAACGTATTGTACATCAAATTTTGGTTTGGTGTAGTAAGATGACCGATGACGTGTGTGATGTGATGACATAGACCGACGTGTCGGTCGATTGGTGTGGCAGAATCGATACATAACTACAATGCGTTTCAAATATGAATAGGATCGATTGCCATGTTGTGACGTCACGTCATACTGTCAAATCGAAGAATTATTGTAGCAAGCAAAATAAGAAATTTTTAAAGATTTAATTTATTACGAACTGTAAACGAAAAAAGTTAATCAGAATCCAGTTCTTCAAATTTTGCTCATCTCTGAGTTCTTCAATTTTGCCCTTTTTAATATTGATTTGACAGTATGACGTGACGTCACAACATGGATATCGATCCTATTCTTATTTGGAACGTATTGTACATCAAATTTTGGTTTGGTGTAGTAAGAACTACCGATTAGTGCCGATCGATGTTGGACTATCGACTGATCCATTCAACCATAGATGGCATCATACGCAGATGGATTGTTTGGTTTGGTAACATCCTTACGGAGACAATTGCGAACCTTTATTAAAGAATCAAAAAATAACGTCTACAGTATCTTGGCCTCTTGGGTTTAAATTCCGTATCAGTCAGCTTTCTACAAAAAACCGAAACTATGTTTAGTAGTGACATTCACTAACCAAAATATGGCTTGTTAAATACAATAAAATGATATAAAAGTAGCTCCCACGAACGAAAGTAACCTAGTTAAAGAATTTCACTCTCAAGCGTCAAGTTTTAACAATAGCAAGATTAATCTAGATGGACCTAGTTTACAGACACATAATGGCAATTTTTTAATACTTTATCAAAGACATTCTTTGCTACATACACAGTCACACTGGCTGAATTTGCTAGTGGAATGGAATACGGGTTTGGAATCTTAAACTTTTTTTATGGTAAGTATTGCCAAAGACTATAGATATAAGGACTAGTATTTTTCCAGATAAAACGAAGCCTCTGGCAATCAGCGATGTGAGGTTACGGTCAGTAAACAAAATTACGAAATCCGAAAGTTATTCTAGAGATTACCTACCTTCATTACCTTCTACATACCTACAAACAATTAATTTTACCACTATACAACTTTAAGGTAAAATACCATCGAGCAGGAAGTAACATTATAAAAAACTGTGCCTGAACTTTCCTATAAGGGTCAGTACCTACCGAACGTAAGTAATTCGTATGTACCTCAAGTGGTACACCTTGATCGTTCACTTTTACATCAAGCTTACTTTACGCTTAACTTTTATTTCGAACTTCGAAGGTCTGTGTGCAATCAGTTGCGATGTGATGAAATCTCATTATACTGTACAATACGACATGTTATTATGGGCCCGGTAGCCTTTAGTTTGGGCCACAAGTGGAATATTTTAATGAAATTGGTACACTATACCTACCAATCATGACACACGTAGATAAATACTGAAGACCTTTCGTCCATGACACATATGAAATAGATCTGTGGTCCATTATGAGTCCAGAGAAAGATATAAATATTTTTTTCTTTCCTTCTTTCTTTTTATGTGCCGAGGTCGTTTTCGAGATATTATTTCGTTAAGTTTCCCATATGTCATTTCTTTGACAATTGACATTTATTTTGCAAATAGGATTAAAAAAAACCTTTACTCGTAGATTTTTTGAACTAGAAAAGGATTCTGATGTTTAAATGCATTGCTTTATTAACAGATAAGTCTCACGTGTTAAACTACCAAGGATCAGATAGAAATGGGACACATCATTGTATTATTAAACATGTCCTACGTGGATAATGAACCTAATATTTATAAGTGAGCTTTCTGCCACTTAACCCATGTGACACTTTTTACTTAGATATATAATTTGTCTATAATAAGTAAATGGATTCTATTTTTAAATTTAATTTTAGTTTTATAGGCTAAATCGACCTACTTAATATTTTAAAAACTTTGTATTCTAACTTTTAAAGCTATATTATATAAAAAAAATACTCACCTAAATTATGGAGAGCAAAAATATTCCAACAGGAGCCAAGCGTCGAATTTCCCACTTGAGACTTTTTCACTAATTGCAAAGCAATTTAATTGAAATATTTCACTGAGGTTAGTAACACCAAAGTTAAAAAAACAAAAAAATATATTATTCGGAATTTAAAAATCGTGCGATGGACGTACCCACCGCACCGAGTGTCGCTTCAACACTGAGATAGATACAAAAATGTACGCGATGTTTACCAAGCGTACAGTCGATCTAGTTGGAATAAATGCAAACGCAACCTTTATAAAACTTAGCAGACAATTAGCTCTGTAAAAAAAAACTTTTTTGGAATCATAAACAGGGATCAATGTTCCATTTTCAAAAGGATGGCGCGATTTCTCTGATTGGTCGAGCGTCGCGACCACAGTCGCGACCGGTTCTCATCGATTGGTCATCTCGACGCGCGGTTTCCCTAACTTTCTTCGACCCCGATAAAATCGTGTCGGTACATTTTTTGTCATTGCATTTTGATAGAATTTCATTGCAATATTTCAATCGTTAGTGTTCCGATTGCTGGGTAATAAAAGGCTGTTTGGTGTTCCATTTATTGTGTTTTTTTTTGTATTCTGCAGTTAAGTAATTATTTTTGAGTAAATGTATGCACAAGCATGCTTGCATTAGCTCAAGCTTGGCATGACCTATTTTGGATATAAAGTTCGAAATATCGTTCGAAATAGAAATTTGTAATATTAATAAAAATAAAATAGATCAAAATAAAAAAATTGCTTTTAATTAAATGTTTTTTTAAGTATCTAGATACCTACTTATTTTCTTCCTGCAATACTGTCTGGCACTTGCACATGCATAATTTATCACACACAATATAATCTTCTTCATGGTCAGTATGATGCGACGACAGTAAAGGCCATCCACCATGACGTTTAAGCGTTTAAAGTAAGATTGTTTCATTGTTATTTCCAGTGTGGGTAAGAGATGGCGTTAGACAACCTGTATAGCTCTGTTCTTACCCACACAGAAATAAGAATGAAACAATCTTACTTTGAACGTCATGGAAACCCCGTAGTAGCGGTAGAACAAAGGCTCCACGACCTCTTAACGTGGTCCATTTGATGACCTAAACTGAACTGTTAAAGGGATGGAGCTATACAGGGTGTATAGCTCTATCCTTCTTTCTCGCTCGAACGCCTGACATTTTAACATGTCATGGTAAGGCCCCTGTTCGATTAATGAACGATATTTATTACTTTCAAGATGACGTAGGTACTTCAGGGTCGACCCTCAGCCCTTGTCTCTTCCTGATTACAATTGATAGCTCTGACGTCGGACATTTAGCAAGAAGCTCCTTGGTTTGTAGATAAGTTAAAGGTACCTACTATTTTCTGATCACATTGTTCTGGTTGCCGAAAATGGCCTCGAGATCCAGAACAGATTGGAGGTGTGGTGGCAAAGACTGGAGAGAGGTGTCGAGTCAGCCTCCTCGGCAAGCTTCACTGAGATGGTCAATCCAACTCAGTGGCGGCCTTAGGGAGTGACGAACAGGGCAATCGCCCGGGGCCTCGCTCTTACAGGGGCCTCGCGCAACAACAACTAGCAAATTTAAAAAAATATAAAATTTTTAAACTTTTTTTTTATTTATTTAAAACTTTTGATTTTGATCCTTAATTACTTATTAAGGTTATAACACAACGGTAAATTAAAATAAAGTTAGTTAACTAATTCATTCATTCAAAACATAATTGAATAATTCATTATGTACACTGAGAGATTTTTTCACGAAGGTCAAAGGGCCTCGCAAAGACCTGCCGCCCGGGGCCTCCCAATGGTTTACAATATTAGTTGGATTCCAACTAATATTGTAAACGTGAAAGTTTGTGTGTATCTAAGTATATGGATGTATGGATATTTGTTACTCTTTCACTCAAAAACTACTGAATGGTTTTCGATGAAACTTGTTACCTACCTACATGAGTAGACTATGTCCTCGAACAGCACATAGGATACTTTTTATCCTGGAAGTATGTTCGCTTGGGATAACTTTCTACTATCACGCGGGCGACGCCGCGGGCAACAGTACAATAAAATTCTTAACTTCAGATTTTTTTTTATTAATCATAGGCTCGCGTTTGACCACCATCTCACCTGATGGTAAGCGATGATGTGGTCGACAATGGAGCACGCTTGCCTAGAAGTAGCCTATTCACTCTTGACTTAAAGACCCCTAAGTTGTAGCTATCAGGAAATATAGACTCCGTCAAGGAATTGCACTCTTTGGCTGTACGCACAATAAATGTGTTCTCAAAATGCTTTGTGCGTATGGGTGGGATGTCTACCATGTACCGGTGGAGCAACGCTGTACGTCTAGTGGTCCGATGATGGAACGGACTTGTTGGAATTAGATTGTGCAATTCCAGTGCACAAACCCCGAAATGTAAACGATAGAAAACCGACAGGCTAGCAAGTCGATGGCGATGCCCAAGGCCTTGGAGCTTCGACTCAACAAGTGCATAAATAAACAAACATTAATAACTCTGCTGTTTATGAATATTATTAAATGAGACTTTACTGAAATAATAATGAGACCTTTTTTAGTAAGCCCTTTAAGTATTTGTACTAATTAAATTGTACTAATTAAGTTGCTTCAGTACAGTCAGGGGTCAAAAGTGCAATTCCACCTTACCAATACTAAAATTTCTAAAATTTCTTTTTAGAAGAGGGTCAATGGTTCATGACTGATTTAATTGGTAGCATAGAATCTAAAGTATTGAATAAACTAATTGTGGACTATTGAACTTCTACAACAACAAAAAAATTTGACACTTTAGCATTGGTAGAGTGCAACTGCAGTTTTAATCCCAATTCGGTTTCGGAAACAAAAATTAAATATTCGCAAAATTAACGTGACATTAGCTGCTGCAATTTTCATTTAATTAGAGATGCGTTGATAATTTCTCAACTGAGAAACCAGCATGTCGTAGGACCAAAAAACATTTGAAAACATGTGTCATCCACCAACTCGCACTGGGCCGGTGGAGGATTACGGCCCATTCCCTCTCCTAGAGAGAAGGCTTTATTCCCAGCCGCGGGAACATTTTAGAGCTATTTTCGTTTTAGAAATTGGGCACATAGTATTTGAAAATTCTATGAGGATGCAGACGGAATGATGTTGTAATCAAAACATAAATTACGAAAAACCTTCAGCGTTAAATTGTTTGCAATTTTCAAGTGACAGATTATTCAGCGGATGCGTTTTATTATTACAGCTGGCAGTTGTTGGATGTGATGTGTATACGGCCTTGTAACAGATGTGAACAAAACGTTTGATGCCCACGGCTCAAGGCTATTTTGTTAATTCTGAACGATTATGAGGTACTTAACACAAGCCTTTGGTCCCTGAGGTCTTAATTTTGTATTTGTAAGTCCTTGTCAGTCGATACGAAGTTTCTGGTTATTTCTCTTTCTCATGATCTCATCTGTCACCAGTCTGCCCAGGTGGTTTTACCCAGCTACTGGGTTATAGGATTCAGATAGGCAGTTGATCCATGTAAAATACCTGTGTACTGATACCAAGTATTTGTAAACCATACAAGTAAGTATTTGTTCCGTGCGAGAATCGAACCCGTACTACGCAGGTGAATTTGCAGCAGTCAATCGCTCAACCACTGCGCCCATCGTGCCGTCTAAATACTCTTCGTCTCCATTCATAAATAAATAAACAAAATCAAGGCTCATCGGAAAATACAAGCCTGGCTGGATTAGTCTTCATATATCCATCGGACATTGTTCGTTATCGTTCTCTGGCAAAAGCTTTCTGAGCCGTTTAGGACCATTTACTGGTTTGTAAGCCGAAAGCCCTCATAAGCACGCCTAACTATAACTTGGTTTTTTACAGACATGGGCGTAGCTAGGTGACCAACGGCCCTGGGGAAAAAAACTGGGGCCCCTTTTTTAAATGAGAAATCATCAAATATGGAGCGGGAGAAGTGTCAAACTTTTACCACAGAACACCACAGACCACAGAGGGACACTACGTATTAGAACACTAATGTACAGAAGTCGATCTACATAGGATACGAAGCGCGCTCGAGCAACGCACACATAAACACCGCTCACAGATACGATATCTCATCCCTGCGTTCAAAAATGAGGTTAGAGCGCTTAGAGTTAACTCTAATGACGTCAGCAGGGTAGATTAATTAGATTATATATACCTCTAGATGTAGGCATGAGACTGTAGGGAAGTGCGGAAGTGAGAAGCATATGTAAGAAATAAGTAAGAAAATGAAGACGTGGCCGGTTTTTTGCTTGGCGAACTTTAAAAATATAGCCAAACAAAGGCCTGTGTCACTGTCACTGAGAGGTCGACCCGAGTTTTTATGTTTTTAGAATAATATAGTTTTAGTGTATGTATGAGAAATAGACTGCAATAGTTAAGTTTTTAGTGTATTTCAGTGGTAATTATATTATTTAAAAGTTCATTTCACTTCATTGAGTCTTGAGTTTTATAGTGCAGTCTCATGTGCGGCCACGAGGTGGCTACATCTTTAGGTATTTAATCTAAAGGGTAGATCAAAGGGGAAGGGCAAGGGTAGATTTTTGAACGCAAACGTAGATTTCAACAGTCAATGTCAAGCAAGTGTCATTTATGGTCGCTTACATTTACACCAACCTACCCCACTCGGCTGTTATTACGGCCCGTTCACGACGGGCGCGAAAAAATCAAATGTATGAAAATGTTTGAAGCACGCCAAGAGTCGCCGCTCATAGCAAAAAAGCGCGCGGTTTTCTCAGAGCGAATCGCTACAGCGACGAGCGCCGGGAACAAAAGTACCAGTGACTGTATGCGACGCTACGAAACAGTGCGGCGCGAACAGCGATGTAGGAGTGACGTACTCAGTGGCGAAGCAAAAAAAAAAAACAAAAAAAAAATAGAAATGTTTTAAATATAATTCTATGTGCTGCAGAATATAATCAAAAGTTTTCACACTCATTCTTGTGTACTCATAAAACTTATCTGGATATTATCTGTAATCTTCGTATTGGTGACGAAATTTGCCATTTAAACACCGATCTTTATTCAGTTCGTGCATACTTCCTCTCATATTATTAGAAATCTTGTTTTAAAAATATATTGCTTTTTAATTAATTAAACCCCATCATCATTGTCTTTCTATTGTGTCTCTAATTACGCTATTCAATAGGAATTACGCAACTCAGTCTGAATATCGAGTAGTGTAATATGCCCTTGTAGGGTTCACCCCTACCACATAGTTTATTTACGTTTATAATAAACTCACACAAGACACCACAATTAAAACACAAACATAAACACAGCTACAGTATTATTATCATTTACGTTTATCAATAACACTACTCAACATTCACGGCATTTATAATGTTTAACATTATAATGTCGGATGGTGTCGGCTGTCCAAGCGCGGGCTGGCGCGCGCGGCTACTTTAACTTTTTGTGTCTTGAGGGTCAGTCGGTCACAGACCTCGCCGCTAACCGCCTGCGCCGCGCCCGCGATTTACTCGCAATTATATGTTACGCGAACTGTTATTGTAAACTATTGTTTTGTGCTGTGACTATTGTGTGTTTCTTCTGTCCATTCTCCTTCTTGTCATATGTGTCGTGTATTGATGTTGGTCTAGTGCATAAACCGTGAGTACTTTCTGAGAGACTTTTATTTCCTCGCACCCGCACTCACCACATACACGCTCCTAAACTGGTGACCCCAAGACGAACACACTAAATAAAAATGAGTGACAGTGAGACTGAGCACACTGCGTCATCGCAGCCTGACGAACATGTTGCGCACCGCGCGCGCAAAGCCAAACGTCTCTCGGGCTCAAAGGTCGAGCCGGCTGAGGTGTACCGCGTCGCATTGCGCCTACCCCCATTTTGGCCCGAGGAGCCCGACATTTGGTTTGCGCAGATTGAGGCGCAATTCGAGAACGCTGGGGTGACGAGCGACATCACGAAATACAACTACGTCGTTGGACATCTCGACTACCAGCAGTCCAAGGAGGTGAAGGACATAATCATGTCCCCCTCGGCGCACAATCGGTACGAGAAGCTCAAAACTGAGTTGGTGCGGAGACTCTCAGCCTCCCAAGAGCGGAAGGTGAAGCAGCTGCTGATGCATGAGGAGCTGGGAGATCGGAAACCGTCGCAGTTCCTCCGCCACCTACAGGGGTTGGCAGGACCTATCGTGCCCGAGGACTTTGTGCGCACCATCTGGTGTAGCCGACTTCCTACCAGTATCCAGCCCCTCCTGGCATCGCAGCCCCACAGCACCCTAGGCGCGCTAGCGGAGCTGGCAGACCGCGTCCAGGACATCGTCGCGCCAGCAAGCCACGTTGCAGCAGCCTCGGCAGCAGGACCCTCGACAAGTGAGATGGCCGCCGAGATCGCCGAACTGAAGCGGGCAGTGAAGGACCTGACATTGCAGCTGCGTGACAGCCGTTCGCGGAGCTGCTCCCACAGCCGTGGTCGAGACGCGCGACGGCGCTCACGTCATCGGTCCTCCATCTGCTCGGACTCCAGCTACCGGCAGCACCCTGTGTGCTGGTACCACTCCATGCACGAGGAGAAGGCGAAGCGCTGCGTCAAGCCCTGCGACTACCGGCAGGGAAAATATAAGGAAGTCATGCCGCGGGCAGTCGGTGATGGCGACAAACGATTGCCCTCCCTCGACTGGTCGCTTGTTCGTCACCGATCGCAGCACGAAGACGCAGTTCCTGGTCGACACAGGTAGCGACCTCTGCGTCTACCCCCGCCGTCTACTTAGTGACCGTCGCGTGTGCACAAACTACGATCTAGTTGCCGCGAATGGCACGCCTATTAAAACTTTTGGGTATGTAGAAATAAATTTAAATTTAGGACTCCGTAGAGACTATAAGTGGCGATTTGTGGTTGCAGAGGTAACCAAGCCAATTAACGGCGTAGATTTTTTAAGTTTTTACTCGATAGTCGTTAACTGTCGTAATCAACGACTAGTCGACAGTAGTACAAATGTTTTTACCATTGCCTCGAATCACACAGACTCATCTTTATTTTCTGTAAAAATAACTTCTGGTGATTCGAGGTACCATAGAATTTTAGACGGGTTTCCCGACATCACCCGACCTGCCGGTACACTACGCACTATACCTCACAACACCGTACACCACATCCGCACCACCCCAGGTCCTCCAGTATCTTCTCCATTTCGGCGCCTAGCGCCAGACAAATTGAAAATTGCTCAGCGGGAGTTCCAGCTGATGCTTGCCAATGGAACCGCCAGACCGTCGGAGAGTCCATGGGCATCACCACTGCATCTCGCTCCCAAAAAGGACAACGGATGGCGACCCTGCGGCGATTACCGCATGCTCAACGCCCGGACCGTCCCTGACAGGTATCCGATTAGGCACATCCACGACTTTGCTCACAGCATCTCTGGTTGCAAAGTCTTCAGCACCATTGATTTAGTTAAAGCCTATAATCAGATCCCTGTCAGTCCGGAAGACATTCCGAAGACGGCGATCACCACACCGTTCGGCCTGTACGAGTTTCCGTACATGACGTTCGGTCTGCGTAACGCAGGCCAAACGTTTCAACGTTTAGTGGACGAAATGACCAGAGGTTTGGACTTTTGCTACAGCTATTTGGATGACTTCCTTATATTTTCTAGGACACAGGTGGAGCATGAGGAGCACCTCCGCATTATCTTTGGCAGGATGAAAGACTACGGCATGCTGATTAACACCTCTAAGTGCGTTTTTGGTGTCCCGGAGGTAACTTTTTTAGGTTACCGCATCTCCGAGAAGGGCACCCAACCACTAGACTCCCAAGGTTGAGGCGATCCGGAACTTCCCGCCACCCAAAGATGTTCGTCAGTTGCGCCGCTTCCTGGGTATGATTAATTACTACCGTCGCTTCATACCCCACGCAGCACAAATCCAGGCGCCACTTCACAACCTTATGATTGGCAACGTAAAGGGCTCGCAGCCCATATGTCTTGCGGAGAATACTTTGCAAGCATTTGAGGATTGCAAGGTGAGTTTAGCTAACGCTGCTCTTTTAGCTCATCCCGATTGCAATGCCAATCTCGCGTTAGTCACTGACGCGTCGGATACCGCAATCGGCGCGGTGTTACAGCAGCTTAGCGATGATGGCTGGCAGCCATTAGCTTTCTTCTCCAGGAAGCTCAGCCCTTCGCAGGCAAAGTATTCTCCCTATGACAGGGAACTGCTGGCCATTTACGAGGCCATCAAATACTTCCGCCACATGCTCGAGGCTCGACACTTCGTTGTCTACACGGACCACAAGCCGATCAGTTTCGCATTCCACGAGAGGAAGAAAAACTGCTCGCCCAGGCAATTCCGGTACCTAGATTGCCCAGTTCACCACCGATATAAGGCACATTTCCGGCAAGGACAACGTTGTAGCCGACCCCTTATCTCGCGTGGAAGCGCTAAATGTACCGGTCAGCTTCGATACTCTCGCGGAATCGCAAACTTCGGATCCGGAGCTGTCAAAGCTACTTCAGGGAGGATCATCGTTGGTTTTGGAGAAGGTGCAGGTCCCAGGGGAGCGTAAATTTGTGTACTGTGACGTCAGTACAACGCCTCCCAGACCCTTTGTGCCCGTAATGCTACGAAAGCAAGTCTTCGATAGCTTGCACTCCCTCAGCCACCCTGGTGTCTCAGCGTCTGCCAAATTGATCGCAGAGCGCTTCGTTTGGCCAGGCATAAGGAGAGACTGCAGGGAGTGGGCACGAGCTTGTCTTGAGTGCCAGCGGGCCAAAGTGAACCGACACGTTTCTGCGCCATTAGGGTCGTATCACCTCCCACGTGCAAGGTTCACCACTGTCCACATTGACCTGGTGGGCCCGCTTCCGATTTCGCAAGGCTTTAGGTACTGTCTGACGGCAGTCGACCGTTTTACCAGGTGGCCAGAGGTCGTACCTATCGTCGACATAACTGCCGAGACAGTAGCTAAAGCGCTGCTATCCGGGTGGATCGCCCGGTTTGGCTGTCCCACAGATATTGTGACGGACAGAGGTCGACAGTTCGAGTCGGCCCTGTTCGAACAATTGTCTAAATTGGCTGGTTTTCAGCACAAGCGGACAACGGCATACCACCCAGCTTCCAATGGGATGGTGGAGCGTTTCCACCGCCAGTTCAAGGCATCCATCATGTGTCATGCAAATGACAAATGGACAGAGTCCTTGCCGTGGGTATTGCTTGGTATACGGAGCGCATACAAGAAGGATGCCCAAGCGTCTGCAGCCGAACTTGTTTACGGCGAACCACTAAGGCTCCCAGGTGAATTTTTCGCACCTAGTGACGAAGGAACGACCGACGTCACAGATTTCACTGCGCGCATACGCAAGTTTGCACAAAACTTGCAACCAACCCCAGCGTCCCGACACAACAAGACCAGCATTTTTGTTTATAAGGATCTGCAGACCACTGATCACGTGTTCCTTCGTAAAGACGCATTACGTGGCTCGCTTCAACCAGCGTACACAAGTCCTCACAAAGTTCTGCAAAGGGGAGACAAGGTCTTCAAAATATTATTCAAGGGCAGAGAGGTCACGGTCTCAATCGACCGCCTGAAGCCAGCTTATATTTTGGCAGACAAAGCTGACCCAGAGGAAGTCACTCCACCTAGCAGTAGCAAGGAGTACACCACACGCTCTAGTCGTCGTGTCAGGTTCCTTGATTTTTATCGGTCTCTGGAGGGGGGTGATGTAGGTTTCACCCCTACCACATAGTTTATTTACGTTTATAATAAACTCACACAAGACACCACAATTAAAACACAAACATAAACACAGCTACAGTATTATTATCATTTACGTTTATCAATAACATTACTCAACATTCACGGCATTTATAATGTTTAACATTATAATGTCGGATGGTGTCGGCTGTCCAAGCGCGGGCTGGCGCGCGCGGCGACTTTAACTTTTTGTGTCTTGAGGGTCAGTCGGTCACAGACCTCGCCGCTAACCGCCTGCGCCGCGCCTGCGATTTACTCGCAATTATATGTTACGCGAACTGTTATTGTAAACTATTGTTTTGTGCTGTGACTATTGTGTGTTTCTTCTGTCCATTCTCCTTCTTGTCATATGTGCCGTGTATTGATGTTGGTCTAGTGCATAAACCGTGAGTACTTTCTGAGAGACTTTTATTTCCTCGCACCCGCACTCACCACATACACGCTCCTAAACCCTTATGACCGAAGTCGTGAACAGGCCGTTAGGCGTCCAGTACACGGTCATGAAAGCGTCAGTCATAACCATCAATCATGAATGAATCTTGACTGATAGTGAATGTAACTTGACTAATAATGAATGAACTTCATTCATGATTGATGGTTTTGACTGACGCTTGCATGACCGTGTACTGGACGCCTTAGAGTTAGTGGGATTAACTGCAGGGTAGCTACTCGAGTTATAGCTCGAGTAGCTACCTACAGTTAAACAAAGAACCCTAAGGGGTCCATTACACGGTCATGCAAACGTCAATCAAAACCATCAATCATGAATGAAGCTTGACTGACGGAATTTTATCGCCATACATTTTTCGTTATGCAAACGTCAGTCATCGCATTACACGGTAGGTTTTTCGACAGTCAAGATATTTGACTGTGGCAAAACTAAGTTACCCTAGAGTTAAGAAGAACGACCCTGGGTTGCAACTCGAAGCATTTTTGAACGGTTGGAGTAGCGACTCTACTCTACTCTGGTTATTTTTTTAACGCAGGGCAAAACGCTCGAACTGGGTCGAACCAGTACGAGCGCGAGTGGTGTGCATCCGCTTGAGACCCGCAAAAACCTATCGTGTAATGGACCCCTGAAAAGTCAAGTACATCATGAGACATTACAAAGTAATCTGTGTCCTGAGATTAAAACGAGTTGCCATGAATAAAAATAAAGTAGTGTTTCAACCTATTAGATTGTTATTTAGATTTAAAAGTTAGGAGAATTTTTCAGTTAAGGTTAGTTCACTAAGAGGTTTGTTAATCATATTGGGGATATTTTTTTACAGAATAACTGGGGAAAAGTGCTATTTTTAATACAAATAAACCAAATTGGTTTATTTGTATGAAAAATAGCACTTTTCCCCTTTATTTTATCTATCGAACTGTGCCTATCGTGTGTTAGAATGAGATGGACAATTTCGCGACGCTCGTCGCCTAAAACTACACTGTACACGTCTTGGATCACGGTTTTATGAAAAAATCTCGCCATCATAATTATTTTAACTATAAGATGCATGCTACAGTCATGTGACAGATTGCTAAACTCTATCTACGTATTACTGCAATCGGGCAGGATTTCTTTCGTAAGTGACAAAGAAAATATAATAATAACAATTGCTTTTTTCTATAAACAATTTAGGTTTCACATAGATCGTAGACTGAGAAAACTATGACACGCTTTGTTGGTGTCTTCATCATTTTATGTCTACGCCATAGCCAAAGGAAATAAAAAAGTTACATTTTGCTTTGTGGATTTGTGACAGACGACAGCTGACAACTGTCATTGTAGCAAAACAACGAAAATGGCGAACGTTCCATTTATTGGAGTAAAAACACACGCACAAAAGGTTTGCTCCCTTTACAAAAGGGCTCTACGCAATTTGGAGGCGTACTATGATAGGCGGTAAGTTCAACTACATACTGGAATCTGTAAATTCTCTTTCTTTGCTTTTGTTTTTGCCATTACGTAATTCTTACAAACATAACCACAATTTTTCCCTTTTTTCAGATACATTTTTCTATATACGTCCTATCCTTGAGAAAGTCTTACAGCAGAAGTATTTTTCGCGTGTTCATATTTAAAAGGTTATCCAATTATTGTTTATAGGGATCATAAAAACTATTGCATATCTTATTGATTTAGTTTTTTTACAATGAGATTGTTTAGCTCATTAAGTTAAATAAGTATTTAAATAAATCGACAATTCATAATTTTAAGTACAAATAAGTAGTAGATAAAAAGGTAGCAGAAGACCCATCTGATATTTATAGTAGGATTTGCTATCAGACTTATTCTAATATGAAAATCACTCACATATTATTTACTTTTATCATTTATTTAGCCAGTCCATTATTCTCATTCTCCAACTTTTAATTTTATCTCTGATCCCCATCACATTTCATATAATTTAAAATCAAAATGGATCAATATTTACTTTCTAGTTTTCTAATTTGTTTACCAACAAATTGTAGTTGAGTTACTTGAAAACTAATAAAAAATTAAATACAATCAAGTTTTACTCTGTAAAGTCTTTTACTAACTTTGGTTATACTCTGCAGAGTAATTTTTTTGATAACATGTACAGTTGACCTACGATAATTCAACCCCTTTCTATATTCCAGTAATGTGTACCGTTATCAGGCGGTGCTCCTCCGTGATAGGTTTGACAAGAACGCCAAGATGACTGACATGATGAAAGCTGCAGAGCTACTGAAGCAAGGAGAGCAAGAGTTGTTCTTAATTCAACATCCTATTCCGAGATGTTGTAAGTTTCAATTTATGTTATATGTCTTGTGGTTTATCCTAGGATCCTATTCCACTATTTCACACCATCATATTTTACTTTAATATTAAAGTGGACTATGATACACTGCATTAGTTTAGGTTTTGTATCAGTAATAGAATTTTACCTAAATATAAATAAAAGAATGAAGGATTTTTCAAACACTTTTCCACATAGTGCTCCAATTCTGAGCTGTAGAGATTGCAGTGGCAGGTTAGCCATGTAGCAAGAGTTGCAAATGCTATGGGCACCGCCCATTAGGGTATCCTGCATTTGGTTATAACCAAAATTAGTTGAAAGTATCTATACTTCTTGAAATTTAAATACAGCTGATTTCGCACAAAATATTTTATTTAATCTATCTTAATAAAAAAAATATTGGTGCCCCCTTATATTATCTTGTTGTGGGGCTAGCCCAAGCACTTTGACCCTTCTGGATCTTTTGTGCTATTCCCCTCCTGTCTACTCGACCCCTAGCCCTCCGTGCACCTTCTTCATGAGTCCCAGTATGGCCTTGATGGGGCTAAGCTTGTAGTCCTTGATGAATTTGCTACAGGCTCTGCACTGGCTTAATCTGCTACTGACAGGTCGCCAAATATTGGCCAGAAAAAAAATATCTAAGTCCATCATCATCATCATCTTCCTGCCCTTGTCCCGTGTTATTTGGGGTCGGCGCAACATGTTTTTTTCTTCCATTCTGCCCTGTCATTCGTCATGCTATCACTAACTTCCTTTTCTTTCATATCACTCTTCACACAATCCATCCATCTTTTCTTTGGTCTCCCTCTCCCTCTCCATCCATCCACATGTAAACTCATAACTCTTTTAGTAACATGCGTTTTATCCCTCCTCTTCACAAAAAAATATCTAAGTCCATTGACAGAAAAAGAAGAAGAATATTGTCTAAACTGTTTTGCAATAACAAATAACAAGATTGCATTATTTATTATCTACATTTTTCTTTCAGACTGCACAATGCAATTATTGTATAAAATAATGCTTAATACTTATAAATGAATGTCATTTGTTGTGTACAGCAGACATAATAATTACGAGTATGTAATAGATATTAAAATGTTTGCAGTTGACACTTATTTGAATATTTACTTAAAAATCATCTTGGTTTGATAATTCCCCTGTTCATTGTTATTTTTATTATACAGGATGTCTTTGACGTCGACGCACAAACGAATACCATGGATCCAGTACATGATTATAGACCCCCCAGTGGTGGAATTTTTGTCGATTTTTTCCGAATTAAAAAAAATATCTACGTTTTTAAATTTAAACTGTATAAAATCGTTATTCTAACATTTTTAATTAATAAAAGAAGGAATTACTTTTGAAATTAAAAATGTCATCGGGGTTGATTACAATAATGATTTTATCAACACCAATGAGTTTTTAGTTAATTCATCTTTAAGAAATTGTTTTTTTACTAAAAATATGATTGGGTTGGTTAGAAAAGAAGAACGATTTTACACAGTTTAAATTTAAAAAGGTACAGATTTTTTTTTTATTAGGAAAAAGCCGACGAAAAATTCCACCACTAGGGGGTCCAGAATCATGTACTGGATCCGTGGTATTCGTTTGTGCGTCGATGTCAAAGACATTGTGTATTGTGTGCTGGTTATATCTTCTTATTAAACCAACCTTTGGTTTCATGTGATAGGTTCACATGAAACCACCCTTACTTATCATGTTTCTATAACATAAATTCTCACAAACTCGCATTAGCTTGTGTGATTGGTTGAATACATAGCTATTCGCCCGAGTGTCATAATTGTGCGGATCGCTAGGACACGGTGGAGATAAAAATATTACAAAACTTGAGTTTATGATGCTACGCGTCGATAAGGGGCTATTCATGTATTACGTAAGATAAATTTATCCCATCCCATCTCCCCCTAAATAAGAATAGGCCGACCCCTGTTTAATATTTATTACGTAAAAATCTAAAGGAGATAATAAAAGTAAAAAAACTAAAACCCGACTACGACTAAAAAAACGACGCTGAAAAAGTATTAAACAAGATTTTCAGGATGTTGAAATAAACAAGGTTACTGGAGAAACAAGAACAGAACAAAAAGAAAAGCCGAAGCTTGGAAAATACGCTTGGTTTGTTTTGATGTTTATTTTTAAAAGTAACAATTTTTAGGAACGTTTACGTTGGATTTATGTTGGATGGATTCTTTTTAATCACTTGGGTATATAATCACATTATACATAACATTTTCCTATACGCATTCGAGCGCACATCGGCATACGCGCACTTGCCCGGGCGTTTTCAAATCTGCGTATTTTTGTGATCTTACGTAAGAACTGTCACGACTCCCTCCCAACCCCTTTTAAGAAAAAATAAGTTATGGTCCCCACCCCCCCTTAATCGTCTTACGTAATAAATAAATGGCCCTTAATTAATATATTTATAGAAAACTTATGATTTATGTTAATCCTAAAAATATTCTTTGTCTAGTCGCAACAAGCATGGGAGGTGTCGCCCACGAACGAGTAGTAACTCCACCCGACTGGGTTATCGACTACTGGCATCCCCTGGAGAAAGCCCACTACCCTGAGTACTTCAAACGTCGCGAACAACGCAAGAAGGAGTTCATCGCGATGTGGGAGAAGGAATACGGCCCCGCCGACAAGAAGGAAGAGAAGCATTGATATGTTATTGTATAGTTGTGTAATATAGTGAATTGCGATTATTTAGTTTGGTCTTTTATTTCCTAAGTTTCTATAAGTCCCATATTTACATTAAGGGGATGCAACTCATGCAGCTCGACATACATATTCAGTGTTTTTCATACAACCGCTCTTACGCGATTATGACGTTATTACGTTACGTTAGATATTTTGGAAACGCTGGCTGGATTATCTAGGATTCCATTGAAATTAATTTATAAATTTGTGTAAAACTAATCCAGTAAAGGCCTCTGAAAATCTGCTAATTACAAAGTACTCTGTGATCTGCTATTTTGCATGAATTTTGACACTTCATAATTTACTCAAAAACTAAAAAAGTCAAAAAAGTATAACAAATAATGTTGAGTTTTTTGAAAAATATTGAAAAAATTTGAAAGTTTTAGAAAAATATTGTTGTCATTAAAAGGCTGAAAGGGGGCTACTTTCAGCCTTTTAATGACAACAATATTTTTCAAAAACTTTTAAGTGATCAAATTTTGTGAAATATTCGAATAAATCACGAAATTACCGAATGCTAATAGTTTTCAGGCGTCATCTCTTCTTTTTTGCGTTGCCTTTTCGTCAAACGTCGCTTTGGATTGCATTAGATGAAGCAACAAGCTTTTAAACCATGCTTGATGTTGACGATAGGCGAATGAAAAACGACCCTCTTAACTCGATCCATTTTACGACCTAAACTGAACTGTTAAAGAAATGGATTTATACAGGGTGTATCCCTCTTTCTCGCTCGCACGACTGACATTCAGTGACTGAAACTCAAGGAGTTGACGTGCACAGCGTGGAATATTCCATCTAGGTAGGTATTGCAAATTAGGAACTATGAAAATACGTCACATCATCGCTTCTGGGATTCCACTTATACACCCTCATATAAGTGCCCTGAAACTCAAACTGCTCTCAGTTTGATAAGACTGAATCGTCCGACCGCAACGGTCCCCGTCGCGGTGACCGGATAATTTGATTCATGTATTGTCAACAACCACAACACTGCCGACGCGTAGTGAAATAATTTAATCTGTTTTAATTTTTATCAAAAGGAAAAAAATAACACCCCTTATAGGATTACTTTGTTGTCCGTCCGTCTCTGTTTGTCGAGACACTTTATCTCGGTAACGCGTGAAGGTCTCGAGTTGAAATTAAAACCATATATTCAGGTCTGCGGTCCCTTGTAGCTGTGAAAAAATCAAACTTCTGAGCTAACGAAAAAAAAGATACGGCCGTTTATGTCGCCAAAAACGTATTTCGACACTCAAGTGAATCAAAATTCATAAAGTACTTCCCGTTGACCTACACTCCTGAAATTTGGCATGAAGGAAGGTTTCATAGCACTAATATAGGAAAAAATTTGAAAACTGTAAATTTGTAGGTACGTCACAAAAAAAATCTTTTTTTGCGATTTGGAAAAATTTCCGTATGGTTATAAAATATTTTTAAAGCTACCTCCGTGCGGGCGTGTTTTGCACGGAGGTGGGGTAGGATTGGGCCTGCTAGTTCGCTACGGATGTCCGAGCGGGTCCCCGCAACGGAGAACTTGGAACTGCGCGGGCAGGCGCCCTGCTTAACAGTTTCAAGCTTTAGGTACCCCCATTAGTAAAGGTTTTCGGGCATAATTAATCAAAATTATATATAATAGATAAAAAATAATAGTCATCAAAATTAAAACCGCATGTTTTATTGTTAAAACAATTTTGTTATAGAAATATTGTCTAGTTTATTAAATGTCTCTTGATAACTTCACAAATCTTCGTCAATATAATAAAGGCTACTTCATGTAAATAAATATACTATAGTATGGATAAATAGAAAGCCAACCCCACAAAATGAAAAATAGTTGCTTTGTAGGTATAGAAGCAAAACTCTTTTCTTACACTTTCAAGGCAAAACCTACCGCTTCCCAGGGCTCGTATTGTGATGTGTTAAGCCATCATTGTTTTAGTGTTAGAGAGAGACGGAGGACACGAGTAGCGCTATCCCTTTTTTACAACAGAATCGCAAAGGCGTTGACATGTCACAGTAGAGCCCCAGATACAGCGAGATTTTTTACCAAGAACGATGAAAATGCTTAGATTACACTTTGTTGAGCAATTCAGCGTACATAAACGTTGGTTTTTAACTTTTAACGTATCCGAAAGATTACTTTCGCTAATACACGAAGTAGGTACCTACCTTTCTACTTTATTTTTCTATAATAAGTCACTCTAAGAAGGAAGTGTTCAATCATGTGTCCATCAAAATGCTAGAATATAAAAACAGGCGTAGGTTGTCGCTGTGGACCGACAGCTGAAAAGGTAGGACACAGTGGTCTGCTGATCAATAAAGAACCAAATGCCGCTCTAGTTAAGCCAGGGGACTATAATATGAATGGTAAAAGGATCTTCTGAAACCGGTTTACGCCTGTTTTTATATTTATTAAAATATAAATTATAGTCTTTTGATAATTACTCCAAATAAATGCAAGGTTCTTAGTGAATATCTCAATATAAAGTGAAAAATAAAACCAAGTAAATGAAACGTAAAGCTTAAAATGGAGAACATAGCAAAATGTAGGTTATTTAATTTAATTTTTACACTTTCCATAGACAATACTTGGACTTTGGAGAGTATTTTTTTCAAAACTTTTTATTCCACTTGCATTGAGTCTATGACATCGGGTCTATGAATACCGCGATTCGCTAACAAAATACCGTTTTTTTACAGCTTCTTATTTTCCATTGACTCGATTATCAACATAAATGTTAATAATCGAGTCATTAAAAAAGAATAATATTATCAAATTTTACATATTTGCTTTCCTGGATGTTATTTCTTTGAAAAACAATTATTTATTAACATTTCAGTAAAATGTACTTACATTATTTACGACAACCACGACACAATTTTACTATTTTAGAGTTAATTTATTTGTTGTATAATATATTGTAAATGTAAATGCTATATTTACACAGCGTACCCTACGTTATTATTAATTATTGCTACATAAGTATTTTTGTGTATGCAAGCTATTAAATCTTACCAAATAAAGTTTAAGGTTGGTACTGCGCATCATGTTAACCACATTTTTCCTAAAGGTAATAATGTAGGTACGTAGCCCATCATAAACAGGTCGGCGGTTAGCTTTAGGCAGTTTCAGCCCTAAATCAAGTTCCGAATTTGGCCACGTATCAAAAGATCCTCGAGCTTTTGACAACCACGTCAAAATAGCAACGCGTTGAGATGAGAGCACGTAAAATCGTGGTCTCGGCGCCGGGCTACGGTTTCGTCCTTTAATCTGTCATATAGTCGTGACCGTGGCGTGTTGGTCAATTTTTGCTTTGTCATCACTTTATAATGTGACCGGTCATTTCATTAAATGTCACTTCATAGTTGAGCTAAACGCATGATTATTTCACGATATGGTCAAACATTGCAGATCATATATTATTGTAATTAGTTACGTTGTCCACCAGTAGTGTCTAGTTTCTTAATATGTTCCTGCATTGCTATTCTGAAAAGTTTATTTGCGAAATCACTTCTGAATCCGCAGTGAAATCACGTGAAATTAAAGTTACGTATTCTTAAATGAAGTGAGTCGATGTAAATCATAACAAGACACAATTCAGCACTGCACTACTACCATAGAGCAATGTCACTTGGGTTCTCGGAACTCTTCTTCTGTTCTCGGAACACTTGGCCTTGATCTTGACATAAGAATAACGAAACTTGTACAGGCGAGATGAGAAGCGAAGTGAGTGTGACTTTCGAAATGATTTACCATTTACAGAATAGCACTGCAGTTTTCTACTGCAATATGCTTTTGAAGAAAAAGCATATTTTGTAGTAGCCATTTTTCGCAGAATCTGTTCAAATTCTTTAAAAAAAGGTTTGTCACATCATTGCGTAGTACAAAAACCCGCACGGATCTTGAGCGCTGACTTCTGCTTGTGCAGAAATGAAATATCGGGTCTCTTTAATGGTATGAAGACAGACGCGGGGGCGGGGAGTGCAATCCTTGTACAGTGATTGGCTCACCGATGTGTACGATGCGCAAAGCGATGTCAAAGTCAAAAGTTTTTATTTCACATAGGCCTACATGGGCACTTATAAAACGTCAGAAGCTAGTGCACGGTTCCAAATTGGTCGTTTCCAATGGAGAAGAACCGGAAATAAACTCCATGGTTCCTCTTTTAAAAAAGTGGTTGTATACAATATTTTCATATTACAGTATTATTAGACATTATGATCTCCGCTTTTTCGCCGAGCGCTCAAGATTCGTGCCGCTATCTGTACTTGTCTGCCTGGGAGCCTTATTTGTTGAACTCTCGACTCATACCGAATATCAACCCGTTTTGTTTTACGTAACTAACGATATATTTCTTCATTTTTTTCTCTCTACTGTATTATTTTGTTCAAATATAAATAAAAGTCACATTTATATTGTATAAAGTTATTATGTAAATATAGCATTCAGCATGACTTTATTTGACCTATTACAATAATTTGTCTTTGCTAAAAATAGTTAAAAGCTTTTCAGACACCATAAACGAAACCAGTTCATATTTCGAAGTTGGGGTCTTAATATCCATTGGTCAATAAAAGAGACTACTTACCTACAGGAATTATTATGATTCCATAATAATTCCTGTAGGTAAGTAGTAGATAGTTTTGTGTTGCCATATGATTCGGTTAAAAGAATGATAATGTTGCCATATACAAATTATACTGTTCTATATCTGCTATACCAATAAGGTTGTGACAAAAAAAATGGACTCTAAAAGGCCTTTTTAGAATATTATCTGTCTGTATACTTATTTGCTTCTTATTATTGGCCAATGGACTTGTTAGGACGCCCAAAGCGAGTCTTCCCATTTACTTTTCAAACACAATTCAATGAGCACAAATCCTATTCAACCAATATCATAGAATTCCACTATAAAGTAAATATTACATATTGAAAAAAAAAAATATTCACACTGTATTTAACTTTATAGTAAACATTCTTCCTTATAATTTTCAAGTTGTGATCTGTGGTGCACTTTAAAAAAAAAAACTTAATTCAAACTTGAATAACAATCTATAAAAAAAATCATAAACAATAGACAAAAATAAAGCAAAAGCAAATGTATACAGTCCCCCTACGATGACATGTCAAGGCAAATAATAATACACTGTGAAAAGAGATAGCGCTGTTCATACAGTATAGCTCCGTCTCCCTCTCACAGCGGAATTTCAAAGAAGGGGGAACTTGTTACCTATAAAAATGGTATTATTAGTAACACCACGATCACATCTTAAAAACCGGGACACTGTACTTCAAAGTCTCTCACTGCTGACGTGTTTTGATCAGTTGCCTCCAAGGGCTTGGCCTCGGCCCCAGTTGTGTCCGCCGAAGACTGTGCCGCCGGGCCTCGTGGGCACCCGAGCTTGAGGTGCTGTGCCGAAGCCTCCGACGTACCTCGTGTCGGGGAATATTTGTCTTCTGGAGATGACGAATGAAATGCATAATTAGATAAATGGCGAATTGATAGATGGTACCCAGTAGTAGTGTCAACCGACTCAATAGACATAATTTTATAAGGTAGGTATTGTTTTTATATCAGAGATAATTTGTGTTTTATTTCAAAAAAAAATTAAACAAAACAAGATTTTTTAAGCAATAAATAATTCCTGTTATTTCACTCAAGATAGTGAAAGATGCTATACTTGGTTTATTTATGAAAAGATTAAACAAAAGTGCAGATATGTCCATGTTCTGAGCTCTTAAATTCTTTAGGTCTTGAGTTCAAACCCTGCCAGGCAAATTACTTTGTGCAATTTATTTTTTATTACCACTACTCTCAAAACAGTGAAGAAAAACATTGTGAGGAAACGGGCATGTCCTAGAACCTAAAACTCAAAGACATGCGACATTCACCAACTCGCATTGGGCCCGCGTGGGGGATTACGGCCCATTCCCTCTCCTAGAGATGAGGCTTGAGTCTCAGCAGTGGGAACTTTATAAGGCTGATTATGTTATGCTGTAATGGTGAGTTCAGATACATTTTTTGTAGTATTCATATAAAATGTATATCTTATACCTGATGCGTTTAGCTTACTACTACGGCGGCTAAAGCATTCATGAATCAATTTGCTTTAATCCTGGTCAGAAGAAACTCACGCGAGTTCTTTATTTATATCTTTCACTTCATCATAGTCCTGACCCTGCGCCTCGGAAAGCACTTAAAGCCGCTAGTCTCTGTTATCATTTGTAGATCTTTGACAGTCGTTATAGCTAGTCAGACGCCAAAAAGTCTGACCATCAATCTATCCAAGGAGTTTCGTGTTGCCCAGTAACTGGGATGTGGAAGTCTGATAGGCAGTCGCTCCATGTTAAAACACGGGTATTCAGCCGCATCCGGTTAAACCAACCCCAAGCTAGTTGACAAAAGACTAGGCAGACGATGATTTCATCACAGTCAGAAAGACTAGGCAGACGATGACTTTATCACAGCAGATAGACTAGGCAGACAATGACTTCATTATAGTCAGAAAAACTAGGCAGACAATGAATTCACTCACAGTCAGAATAAAGAGCATTTCCAGCTGATCACGAAATCCTCCGCTGGTAGTCAATTTACTTGAAATAGGTAATCACATATGTGAGTGAAAGTTCAATTAGATATGACTTAAGTTATTGTATTATACTTACATGAAGTTAGGTGGCGTGAGAAGGGCTGGGCCGCCGAACTCCTGAGGGTATTTGAACAGCAGGAAGAACGCAAGGTGACCGATGAGGATACCGATCAGCTCCATCACTCCCCTGCAATCAAGGTTCAATTATTAGTTCTAACTTAACATTTTTAGTCTATGGGAGCATTATCGAGTCAAGGAACTGGTAACCGTGGAAATACGGACATTCCGCTTGATTGAACCGGATAAATGATTATTTCAAAACACTCCTAATTCTGAACATTCATGTCTAACTATAGTAAAAATGTTGAGTTCAGCGCCATCTAACGAGATTATGGTCCCGTTCGAGCCAAGCAGTTTGAACTTTGTTCCAAGCCAAAATATCCTCCTCTTTGCGTCGTATTCCTCAATGCTGTGGGACGTGAGATATTCCCCAATCTTTTTCTGTCTGCCTCTGGCGGTGTGAAGGCCAATATACTGTAGAATCAAGAGCAGTGCGGATCTGGTCAGACCAACGTATTGGGCAGCGCCTACGAGGCTTTTTCCTATCTACTTTACCGGTGAGTAACAAGTACGATGAACCTTTCGAGGTTGCCACCGTCTTTCCTTGCAATGTGACGGAAATATTGTAGAATCTTGCGAAAACACTCTGACGAGAACCGTGAGGAGATTTTGAGTTCTCGTAATACGATACGTTGGTTTGCTGTAATGCTTCCCAGGGATGTCCCTTGCAGAGCATCCTTCTCCAGCACCATTTATCTCAAAGACGTCAAGGCATTTGCGGTCAGATTACAGCGGCCAAGTCTCAGCGCTATACGAAAAGATCGAGAAGACGAGAGTCCGTAGTCAACGAAAATTTAAATAAGATAAAAGTTTGAATAACTTACCCGCCGCTAATAACGAGGTTGAACGCGAGCAGTACCCATGGAAGGTACATCGCCTTGAAGCGTGTGCCGAACCAGAACGAAACGATAACGTCCTTGTTGAGCTGGCACCACACATACAGAACTGAGAGCACCATTGGGTCCATGAGGATCTAGAAGTAAAAGGATAATAGATATTTAGGAGAATGATTTCTTATAGTATCCTGACATCAATGATTAATTAATTGTGGTTTTTTTTTTCAGTTCATCCAATGATTTCTCTCACCCTAGAGGGAGCGGGAGAGCGTGTCAGACTTTTACTGACTAAAAGCACACCTGTTGACGGCGAGCGATTGCTCGTCGTCCACAAGCCCGAGTCTACGGTGGCTGGCAGTCAGGGTCAGGGTCTTAGCAATAAATTATGGTTATTGCCATATATTTTGTTTAAGTCTTTTTTTAGCACTGACTGGGACAATAAAGGCTAGTTACAGTCACCATTAGAGTCAGAGGTTAACAAGATACACTTAATCTTATTTCCAAACTAGTAATCTGCCTCAGCTTCGCAAGAGAAACCTTTGAAATTCTCGACTTTACTATAATATATTCTATTACATCTAAACTTTCTTTATGAATCTCTCTGTCTATATGAAAACTGTATGAATATCAGTTCAGTAGTTTTCGAGTTTATCGCAGACAGATGACAAATGTTGTGAGGGACTTTGTTAAATTATATTATAAGGAAAGATAAAAATACTCACCGGCAAACTAACAAGCAGTCCAATGATCACACAGCATGCCCAGTTGAACAGCAACATATAGAAGTAGTCTGCCGGCTTGCCTGCAAACATGCCCGTCTCCAGCCTCTGTGAGTAGTTGTAGAGGAAGTAACAGTTGATCAGGAAGTGGAATCCTGTGCTCGGACTTATTGGGTAGAAGAATAACGCTGTCAGTGGTCGCCATATCTGGAAATTGAAAAAAATAAGTTTTTGCAGCAGGATTTGACACACATTTTGATACTGGGGTGTATTACAGGAAAAAAAATAAGTTTATTATATTGGTCAAGCCATCTTTGAGTTTTAGCAAGACTAATAAACAACAATTAATTTTTATGTATTTAGAAATTCAAGTAGGGATTATAATTATGTATAAGAAGAGAGTGAATGGAATAAGTGCACTATTTTCAGCATTCAATGAGATGTCATTGAGACTGCCTCGCTACTGCAATGCATCAGAGATGTTTGTGAAGGTTTACGGATGGACAGGTTTCAAATGATTGTTTGCAATAAGTGCTTAGCTGCTCAGGAGCGTGAAAGATGCGACTATCTCTCATGCTCCTGAGCAGCTAACCACTTTTACAGCATCCATTGTAAAATTTAAAACAATAAAAGTTTAACTGGTACACACTAGATAATAAGTTATTCAAATCTAAGATACTAACACCGTATGGATCCTTTTGTGTCCGAAATAAAATCTATTCTATTAGTACAATGTTGTCAATCATTTAAAACCAAATGAAACATTATTTCTTTATCAGTCTCTAACATTTTATGAGCTCGTGATAGCAGTCAGTGGCATTTAAATATTTATGTTTATTGCTATGAGATGCAATCTGTATGGTTGTAACATAACACATAGGTTTGGCAGATTTTACTTCTTAAAATACTAGATTTTCTCCCACATAGTAGAGGATACAATTAGAAACAACCTGGTATTTATTTTAAAAGCATTTCATATGAAATTTAAACCTAACTAGCTTTTACCCGCGGCTTTGCTCACGTCAACTGACTGCTCTATTCTGCTCTACCCAACTCTACCCTACTCCACCCTAATCGACTCGACTCTACTCTACCCTACCCTACCCTACTACCAATGTTTTAATTTTTTTTCTTTGATAAGACCCTTCTGACAATAACAAATACAACAAAAAAAAATTGTGAAATCGGTTTGTGACCAAGAGAAATAGGGATTCATATTTATAATATGGATTAGATTCATAATAGAAAGACAATGAGAGAGCAAACGCCGGCGTTCGCTTGGCATCCAATAAACAGACCCATCTGTTTTGATTGAAGGTCATTTCTAATTGGAATCTTACACTAATAGGAACTATTTATTTGTCTAGGATGAGAAGTAATTTATGTAGGGAATAGGAAAAGCATAGGATTACGTATTCAATTACTAATTAATTTTCACTGATGTTGCCTGTCTGTGAAAAGTAATTTGTAACTGCAGTTGGTAACTTCCATAAACTACTTTATGATATCATAAAACAAACAATTTCGTTTTCAAAAATATTAGTTCACATTTACATTGACAAGGCCAAATAATGTAGTTGTAGGTATTCAGTATTCTAATTATGATGTTGAGAACCTTTGTAGTACATGTTATGGGCTAAACTATTATTGGATTTCTGGGATAAATTCTATTCTCTTCTATTTTAGATAAGGGTATTATTATCTTTAGATAATGTTTTAATGGGAATAGAGCTAAATGATTTATTTAGCTTGATTACTGAAATTCGGTTTATTCATGATGCAATGGAAAATCCTTGGAATAATCTAATAAGTTTGTAGGAATAGATAGAAGCTTGGAGTTTTGATTTGTACCCGTTTGAACCTTGTCTCCTATTCTATGGGACTTGAAACAGGACCTGACGAAATTTCAGCGTTCTATAGGTATATATCTCTGCCCGAATCTTTAGAAAAAACAGGCGCGATGTTATGTTAAAAACTACGATAAACAAAATAATAAATCAAAATTTCTTACCTGGAACTTGTTAAATATGTGATAAAAATCGAGAACTAAGTAGTTATAGTTAAGCAGTCCGAACCGGCCTAATATACTAAACACCATCGTCAGAGTCAACCAGTGCCGAGTGAAAAACGGCACACTATTGTACCAATCCCTAAATTCAGACATTTTTTGTGTTTTTGGCTTATTTCTAGTATGTAAACACAAACAACTGGGTCACGAAAGAAACAGGTTACAAGGAGTTTGCACAAAACGTAGACAACAACATTCAGCGATCGTTTGACCATAAATAGACCCTAATGATGAAATTATTAACATTAAATTGTAGGTACACGTGTACTAAGAGAATTAGTCGAGAATAATCAACCAACAAGAGGATGATTTTGTTGATTTTGACAGTTTATTTTCGGTGTTGCAATTGCAGCTGTGACCACGCTGTGAGTTACGACAAAAGTGATAATATCGCGAATCCAACCAACGCGCAACGTCACAATTATTACTCTATAGCTTTTGTATAATGTGACTGCTAAATTCGGTCGGATTCGCGATATAATCACTTTTATCGCAATTCGGAACGCTGGGTTTAGTTAGTTTAGAGTAGGTCAATGGTTTAGAGCTACTAGAATCTAAACCACTACCGTAACGTGGTATCTTTTTAATGTTTTTTTTAAAATTCTACACTAAAAAATTTTGTAGCACGATTTCACGATGTAATAGATCATATTCAGAACTATTATTAATATGTATTCAGTATTAATTTAGAATCATTGAAACAGTCGCGATCTCGATAAAATGGAGCTGAGAATTTTATTGTATTTTGGCTACCTTAGCGAAGTTTGCCGAGAAGGCTGACTCGATACATTTGGTACCAAATACTACAATAACAATAAAATATGTTGCACCCACATTCTAATTGTAAACCAATGAAGTGTTCATACGATGACCTTAAAAGACTTAGTTTCCAGGCCAAAACCATAAATAAATAAAAAGCGACAGAAAGCTGTAGTGATGTACCGAGTCGCTGGTTTTGTGGATCGAGTCAACTCGAGTCAGGTTATACGGTATTCGAATCATGACTTGATTCCACCATTCGATCCCAGTACTCGAGTTCTATGTGTGGATTTCAGATGTTGACTCGAGTCTCAGACTCGAGACCAGGACTCGAGTCCAGCAGTCGAGTCCAGGACTCGAGTCCTGGAATCGAGTCTTGCGTACTCGAATTAAAATAAATTTGTACTCGAGTCAGCGAGTCCACAGCAGGTATCAAGTCTGACTCGAGTCAAGCCGTACTCGGCACATCACTAGACAGCTGACAGCGATATTTCATGAAATATCGCCTATGATTTTACGCCTGCTTTTCCTGAAAATCTTTGTTTTGAAATCAACAGTGAATTTCAGGCAAAATGAGAGTTATTCTGAATAGATTAATAAGTGCTACTAATCTACCTTTAAGACGGTATGTAGTACGTTTTAGTTCCAGTGATAGTAAACCAGCTGAAAAGGAACAAAAGGAAAAAGAACCGGAGAAAATAGAAGTAGTGAAAAGGAGTAAGGTTACAAATTGATATTGCTTTAGTGATATTATTAAAAATATTAATTGTAAAAACTAATTGTGCAATAAAATTTACTGCTTACCTGATACTTCTTACATCTGCAGACTATTAAATTTTATTTTCCAGTTGCACTTCATTGCAAAAAGTCTAAAATACCTTCAAAGATCTCACTTCCGAAATATATGAAGAAATCTACATATATAATTAATTATTTTTCTATTAAAATTAAAAAAAAAGTACCCACATGTCAGTAAATTTTAAAAAATTACTTTCAGATATTGTAGTTGAAAAATTTGGACCAATTATGACACTAAACATAGACCGCCAATCGTCACGTAACAGCCTGGATATTCCTACTCTCAGAGAAATGACAGCAGCCATTGAAGCATTTGATAATGATACAGAAGCTAAAGTTCTGGTATTTAACGGAGAAGGTGGAACATTCTGTTCAGGGTTCAACATGTATGAAATAGGCAAGGAGGGATACCAAAACATAAAAGATGCTGCGGTAAGAAAACAGTTACTCACTAAGCTTATTTTACTGAGGACTTAATAAAAAGTTTATGACCTATGAAATGTGTTACGAATAGCGCGAACTGATGCTCGAGAGTGGTAGATTACATTATTCCACACAAGAACTACATATAGCATTATCCGAGCACCGAAAGGTAAATTGTCATGAACTTCAACATCTGGATTTTTATGTGTAATTAAGAAGCTGTTTAGTGTGTATTTGACCACTTTGCGCACAGGATTGTATAAAAGATTTTTTAGGTTATTTGCCATAGCGGTTAACTGTGTTTACACAACTGTGATTTGTTACAAACTGAGGGAATAACTGGATTATTTGATAGTTGTGTACATTATCAGTTTTGTTGCCATCAGCTCAAATGTGTATTTCAGTTGTTATCTTTTTTTTTATCAGCTGCTGTGAGCAACCATTAGTGATTTGTGATAACAAATTCATTTATTTTAGTATGATGTGTGTGTATAATAAGGCTGATAAACAATGCAATTTGGCATATTTTTGAAAATTATTTAACACCTGCTTTTCCCATAACTTCGATCCCATAGTTTATCAATCAGAAACAATGTGTTTTTCTAGCATAAAAACTACTTAAGGGTCAAGTAGGTTGTATGTATGTCAGACTGGTGTCCACAACTCCGTGTCCAAAATGCGGGTAAAACTGTACTATACCGGACAACGAAATAGTGGGTTTTTTGGGGAGGGGGGGGGGGGGAGGGGGGGTGTCTCCACCCCCCCAAACCCCCTCCCAAATCTAGGAAACATATACTTTTGGAGATATTCAAGATTCAAATTTTGAGGTTAGGAATCACAAAATCGTACATTTTACGCATTTTTGGGGCAGATTTGGGGGTTTTAGGAAGGAGAATCACCCTAAACCCATTGAACTATACACCGTAGCTATACACAGTAGCAATTGTATACTTTCAAGTATTTAAAAATGAAAAAAACAAAATTTGTTCTCGGGGAGCGCTCTACTATTGTCTACAAATATTTGTGCACTGAAATATAGTCTTCTGGGTGGTTTAAAAAAAAAATAACCCTAACCTAACCAGTGGGTGGTAGCAATTGTATACTTTCATATATTTAGATTGAAAAGAAAAGTTTTCTGGGTGGTTTAAAAAAAAATAACCCTAACCTAACCAGTGGGTGGTAGCAATTGTATACTTTCATGTAAACTAAGTAATAAGAGCTTGATAAATTGAACACTAAAATTATAATAAACTATTTATTAAGTAGTAACATATATTTTACTTTTTTCAAATATTATTAATTTAGCATTGGACAAGCTAAATTCACTTAGATGATGTATAATATGTCATTTGGCTATATTACTCGTCATTTGGCTATATTATTCGTCATTTTTAATGCAAATAAAAGAAAATTTGCGTTTTGGAAATACTCATTGTGGCTGTATGAACTAATACCTTTGTCATAATATTACAAACAAAGTAAAAAGTGAACGAAATCTGTCAAAATGGCGTCAAATATTACGAAAAATTATCGATTTTAATTATTTTTTTTCTCAAAAACTATATGTTTCCTAACATTGAGACTTTGCGTAATTACTTTTTAGACATATACCTTTCCAATATAAAATTATGAGCGTAAAACTCGTTGTCCGGTATAGTACAGTTTAGCCAAAAATTTGCAGGTTTCTGCAGTACTTTGCCCTGTATTCAGCAACAACTAGGCAGCTTAGAAACAAATGGATTGCTGTCTCGTCCTCCATGCATGCTCTGCAGAATGGACTAATTCTCATATGATTTGACCATTACTTTACCATTTTATGGACTTAAAAAGAGTGTTTAACCTTCAGAGTATGTTTCCATTCAAATAAAAAAATGGATTCAATATTAAAAAACTCCGTAATTAAATTCCACAGATGCGTCTCGAACGTCGTCCTCTTTGCGACAAGATCACGATAGCGGCGGTGTCCGGGTACGCAGTGGCTGAGGGCTTCGAGCTCGCCCTCTCGTGTGATTTGCGGGTCATCGAGGATACGGCAGTCTTAGGCTGTCTTGGGAGGAGGTTTGGTAAGGCAGCATTTCCACCTGCAATCAGCTCGCAATCAAGTTGCTTCACAATGCGGTATACCGAGGCATAATTTGTTCATTGGCTTGATCATGTCCTGCAATGTAAATAAACTTCCTTTCAAAAGAAAGAAAACAACTATTAAAAATAAGTGCTAGACTCATTTTTAATAGTTGTATTGGTTGTGGTGAGTTTCGTGACTTAAAAAAGTATAGTAAAATAATACCATTATTTGACGGGTAGTACAACTGACCCTACAAAGACCCATTTCAGTGCAACTTACTTCTAGTAAAATATTTGAGAAACTTATTTTAGAACAATTACAAAGATTTTTTAATAGAGACAAATTGTTACATACTAAGCAATTCGGTTTTACAAGGGGTCTTCACTCAACTCACCACAACCAATACAACTATTAAAAATAAGTGCTAGACTCATTTTTAATAGTTGTATTGGTTGTGGTGAGTTTCGTGACTTAAAAAAGTATAGTAAAATAATACCATTATTTAACGGGTAGTACAACTGACCCTACAAAGACCCATTTCAGTGCAACTTACTTCTAGTAAAATATTTGAGAAACTTATTTTAGAACAATTACAAAGATTTTTTAATAGAGACAAATTGTTACATACTAAGCAATTCGGTTTTACAAGGGGTCGTTCTATAACCGAGTGTTGAACTTTTAGGACACATCTATAATGCGAGCTTTTTGTATGAAAAGACAAATGCGATTGTCTTTTCATACAAAAAGGTCTGGGCATTTTTTGTGATTTGTCCAAGGCTTTCGATTGTGTTCTCCATGAAACTTTAATCAGGAAATCCCACCGTTACGGGATCCGGAACTCCTCTCTGGATCTTCTTACTTCTAATCTGAGTGATAGGATTCAGAGAGTTGACGTAAACGGGATAAGATCACCCGGGTCTGTAGTAAAGATCGGTGTCCCCCAGGGCTCAATTCTTGTCCCATTTTTATTTCTAATTTATATAAATGATTTACTTTACCTGGCATATGATAACCATGATATAGTGTTGTTTGCAGACCACACTTCACTTTTGTTTAAGCTTAAAACGTCAGCAGCCGGTTACTGATGATATAAATATCGCTCTTTCTAAAATAGTACACTGGTTTAATGTCAATAACCTGCTAAAACTCTAAAAATAACTAAATGTATTTAGTTTACGATACCTCATGTTAGCCAAGTGCAAACTAGTGTACAAATAAAAGGTAAAGAGTTGAGTCCTGATGATACTACAGTGTTTTTGGGCATAACTCTACCCGTTTCATCCCCTTGGAGGGTGAATTTTGAAAAATCTTCTCTTAGTGCTCACCTACGTCATAAAAGGTAACCTTGTGCAAAATTTATTGTTCCTAGTCCCAGTATAGTTTCGGCTGTGCATTGATTATGTCAGTCAGTCAGTTTCTTCTTTTCTTCTAGTCAGTTTCTTCTAGATAAACGGTACAAAACCATAAATTTATGATGGCTTAATAGATCAGTAGTAGAGTTTGAATATTAATATTAACTTGCAGGAGTCCCCCAGTCTATTTTCGGCGCCCGCAAGCTGACGTCCCTCATAGGGCTGTCTCCTGCGCTGGACCTGCTCATCACTGGGCGCCTGATCTCAGGGGTAGACGCCAACCGGTTGGGACTGGCGTGCAAACTTACTTCTACGGGCACCGGTAAGGGAACTGTTGATTCTATGAATAATAAAGAAGAAAATTATCTCAAGGAAACATACTCCTGGGAAAAAAGTATCCTATGTGCATGGTGTGTGGTGTAACAGTGTAATAAATATCAACCAATTTGGTTCAGCCGTTTGAGCGTGAAGGAGTAACAAACATAGACACACACAAATACATACACAATTTCGCCTGTATACATATTTTTTTTTTTTTTTTTTTTTTTTTTTTTTTTTTTTTTTTTTTTTTTTTTTTTTTTTTACAATTATCACACAACGCCGTCTTGTCCCAAACTAAGCAGAGCTTGTGTTTTGGGTACTAGACAACTGATAAACATACTTATATATTTCTAAATACATACATATATAGATAAATTACACCCAGACACAGAACAAATGATCGTGCTCATCACACAAACATTTGTCCTGGGTGGGAATCGAACCCACGACCTCCGGCATAGCAGTCAGGGCCACTAACCACTAGACCATCAGGTCAGTCAAATATTATTAATGTCATAGGCTCAGATCTGTGTGTAGTCCTCCAAAAGAAACAAACTGGATTAAATTACAGACTCGTAAACATACATCTGCCAATAGCCCTACATGTTGTTGAAATAATTAACAATACATAGGGCAAATATACATTAGTGAAACGTAGCGAGTTAATAACTATTAGGCCAGATCAAACTTTATGGCGGCACCATTCGTTACTACTGAATAACTGCCCCACTCCTCACCCCCGCTGTCACATATATAATTTGCTAAGCGATTCACCTTGTGTTCCTAGTCGTCTTTAAGTTTAAGTTATAGTAATCTTAAGGAGGAGCGGAGCACTTGCCGAGCTTAAATTACACGAATATGAGCTCGGCTCGTGCTCGGTTCCTCTAGAGTCGGTCCACACTACACGAATATGAGCTCGGCTCGTGCTCGGTTCCTCTAGAGTCGGTCCACACTACACGAATATGAGCTCAGCTCGTGCTCGGTTCCTCTAGAGTCGGTCCACACTACACGAATATGAGCTCGGCTCGTGCTCGGTTCCTCTAGAGTCGGTCCACACTACATGTATATGAGGTCAGCTCGTGCTCGGCTCCTCTAGCGTAGACCCATCTTTAACCATCATCATTTTAGTTAAATATTTTTCCTAAACACAATCAATATGTTTAAATTTTTCATTACAGCTCTAGGCGAATCAATAAAGCTAGCCAAATCTCTAGTGAAGTTCCCTGAAAACGCCTTGATAATGGACAAAATGGCCGCAATCAACTCGCAGCTGAACCCCAACAGCGACGACAGTATGAGAGACGAAGCTATCATGTCTAGTCTGCTCGGAAACGCGATAGAAGACATGAAGGAGGGTGTCAAGAAGTTCCAAGCAGGTTGGTAGAATGTGTATACTCTTCGTTGTTTTCCTTAGATCCTAACTGCAATTTTATTTAAGATGACTGTTCCAAGAGTAGCCAGTTGTTTTTATTTTATTTTTTTATTTTGTCAGTTTGACACTGACCTGCAAAATCTGTTCAGTAAAATATGATTTGCGACTGTAAAAAATATGGCTTTAATGAGTTATCTATACATATAATAAATCAGTAAAATTGTGGACCGTATTAATTGGCGCAAAAACTACTGAACCAATCCTGTTCAAATTTTGCATAAACTACTGCGAGCACTAAGAAAGGATTTTCCAAAATTCACTCCCTAAGGGGATGAAGCGGGGGTCCAAAGTTTGAATAGAGAAAACTACTTTCACGCGAGCGAAGCCGCGGGCAGAAGCTAGTAATAAATAAATAAACAATTTGGTTTTATGTATGAAAGTTATGAAACACACAACCTACCTATATTTATTACGGTCAATGTTTCGGAAATGGTCCCATTGTAATAATTGATTAGTTATGAATTGGCTTCAAATGTGTCAGTATTGTATAGCTGCATTTCAAGAACACGTCATATGACCTGCGCCTTAGATTACATGACCTCTTTTTTATTGACATTGTCTATTTCTTTAATATCCAGGTATAGGCAAACACGGCAAGTTCTACAAGCTAACAGAAGTACCGCTAAAAGACTGGGAGTTAGAAGAAACAGTCGATGAAGTGAATATCAAAGTTAAAGAAAACCATGCAGAGAAAAAGGAGACCTAGGTTTACATGTTATACAGGGTTCGATTCAATTAATCAGCGAATTTATTCAGACTTGAAGGATATCTAATGACCATGTCGGCGGGATATTGCGAACACAGTAAGTTTATAATAAATCTCTATTACCTGAAAATGTCAGAATGGTCTATCATTGATTGTTAATAATTAAAACATAATTGTTGATTTTGACAAGTTTAGTAATCTACTAATATAATGGCGTCATTATGACTTTCCAATGGTCAACCACTGACATTCCATTGAAAGAAGTGTCTTATAATGGTAATCTCGTACATATTGACAAATTAATTTCTGACGCAATCTGTTAAAATTTTGACAGTTCCTTTGATCAGTGACCTACCATTAGAACGTCATTGTGCAGTCATTGCTTTTAATTTGTTGCGAGACAGCTCGATATTGTCATTCTACCACAATTCTATTACGAGACCATTGACCGATCAATGATCGATCATTATGAATTAACAGATTACGAAGTTTTATCAAAATGACAATGGGATCGTGTTGGCGAATTTATAAAATTAACAGACTTGGGCCCCTGGTTATATCATTATGAAATCTGAGCTCGGAAATTGTGATAGGACAAATCTTGATTAAAAATAACTCGTTTATTATTCTGGACTAGGCTGGGCTAACTTTTTATTGTGGTCTTATGTAGAGAGAATGCTATACTCAATCTGTCATCTGTTTAGGTAATTAACTAAATGTAAACAATCTTGACATCATGTTTTTTTATCTAAAAGTTGTCTAAAAATTTTACCTAAAATTGTTTACAATTTGTTATTTACATAAACCGATGTTTGGTAATTAACTAAATTTAAATAATTTTGATACGTCCTTTATACGATTTTTTTTTAATAACATCAAAATTGTTTACGTTTACGGCCGATTTCACCAATAAAACTAATCGCGTTTTAATGTTTGGCTCGCATAATCGCGTTTAGCCGCTGTCACTAGTGTCACTTGTCTGTATTTTTCTTATGTTGTATTTTTACAAGTGACAAACAAATAGAGTATAGAACAAGTAGAGCGAGCTATGAAGTTGGAATTCGCTATCATATATCCATAGTCGTTATTCGTTATCTACAACATAAAATAACTAGCATAACATAGCTTTATAAAATTTCTTGTGTTACTAACAATATATGGACTTTTGTCTGAAATAAATGTCATATTATAATTATTACAACAGACTTAGACAAATGAGTTTTTTGTTTGTGTTTCCATCAAACGTTAAGTACAAAATGTATGGCCATGACATCACCTGTGGAGAAGTCACGTGGCAGCATAGTTTCTCTGGACTCGTTTTTGCACACGTGGCGCCCCTGTGTCAATGATACGACTGTTATGGTGATAGCTACGCCCCTGGGTGCAACTGACTACACGGTCAATGGTTGCTGGTAGTAACTTGAGAATAAGGCTTTATTTTTGTTTTTAAGGTCTTTAGATATCGATATTACGCCTGCGGAGTGTCGTTGGTTAATTTTATTAATCTTGTAGAGGAAAAGACTTGTTGTTCCTTTTGTAAGATATTTAAGTTTGAAATAAGTATAATACTAGTCATTTACTAAGCTGTTTTGTTGTCTAAACATTCAAATTAAATATATGGTTGTGCTGACTTTGTGTTTTATTGTTTTACTTAACCTTTTTTTGGGAAATCACTTAATGTCTTCTCCGGCACTAGGGTGAAGCGAGAGGGCGTGTCAGACTTTTCCTGACTACAACCCACATACAGTACGCACCGTTGGTTGACGACACGGGCTCTGTCCTTACCGAACGGCTGGACGACGAGCTACCTATTACTCGTCGTCCATAAGCTCGCGTGGTAGCCGGGGATCGCCCTGCGACTGCCAGCAGGCCAGCACCCGGGGCGTCTCCTTCTCTCCTGGTGCGTGAGGATATCTGTTCCCTCACGGTTGCGGCCATCTCCTTCGCTAGCATTACTGCTTCGCAGTAGGCTGATGCGAGAGATCGCTGCCGCAGATCGCCTCCACGAAGACACGGCGGTGCTGCGCCCAAGCGGGGCACACCTCCACTGTGTCCTACGGGCGGTTTGCGCAATGATGGCACCCGAGCATTTCTTCTGCCTGCCATGTCCGGTGAAGACCTGCATCAAGCGAGGACGCCGTGGCGCCTTGTTACCCATGTTGACAACGTGGTGGGCAAAGGCCTCTCCCGTGACTTTTATACGTAAATTTACGTATTACATATATTTAGCTTCAGCAGTTATTGTGCAGTGATGATAGTTGTAATCTAAGGAGGTACTAGTTCATCGCATTGAAACGGCTTTCAGTACAATTAAGGAGGAAATGCGGCTTCGTACAACAGCTGTCGAAATACGAAACAGATGTCGGACCTGCATTCGCAACAGAGGTCACCAATTTGAGCAGGATTTGTAAAAATTATGAAATAAATGTTAAAAATGCAATTTAATTATTTTTCATTTCTGGTGAAACCCACGAAAAGAAAGATACAAGACAGATTTTACCTTATAAGAGTGAGATAACATTTTTAATAGGTTTTTAGGTATCATTTAAGCAAAAATATTTTTTAAAGCATAATTTTGAATAAATATTAGTTTTATGTGAATCGAATCACAATTCTAGCGAATTCACAAAGTTATAAAAAGATTTTTATGACTTGTGGCCACATCCCTAGCAAGAGGATAAACTAGAGAATTTTTGAGGGAGTTGGAAGATTCCGGTCGCTTTTGTTTTTTTTTTATAGCCACGTAAATAGCTGAAACATGGACAGCTTTAATTTAAGTCCAAAACTTTGCGAGTAAATAAAAAAAAAACTAACTATCTAATGTCACTAATTTAAAAAAAAAGTACTCTAATACACATCTAAATAAAATTTAAATTCAGAGTCTACGAGTTATATATTTTTATAAATTTGTATTTTAATGAAAAATTTTGGTCTTATTTTCATAAAACAATGGAAAGTCGATGCAAAAAATCCACAGAGCATGAGAAGTGTTTGTGGGTTTAAAAGGATAGCAGATTACCCCTCCCGTCAACCATTTCAATTTGGCACACGATGCATCAAACACCCTGTATAAGTTGAAGTTTGAGGTAAAGTGTTCGGACTATCGCGAGCGGTGATCGATGTTGAGTCAAAAAGGAAAAAAAAAACAAATAATAAAAAAATTCAAAACGACAGCTTTATAAAAAAAAAAATGAACTAAAAAAACAAGATATTAATGATACTGAAGAGAAAGTAGTTGGCATTTACTCACTAATTAAACACGAAAACAGGGACCTACAGTTTATCGATGAAATCTTTCCAAGGACAAAAACCGTACTCATCTGTGTGGCACCAATTCAATCGCATCAGAACTCTCTGCGGAGGATTTTCTTCGGAATATCGTGAGCCACTTCGTAACTGTGACCAACTTGGGTACACATACTCAACTTTTAAATAATCTTTACTATTATCCGTCCACCTTTGGAACACAAACTTGCCGCCAATCGGGTTTGTCTCGAATTGATTTGGTAAGTCCATCGATTCAAAACCCAATGAAGTTGCAAGAGAGTCCATATTGTAATCGTGACCAACCAATAATATTAACTTGGGCATATCGTCGTAATTCTTAAATACTCTAGTTAAATACTCCACTAATGGTGCTGCCACGTCCTTAGCTGCCGTTGTGAACAGTATATTATGGTTTTGCCGCAATATTTCAGTCAATAGCTTCCAATCTTCCAGTGTCGTTATTTTTCCCCAAGAAATGTCTTGTATGGGCTTGCCGTCATAGTAATTCATCACAAATGAATCCACAGACCTACTCCCGATGAACAACGGTCCATCTATCGACAGTTCTTTGCCAACTTTATACGAAATCGTGTTATATGGTCCTGTCAAATCGCATATTCCGTCCCGCCTGCAAACATCTGATCCTTCAATATCCAATATTTTATTTAATTTTGAAAGTGATGCCTGCAGTTTATAATTATTTTGTAACTTTCTGGTTATTTCTTCAAGCACCATATTTTTATATGCTTCAGTGGTGTTGTGTATGACAGTTGAAAAAAGTGGATCCGATTTTGTAGTGTTTTTGTGGTGTACAGGGATGTCGCAACTCTTGAACACAGAGTCAATAAAAGCTCTAGCGGTGGCCTTGGTTCTGCTTTTTGTGTTGGCGTATACATACACTGCATCTTCCTCAGGGCAGCCTTCAGAAAGAAACTGTTCCCTTTTAAACCATTCTGAGAAATATTCGCCCATGTACCCTTCTAGCTGTGCGCCCTTCGGAGTCAAGAGTCCCCGCAGGCCATCTAGTGGGGGCCAGGCCTTCGATGAATATCTATGAAGACTTTTACCCACCGGATACCGAATATTATGCCGACTGAATATAAAGACTTGTTTCAGTGACAAGTTGTTCGCGACAAAGCCTTTACACAACACGACCAACAACATCAAAGAAACTGATTTCGACACCATTTTATTTATATTTTATCACTATTGCCAACTCTGTGTTTAATACGCAATATTCGTTTTTTTTAATAGATACAACTCTGTACAAGTCTATTGGTAAAAGAAGACTAGTTTTCTTTTATATATTTCGTACGGTACGGCAATGCTGTTTTTAAGAACCTTGACATTTTACACATTATTCGTCCGGTGATAGCTAACCAGTTCAACTGGCTCATTATAGTTGACAAAAAATAAAAGACCCTTTTTGACATTTGTATTTTGACCACCTACTAGCGTCTTGTCCGGTGTAGTGTAGCTTCTACTAAAATAGCTACTAATACACCGGACCCCTAATTATTATTTTATTGTTTCTTTCAGTTTCGTTCCAAGTTATATTCTAGGGTTTTTCTCAAATGTCAAAAGGGGCCTTTTATTTTTTAACAAGTTTAGAAGATGAGTGTTGACGTATGTCATTAGCCGAACGGTGACCTCTGCTGTTCATCAATGACAGGTCCTAAGTACCAGCTATCTCCACCCAGTCGTTAGTCCACCTTATTGAGCCTACCAATGGATCAAAACTTATGTCAGACACTTTAAAGCTCAAAAAAAAAATGACCTTTACTTATTTTTACATGTCTGATTTTTAAATATTTTATTGAGGTAACTATTACAAATTTTTGAGGGTACCAGGCCACGAGGAAGGTCGCCTATGAGGTGGACTGACCAGATTAAAGCGGCAGTAAGTGGCTCATCATCACTGCACGAATGCACGAGGAAGGCGGCCATCAGAGAGGACTGGCGGCGCGTTGTGAAGCTTGCCACCAACACCTGAAGTGATGACCACGACCACTCTGTCAAGAGTGATATCGACAAGGAAGAAGAAGAAAAATTACAAATTTATATTTCAGTAGTCAGGCTAATTGTAGTGACCAAACATCCCCTAAACTAAAGACACCTAAACCAAAGTCCCCTCTTTGAGGCGTGGTTGGAAAGACCTCATCTTTCCAACCACGCCCCAAAGAGGGGACTTACCGTTATAATTGTAGCGTGCCCGTCTGACAGCTCTGGGATCTTGGTCTATAAGGTGGTGATGATTGAACGAGGAATTTGAGCTATTATTACTCTTTATAACTAAGCGTGCGAAATGTTAAATAGTTTGCACCAATATCCACTAGTTTTACTACTTAGATTTGGTGTTAAACGAGTTTAAAGATCGGTCCAATTTTGTCGATCGTTAGAATACCTATGTCAGTATTAAAATATATCTACAGTTATTTTTTAAGTAGGTACATATTTAGCGGTTGAGTATTTTATTTGCTAAAATAGGTGTTTATTTTCCAAACTAAGCACAGGGTTTATTATTATTTCGAACTAAAAATAATTAGGGCACCATTTTCTATTAATAATCTAATAGAAAATGGTGCCCTAGTAATTTTCCTCGCCTCCTCTATTTCTATCTATTCCTATCTCAGACCAACAATAAACAGGTCTGAGATTTCAATGCTTTTTTTTCTTTTTCTTAACTCGGCAGTCTCGTAAGTATCGATTTCGGTCGCTAAGTAGTGAGGGCCCAGTGATTAAGGCACCCGCTTCTCATGCATGAGGTTGCGAGTTCGAAACCGAGCATGTACCAATGTGAATTTATCAACTCATAATAGGGTATTACACTTATTTTTGAAAAGTGTCTCAATTATATTCTATTGTGCTTATAAACCACTAAAATAAAACATAAAATTTTTATTCAGTCGCTAAGTACCCTAAAAATGCATTTAAAATTTATATTTTCTAATTTTGCGCATAATTTGATGAAAATGCAGAACGCAGTGGATACCTTATTTACTCCGTGGTCGTGACATCAGTAGCACAGTATAAATATGGAACAGTACAGAAACTAAGCCTAGTTGATAAAATAATTACCTACGCTCCATTGAAGCAATAGGGTTGTCACTTTTATTATTTTTGATATTGTTTGTTTTTATAAAAAAAAAATGAGTTCTGTAGTGATCAATCAATCGAATTGAAATAATTAGTTTACAAATAAAATTTAAATAGGTAATCTCATGGCGTCGGTCGCATCGATTAACCTCGGCAAAAGACTATAGTTTAAAATACAGGTAACAGTTTAATATTGACACATAACAACTTGTATACCTATCTTTATCTTGCCATTACGGCGTAACCTTTTACAAGTTTTGGTGGGAACGTACATAGACTATACACTATGAACAGAGGGAACGTAGGTGAGCCGCGGTTGGACGAAGACGTTTCGTACAAGATCGGCCATTATAACTTGACGGTTCTGAACTCGGCTCTGCGAACTTTCGCGCATGTACACTCGTAAAAAAAAGTGTTATTGGAATTCATTTTTTTTTAAACCGAAATTCGAGTATAAATTTCCTGATACAGAGACCAAGTACAAATAAAATAAATATCAAAACGGTATGAGACAAAAAGCTAAAAAAAAAATGTACCTAATGAATTAAAAATTCACTCACCTTTCGATAGTAACAAATTTTTGTCACAATCACACACAATATTATTTACAGTTTGATAAACTTTTTATTATTTAATCACTTTCGCTGAGGGGGGAAATCCCTAGCATAAAGTCATCTGCCCCTTGCGTACTTTGTGAGGTACTCGGTATAGGTTCGTCATCGTCATCATAATTGTCGTCGCTCTCACTTTCAGATTCATTTTCTGAGTCTGATCCTGTATTAATGACGAATTGTTCCGTCATTTCATCAATTATATGATCGAATAAACACAAACAAAAAACTTAACACTAAACAAAAAACTTAACAAGAAAATAATAACAACTAACAACGATCAACGAAAACTTTTGTAACCGCCCGTACTCAAGATAGAGATAGTGACACGAACACGACACCAATGCTAACGTGTGACTGAGACACAATACCGCGTCCCGAGCATTACCGAATATGCACGAAGTTTTACGGAGTAAACAAAAAGGGATGTCCAATATGCGTATCTGAGGGTGTTGTTTAATCGATTATTTTTCAAATCGATTGAAATCCAATTATAAAAATATATTTGATTAAATTTTATAAGGAGGTTTAAAATATTCTCAAACAGTCGTTATTGTAGTAGTCGTTTATAAATAACTGATATTTAACTAAATCATGTCTTTCAACCAAGAAAATAAAATTTTATTCGTTTTTTTTTTCATTAAAGTCGAAATCTCGTTTACTAACGACAACATTCACTATGTTTGTAAATCTATTCCGTTCAATATCTCATAGAAACAAAAATTAATAAATTCCAAATCGATAATAATCGATTACGATATTTGATTGAATAAAGGGTCGATTGTGTTTACATAGAGTCAATCTCTAGCCTAGACCTCCGCCCCGCGCACGTCGCCTCATGCCACCATTTTGTTCCTAAAAAACGTTCGTGCGCAGCCTTCTGCGCGAAGTTCAGGGCCGTCAAGATATAACGGCCGATCTGTACGCGCCCTACGGAGTGGGCGCGCGGTACTCGCAGCAGGAGGCGCGCGGGCAGACCTAGACTCATGAGCGGTGGTTTTGGGGTGTTTGCCACGTATTTTCGGTTTGAACCATACTGCGTTCAACCCGAAAATGTGTTTGATAGGTACCTATATTTAAAAAAAAACATTATTTACATAAAACAATACCTTTATTCATCATAAATTACAAATTAGTTACCGAGAAAAAACTTTTTACAAAAAAAAAATAAATAAACAACCACTAAGAAAACACTAAAAGAATCAAAATAACTTTAATTTCGGAAGTCGGTGTTTCTCGGTATTGTTTGTTTCGTATTTCCGACTTCCAAAATTAAAGTTATTTTGATCCTTTTAGTGTTTTTTTAGTGAAGTCGGTTATTTTTATTTTTTTGTATTTTTTATTTCACACTTTTTAGTTGCGATGCGCTTATAACCAGAGTGCCTATTTTTCATGACAATTCGAATTAACCCAAACATTGCTAGGTTACATTGTTTTAATATGAAGGTCCTAAATCTAGCTTCCACCTTCCGGCTCCATCATCAGATCAGTTGGATAGTACCTTATAACCAAAGTGCATCTCATGACAATTCTAATAAGCCCAAACACAGGGCTAGGATACATTGATTAATTACGGAGTTTCGTGCCTACCTTCCGGCTCCATCATCAGATCAATTCGATAGTACCTCATAGCCAAAGTGCATCTCATGACAATTCTAATAAGCCCAAACACGTCTAGGATACATTGATTAATTACGGAGTTCCAGTGCCTACCTTCCGGTTCCATTATCATCATCAGTTCACTTCGATGATACCATTTTTAAAATAACTATTCAGAACCATTTATTTAATGTATTGTCGTAGTCGCTTAACTATCTTCTTTATGATATCTATGTGAGTATGATGTTCCGTCTTCAGCAGTACCACTGCATCAAATGTTACTTTTTGACTGTAAATGCCTAAGTTCTCAATGAAAATACCAAAATCAGCAATAAATAATCAATAATGTTTGAGGAGTTCTCTCGATTCCAATCGGAAAGAATATCCTATAAGAGGAAAAAAAATTAGAAAATCGGTCCATAAACGACGGAGTTCTGAAGTAACATACATTAAAAAAAAACCTAATTGATAACCTCCTCCTTTTTTTAAGTCGGTTAAAAATACTTTCGTCTGCTACAACACGTTCGAAACTCTTTATTATTTAATTTTATAATGTAGAAAATTCTCATTCTTGTGAACAGTTTTTTTTTTAAATAAACTATCAGGAAACAAAGACAAGGTACTATAAAACTGATTTTGTCGAATTCTTTGTAAATTAATTCAGCTACTTTGCAGTTTATGTGTTCTCTTTTAAAGCAATCATCAATTTATTAAGAGTGCCATTTTTATAAAGATCGCGGAAGTAAACTTTAACCTTTAACGTGACCGTGACCACTCGTCTTGACGCAGCACGCACTACTGATAGGCGTCCAGTACACGGTCATGCAAGCGTCAGTCAAAACCATAAATCATGAATGAAGTTCATTCATTATCAGTCAAGCTTCATTCATGATTGATGGTTTTGATTGACGCTTGCATGACCGTGTAATGGGCCCCTTAGGAGTTTCGTCGATGCGTATGTTTGTGCGAGTGTGCCGTTTCGAACATTTGTAGGCAGTTTCCGTACTGTTCCATTTATCTTTACTGTGTCAGCAGACTGTGTAAAGAAATGCGCTGATATTCATTCAGTATGGCTGATCGGTTGACAGTTGACAGCTGTCACTTTAGTTTACACAGCCGAATGACGTAATAACATGGTGGCTACTATTTCATGGTGATGAAGAACACATAAAAAATCTGAAAAATTTGCATTGAATTTTAAAATGTATTTTGTTGTTTTATGAGCCAAAACTAACACTTGCCGACTGCTTTTTACGTTATCATAAAAATATATGTATTTTTAGATTTTTTCTCTTATACAGTAAAATACTCTATTATGTATTTTTCTGCACCTTGCCTCGGAAAGTACGTATGCAATTTCTGTACTTGTACCATTTCTTATTCTGTGACAGTCGTTACAGGTAGTCAGACGCCAGAAAGTCTGATCAACAGTCTATTCAAGGTTTGAAGGTATGTAGAACAGAGAGTAAAGTCCTGCAAACCTCCGTTGAAAAGGAAGGATCCTCCGGCCAGACGGGTGTTATATCTGGTGGGCAACTGCCCGATAGATGATATCGGCCTATTGTTCGATCTATATGTTCTAATCGTGCGGAGAACTTTAATTGCGCGATGCAGGATTAGTTCTTATGACAACATCTATGGCAGATGTCGCTACAAAGGAATATCGTGTTGCACAGTAACTGGATTGTGAAGGTCTGATAGGCAATCGATCCATGTAAAACACGGGTATGCAGTTGTATCCGGTTAGACTACTCCTAGCTAGTTGGGAAAAGAATATAGGGAGATGATGAATTAAGTAGGCAAACTTTTATGTCCTCAAATGTATTGTTAAGTTAATTTAATTCGTCCAAACGGTAAAAGTTATTCATTAAACCGGTATTACTAAGACCACTTTTAATTATATTTTTTTTATTAAGATAATTCACGATTTACACTTTACAAAACATGTATCTAAAGTTTATTCACGAAATCATTCCATGGACAAAAGCCGAGCTCGTCCGTGTTACACCAGTTTAAGCGCATCACAACTCTTTGCGGAGGACTCTCCAAAGAATATTTTGATCCATTTCTTAACTGTGACCAACTTGGGTACACGTATTCCACTTTCAAATATTCATTTTCACTATCTGTCCACCTTTGAAACACAAACTTGCCTCCGATCGGGTATGTTTCGTATTGATTTACCATGTCAATGGATTTGAAACCCAAAGCATTTGCAACAGAGTTCATGTTAGTGTCATGGCCAACTAATAACATTAACTTTGGCATTTCGTCATATTCCTTAAACGTTTTAGTTAAATACTTCACTAATGGCGCTGACGTATCTTCAGCTACTGTTGTGTATCTTATGTATTGATTTTGTCGATTCATTTCAGTAATCAAATTCCATTTTTCTGGTGTTGTTATTTGTCCCCATGCTATGTCTTGTATCGGCATGCCGTCGTAGTAGTTCATTATAAATGCGTTTACAACTGCGTGAGATAAACTAAACCGTCCTTTGATCATCACTGTTTTGCCGACCTTATACAATACTGTGTCATTAGCTTCAGTCAAGTCACATAGTCCTTCCTGCTTGCAAATTTGTGAACCCTCGATTTCTAATATTTTATTTAATTCCGAATATACTGTCATTAGTTTAGAATTATTTCTCAATTTTCTATTTGTTTCTTCCAGAACCTTTTCTACATACGCTTCTGTGGTATTGAATATAAGAAAGTCAAAAAGGGGATCCGACTTTGTAGTGTTTTTGTGATGTACAGTCATGTTACAATCTTTGAACGCTGAGTCGACGAAAGCTCTCGCGGTCGCCATAGTTCTGCTTTTTGTGTTGGCGTAAACATACACTGTAGCTTCGTCGGGGCATCCTTCAGGAAGAAAGTGTTCCTTTTTGAACCATTCTGAGAAATATTCGCCCAGGTATCCTTCTAGCTGTGCTCCTCTAGGAGTTAAGAGGTCCGGCGCGCCAGCCTGTGGAGGCCAGGGCTTTGAGGAATATCTATGAAGTTCGTCACCCGCAGGATACTTTATGTTATGACGACTCAATATTAGGACTTGCTTTAGTTTCAAGTTGTTCGCGGAAAAGCCTTTACACAACACAATTAATATTAAACAAATTGCTTTTTCTAACATTTTTTAAATGTTACCGTCAGTTTTAATGCAAGAACTAAAAATATTATTTTTTTATGCATTAATTCGAATAGATCTAGAGAAGTGTGATGATGGAACACGACTACATTATTTGGTATAGGGCACGGTGCACGGAAACCGGTTTTAACAGTGACGTGTCATATTTTTTAGTGATGTGCCGAGTCGCTGTTTTTGTGGATCGAGTCAACTCGAGTCAGTTTATACGGTATTCGAATCATGACTCGATCCCAATACTCGAGTTCTATGTGTGGTGTTCGAATGTTGACTCGAGTCCCAGACTCGAGACCAGGACTCGTGTCCAGCATTCGAGTCCATGACTCGGGTCTAGAAATTCGAGTCCAGAAGTGTAGTCTAGAAATTCAAATCCAGAAGATTTTTTTATTTATTTATTTATTTAGTCTTCATGCAACATAAATTACAAAGGCGGACTTAATGCCTGAGGCCTTCTCTACCAGTCAACCTAGGGTGGTGAAGAGAATATGGTAGGTGCATAAAAAGAAAATGTTATACGAAAAATAAGAGTAGAAAAAAAAAAAGTATACTTATAATTAAAATATACATACATATATATTTAATATAATATATATACATATATATTAATATAAAGTAACGAAAGAAGTATTGAGACGATTCTGCTATTAATGGAGCAAATGATTCCGCAACCTCCGTTTAAATGCATATCGACTTTCGAAGATTCCCTTATAGATACTTTTTAGAACAAAAAGGAAAACTTCAGACAGCATGTAGTTTAGGGTAATGACACTACGATAAATAAATGAACCAGTTTTATTGTAATCAAATATTTCTAAAGATTATATTTAAAAAAAAAACATAGAACATACTAAGGAGGTATCTAGAAACTGGAAATGAGATCAAGTTTTATTACAAATCAAAAACAGATCCTTATTCGTGTAATTGTACGCTTATAAAAAAATACAGGGTCAAACTTATGTTAGCGCCATTTCATTTCTTAAGTAAACACAGATCGAGTACGAGCGTGTAAACTTAACTCGAATGCAAGACTCGAGTCAGCTGGACTCGCATAATAAAATTGAGTCAGCGAGTTTAGAATCGATTATTTCTGACTCGAGTCCTGGAATCGAGTCTTGCGTACTCGAGTCCTGGAATCGAGCCTTGCGTACTCGAGTCTAGCGTACTCGAGTCCTCGAATCGACTCTTGTGTACTCGAATCAAAATAAAATTTGTACTCGAGTCAGCGAGTCCACAGCAGGAATCGAGTCTGACTTGAGTCAAGCCGTACTCGGCACATCACTAATATTTTTTGTGTTGACTTTGGGGCCGACCATGAACTTTTCATTCATATTGCAGGAAAGTTTTGTTTTAATCTTCAAGTAATATTACTTCACTTTGTACCATGAGCCTAATCGTTCAATCGTTCGTTACGGTTTACAAAAACTACACTGGCCTTCTAATCTTAGTACTTTTAAAATTTTAATTTATTCTATGAAGTTGAGAGTTTTGAAATTACAAAATATCTAAGCAAATTCTTTGAAGCTATACTTACTAAGTTACATTTTTAACTTTTAAAACGCTAAAAAGCAAAAGATTTGGCATTTTGAACTGAGGGTTCTCTTATTTGCTGCTTCCTTTCGATAGGTACGACTTCCTAGAGGCTTTTCTTCAAGGTTTTTCCACAGCCACGTCACTATAAATAGTTGCTATAGTAAACAGTTTTGCTTTTATAGCCCGTGGTCAGGAAGATGGTGATTAACGCCTCCGTGCCTTGTACAACGCGTAAAGCTGTTGATCCCGCACCTGATCTTTCTCCGGTCATGTTGGATGCCAACCCACCGGATGATGAGTAAAGGAACAGAGGATGATAGTGGATGGGGGATGTGGGATAAGTGGATGGTAACCCGCAAATTATAAATTTTCTTAAATTTTATGCAATTTTCAGGACAGTGTTAGGGCCTATGTTCATCAAAATATGATTTTTACACCACCTGCTCGGTAATGCCCCTTTATATGGCATACAACCATCACTTAAAGCAAGTCATTCTGTCCCTAGGGAGATAATGTAGTATGAGCGATCACTATGGAATGAGAAAATTTGAAAAATTAGGTCTCAGACCAATAAAAAAGGTTTTTTTTTGGTCTGAGCATTACGTGAATTAAAATGTACATGCTTCAAAGGAGTTTATTCAAAAATCGAACTGACCACATAAAAAAATAAAATGTGGTTACTGACAAGTCTCTAAAAAAAAGTAGATAAGTAATGAAAGAGCGGAGCGTTATAGCAAATTAAAACTATAGAATCTTACTTTGTTTGTTCGAAAAATATATTCGTTAATTAAGTCGTGTTAATAAAATGTAATCGCGAAACATATCGAGTGATAGTTAAAGTTAACTTGTAAATAATACTTATATTTCTCTACTAAGTATATTATATCTCACAGATGGTGTAAAAAGTAGAGTATCCAACTCGGGGATAAAGCTGTTTTTGTCTTAACATAGTCGGCCTTATAATGTTCCCACTGTTGGGACTCAGGCCTCCTCTCTAGGAGAGGGAATGGGCCGTAATCTAACACGCAGGCCCAGTGCGGGTTGGTGGATGTCTTCGAATTTTTGGTTCTAGGACATGCTGGTTTCCTCACGATGTTTTCTTTTACCGTTTTGAAAGAACCTACAACTCGTAAGTCGGGGCCGTTACAACTCGGCCACCACTGCTCCTTGTCTTGGGTGACTTGAATTCTTCACTTCACTCAGGTTTCTATATTAACTCCCTCGCAATGCTCGGAAGTTAATTATATAAGTCTTAAAACATAGCAACTTTCGTTTCATTCAGAATTCATCAGGCCGCCCGCGACATAAGACACTGCTTTATCCCCTAGTCCAACGGCAGTTTTGAACATCAATCGTTTTCTTTTAGGCACTGCAGGAAACGCCTGTGCTATAAATGTTCCTCTAAACGTTTCGTCGTGATTGCCAGTATAAAATAAGCAGGCGTGTAAATATAGATTTTTTATTTTCAAAATTACTTTGGAACCTTTTGCCGCATCTGATTATGATTTTGGTACGTTCGAGCACATTGCCAGAAAATTGTTGCGCTAGTGTTAAGTATGCAACTTAGATAGTAAGTAATTTGCTCAAATCAAAAATATACCCGTCATTCTGATATCAGGCTGGCGGCTCACTAAGTTTTTAAATAACTCGTTTTATAAAAGCACATTGCTTTCATGTCTATAGAATCAGTTTTCTGATATTCTTGTGAGTGTCTTCCTGATATTCACGAGATTTCGAGTGCTGTGAGGCCGCATGTACACGTTAAAAAAATTCGCCGGTCCTGTGTAAGAATTCGTGTCGTTTCTACACACGAACTGCGTACACTGCTTTGGCGCTGACAAAAAAAGTCTTGTCTGAGCTAGACAGGACGCGTGAAGTTGCTATGGTGCGGTAGGGAGGCGGGGTAGGTTAGGAGGTGCCACCTTAAATTTTCGTATCTAGACCCGACAAAATTCTTATCGTGTACATGATGAATTGGTCCTATCTGCCGCAGACACCGTGAAATTTCTTAGTGTGTACAAGCACCCTGATTGGTCAATTCACGGTCTGCTCTTTTTCACTCTGCAAAGCTTCGCATCAGTGGAGACGCACCTTAACAGTGTCACTAACGACCATACAGCCTATAGCCGCCTAATAACAGGAGCGTAAAGTTGTCAATGAATAATTGTAAGAACCACCATTTAAAAAAATGTCGATACTTTCGTGATTTATGTAAACCAATTTAATCCCTAGTGTGCCGTAATGACCTTGGCAGGGCCAATAAGAATGCTGTACCCCGCTTTCTCATACCTCAGCTAATTGACAGAATTGCTTTAGTGCATTAGATCAAGCATGAGACGTCTATGGGCTGTATGGTCGTTGAGTGTTACTGATGTATTTATTTTACTAAATCAGGTAAAAAGTAAAACACCAAATACAAATAGCAGAATTTTATTATATATAAACAGTAAACCTAAGCGTCAGCATTGCCCTTCTCCGCGGCGTACTTGTAGTGCAGGTCGGAGCAGTCCTCGTTGGAGATGTTGACCCAGCCCGTCTCGCTGATGTGGTACACGCGCACGATGCCGCCCGAGTACGCGTCGCGGTGCGTCGCGTGGTAGATGGCGCGCCGCCCGAGCTCTGGAAATATAGATGAAGATTATCGTAGGGCATAAGGACCTTAAGGTAAAAGTGCCAGGGCAGCCCGCGTCGTGGGCTTGCAGACGAGCAATGAGTAGTTCAACGTCCGGCCAGACAGAGCCTGAGTTTTAGATAAAACCCGATTCAACCCGACATTTGTGGCGCCACATATGAACTACTTCTTGCATAGCGAAATTTGAACATATACAACAACCCAAATCATGTAGCGGGCAGTTGCAACGGATGTTTGCGGGACTTTACGTTTTGTTCCGCGTAACTAAACATACCATAAAAAATGGAAGGAAAATTACCTTGCGCATCCTTATCAGACAGGTCCCAGCTGTACCCGCTGTCCAGCACACCGAACGCGTACACTGACCCCGAGCCCACGGAGAACACCTTGCCGGGCGTGCGCGTGCCTTCGGAATCCACGTAATACAGCTGAGCTCCCTGGAAAAATATTATAGCATGTTTACAAAGTAGACGTGATACGTATGTGATACTAGCTTTTACCCGCGGCTTCGCCCGCGTACATAAAATATAGCCATGTCACTCAGGACTAAATCAGCTTTCTTTCGGTGAAAAAATTTTTGCAATCTGACCAGTAGTTTCAGAGATTACCTCCTACAAACAAAACAAAACAAACATTACCTCTTTTTCATATTAGTGTAGATAAACTAGTGCGTGACTGCGACCGCAAATGATGGTAAGCAGTGATGCAATCGTTGATGGTGAAGCGCACTAGTTTATTAAGACCCTATTCACTCTAGCCTTGAAGACACCTATCCTATATGTCCTTCGATGTACGTGGTATAAACGATGAGGCGAAACGCTAAGTCCGAACTGTAAAGGTGTCAACAATGCAACATACTGCTTTGGGACATGTCTGCTTACAACAATTTCCACAACAATCTGTTGAAGCTGCTTTTTTTATTTTTTTTATTTGATATAAACCAGTGCTTGACTGCGATCCCACCTGGTGTTAAGCAGTGATGCTTCCTCATAATCATCATTTCAGCCGAAAGACATCCACAGCTGGACATAGGTTTCCCCCAAGTGTCGCTACAACTACTGGTCTTGTGCGTTTCGCATTCATCTGATCCCGAGACCTTCACCAGGTCATCTGTCTACCTTGTGGGAAACTTTCCAACGATTGCTTGAATTATTACAAAACTTTTATTGTTTTATGTCCTATACCTTTGGCTAGTTTGTCCCACTGCTGGGCAAACGCCTCCTTTATGTTACTATTAAACTTATTTATTTTGTACTAGCTGTCGCCTCGCGGTTTCACCCTCGTCTTTAGTTACTGTTACGCTCCAACTTTGCACTTTGTGGTAGATCTAAGATGTTAGTGGCAGGCTACAGATTGATGTTATTGTCATTTAGGAATTTGGATAGGAGTTGGACAACTTTAGGAGAGAAATTCGTCAATAGGGAATGGAAGTTAGTAGGAAGGGGTATTTTAATTTTGGAAAGCATTTGGTACAAGTAACTATAGACGATATTCAGAAGCCAGAAAATCTGACACCATCTTGCCAAATTGTGTCACTCGGAGCTTGTCCACAAGGGCGAATTCGCCGCGAATCCATACGCGCATTAGCGAGATACTAGGCGCTAATACATCGCGTCCACAAGCATCGCGCAAAATACTCGCATAAATCGCGTGCACTTTAAAAAATATTATTATAACTCACCCTCTTATCAACCCCCGCCAGCATCATCCCCATGCTCAGTCCCATGCCCTTGTAGTTGTACACCATGTTAGCCATCAGCTTGCTGGCCGCGGCCACTGAGATGCGCTCCCTGTTGCGCAGCTCGTACAGACGGCACTGCTTGGCGAGCACGCGGTCCCAGTACACACAGTCTGCGGCACCTCCGGCTAGTGTGCCTGGGGAGGTGAAGATAAGGATGAGAATATGGTGTAAGTATTAGATTTGTCAACTATCACACAACGCCATCAAGTCCCAAACTAAGCAGAGCTTGTGCTATGAGTACTAGACAACTGATAAACATACTTATATATATACTTCTAAATACATACATATTATTTATAAGTTACACCCAGATACAGAACAAATGATCGTGCTCATCACACAAACATTTTGTCTTAGGTGGCAATCAAACCCATGACCTCCGGCCAGAAGCGTCATCATCATCATCATTTCAGCCGAAAGACGTCCACTGTTGGACATAGGCCTCCCAGAAGGCCAGAAGCGTACCGTGGTCTAATTTAGACGTGGGCGAAAGCGCATCAACGAGGCCTTTTTCTTTCATAAATTCGAAAACGAGACTGACTGTCGCAACCCAGCGCTCCACCACATCGTCACTTACCATTAGGTGAAATAGTGGAATCAATTATAAAAAAAAAAACCTCATTCTCATAGAGCTACGCTACTGCCTGCGGGATAGCTGTCAGGGTTACTCACCACTAGACCAACATGCCAGTAGAATGCTGGAGATGGTTATGATGGTTGCTGGCTAAATTTGTGTTACATCACTCTCACACACTGTTATGATTGCAACCAACTATGGAGTAAATTTCTAAGTATACTTATGTGAATACATATTTCTAGAGGAATTAATTTGGGGGCCAGGGAACCTGTTACTGTGTACAATATATGTATGTTACAAATAAAGTTATTACTATATCTTGTTACTGTATTTTTTATTAAACAAGCACGTAGTAGTCACGATAAGCAGTGATATGGTCGACGATGGACCATGCTTGCTCATGGGCATACCCAGCATTTGCTCAGGAGTGGGGCAAAAATATGGCATCTCTCGTGTCATTTGCCCCGGTACGAATAAATCTCATTTGGCTAATATCAAATGAAATAGCCAGCCAAGCAAACTCTAAAGTTCTAGGTCAAATCTCACCAACTTCAGGGCTTTTCTTCTGACCTTTCATACATCTGTATTCTCGCTTTACTGTATAAAAACGAGAATGCAGGACGACATAAGAGCGAGCTAAGTGAGCTTGAAAATGTATGCGCTCATTTGATAGATTTTTAGACAGTTTAAAAAAAACTGCACCCATCTCAGACATTGTTGCTTGATATTTTTTTTTTAAATATTACTTACTTGGAAGACTTATGCAGAAAAGTTTGTGAATGTAAGTTGGAAGGATGAACAAACAGAGCTTAGATTTTTTTGTTAGTCTTTGGTCTTGGGCAACCTATCCTAGGTTGCCCTGCCCCACCCTAGGTATGCCCATGTGCTTGCCTAGAAGTAACCTATTCACTCCTAAGACCCCTAGATTGTAGCACATACACAGATTCTGGTTTCGCTGCCAGTCTGGAATTCCACTCCTTAGCTGTATACATAATGAATACAGAAAAGACCTTCAGGAATATAGGAACAATTCAAATATTTAAAAAAAAAAACTATAAAAGGAGAAACCGACTGACATATCAACGCACAGCCAAAACTACTAAGACGAGGCATGTGAAATTTTGCACAAGGTTTCCTTATATGATGTAGGCAAGCACTTAGAGAGGAAATTTCAAAATTCACCCTCTAAGGGGATGAAATAGGGGCCCAAAGTTTGTATGGAGAAAGCTACTGGCAGAAGGTAGTATAACATATTTGTATTTAGTACTTTTTTTTAAATGATATCGACGGTTGAAAGGCTAATTGATCTAAGCAACATTTTTTCAAAAAAAACCTGATTCAAACGATGGAGAAAAATTTGCTGATTCCGAATATGTATATAACTCAATATTGTTTAGATAAATTAGCCTTTCAACCGTCGTTATAAACTAGTGCTTATGCATAAGCAGTGATGCAATTGTTAATGGTGAGGCGCACTAGTTTATTAAGAGCCATGAATAGGCTCTTAACAACACCTAAATAATAATACTTTAACAATGATGTTGTAATTTCTCAGTTGCGGATTCAGATTATCATGCCATATCTTTCTAGTTTTTACTCAGCATCATGAAATTTGGTGTTTCAAAATTATTTAAGTAAGCCAGGCTTCAGCAGCCATGGCTACCTTTTCTTGCTTATACTAAAATTAAACTTTTTAACGACTTCTCGCCTTTTGTGTTTAAACTTGGCATTCATTAAGAGGAATGTGAACAAAAACTACCGAGGACTTACCAAGAAGGTAGTCATTGATCTCCACAATCTTCTTCATGGACTGTGAGCCGATGAACTGGCCACCAGTGGCTCGGGAGTCCACAGCCAACAGTACTCCACCCTGAAAGTAGCAACAGATTATAAAGAACTATTTGCTGTAGAATATCTAGTTAGATGACTAGTTACATAAACTATGACCTGTCTGTGAAGAAGAGCATATATTTATATGATAAATAATCATAGTTCTAACAAATAATAAATATGGACTGTCAAAGAATTAGGTGATACTGCAAAACTGGAAGCATTGGAACATTTTCATATTATGGTGGCAAGGTACAATCCACAACCCGCACTGGACCCGCAATTTAGATTACGGCCCATTTCCTGTCCTAGAGAGGAGGCCTAAGACCCAGCAGTGGGAATATTATAAGGCTGATTACTCTATGGTACAGTGGAAAGGTCAATTAGTTCTAAATTAAAGAGAGAATGGCTCTACAAAGTATTAATGACTGTGTTACAAAAGTAATTGTTAAAAATTATGATGATAACATCTATAATTTCTACAGCAACAAACAATGACTTGGTATTTTGAAGTATGGACATAGTAATTACACTATGGGAGCTTTGTGGTAACTGGGACTGTTTATCCTGTTACCAAATTACTTAGCAAAATCTTACCTGGTAGCGGAATCCAAGTGTAGTAGTACCATGGTCAAACTGGATTTTGATTGCTTTGCCAGTTTCATCGTGCTGGTTGAACTGCGCAAGGGTTTCTATAGGCTGTAAATACAATGGTGATACAGTAATTCACAAGTTTTTAGGCGATTATTAAAGTATTTAAACCATTATAACCTTTACTTACGTTAGCAAAAGGCGGCGTCGCCAGTTGAGTGCTGTTTATGAAGTTCTCACTGTATCCGACTATGTCATTTTGGAATGAAGCAAGCGCATCAACGGGTTTCAAGTTAATTTTCTCGTTTAAATTACAATAATCGAGCAAAGCCATTTTTGTTTTGTGATTTCAAATAAACTTTTCTGTGTTCAATGAATGACAAGCGATTTCTTCAAAAACGCCGATTTGTCAAGTTTGACATTTGGCTTGCGTTATTGCAATGTGTAAAATTAATGTTGCCTTTTATTACTATTGCATTTAAAATTATAGCGTTTATTATTAATTATAATTTTTAAATTAAATTTTATTCTATATTGTCATACTTAATGATATCTGTTATTTACGCTTCTTTAATTTTTTTACAACGATGATACACAATTCTAAACAGCGCTCTCTAGTGTACAATGATGAAAAACATGTCAAATAAGAATAAAAATAAGATTATTACTACTCGACAACAGATGTCACTACCATATGCTAAAATTGACCTACTCAATGCCATCTGTTACCGAATAGAAAAAGTATAAAGTTTTTAAAATGTACAAGATTCCAAACTAAAATATATTACCTACAAATACATAGTCGTAGGACCCCATACCTATCAATTTAATCCGAACTCCGACACTGGACGTCAGATCATCGATCGTTAAACCGACCAAGACACACAAATTAGGAATCGTATCTATCTCATAATTCGTTAATGAATAGTTCCGCCGCGAAAAATGATCAGTTGTAAATAAATTCAAAGAATCGTTCAGTCCAAACATTATAAAATTCACCGAATAAGAACTGTGCCTAATAAATAGCGGAGAAGTTAGCAAACCTATCATTACGCTATGAGTCAGGGTTTCGATACGATCTGCTTGTCGATATTATTCGAAGCTTCTCAGTTTAAACTCTGTCATTATATCTAAGATATAGATAGCGTTTGTATAATTTATATATTAGTCATTAGTTGTTGGTCATTTTGGAAAGCTCGCTATCAAGATGTTAAGCTGGAACTACATTAGACCGATGCACACGTGTAACACGCCTGATTTGTATATAGAACGACGTCGCGTTGCGTGAATCTAGTGTAGCTCTACAAGTCTAGTTTCCATAAAAAATGTTTGGAGAGTTGGAGACCGACGCCGATCGGCGTGCGTTTGTGGCCAACGTGTGCGCAGTGGTTCTAGCTTAATTGTCGTGTCGTTTTTACCAGACTACGGAGGAGGGTTATGATTTTGACAGGCTATGCCACTTTATTAGGTACCAACCGTAACTCTTTAATAACGTGTGACTACGGCTTTTCTTTTTGTTCTGTTCTTGTTTCTCCAGTAACCTTGTTTATTTCAGCATCCTGAAAATTTTGTTTCATACTTTTTCAGCGTCGTTTTTTTTTGTCGTAGTCGAGTGTTAGTTTTTTTGCTTTTATACGGATTTATTTAGACTTTAGAGTTTAGCTGTTTGTATTTCATTCGTTTCCAAAGGGAGAACAGCTGTTATGTTGGCAGTTTGTAAGTACCAATAGTACCTATAGCATACAACTGCCAACTTTACGGTAACTATAGCATAAGTACTGCCACGTTGGTTGAGTGGTCACGAGCGCTTTTTACGAGTTTACAGTCCAGAATTGAATTTCCTGATCGGATAAAATATTATAGGAATTTCCCATCTGGAATTTTACAGTGGGTCCTATAATGTTCCCACAGCCGGATCTCAGGCCTGCTCTCCAGGAGAGCGAATGGGTCACCACCACTCAGGCTCAATGCCAATGTTTGTGGAAGTCAAATGTGTGTGTAGTATTAATAAAAAAAGAAATAAATAACACAAACTATAGCGCCTGGCTGGGTTTGAACCCACGACATAAAACTTGTAAGTCGGGTTACCGTTGAGCCACACACACTCTCAATTTTCCCGTGCTACCATTACTCAGGTATCGAGTAGGTAATTCACAGTTTAGAGTTAATGAGAACACAAAATTCTACTCCTAAAAACCTAAAACTCACCTCGTTCAACAATCGTGACTATGGCATATAATTTAAACATTTCAAGGATTAGCCTCTGCCTCCATCCTAAAGTTGAAAGGGCGGTAACAGCTAAAGAAATCATATCTTACAAACATACATTTATCTTAAATCCTAACGAAAATTAGGAGTTTCTCAAAACTGGCGCCATCCAGCATCACCCACATCAAAATGTTTGCGTTAAATATATTCAGAAATCGTGTGGTGAGAGTCACGACTGACGGGCAGACGGGAGACGCACCTAGCGCACTAAATAATGATAGCCCCGAACTTGTACAATGCGTTCCAAATAAGAATAGGATCGATTGCCATGTTGTGACGTCACACCGGAAAGAAACCCCATAGTTACTCTTTAAAAAAAATGATTTTAAAATGTTTGTCATAGGTACTAATATGTCAGTCGTGCGAGTGAGAAAGATGGATGGAGCTCTACACACTATCAGGGGCGTAGCTACCACCGTATCAGCCTATTGATACGGCTGCCCCCAGACGGGGCTCCCAAGCTGCAGGGGCCCCGTGTAAAAGTTCGTAACATGTTATCCATAACCTTCAATTCTCTTATTGATGAGAGATCCGTAGTTAATGAATTACTAAATGATAGGATGTTCCATTTTTATAGCTCGCTGCGTACGTTCTAGCATTTTCTACATGATCTAACTTATTCTCTCTTTTATTTCAGAATACTCCAATAGACGAGGTCATCTTAAATGAAACCTATCCAGTTAGTCTGATCATATCTTTCGAGATCAATTGTGACTCTGTCTCATGTCTCTGTGCTAGTAGTGCCTACATTGTAAAAAGAATACCTCGATAACTTTTGATGTGGGGCCCCTTTGGTACTAGCTACGCCACTGCTCCATCCCTTTAACAGTTCAGTTTAGGCTGTAAAATAGATCACGTTAAGAGCTTGTAGTACGCAGTAGTAGTAGCACTGCAGGACCGTAAATCCAATACTTAACCAAGTTAACTATATACCTACACACGATCGGAGGCTGTATGTACAGAGATGTATTACATTTCTGTTTCACACAATGTTCTTTCGCATCACTACAGACTGGTTTTGAACCAGATAAACTACGTCAACAGTGAACCAGTAGGTAATCTAGAGATGACAGCTCGTTGACACCAAAATTAATTCTTGTTATGACATCCAAGTCGTTAGATTCGGTCTCTCTAAAAATCTATTCATATAAATTAAATTGAAATATATTCTTTTTTACTAAATACATAATATATAATATGAAAGAATATTCAATACATAGAAAAAAAATGCAAATTTTATCATTTTTGTCTCTGTCTGTTTCTTCCGTCTAATCTCTAAAACGACTGGACCGATTTTTAGATAGAACTTTAGCTATTTATATAATAGAAAAAAAATTGAAATTGTGTAGTATAACGAATCAAACGCGAACATAGAAGCGGACTGTAGAATTCTAAATATCTTTTTTGTCATTTTTTATTTTATTTTAAGAGTAATAGAGGATGATTCGAAAGATCTAATGAAAACCTTCTAAGTTCTGAATCTTGCGGGATTTTCAGAGCGGCGTCAGCCGATGATCATGGGGGCTAGAAGAAGAGGATGGGAAAGTATGTAGGTACAGTCGACAGCTTATGAAGCAGTGAAAACTTGTACGTGCTCTTGACTGTACGATAAATAAAACTTGTAAACATAGTAACAGATAGTAACATAGTAAGATGTATTTATTAAGAAATACAATTTTTTTTTTTTTGAAAATTTGACCTTTTCTGTGACAAGTTTACAAATGGTTTACGAATGTGACTACAAACCATCATCATCATCATCATTTCAGCCGAAAGACGTCCATTGCTGGCCATAGGCCTCCCCCAAGTGTCGCCATCAGGTCATCGTCGGTCTCTCGCCACGTCCACCTTGTGCAAGAGAACCAAGGTAACATAAACCGAAGAATCGCCAAATTTAAGTGGCAGTGGGCAGGTCACATTGTTCGTGGAATGATTGGTCGATGGGCCGAAAGGATCTGAAGGCCTCCCACAAGGTGACTACAGATGGTTCTGATGATGATTCAAGCTTTTCAAACTATATTTGAGAGCTGACGAAGTGATGTGAAACATCTACATAATTTTCCCTATTAGCCAAACGCCAAGCCAGCCAGGCTCCTTACACATTAGTGTAACAGGCACCCTATTTCAGGACTAATTAACGCATTCCGCCGGTGCTTGGTTGCAATTCATCAGGTCTCGTGTGCCCGCCGCCTGGACTGAGGTGAGGAGTGTGGGGGGTGTAGTTTGCTTCCCATAGGAAACTGGCGCGACTCGGCCAGTTGTCACGCGACACGCTACGGTTTTCGGTAGTCCGCTATGGTGACTATGGTCAATGTTGGACATGGACTGTTTTTTAAACCGACTTCAAAAAGGAGGAGGTTCTCAATTCGTCGGATTCTTTTATTTTATAAGTAGGTATGTTCTTCGGTTACTCGTATATATTATTATTTATCGTTTATTTCAGGCATATTAACCCATAGCAATATTATAGAATTAAATAAAATTAAAATTAAAATTGTCTTAACATAAAAACAAATAACTAATAATAATATAATGCTTGCTTAATGTGTAATTATATGCGCGTAGAAAATTCTTTTTTGTTTGAAAGAGTATACTTTCCCGGTGGTTCCAGATCTCAAGATCAGAATCTGATGATGGGATCTTGGAGAAATCGAGGGAACTCTTCAAATTTTATACGCACTTTTAATGGTTATATTCTATAAATAATATTAGAAGTGAATAATTATATAGAAAAATTGTAAGAATTAAAAGTATAAGCTAACGGTAGACATTATGACAATAAAAAGGTCATGAGTACAAAGATAAAGTACCTAATGGGCATGAAGTATAAAATAAAATAATACAAGTGTACATTGTTTATTTTATCTATTACGGCACTCTAACGAATAGTTAGCAAAAAAATTTAAAAAAGAATAATCTTATGCATTACAATTATCACAGCGAGTTCTTCACTTAAAGGTGTGCACAGCACTTACAGAAATTAGTAAACTAATATTATTTATAATTTTGAATCAATTGTTCATTCACATTTAATAAATAATAACAAGGTACAAAACGAAAACAAAGACAATAGAATCAATAAAATAACAAATTATAATAAATTAATGAATTAACTAAATTATGTCAGATTGAATTAAATTACATTAGGATCCATTAAATAAATAATGTCAGATTAAATTAAATTATATTAGAATACATTAAAATACTCTAAATTACATTAAATGGCAATAAAATACACTAAATATGAAAATAACACTACAATACCTCCATACTGGAGCCAACCAAATACTGGAAAATCCGCGCTAATAACTATGAAAAACAAAGTGTCAACAATTCTTACATTTTTTTTACCGGTTTTCAAGAACATCATATAACCCCATCGCCTCATGGTGTCCCTAAAGTTAGTGTTAGCGAGTTCACCCTGGGGCTGGTCGTAATGCTACGAATTTGATCGGCATCTTAATGACAGCCATCGGTGACTTGACAATAAGATTGCAGGAACCGACATGAAATGATATCGTTTTCATAGGAATGCTAATGTCATAGAGACTGGCGAGGACCAGGGATCTAGTTATGATAGACCTGTGAGAAGAATAAAGGGGAAAAAAATGGTTTCTAGAAAATAGATTGGCCTGGATAATTACTCGTGAACGAAAAAACTAAAAATGATTATGATTTTGTTAGAATTTAGTAATAAATTCTAACAAAATCATAATCATTTCAACTCAAATACACATGAAACCCAGACCCGAAACAACTATCTGTAGGCCATAGAAATAATAGGGGTTAAAGTATGAAATTACTGTTTTTTAAAACGGGTTGCTTTGAAATGTTATATCTTTGGATTGAATTGAAATTATAAGTTCAAATAAACTTTATATTAAAGGTATAAAAATAGTTTAGTATCGTTTTCATACAAAAATAGTTACAAGTACTGCGCTATTACAGAAAATACAAAACACAAAGAATCCAATAAATACCTAATTTCGGAAAAAAACTAACGTACCTATAATATAAAATAAAAAAATATAAAGTTTATTTGAACTTATAATTCCAAATCAATCCAAAGATTCTTCAAAGCAACCCGCTTTATAAAAAACGGCAATTTCATACTTTAACCCCTAATATATGATCCGTGCAGGATACGAATCGGCGACGCGTAGCGCAACAGTCAATCGCCCAGCCACTGCGCTAAGTCGCTAACCGAATCGTCTTTCTCTATATCTATCACCCTAATATTATAAAGGCGATAGTTTGTGAGTACGTTCGTATGTTTGTTAATTTTTCACGCTCAAACGGCAGAACATATTTGGATCAAATTTGGAACACGGGACGTGCCCTAAAATAGCACGTATAATAATAATATTCCACAACTATCACACAACGTCGTCTAGTCCCAAGCTAAGCAGAGCTTGTGTTATGAATACTAGATAACTGATAAACATTCTTATATATTTCTAAATACATACATATTATACATAAATTACACCCAGACACAGAACAAATGATCGTGCTCATCACACAAACATTTGTCCTGGGTGGGAATCGAACCCACGACCTCCCATCTAAATCGGCCAGTCTAAAATAGATTGACACAAACATAAAAATACAAAAAAAAATGCCTAAAATAAATGTAAATTATTATTATTATATTACAAAATATTTTACTTAAATTAAAAAAAAATCCGTGATAGAAATGATTTTGGTGATTCCAAAATCAAACCCTTCACTTCCTCCCGCTAAGGCCAATGCGAAGACTCCGTCTATCATCTAAATGACATGTAATAAGAGCTAACAGTTCAGTTTATGGTAGACAGGGGTCGAAGGCCTGACAGTTGGCTAAGACAGTGGCAATCAGACATTTAGTGTATGCTGTAGACTACGAGATTTGATTGCTAAATTATTGCATACACTGGCGGCCGAATGAAATGACCCAAACCCAAAGGTTGATTGGAGAAATTGCTTTGTGACGTGAAGTCTAACTCACTCATTTCCATGTAATTTTTTTTTCTTTTTTAGTATTCCGTACCTCACAAGGAAAAATCGGAACCCTTATAGGATCACTTTGTTGTCCGTCCGTCTGTCTGTCTGTCTGTCTGCCTGTCTGTCAAGACCCTTTATCTCCGGAACGCGTGGAGGTTCAATCAAGTTGAAATTAAAACTATATACTCAAGTCTACGGTCCGGCTTGCTACCGGCTTGCTAGAGCAAGCGAGAGAAATGCGAGGGATGTTTGTGAGATAAGATGATGAAACTGGAATGATTCTATCAGAAGATAATAACTGGAAAACAACTGGAATGGAATTTTAGAGAGCAAACCAGTGAATGTGGGTTTAGTGAGAATGATTAGTATGGATGAAGTCAGAATAGCTGAAAATGGAATGAAGAATGGTAAGGCAATTGGTCCAGACGGAATACCAGTTGAAGTGTGGAAGTTGCTGCGAGTGGATGGATGGATGTGGTTAGCTTTGTTCTTCAATAAGTTGTTGCGGGAAGAAGCCATACCTGATGAGTGGTGCAACAGTTCCCTGGTGCCTATCTTTAAAAACAAGGGTGATGTGCTTGAATGCAATAATTATAGAGGAATAAAGCTAATGTCACATACTATGAAAGCCTGGGAGAAAGCTATGAAAGGAGGCGAGTGAAATTTCACAGAACCAATTCGGTTTTATGCCTGGTCGGGATACAGCGGATGCCATTTTTGCTATACGCCAGCTGTGCGAGAAATACTCAATACTCAATACTTTATTGCATTCCATATTATGTACATAGGTGGTATAAAATATAGTCAAGATCAATATGGACCCTGTCGGGCACAGCAAAGTTAGGAGAGAGGATGAAGGCCAAGTAACAATTCATGGAATTAATTATTGTAGGTAGATAATAGATGTATATTATTATGTATGTGTATTGGTAGATTGTGTCCGATTATTTTATTTTTGTTTTTGTCATCTTTATTATTAAATTATGTATGTATATATTTAAATTAGATTGTATATGCATATTATTATTATTATGTCTATTGTATAAGTAATTGTAAATTATGTCAAATATTTTATTTATTTTTATCGTCATTATTAGTAAATTGTTATTATTTAAATTAATTAATTTATGTATATTATTATTATGTTTGTATAAATAAGTTAGGTAAATTTTGTCAGGTATTTTTATTTATTTTTATTGTCGTCATTATTAAATTATATATTCATTTAAGTCAATTATGTATATATACTATTATTATGTCCGTGTATAAGAATTGATAAATTATGTCAGGTACTTTTATTTATTTTTCATCGTCATTATTATTAAATTATTTTATTATTTATCTGGGAATTTATATTTCATTAAATTTTCTATTTTTCATACTATATTATATTTACTATATTTAATAAATGTCATTACAGAATCTTTGGTGAATAATAATATAGAAAAAGAAAAATATTATTTTCCGATCGACTTATCATCTAAGAATTCCTTTACTGAGTAGTATGACTTAGCTTCTAGAAATTCTTTCAATTTATTGATAAATATATTTGTTTTCCTTACTTCTCTAATTTCATTTGGCAGTTTGTTATAAATTTTAGCGGACATTACTAAAGGACTGGTTGAGTGCATTTTTAATCGGGATCGAGGTATGTTTACTTTGTTTCTATTGTGTCGAGAAGTGTATCTTCTTTGTGTTTCTTCACAATTTGTGTAAAAACTGGGTGTTTTCTGACAAATTTACATAACTCTAAGATGTATAAACAGGGAAGTGTGAGTATTTTGTGTTTTTGGAAGTGTGGTTGGCAACTTTCTGTTTGTTCTCTATTGGTTATTATTCGTATTAACTTTTTTTGCAAAATAAATATGGTCTGCGAATCAGTACTGTTACCCCACAGCATGACCCCATAGCTAAGCCATGCTTGGGCATATGCATAGTAAGTAGTAAGTGCAGTTTGCAGGTTGGTAGTTTTTTTTATTTCGCGAAGGGCGTATGAAAATTTTGATAGTTTTGCTCTTATTTTATGTATATGGGACTTCCAGTTTACATGGGTATCTATAGACAAACCAAGGAGAGTAAACTCGTTTACTTGTTCTAATTTTGTATTATTATACATAAAATTTAATTTTAATGGTGGTTTTTGATGGGGATGAAAAGTAAATACAAAGGTGCGCATAAAAACTTGCACATGGTATTCGTTGACCTCGAAAAGGCATATGACCGGGTATCTCGTGAGGTTCTGTGGTGGGCCCTTAAGGAGAAAGGTTTGCCTGGGAAGTATGTGCAGTTGATGCAGTACCCAGGTCCGGTTTACAGTGGGCACCTCTGGCAGCTTCAATTTGGCTGTCAGCTTACATCAAGGGTCGGCTCTCAGCCCTTACCTCTTCCTGATGATAATGGACGCTCTGACGTCGGACATTCAGGAAGAGACTCCCTGGTGTATGCTGTTTGCCGATGACATTGTGTTGGTTGCCAAGAGTGGCCTAGAGGTCCAGAACAGATTGGAGGTGTGGTGGCACAGACTGGAGAGAGTTGGCCTGAAATTGAGTAGAACCAAAATGGAATATTTGTTCTGCGATTTCGGCGGTCTCTCTAATCCAGTGCCATTAGCTCTCGCTGGAACGCCCATACCGATCTGCTCCGACTTTCGGTACCTCGTATCACTCGTCCAAGGGGATGGTGAGGTAGATCGGGACGTAACACATCGGATCAACGCAGGATGGATGAAATGGCGACAGGTCACGGGAACAACTTGTGACCCACGGATGCCGCTCAAGTTGAAGGGTAAAATCTACAAGTCCGTGATAAGACCTGTCATACTGTATGGATCAGAATGTTGGGCTGTGAAAAAGACGGATGAAAAAAGATTGCACGTAGTTGAGATGAGAATGTTAAGATGGATGTGTGGTGTGACGAGAATGGATAAAGTGAGAAATGAGTATATTAGGGGAAGTTTGAAAGTGACGCCAGTGACTGAAAAATTGAAAGGGAATCGTTTGTCTTGGTATGGGCATGTGAAGAGGAGGGATGAAGCTCATTTTACTAAAAGAGTTATGAGTTTACATGTGGATGGATGGAGAGGGAGAGGAAGACCAAAGAAAAGATGGATGGATTGTGCGAAGAGTGATATGAAAGAAAAGGAAGTCAAGTCGACGGTCCCTTGAAGTTGTGAAAAAATCAAACTTCTGAGTTAACGAAAAAAAGATACGGCCATTTAAGTCGCAAAATAACATATATTTCAACACTCAAGGAAATCAAAATTTATAGGGCAATTCCCGTTGACCTAGAATCCTGGTATCTAGCATGAAGCAAGGTCTCATAGCATAAGTATAGGAAAAAATCTGAAAACTATAAATTTGTAGTTAGGAACGTCACAAAAAATAACCTTTTTTGCGATTCGGAAAAATCTTTGTGACTCAATTCGGGAATTAAACTGTTTTCATAGGTAAGTTTGTACGGAACCCTAAGTGCGCGAGTTCGACTCGCACTTGACTGGTTTTTTTTTATAATTGATAGGCTCGCGTTTGACCACCATCTCACCAAATGGTAAGCGATGATGTGGCCGACGATGTATATTTATCGCTCTAGGCTGGAGCAAGAGGGCGTGTCTTAATGTGAGAACACCGTGGACTTCGCGAATTCTTAGGTTACTTCCTATTACGACTCACTTTTTTTTTTTAAATATTATTATTTTTATTGTGCTTTTGGGTACAATATCGACTGGTCTACACTGTTCTTACATAATGTCTATTAATACTGTAATATGAAAATATTGTAAACAATCATTTTTTTAAAAGAGTAACCATGGAGTTTCTTGTCGGTTCTTCTCCATAGGAAACGACCAATTTGGATCCGTGCACTAGCTTCTGACGTTTTATAAGTGCCCATGTAGGCCTATGTGAAATAAAAAATTTTTTGACTTTGACTTTGCCAGATTTTTATTGACTAAAACCACACCTATGTTCCTTCAGTTGCCTTTTGCGTTCCAGGATCATGAGTAGGTTTATCCTTTTCAGAACCAATCCTTGGCCCTACTGTAACTACAATAAAGTGTGCAATAAAGTATACCTACAATAGATAAAAAAAAATCGAGAAGATAGCGCTGTATTATGTCATCTCGTCTTCCTTAGCAATGTCATTTCATTCAGTCTCCATTTCAATTAATTTTTTTCTAACTGTGCCACTATTTCTGCACGGACGCACACCCGCACATTAGGCGTCATATAACGCAGGCGCGCTGTGTGTTTTGCAGCTCGTTATCCGCTTGCTGCTTTACAGCGCTGTTATAGCTTAATACTTCGCTAGAATCGCTTGATTTGATTAATTACTAATACGGATTTGTATTTGTTCAATTAAGCGATTGAATGTTTTAACTCGGGAATTCGATGGATGGGAGACGCACAGAACCGGTCGTTGTGGCGACACTTGGAGGAGGCCTATGTCCAACAGTGGACGTCTTTCGGCTGAAATAATGATAATGACGATAGTCTGTAGTCCCATTCGTAAACCATTTGTAAACTTGTCACAGATAAAAACTTGTCAATTTTTCCCCGTAGATTATGTTTAATTTTTTTCTTTTAAACTAAACAAGTACCTTAGAAAAATAGCAATGGGTCCCAAACTAGGCGCAGCCTGTATCTTGGTGACATTACACCAAGTTCATAATAATGATGTAATCATCGTCTTTCGGCTGAAATGAAAACGATGATGTTTTATCTAGCAGGAGATTTGATCCAAATATGGTCGAATGCAAGCTCCGTACCGTGATAGTTTCATTAGGAGAGAATGGGGTAAAGAAGGACAGTGGGTTATTTATAAGGACTGTAAAGTTTTTGAGTTCATATCGATCACAAAATTATTTAAAAAAAAACAGTTACTACAATTAATTACAATATGACTTTGTGCAACAGTATGAGCGTAATTTTAAATTTTCCTTAAGTATTCGCAATTACCACACTCTTTAAAAAAGTATGACCGGCCATATCACTATTAGTTGAAGACTCGATGAACGTTTTGGTACACGTTGTCTTGTGTAGGCTCTTAGCATAAGCATAGCATGATCAGCCTTTTAATGTTCCCACTGCTGGGACTGAGGCCTCCTCTCTAGGAGAAGGAATGGGCCATAATCCACCACGCGGGCCCAGTGCGGGTTGGTGAATGTCACATGGCTTCGAATTTTTTGGTTCTAGGACATGCCGGTTTCCTCATGATGTTTTTCTTCACCGTTTTGTGAGCAGTGGTGATGAAATAAATTACACAAAGTAACGCACCTGGGTGGGTTTGAACCTGAAACCTACAACTCGTAGGGTAGACCGGGGACAATAGTACCATTTTCAAACATTTGTTGATTACACTAAGTTGACTGTTGCTTTTTGTTTTAAATATTATTATTTTACAGCCTTGGTTTGTTATCTTCCGAAAAAAATATTTAAAATTGATCTAGATTGGACTAAACATGGTCAAAATTGACTTTGAATGAAAAGATGTCTAGTGCTATAAATGACCCCATTTGAGGGTTAATTGTACCAAAACTGCATTGGGTAATAAAAGGCAAATAAAGGTAAATCATATTTTTTCAGTCACTTAATTGAAGTCTTATGGGTTTATAATCATTCTTAAAAAGGTGGAACAAAAAAGTCGTGAGATCGGTGTATTAAATCAACACAAATGTATAGTCATAAAATTAACATAACAATTCTTTGCTTTGAACAAAAATAAAATAAGTTTTTATTAAAATATAAACAATTTTGGTTCACAAGTTGCATAATTGCTATTATCTAGCTTTATAACAATGATAGAATAGAAACAATCAATCCAAATATTTTAGTATGGAGGTACAATTGACCCCTGGTACAATTGACCCTCATAGAATATTAAGTATTTAAAAAATAAAATAATATATATTACTCAGATTCGCAATAGTGTGACAAAAAGTGAAGAAGTGTGAAGAGTGTTGGCTCACTCACACTCGCAAAATTTAGCTCAGTAGGAGAAATATCGATGCTGGTACTATTGACCCGTGTTACTATTGTACCCGCTCTACCCTAAGTATGTATAGAATGTAGGCTCTATACAAAATGAAATTCTATCAGTAATAACAAGTTTTAACAAGTCTAAATTATATAAGATTGATTTGTCACGTGCTTTGGTCAATTCCTTACATTTTCACAGTTTTGTACGTACAACGGTACAACTAAGAAATAATGACAAAGCCGAAACCTGTTTTTTTGTGCATTATGTCATCGTTCATTATAGAACTTAGTGATCGATGAATATAGTTTTAAACCATTTAATTATTATCAACAGGAAGATTTTTCTTTCTGAATTTCCTAATACAAAAAAAAAAAACTTATATACTTAGTCTTTATTACCTACCTCTATCCCTGCTTCTGTGGCCTTCACCAACCTTTGCTTCCACGGAGGTCAAGCTCAGCACTTCCAAGTCCATGGCCCCAGAACAGCCTGGGACTACTGCCGTTACAGGTCACGGGTTCATTTGATTTTATTTATTCAAGAAACTAGATATTATCTTCATCTATTTTTGCATTAGTTTACAAAGCTCGTTGACAGTCATCCACCATAATTTCAATTCATATTCGTTTCCAGTATATCTGATCAAAATATTGGCCATTATTTTAATATGATGTACTTTAAGTACATAATAAGGTATGTATATCATGTTTATTACTATAAGGACACACCTACGTAATCTGCACTCATTACATTTTTCTTCACTGAATGAGTTATCGGACAAAGGTAATTACATACTTACAGTCTATAAATATGTATGCACACATGAGTCGTTGTAGAACTTAGATAAATCTCCATTGATCTACCATCTTGCACCGAAAAGGTCGTCATTATATGATTTTCGAAGATTTGAAGAGTTTAGCGATATATTGTTAGAGGTGGAAAGAGCGAGAAGGGAGATAATGATGTTACCCAATGTGAAATACGGTGTAATGTTGCTCGCTCCTTATTAATATTCGAAAATAAAGAATGTTGCCATTTGCCCTCCGGGGTGGGGAGTATATTTTTATACTAGTGCTGACCATGTGGAGTATCGATATTATTAATAGTGATTTAGTGAAGTGTTTTGTGATTTTGATGACAACTGATTGCTATTTTACTGCCGAGAATATATGACAATAATCTTCGTGATTTTATGATCAGTACAGGGCGCATTTGTAGATAGCAAAGCGTTACTTATTCATTAAATTTTGGCCAATCTAGCTATTTTTTTCTGTAAGCAAATAGGGAATTTTCATCAATCTTATTTTCCTCCTTTTCGCTGTTAATTACATATGTACGTGAATGAGTAGTAAATGATTTGTTTTGTGCTGGCTTTGAATTTAACAAAAGATGAAATACGCATTGCATAGATAAATGACTATTGTTAAGCTCTTTATTTATTGCTGAAATGAGATTTGTTCTACCGTAATATTTTATCTGAAATGGCCACATTTACCAACCGCCCAACAATAAGGAAAACATTAAATTCATCGGTATCAGAGATTATAGAAAATCGACAATAAATCTTTGTCACAACACTAGCGGGAGCAGGCTCGATGGTGAGCGATAGTAGTGGTCGAGCCCCGGGCTGCGTGCGCGCCACCCTTTCATTTTCTAATTATATAACTGGCAACACCGGCCCGTGCGCGACCGGCCATCGTAACTTCTTCAGTTTTGAATTTAGAATTATTATTGCGCATTATGCTCTCGCCCGCCGCGATGGACGGACGTGCGTGTCTTTAAGTCGTTATTGTTATTTGTGAGATATGTCCCATAATTTTATGCGCGCATGTTATGTATTATGATTGGGTTTATCGCATAAGTACCATGATTAGGAAAGTATTGCAGTTAAGTTTTATATGAAAGAGCTTGCTAATGATGAAGGATAAAGGTTGTATATTAGATGTAATTTGCATGTGAGTCATCTACGGTTCACTAGTATAATTTCTACTTTTGAAAAAGTAGATAATGATATGATATGCAAAAAATATAATTAGATATTAGCTTGGAATTTAAGCCTTGGATATTAAATTGGTGTCTGAATTCAAATAGTAATTATGGTCATTGCACTTAAAACTCATTTAGATATCTATTATGTATTTTCTATGTTATTTTTATTTGTAAACGATGTAATAATAATAATATAATATTCCACAACTATCACACAACGCCGTCTAGTCCCAAGCTAAGCAGAGCTTGTGTTACTAGACAACTGATAAACATACTTATATATTTCTAAATACATACATAATAGATAAATTACACCCAGACACAGAACAAATGATCGTGCTCATCACACAAACATTTGTCCTGGGTAGGAATCGAACCCACGACCTCCGGCATAGCAGTCAGGGCCACTAACCACTAGACCAACAGGCCAGTCAATATCGATGTATAGATAATAAGCCAAATATCGCTTCAAGAAAAGGACATTTGGTGTTTTGTACCTATTTACAAAATGGGGTTACACTTGGTGCAAAAATAAAAGTAAATAAAACTGGATAGATTCTTAATACTAAAATAGATATACATATACATACATACAAAATATTGATTAGCAAGAGAGTAACTAAGTGATGAAACGAAGACATGAACTCAGTGTCAAGTAATGATCCTTCACAAGCCTTTTAAATACAGGCAGTGAGTGTTCCGTACGTTTTATTGCCACAGGCAATGTATTCCATGGACGAACGGCCTGGACAGTGAAGGACTTATCCAGGAAAGTAGTTGAATACATTGGCATTTTAAGTTACTATTTATCTGATAACCTAAAAACTTTCATGTGAAAGTCGCAAAGAAATTAGAGCCGTTCTTTGAGGTAACGAGGGGTAGTAGGGGAAAAGAGCACATTATACAAAAGGGAAAGAATATGAGCTTAAATTTTACACTTTCACGCGTGCGAAGTCGCTGGCAGAAGCTAGTACTTTATATAAGTAAAGCAAGGCGTTAAGTTAGGTAAGGTCAGTGTTAGATCCGAGTTTATTTATGCCCATTCTCCTTTATATATTTTTTTGTCAGAAAAAGATTTATCAACAAAAACAGACCACAGAATACAGAAAAAAAATCGTTATAAACTATATTCCTAGTCCGTCATAAAAATAAAAAAAGGCTGAATTTACAAGGGTTTGTTGCAATAATTTATTTAGTCTATTTTGTCTCTGCAGGTAAGGCAAAGGCATCCCTATCCCTTGTCCATATCATTCTGTCTTCAACTATCTGTTGATCAAATGATAACATAGCGAAGTCAAGTTCAGTACTAGCCAGCAAGCATTACAGTTTGTCGGATACTCATTATAACCCCTTCGTATCGTGTAATAGCTATCCATGTTATTCAAATGATCGCCCTGCAGCGGCCGGGTGCGGCGTCAAGTGCGCGCGCATTTGACACTGACAGTTCAGACAACATGGCGGATTGGCGGGAAAGAGGGTTTTCTTTTTGTGACGAATGGAAATGAGTATGAAACTGGATGAGTTCTGTAAGCTAAAACAATTCATATTTCAAAGCTGTGTTACGAAGCGATACAATTGATTCAAGACGGCAAACGTTCATTTTGAAGTCATAATTCTTATTTAAAAAAAATCCTTGCAGTGGTTTAATTGGTACAAAAAGGAAACAATTTTTTCCTCCGATTTTTGAATTATAAATTTGAAATTGCAGAAGTAATTATTTTGTTAAATTTTACTTTAGCTTGATCCTGTCAAATATTGTCATGGTACAAAGAGGGTTCAATTCTTTACTCTGATTCCGATTTCTGAATTGGAATTTCCATAAGTATTTTTGTTAAAATTTACTTTAGCTTGATAATTAACTTGTCACACTTTGTCATAAAGACTTTAGCACGTTCTCAACTCCAAATACTCAATTCAAAAACCGTCTTTCTTAGTCATGATTCTCTTACTGGAAAATTTTGGCGCAATTTTCCTTGTAAAGGAATCAAATGATAAGTCAAGACTGGCAACTAAGCCCTTGATCGCACGGCCTTTAATACTAAGAATGTTATTTGTTGAGAAGCAGCTGTTTGTCCAAGTAACACGTACAATTAACACCTACGGAGTAAACTTAGCCTATATGCTTACTTAATAAGCAGTTTCTCTGACAGTGCAAGTATAGGTGCAAAGACATTACCTTATTTGAACGATGCAGCGATGTGGCATTTAGGAAAATAAATGATCCTACAAACATGACCAGGTGCTCATTAGAACTAGTGACGCAACGGAAGAGTCTTAACGGAAGCGGAAACGGAAACAGATGTCAAAAGAAAATCTATGTGGATGCGGAAGCGGAAACGGAAGCGGAAGTGTTAATTAATTTATTTATTTATTTAATCAATTAATACTATGAAGAAAAAGCACAATTTTACTTTATAAAAACAACAGAAGGTTTACGTTGTAATCACGTCACGAGGCGCGGTAATGCGCCAAATGAACCAAAAAATATAATAAAGAAACTTGTTGCGACACGTTTATGTACCCCCCGCAAGGCCCGCTCTCCCCGTGCCTTTTCCGATGTGTCCTGTCGTCCACGAGCCCCCCACCCCGCACGCTTCTCGCTGTATTCTTCCGTTTAGAGTTTTATTCTAAATTTTGCGGAAAAAGATTGCGGAACTTCTGCAGAAGCGGAAACAGAGTTCTGTTGCAACACTAATTAGAACCTCATTATTGCGTTTTAACATGCTATTCTTATCTAGGGAATCCAATCCCGCATCAAAACCGTGGTCCCGTATTCCTGCGGGATTGAATTCAGCAATCCCGCGGGATTTGCGGGATTGGGATTTTTCATTTTATGTTTTAAATATCTAGTAATAGAAATAAAAATCGATCAAGTGCGATTTACACTTGCACATCGAATTTTTATTTTGTATTTTTCTATAAATTTTTCCCATGTAAATAATTTGATTCCCGTATTAAGTTTCGAAGATTTTCCGAATCGCAAAAAAATATATATTTTGTTATGAAAACTTACGATTTTCATATAAATAATAATCAAACAATCTATTAAGATATTTAACGGACCTTCATCTAGGAAAGTAATTTCACGTGCTGTGGGGAATCTCTGGTCACAGAGTACTTCAACTGACATTGATTACGTTCCGTCTTAGTTGCGATATAGGACTCACACGACAATATGAAATAGAACTTCAAAAATTATTTAGCTGCAAGGTAAAATCGAAAACAAAATAATAATTTTCCATACAAATTCTTTAAAAAATGTCACATGTTCAATGTAAAGTTGTTTCATCACTTTTTAATAAGGATGAGCTGGGTCTAATGAATAATTAAAACGGCGGCAGGTCGTCGGAACTCAATTTTGTTATACAAAACGTCAACCCCGCAGACTTGCAGGATCCTGCATTTCTGATCCCACAAAAAAAGTGCGGGATCCCGCATTTCCCACCTCAAATTCCAGAATTAGGTGTAAATTGATCATCTTCGGGAGCGATCGGCATTTATCGGGAACATTCGAGTACCTACTTTGGCAAAGACGAAGCTACGCTAAGCATGGACCCTATTTTTTATTACAATCTAGCCTTGTATGTATATGTATAGACTATTAAGTACCCAATTTAATTATATCCTAAACAAATTGTCTAAGAATTTGTCCAATAGTAGTTTTCTTATGTTTCTATATTTAGGTGAATACAATTCGTTCTTGCGTTTATTAGGTAGCTCATACGCTACATAACACTAACCCAAACTTGTTCTTTTTAGTCGTCTCAGACCACGATTGATTATTGAAAAGTTACTGGTAAGGACGCATACGTCTTTCAGTCACGGCGGCTCCATGGCAGCGTTTGTCGACGACGTTGGGCATAACTGTGCCGACACCTTTGATTGACCTTAGGAGGATGGCAGCATAAGCATTTCCGTCTCCGTTAACGTAGTTGCGATCAAAAATTCGTTCACGAGCACCACACTGTCGTAAACCAAAATTTAAATTTTTAAAACAAAAATATATCTTGTAAAGTATATGTTCAAATAAACCTGTCATTAAAGAGCTCAAGACAGCTCTGCACACTTACGCAAGCACAAAACATTAGTTTGAGTCATCGAGAAGTATCTGCAATGGCAGTATTGTAGGTACCTACTTCTGATGTCCGGTGGTGGACTGTGGCTCTATTTAATGCTGAATTGTGAAAGACTGCACAGCAAATAAGCGACTTTTAAAAAAAAAAAGTCGTATTCCGCGTTTGTTTATCAGGAAACTCTCCCCTGCTAAACCACGCAACGGATTTTGATGCGGTTTTCACTAATACAAAGAGCAGTAAACGACGAAACCGGGGCGGTCACTAGTAAATAATAAAAATGCGTGTACAAAACTTGTAATTCCATAAGAATAATACCTACTGCAACGTCTTAAAATGTCAGTCATGCGGGCGAGAGAGAGACGAAGCTATAAACCCTATATACCTCCATCCCTTTAACAGTTCAATTTAGGTCTTAAAATGGATCGCGTTAAGACCTCGTGTTAGGGTCGTGTAGTCCTCTTAAATCGGTATTCAACTACAATCATGTTTGGCAAGACATATTATTTACTTTCAAATCACTTGACCTTTTTAGATGAAAACTCAATCTATAGAGTGATAAATCGCTAAGAACAACTGTAATTAAACATTTAAAACCATTATGGATTACTATTTTATCACATATGACAAGATGGCGCCCGAAGCAATCCACTAAATGGTGGTTTAAAATCGGTCAAAAGCCCAATCATGGTTGTAACATGATAACGAGTTTATCAAAATGTTTTATTTGTAATTACTCTCATTATTTTGAACAATTAATTGGTGTAATAAGACTGTGGTTAGCAGATTTTATGAAGCTTCACATTATTTTTTAATTTCTTTATTTATTTGCTGTCGTTTGTTGAAATGGGATTGGTAGTAGCTTCAGGGAAGGTCACATTTATGTTTCATTTAATTTATTTTTAACCAACTTTTGCCCGCGACTTCGGTTTGAAGTCAGATAATAAGTAGGCTATGTCTTTTCTTAAGGTTCAAGCTTATTCTGTATCAATTTTCATCAAAATCGGTTCATAGTTTAAGTGTTAAAGCGACAGGCATTTATAATGATGGATTTTGTGGATTTGCAGATTTTACCCTAATATTCCTCTTAGAATTAAAAAAAATATGACTTCTTTTAATAACGGATTTTTCATTTGACTGATTCCATTCTGTGAAACTGAAGAAAATGGAAAAGTCTTTAACTTTGCAGGAAAATTCCATGTAAGCCTGGCACTATAAATTTTCTCATAATTGTTACTTATTATAATTATGTACGAAATTAATGAAGTTAATAGCTTCAACAAAGGACTTCGACCAAAAAGCATAAAATATAAGTCCATCAAAAACAGACCTGTCTAATAACAGAAAAAAAGCGCGCTAAACCAGCCACAGATAATATCTGGCTCGAGAGATCTCTATCTAGTCTGTGGTAGTCACGTGATCGCCGGCGGGAGGCCACGTGACCGTGTTTACACAGTAATGCGCCCTTTATTAACCCGCACTTGAGGGTACTTGATCAAGATAGGGTGGTAAGCTAATAAGTACTAACCCTAATAAGGTCGGTTGTATATTAAATTTTGACAGTACAGGGGAGGTATTGGGTTGATAGTAAGCGTAACACGGTTATTGTAGCAGACCTTTGTGTCTTCTACACAATTTCAAGAAATTTTTATCTTCTTCCTTTTTAGGGTTCCGTACCGTACGTAAAATGGGACACTATTATTAAGACTCCACTGTCCGTTCGTCTGTCTGTCCGTCGGTCCATCTGTCACCAGGCTGTATCTCATGAACCGTGATAGCTAGACAGATGAAATTTTCACAGATGTATTTCTGTTGCCTCTATAACAACAAATTTTACAAACGTGATTTTCTTGCCATTTTTTGCTACGGACGGTACGGAAACCTTCGTGCGCGAGTCCGACTCGCACTTGCCCAGATTTTTTTTTGCCACTGTTTACCATCAGGTGATCATCATCTGATGGTAAACAGTGGCAAAAAGTGAGTAGTACAAGTGAGTAACACAGTTTAAAACCAATTTTAATAAAAGTTGATTTTTAAAAGCTTTACAGTCACACCAGTTGGCTACCCAACTGGTGTGACTGTTTAGTCAAATAAAAAAAAAACCTCATAATAAAATAATGTCCTTAAAATGTTAGTAACAAGGGTCTTAAAAACTATGATAGTATTGTTAGTAACAATGGTTATGGTTTAACAGTTAACCTATTCTCTTATAAAAAAACATTGTACCAACATTAAAAGGATAACGATAAGAATTAGAGGCATCAGAGGTAGGGCCAGGAGCTGTAAACACGATCCATTTGACGACCTAAACTGAACTGTTAAAGGGATGAAGCTATATAGGGTGTATAGTTCCATCCCTCTCTCTCGTTCGCATGCCTGACATTCTAACACATCATTGTGTTAGCCCCAGGTTTCTATTTTATTAATATCCTATATATCCAACTTAATTTGCCTCATCAGAACTTAATGGGCCCCATCAGAAGGCTTACAGTCACCCAAAGGGCAATGGAAAGGGCTATGCTCGGAGTTTCCTTGCGTGATCGCATAAAGAGTAAAGATATCCGCAGGAGAACCAAGGTCGCCGACATAGCCCGAAGAATCGCCAAACTAAAGTGGCAGTGGCCAGGGCACATTGCTCGTAGAACGGATAGTCGATGGGGCCGAAAGGTTCTAGAGTGGCGACCGCGCACCGGAAGACGCAGCGTTGGAAGGCCACCCACAAGGTGGACCGACGATCTGGTGAGGGTCGCGGGAGTGCGGTGGATGCGAGAAGCACAGGATCGGTAGTTGTGGCGACGCTTGGGGGAGGCCTATGTCCAACAGTGGACGTCTTTCGGCTGAAATGATGATGATGAATGATGATGATGATCCAACTTAATTTGTATCCATTCAAATTCATTTAGTTTTTATTTATTAAAATATTTGTTTTTCAGAAATTGTAATGAAATCAATGCCGCTAGCCTTTTGGGCACACTTCCAGTTGACAGCGATGCGGAGGAGTTTTATGACGCCATATTTTAGTTAGGTAGCCTTTAGTGTATATACAGGGTGTTTGGTGCATCGTGTGCCGAATTGAAATGGTCGACGGGAGGGGTCATCTGCAGACCCCTAAAAACTTCTCATGCACTGTGGATTTTTTTGCATCGAGTTTTTATTGTTTTATGAAAATAAGACCCAAATTTTTCATAGCAGATGACCCCCCCCCCCCCTCTATAGTTTTAGTGTATTTTAGTTAAGTGTTTATAATTTTGATTGGATTTAATATTCTTTGTTGATTTAGTTTGTAATTTAATTACAATCGGAAATTTTAAATTTTTATGATTTATTTATTTAATGTGATGTCAACTATTTGCAATGAACTAATGAATGTTATTAGTAAGTTTTTGTTTGTGTTTCTATGTTTTTGTATTTTTGTTAACCTATCGGTATATACCTGAAATAAATGTTTATTATTATTATATTTACCATGTGAATTTTTCGCACTCAATTCCACAGTTCCAGTTAATATTGTCGAACAACAAATACAGATATTCATATAGCAGAGTGTTCTGCTCGTAATCCCGTACGTCAACAGCTTGCTATATTGAGTGACGCTTGACATTCGGCCGCTCAGAGGATTAGCGGAGTGAGGGTGGGGTGGATGCGGCAGGTTGGTCGAGCACAGTTTGGTGGGACTGTGCTTAAAGAAAATCATATCAAAACTGTTTAAACAGAGTTATTTCTTGCGACTGCGATGCGAATGCGATCATTCCATAAAAATATAAGAATTAACGCTTTGGTTTTAAATGTATAAATATTTGGCAATGTTGTTTCATTGTTACTTTTAAATCCATGTTTTCCATCTCATAATCCTTTTGCCTTAGTCAGTGCTACTAAACTGCGTAGAGTCTGAACGTATAGATCCCCCACTCCATATAATTTAACTCGATCCTTGACTAGTGTCATCCTGCAGCTTCCCACTATTAGTATAATAGTCATAATTAAAAAAATTCAAGCATTTTATTTCAAATAAAGCATTGACAGGCGTTTTTGAAATGTCAAAAATTCATCAGTCAGAAAAATGACACACATTACAAAGCGTATATTTCTATGGAGAAGAATGAGCGGTAAACTCCATGGACATCTCCGCTAATCGACTAACAGCATGTCACTATGTTTAGAGTTCTAAGACTTTCATACGTGTCAGATGTACCTACCACATCCAACTTTACCTACATCAGTGCCACCCAGAAATGAACAACTCTGCTCACAAAACCCTTGTTGATTTTTGTTCTCAGCGATGAGCGAGGGCGATCAACCGATCGCGTATTCTGTTCACTTCCCAAGACTGTGCCTCTCTGGGGACTGCGGGACAAATTCTGCTGATATAAGCTTGTTAGCACCCTACGTGGGCCAAATTGTATGCAGTTATTGTAGACGAGAATAGGTGATTATTTTTGGTGTGGGAGCAGTTTTGTACCCACACCAAAAATCTGTAACCTCTGTGTGTTTGTTATGTCGCCTGTGAGTAAATATACTCGTATGAAATTCTCAATGGCTCATGAAAACTATCTTGCTTAAATTAGTTATCGTCGTTAGCATTATTTTTTTTTCAGTTGAGATTTTAATTTTTCACGTTTATCAACATCATGTAAATATATCTTCATTATCGTTCTAGAACGATGAATCTCGGTTCAGCTCTATACTAAACACAGCGGCCCTTGTTGAGTTTAAATTCCAATATGTTTGTGATTGTACACGTAACACTTCGGTAGCACATATCAAACCCATACATTTTCGACTATTGGGCTGATAGAACCTCGCTTTGGCCTAAGCCCTCTTGAATTTTTATAAATCAGTAAGATTTCAACATGTTTTCTTCTAAAACTACGACTAAAATTCGAGATGAACAGATATGAACATCGCTCGTAGAACACAGGCCTGCCTATAAAAGTAAGCGCATTAACATAACCACGGGCTCCATTCGCCACCCCTCTTATCCCTAAAAAGAGGTCCCATAACTCCATAACTTTATGCATAACTAATATTTATCGGTTTATCAAAGCGCATGCGATCTTGCGCCATCAGTGTGACGTCACATTACAAGATCTGCATAAATGTCCCCGTGCGACTGTGGCTCCCTCGGGAGATCGGGAGAGAGTGGTTAGATGGAGAAACTGTATTCTTATTATAGACCTCATCATGACTATGACTATGTAGACGGTGATGGAATTTGGGCTTTAATATATTGTTTTTAGGGTTGAATTTTGGCTGTGTATTTGAAGTATTAGGCAGATTGAGAACAGTAGTCCAACTGCCTACAATATCTTGTAATACAGAGTTTTATAGTAACACTAGATACAATGAGTGCCTTAGGTGTTGTTACATAGGATTCAAATTAGGGATAATTTATTATTAAACATATTTGTGTAATGTCATGGAAACATATATTGTTCTACAAAAACAGAAAATCTCATAATCTTATACTATTAATTATTGTACACAACTTCTACAGATAATAAAAATAGGACTGCTGATGTATACAGGCGAGCATAACCCACAATTGGGTTATCGTACAGCAAACCATAAGTATTACATATACACCATCAGTTTTAGTATATACGAAACCCGAAATACGTGTCTAGTATTTTCATGTAAGGAATCTATGTACAAACATAACTGTACCATGGAAAATCACATAGTTATAAGCTTGTTATGTTACTTGGTAGTCCACACAAATACATGGTCACCAGGCCATCCGGGCGGCTGAGGGGTTGTTTTGCTCCCACACCTAGCTGTGCGCTGGTGCCTAATGCTCGCTATGACCTGCCGTGACCTGTGTTGTACTTAGGTGTCCAACTTGTGACCTGATTTAAATATTTTTGGAAAAAAATATAACACGTTGTAAAAATGATTGGAGTCAATTCAGTTACTGATTCTGAACTTACCTACTGATTCTGAACAAACTACTTTTAAGTTTCGCTTAAACTAAAAATAATGGTGTATATAAAGAAATGTTGCATCTCATTTTTAAATTCAGGGTATTTTGGACATTGATAGGGCCTGTTAGGGTCTATAGCAGTCAGTGCTGCGGGATTGTGGGAAAGAGTTACCTCGGCCTTGGTATGGGCCTTGCAAAGGACAGTTGAAGAAACACTGAGGATTTTAGTCGGTAAAAGTCTGAAGACACACTCCCTCCTGCCTATTTATCAACGAGGGTATTTTGGACAGGCAATAAGGTTCAGTCTACAAAATCCAAGCAGGTATTATACACAGCACATACATAATAATATACATCTATTAGATCTACCTACAATAATTAATTCCATGAATTGTTACTTGGCCTTCATCCTCTCTCCTAACTTTGCTGTGCCCGACAGGGTCCATATTGATCTTGACTATATTTTATACCACCTATGTACATAATATGGAATGCAATAAAGTATTCCATCCTTACCTACCGCATGACGCAGGTCCTCGCCGGACATGGTAAGTTCGGGAGGTTCGTGCACCGGATTCGTGCAGAAGAGACGCCCGGGTGCCACCATTGTGTGGATCGCCCGGAGGACACAGTGGAGCATACGGTAGAGGTGTGCCCCGCTTGGGCAGAGCACCGCCGTGTCCTCGTGGGGGCGATCGGCGGCAGCAATCTCTCACGCCGGGTCTTGGTACAGGCTATGGTCCGGAGCGAGGAGGAGTGGCAGGCGGTTGCCTCCTTCTGCGAAGCAGTAATGCTAGCAAAGGAGGCAGCCGATCGCGTGCGGCAACGGTCCTCACGCCCCAACCGCCGCCGGAATTCCGATTTCGATTTCCAGCCACCGTAGGCGCGGGCTTGCGGACGGCGAACTACCTATTGCTAGGTAGTTCGCCGTCCGACCGTCCGGTAACCGTCCGGACTGAGCCCAAGTCGTCGACGGCGTGTAGTGTTCCACGTGCGCACCAAGGAGATGTCAGCAACCCTAGGGGCCCAGCAGGGTCGAAGCCTACTGGGGCCATGGGTGATGCGAAAGTGACCCCCGGGGCCCTGGAAAAATGGCAAAGAAGGAACAGGAGTGGGTTTTTAGTAAAAGTCTGACACTATCTCCCGCTCCGCTCAAGAGCGGGGGATGTTATTAGATGATTTTCCCACCCGAAAAAAAAAGCAGGTATTCCAATTTATTATTCCGCATAATTAAAAGCACTTCTTTAGCTTTCCAAACTTCTCTGTTCAAAATCAGCCAAGTATCGTCCCTGGCAAATTGCTCTTCTGCCTCTCACTTACACATTTATAATAATGTCACCCCACTGTTATAATAATAATATGCAAATAATACGCATAATTTAGGGTCTACCCGTGTTTTATCTATTTATCTATGGAATTGCTCAATTAGCGATACGAAAGCGATGCAAATCGCGACATTATCTACTCTATAGAATATGTTAAATGATTTATTGTCTTTGGATGGTGTATAATTTGGTGATTTATTTTGTCTATGGTCTGTGGTTAAGGAACATCTTTTTTCTTGTCATCGTGTTAGAGGCAGGTTATGGATTAGTTTGCCTTGGCGGTGGTATCCATCTGCGTATTGGCTTGATTTTTGAAAAAGGAAACTTAATAAATCTGTTTTAAGCGAACCTTCATTTGACCACAATTAAGACTGAGATAATAGAAATTTAATTACTTATAGGCCCATCTATGTAATAGAAATTTATTTATTTATAGGTCCTAAGTAGTGTCATCACGGGCAGAGAAAAACTGAGCTGTGATAGGCAAAACTGAAATACCAATCTCAGTTTTTCTATCTTTAATTCAACTTGAAAAATACTGAAACAAAGTTAGTACCTACCTATCTGTAAAAATTTAAGCTATATTTATTTTGTTTTTACCCTTTTACTGAGGCGATGGCGCTAGTAGATCGTGAACTCGTGACAACCGAGATCATGGCCACACGCGTTTAGGTAAACCTTCGGACATTAAGTCTTCGTTTTTAAATATTATTTTTATTACGGTCACACATTTATAACCATTAGCGGCACCACAAAAACTGTAACAAACCACTAATTTCACAGAATCTATAAAAATATATAAATCAAAGAAAAAAGCAAACACCACAGACTATTAATATCTCTATCCTTATACTTAAGTTCGGAAACGACGATAATTACAGTCCTCGAACGTCGGGCTTAACGTTCGAAAATTAAAAGTTGTATCCAGCCTGCACGTATCATTATGTTTGCATTATTTTGTTCTTATTTGTCGACCTGAGGTTAAGTTGGGTCACGACACATCCCAATTAAGGGTGATTAGGCGTCGTAATTTATTGAGTGCGTTTCTGAACGGTTGTGGCACCGCGGCATCTTTGACTCGTGAGTGTCATGGCGCCAAATTCCTTTTTTGAATTTTATTTTTTTAATGTGTTGAGTTGCGAACTGGCTTCGAAAGTTTGTCGAATAATGCCAGTCATCGATTTAATCGACGCCACGAGCGAGTAATAATATTTTTATTATTTAATGAGGCTGCTTTCTCTTATGGGCGTTGTAATAGCCATTAGGAGTGTGTTATTAAAGTCATAGATTTGACCTCTACTCTACATTTTTTGTGCGTAGTTGCGTAGGTGAGGTTTTCACGCTTTTGTTTGGTACGTGTAGGTACGTTCTGAAGATAATTTACTCCCTGAATTATCGTGAAACAAATCGGTTTGTAATATATACATTGCAGAAAAGTATCGAACATCACATGGCATTAGAAGCATTCCATGTTCGTCTGTATTGTAATGATTATTTCCAAGAATAGAGATTCGATATAAAAAATGAGACGGTACTTCACGCCGGAACAGCTGTCCAACCTTTATCAAGTATCAAGCGCAAGTTCGATTGTGTATGGAGAACAGCTCTCATCTTTGGGATGGATCAGCCAAATACTAGTTCGATTTGTTAGAGTCGACTGAGAATCGAGCCAAGATGATCTTCGGCAATGATGCATTCGTTGAGTAGCCGGTGGTTTTCTATCGTTAGCATTTTCCATTCCCTACCGGAGTCTGTGTTTCTTGATAGCTACAACCTAGGGGTTTTTAAGTCAAGAGTGAATAGGTTACTTCTAGGTAAGCGTGTTTCAACGTCGACCATATCATCGCTTAAAATCAGGTGAGGTAGTGGTCAAACGCGAGCCTATCAATAATAATAACAAAAAGATTTTCTATATTTGTCAGTTGTGGTATACGCAGGGCATCAAAACCATCAAGGTAAGTACTATTAATCCCATCTACTAACGAACAATGAACCTAACAACAACAGCTAATTCCTAAAACTTTAAAAACCATTTTAATTTTAAATGACAGGCAAACTTTATAAATAACTATACCTTTGCCTGATGCACGACTTGCATAATAATCTATGCAAATTGTATAATCTGTGCGTGTCTATTACACTGTCAGGTAAATTACGCGGGAAGGTAATTTGTCACCGTTTGACCCCCGGGTCCGCCTACGTAATAAAATAATAATAGGGCGTAATCATTGACCTGGGTCACAGACTTAGGTTACGCCATGAGTACCTATGACGTCAGAACTTCCCACTTTAGTTGATACCTTTTTGGAAGATTCGATTTGTCGGTCAATTGGCTATTGCAAGCAGCTATTGATGCAATAGGAACCATTGCTTGGAGACGGCTGACACATTCTGTCATCAATAGAATCGATCGACAATCGATTGGTGTGCCCTAAAAATATTTAATTAATCAATCAATACGAGGTAACAAATGATTATTCAAGGAAACAATGCTAAAATTAATTCAATTAACTTTAGGTTCATTCTTGATCCATGGTGTCATTGCGAAATAGATTCAAGAAGGATTACTTATACACTGCACTGTATTTCTTCAGCATAAACAAGATTCCATTATGAATATCTAATTATTATGAACAAGTTTATCGCAGTAACTCGACGCACTTAACGTAATGTAAGCCCATTATGTCCTCCCTGAAATAACTAATAATATTGCCAGATTATCAGCCAGTAATTTATTGCAAATCAAAGGAAGGCCAGCTATATAATTATCTAATCAGATATTAAATATGCATAGGAATAAAAGACAATTACCGAAGCCTTTGACGTACAAATCAAAATAATATGACGTTTTACGTGCTGTCTGTGGTCACAAATGAAGGTGTAATTTTGGCGCGAAATTAATAGTTCTGTGACTGTAGTTATTGTCGATTGGCTGAGTAGTTTGCTGGGGAAATCCTTTATGTATTTTATGGTTTTCATTGTTATTTTCCATCCTTTGTGTAATGCACCACACCAATGAAATCCAAGGAGGATCCCAATTTATTAAGGGTCGATGAAGCTACAAGTTTCATCTTCATCATCATCATGCCAGCCAGCCGAAAGGCCTTCCAACACTGCTTACCATCAGGTGGGATCGGATCACTAACTGCCACTGAACTTAAAAGCCTGCCAAAAAAAAAACAAGAATTTATGAAAAGTAAAATGTTCCGTCAGTCTATTCCCGATCTTGCATGGAAATAAGATGTCCAACATATGACATAATGGCATCGGGAATTAAACGATGTCTTCCCGTCGCACGGCTTGGCGGCATTTAGATAAGCGAGCCCTAATAACACAGGCTCAAGATTTAACGTACGGTTAGTGCTCTTGTTCACGAGTTGCTTCGGAGAAATGCTTCAGTAAGTAGTAACTAGTGATGCTTCTGCAGGCTGTTGGTCAAACGGTGAAGGAAAACATCGTGAGGAAACCGGAAGGTCCTAGAGCCAAAAATTCGAAGACATGTGACATTCACCTACCCGCACTGGGCTCGCGTGGTGGATTACGGCCCTTCCCTCTCCTAGAGAGGAGGCCTGGATCCCAGCAGTGGGAACATTAAAAGGCTGATTATGCTATGGGCACAGCTTGTACTGCCACGTCTGAATATTGAGATACAGTGTTTATAACGGCAAGAGGTATACAAATTCTTCGGTGGGGATAAACTGCTTGAGCCCATAGTATTTACTGTAGTGCTAAACGAGTAGTAAATGCGGTGGCAGACCATAGCATCAGCTGCCGGCTTACATGCCGCCAAGCGATCCGTTGTGTTCCCAATAAAGTACTTAAAACTCCGAAGCAACTCGCGTACTCAGTCCTCAAGTCAATTACGCTAATTGTGACGTGACGGTTTTTTTTATTTAATTGGTAAATTATCAAATAACTTCTCTCATGTCAAACTTTTACTAACTAAAACCTACCTGTGTTCACTCAGTTGCCCTTTGCGTTCCAGAGCCGCGGTAACATCGAGTAAAGTAGGAACTACATTAGACCGACGCACACGTGGGCCACCCCTGTCTTGTACGTAGCGTCGCGTCGCCTGGCATCGCGTGGCGTGGGTCTAATGTAGCTCTACAAGTCTAGTTGCCATATAAAATGTATGGAGACCGATGCGCCCAGATCGGCGTACGTGGCCCACGTGGGCTCAATGAAGTTCTACCTTAATGTTGTCTATCGACCTTTTGCTCATAATTGTCGCTTGATTTTTATTTAATTCGTAACGAGTAATAGAGATTTTAAGGACAAAAAAATATTGATTTTAAAAGTTTTTATTCGTATAGCCCGTTATTCCCCAAAGTAGTTCGTTCAGTAAGAGTATTTACACCGGAATCGTATTTTCTCTCTCTACTCTCCCTCTTTTTTATTATTATTTATTCTCTCTTGCCCGCTTCGATTTCCGAAGATTTAATTTTTCCAAAATTGAAGCAAACTGTGTACAGTGTACCCAGCTCCAGCTCTCACATCAACTAGGGTAATTGTTGTACTTGGCAGATATCATCGAGTACCTAATGGTGCGTATCTATAGATCATGTCTCGAGTCGTATTGATTTGACATATCAAGTTATAATTTTTGGGCAAAATAGCAGAGAGAGAAAATTATTAAAAAAGCTTCTAATGAATGGTATGACTACCCTACAGGCTTCATTTATGGTCATTCCGAGAGAGAGCTTTCACAGAAAATCTCCCCTCTTATTTTCCCCACTCTTATTTGTGATTCTCTTATTCTCTATACATCTTATTTTTTACTATTTTAGTATTCAATTATATCATTTGAAGTTACAAAATGTGTTTTGAAGCGAAAGTACATGAAATGCGAACCAAAAAATGTTGCTTCTAAAAACCGAAGCAGTCCATGCACCGTGTACCCAGCCCTCAAACCAACTATGATAATTGTCGTACGTGAAGATAGCATCAACATAACAGTAACGGTGCGTATCGATCGTGTGCTCGTAATCGTCGCTCGGGTATAGTTATTAGAGCGTCGGCGTCGGGCGGCGCGTGCGCGGCGGTGTAGGGTGTAGGTGCGCGGGCGCAGCGGGTGACGTAATGATGCTTAGACCAGAAGTATGAGCTGTTTAAAAACAGTTTGGATTAAGGTATGGAACGGTGAGAAGAGGTTGTAATGTTTTGGAAGTAGTGACAAGTTTTTAAGGTGGGAAATCATCCAATTACATCCCACTCTGGGTGGAGCGGGACGGCGTGTCAGACTTTTACGGACTAGAATCACACTTATATCCTTCAGTTGCCTTTTGTGTTCTAAAACCACGAGTTTTTTTGAAAGTCTTCGCGGCCCTGCTGGGTCCCTACGGTTTACTGACATCTCTTTAAAAAGCGCGTGGATCACTACGCGCTATGTCGGCGACTTGGGCTTGGACCGGACGATTACCGGACGGCCGGACAGCGAGCTACTCATCACTCGTCGTCCGCAAATCCACGTCTACCATGGCTGGTAATAATCGGTCTTGGCGGCTGGGGCGTGAAGACGTTGGCTCCTTTGCTAGCATTACTGCTTTGCAGAAGAAGGCGACCGCCATTTTGGTGTAAAATAAGGTAGCTACCTGTATTCTATTTTTAGGCGGATATAGTGCAGGATCAGGTTCAGGGAAGATCCGGTTCTATATCGTGGCAAAAGTGTAGAAAATTGGAGAATACTTTATGTCTAAATTGCTTTAAAACAAAATGGTATACTCTTAGGCAACCGCCTTTGAATAAATTAATTCACAAAATAATTCAGCACACACTTATAATGCGTTATTACGTTACCACTTATAAAACAATATTATTCTTTGTTTTTTCCGCCCAGCGTCCACCTCTATACGACCATTCTTGCAATAGACAAGAAAATCGTCTATCATACTGTCCTAATTAATAACATCGATCTTTATCGTGGAAATATGGCTCCATGTCTATTTCCTTTCCTTGGCCTAACATCTCACTAGCCCACGCGCTAACTTTTAGTGGCGGGCCGTCGATACATCGACTGTCGATATGTCATAGATAACGGATGATTTATAAGCAGTTATTACACGCCGGCTTTCTCTATGCTTTGTCTCTATTGGCTGAATAAATAGCTGTCTGTGCGTGATGAGTTGCTTCTCTATGGCGTTACGATTAAGTTTTCATGTGGTGCCATGAATTTAATAAATGAAGAGGTAATTCTATCGTCCTATTCGACTTATACAGTCACATATCGAAACGAAACTAACTAGCTGATCCAGCGAACTTCGTACCGCTTAGTAGTAAGGATAACGCTATCTACTGGCATTACCTGAACAGCATAATTAATTTTATAGTGACATTTTAATTAGAGATGACGTTGTATTCGATTTTTTTTTCGAAAGTTTTTCCCTATTTTCTCACCATTTAAACCTTCCCTGGACTATCACAAATATTTCAAGACCAAAATTAGGTAAATCTGTCCAGCCGTTTTCGAGTTTTAGCGAGACTGACGAATAGCTATTCATTTTTATAACAATTATGTAATAGTACCTACCCTTTTTAGTTTTAAAAAGGTGTGAAAATCGTCTATTGCATCAAAATGACACAGCTAAAGAGTGGCATTCTTTGCCGGAATCTGTGTTTCCTGATGGCTACCACCCGGGAGTCTTTAAGTCAAGAGTGAATATTTTACTTCTAGGTAAGTGCGCTCCATCGTCGACTGAATCGTCACTTTCCATCAGGTGAGATAGCGGCCAAGCGCGAACCTATCAAGAATAAAAAAAATAATTAAAAGAAGTACTATTGGCATTTATTTGGTATGAGGAAAAGTGAGGGCGTTGTGTCCGTTGGGAGTAACTATTCAATATCTCTTTTATAAGCGCGTAAACAACTAGCAATGACGTAATATTTCAGTATTAGTATTTGCATCCTTTTTCTATTTCTTGACAGTTTCCCTTTCACCAGATTTTCAATTTGATTTCAAAAATAATTTCTATTTGCAATGTTAGGTTAGTTTTTGAAAAAAAAAGGAATAAAAAGTAGTCAAGTACCTACCCAATTATTATTTTTATTTTTTATGATTTCGATGACCCTGTCTCAACTGATGGTAAGCGTAAGCAACTTCTTAAGATGTGGTTGTGTGCGAGGCGTTTATGTTCTAATGAAAAAGACATCAACGAACAACCAATCAGAGGACCCTATGATCCTTTCAGTTTCAAGATACTTCGTTACAATATTTTGCCAACAAGTTTTGAATTTTGTATGATTACTACGAAACAAAAAAGGATCACAAAAAAATACTAAATTACACGTTACGAACCCCTAACAAAACGCATGACAATCGATTTCACCGCAGATATACATAATCAGGTTAAGGCGCCCGCTGCGGAGTGCGGCGTTAGATTGGCACAATTATGAGTACCAACGTACTGGGGTAGTGTATGTAGGGTCGTGTGGTGCTATTGTCACCAGTGAGGTTTGGGAGCGGTCATTAGGCATACAATTGTTTTTTTTTTCGTTATTATTGTTTAATGGGTTTGTTCGAAAGTGTCAATATGGCCCTGGAACGCAAAGGGCAACTGAAGGAACACAGGTGAGCTTAGTCGGTAAAAGTCTAACATTCCCTCTTGCTCCACCCCGAGTAGGAGAAATTCTGTGATGATACCCTGTCTCAAAGAAAGAAATCTTAAATATTTTAGACTTCCGAACGTAATTTCGGTTAGAACCAAAAGTGTGCGAAAAAATCATTAAATAATAATAATAATAATATTCCACAACTATCACACAACGCCGTTTAGTCCCAAGCTAAGCAGAGCTTTTGTTATGAGTACTAGACAACTGATAAACATACTTATATATTTATAAATACATAAAGATTATAGATAAATTACACCCAGACACAGAACAAATAATCGTGCTCATCACACCAACATTTATCCTGGGAAGGAATCAAACCCACGACCTCCGGCTTAGCAGTCAGGGCCACTAACCACTAGACCAACAGACCAGTCAAAATTAAATCTAATCAGTAAAAATATTCGAAATATTGAAAAGAACCTAGGCTTAAGAAGATAGATTGTGCTCATTTAAAGAGAAACTAGAAAACCAAACCGTTTGGATTTAAAATTAGCAAAATTTTCGATATCAACGTATTAGGGCGGTACTGGGGGTGACAGGTTCTATTGTCTCCAAACGCGAACCATTGTGGCACCCTTGTTCACAAAGAGCTAAGTTTTAGTCATTACTTAGATATTGATTTGTATTTTTTTTTTTTGTAAACTAGGTGTGTGGCCGAGGTTAGCGTAGACATAGGTTCTTTTTGAGTTGTAACTTTAGATAATAATAAAAACTTTATTTACATAGAATTTAACTATTATAGGTATATTTATTTATAAATAACTAAACATATTAAAAAATAACCTAACTGGCTATATTATATACCTTTATACATGTAGAATTAAATATGTATCTTAAAATATGTATACATAAGTTTATTTCATAACAGGAAAAAAAAAAATGCATGTACGTATAATAAAAACCGCTGACCATGACTGCCTGAATAAACCATGTTTTTTTGGAAATCTAATAACTTTTAACGCTTTGGGTGGAGTGAGAGTGAGTGCAATGTCTGAAACCCACCTTTGTTCCTTCATTTGCCCTTCGTTTTCCGGGGTCTGAGGCCGTGAAGACTGTTTCTCAATCCGTCGTGGGTGGCCAGCAGGGCAGTAACCTACTGGGGCTATGGGTTGACTTCCGAAAGGGAAACCCTTGGTTCTGAAACGCAAAGATCAAACAAGGAATATAGGTAAGTTTTAGTCAGTAAAAGCTAGTAGTAAGAACACGCCCTCTCGCTCCGCCCTAGAGCATCAAAACTCATTGGTTGATTTTTATTTCCTTAAAAAACAGCCCTTAATCCGTAAACAGTTTCTACGAGCATTCTTTACCCTCTTCCTACGAATGTAAGCCTGAATGACACATGCTAAAGACTAATGGAGTAAAAAAATGTATATTAATTGCCCCCAAATCTGTTATTAGCTCAAGAACCCCTTATAGGGCTTATTGTCCGATTAGCTGGGGGTCACCGCGCCCCGCCATGCTGATTTTGCTTTTTAAGTAAGTATGGTAGAGGTGTGATTTTATCGATATACTGCAAATAATAGTACTACCATTTTAAATAGAATAAGAAATTCCAGCTAACATACTCCCAGCTGTCATTTGTATAGTTGTTACTGATGTTTCGAGGACTATAGGTTTTTTAGTCTTTTTTTGAAGGCTAATCTGAGACGCGGACTTGTGGACGGCGAGCAATGGATAGGTCGCTGTCCGACCGTCCGGTAACCGTTCGGACCGAGCCCAAGTCGTCGACGGCGCGTACTGTTCCACGCGCGCCTCAAGGATATGTCAGCAATTGTAGGGGATCAGCAGCGTCGAAGCCTACTGGGGCCAAGGGTCTGTTTCTGAAAGGAAGACTTGGTCCTGGTACGAAAGGCAACAAAGGTTTACTGACTAAAAACTCCTGTTGAGTGGGTTTTTAGTCAGTAAAAGTCTGACACTATCTCCCGCTCCGACAAAGCGCGGGATTTGTCATTAGATGATATTCCCACCGAAAAAAAAAATAATAGACGCTCAACCCTTTGAAGTGGCTATGAAGCATAATCCTAGAGGCCAAGTAAATATAATTAAGGTTTTGCTCTTTAATAATTCTCAAATTAATAAATTTATTATGAGTTTAAGTTAAAAATGTAACAAAAAAGCGTTACGTGTAGTCAGAAGCTACGTTAGAAGACTAGGAATATTTTGTATCCCAGTTATTGGGTTGGGAAGGATAGATAGGCATTCACTCCATGTACCTAAAATAATGGTAACTATTCAGAAGCAAACGTCTAGTCACCAACTCACCACCAGTTTAAATGATAATTACAGAAAAAAAGAAAACTTTATACTATATTTTCTAACTTCATCGATATGACCCCTGTCCCCTCTCTAATCACAAAGAATTAAACAGTAATATTATTTGGACAGCATTTAATCTTTCTTTGATCTTCAAAGAGGATGTATTCGTCCAAAGTGAATTAGAAAATCATCTCGTATTTTAATTAGCAAAAATGTTTCAAAAAGGATAGTAATTTGGTTATATTTTTAGATTACTTACTTAGATAAAATATTTGTTACACATCACATCATCTCTCTAGTCTTTTCCCAAATATCTTGGGGTATCGGCTTCTAGTCTAATCGGATGCGGCCAAAACCCAGTTACTGGGCAACACGATCCTCCTTGGGTAGACTGATGGTCAGACTTTCCGGCGTCTGACTATCTGTGACGACTGTCAAAGATTTACAATTGACTACCGAGACCAACGGCTTAAGATGCTTTCCGAGGTACGAAGGAATTTCGATGTATTAAGATGATTACCCGTCCACAGACCGACATCGGCAAGCATTGCTTAACCAAAATGCTAGTTTCGGTCAAGCCGAAAATTCTTCCACTTCCTATTTTGACCGAATTCGAAACCGAATCTTCGGACGATCTCTAACTGCTGTGATTCGGTGAAGTTTTTAACAATTTGTGACGGTAGTGACGCATTATTCCTTATTATCCAAAAACTAAGTAAATAATATCTTATGTTGTCAAATAATACATCTCACTAAGATACTACTAATTTACTAAGTAACTTAGCATGGAATATTAACAATATTCAACAAGGAATCAAGCCTTCAAAACTAAACCTTGATAATATAATCTGAGAAACCCCTATTACTTAGAATTCCACGTAACTGTTATTATTGGAGAAGGAAACCTCAAACTCCACTTCACTGACTAAAATAAACAGAAACTAAAATAATAACAAAGATACCATAATGTTTACTTTCATAATAATAGGTATTTCAAAGGATGCCAACATTTGGAGGAGTACAAACTCTTTGGTGCTTGGAAACTTTACAATGTAACCATTTTAGAAAAAAAAAATAGTTTTATATGAATCTTCTGCCTGCGGCTTCGCCCACGTGAAGGAAGCAAATTTTGGCTATTCCAGGAGATATGGACCAGATACAGGACGGGTGCAGCCGTTTGAGCATAAGGAGTAACAAATACACAGATACAAATGCCAGAAAAACCAGGCAACTGCGAATCGGACTCGCGCACTGAGGATTCCGTACACACTACAATTCCCCAGGAATGGAGGCTCGAGAATTTTTCCAAACTGCAAAAAAGTATTTTTTTTTTGTGACGTTGGTAACAACAAATTTACTGTTTTCAGATTTATTCCTATACCTGTGCTATAAGACCTTGCTTTACACCAAATTTTAGGATTCTGGGTCAACGAGGAGTATGAATTTTAATTCCTTTGAGAATATCGAAATATACGTTTTTTTGCGACATAAACGACCGTATCTATTTTTTTTCGTTAACTTAGAAGTATTATTTTTTCACAGCTTCAAGGGACCGCAGACCTAAGTATATGGTTTTAATTTCAACTCGATACCTCCACGCCTTCCCAAAATAAAGGGTCTTTACAGACAGACAGACGGACAACAAAATGATCCTATAAGGGTTCCGTTTTTTCCTTTTGAGGTACGGAACCCTAAAAAGGAAACAGAAAATAACAAAGGTGGTTCTTATTTCTGATGAAATTATATCTTCCTGCAAACATACGAAAAGAGAGTTGGGAAAAAAGAGTTAGTATCAAAAGCTTTTGGAAAAACCGCTCTCCGAGCTCTCAGATAAATAAAATTGGTATTATTCTCCATGAAGCTCATATGAGGTTAATTTAGTAGTAGTGAAAGGTCCTCAAGAATTTTCTGATATTGTCTCATGTTATATTGACAGCGCAACACATCATATGATCACTGACTCCCATTTCTTTCATATGTGAAGACTGCCTCATCCATTATCTTTCCATTCTTTATTTGACCTCTCTCTCTTCACTTCAACCACATTAAGATATGCTATAATTTCTCAATCAAAAACTCAGTAACAAACAATTCTGCATCCACTCCAAAATTCACACGAAACAAAAGCCGATCATATTATAAAGTATTATCCCCAAAAACATAAAAAAAAAATTAAGGACGTTTCGACTCTCAAAAAGCCCTTAAACAGAGAACGAGGCAAAGGAACACCCATAACAGCACTGATTACACGCAAAATGCCTGAAATATCCGAACACGTCGGGCTGGCTGCATGCGTGGCATACCTTCGACAACCAAAAGCTAAAGAAAAGAGTATTTGGAGCGAAAAAGTCGTGATAGTTATTCAAAAAAGGAACGCTGGGCAATTACTGGCACGCGAGCGGGCAGTCGCGCGCCTGAAGCGGGTGAGTGCACACTGGTTTATGCGAGCAATAATATTTTCAATTTATTGTTTTTCCGTGACAAAAGCATCTTGACGTGCTTATGTTCAGTTGAGAATTAATTATTTGCATATGGAAGTAGTATTGTTATGGTATTGGAAGCTAGAAGAGAGCAGAGGATCGATTTAAAAGGCGTGTGTTGGAGAGGTATAAAAAATGTCCAGCGTTAGACTTCAGCAGATCAATAATGATAGACCAAAATTTTTATATGAATACAAACCAAGCGTTGTATTTTGTATGCTTGGTACAAATACACATGTGACTACATTATTCATAACGGTTTCTGAAGCATTTTTAAGGATCATCTGTTTCTCATTCTCTATATAGATATTTAGTGTCCTACTTACCATCTGGTAGAATTTCCGTTCCTGTAAAAGAGACCGATTTATAAAAAAGTTCCTTCTCGCACAGATCTCTAAAAATCGGAGTAGAGAAATTTGCCAAAAAGCGATAGCCCCGCAATCAGTGTGTCCGCCGGCTTAGGTCGTCGGTCGTCGTGACCGCCGCAAGCCGTTGACGGATCGTCTACCGCCCCCCGCCCTCCGCTCACCTCTACTACCTTGTATATCTGAGCGCCTGGTACCCATCGCTTGCTGATTTGCTTCTGGCCTCGCCTATTGTGCGCCTAGCGAGTAATGGGCTATTTATTGCCCCTCTCGCTCAAGACTGGATCATAAGTCTATTATTCCTGTGATAAGTTTATGTTATCCTTGTATTTTCTGTCGGATAGGATTTAAATAAATTCTTAGTCACCATTCAAACAAGTCCAACTATAGCCTGATGGCAGCTAAAATCGAAATTAGATATTTTACATAAAGAGTAGACCACTATTTGAGAATAGTACGGAAGATGATGATGCATGCTCACATCTACTACTTGGCATATCTGTGCGCCTAGTACTTGCGCCGCTTGCTGGCGATTTACTTCTGCCTGGTCTATTGTGCGCCCAGCCTGTTAAAGGCTTCTCTCGCTCAAGACTGGATAAGTTGATAGGTCTATTATTATTCTTGATAAGTTTATGTTATCGTTATGAAAGATAGGAAGAATTCAGGCTACTGATGGCAGCTAAAATCGAAATTAGATATTTTACATAAAGAGTAGACCACTATTTGAGAATAGTACGGAAGATGATGATGCATGCTCACATCTACTACTTGGCATATCTGTGCGCCTAGTACTTGCGCCGCTTGCTGGCGATTTACTTCTGCCTGGTCTATTGTGCGCCCAGCCTGTTAAAGGCTTCTCTCGCTCAAGACTGGATAAGTTGATAGGTCTATTATTATTCTTGATAAGTTTATGTTATCGTTATGAAAGATAGGAAGAATCAAATAAATCCTTAGACCTAATTATTAAGTCCAACTCTCACCCGATGACAGCAGAAAAAACATAATTACAAGAATTTTAAACAATAATATTTAATTTACTATGAAGTGAAATGAGTTTTGAATGTTGTCGATGATACGTACCTTAATTAATAGTCGAATTAAAATGGCACTTAAAGTTTTGAAAGCAAAAAATAAATTCTACCGCCTGCTATTAGAAAGATTTCTAAAACAATCGAAATTAGAATTGAAAAGGTTCTTTTGTTAACTGAAGGTAAATAAATTCCCTAATTGAGGATTGTTTTGCTAAATCAGAGACACCACTCATTGTTTAACTTTCGAAAGGAATATTTCTTTAATGGTTTTGTAATTAACTTTATCACAGAATTTTAGTCTACATTCCTGTGAAATGTGACTGCTAGATATACTTACCTACTGTCGGTGGACATCAGTCTTGGCTTACTCAATGACTACAGTAAACTTATAAATCTTAGAATGTAAAAAAAGAAATGACGCCTAAAAACTCAATAAACGTTGGTGGTTTATTCTAAATTCAATGGATAAAAACTGTCCATGTTAAATGTCATCTATAACTCACTTTTTCACAAAAACTATACGTCATCTATTATCTACTAGGTATATAACATGTCATGCATAACTATATGTCCTGTCATTTATTTAAAAATCTTATTGTCGTATAAATTACGAGTTTTCAGTACTTTTCAAGTAGGTATAGGTATTGCAAATTATCTCTCGAAAAGTAGCTACAAATAAATAACAATTCAAGATTCAAAGCATATGTTTCAAATATACCATATAAACTTTTGAATTTTAAAGAAGTCAGTCAGTCAGAAAAATGAAACATATTACATTCCAAAGCGTAGATCTCTATGGAGAAGAGTGTGCAAGAAACTCCATACATACTTTTTTCAATCACGTTATGTATTACAAATATCTCGATGATATTTCACAACAAGCCTTTTTTTATTACATTCTTAGGGGTGTATATACGGCTTAAGAAATTTGGTATTCTTTTAAAGTGATTGTCCGTAGTAATAAAGCCGTAAAAAAATATCAGTTATTTTAACGTAAGTATAATCGTGGTGCTTCAGCCTTTACTAAGTATGTATCGTCTCCCTGACAACAATAGTTCATAAGGTAACTACACAACTGAGCTCCCGCGCTATAGCCAAGTTATTACAGGAGGCAGATTGTCTTATTCCAATACACGCTCTAAACTAAATAGCTTCAGGCTAGTACGCTCCCCTCGACACTTTAAAGAACTCAATGCTGGCTGAAGATCCGATATTCGAATATGTTCCAATTAAAAATAAAACCTATTCTTTTTTCGAATTTGTTGGCGGGAAACGGTTGCTTCGCAGCTGGAGCTTGATAGAAACAATTGACGAATAGGTATTGGCACGCGTGCCGTTTTATTTTTTTTATTTTTTTAAGAATCCTATATGGGTTTGCAATTTCTTTAGACAAAATGCTTTTTCTATTCGTTCGTTGCAGAATCGTTAGTAATTAGTTTAAACATTAACAGCAGTGTTGTCGATTTTTTAAAATGTTGATACGACTTTAAATAAAAAAGGTTATCCTCTATTTTAATAAAGTAGAGCCTATATTATTTCGAAATAGCATATTATTTATTTATTGCATAAATTTTGTCAATGGATGTTATATGATTGTATTATCTTAAACTTTTATGTTTGAGTAGAAATCCACGTAGGCAACACAAAAGAGCTCCTTCAACAAACCGACTTAACAGACAAGTCATTAATCCTTTAGCTACGAGCAAAAAAAACTAAATTCGAAATTCAAATCTCCCCAGTTTGGAGAGTACGTTCGGTTTAGCCCGCGGTTATTTACTCAAACTGAACGCGACTGCATCCTATGGCGGAGGGATTACAGCGATCATTCATTACCTAATGGCAGAATGCGAGGGGACGTTGCACGATAGCTAGTTTTGGCAGCACTGCTTTTGATCCGTAACTTATTTAAACGATCTAAAGGTGAAAGTTGGGCTAAAGCTGCATATTATTCGCTTATCATAGGGCAAGCTATCTAAGACCATCGACTTAGATGACTCTTTCATGATACGCTGGGTTCCTATCAATTGGAAACTAGACTCCAGAGCCAAATTAATTTCCGATAAATTACTTGTACATCTGCCTCGTTAGTCTAGTAATCGTAAGCATTACCGTTCAGCATGGGGCCCTGAATCAACAGCCTTTGCTTGCCCGACTTGGGAATCTATCGCGAGTCGGGCAGTGTTATTAAATTTTTCGTTGTTTTTTTTTTACCTTTTTTACAGTATTTATACCACTAGCGTTATTTATTATTGGTATACTTATATAATCATGCCATTTATTCATGTTTTTTTTTGTTTGTGGGAATAATAAATAATCTAGACTAAAATCAATCTTTACAATATGGGTCCCGACTGTTACAGTCAATATGTTCGGTACTTATTGGTTTTTTTTTTACTTCTGGACTGAACTTGTTTTTTTTTATTTTAAGTTGTTTTTTTACGCAGTGGTGCTTTTTATTTCTAAATCTTAATTTGAGAAAATTGTTGATACCATACTAAAAAAAGAAATAAGTACATTTTTTTATTTGTTTAAAATTTTTAAGTATTTATTTGCATTGAATGGTTTAACGGTCAAAAACCATTTTCACATTAATATAGGCTTTCACATCGGTTGGATGGTTTCACAGTCTGTCAAACGGACACTGGTGGACATGTATGAGAAACATTTTCGTGTTTTATATAATACATAATTATGTCATTTATATTTTGTTCCATTTTTTTTTATTATTTTACCTAATAAGTAGGTAGGTACATATTTACGCTGTCTTCTCATACTTTTTAATATTATGATTTCGGTTCTTCTCCATGGAACGACAAATTGGAACCGTGCACATATAGCTTCTGATGTTTTATTTAGTGCCCATGTAGGCCTTGGGCACGCCACAATTATGGCGGTAAATCCTCTCTTTGAGGAGTGGCGTTCTTACCTACCGCATGACGCAGGTCCTCACCGGACATGGTAAGTTCGGGAGGTTCCTGCACCGAATTCGTGCAGAAGAAACGCCTGGGTGCCGCCATTGTGGACCGCCCCGAGGACACGGTAGAGGTGTGCCCCGCCTGGGCAGAGCACCGCCGTGTCCTCGTGGGGGCGATCGGCGGCAGTGATCTCTCGTGCCGGGCATTGGTACAGGCCATGGTCCGGAGTGAGGAGGAGCGGCAGGCGGTCGCCTCCTTCTGCGAAGCAGTTATGCTAGCAAAGGAGGCCGCCGATCGCGTGAGGCAACGGTCCTCACGCCCTAACCGATGCCGGGATTCCGATTCCGATTTCCGGTCACCGTAGTCGCGGGCTAGTGGACGGCGAGTAATGGGTGGCTCGCCGTCCGACCGTCCGGTAACCGTCCGGACCGAGCCCAAGTCGTCGACGGCGCGTATTGTTCCACGCGCGCCTCAAGGAGACGTCAGCAAATTGTAGGGGCCCAGTAGGGGCGAAGCCTACTGGGGCCACAGGTAGTGTGAAAGCGAAGCCCGGGTCCCGGGATGAAGGCAAAGAAAGAACAGGAGTGGGTTTTTAGCCAGTAAAAGTCTGAAACTATCTCACGCTCCGCCCAAGAGCGAGATTTGTCAGTAGATGATTTTCCCATCAAAAAAAAAAGTGTAGGCCTGTGCGAAATAAACCACTTTGAATTTGAATTCCTTCTGGCTCTGTAGATGATAATAGGTGCACCCCATAATGAGGTAGGTTAGAATTAAACAGGCTAAATGGCGTTATTCATTTACTACGTTGTTGACACTTTTAGCTTTACTTTTGAGGGTGGGAAATTTTCAATTAACTTCTCTCGCTCTGGGTGCAGCGATAGGGAATGTCAGACTTTTACTGCCTAAAAACTACCCGTGTTCCTTTTGTTGTTCGATACGTTTCGGGGCTACAGTTATGAATCCCGCAGTGGTACCTCTGCGTCTCAAATAATACAGGCTTACTTATTTATCACCACACAGCCAGTAACCAGTATACTACAACGGCTGTGTGACAAAAGCTTACATATTTCCTCTCTAACTTCCTAATTAATTAAACAATTCCACGCATATGCAAACGTCTCAATCCGGCAACTCAACAGTGGTGCGCCAATGGTGCCAACATCCCGACTACAAGCAATATGCTTGTTAAGCGCGCGACGGGGAGTGGACGCCCCGCCGGGAGCCGCCGCCGCTACCGACCGATATTTTGAATTTTGAATATTATTCCGACATATTGATGCGGTCGTAACGCTTCTGTTTTAAACATAGGTCGATTATGTTACTTTTTAATGTAATTTGTTGATGCAAATTGAGGAACATCAACGAGAGGTTCTCATTCTTAGTGCCTTTTCTACATTTGCGAGAAATAGGTAGTATTATCGTAAATGAGGCTTGCAAAGACATAAAAAAATACAAAAATATTTATTTTATCTAAAAATCAATCTTTCCTCAATTTTTTATATCCTTTAAAAAATTACCTCAAATTTTGATATTTTCTAAATACTGACCTCAATTTTTGATATCTTCTAAAAATTAACCTCAAATTTTGATATCCTTTAAAAACTGGCCTTAATTTTTGATATCCTCTAAAACTGACTTCAACTTTTTTGCAAATATATTCTTTCTCTAAAAACTGGCCTCACTTGTGTTGGGGCTTAGCCGGTAGTTGAACAATGTTCATGTTTAAATACGAAACTATTTTAAAATTAATTTGAAAAAAGAGAAAAATAATTTATAAAGAAGAAAAAGATAAACTGGTATATCTATTTCAGGATTTTTTCCCTAATGAGCAGACGAAATAGATAATTGAATCTGACAAACTTTATAATAAAAGCAAATCGAGATACATAGTATCTATGTACCGTGTGTCTTGTGTTCTTTTAAAAAATATATAAACTAGTGCTTGACGGCGATTTGACATTCCGATGGCGATCAGCGATGTAATCGTTGATAGTAACGTGCACTAATTTATAAAGTTCTTTCTGTTTATATTTTATTCTATTCCATGTGTTTCCCGTTCCGAATCTGGCCTATGATTGACATCAGTAACACATGTTGAAATATTCGGAAAGCTTTAACCCTCTACAGCGCAAGTGATTAAGACCTCTTTTGTAGTGTTGTTCTAAAACAATGACCTGTGGGGCGCACCATCGACAATTTGCAATGTCTTGAATAAATAATTGGGAGTGTGGTGATGTGCTATGGAAGCAGTAGATATTAAAATCAATTAAAAAAACGAAGCCAAATTATTTTTCTCCTATCATAAGATCTTCGGTTCCTTTCAAAATGGTTGAGCTGAGTTTGTGCTAATATTCGCGTCATGTCCGTGAACGAGTGCTGTCAGATGAGACTGGTCATCTCTTAGCTGCCAGTGACTATTTTAATCTATATTAAGTTTTTATTTTATTTACATTGTCGTCACAGAATAGTAGCGACAAGAAACATGTAACAGATATATTAATCTGTAATACATAACATGATTGAAAAGAGTATTCATGGACTTTTTTGCACATTCTTCTTCATAGGGATCTACGCTTTGGAATGTGCAATTAGCATCAATTTTCTCACTGATTGATTTTTTGACATTTCAAAATACGAATACCTATTGAAAGTCTATGAAAGTGATGATTTAAAATCATCATTTATTAAAAATCTATCCTACTGTAATGTTATTTCTTCTTTATCCTGGCTTTTACCTTCCTTTTTCCATTCTGTCCTGCAGGCTTAGAATAAACAGAGACTTGCGATGGGCACAGGGCTTAGACAAATGACTTTTCATATAGCGTTCCCGCCAAATACTAAGCACATAAAACGTATGGCAATGACATTACCTGCCACGCCACTTGTCACGTGACTTGTCAATTGTAAAAAAGCTTAATAAGCTGGATTAAAACGCTTTCCTATGAGAAAAAGGAGGCTCTGTTACATCATATTGTTTAATAAGACAACGCACACACTATTCATACACCTCACACTAAGTATCATCTCACATCAAAACACACACATCACATTCATCTCCCAACACACACCACACATCATGCTTCACGTCACGCGTAAATTAATTTATCATTGTTATAGAAGAGCGGAGCCTCCTAACAGGACGTTGCTTGCTTGAGGCTTGTATTTGCTTAAAAGGAGGCTTCAAAGACAAATTTGTAATATTACGCTGATTGTGATAATAAACATTTTTTTTTTAATTTTACTTTTACTTCTCCGCAGGTAATGTCATTGACCGTGTTTGGTGGTAACGCTAACAGAAAAGTTTATTCGAATAATTTAAATATGGTCAGAAAACGTGCGTTATTCATGCATAATGCGTTCTATCGGTACGTGTATAATCACCATGAGCACCCTTCCATCGGGTTGTCACCCTCGAGTTGCGCCTCAGAACAGGGGGTGACGCTATTTGAACGCCACTAGTGGTTACATTTGGAAAATCATTATCTGGCTGGACTTAATTGTTTGGTTACGATTTTGGTTTGATGATGATTGTGACTATTGTTGCAGCTATATTAAGTGTGTCTGCCAGATTGTTGACTACGTAAACTATGATACAATAATATACTTATTTGTTTCTCTTTTGCAACTCGTTTAAATCATTATCATCATCATTTCAGTCGAAAGACGTCCACTGCTGGACATAGGTCTCCCTTTGGTGTCGTCACAATTACTGGTCCCGTCTTGCATCCATCAGATTCCCACGACCCTCACCAGGTCATCGGTCTACCTTTTGGGAGGACTACCAAAGTAATTTTATAGTTACAATCAAGAAAACTTAGATAATAATACAATAAAGCTTGGGATATTATTCATGTTCACAATAGTTTATTACACAATTCTCATTCAAGTGTTTTCTTGATAGCTTTTTATCATAAGTTCAGCTACACATGATTACAGCAACTTTGGCTTTTTCTTTCCTTTACCTTTTTGAGCGTTCAATTAACTTCTGAATATACATATAATTAACAGGGCCTACTAAGGCCAATTATTTATCTCTCTATCTCGCTCCACAAAAAGAGAATGTATGATGATTAGAGTAGACATATGATCTAAACTCGCAGATATCCAGAGCTTCTTTGATGACGTCACACTGTCACGCAAGCACAGCCCCTACATCCAAATCATCTAAATCAAAGCCCCTACTATCATCCCCAGTATATGTTTTACCAATCAATCATACTCTAGTAAAAATTCACCCTTCTTCCTTGTTCAGAAAATGATCGTTACAGATTTATGAATTAGCGTATGCTGCCTTGGTGTAGTGTGTGTCAAATATATGGGTATGATCGCGCGGTCGCGTAGCGCCGCCGGCTTACCATCTGTCAACGTTTGGAGAACTACTAGGAACAGAGTTGTGCTAGGAGGTGTCGATAGTTTATTTTTCTGGCTGTGTGTTTTTGTGATAGTTTTTGTTTGGCTGTTACTCATTTGTAGAAAGAGTATATACAAATATAAAGCTTTAAAGATCTTCTGACAATAAACGCCGGTGATGTAAATTTTATGGTCCTTGGATTCATACAGCTGTGTTTTTTATTTAATAGAAAGTACCATATCTTTTTCACTTGACTGTGATATTCGCAAATGTTTGCAAAATCTATTTTTAGCTTGACCATTTATTATCATAAATGCTAGTTTTCAAGAAAAATAAATCACCGTTTTATGTACATGCATAACTGTAGTATACACGTGCATTGTCGATGAATTCACAGTGTTGTACCCTCTTCTACCGATGAATAAAACATGTTGTAGTTTTTTACTCATCATTTACAGTTCGCACACACTTGACAGATGGCGCTGTTTACAAAAACTTAACCATCAAATGGTGTGTGAAAACATTCACATGGGAACGGCACTTAATGGAAATGCATGAATCATTTGAATGGGAGTTTTCTTGGACGATGTTGGAAATATGTAGTTCATTATTTAGTATATATAAGATAGTTATATTTTTTTTCATTTATCTTGTATATAATCGTATTTCCAATCATGAGCCACAGCAGCATTTGCAGCCAAGACTGTTTTTGCATCTTGTCACCTATCTTAAAATATTCAAAATAATCACACTGCTACTTCAACACAAAATAAATCCATTCCCATCTGTTCACAGACATATTAATCAGCCACTTCTTCCTCACAAATTAATTCTTTATAAAGCCTCCTTGGCAAACACCTGTATATTTCATGGCTCCGGTTAAATTAATACGAACATTATAACTATAATGGCAGGAATTCAATTATTCGCTGCACCGAACATGCGCCCAGCGTGGGTCGGTAGCGTGTACCGAGTACATGTGTCTGGACATGGACAAAATGTTAAAAACATATTGATATATAGTTTGATGGGGTACTAAGATGTATGGATAGTTGCACAAAAAAAGATGTCATGTTCGGTACTGACAAATTAAATCAAGATAGAAATTAGTTTGCGAATATTGGTAGAATAATATTTAATTGCACGTTCTATGGAAAACTTAGACGATGGACGCATATTAATGGTCCTGTGATACGCAAAATGGTCTTTCTGAATTAATTAAATCTATCACTCTCAGCTAAAACTCTATATCTAAATTCGACGTCAACAGGATTGTATTCTGAGTTTCAAATACCTTTGATTTAGCAATCCAAAGGGCTACAGCTACAATACAATAATGCCAAAAAGCTATTTTCACGACATGAAAGGAATTGTGCCCCTTTTCACTTCAACGCCTTCTCTTGTCATTTCAAAGATGATTCGAAATTTCTTCGAATTCTGTCAAATAAGTGAAGGCAGATCTAAGACTTGGAAATGAGTGATTGTTAGTTTTCTGAACGACCAGTCCCAGGAAACAAAATGTTACTCTAACGACTTGAGCATCTTAAATTTTTACTGTATCCTAAGGTTTTTGACAACTGAAGTAGATGGAGGCAACCAGGCCATAAACAGTAAAGAATGTGTTTTAAATAACTTTGGAAAAGATTAGTAGGAATTTTTAAGTTGTCTGAGATATTTAAGTAAGATTACTTTAGTTTAACTGCTTTATAACAACAACATACATATTTCTAGTCTCATATAAAATCAACGAGTTGTAACTCTCGTCTTCTACTCTAAATAATCCGTATAAAGTGATCAAGGCTTAAGACTGATGTTATACTTCGTGATGAGACACAAAAAGCTACAACTTTACGAGTGTTCCCGCCATGTAATTGAATAACAAGATGGCCGTATAGTATAAGGCTCTGTGCAGACTAATAGTAATAATAGGGGTCTTCAATAACATAGTGAAACTGTCGTCATTATAGCCAATTTCTGAGTGAGGCAGTTTACTTTGAAACAGAAATTTGGGTCCAGAAATTTACACTAATATTATAAAGAGATAGTCTGTTTTTTTGTTTATAAGAGGTAATATCTGAAAGTACTGGTACATTTGCTAAAATTTTTTCATCGATAGTAAGCTGCTTTATTCCTGAGTGACATATGCTATATTTTATGTGTATATATAAATATTAGCTGCGGGCAAGAGCTAGTACCAAATATTTAAGAATCAAAGGAAAAGAAGATGTACTTAAACAATCGTATAACACCAAAATAACCACTGATTTTAAATAATTTAGTGCTCTTGCAGTGATATTTTATATTTATACAGTACAATATTACCTACTCCTTACACGCGACATTGAAAATAGAAACTCTCTGTTATATTTATCTATATTTTGCGTATTGAAGTTTTTTTGACAAAGTTGTTGTTTTTAATTGCGAAGTTTCAAAACCACGTCTTTTCAGCACTATCATTGTTCCAAAATTTAATATAACTGTTATATCAATTGTGTACTCTGACCAGATTTATGGGGCAATCTTCATGTAACGGGCTATTGTATTTTTTTCGTGACTGGTTGTAAAACTAAACCTTTAAATTCAATGCCAACCCCTTTGCTGTGTGCATGTATGTCATGGTCGTTCATCAGCGAGTCACGATTCGCCTTGATTGATTATTTCGGTTTCATAGGACAAGGAGCTCTAGACAAAGTGATATTCCATTGGCGATAGAGATTGTTGAGAAGCCAAAATGTTTGGGATTAACAAATTGTTATTTAGCACAACATAGGAACCATTTTTGTTAGTAGATTTACACATTATATTATTATGCTAAAACTTATACACTAGGATTAGTAACAAATTTAAGAATAAAGAGATTAACCACATGATATTTCGACAGATATACATCTATCAGCCCATATTTTTTTGAGTTTATTGACTTTTCGACAGTTGTAAATGTTTTTTTTCGATAATTGAAAATATTTGATTTTGACAGCGCAAAATATTTGAATTTGGCAGCGGAAAATATTTGATTATCGACGATTGAAAATGGACTTTTCGACAGTTGAAAAATGTGCGACTTTTCGTTAGTTGAAGTTTACAACAATTGAGAATATTTGACTTTTCGATAAGTGAAAAATATTTGATTTTCGACAGTTTAAATTTCTGTCTTCGATAATCATTTCTTTATGTCATTGCAGATAGAGTGTCACTCTTTTTAGTCAATTCAACATTTGTTTCTGCTTTTTTCACAACTTCAAGTATACAAAATTATACAAGTATACAAAATCTATCTTTATACTTAGACCTTTATCCTTGGAAGTGTTGTCGTGTCGCGGACGTATATATCAGTCGCGGGACCCAGCATGCGGCCCGCCAGCGGTATAATGTGGCTACTTTAACATATCGGCGAGGAAATATACCTAGATTTGTCAGGCGATCGCCCTAAAATGGCTGGTAATATTGCATTTTAGAAATAGTTGTACGAGGTTTTGGCGTATTCAATTTAATCTGGTGTAATATTCGATAAATTTAATGTAAATATCGTGATTTGACGGTAGATTGATTCTACGAGTCTTAGATTTTTGTTATGGATAATAATCGCATACTACTTCATATTTCGAGTATAACAGGCTTCCAGGAAATGAAGGTTACACAGGCAAGGATAAAAAATTAATTATAATAATTGTCATTACCAAATTCAACACAGACTCTCCACATTCACCTCTACACGTGTTTGGCAAACGGTTTTAACAAAAGCTGTCGTGAAGCGAACACACCGACTGGGGTCATAAGCTCACAAAGTGACGTCACGCGCAGACCAGGGTCTGCCGGCTGTAGCTTTTGATCCGTACAAAGGGCAAATGGGGTATCCCATAACGCTGGATGTAACGAGTTGGTAATTAAATTAAGTGCTCTTTTTAGATTATTGTTTGTTTTGATACAATGTTACCTACGATATGGCTGTAATGACAGATTTTAAAATTAGTAAATATTTTATGATGATTGCTTTCGACGGTACCGAGTTTGTGACATATAAGGTACAGTATAGTAAATTGAAATATGGTTCCTGATGATCTGTGATTGGGATGAGACGGACGGCGAGCAATGGGTAATTTGCCGTCCTGTAACCGTCCGGACGTCCTGTAACATCTTCAGCGTAGTGTTACACGCAAAAGATGTCAGCAAAACCGTAGGGTCGAAGTCTACTGGGGCCATGGGTTCGCTTCTAAAAGGAAAACCCGGAGTCCTGGAACGCAAGGCAAAGAAGAAACATAGGAGTGGAAGTCTGACACGCTCTACCGTAGAGCGGGGGAAGTCATTGGATGATTTCCCACTATAAATAAAAAATGGGTTAGTGAGAAAAGTTATATCATTATTTTAATCAGCAAATAGATGATAATGAGATGATTCATTGATCAGAGAGAGAACACTTAGTTTATTTACCAAAATGGCATTCTATAAGCGACGATTATCCAAAAAGTACAAAATACAATGGGATTGATATGTGGTCGTAGTGATTGACCATAAATATATTGTGGCATTTCGAAAGTCGCTACAAGAATTTCCTTTTGTCTTTATTTTTCTTTTCTAAATTTAAACCTGGGTTGTGACCCAGGTTTAAATTTTAAATGACCACATACAAATTTACATTTACAGCACCTACTAAAATAATAAACAGTAAAATTACCACATTTTTATCGTCGTAGCAGATCTATCGCTTCAGCAAACAAGCCTACATATCTGTAATGTTGGCAGCACAGCGTGGCTTCGCGCTCAGCGTGGCGCGAAAATTATAACCTTGCGCGATCAGGCTCGCACAAATCAATTTGTGCCGTTATAGCGATGTTAACGTAGTCGCGACACGGATGCGCGGCTCCTTGCTTGAATTTCTTTGCCTTTTTGTATATAAATAATATGGTAATGACATTAGATGACTTTATTGTGAGGTTTTTTTTTATTATTTATGGTTGTTTGATTTTTTATAAACGTTTTTAGCTTGGATACGAAGTCTTTTAATATCTTCGTATGAAGTCGTTACTTTGAGTGCATTCTAATGTTTTTTGCAGTATTGGCTGCAAATATATTGAGTCGGCCCTCTCGGCAAGCTTCGCTGAGGTAGTCAATACCACACACAAATACTCAGTTCAATTTTGCAGACATTGCGCCTATTTCATTCAATTCTCTCGATTTCAAATATTTTCCAGTTTGGTAGACACTTGAGATAATCAATCATTGATTGATCAATTTTACTTCATAAAATCCAGTAGGAATCAATTTACGAATAATTAAAACAGCCATTGCACTTCACTCGTTTGAATGTGATGGCTGTAAAAATTGTGATTGAATTGAATTGATGGAAAACCATAAAATAATAAGTCACCTATAACTGTCAATTTGGTTGAGTCGAGCGAAGGAACTGACTGGCAACAATTTGAAACAATACAACTTTACTTTGACTTTGATTTTGAGGTGTAGCAGAAACAATCTCGATTAGTAGTTAGCCCGACTGGCCCCACACTGTCAAACTATCCCAAAATCGTTAGCAGTGTATATAACCCCAAAAACACAACATCTGGCTAAGATTCCACTCATCATCCTAACAGTACCACAGCGTTTACTCAATCCAAGTACCAGGGTGCCATACAAGACAGGAGGCCGCTCGAACAATGCTGTGTACGCAGCGCACAAAGGCACGACTAATGACTGCTGAATAATTTAGCGGAGAAGCGCGACTTGTGATGCTTTCTGTAGTCTGTGGAGAAAACTTAAAACGTAGTTTTTTTAGCGAGTTTAGCTTTTTAGTAAGCGATATACCTAAGACATACTTGTTACTAATTATTTATTATTATGTTAGAAACTCCTTGAATTGTCAAGGAGTTTCTAGGTAAAGATATTTAGTATTTACATAACAGAACGGTTTTTTTTTTCATTTTTCTTAAAAACGATGCATTGCTTTACGTAAATACTTAGGTACTTGCAACGGAAATTACATATTCCGCACTTTCTTTTTCCTATTATGTTCATTTAGAGCAATCTATCCCAAGTTCGAGTTGTCAACAAAACATTTTGCAGTAGGTACAGCAAAAAGGTTAAATACTTACTTAAAATGTGAAGAGCCTGTGTTATTTATGATAGAGCAATCCTGCACATTAGACACGCTTTGCTTCACAAAAGTTTACAATGAACCTTTAAACCTACCACAATGCGCAACATTGCAAAACATAATTTCATTTCGCAAAAAATGCAAACGAAAAAGGACCACGTTCCATTCACTTCCATTCTTGAATATTGACAAAATACACACCCACGCACAGACAATAGTTTTTTTTATTGGCAATGATATTATACGCATTCAGCTTCAATGGAATCGAATCGAATCGATAGATCGAGCATAAAATTAATTACTGTGCGAAGAGTTTAAGAAGCTACCTGATAACCTGACTGATATTTTTATGATAAGTATAATCGTTTTTTAGCGTATTATTTGTTATAAGGAGTTAAAAAGGTTGCGTTTACGTATGGTTAATGGGTACTGTAGGTATAGGTACTGTTTTTATATTTTGTTTTTTTTTTTTTAAAGACTCATCTGCTTACCCCATGAAGATTGCTGCATTTATTTTTTAATTAAATTTAATCTACTGTAGATTTGATTGAATTATCGATTGAAAAACTTCACAATAGTAATTTTCATTGTAAATAGAAATACAGCATTATTTTATGTCAGCCAAACCGACTTATTAATTATCTATTTTTACACTTCACTATAGTACCAATTACCTAACTGTAATGAACGTTTTTTTATTATTGATAGGCTCGCGTTTGAACACTATCTCACCTGAATGAATGTCCGTCCGTATGCAACGAAGCATTCTCTACCAGTCAACCTGGTATAAAAGACCACCCCGTGGTCGGTGTGCACACTGCATACATCTCATCAGTCTATTTATATAATAGATATTTCAAATAGAATGAAGTATCATTAAATGAAGTGGCTTAGCATAGCCGGCCATAAAATATTCCCACTGTTGGGAATCAGGCCTCCTCTCTAGAAGAGGGAATGGGCCGTAATCCACCACGCGGGCCCAGTGCGGGTTGGTGGATGTCACATGTCTTCGAACTTTTGATTCTAGGACATGCCCGTTTCCTCACGATGTTTTCCTTCACCGTTTTGAGAGCAGTAATGATGAAATAAATTACACAAAAATACATATACGTAGTATGATAAATATCAAATCATTATATTTGAAAGAACTTAAAATGTAACAATTCTGACGAAGACCGAACTATGAATCAAAATTGGATTAAAGGTTTTCCTATAAATCACCTGACATTTTGCTCTAGACATTCAATCTATTTCTATAACCATCGGATAATAAAAACGAGCATGTAATCGCAATCCTCGTGGTAAAGTCCGCAGGTTGTCAGTCTAATGTGTTTTGTGGAAAGTAGGCGCGTAGCGAATTTAGGGGTGTGGCGAATCGAGTGGTTAATGCCAATTTTGAAGATGTAAGGTTATTCAACAGCCTTTTTTTGGATATTTTTTTTGCAATCTAATTTTTTTTTGTTTCTCTTATTCATTTTTAACGTAAGTTTAACATATTTTTAGCTCGCCAAACTTTATATGGCGTGAAACGCTTTTTATACAATCACTTCTGTGACATCATAAAACAGTACACCCACATGAGTGGTTTTGCAATATTTATTTCAACAACTGACATTTTTGAGACACAAATGTCAGTTGTTGAAATAAATGTTTTTCAATAATTGTGCATTATTTTTTATTTCTATGGGAGACGTAAACTGCTTAATCTGTACAGATGGACAACTAAAATGACGACTAATACTGAAAAAAGTATGGAAGACTTCATGTTGCGCCGACCCCAAATAAATTGGCTATGGGGCTACAGGATTGTTCGGAAGAGTTGCCGCGGGAGTAAAGGCCAACTGAAGGAACACAGATGGGTTTTAGTCAGTATAAGTCTGACATTCCCTCTCGCTCTACTCAGAACAAGAGAAGTTACATATTTAATGATTTCTCATTTAAACAAAAAATGTAGATAAGTATATTGGTTATTGTTAAGATTATGAAGGAATTATTTCTATTTGTGATGCTATGGGGAAGGCTGGAGCTCTAAAATACAAGTCCAAGCTTAGTTCAGACTCCAGATTTCCCACAAATTTTATTTCTGTTTCAAATACTTTATCAATCAGGAAGCAATGCATAGTCAATGCAGAAATTGAGTATGCAGTGACTTTTAAGTTAAAAACTCCTTGTATATTAAAATTCACCCTATTTCTGATTTCCCCTCACAAAATATCATAAAAAAGACAATACCCAACATATATACATATATAGCTATATCTACTTTATACGTCGGTTTACCTTAGTTCAAAGTATACAGAAGGGAGCGGAATCAAAACGGACTTGTTATTGCAAATTATATTTTTTTCTCAAGGGGAGGATGTTTGTACGAATCCTTAATAGAAACGAAACATTGGTCTGAAAGAAATCTGTATAACTTTAGGGGAAACAAAGGAAATTTGACCTTATGATGAAAGAAATAAGAGTGATGTAGCTTGTTATCATAATGTTATTTGAAATCTTCAGGTCTGGCAGCGACAGCTTTATTAATTTCTCTTTTGCTTTCTTTTTGTTTTTCTTCGGTTTTCGTTCGCGGAGTTTTCTTATTTTTTAATGTACCCATCTGTCTTTCCTGATTTCCATACTGATTAAACGTCAGCGTTTCCGAGTATTGTGATACGCTATTACTGTAGAAAACTTATTCCTCTTTGGGTTTATTTCACGGACGGGTTCCTCACATATAAATTAACTAGCTAACTGGATAAACTGTAAAAAAATTGTAGATTTATATAACAGCCTTTTTCCCATTAATATTTCCACTGTTAGCGCACGGGCCTACTTTTCCGCAGCCTGGGACCTCATTGTCCAATCCCTGTTCCTGTAAGGGTGCTTTTTAATAAAAATTGGCGGCAAAGTACCCTTAAGAATCCTATAAATATATCCTCGTACTGTGTAAAATCGAATTTGCTAATCTAATATGTGATGCCCGACTACCTCGACCAATAATGCTGTTGCTGATGCGGATGGTCGCTAACTAACCGGACCGAGCCCAGTCGTCGACAGCGCGTAGTGATCCTCGCGCTCCTCAAAGAGATGTCAGCAAATCGTAGGGGCCCTGCAAGGCCGATGCCCGCTAGCTAGGACCGCGGAGAATTTCTGAAAGGGAAACCCGTAGTCCTAGGCAAAGGGTAATTGAAGGATACAGGTGTGGTTTTAGTCAGTAAAAGTCTGACACGGCCTCCCGCTCCAAATTCCTCGACCAATAATAATAATAATAATATATCCCTTTATTTCCATATCAAATATTCAAATATATTTAATTATTATTAATTTGAATTTAAAATATTATATTAAAACATTACATCACAATTCATTATCATTCATATTTGATTTCATGAACATTCATTGTCATAAAAAAGAAAGTAATAATAATAAAATAAAGTATTTCGTAGTCAGATATTGTCATAGTCTCATCTTAGTCAAACAGCGTAAAGTCAAACCTTGATCAATACGAATGGCCAAAGGTCAAGGACCTATTAAGTAACATAACAATTATAACGCAGTAAGAACATTTGCATACTTACACAATTATGTTTCCAAAGAAAAAAAAATACCTCGTTCTTTTTGGTAATAATAAGTAAGCACCTACTACATTCGTTTCTGTTACATTACAGCTTTTGGAAAGTGAGAAGCATCTCGTATACCTACCTACTCCAAGTGTTTTTTAATCACATCTAGCGCAGAGTTATTATTTCTGTGTAAGTATTGCAAATATAAACTTTCATTTAAAAAAAAAGTTTTTGTGGAGTTTCTCAATAAAAAATGTTTTTATTGAGAAACCCTTCAAAATGTTTCTTTTTAAGTGAGATGAATCAGATAAAGAAATATTACAATGAACATAAAGAAATGTAATAAATTTACATTTCACTAATTGCGCAGAAGAAAGAATTAAAAAAAAGAAACTCCACGGATTTTTTAATCCCTTTTTCAAAAAGTAGAGTCATCATTACACACGTCATGAAGCAAAGTCTACCACCGCGTCTGTCTGTCTGCCTGTTCGCGATAACCTTGAAAACTACTGAACGGAGTCATTCACGAGAAATATTAAAATGTATAATACTGTGATAGGGGAAGCGCGGTTAAAAGGTTTCTTTGTAATTATTAAATTATGTTTATATTTTACGAAGCACTTTATATTTTGTCAAAGACTGTCGGCATGTCCAAGAACCAAAAATTCGACGACATGTGACATCCACCAACCCGCACTGGGCCCGCATGGTGGATTACGGCCCATTCCCTCTCCTATAGAGGATTCCTGGGTCCCAGTAGTGGGAACATTATAAGGCCGACTATGACTTTATATCATATTTTGTATAAAAATTACGTCCGCCTATGTATTTACTTATTTGACATCCAAAAACAATCTTCCATCCAAATATGAAACCTATGCTTTTTTACCATAAACCTTAAAAGTAACATTACCTTGCCAATTTGCAAGTTAATGAATTTGTGACCTTCTTAATCGTCACAATATCCTGTTATTGCAGAGATTATCCGAAAATTTCAAGGATGTATTACAACCGAAGCTGAACCGACCATGGCTGGGACGTGTCGCTAGTAAAAAAATTAATCATTATTTCAAAGAGAAGTATAATTGAAATTCAAAACGATAAGCAAAATCAGAACTTGGAAAATCATTGATCGTACTAAGATATTTGCAACACACCATTGTGTGTTTCTAGTGCAAGCAAGAGCGCGGGCGAGGGTGCTTGTTGTGTGTGCAAGTTTGATATTCTAATCTAATACAGTAGGTACTAAATAAAACGGCTAACAAGGTACTAAATAATTCCTATGTATAGCTAAGAAACAATAAATAAAGTTCAACATCTTTTCATTTTAATAAACGATTCTGCATCTTCAGAAGCTAACACCACTCGCTACTGTTAAAATTCGAGACTTACCTATGTTAAATTAATGTCAAACGAAATGCGTATCAATGCGTATTTCTCGCATCTGCTAGAACCCGAAACAATCGCCTAGGTAGTCAATATTGCCCTACAGTTGCTCTTTTTGTATAATACACGCTTCGTTTGAAGTAAGTAAGTACTTGTAGACCTAGTACGCCTGAATCCACTTTTCCTGGGAGATATTTCTGGAAAATAATTAGATTTACCTAAATGTACCTACTCATGACCACGAAATTCTAAATAAAATTTTCACGTCCAATAAAAAAGTATTATCAGTAGCTTTAATAAAAACTATTAAAAAAATATCTATCCCTAAACCTGCACGATTATTAAACGCAACCAAAACATCGCACGCTCTGCAAAGAGATGTAACTGTAAACGTGTAGGTGTAGTTCGCAAATTTCAACAAAGCTCCCTCTGACAGCAATTCCGTTTTAGAGCCTTAATCCCGACTCTAGTACGAATAAAAGGCATATTTCATTCGCCGACGCTCGCAAAATTGTCATCGCAAATAGCTTTTGCCTTGGGCGTTACACTCACCCAACTCCAGAACTTTGTAACTCTCTAAAACTTACATCCCATTTTGAACTTTGAACTTCTCAAATAAAGTCGAAAATAATTTCCTCTCAAACTCTCACGAGTATTGTAACAATGAAAATGCCAGCATTGCACACGTAAATACAATTCGTGGGATCGTTTCGATCGTCTAGATTTAACCGCTTAAAGAATAAGGTTCACAATCGTACGAATGGGGAATCTGAACTTGAAAATCGTCGCCTGCCTGACGCTCGATATCAAATAAACATTATTATGGGTGCAAAACGCCTGAAGCGGCGCATTTCGTTTGAACGATTGTGAGCTTTATTGTTTTCCTTGTAAAGTTGATAATTGAGAAAATGTTTCATATTGCTAGGATTTTCGCCGGGGGAAGTAACAAGGATGGCCGGATACGGGTATCGATAAGAGTGAAAGAGAGAGGAATATAGCTCGGAGCACTGTGATTGGTCAGGAAGGCCGCAGGCTGTGAACAGTAGCCCGCCCTATGTCTACTGTAAACGATGACGCAGCTGCCACAAAAAGACGTAACTAGAGCTGAAGTGGTAACTATTATTATTTGTTTATTATTTTCAAACTGTATGTTAGACTTTTGCACTAACATGTTGACAGGATTTTTTAAAGCTGTCGTTAAAGAATACGTGTTTGAACAGGTAAAATTTTTGCAAATTATATTTTATGCTTTTTGATTGTTTGTTGAGCCCTTGAACACATTTTACTCTTTCAAAAAATAATGACACGGAGCACCTGTTGCTTATGCCTGGGAGCTATTTTGTGTAAATAAACTGTTACAAACGCATATGAATACGCGTACATTATACGTGTATTCATATTGACTTTTGTGAACACTTCAAGATTATGCTGAGACCACCTGCAGTTTGTATATTTTGAGAACAAAAAAATAAAGGTATACTCAATAAGGTCTTACTTTCAATAGTAACAATACCTTCTTGAATTGAAACTATAATTTTTATTTAGCGCACATATCTAAGATTTGCAGTAACGCATCTGTTCGCGTAAGCCGTCGCCGCCGGCGACACCGAGGGCGCTCATAGCTCGGGGCGGGGCGCGCACACATACGCAATCACACCCTCCAAACATCGTAAATACATGGAAAATCTTTTGTATGTGTGCAATTTTCACTCACACAAAAATCTTTACAAAACCAACTTACACTCGTATAAAGGTGTGAAGGTGTGTGTAGACACATTTACAGTAACAGTAGAAACTTTTTGGTCCAAAATACACGTTTCTTTTTAGGTATAAGTATTATTCCACGCACACTTTGAAGAGAATTTTTTTCCAAGATCCTTATTTCCCTGTATATGAAGATACATACTTTGGTATACATTTTTTTCGTACAAGCAATTTAGTTATGTAACAAAGTTATGTATCTAGAGTTAAATAATTAAGAGGGTTTCTGTTCATGGCCGTTTTTTGGCTGACTTTAGTTACCTACATATTTCATTCGAAAAGTAGATTGTAAGCTGGATTCAGGATAATCAAGTGAGTTTTTTAGTTATTTAAGAAATTGTTTAGATTTGAAAGTATAAAATTATTGTAGAGCGAATAAACTAATACATTTTTTAGTTACTTATTCCATTATTTCATTCGTATTTTATAGGCTATTTTTCATCTTTCTCAAAATCTCAACGTAAAGGTGTGACGCTTGAAACATATAAATCCCTAGGTATGTAAATTCTCTTTATATTCTAAGAGTACAAACACATAAATATTAAGTGGCTCATCACATCCACTGTTGGATGTAGGCTACCCCAATCATCACCACATGTACTGGTCGCTTGACCGACTTCTTACCTCCAGCAGATTTCTGCAGCAATTCTATAACTCTATAAATTGTGTTTAAAATAGTGTCGACTTCTACTACCATTTTTATTTACCCAAATCTTGCTTTAAAACTGATAAAGCTATCACAGCGTAAAACTGAACATTAAACAAAAATTTAATTACCGAAGTGTAATCGAATTACGTCGAAATTTGAAATAACAGCATTATTACCGATACAATTCGGTGTATGTAGATATATTGCATTTGTTTCAGCGCGCCGCTCCGTTAGTTTCAGCCGAGCCGCCCTGAAACGCGGCCATTGCGCGTCGGGCGACGGCGCCATCTTTATTTTATAAATAGCATTCTTTATTTGAAATTGTTTTTTTTTTGTTCGAATTTTGCAGTTGCATCGATATTCATTTTAAGACATTTATGGTGAGATTCAATTAATTTGATGTTGAAGTTTCTAAATGAAAAACAGTGAACGATTTTGTTTTGTGATAATTTATTTTCTATGGGATGAAATTATACCTACATTTTAAAGCTGAAAGAAGTATCTATAATGTTGAACGTGGATATGAGTATTGAAATAAAGTAAGTAACTTAGCTTGGCCTATCTATGTAGTGAATAGTTTAAGTAGGCATGTAATCAGCTGTTTTACTTATACAAGTACTAGCTTTTGCCAACGACTTCGTCCGGGTGAATATCGGTTATGGCGGATTCGAAGTCGAGGCCAGCTAAAAAGTAGCCTATATCCTTTGGGCTTCAAGTATACTCCTTACCAAATTTCATCAAAATCGGTTAAGAGGCAGACGGAGTCATCATTTCAGCCGAAGGACGTCCACTGTTGTACATAGGCCTCCCCTAAGTATCGCCACAACGAACGGTCCTATGCGTCTCAAAAACAAGGCATTCCTGCGACTCTCCCACGTCATCGGTCCACCTTGTGGGAGGCCTTCTAACGCTGCGTGTTCCGGTGCGCGTTTTATAATATTAGTATGGATTATAAGCAACAATTCGGGCAGGAGAAGTCGTACAAAGCAAGAGATATTAATCAGGAATATCAAACAGATACCGATTTACGAAAACATTGAGCCTACTAGAATCATAAAGTATTTATCATTCTTGCTTTCGGAAATAGCTATTTATCGTGTACTAATTTAGTTACAGGCTGGTTTTTGATGGGTGATTATGTAGTACATATCTACTTTTTTATCAGTTTTTGCGTGGTAAATCTTCAAAAGACTTCTCCCGTTTCGGTTGGAACGAGATCCGTTCCTTCAGCTTCAAATCTGCCTGGCCTGTTGGTCTAGTAGTTAGTGGTCTTTACTGCTATACCGGAGGCCATGGGTTCGATTCCCACTCAGGACAAATGTTTGTGTGATCAGCACAATCATTTTTTCTGTGACTGGGTGTAACTTATCTGTAATATGTCGTCGTCGTCGTGAGCCGTATTCTTCCACGCGGTCCATTTTTAGTTCTAGGACAAAAATGTCTTTTGCTAATCGAAAAATAAATATAATTTTCAAAAATTGCATTTTGCTGTAGGTACCGAAAATACTTTCATACGCATTTAGTAAAAAAAAACAATATTTTTTGACATTTATGATATTTATATGTATACAGGGTGTATGGGACAGGTTAGGACGAACAAAAAAATTGGCCTATCCATACAAACTGTGCAATCAAGTTTATAATTTTGCATGGAGTTCGTTTTTTTGTGGAAGTTTGTTCAGTTTCGTTTACTGAGTAATTCCTTAAAGTTTGCGGAGACCTGTCCCTTACACCTTGTAGATTTATGAGCCTGAATAGTTCCACTGTAGGGCGAAGGCCCATGAGCTGCGGGATTGTTCGAAAGAGTAGCGGCGGCCCCGGAACGCAAAGGGCAACTGAAAGAATACAGGTGGGTTTTAGTCAGTAAAAATTTGACACATCCTGCTCCACCTTAGCATGACTAGCTTCTGCCAGCGGCTTCGCCCATGAGAAACTCAGTTTCTCCATACAAACTTTGGGCCCGTCTACGTCAAAAGAGGAAGCTTACATAATTATCTTGAGTAGTGCGCGAGATAGTGTCAGACTTTTACTGACTAAAAACCCACTCCTGTTCCTCCTTTGCTTTCGTTCCAGGGCCCCGGGGTTCTCTTTCCCCAGTAGGCTTCGACCTTTCTGGGCCCTTACAGTTTAGCTGACATCTCCCTGAGGCGCACGTTGAACACTACGCGCCGTCGACAACTAGGGCTCGGTCCGAACGGTTACCGGACGGTCGTTCGGCGAGCCACCCATTGCTCGCCGTCCGCAAGCCCGCTCCTACGGTGGCTGGAAATCGGTATCGGAATCCCTGCGGCGGTTGGGGCGTAAGGACCGTTGCCTCACCCGATCGGCCGCCTCCTTTGCTAGAATTACTGCTTCGCAGAAAGAGGCGACCGTCTGCTACTCCTCGCTCCGGACCATGGCCTGTACCAAGGCCAGGTGGGATCGTAGTCAAGCACTAGTTTATATTATTAAAAAAAATATATATATATATAAATGACCCACTTCAAAAATAAAGAAGAAAAAGGTCCTTTGTTCTTTCAATATTTCTATAACCACCAAAATCCTTATACATGTAACAAATGGAATTAACAACACGCAAATTAACGAAAAATTATAATAATAAATAGAGACAAAAGGTAATCATCGCTGGCTCTAATCTTGTTACACAAATGTTTGAAAAAAATAAAAGAGAAGCGTAATTATTTAAGAAATTCAACGCACAAAGGGTCGCCCTCCCCCCTGTTCTGGTGAAAGGGGGTGGCGGCCATTGTAATTATTTTTCTTAAAAACTTTCCTGTTACGAATTTGTTCTTTGAAGATTATTTTTTTTATGTTGGCAAACAGTGGATGTGTTATTTTGTAATTTGATTTTCAGACTGTCGTATTTTTATATATATCTTACATATACAACATAAGTTTTAGTATATGCGAAACGTATTTTTATGTAAAGAATCTACAAAAATTCATAACTGTATCATGTAAAATCGCAAAGTTATAAGCTTGTTATGCTACCTGGTTGTCAGCACAAATACATAGTCACCGAGCCATTCGGGTGACTGACGGGTTTATTTGCCCCCGCATCCAACTGTGCCAGCTATGACCTGCCGTGACTATAACATGGTGTAAAAATGGAATGAATTCAGTTGCTGATTCTGAACAAAGTATTCGTATATTTAGGTTTCGCATATATCTACTAAAAATATGTTGTACTTATAACTCTTCTGTACGTGTTTTTGTCACCTAACTCACTGACTGAATGACGATTATTGCGGACGCGAAGACGAAGCAAGGTGCAAAGTAGCCTGTCTTTCTTTGGGGTTCAAGCTTACTCTATACCAAATTTCATCTAAATCGGTTTAATAGTTTAACCGTCAAAGCGTTACAGATAAACAGCGTTACTTTTGTTCACATTTATAATGGATCTATGTACCTATATATTTATTTACTCTCTTGTCTTTGCGCCAATGCCGGGTGTCTAATACCCAGCAAATGCAGAGGCCAACCCTTTCGACACAAACACGCGCTACTGGCGCAATTTTATTGCGTCACTAGCCGTTACCCGCGACTTCCTTCGCGTGAAGTGGACATTATCCTCCATTTTTGGGGCAATTCAAGGATTACTATTATACGATTATCAATTGATTGATATACTCGTATATTGTCAAAAATTTAATCTATTTTTGTTATAGGTATCGAATATACTTTCATATGCATATAAGGAAAAAAAAATATTTTGATGTTAAAAACCGCAAACAGACACTTCAATAAATATTTATATATAATTATAGATGTGTAGACTATGTAAGTACTTTCCTTCTCTTACTTCGTGTTACTTAAAATTACTGCCGCGTTGTGCTGTGTCCGTCAGTCTGTGTCGAATACCTGTAACTGTTTTATATTCTAAAGTATTCTTTAGAAAAAAAAAATGTCCTTAGATTTCCATAATATTTAGATCAGCATCCCATCCCTTAGTTACAAACGTAACATGGGCATTATTATAAAAGTTTAGTTCAACAAAGAGGTCGGTATCGTATTATTTAATGTCGGTGGTACCCCGGAGGAAGGCTGGCTTGTAGGTGGACATGTTTGGACGGTCGTTAAAAGTATTGGTTTAGACAAGATAATGTAACTTAATATTCGTATTTGTATAAAGTTTTCCTTTTTAGCGTACTGTTTCTTATCGATCTTGGGTAAGGGGGTCTTTGAGGCGTGGTTGGAAAGACTTCACGGTGTCCTCACCTTCCGCATGACGCAGGTTCTCACCGAACACGGTAAGTTCGGGAAGTTCCGGCACCGGATTCGTGCGAAAGCGACGCCCGGGTGTCGCCACTGTGTGGACCGCCCCGAGGACACGGTGGAGCACACGGTGGAGGTGTGCCCCGCTTGGGCAGAGCAACGCCGTGTCCTCGTGGGGGCGATCGACGGCGGCGATCTCTCGCACCGGGCCTTGGTACAGGCCATAGTCCGGAGCGAGGAGGAGTGGCAGGCGGTAGGCGGTCGCCTCCTTCTGCGAAGCAGCAATTTTAGTAAAGGAAGCGGCCGGTCGCTTGAGGCAACGGTCCTCACGCCCCAACCGCCGCCGGGATTCCGATCCCTATTTCCGGCCACCGTTGGCGTGGGCTTTCGGACGGCGAGTAATGGGCAGCTCTCCGTCCGACCGTCCAGTAACCGTCCGGACCGAGCCCAAGTTGTTGACGGCGCGTACTGTTTCACGCGCGCCTCAAGGAGATGTCAGCAAACCGTAGGGGCCCAGCAGGCTCGAAGCGTACTAGGGCCAAGGGTTTGCTACTGAAAGGAAACCTCGGGTCTGGGACGAAGGCAAACAAGGAACAGGAGTGGGTTTTTAGTCAGTAAAAGTCTGACTAGTAAAAGGCTACGGATATTTTTTGAAATGAAATTTACCAAAGGTTTATTCAAATAAACTTTCACGAAAAGGGCAAACATGCCCAAATTGAAAGTTTCAGTAAAACCGCACTAGAACTACCATAGTACCTATCTACGTACATTAGCTACATAATTATGACGTCACCGTTTATTAAACAGGCAAGGGTCGGAACAGTATAGTAACTTTGTACTCAAATTATGATCCTTTTACTAAAAGTGAAATAACTAAAACTACTCAAATAAGAACTGAGTTGCGGACTATTTAAACAGTTTTAATTATACATTTGTTAACTATTTTCAGGCTCTTTTTAACTCTTCAACGCTAAAAGAGAGGTGAGGTATTGTATGTTGACCGCTGTGGCTTTTTTTTTGAGGTTGGAAAATCATCTAATGACAAATCGCGCTCTTGGGTGGAGCGGTAGATAGTGTCAGACTTTTACTGACTAAAAACCTACTCCTGTTCCTTCGTTGCCTTCGTCCCAGGGCCCCGGGTTTCGTTTTCACACTACCCATGGCCCCAGTAGGCTTCGACCCTGCTGAGCCCCTACGATTTGCTGACATCTCCCTGAGGCGCGCGTGGAACCGTACGCGCCGTCGACGACTTGGGCTCGGTCCGGACAGTTACAGGACGGTCGGACGGCGAGCTACCCATTACTCGCCGTCCGCAAGCCCGCGCCTACGGTGGCCGGAAATCGGGATCGGAATCCCGGCGGCGGTTGAGGCGTGGGACCGAACGCTATGTGGCTATGTTTTTTTTTTGTTTTTTGGTGGGAAATCACTTAATGACTTTTCCGCTGTAGGGTGGTCTCAGCAGGGCCGATGCCCAAAATTTCTGGAAAGTAAACCCGTGGTCCTAGAACGCAAAGGGTAACTAAAGCACACTGTGGGTTTAGTTAGTACAAGTCTGTCACGCCATCGAGCCTTTGGATGATTTTCAACGTTAAAAAAAGCTCTTCCTCTTTTCAAGTCAAGGTAAAGTCTTTAAATTGTATGGGCTATGTATGATAGCCCACGAACAATTATCCATCATGGACTGAGTGTGAAAACTAAACTCCAATTGAATAGATACTTAGTTGTCAAATAGATTAGTTTGGGCCCAGTAAGTGGCTGATATCATTAAGTACACAGGTAGGTTTTAGTCATCAAAAGTCTTATATTTTCTCTCGCTCCTCCCGGAGCGGGAGAAGTTATTTTATGATTACCCACTCGACAAAAAAACCCATACAAATAAATACTTTGAGTACATAATAAGTACTTGAGTACTACAATGCGTTCCAAATAAGAATAGGATCGATTGCCATATTGTGACGTCACGTCATATTGTCAAATCGAAGAATTATTATGGTGAGCAAAACAAGAAATTTTTAAAATTTAATTTATTTACGAACTGTGAATGAAAATAGTTTAATCAGAATCCAGTTCTTCAATTTTACCCAATTTCTTGCGATTTGACAGTATGACGTGACGTCACAACATGGCAATCGATCCTATCCTTATTTGGAACGCATTGTACCAACTACTGTTCTTTTTTTTTAATATTGCTCTTATCTTTCAGCCATTGCCGTAACTGAACAAGAAGGTTCATGAATATAACCGGAACTCTTTCAAGAACATTAAGACAGTGAAAATACAAAAGTGATGACTATATGGTGATGACCGGTGAACTCAGTGGTAAGAGTGACAAGGCAATAGCTGTGCCCATGTGTGGACCGTGTGATGACATTTCTGGCCCTGGAGCCTAACGGATGGCAGGTGAGTGGACAGTTTTAATTACAAGCTTGTTATGAGTTAAAGATTAACAGAATTTTCTAAATCATCACACTAATCTATATATTATATAAAAGCGAAATACCACTCACTGATTAGATTAATCACGAAATCTCTGAAACTATAACACCTACAAACTTAAAATTTGGCAGGTAGGTTCCTTATAGGGTGTAGACATCCGCTAAGAACGGTTTTACGAAACTCCACCCTTAAGGGGGGTTCGGGAGGTTCCCGCACCGGATTCGTGCGGAAGAAACGCCCGGGATTTTCCGGGTGCATGCTGAAGGATGAAACGACCGACTGCTGCTGCTGTTTTGCTGACATATTTTTGAGGCGCTCGTGGAACACTACGCCGTTGACAACTCGGGTGCGGTTCTAATCGGACGCTCGAAGGGCAAGCTACCTATTACTCGTCGTCGGCAAGCCCGCGCTTACAGTGGCTGAGGATCACCCTGCGACTCCCGACTACCGAGACGACGTATCCTGTCGCGGCGGCCTGAGGATGTTCGTTCCCCCACAGCTGCGTCTAACTCCTTCGCTAACATTACTGTGACCTCCACCACCACCAATCATATCAAATCTATGCATTATAAACAATCTATATATATATATATACATATAAAAGGCAAACTGACTGACTGACATATTATCGCATTGCCGAAACTACAGGGCGTAAGAGCGTGTAATTGTGCACAAGTTTTCCTTTTATGACGTAGGCGAGCATTAAGAGTGGATTTTCCAAAATTAACCCCCTTAGGGGATGAAATGGGGTTCCAAAGTTTATACGGAGAAACCTAAAGCCGCTGGTAAAAGCTAGTCACTAATAGAATGTTACTTTGTCCAAAATTTTAATTCAAAAAATAATATCCACGAACAATCTACTACCGCACTACTTAGATAAATTCGTGTCTACCAACGGGCCAACTAGACGCATCGGTCAAACTGCCATGAAATCACATTTACCGACTGAAAACCTTATTTCTTCAGCGGAAGTGCCGGAACAAACTAAATAGTGCTGCCACCTGGCGGCCCACGCCGCCGGAAGTGGACTTTATTGGCGGAAATGGACCGGCCGACCGGATATAGCAATTTACACGGCCGCCTCTCTGTTGACTTGCGAAGGAAATACAGTTTATTTTGAGTTCGTTACTGTTATTTACGCTAGGTTTATTTATGTTTATATTGCATTGCTGGAACGGGCATTGTTGGTGGAAAGCTGTTGAGAGTTATTTCAGTTGAACAATGTAATACAAGTTAGTTTTGTGTACCTGAAAAGAAGATAACATAGCGTTTGAGCACGCCTTACTTCTATGGGAAATGGAATAGTGTGGAATGCATACGAATACTAAATTTCAGATTTTCCAATGATCTCAAGGACCTGGAATGTGTGTTACAAAGGAACTGAAAGCTTTCTTTATGATGAAAATAATAAAAAGGAGTAGATGGATTAAATAGCACATTACAAAGCAAAGAATGTGTATGAGCATTCCGGCGAAAGCGAATAGGAAGCCATTTGCGCTGAGTACGAAATTTGGTAGTCTTAAAAAAAAGAAAATAAATATGAATAGGTTAACCTATAGCAGTGGTTGTTAATGATTAATTTATTGTCAATGATAACATTATAACAGCTAAAGTTTGTAGGTACGTGTGTGTTTGTTTCTTCTTCACGCTTGAACGGCTGAAGGAGATTTTAATGAAACTAGGCACACAGGTAGACCGTGTCATACTTGTATGAAACTTGGCACATAGGAAGACCGTGGCATATTTGTATGATACTTGGCACACAAGTAGACCGTGTCATATTTGTATGAAACTTGGCACATAGGAAGACCATGGCATATTTTTGTATGATACTTGGCACACAGATAGACCGCGTCATATTTGTATGAAACTTGGTAGACAGGTGGACCGTGTCATATTTGTATGAAACTTGGCACATAGGAAGACCGTGTCATATTTGTATGAAACTTGGCACACAGGTAGACCGAGTCATATTTGTATGAAACTTGGCACACAGGTAGACTGTGTCATATTTGTATGAAACTTGGCACATAGGAAGACCGTGTCATATTTGTATGAAACTTGGCGGACCGGTAGACTGTGTCATATTTGTATGAAACTTGGCGGACCGGTAGACCGTGTTATATTTTTTATTGTGGGAGTATGTTTCCTTGGGATAATTTTCAACTATGACACGGGGGAAGCCGCTGGCAGCCTCTAGTTATATCATGAAATAAAATTTTTGAGTAACGTTGAGTAAAGTTGAGAATTTTGAGTAACAAGCAAATTATCAAAAACTAGCTTTTGCCCGCGGCTCCGCCCGCGTACATAAAATACCTATCTATATATACTCAGGAATAAAGCAGCTTTCTATCGGAGAAAAAATTTTTGCAATCGGACCAGTACTTTCAGAGAGACTTTCCTCCTAAAAACAAAAAAAAAAAAACAAAAAAACAAAAAACGAACTTTACATCTTTATAATATTAGTGTAGAAAACACTACATTTCTGATAGAATCTTTTTACATCAATGATTTTGATCAATTCAGTTTAAAAGTTTGATGTTGTACTTTTCGCGTAGGTACCATATTTCGCCTCGTGCAGACCACAAGTTAAGATTCACCGGCGTGTAGCAACGATTGATTATGTCCAGCAGAGTCGAAGCCTACTGGGGCCAAGGGTCTGATTCTGAAAGGAAGACTCGGCCCTGGTACGAAAGGCAACGAAGGAACAGGAGTGGGTTTTTAGTCACTAAAAGTCTGACACTATCTCTCGCTCCGTCCAAGAGCGAGAGATGTCATAAGATGACATCCCACCGAAAAAAAAATTTGGATTACATAGTTTAATTTAAGGAATTATGACTTCAACATGCTTTGTTTTTTCTCAATGCAGATAAAATTATCGCACGAAAAATGTACTTACCGAAGAACAAAGTTTTTTTCTTATATATTAATGAAACAAAGCTGCGCGTGGCGTTGCTTTTTTATTTAAAAAATGGCTGTATAATATGTAATAAGACGTCTTCTGACACTTACAATAATTACGTTATATACACAAATAATGCAGGAATCTATTCAACCGCAAATCGGAAAGCTACCCGGAGTGAGACGGGTTCTCCCCAGACGAATCAATACTTTTGTGACCCGAACCAAGCTCAAGCCGGGGTAGAATCGTTGTTGATAAAGAATCATTCCCTGTTAGATTATAGGTCTTTAGAAGGCGTTATAAAGAAAATTCTCTAACTTTTATTTACGGAATACACATTTAAAAAATACTTAACTAAACTAATTAAAAACAAACTATAATATGGCTTCGAAAAACTAAAGAAAATAATCTATACTATCATTATAAAACTTAAGTGTTTGTTTCTTAGTTTGTTTGAAGGCACTTCTTAGAAACTACTGGAATTAATTGAAAAATATTTTATTGTTAGATAGCTCATTAATAGAGAAGGGCCATAGGCTACCTACATAACATCTCGCTATGACCAACATGAGCGGAACAGTAACCAAATATGCAGGTGAAATCGCGGGTGACAGTTAGTGGTTTTAAAAAAATTTGCGATCTTCTTATAAAAAAATATGGCTACTAAAAATAGCCAAATAATTATTTACAACAGTGCCCATGGAGTTTCCTGCACTATCGTCTCCACAGATCACAGACATCCATTTTTTTTTTTGACTGGCCGGTTTTGACGATTCCAAAGTGTCAATTAAAAAAAATGCCTGAAGGTTTTTTTAAATAGAACATTTAGAAAATAAATACGTCAATTTTGAAAAGGCCTTTAAAGTAAGCTTGTGGACAGAAATAATTATAAAAGCGAAAGTTTGTATTGTACCTATGTAGGTATTGCTTGTTACTTTTTCACGCCCAAACGGATGAAAAATAAAAAATAGAGTTGTACATAGAATGTTATGTAACATTGTAGTCTTTAGTTCTAGCAATATCTATCTTTATCTTTTACAGCACTTTCAGAAATCAATAAATGTATAAATATGACCAATCGAACTTGTATAACTTGACTTAGAGTAATCCACAACTTTTGTGCCATATTAACTATCACTCCAAATTCCAAATGGTTACCAAACGGTCCAAGTACCACAGGTAATTTTAGAAAAGGCCCGTAAAAATGATCTCCTTTGGCACAAGGGTAGAACCATGTCCTAGATATGACTGAAGCTACTCAATTTAAATGTATGTGACTTGAAAGGAAATAAACCTAGAAGGGAAAAAACCCTCTACTACATATTGGTGTAATTTTTTTGCCTAGGTAGTAATTTTTACGCAATTTAATTTTAGAATTGAATGTTAACGTTCCTCCATTACTCTTTATTACCAGCCAGCTTGCTAATCAATTTAAAACTATACGCGTGAACTTTTTATAAAACACATTAACACCGTTGATCGTGTTAACGATGCTCGCCTTTTGAGGTCTGTCACTTATGTGTCGTTCAATTTATTAACTGTCATTCCGTGGACAGTAGCGAATAAGTGCTTATAGAGTTAGTTGTCATATTCTGTTTTAAAATGAGTCTCCATTTTTTAATTTATCCTCTTTGCTGTAAATAAAATTTAGTTGCTAAATGTGTTGCTAAGCGCAGAACTCAAGAATGACTGAACCAATTTAGATTAACTTTGTCTAAAACTACTCGTTGCAGTCTTTTGAAGGTTCTTGTGAAGAAAGGACTAAAAAAATGCATGGAAATCCGTAGAAAACACTTTTTTTTTTACGAAATTTTAGGTTAACTGTCAATCCTTACTATAAATTACTTTAATTTATTCGTAGGTTTGACAAAATTTCTTTTTGCAATAGAACGTTTTACTTTTTGACAGAACGAAGGACGTCTTAGTCTGCTGCTATGTCGCCTAGCATTTAATGGGTCCCGATATGTGGCTCTTTTAGCCCATAGCGCATCTGACATGTCCAGTCCAATCCCATTTAAGAATAGCAGTTTACCTGTAATTTAGTTTTAACACACAGTACTGTTAGTTACCTATCTATTTTGTGGTATTGTGTTCTTTACTCGGTTCGAAATTTGAACCTGTGTGTTCTTTACTCGATTGGAAATTTGAACACGAAAACACAACTACTATAAAAAAAATCTGTCACTAAAATCAATTTACACATCAAAGTGACCCTAAACTGACTCCACAAACACTATCTTCCCCTACAATCGCCGATGCTATCGGGTCGTATTAAAATCAAATTGCACGTTAAACTGTCCAATTTGTAGCTGATGATGAGATAGCGCCCCCTGGCGTCGCCTGCGCAACTGTCCGTGACTAAACTGTGTTACAAGTGCGGGTGATTGATTGGGAGGTACCCGTGTATGGGTGTGAATAGTTGTACAATATTCTTGGGTAATAGGTAACACTATTATTAAGGTCAGAGGTGATAAGAAAGTTTTGTATTTCAATAAGATGGATGAGCGAGCAGAATTTTGGCTGCCTTTTTATATTTACCCCCACTTAAGAATAACTCCAGTATTGCGTGCGTTCGCAAACATGTAAACTCACAAATAAAAAAGAAAGGAAGGAAGGAGGAGGTAGTAGTAATTAATAAAGTATTTTATTATTTATAAATAAATAATAAATAAAATTCTAATTCATTTATTCACATTTAAGTAGAGTAATTACATTCGCTAGTGTCTTATGTTACATTATTATATCTTATGTACTATTTAGCCTGTGTGTGGCATGTGAAATTATTTTTTTATACAAAGATACAGGACAACCTATATTTAGGCTGTTAAAATATTAAATATTTTGTCCTGTACGGAAATCGGAACCCGCGACACGTAGCGCAACAGCCTATAACTCAACCACTACGTATGATCGTGCGATATGACCAAAGATTTGGAGATGTCCTTTTTACCGGATTGCAAGAGGGTTATGTTTTTTTGATGAAAGAACTCATGATGGGCACATCTTTCAGGCGACTTTTTGGTGTAGCCTTGCAGCAACAAAAGCTTATAATAATAAGCTGAAAGATCTAGAACGAGTGATATTTATGCCCAATAATGATCTTATGATTGAGGAGACACACTGCTGTTGGCTTTGTTACTTCGAAGACGCTGGAGACCCGCACCTCTTTGCCGGATCTCGTTACGCGTCCGCATTCGCTGCGTATGCGCGGCGTGTTCGTTTCGCACCTGCTGCGCATTGAGGACACTCGCAATCCACTAGTATGATAAGGCCCTAAGAGAGGAAATGGGCCGTAACCCGCTACGCAGGCCAGTGCGGGTTATTGGATGTCAGATGTCATTTTTGGTTCTAAGACATGCTGATTTCCTCATTGAGAGCAATGGTAATGAAATATTAGACTACGTAATGCGCCAGCCTGGGTTTGAACACATGACGTACAACTCATAAGTCAATAATCATCATAATTAGTAAATTTTATATAGATACAAGGTGATCAGTTTGTACCACCCCCTCGCTCAAAAGCCGTAACTAAATGTTCTGCCACGCACGATGATCCAGGTAGGCACTGTGGTGTGAATTGATGATAAGGTGAAATAATGACTTATGGGGTTATTTATTTATTTTATTTTGTTATTGATAGGCTCGCGTTTGACCATTATCTCACCTGATGGTAAGCGATGATGAGGTCTACGATGGAGCACGCTTGCCTAGAAGTATTACCTATTCGCTATTGACTTAAAGACCCCTAGGTTGTAGCTATCAGGAAAAACAGATTCCATTCCTTAGCTGTAGGTACAATAGATGTGTTCCCAAAACGTTTGCTCTGTTTTGTGATTCTATAAATATTACTTCTTAAATCTCTTTTAAATATGGCGTCGAAAGAATTCCTTCGCATCGCTATCGACTGCGAGAAGTTAATATACCGCGGCCCTGAAACGCAAAGGGCAACAGTAACTAAAAAAACACAGGTCTGGCACTCCCTCTCGCTCCATCCAGAGCGGGAAGAGGCATTCGATGATGTCTTGATGAAACAAAAAAATATCTATAGACTCGAAAAGTTATCAAAATTACCAAAAGATCTGGGGTCTTACCATGACATATTAATGTTAGTATAAATTTTGCGGAAGCAGAAGCGGAAACGGAAGTGAAAAAGCTTGCGGAACTTCTACAGAAGCGGAAGCAGAGTTCTGTTGCAACACTAGTATGGAAGTATGGATAAGCAAAAATAACAAGTGTTACAAACTAACTTAGAAAAAGTTCAATCTAATCTAACAAACTCCTCAGCTTACGTGCACAAAGACGTGGTTAAAATCAATTTGACAACAACTTAGTTACTCTCACATCGAGTTTTCATTTCTGCGTGCAAGAGGCATGCAAAATCGCCTTAGGGAACGACCACTTTCTCCTGATCCCTCGCTTATTTCAAAATGAACATTACTTAAGAGAGATACGGTTGTTTTAGTTGGCTTGAAGGGTTGGAGTTGTAGTGGCTTGCCTGTAGATCATCAAGGTGTGTTTGTGGCCGTTTGGGCAATGCCACGGTTGGGATGCGAGGCTGAGGGTTAGTAATAGGCGAGGCAATGATGTTTCATGCTTACGACAACGCCGCGACAAGAGCGTTGCCATGGTTACGAATAGCGATTAGTTTTTGGTACTGAAGTGAGCTGTAGAGAATGGGGTTGCTTCATTTGCAAGAGTGGTTTTTGGTCGGACTGTGAATAGACGCTCGTCCTATGTGTTGAATTTTTGGTTATTTATTGAATTATCCGATTTTAATTTATTGAATTTTGGGATCATAATTTATTGAACATTACGATTTGAATAAATATATATATATATATTAATAAATGCTTTAATTGTTTGATTGATACCAATAAAAAAAAAGAAAAAGAAAAGATGGATGGATTGTGTGAAGAGTGATATGAAAACAAAGGAAGTTAGTGATAGCATGACGAATGACAGGGCAGAATGGAAGAAAAAAACATGTTGCGCCGACCCCAAATAACACGGGACAAGGGTAGGAAGATGATGATGATACCATTAAAAAAAAGTATTTTCAATAGGAATATAAGAAAAGTAAACGAAGAAAAAAGGATGTAGATAAATGTATGAATTCGTAGCAGGTGGTGGTGTTATATAGTTTCTGCCTGCCTCCATGGTAAAAGGTCATGAGGTTATGTATGTTTTATTTTATTTTAATTGTATTCATTGAAGGATAAAAACAGCAATAACATAATACTTACGCTTAGAAATAACATTTTTAAATGGTAATGTTACAGCCCACTGTATTATCCGTAAATTATACATTTTATAAACAATGGTTGCTACTAAAGGGAGCGTATATCTTCAAGGCTAGAGTGAATAGGCTGTAACTAGTGCGCATCACCATCAACGATTGCATCACTGCTTACCATTAGGTGGGATCGCAGCCAAGTACGGGTTTATAACATTTAAATATATATATTCATCATTAAGATATCTATTCATTTCTGTAGTATGTGTTAACATTGTTATTTATTAACAAGGCATGGTTCTTATGTTTTTCATTATTGTAAGTAACAGAAAAGAAAATTTTCAAAGAAAAATGATCGTTCCGTACACTGTGGTGCTGAAATATGTGGTTACAATTTAATATCATTATAATCTTTTTATTTGTTAAGGTCAATACTTCATTTATTGTCAGAAATAATAAACAAGGTACATGTAGGTTGCATTTCATTCATTGGATAACATTATCGATGTGAATGAATTTTTGATGCCCAAATATTTTTTTTTATACGCGTCTAGTACTGTACAAACTATTAATACTTCAGTTTCTTATAAGCAGAGGTCAGAATTAGGTAGTCATGTACTTGCATCGAAATGTTGATATTAATATGGATCTTCCCGGAATTCCCAATGAAAAATCCCGTGTGGCCAACAATATTACAAATAAATAATATAAAGACACACAATGATAATTAACATACAAACTTGATTAGTATTTTTCATTGAAAAAGATCTCTCTACTGAGGTGAGGTTAACAAATTTATACACTTCAAAACGAAAAAAATTTTTCTACTATATTTCTGATAGTGCATAAACAAAAAATCTGCTTTTTAAAATTAAACTCGGGATTTGAGGCATTTCCAATTCCTTTTATTCTTTCGCTAAATGAAATCGGTGTATAAATAAGTAGGTACATGAATAACTACCTAATTGCGACCTCTGCTTATAAGTATAATGGCGTAAACAAATTAGTTATTGCTACATAAATTACTAGCTTGTGCCAGCGGCTTCACCTGCGTGAAAACTAGGTTTCTCCACACAAACTTTGGCCCCCGTTTCAGCCCCGTAGGTGGTGAATTTTCTCTCATAATGTTCGCCTACATCATGGAGGGACGCCTGGTGGAAAATTGTATGTTTCTAGTCCTAGTAATTTCGACTGTGTTTGTGTTTCATATATCAGTCAGTCAGTTTCTACTTTTATATATATCATTATCATCATCATTTCAGCCGAAAGACGCCAACTGTTGGACATAGGCCTCCCCCAACTGTCGCCACAAAGACCGATCCTGTGCGTCTCACATCCATCGGATTCCCGCTACCCTTAGGTCATCGGTCCACCTTGTGGGAGGCCTTCCAACACTGTGTCTTCTGGTACGTGGTCGCCTTTCCAGAACCTTTCGTCCCCATCAACCATCTGTTCTGCGAGCAATGTGCCCTGCCCACTACCACTTAAGTTAGACGATTCTTTAGGCTATGTCTGTAACCTTGGTTCTCCTGCGGATATCTTCATTTCTGATGTGATCACGTAAGGCCTTTTCCATTGCCCTTTTATATATATAGATTTAAATATTAACAGAATACGATTATTTCAACTTAAAAATTTCATTATAATTATGTATTGTATCTATAATTAATATTTATTTGATTAAAAAAAAAATGTTTTGAAACTGAATTTCGCTAAGAACAGAAATCTTACAAGCGATTTATGGCTCATCGATTTAAAAACCATCAAATCAAATACAATCAGAAGAAATATTTAAAAGTCTGTATATATCTACGCATCCGAATATATAACCCGTAATATATTCATCCCGTATAAAAATCTTTTCACAGCAAAATTACCATAAGCCCGTAGCATACTGTGTCCGGTGCGATACGGTGGAGGCGCGGGCGCAGAACACTCGCCCCGGGCGACGCGCGCAGCTGCCGCGGTGCAGTAATGAACGCACCCTGTACCAGTGTACGCTGACGGGTTAGATCTTGTACAGGGGGTGAGCTCATTAGGATGGGGTTTAGATTTAGTCAGAATTTCGTATGTATGGAATAATTAGAGTATTTATTTATATTGTTGGAAATGGACGTCTAGCAAATGGACGTAAGCCCATTTGAGGCCAGAAAAAAAAACACCTGTGATATTTTTCTTTAGTGTGATCTGTTTTTGTAAACAGTTGGAAGACAAGCCTATGGCGTTAACCCGCCTTTGTGCATTTTTTTTGGTGGGTTTAAAGTATTTTTCATTTATTTATTGGCTTACAATTTTTAGGTCTAATGATATTTTAAACTATATTACTCGACCTCCGATCACACCAACTTTGCATATTCACGAACCATACGTAGGTGCTATATCTAATAAATATAAATTAAATAAAATTTTGGGGTAGTAGATTTAAAATCTACTTTTCGTTCTCGTCAAACTTAAATTTTATTTGTAAAATGTGGTCACCTGGGTGCATGTAATTTGCTTGTGATTGTTTAGCTCTTGTGAAAGATCCAATATTTATTTTTTTATTTTATGCAGTTGTATATCTATAAATCTAAAATTCAATTATTTAAAACTCAAAAAAATGCGTCCTTATTACATAAAATAATGTACTTACGCGTAGCAGATGCTTTGTTGCCATAAATAAAAATATTATATCTTTTCTAGATCTGGCTAAGATATAACTACAAACCAATTGCTTAAGGCTTGAGTTTAGTGCCACTTGTAATTATTAATTTTATGGCTTATAAAACTCAGACGTTTAATAGAACGAAGAGGAATTAATGCAGCCGTTTGTAAACGATGCTGTAAATCAGAAAGACATGGATTAACGAGTGAAATTAATGAGATAATTGTAGGGTGGACTTGTAGTCTGTTGGTTTACTAACTATAAATTAAACTGATGTAAGAATTCACATTTCCTGTATGTTTAATTCAAAGATCATGGGGCCTTACCATGGCGTGTTATAATATCAAGCTGCGAGCGAGAAAGAGCGATGAAGCTATACACCCTATATGGCTCCCTTTAACAGTTCAGTTTAGGTTATCAAATGGATTGCGTTAAGAGCTCGTGGTAGAGCCTCTGGAGCCTTGCCATGACGTGTTAAAATGTAAAGCGTTGAGCGAGATAGAAGGATGGAGCTATACACCCTATTTAGCTCCATCCTAATTTATTGATCATAATTTATTGGACATTACGATTTGATTATATATATATATATATATATATTAATAAATGCTTTAATTGTTTGATTGATACCAATAAAAAAGTATTTTCAATATAAATATAAGAAAAGTAAACGAAGAAATAGGGATGTAGATAAATGTAAGGATTCGTAGCAGGTGGTGGTGTTCTATAGTTTCTGCCTGCCTCCGTGGTAAAAGGTCATGAGGTTATGTATGTTTTATTTTATTTTTATTGTATTCATTGAAGGATAAAAACAGCAATAACATAATACTTACGCTTAGAAATAAAAATTTTAAATGGTAATGTTACAGCCCACTGTATTATCCGTAAATTATACATTTTATAAACAATGGTTTCTACTAGAGGGAGCGTATATATTCAAGGCTAGAGTGAATAGGCTATAACTAGTGCGCCTCACCATCAACGATTGCATCACTGCTTACCATTAGGTGGGATCGCAGCCAAGTACGGGTTTATAACATTTAAATATATATAGTCATCATTAAGATATTTTATAATTTCTGTACTATGTATTAACATTGTTATTTATTAACAAGGCATGGTTCTTATGTTTTTCATTATTGTAAGTAACAGAAAAGAAAATTTTCAAAACAAAAATGACCGTTCCGTACACTGTGGTGCTGAAATATGTGGTTACAATTTAATATCATTATAATCTTTTTATTTGTTAAGGTCAATACTACATTTATTGTCAGAAATAATAAACAAGGTACATGTAGGTTGCATTTCATTCATTAGATAACATTGACTGTCTTATAAGCAGAGGTCAGAATTAGGTAGTCATGTACTTGCATCGAAATGTTGATATTAATATGGATCTTCCCGGAATTCCCAATGAAAAATCCCGTGTGGCCAACAATATTACAAATAAATAATATAAAGACACACAAAGATAATTAACATACAAATTTGATTAGTATTTTTCATTGAAAAAGATCTCTCTACTGAGGTGAGATTAACAAATTTATACACTTCCTCGTAAGAAATTTTTTCTACTATATTTATAATAGTGTCATAAAAAAAATCAAGTCTTTAAAATTAATCTCGGGATTTGAGGCATTTCCACTTTATTCTTTCGCTAAATGAAATCGGTGTGTATAAATAAGTACATGAATAACTACCTAATTGCGACCTCTGCTTATAAGTATAATGACGTAAACAAATTAGTTATTGCTACATAAATTACTAGCTTGTGCCAGCGGCTTCGCCTGCGAGAAAACTAGGTTTCTCCACACAAACTTTGGCCCCCGTTTCAGCCCCGTAGGTGGTGAATTTTCTCTCACAATGTTCGCCTACATCATGGAGGGACGCCTGGTGGAAAATTTTATGTTTCTAGTCGTAGTAATTTCGACTGTGTTTGTGTTTCATATATCAGTCAGTCAGTTTCTACTTTTATATATATCATTATCATCATTACTATCGTTTCAGCCGAAAGACGCCAACTGTTGGACATAGGCTTCCCCCAAGTGTCGCCACAAAGACCGGTCCTGTGCGTCTCACATCCATCGGATTTCCGCGACCCTAAGGTCATCGGTCCACCTTGTGGGAGGCCTTCCAACGCTGTGTCTTCCGGTACGTAGTCGCCTTTCCAGAACCTTTCGTCCCCATCAACCATCTGTTCTGCGAGCAATGTGCCCTGCCCACTACCACTTAAGTTAGGCTATTCTTTAGGCTATGTCTGTAACCTTGGTTCTCCTGCGGATATCTTCATTTCTGATGTGATCACGTAAGGAAACTACGAACATAGCCTTTTCCATTGCCCTTTTATAAATAGATTTAAATATTAACAGAATACGATTATTTCAACTTAAAAATTTCATTATAATTATGTATTGTATCTATAATTAATATTTATTTGATTAAAAAAAAATGTTTTGAAACTGAATTTCGCTGAAAACGGAAATCTTACAAGCGATTTATGGCTCATCGATTTAAAAACCATCAAATCAAATACATTCAGAAGAAATATTTAAAAGTCACATATCTGTAGGTATATATCTACGCATCCGAATACATAACCCGTAATATATTCATTCCGTATAAAAATCTTTTCACAGCAAAATTACCATAAGCCCGTAGCATACTGTGTCCGGTGCGATACGGTGGAGGCGCGGGCGCAGAACACTCGCCCCGGGCGACGCGCGCAGCTGCCGCGGTGCAGTAATGAACGCACCCTGTACCAGTGTACGCTGACGGGTTAGATCTTGTACAGGGGGTGAGCTCATTAGTATGGGGTTTAGATTTAGTCAGAATTTCGTATTTATGGATTAATTTGTGTATTTATTTATATTGTTGGAAATGGACGTCTAGCAAATGGACGTAAGCCCATTTGAGGCCAGAAAAAAAAACACCTGTGATATTTTTCTTTAGTGTGATCTGTTTTTGTAAACAGCTGGAAGACAAGCCTATGGCGTTAACCCACCTTTGTGCATTTTATTTTTGGTGGGTTTAAAGTATTTTTCATTTATTTATTGGCTTACAATTTTAAGGTCTAATGATATTTTAAACTATATTACTCGACCTTTGATCACACTAACTTTGCATATTCACGAACCATACGTAGGTGCTATATCTAATAAATATAAATTAAATAAAATTTTGGGGTAGTAGATTTAAAATCTACTTTTCGTTCTCGTCAAACTTAAATTTTATTTGTAAAATGTGGTCACCTGGGTGCTTGTAATTTGCATGTGATTGTTTAGCTCTTGTGAAAGATTCAACATTATTTTTTTAATTTTATGTAGTTGTATATCTATAAATCTAAAATTCAATTATTTAAAACTCAAAAAAATGCGTCCTTATTACATAAAATAATGTACTTACGCGTGGCAGATGCTTTGTTGCCATAAATAAAAATATTATATCTTTTCTAGATCTGGCTAAGATATAACTACAAACCAATTGCTTAAGGCTTGAGTTTAGTGCCACTTGTAATTATTAATTTTATGGCTTATAAAACTCAGACGTTTAATAGAACGAAGAGGAATTAATGCAGCCGTTTGTAAACGATGCTGTAAATCAGAAAGACATGGATTAACGAGTGAAATTAATGAGATAATTGTAGGGTGGACTTGTAGTCTGTTGGTTTACTAACTATAAATTAAACTGATGTAAGAATTCACATTTCCTGTATGTTTAATTCAAAGATCATGGGGCCTTACCATAGCATAAGCATAAGCATAATCAGCCTTTTAATGTTCCCACTGCTGGGACTCAGACCTCCTCTCTAGGAGAGGGAAAGGGCCGTAATCCACCACGCGGGCCCAGTGCGGGTTGGTGAATGTCACATGTCTTCGAATTTTTTGGTATTTTTTGGCCTTACCATGGCGTGTTAAAATATCAAGCTGCGAGCGAGAAAGAGCGATGAAACTATACACCCTATATGGCTCCCTATAACAGTTCAGTTTAGGTTATCAAATGGATTGCGTTAAGAGCTCGTGGTAGAGGCTCTGGAGCCGTGCCATGACGTGTTAAAATGTAAAGCGTGTGAGCGAGATAGAAGGATGGAGCTATACACCCTATTTAGCTCCAGCCCTTTAACAGTTCGGTTTAGGTTGTCAAATAAGCTTATAGTAGGGCCTCAGATTAAACTTAATAATTTATATGTACCTATTTGTTCTATGGCAATTTTTTTTTGCTTTTATTTTAGATCATTTGTTATTTTACCTAAAAAATTGTACTTCGCCAGTCTACTTTGCCTAAAACCCCTTTTACGATTGTGACGGTATTATCGCTTCACAAGTAACAATTTAAGTAAGCTACAAAATTAACATTTACCATAACAATTTCCAATTTAAAAACCATTTCCCACAGCAAACACGAAAAACTCTAATAAAAACAAAGTTGTGACCATCAAACACCATGTGTTTCGTGATCTCGGAGCGCATTACATATTCGTGCGGCATAATAAATGTATCCGCTTAATTATTATTTTGAAAATATCCGCGCCCCGGGCCAACCGCGCGCCGGGCCAACCGCGCGCCCGCTACACAATCATATTTCTTATAAAAATAAAAGTGTACACTTGTTCGTGGTCCCACTTATAAACGGGACAAACTTCGCTGAGTTATAGGTTGATCATTTTAAATTGGAGTATATGGTTTTTGTTTTCGTAATTGGTATGAACCGCAGTTTATCGGTTCTTATTAAAGCATATCTCGTCATCCCTTTCTTAAAGTATCTAACAATGTAACTGGTGCATTGGTAAGATTTAAAAAATATAGACACAATTACAAAAACAACAATTGTAACAATAATAACGACACACAACAACAACAATCATGATAACGATAACAATATTTGCATAAAACAGTACATTTAAAGTTTTGCCATAGAATTGTGATCTTGCATAAAGCCTCGTTTTCTCTAACATTAGGCGAGATCTTTCTGCGAATCTTGAAGATGTTTGGACATATAACCTGCAGTGAAAGGTTTTTGAAACGTTTAGTAGTACAGGGATGAGTAGAGGGCCAACGTGGATGATGGAAAAACCTCATTAAATCATCTTCGAAGTATTCCTTCATTGAATGTACACGCAGTGCCACGATTAGAGAGAGATGGAGAAGTGTCGTAAAAGCCGCAACCAACCTACCAGACATGACCACGACCTCTCCGCCAGGAGTGTACGACTGACAAGAAGAAATCTAAATAAATGCCTATCTACGAGTAACAACACTGCACAACACAGCACTATCGAATTTTCAAGCCTCGGCGCTAAGTAGAGCGTTAAAACGAAAATCCAACGACGCGCTTTTATTTAATCGTCATGTGACATTTAAAAGTTTTGTTGAAAGCGTGCATAACTGTCAGCACCAAAATTGAGCCAGGGCTTGCCTACTCTACAGCAAAACAACCCTTTAATAATAATAATAAATGTTTAATTCGGACAATCAAGAGTCCATAAAACATTGCACATACAGAAACAAATTTCACTCACAGAAACAAATTACAGAATTACAACTTCGACAAAACATCCTTTCACTTTCTCGTGTTTCTCCTACCGAGCGTGATGTAGCAGATTTGCGCTACGCAACATTCCTTTAGTATTTAGAAGCTACGAAATCGCTACGGCTGCTACGAAATTGCGATAAAAGTACCAGGCGACCAGTTAGTAAAAAAGGTTTAATGTACCCGGAGTGGAGTGTGTTGTCATGACTGCCGAAAGGGAAAGGGTTGCTCAACCCTTTGCTGTTGGTGCATAGACCTCGGAAAGGCAATAGAACTGGTTCTTTGTTCTGATACTGTTATTTTGTAGAACAAGATATTATCAAAAAATCAGATTTATAATTTTTCTATAAGTAAACTTAAAACAACACAACAGGAAGAAAACTGTTTTTTTTTTTATTTTAATATCAGCCAGGTAATTTGAGAGTCAATTAATTTGATTTCTTGCTGTGTCTGTATCTAATTTCTCTAACTCAAAATTTAAAAATAAATGCCCTTTAGAACTAAGTTAGTTCAAAGTTAAGAGAAAACTTTGTTATTTTTTAAATTATCCTGCTAGTTCTTAAGGAACCAGCTTCTTTTTCTTGCTATCCGTGTACTTTTTGGAGCACAATATTACAAGATGACTTCTAAAGCCAAACCACCATGGTGTAACCAGGGCATCAAGAACAATCTCTACGCCTCTTCTATAACGTCATACGTCTATTTATTACGCAGTCTTTCAGTACGAGGGCATTGTTACCGATCAATAGCGACTCTAGCTTAAATAACAATCACTCATTCATTCACTCACTCACTCAGTTCACTGCAGATCTGTTACATTCAATTTTAAATAAAAATAGCTGCACAATACTTTGTCGTTATTTTAATTTTATTATTTGCTAAAACTCGTATTTTAGAGTGTTATCTTTTGTTTGTTTATTTGTAATTATAATATTAATGTGTTGTTTGTCAATTAATTTATATGATAATAAAGTTTGCCCCTTTGTCACGAGCCATACGTATTATTAATAATATAGCACTATCGCAGGATATATTTGGCCAAAACCTGCCGAAATTTTTAAAAGCATCTCAAATAATTATTGAGAAAGGTTTGGACATTACATCCTAATTCATTTAAGAATACCATAACTAAGTACATATTATTGTATTAAGTGCTAGTTATAACATCGCCTTGGACTAGTCTGTAAAGGTGTTATAATGTAGTAATTAAATAAATTATGATAGATTGGTTAAATGTCTTTAAATAAAAATACTGACGACATTTTTGATGTACATTCATGGAATAAAATGGTTTTGTATATGGAATATTAAAATTCATAATGTTGGCATCCATTGTAATTAATCTATTTCATGCTTGAGATGAGCTCGAGACGTAACATTTATTTTACAATTGCTAGATAAATATTAATTACATATTGTTTTAAACATATTTAAAAAACACCTTACTTAGTTTAGTATTATTTTATTATGTTCACCGAAACAAAAAACAAAGCTTTATAAAAGTTAAAATTAACTAATCAAGACTAAATAAAAATAATCTAAAATGTGTCATCTAAAAGCTCCTCCGCATCGCTGTCGAATGGTAATGTGTCCGAAAGACTGGCGGCATTGCCACGCTGTATGGCAATGCTTATCCACTGTCCAAGGAAAAAAACCAGCCCTTAGGTCACGCGAAGTGTCAACCGTTTAGACTATGTAATTTCTCTCCTAATATAAATATGAAAGTAATTCAGTCTGTCTGCTTGTTTGTTACGTTTTCAAACCGAAACAGATGAACCAATTTTAATGAATTTTGGTACGTATAGAATAGATGTAGGTACTCACTTAGTTTGGAGCTTTTTACTTCAAATACCGTACCGCTAATTCGTATAAATAAAATACCTAGGGGGTAACCACAAGCTTTAATAGCAGTACTGTTTTAATCTTACTTAAGCTTTTCGTACCATGACGCTTACAAAACAATCATAATACTATATTAAAGCAAGAAGGTTTTCTTAGCGTTTTTGTGATGTCACTGTTAAAAAGTTCATTCTTTTCGTACTCTGACGGGATTTTTGACCGCTAGCAGTATTTTTTTTACGTCAAATTAGCAAGCAGGCTTAAAAAAGTTGCTCGGACGCAGCGGATTTATTATTGTTTTCCAAATAAATACTATTTAAAATGTTTTTCGTGACCCATAAAGTATCTGAAACTTATTTCGATGCCTAAACGTGTCCAGTTAATGGTTTCATCTGATGATTTTAGTACCTACGTGGGTTATTAATTTATTATTGTATTTTATGTGGCGAACATATAATTTTTTTTTTTTTACTGGAAGCAGATAACTCTAAGTCCAATAGTGCACGAACAACAACACGATCAACAAGTTATTTCACTGGAATACACTTTTTACGTTGATTCCATGATGTCCATGTAAAATAAGTTTCAAGCATAACATAAGCATTTTACTTCGTGGGTTCAATTTCCGCTTGGAACACCAACCACTTGAAGACAGACTCTGAATTTAAGCACTTGAAAACTATTTTAATATTTCAACATTGGTTCGCAGTCAACAAATCAACACTGATAAGAATTTTGTTAATGTAAAAAAACGTTCAGAATTCCGAATGTTATGATCCACACTAACGTGCTACTAAATGTCAACATATTCGCTCGCAGCTTTATTTGTTTTTCTACTTTATTAATTTAAAATCTTGAAAGTTATTACGTCCTTTTTATGAAAATTACTTACATCCTTTTAAAAATATATTTTAGCAAGGCATCTTTTGAGTTAAATGTATTCTATTGCACAGACTAAAGTGGGATATTCTATTGGTTCACGACGAACTTCAATATAGCGATTCGAACAACAAACATGTGAAAGAGACAACGCTGTACAGATCAATATAGCGCGTATATTTTCTGTTTCAGCAGGGAATAGAGAAAATCTTTAAAATCTGTTCATTATTTCTCAGCCTTAGCATTAGCATTCTGTTTCAGCAGGAATACAAACATACTGAGCGATTAAGCTCATGGTACAAAGTGAAGTAACATTAAGATGGAAACAAAACTCTCCTGCAATAAGATTGTTTTATAACACTGTATGGTCGGCCCCCTAGTCCTGACTCACTCACAGACTCATGACCATAAAGCCTAAACCCTAGGACCCAGAATGCTGTTACAAAATTGCCTTTTATGACACCATAGCTTAGGGATTATACAAAGAAGGGTTTTTCAAAATTCAATCCCTAAGGGGATGAAACGAGGGTTCAAACCTACTTTTACACGGGCGAAGCCGCTGGCAGAACCTAGTTTAACGTACCTACATAGATAATTACAATATGAATTCAAACAGCATCTATAAATACATAAATCTTTAATTCGCGCCCAGCCATAACAATATCTAATTTGTATAAAACAGTATTGGTATAATAACAACCCCTTAAATAGAAAATTACATACCAAGGGAACACTGCAATAATGCCTTATTCAGTTGCTGTTATTTATTCCAAAAACTAAACAAACCTCTATAGTAATCACCACTGAACCTTTTATCACTACATCGGAAGATAATGAACCTTAACTGTATAAAAATAGAGATTAATAAAAATGCAAGTTAAAGTTGTCGGTTCTAATAATGGGTTATCGACGATATGAAATAATAATATTGTTTGTTATATGACATATCGTAATATTAAAGTCACGAAGTTCCGTTCGACCATTATTTATTATTCAAATTATCGCTATTATAAAATTATTGAGATTTATTTATCCTCAATCACAGTTAGATTAGATTGACGATAAAATATTGTGATTATGACCTTATTATATGCGAATAGAAGGACTACTTAACATGACATAATCTGTCATTGCTGCAAGCACTAAGGGCTATATTTCTCCGGGACACCATGGCGTGGCTGGTCGCGCCACCATGGTGTCTGTAAGCTACCAAATTAGACACCATACAGACAGACACTAGAGTCGCTACACCACACTGAGACGGTATCAAAATGGACCTCAAGAGCACGCGTCCAAAAAATTGGTTGCACAACCAAACGGACACCAGGTGAGTAACTCTCTATAGAGCTGTATACATTTTGTTGGTAGCGGCGACTAGTCGCGCCGCCATGGTGTCCCGGTGAAATATAGCCCTAACAGTGTCCTACGTAGGCGACGTAACGCGATCGCGAAGCGAAGCGGCGCGAATTGAACAAGCATTCGGGTTGTGAGATTAGTCAAGTACGCAGGAGATATTGTAGTGCACATATGTGTGTGTAAACACAGGTGCACTCTCTGTTCCTTTACTCTCATAGTCCGATGGGAGGCACGGCCATCTTACACGACCGGGGAGAGATTAGGCACAGGGTCAACGGCTCAATGTGTTTTCCGAGGCACGGGTTCACACTGTCAACTTCCAAACTGCTGCTACCGGGTCTTTCCCAAGGGAAAAAGTCTTTATCACTTTTAGGCCGACTGTTAAATGAGAACCAAGTACTACGAAACTGAGTAACGAGTTCTTTACAGAATAATTAGGTAGTGTCTACGAATCTTTTCAGCTGAAACATTCGTACAGCCACAGGCCAATAGTACCACACTATCCGCTACCTGTACAACCTTTATAGCAAGGTGGTTATACTGCCATAAACACTAGCTGTAGTGCCTTGCCGCGAGGAAGCCGACCACGCCTCGTGAGGCGCACATCTGTCTATGCTATGTAGACACGTGCGTTTATGTAAAAGACGGTGTGCATACCAGCGCCATAATCTGCATGGGCTAAGGAATTTTTCGTAAGAATTACCACGGCCTTATAACGTACAAGGTAACTGAAGGAACACATTGGGTTTTAGGCTAAACTTACACTGGCGAAGAGCCGAAGCAGCGCGTTGCGTCCAATTTTTCATTTACAACGCGTGGTGTCGCGCTACGATAGGTACTCGCATTAGCATACCCAGATCACAGTGCTGAACAAGTTATGAGACTTTTGATCATTCCCGAATGACGCTCGTGCTCGACAGTTGATGCATAGAAACAATCTGGCAAAATGGGTAACCGATAACGGTTTTAGCTAGTTTGAATTAGTTACGTTTTTTTTTATATATTTGCAAGTAAGTAATTACTTTAAAATTGAACTGAAATATACATATTCTATGAAGTCATATACCCAAGTATTTTTGAATTACGCTTTTGCACCACAAGATATAATTATGTCTTGTGCAAAAGCGAATTTCGAAAATTCTGTTCTCGGGAAATGTATTGAATCTTTAACATAAACAGCCTCTCTACAATTGCAATCGTGTAAGTAAGTAGGTACTAACCATCTAGATCCGAGATAGGTACATGTCACAGTCCCAAACAGGTGCATCTTTCCGGAGACAGATGTGTCTCGTAGTAAACTGTCCGAAGTTGTGCCAGTAACCGAGCCAGTGAACGTACTTAGTACTAAGCGAAAATAAGCACATATATACTTATATATGGTCACGTCAGTTCTAATAACACGTAAGAACCTAAGTCAAACTCGGGAACTTTTGAGGAGAGCAAATTCGGTTGTAGATTTTTTTTTTACAAAAAAAAAACTGACCTTCGCACTATTGCTATGGGAATACAACTGATTCCTTGGTTTTGCTGTAGCATTTCTGTTCCACACTGACTTACATAAGTAATGTATTTTTATGTTAAATTACGCGTCACCATTGTTTCAAAGCCTCGTGTTTGATTTCCAATCAAATGACATACGTAACGTATTTTGAACAAAATTTGACTTCCGTGGTGTTAGAACTTAAACGATTATATGTAAAGATATATATTATGCTCCATTTACAACGAACTGTTCCAAGTTGTACGGCTAACCGAGATAGTGAACGTACGTCGAAATAAGCACATACTTCTGTATCTAAGAACATGTTGTGCTCCGTTTACAGTGAACTGTCCGACCGAAGTTGTCCTACCAACCGAGTTAGTGAACGAACTTAGCGAATAAGTATAAGCACGTATACTTCTATATCTAAGGATATAATGTGCTCGGTTTAGAACGAACTGTCTGAAGTTGTCCCACTAATCAAGCATAACCAGATATAATCGTACTTCTATTGTAGTACATTTTGTTTTTGACCAGGGACATTATCAAATGACTTTTCCCACTATAAGATGAGCGTGTCAGACTTTTACTGACTTAGGGCCAGTAACTCTTTTTATCGTTCCCGCTGATGTAGTACAATATATGTATATTGTGTCCCGTTTACAACGAACTGTCTGTAGTTATGCCACTATCCGAGCCAGTGAACGTACTTAATCGAAGAAGGACGGACAGGAACATATTATATGTACTGCTCTTTATCTAATGACATATATAATTGTACTCCGTTTACAACGAACTGTCCTAAGTAGTTCCACTAACGAAGTTTAAGATCCAGGGTTATTTCCAGGTCAGATTTCGTCATCTGTCTTAGTAGCAGACTAGAGTCTAGCTTAGTGCTCCGTTGAAAATAATAGGGTGAATTTCTATGATATGCTAAAAAGCTAAATGTTGGTATACCTACTAAAAAAGGTACACGTCTGAAATCTAGAAATTCAGGCGTGATGTTATACTTTATGTCTCTACTTATGTAAAACAAAAAAGTAAAAACAAAATTTTCTAGATTCAAATTGGCTTAAAAACCCATTTCTACTCAATATTAAATTACTTGACAGTAACAATATAAACAACCTGCACGGTACACTTTCAGAAATTACACACAGCAGGCATACAACATTACCAAGATGAGTGGGTGCTGCCAACTGCAGCAACCTAATTGTGCCCCATTGCACTGTCCCCCGGCGGTCATGATCTAGCCACACGACTACCCCAAGGGCCGCGCTAAATACTACCAACTTACAAAAATACAAAATTCCAAATTTTAATTTGACGTTTCGTGAAATTCCCGCCATAAACGGTAAGGATTGTTTCAATCGTGAGATTTTTTCGTCATATTCGTGAGTTTTTTACCAGGTTTAGCCTTAGGGTTTGTAATTAGACGAGGTTGATGTATGCTGCATGTGTTGGAGTTGTGACGTGTGAACTGGGATCACGAGTTCGTGATTGGGCTGCTCATCAGTTGAGGATCGATGTCAATTGTAGGGATCGCATTGTTTCTGTGAGGGCCTAATGATGTGGTGCATTCTCGGTTAAGTGATTGTTACGTGGAAGTTCTTTGGTATTTTAGTTGCTTAACTAAAATGCAAATATTTTTGTGGTAATTTTTGTTTAAGATCTGCTTGAACGACTTTCCTTGGTACCTTATTGATTTTAAATCATGCTCTTGACTATTATTATGAACGTAGTGTTTCATGTAAGCATAACAATCTTTGTGCTCGCCACATTGTTTCTTTTCTGAGCTTGAGCACAGAATAAGTAATATAAGCAATAGAAGCTCAGATGTGGCGGAGAGGATTTTTTCAATTTGTATAATATTTTTTAATATAATATTTTTCTATTTTTATTATTATTATGGAAACATTCAAAAAACCAACCTTTTTTTAAAGATTAATACTAAAGGTGGTTTACAGATTCTTCTCCATAGGAGTCGACCAATTGGAACCATGCACTAGCTTCTTACGACATTATATAATCGAAGCTTCTGAATTTCTGAAGTTTGATAAGTGCCCATGTAGGCATTGCAAGTAGGCAAATTATGTAAATTAAAATATATATTTTGTATTTCACTGTACGTCTACGTCATGACGCAAAATGAAACCTTTTTTTTATCTCTTTCTGCCTCGATCTGCATTGGGCGCACAAAGTCACAGGATTCATAAAAACCCCTAACTTAAAAAGTCACCACCGTCCACTAATCGTCGGCGTGTTTGTCCCCGCCGTGTGTGGACGATGACAGGACTAGTACGAAGATCAAAGGAGCCAGTCCAATATGTGCAGCGATGCGGATACAGGGGCCTTACCATGATGTCAGTCATGCTAGCGAGAAAGAAGGATGGAGCTATATACCTTAAATAGCTCCATCCCTTTAACAGTTCAGTTTAGATCGTTAAATGGACCGCGTTAAAAGCTCGTGGTACGGGTCTCAGGCTTCAGGGGTAGAACATTTGACACAAGTGTGTTGACATATTGATTTATGACATTGTTTAGTGGTGTAAAAATCTCATCGTAGCATTTATGCTATAGACAAATTTTGTCATTTTGTTCGAAATGTAGATCTACAGTCACACTTAAACAATTGTATTCAACCATAAATTTTGACCTATTTACACTCTGATGGGTTAAGATATCCTTTAGATAAATCGGTAAATATTATTTTAATGTTATAAAGCTGACGAGTTTGTTTGTTTTAACGCGTTAATCTCAGGAACTGAAAAGTTATTTTAGTGTTGGATAGCTCATTCATGAAGTAGGCTATTTAAGAGCATGCTACATCTCATAGGAGAGGAGCAGTAGCTAAAGACGTGGCTGAAACCACGGGAGACCGTTCGTAATGAATACCTTCATGATTTCCTAATTGGGACTTTATTTTGTGTGCCAGAAAACGACATAGCCACATTCGATATTTTAATGTCGCAATGCATCAGTAAATCGTTAATTTAATTTTTTATTTGATCTATAAGTGTTAGCAGTGTTGCCATCCGTCCGGATTTGTCCTAGTCTAAAGAGTGTCCAGATAATATCCGGATATGAAATTTTTAAGCCAGGGCCAAACTGTAAAGTTTGGCGAGGAAATTTTGTACAAAAACTTTTAAATAAATTAAAAAAAAAAAACCTGGGTATTCAAGTCAACGCACCCCGCGCGCTGCGCTGCTAATGCCGCTATGTTATCAACGGACTCACTAGACTCACCTTTTGTTTTTATAACAGATTATAATAATTTGTGTTTTATTTTAAGAATTAAACGATTTAGACTTTTAAACTGTAAGTAAATTCTCTTTTATTTTTTTACTTAAGTTGGTGAGAGAGGCTCACTCCGTTTAAATTTGGCAATATATAGGGTAGGTAAATAAGTTTCTTTACTTTTTATTATACAGAGCAAATTAAAAACCAATGATGATGAATACGGATATATCATCACTTATCCCGGATTTTAGGCTTCCTGTCCTGATTGCCAGATCTTAGAGATTGGAACCCCTAATGTTACCAACCTACCGGCTATACATGTTGCTGGCAACTAGATTTCGAATATTGTGCTCCAGTATACATTGCTCACAGTTGACTACTTATTCCAAGCAATATCAGCGATGCCAAAATTAATAACCCAAGATAAAAAATAAACTCACCACCGTGCTACCCAGCGTGATTGTCCGTGGCGTGTTTGGACGGTGACAGTTCTAGCGGAGATCAAAGGAGGCGCTCAATATGGTGCACTGACACAAACAAACAAGGGATGGAGTCAGGAACTCGCTCTAAATATCGATAAAAGTGAGGAATGACAGGAAGCAAAGATTTTTCCTCTTCGATATTGAAAAGCAGTACAATTTAAAAATAAATTGAAATACTCTTCTAGAAAAATATTGAATATTTTGAAAATTAAAAAAATATATATATAACCGACTTTACTAAAAAAAACAGTAATAAAATATTATGATCAAAATAACTTTAATTTCGGAAGTTGGTGTTTCTCGGTATTACTTGTTTCTTATTTAACACCGACATCCGAAATTAAATTTATTTGGATCCTTTTAATGTTTTTAGGGTTTCGTACCTCAAAAGGAAAAAACGAAACCCTTATAGGATCACTTTGTTTTTAGTGGTCGGTTATTTTTCTTTTTTGTAAAAAGTTTTTATTTCACACTTTTTAGTTTTTTTTTTTTTAAGGTGGGAAAATCATCTAATGACAAATCTCGCTCTTGGGCGGAGCGAGAGATAGTGTCAGACTTTTACTGACTAAAAACCCACTCCTGTTCCCTTGTTGGCTTCATCATCATCATCAGATAACTTCGATGATACCATATTCATCATAACTATTCAAAACCATTTACTTATTTATTTGTATTGTCATAGTCGCTTAACTATTTTTATTGTGAGATCTATGTGAGTGTGAAGTTCCGCAGGCCATTTCTGGCCTTCTTCATCAGTTCCACTTCATCAAATGTTACTTTTTGACCGAAAATTCTTAGGTACTACATGAAAATATCAAAATCACAATATGGTTGCCTATAATATTTGAGGAGTTCCCTCGATTCCTTATGGATCCCATCATCAGAACTGAATTTTGAAAAAAGTGGAACTGACCTTTCCAGGCTGATTTCATATTTTTGCATGTCCTATATGAGAAAAAAAAAATGCAAAACGGACCATAAAATACGGAGTTCTGAAGACATAAAATAAAAATAAAACCGAATTGATAACCTCCTCCTTTTTTGAAGTCGGTTTAAAATACTTTTCATGAACAGTTTATAATTGAGATGAACATATTTATTTATTGATTGGTTAGAAACAAAGTAGTTACTCAGTTCGTAAAAGCTTTACATAAATAGAAGGAATTACCTTCTACAAAATAAGTGCACTTACCTACCTACATATTATTACATACTTTTACGAAAAATTTATTAGAAAGAAACCAAAAACCATAATCGCTCTACAATCGACATTAGTCACAGCACTATTTAAAAAGCTGAATGCACTCTGATAGAAATTTGTTTTTAATCGACCTCAAATTGGGCGCGAAATGAGTTCGACCCTCGGGTGGGGTGCGTCAAAGATAGCTTCATTACAAACGCAGAATTAATATTCTAAACATTTATCATGTTCAAATATATTAAATGCCGCGCTCTTTTGACTACTTGAGACCATTTTAGATAAAGGAATTTTGTTAGTTAAGAAAAAATACCTTGTGACCTTTGCTCTTTTGCAGCAGTTGCTTGTCAAACTCAAGGTGAAACGATTCATCAGATTTGACATTTATTTATTATATTCTTACTTTTTTAAACCTGACTACAAACCTTTATAAGATGAGCTACATATTTGCAAAGAATTTGTGGTTTGGAATTGTTTAAAATAATAAAACAAAAATTCAACTAAAATATAAGATTAATACCATTTACAGAAAGAAATTATCGACACATTAGGTACAAATTAAATACAAGTCAAGTGACTATTGGTACTATTGGCTTTTGAAAATTCATTCAACGAATCCCACTCAGTAGCTAATGCCATACTTCACATTAAGGCCCTAGGTCATAAAACTGACTCTCTGAAGCCTCGGTAACGGCTGGGTTTGAGAAATATGTTTATTATAGATTCATGTACAACATTATCAACATATGATTTAGTTTTGCCTAAAAAAAATATTTAACAACATGATATTTTTCGCTTGTTTTCCCTACTCCTTACAAACGAATTTGATCTTTAGAAATATGCTTACACAAAAAAAGGCTGGTTAAGTGTTCTTCAGAATCTATATAGCAAACGTAAATTAATTAATATTTCGCAAAGAAAATGGATTTAAAGGTCAGTGGGGATCTATCCGGGCGCAGTTGGCCGGAGTTAAATGCACACTACTCGTACGTTCAAGGGACTATACGCTTTAATGTTACCATAATTTTCGATGCAGGAACGAAAAATATAACATTGCTATTTTGTGTTATAATTTGCTTTATGCTTTATATTCTGAAACTGATTCGCATCGGAAGCAAACGTGCTACTTGCGTAGGTACTTCTGTTGTGGCGAAAAAGTGGGGGATGCACAGACGGCCCGTGAACAAATAAAACATTATAAAATAGGCATTTGCACGTGTCGCCACAGCGCAGACCACAGATTCTAATTTACAATTCGAAATACAAAACGATTGTTTCCCTCCAAAATCTGACAGCTCAATTACATACAGCCTCGGACGACATTTGTTCAAATTGCCTATGTTTTATGGATATTACCAGATTCGATTCGCTGTCAAATTATTCAAATAGTGTTCTTATAATCAGTGTAATAAAGGTTGTAATACAGGGACATTACGTTTTAGAGCTGTTAGTTTGAATTTGTAATAATAGGTTCTTTTTACAGTCCATTTCGCGGTTAACTCAGCGTGTAAATGAGTTCTTTATCATGTCGTGTTTTAAGCGGCTGTTGATAAATTTTTGTTTCGGTTGACTCTGAAGGGTGAATAAATTAAAATAAGAGCGATAATTTAGAGGAAAATGTACGACGAATTGGCATGTAGTTGTAATTTAATTTGTTTTAGAATTCTTTGGATATGATAGACGAGTACCATTTGATCAAATTAACAACGAATCTTGTGTAGAAAACGGTTGAAACCGTAAGGCATTTGTAACCACTATATACTTGTTTCCTGTTTTGAAAATTACCATTCCATTGCGTTTATTTCTGTGCCTACCTTACCCTACTTTTCTGTTCCTATCTTGCGCATATTTTAAACCTAATCAAGAATTTGTGTATGTATATTATGGTTTTTAGTTTTTATAAGTAACATAATACCCTAATCCTTATAATTATTAGAGAGTTGCAGATTCGTTTTGTTATGGTCGCGTGTACAATTTCAACCGAAAAACGTCCGCTAATAAACATGGACCTCCCTCAAGCGTCGCCACACCTATCAGCCTTTAAATGCCTGAGATGAAATTCACTACATTCTATTCTATTCTATTTTCTGTTTAAACAAAAACAAAGCTTCTTTTTCCACTTAAATCTCCATTTTTAATTCCAGCTTTTTCTTAATCTTCGTACAAATTATCTACTCTAGATTATATTCTCTCCACTACACATAACTTACCTACTTATGTACTGTAATACATAAAGACACTTCGCACTCGATACATACGTGCATCGTGCACCTGCCATTCAAATCACGCCTACAGCACTTAACAGCAATAATACTATCGAGTACTCAAACGAATTTGAACTCTGTCCCATTGTTATAAGGGTTGTGAAATGTTGAGCTCTAGTAAAGTATTTGTCTTAGTGATGCGAGTTATTGGCAAAGATTAAGCATTTAGACTGAAGAAGATTTGACTTTTGTTTCGTCTTCGAATTTTGAATTTAGATAGGACAGTTTGACCTAGCTTATTTCAAAATTTTGATGGATACTTTTTATTCGAAGTTCTAAAATTAAATTGGTAAATTTTTATCGGCCTTTTAGACGTGGTTTTTGTAACCATAAGTTTCAGACAATTTTAACCTGTCAAAAAAAGATATAAGAAAAGTCTTGAGAAACTTGTAATGTGACATTCTTAAAAAAATATTTAGGTAAAATACTATGATTACGTACAGTCACGAGCAATAAGATATTATACATTGTCATATTTTCAATCTAAGTATATTAACTTCTGCCATTCAATAAATATGTGGACGGCAATTCGTTCTAAATTATCTATTTGATGGTTATCTATTGCTTGCAACACAGTACAGGTGTGCAATCAAGGTAGATCAGAACACAGTATGACAGTAAACGATTTCGTACAATTTTTTGTGACCCATAATTAGTTATAGTTATTTCACAATTAGGTATTTTACCTCTGATAATAGCACAAGAAGGTGGCCTACATGTACATGCCATGTACATGGCCTGAGTCCCAGCTGTGGGAAGATTAAAAGGCTGATTACTATTAGTAATCAGCCAGATCAGGCACAAGCAGTAACACCCTCCAACCCCCCCCCCCCCCCTCCGCCATCAAACTTAGTACAAAAAAATAAAGATCCCTGTCATTTAAATGAATTTAAATTATTTTAGCAACCTTTTCCATTTGCATTCTACTCTATGTAGACCTGACCGGACATGTATAGAGTTACTAAAGTTGCAGAAAACAAGTGAGTGCCCGCAGACGTCACGGAATACCCGCAACCGCGCCCTTTGAGTAAGTCTTTAACTAACGCGATACGCTATCATTTGGTTTTTTTTTTTTAGTCAAGGTGAATGTTATTGAAACTTGGCAAGCTACAGCTACAGTACTTAGAGTTTTTTAATCTCTGATAGCAACACGACAATTTACAACCTTATATAACTTTTTGGGAACATATTCATTGTGCTTATAGCTAAGAAATGGAATTTTCTGCCGGACTCAGTGTTTCCTGATAGCTAGAAGTGCTATAACCCAGGGGTCTTTAAGTCAAGAGTGAACGGCTTACTTTTAGACAAGCATGCTCTATCCTCGCCTACATTATCATGGTGAGATAGTAGTCAAGGGCAAGCTAAATAAAAATAATTCAGCAAGTAATTATTAGGATCATTTAGACCAGTTTCCATCAAATGTTTCGAAAACGCTTCCTAGATCTCTATAGCATCTCCTTTAAGAGCCTTTCCCATCTGCATGCTACTCTATGTCCGCCCGTGGCATACAGTTACCGAAGTGGCAGAACGTAAGCGAGCGCCCGCAGGCGTCACGGAGCGCCCGCACCGCCCGAGCGTACGCAACGCCATACGTTATACTAGCCTGCTTCGAAAGCTGGGGATATTATTGGGTTGGGTTTTTAGTCAAGGTGAACTCTTACAAGGTATGTCTAAATCAGCCTTAAAATTTTCCCATTTTTGGGACTCAGGCCTCCTCTATAAGAGAGGGAATGGAACGTAATTTATCAGTCGGGCCCAGGGCGGATTGGTTGATGACACATGTAGCAGTTTTTTTTTTAAATTGATAAGTATAAACTAGTGCTTGACTGCGATCCCACCTGAAGGTAAGCAGTGCTGCAATCGTTGATGATGAGAGCCTATTCACTCACAGCCTTCAAGACACCTAAATTATAATCGGACGGGAAGACCGCAGCAGGCAAATTATTCCAGCTCTTTTTAGTTGCTACCCGCGCAGCAAATACTACGCTGCTAATGTTGGCAACACTTGTCCGTACTCTGCAACCTAGGTGTTGCTAGCGTTGCCAACATTATCTAACATAGACCCATTCGTTTCTAGTGAATTATGTTCTAAGAAAAAAGTTATTTGATAGATAAATAAATTATTCGAAGAAACTAGAATATGACTACGTATTTATTGTAAAGTATGATCTCATATTATTAGATCATAGTCTAGCTAGACCGATTTAATCTGTCGATAATAATCGGTTTTAGTAAAAATTTAATAAAGTATTGGAAAATAATCCCAAAGAGCATACACGCCACTACAACATTCACAGAGTGTCTTTTAATTTAAGACCATCTTTCACGAATATAATAGTGGATAGGCAGTGTCTTAAGTTAGTAGTAGCGTAAGTAAGTCGCGAGCGGCACGTTGAATTCCAAAAGAAAAAAAGGTTGCTAAGTTTTAATCCCGTATGACAGTGAGGGAATTATATAATTAACTCCCGAGCATTGCGAGAGAGTTAATACAGATTATAGAAACACATTTGTACACACATGTCTCGTTTTGTTTGTCAACATATGTTTTGAAATTTGAAACAAACCAAATTCACTACTCTAAGATTCTATAGATTTAATTATTGACAGCACGGTTGGCGCATTGGTTGAGCGTTTGGCTGCTGCGCTGCGTAAATATCTCTAAGTATCTCTATATCTAGCGTGAATCTGATTCCTTGTTCTCAAAATTCACGTAGTTGAAGATATAAAAAAACCAATGCGCTTGCTCTCACGCTGAGTAAAAATACTGCCATATTGGAATGGGCCAGCTCGGAGCCATTTAATACTTTATGTTTTCTTCTTCGTCTTTAACTGTATATATATGATAGTTGCACTGGAAATTAATGAAAGGGAAACCGTGGTCCTAGAACGCAAAGGGCAACTGAAGGACGCAGGTGGGCTTGGTAAGTAAAAGTCTGATACGCCCTCTGGCCCCATTCTAGAGCGGAAAAAGTCATTGGATGATTTCCCATCTCAAAAAAACTCTGTGATAGTGGTGTGAACTCACGACCTCATGCATGAGTGAAAAATAAATTTTAATAAATGTGTTCCATTTTAGATAGTGCACTCATCGATAAAAAAAAAATATAATTAATAAAAGTTAAAGAAAAAAGCAACCACAACACTAGTGACGACACTTCTTTCACAACACTTCCACATCTGATTTATAGCCGCAGCTACGTAATAAACACATCACTAGGCCACAATAGGCCAATAATTATGTATTGTACTGCAACGAGCCATTCAATAGGTCTTATTCTTTAACTGGTGGAGAGACTTAGGAACATTGTTCGTCAGAATAGAGCATATTGTTAATGTGGGCGAACGGAACGGTTGTACCGATTAGCGGTGGGTAGTAAGCCTAACCTATCAAATAGACTTAAAGGATATTATTATTTATTTATATACACACAAACACATAAAAATGAAAAGTTAAGGTGTGCAATAAATAAATAATTAAATGAAAAGAACAAAAGCAGATACAGAGCACAAAGGTTCTGCTTATTTCAAATGAAATTTCTTCCAGCAGACCTGTGACGGGAGAGTTAAATGAGAGATGTAGACACAGTGTATACAAATATATTAAATTAGAAAATTAAAAATATACTCATCATCTTCCTGCCCTTGTCCCGTGTTATTTGGGGTCGGCGCAACACGTTTTCTTCTTCCATTCTGCCCTGTCACTCGTCATACTATCACTAACTTCCTTTTCTTTCATATCACTCTTCACACGTATTAACTAAATTAAATCATATGATACATATTTACATACTTAGATCAATAACAGTAAATAAAAAACATAAATAGATATAATACATAAACAAAATTATAAAAATACATAGGTATCTATAAAATATAACTTTACGAGATGTTTTGGTAATGTTATTTGACTAGCTTCTTGAAGTGAGTTCCACAGTCGTACCGCATGAAAAGAGAAGGTTCTATTCCATTAGAAATGGGTATTATAGGATGGGAAATCGAGATGGTATTTAAGGTGGAATCTGCATGGGGCATCGGCAGGGCGAGTGAACGAAAAACTATATATAACGGATAAATGGTAATGGGCTACGTAATTGTTCAAACCAGTAACCATGGCCCTAAAGCACAAAAGGCAACTGAGGGAACACAGGTGGGTTTTAATCAATAAAGGTCTGACACAAATTTTCGCTTGCTGGCTTGCGGTAACCGTCTGGACCGAGCCCGACTTGTCTACGGCGCGTAATGTTCCACGCGTGCCTCAAAGAGATATCAGCAAAACCGTAAAGGCCCAGCAACGCCGATGCCCGCTAAAGCTACGGGGAATTTCTGAAAAGGAAGCTCCTGGTCCTAAAACGCAAAAGACAACTAAAGGACACAGCTTAGGTGTGGTTTTAGGCAGAAGTCTGACACGCACTCCCGCTCCACCCTAGAACGGGAGAAGAGAGATCATTAGATCATTTTTCACATCAATAAAGCATAAATGATAATACGTGTATGTACGAGTATACGAGAACACGGTACCGTGCAAAAAATAATTAATTAATTAATTAATGATAACACACATGACACCCGATAGGAATAGACATCGACTGCAGGCCTTTCCCCAGCAGTATAAAAGTATCTATAGACTAAATAAAAAACTGGGCAAGTGCGAGACGGACTCGCGCCCTGAGGGTTCCGTACAAACTCTCCATAAGTAAATAGTTCAATTCCCGAATGGAATCTCGAAATTTTATCCGAACCGATTTTTTTTAAACAATGATTTCAGATTTATTACCATACTAGTGCTATAAGGCCTTGCTATATACCAAATTTCAGGATTCTGGGTCAACAGGAAGTACCCTATGAATTTTGATTCCCTTGAGAGTGTCGAAATATACGTTTTTTGCGACATAACGGCCGTATCTTTTTTGTTTGTTAACTTTAATTTTTTCACAGCTTCAAGGGACCGCAGACTTCAGAATATGGTTTTAATTTCAATACGATACCTCCAAGCGTTCTCGAGATATAAAGAGAAGATAAAAAGGTCTTGACAGACATACAGTCAGACGGACGGACAACAAAGTGATCCTATAAGGATTCCATTTTTTCCTTTTGAGTTACGGAACCTTAAAAATAATCCTCCTGACCGAATTTCGATGACAGTGGCAAATTTCAACAGAAATTAGCTAAGTACTCAGGTGATATTTTAGTACCTAAATATTCACTATGAACTTAAATACGGGTACAGGTTGTAACTTTCAGAAAACAATGACTCTAGCTGTTAATTACTAACTCCTTAGTTGTACACGTACAACTGCACGTAGTACAGTACGTGCAATGAATGTGTTCCCGAAATGTTTTGTGCATATTGGATGGGATGTCTACCATGTAACGGTGGCTCAACAACGCACGCACGTCTAGTGGTCCGATGATGGAACGGGCTTGGTAGAATTAAATTATGCAATTGCCTAACCATTATGGATCATTTGATAACTGAATAAATAATAATAATATTCCACAACTATTACCCAACGCGCGCCATTTAATCCCAAGCTAAGCAGAGCTTGTGTTACGAGTACTAGACAACTGATAAACATGCTTATATATTTCTAAATACATACATATTATAGATAAATTACATTACACAGAACAAATGATCGTGTTCATCACACAAACGTTAGTCCTGTGTGGGAATCGAACCCACGACCTCCGGCATAGCAGTCAGGATCACTAGACCAACAGATAACAAACAAGTCGGCGTCAATGCTCTCAATACTTTGTATTTCAATGTCCTGAAAACACTCTAAGTAAATGAAGGATTTCCTCAAGATTTCCTAAAGGTGCATAAGAACAATAAGAAAATCTTAACTAAAGCCCCTGCTGTTATGCATCCCGCTAGGGCCACAAGGAATTTCTGAAAGGAAAGCAGTTGTCCTGGAACGCAAAGGGCAACTGAAGGGCATAGTTATGGTTTTAGTCACATCCACGCCTTCTCGCTTGATCCTAGTGCGGGAGAAGTCATTGGATGACTTTAAGTAGTTAAATAGTTTTATAGGCCTAGCTGATTTATTCTTACTAGAAATCCCATTACTTATGCAATAAATGGGTTACTTATACCCATTTAAATTATTTTCTATTTCGATACACTTTTTGTAGTTTTGGTACATGCACACTATGTTTTCATAGCTATTAATATTGAAAAACTCAATTCTTTTTTAAAGACTTTTTATAAACAGCCAGTTGCTTCTGACGTTTGTTAAGTAAGTGCCCATCTAGACTCTATGTGAAATAAAATAATTTCGATTTGACCCAATCGTTACTCCAGATAGCTTAGAGGAAAGTGCCGTACAGTCAAGAAGTTTTCAAGGAAATTCAAGAGTTTAAATGTCATAATTTGTAGCATGCGTGCTACAAGTTATATTTGTTTTTAGCTTCATCATTCCGAAGTGTCGATAACACTGAGCTGCTCAAAGCGGCATCACTTACAAACCACGACAAATTATGTCCAATTCACTGCATTCAAATATTTTACCGCTCAAAGTTAACTGGTTGTTACCAGTTAACTTTGAGCGGTAAAATAACCATTTGATATAAGAGCAGTGGTGGCCGAGTGGTAACGGCCCCGACTTACGAGTTGTAGGTTGCAGGTTCAAACCCTGCCAGGTGTATTACTTTGTGTAATTTATTTCATCACCACTGCTCAAAAAACGGTGAAGGAAAACGTCGTGAGGAAATCGGCATGTCCTAGAACCAAAAGTTCGAAGACATGTGACATCCACCAACCCGCATTGGCCCGCGTGGTGGATTACGGCCCATTCCCTCTCCTAGAGAGGAGGCCTGAGTCCCAACAGTGGGAACATTATAAGGCCGCCTATGCTATGCTATGACCATTTGGTCTCTTTATATCCCCTTCTTTCGATGTCATTAGTCAGACATGCCGGTGGTCCATTTATTAGTACATAATGTACAGCAGGTAATTTCACAATAGTCCACCGATTATATATTTAAGTAAATAGCACAGATACAGTTTATATTCTGCTTGTACTGAGAAAGGTAATAGCTGACTGTGGTGTGACAAGAAGTTGAGTGTTTTGTGGATATTTTGGTCTAGTTTACATGGCTGATGACGGGAATGATTTTACAGCAAAAAATCGAGCTGGAAATGCTTATATGAAGTCATCAAGTACCCAGTACTGTGTGACCATTTTTGTTCTGTTCAATTAAAAGATGTAGTAGAAAGTAGGACCTATGGAAAAGACCATAATTATGAGTCAGAGCGACCTAGGAAATTGCATCAGGATACATAATATATTATGAATTTAAGAGAAATCTCTTTGAGTAAGGTAACGCACCTGCCCCTCTAGCCAAGTTGCAACCGATTCGTGTCGAATTCCGTTCTCCAATCGGTAACGCCTCGGTGTCAGCAATTGTAGAAAACGATAAGTTAGTAGCCATGTTGACGCGCCTGAGTCGGCCGCTCGTTAGTCAAACGACGACGTTCCATATTTTGAAAAGAAACTTTCGTCCTGTATCACTCCGTTCTTATGGCCCCCCTATCCGTGCAATAGTGTAGGTACGGACACTACGGCCAGTAGGTACGCTCGCCCGGGGCCGTCACGATGAATGACCCGCCACGCCGCCCATACACCATTTCACTGGACTGCGCAGACTGCGCTCATGAAAAGACTTTTTTTTCTTTTTAGCTTTTTTTTGATGAGATGAGCTTCTTTTTTTAAACTCGGATATTGTTTGATGGGTCTGTTTTGTCTTTGTTCTCGTATGTAGGTGAAATGTGTAGTGTGGTTGATTGTAACTTCTTTTGTGTGTTCCTTCTTTTGGGTTGTGGATAAGATTTAGTTGTCAGTGGTGTATAGTTACTTGTTTACTATAACCGATATGCGACAAATGACAGGTGACATTCTGAAAACTTTGAAAGTTTCTTTCATATATTTTTTTTTACTAAACAGCCACTGTCTAACAATCTGTGGCATTATCAGATCTATTTAATAATCTTTTGATATTAAGTTCTATTTTATCAGAAAATATAAATTTATTATAGATTTTTTCTTCACTTTGGTTTACATTTTTGAAATGAACCACTTACAGGAAAATAAGTATTTGGTACGTCAAAACTTCGAAAGAAAGTTACACACGAAAATCAATCACGCATGCGCCACAAAGTCTAAACAACAACAACAACACAAAACGATTCATTCTTTTAATAAACTAGCAAAAAATAACACAAGGGGATCACCGTCACAAACCCCAAAATTATACCATGGCCCGACTATAATCACCGATCACCCTATCTGGGTTTTTTATCGGGGACCCACAAATCTAATATGAGTAATGACGGGATCGCAGAGTGGGCACTATAAAGCGCCTATTTGTGCCCCTTGTGTCAAATCGAACGATTTATTTGAAACGTAATAATAATGTTTTAAGTGTAGATGAAAATGTAAGATTTGGTGAAGTTAGTTTATGAGAAAAACAATGGCTGTTACGTGTGCGTAGGTTTGTATATACATTATACTATTGTTTCTGGAAGTTTAAATTGTTAGGTTTTATTCTGGGGGTTTAGTTTGTCTTGCTTTTGCCCGTTTACCAAAGTTATATGTGGATTTACTGAATTTTTGAATACATCACCCTACACTAGGTATGACTTCTGTATCGTGGCTGTCATCACAAACATGTACATAAACTCACATACAAAAGACATTCAGACCCGGAACACCTATCTGTAGGCCAAAAAATTACTTTTCAATGCACTTACTCGAAAATCCGCTCTTATCCCACCGCTTTTAGGCACGCAATAAACTGTTTTTCGCACTAGTGCAGAAAAGTGCGCGTGCTCTTCCCGCCACAATGTTATTACATGTATCGTCTATAGGCTAGGCGCGCGTCGACCCCCATGAGTCGCCGGTCAACCCCCGTTTATTCATTTAATCGTAAGTGTATTGAAAAAAGTCGTTTGATACACGTCACAGCAGCCCTCGGCTCCATAACACACTCGCCTACGGCTCGTGCGAATTCCGCCTCGGTCGTAATGACAAACTTTCTGCACTTGTATCAAAATGTACTGTTACCGTGTAGGAATCGTACCAACGACACAGTGTAGCAGCCAATCGCTTACACACTGTCAACCGTGGCGTTAAAAAAATAATTCTTTAGGCATATTCAAATTCTACCATTGTGACCTTTGCACGCAATGGCGGCTGAGACTGAGGCCCTTGTCCTTTTTACAATGTTTTGTGAATTGTTCAGTATTGCTGATGAATGATGAGTAATTGCAAAATATAATTTAAAATTTCATAAATGTTATAATAAATTTATTAGAAGATACAACTTGACAAACATAATGACGATAAACTAAGGTGTAAATGTCTTAAAAGATATTAACACGGATTCAGTTAGCGACTTCCCAAGAAAGAACATCGAGAGCTGAAAACCAAGCCTGTGTCATTTTTATTAATAATGATGACAAAAGTAGGTGTACACATACTTTTGTAATCATAATTTCAGGGCCTCAAGTCTACTATTACAATAGTGCCAGAATGATCAATCATTGACTTCATAATTGTTGATTTTGACAAGTTTGGTAATCTACTAATATAATGGCGTCATTATGACTTTCCAATGGTCACCCGCTGACACTTCATTGAAAGAAGTGGCATAGAATGGTAATTTCGTACATAATGACAAATTAATATCTGACGTATGCGTTAATCTGCCAAAATTTTGACAGTTCCTTTGATCAGTGACCTACCATTAGAACATCATTGTGCAGTCATTGCTTTTAATTTGTTACGAGACAGCTCGACATTGTCATTCTACCACAAGACCATTGTCCGACCAATGATCGACCATTATGAATTAGCAGATTACAAACTTTTAACAAAATGACAATGGGATCGTGTTGGAATGACGAATTTATAAAAATAGCAGACTTGGGCCCCAGCCGAAAGACGTCCACTGATGGACATAGGCCTCCCCCGAGTGTCACCATAATGACCAGTCTTGTGCATCTCACATCTATCGGATTCTCGCTACCCTCACTAGGTCGTCTGTTCACCTTGTAGGAGGCCTTCTAACACTGCGTCTTCTGGTACGTGGTCTCCAGTCCAAAACCTTTCAGCCCATCGACCATCTCTTCTGCGAGCAATGTGCCCTGTACATTTAGTAACCGATCAACCCCACATCTATATAACCCCGCTATTCACACCACAGCACCACTTCCTTAGTTCCTTCCAACCAATCCAATGTGCCAGCTCCGAAACCACGACATTCCTCAAACACACAGTTTCTTCTTAACCCATCATCAATCAATTAGTCCATCTTTCTCTTTCACCGATTCTTACCTACTTATAGACGAGGATTGACGTTGTATCACTTCTATAGTCCCGAGTCCCGACCAATCAAATCAATCCTATTGACAAATGACGTCATTCCTTCTTCAAACAGTTCTTTCAATTAGTCGCGTACTCGCTGGGGCGCGAGCGGCGCGCGTAGTGCGCGGGAGCGTGCGCGCAGCGGGCGCGCCGCGGGGAGCGAGCGGGCACGACGTGCAGCCTTTGTCTTTGAGCACCTACGTGTTAGCTTTTGTTTTAAAGAGGCTGGCTGATTAGGGAAATGTGTTTTTTTATTGAAAAATACGGTTCGCCACATGCAGCTTCTTTCTTTGCGGTGTTTTGATAATATAATGGTTTTTTAAGAAGGATGTTTTTAAAAATATATATTATTAGATATTTTAAGACGTCATGTTAGCCAGCACGGGTAAATATTAATTGTTTTTTTAATATGTATAGGCTAGCTGATGATTAAAATAGTACTTTTTTTTTTCATTAACGGTTTAATGACGACCTGCAGAACCTTAGTCGTTGGTTTAAAAACTTTTTTTTAAAATGATAATCACAAACATGAGGTTTTTTTTTATTGATTACAAGATAGCTCGCTACATACGTGCAGCCTTTGTCTATGCGGAGCTCCGTGTTAGCGCGGGGTTAAAAAATAGAGTAAGGTTGCCTGACGAGGGCAGCACGTATGTTTTTATTAATTATTGATTGGGAAATGGCATTATATGCAGCCTTTCTGTTTGCGCACCTATGTATAAAACATAAATAAAATTTGAAGGGTGATGACGGAAATAATGTTTCCTTTTCATATTGTTCAGTGAATCGGCTTCGTGAAGAGTCTCCACTTACACTTCCGTGTTAGAAGTAGGTTTTCAAAATAAATTGCTATTTATCTGATATATGGTTGAAAGATTTTGAGAAACTATATTTACCTACATAGCGTTTAAGGGATTGTACCACACTATTTGACAAACGAAATCCCGACATTTCACTATCCCGACCTGCAGTAGACCGACAGAACAGAACACTAAGTCATAGGCGTGGGAAAAGTTGTCATCTTTGCGATTGGAACATTTGTATCTGAATCACTGAAATTTTCCGAAACAGTGATATGCATCATTTGGAACATTTAGAACATCGGCTCAAAAGACACAAACGGAACATTTGAAACATCGGCTCACAAGATACAAACGGAACATTTGGAACATCGGCTCAAAAGATACAAACGGATCATTTGAAACATCGGCTCACAAGATACAAACAAAACATTTGAAACAATGGCTCACAAGATACAAACGGATCATTTGAAACATTGGCTCACAAAATACAAACGAAACATTTGAAACAACGGCTCAAAAGATAAAAACGAAACATTTGAAACAACGGCTCAAAAGATACAAACGGAACATTTGAAACATCGACTCACAAGATACAAACTGAACATTTGGAATAACGGCTCAAAAGATACAGACACTGACTGTTACGAATCGTGATCTGTAACGTTGCGTCATATACACTATAAGATTTATTTAATTGAATTTTGATTTGAGAATAATTTAAAGCAGATAATTTTTGGTTCATTAATTATGTACGCTATTTACGTTATAATTTGAATTTTAAAAAGACTGCTGGTCACTTAAAGTAAAGAGTGTTTCAGTGTTCCAATTGTTCCAAATAATGCATTTAAAACTTTACTGACGTTCCAATCTTTCAGAACAATAAAAAGTTTCGAAACAGTGAGTCGGTTCAGTAAAGAGTTACACACGCCTACTAAGTTGATGAAGTTTATCTCGACTGAACGCTATCCTAACCGTCATTTGATCGACAAAACACTAGATCGACTAACTGTTGGTCGACTGAATGTCATCCCGACGTGCAGTAGCCCGACAGAACACAATGCCGAAATGCTTTATCTCGAACAACCACAGACATAACAACGATTCCTCAAAACACACCAGCAACAAGCGGAATAACCTCGAATTTAGAAAAATAAGGTTCAATTATAAATTAATAAGTATGTATTATACAATGAGAGAATTTGTTAACTAAAATATTAATAAACGACAAAAACGTTCTTTAGCCCGCTCTGTTGACTAAACGACCTCGATGGATTTGAAAAAAGGGTTCATTCAATTAGTGTTCTTTTTTTTTAAATTATATTAAAAATAACATGGCAGCGACTGCTTATCTAAATTCAAAACTGAGTTACTAGCTAAAGAAGACTGATTGTCAAAGACCTTTCAATGACAGCTAAGACTAACGGGTCTATGTGCTTTTCAAGGCACAGCGGTGATATCTCGCCATCAACTTTCAAATTCGGGGCTGCCACGTAATATTTTCAATGCAAACACCCAATAGCACTTTTCTTTTCACAAGTTGATAAATAATCTACAATTGTTAACGCTAGTAGAAAACTTCAAATATATGGGAATGACATCATCTTAACGTTAAGTCACGTGGTCAGAACAAAGTAATCGGAAGCGTTACCGACTGTAGAAAGAGATTCGAAACGAAACGTTCGTAACTTGGCTAGACCTGCAGAAGAGAGTCATATTTTTTTATGTACCTACCCTAGGTATAAAGGTACTTACCCAATTTGCAGACGACGGTTTAGGTCTCGGAGCGATTTCAATTTACTTATCAACACTTGTATCTAGAATATTTACCGCAAAATTATAGGTATTTTATTATACCGATCTAGACCAGTTTAACACACATTAAAAACATCTGCATGTAATAATTACATTATGAGAACTTTATAAAATTATTAAGTCAATTTTTTATTATACCTTGTGTAAAAACCTGGTAACGTAAATACGATATTAAAGTTGTCATTCAACTTCAATAACTACATTACCAGGCTAAGAAAGAAAAGGAAGAAAAAAAGATAAAAATGTTTATGTTTATTCTGCTCTAATAGACGCACAAATAATTAATCTCTAAATCTAAATAATTAATAAAAAAAATAATCAAAAAGCCAGTTTCCCTGACCGGGCATAACTGTGTTGCACCATAGACTGGCATAGACTTGACTAGGTTGTGTATAGCATCTCCGACACCGGCCGAGACCTATAGAGACAAACAACATATTAATAAACAAAATTATAACAAAAAAACAAAAATTTCATGAATGACATTTAATTTTATATTTTGCTGGAGATTTATCATCCTCTTTAGATTATGCCTATTCTGGTACCTACCATAATACTACAATCCAGAGAAAAGCCTCCTCCATAAAATTACGATCGGGATTGACATGTTCAGCCGAAATGTGAATTACAAATAGTCTGATAATAGTTTATCTTTTTTTATTTTTGCATGTTATATTATTTCATTGTAAACTATATATTTTATGTGTACCAATTTTCCTTTTACTTCTACACACAGTGTCTACATCTCTATTTTTTCCAACTCTTCTTTCGCAGGTATGCTGGAAGAGATTTCTATAGAAATAAGCATCACCTTTGTATCATTTTTCTGTAATCCTTCTTCTTTTCTTTTATTATTGTGTGTACATAAATCTATATACATATAATAAATCAGTAAAATTGAGGACCGTTGGTATTAGTTGACGCAAAAACTACTGAACCAATCATGTTCAAATTTTGCATAGATATTCCATATAGGCTGGTTCAACTGTTAGGCTATAAATTATCACGCTATTTGCTATGGGGGGAGAGCAATTGTTCAATAAATAAATATATCTGGACGTATGTAATTTTTTTTTGGCTTCGCACGTTTTGGCATATAGCCAGTGTCAAGTTTAGAAAGTTCAGTCAATTTAAGTTATTTTGAGTTCCGATGTGACATAGTTTAATGTTTTTGCAGTATTTGGCAGCAAATGTATCGGGTCAGCCTACACGGCAAGCTTCGCTGTGGTAGTCAATACAACAATAATTCTCAGCTCCATTTTACCGAAATCGCGCCTGTTTCAATGATTCCACATATTGTCCAGTCGCACAGATACTTGAGATACAAAACTACACCAATTTTAAATCACAATGTCTACTAAGAATCAATTTGCGAATAATGAAAACAGCCACTGAACTTCACTTGAAGAAATCCCGCTAAAAATTTCTTATTTTTAATTATTTGCAAATAGATTCCTAGGAGGTGAATTAAAATTAGTGTAGTTTTATAACTCAAGTGTCTGCGCGACTGGACAATATGTGGAATCAATGGAATCTGAAAATAATAAAATGAAGCTGAAAATTTTATTGTAGTGTTGACTACCTCAGATAGTAGATTGTCGATAAGGTTGACTGATACATTTGCTGCCAAATACTATAAAACATTAGAATATGTAAGTACTTCCATATTCTAATGGTAAACACATTGACTCTTCACACGAAGACATGACTTAAAGGATTTAGTAACTAAGCCTAAAACATTAACAAAAAAAATCTCTTTAAAACAATCTTTTTTTTTCAGCTATGAGTTACCCACGATAATTACAGCCAGCACTAACAAGCTAATACGTAGTGCTGCCAGAATTAATAAAGTAGAGGTATCGAGTGTCGACGCGTGGCCAACAATGAACCAATGGTTTTTTATTCGTGGCCGGTAATGGGTGCCGCGTGGCGATACGAGGGTGTATTGTCGGCACGGCCATCCTGAGTGGTACGTTATGATATGGTAACTAAGTACTTGATATGTTCCATTTTTGTTTAGTTTTTATGCACGTGTGTTTTTGTACAAAAAGTTAGTAACTGAGTTTGTGAGGATTAGGGTGAGGTTCATCTGTTCTTTGTATTGTGTTTATAATGCCATAGAAAATAAAATGTTATTGTCTATAGGTTGCTATATAGACATAGACGAAAATATTTTGGCAAGCCTATTTGAAAAAAAAACAACTTTAAATTAAGAATGAAAAATCATCATTTATACAGCCCGTTTTTTAATTTAAATACGAGTACATAGGTAATTATAAAAACCAATAATTTTCAGATTTTCGTTAAACGAGTTGACAACTAGAAAAAAGAAAACATTGTAATTGTTCATCCATGTAACAGCCTAAAATAAAAACAATTTTCCTTTTGCTGATTCAGATATTTATTTATCATTCTGAAATCCTTCGCATTGTATATTTTTCGCGGCAATATGCAAAATAAATACCATAAAGTACGCGCCACCTGCCATTTCGATTTGAATTTTGAATTTCGAACGCTTTCAAAACTTATCTGCGTGATGCGATTTGCGGCACTCTAGCAATGAAACGATGTAACGATGCAAGAGGGCGCGAATCGGAGAGAATCGATGCTTGAAATCACATTCGATTGACGATTTAAATGATTTTTGATCCTTTGATCTGTTGTTATTCGATGTTTTTTTTTTTTAATACCAGTCTAATTGACTAGTTTCGACTATATGATAACACTCATATAAAAATTTTAATTTGTTGTTTATTTTAATCGAGTAGTTACTTACTAATTTGACCCAATTAAAAGGAGGTAATCAATTCCTACCTTGATATCCTAGTACTAAATTAAAATTAAAGCAATTTCCAGCTCTCAGAAGCTTATATTTCTAACAATTCATTCCATATTCAGAAAGAATAGTAAAGGGATAAAAATAATCATAGTCTTAGGAATTATACAAGGTATTGTGATTTTTTTCAAAATAAGTTATATTCTCTGTTTCGAGTTTATCGTCGAGTATAGATAATATTTATAATTATAATCTTTTATAACATACTTCACATTAAAATTTGAACATGAATTCATTATCCGACCCGTTCCACCAATCTCCGGGTTGTTTGACGCATCGACGCACCTGTTACGAATCGAATAATATGATTACCATAATCGATTTGGGGGTGAGCCACGCGATGTGCGCTATGATGATTCACAACACTAGTCATTTTTGGAGAGTTGGCAAATCAAAACTTTCCATAAAAACCAAGTGTGTCACTGAATGTCACCTTTTAACGATTTTGTCGGCATGGCTGGCGCAGTGATGGAGCGATTGCCTGCTGCATTTCGTGTCGCGGGTTCGATTCCCTCACGGTACCTGCAATGTTTATTTGGCCTTGTTCTAGATCTATGTGTTTTGTGTATATGAGTTCACATGCTTGTGAACGCACCCATGATACTTATAATATACCTATCCTGTTTTATACTACGACTATGTGCAGTTATGAATTTCTAAAATACGAGTTTTATAAGTAGATACTAGAATGGGCGCCGGTAGAACTATTATCAAGGGAATAGAAGTCATTGGTGATTTCGGGAATTTCAAAGAAAAAGGAGGGAGATACCTAATACTACTATTTAAGTAACGGTGTATTGTATGACATTAGAACGATTTTTTTAAGATATTTTATACACTTCTATTTTTGTTGAAGCCAAAGATCTCTCCACTTTTCCGACTTTTTCTTCTTTATTTTTATCCTCACAATACGAATTATTTAGCAAAAATTTGAAAATGTAATTTTATGGGAACACGGATTTGGCCCAATTATTCTATTAAAAGAATAAAGAAAAATTTTGTAAGTAGTAAATTTGCTGTAATATCGACGTAATAAATCAACAGTTAATATAACCGCAGAATATGAGATGTTCGTGACACAGCAATAAATCACTTTTTGGGGATGATTGTGGTCAAATTGCTGCCATATTTCAAAATTACGAATTCTCTATAAAGAGATTTCGATTCTAACATTTTCAGAATTAAATAAACTTCTCTGTGATTTTATAAGAAATGCGTACGGCATTGAAAATTGTATTATTTTATAGATATTATGAGAGATTACAAATTTGAAAAATGCACATACTATCTACATTTTCCAATAGTATTTAGATAGATTATTCTATTAATGTACAAAACCTTTGGCTCTTGATAAAGTGTTTTCAGCAAAGGTTGGAATTAAGTAGAGTTAAACATGTACTTGCTTCAAAATGTTGATATTAATATGGATCTTCCGGGGATTTCTAATGAAAAAGCCCGTTTGGCCAACAATATTACAAATAAATAATAATAAAAATCTCAGAGATAGATAAGACAAATAAAACAAATATAATTAACACACAATTTTTATTAGTATTTTTTATTGAAAAAGATCTCTCTACGTCAACTGAGGTGAGGTTAACAACATTATACACTTCCTCCTCCTCGTCATTAATGTAGGAAGAATTTTTTTCTGCTATAATTCTGAGTGTCATAAAAAATTTTGTTCCTTAAAATTAATCTTGGGATTTGAGGCATATCCACTTTATTCTTTTGCTGTATGAAATCGGTATAAGTACTTAAATAACTCTACCTAATTCCGACCTCTGGTTATCAGTTTTAAGGATTGTACAAAATAAAAATGTTAGGGATTAAACTCGTCACATTTCAGTATCGCATTTAATTCTCGCTCAACACTGAAATGTTAGAATCATTGAATGACATCCCACTTTAAAAAAATGTTAGTCCCATAGATTTTGTAAATCGTGCAAATATTTAACGCTGCTAGAATGCCATTTTGTCTAGGCCGTTTTTAAAGGCATTGAATATAAACTTGCTGAAATAAAAAATAAATCTAATAAATGTCGTCCGTTGAACACAGTAGTTTATCCTCTTAAACTTTTAGGTTTTTGAGTTTATGTTGCTAAGATTTCAATGTTATTTATAATTCAATATGGGAACGAATTGTATTTTGACAAATATTATAATGTTACTTGATGATGATGATGACAATGATGATTCATTGTCATCATCATCTTCATGCCCTTGTCCCGTGTTATTATATATTATGGGGTCGACGCAACACGTTTTTTTCTTCCATTCTGTCACTCGTCATGCTATCACTAACTTTCTAATATATTATAATATTACATCATAAGTAAAAAAAATACAAATCTTAAGTTTTAAATTGAGTATTAAAAATCTATCTTCTTTAATTGGTAATTCTCAATCCAATCCAATCCAATCTCAAAATTACTGATTTCAAAATATTCTATAACTGTTTCCGACCAAGGATATTATATATAGCAAAATAAAAATATAAAAATTGGAAAAAATTGTGCCTCTTTTATTATAACCATTTAACCTCACTCTCGCATTAAACAATAATCTCTTTAAAATTTTCGAAATTCTAAATTCTGGGGACTTGCGTGCGTCCAAGCATCCAAGATGGCCGTGCAATCAATCAGTCAAATTATATTGTCTTAGAGATCGAGCCAAATCGTCCCGATCCGGGCCCGAAACTTTACCACGACGGATTAAATTGTTCTAAATGGTACGTAATTGTAAATATATTATAGTATTTTATAGATTGAACACTTATTGCGTTGTTTTTTTGTGGGTTCAAATTGTGGTCGTGACTTATGGCGGAGAGATGGAATGTCGTACACACGTAGCTGTTAGATGTGAAGTGTCGGTATGACTTGGCGTAGGCCTACTGTCCACGGACGCGTAGCTTCATAGACGTATATTCGTCATTATTTAATAATAAGTATTTATTTCATAATATGCTTGCGAAGTGTCAACCAACGGCACGAAGTTGCCAAATCGTCGACAGAGTTTCATAGTATTGTACTAAACGTACACGTAACGTAAGCTGTGAGCAGGCGTACACCAAGCGTATAATGATGAATCCACGACTATGAAGCTACGCGTCCGTGAATCACAGTCTGATCTCCATTTTTCTTGTGTTTCTGTTGTCATTATTAACAATCGTAAGTAAGGACATCATCAACGGGTTACAAGCTTTTCTAACGTATTTTAATGTGGGAGGTATACTTATCCAATTAATGCAGCTGTCTCTACCTATGGAAATAAATACCTTCTGAAAATATGTGAAATTTAAATAAACTTATTTTAAATTTGACAAAGTACTCATAATTTATGATTTGGGAAATCCTATGAACACAAAAATATTCTTACCAACTTTTTTACTTGGCTTAAACCAGGTCCGGGGCTCTTTTAAACACATTATGAGTTTTACAGAATGAGTCAAATAGAAAGAAAGACAGAAAGAAAATGAATTTATTTTGCACAACACAAGTCACACACAATAGTTAAATACAAAACAAAAAAAAAAGTAACTAAAATACAATTGTGTGCCTCTCGGCTGAGCCAAAGCCTGACGCTGGTTTGCAACTGAACCTGAGGTAAAGTTTTGTGAAAATGAGTGTCTTCTTGTAGTCCTTATACCTAACTATCTACGCCAAGAATCAAAGATTCAAAGCATTTTATTTGAAATAAACCATTTACAGGCACTTTTGAAATGTCAAGAAGTCAGTCAGTCAGAAAAAATGATGCTAATTGCACATTCCAAAGCGTAGATCTCTATGGAGAAGAATGTGCAAGAAACTCTATGGACATTCTTTTCAATCATGTTTTGTAATTACAAATATCTCTGTTACATGTTTTTACCTATCGTGTGAGAACAATGTAAATAAAGAAAAAATAAAAACTAAATATAGATAATAAAATAGCAACTGGCAGTTAAGAGATGACCAGTCTCAACTATTAACGTCTGTTCACGGACATCTCGCGAATATTAGCACCACTCATCTCAACCATTTTGAATGATCCAACACACGCGCCACCATCAGTGAGACATTTGAGTGAGCATGAGAAACTCTCAACGCCATGCTCATTTATGTCAAACAAGTCCAATAGCAACCTAAAAACCATAAAATAGCTCCATGGTACTCATATTTACAAACTTTGAAAAAAAATCTTTCTACATTTTACAATCCTTACAATATTTCAAAAATACTTATAATATTATTATCGTTGTAATTTGTTTCGGTGTGTGAAATTTGTTTCTGTATGTGAAGTGTTTTAAGGACTCTTGATTGTCCGAAATAAAAATTTATTATTATTATTATTTAAAAAAAAACATTAAATAATAATAATAATTTCCAAACTAATCAATTTGTACACCCCGGTAGTAGTGGAGCTGGACCAGCATTGAGCCAAGAAATTTTATCTTGAATATAATCCCCCAACTTATAATATGCTTGGGGAGATATTTTATTATAATATTTCAAATAACACCCCATGAATCTACTTTCGTAACATATCGAAGTGGTCACTACATAAGTACATTACTAAAATATATTACGAAATTAGTAGGTACTTATAAGCTAAACAAAACACGATAATTTACAGCATAATAATCTTATCACCAAATAAATCAACCTATTATCACTAAAAAAAACTAATACCAAATGCAGTCGTGCATCAAATTTTTTGTACAATCAAAATATGTAAGGTTACAGCCAATCAGCTTATTATCAGATTAGTCGGATGATCCTTTAGTGGAATTATTGTAATTTAGCTTCGTGTTAGGCGATTGTTTTGTTGTTATGTTGGTACTCGACTAAAATGCTCGGATCGTTTTAAAAAGTAAATTTTGATTGATTGATGTAATTTTATAAATACAATAAGGTGAAGTTGGTTTCGTGTGTTTGATAAAAACTGACTAAAAATAAATTAATAATATTTTACAGATTCCTTAATGAACTAGTAAGACAACATAATTTCAATATTACAAAAGGTTTTGAGGGAAAAAAAACTCGACCCGCGGTACGTATGAGGAACTACCATGAGTTCTTGATGCAATCCATTTGACGATCTAAATTGAACTGTTAAAGGGATGGAGCTATACTACACGCACGCCTGACATTTTAACACGTCCTGGTGGGATCTATAACATCATCATCATCATTTCAGCCGATAGACGTCCACTGCTGGGCATAGGCATTCCCCAAAGGTCACCACAATCAACGATCCTGTGCGTCTCGCATCCACCGGATTCCCGCAACCTTCATCAGGTCATCGGTCCACCTTGTAGGGGGCCTGGTACGCGGCCGCCACTTCAGAACCTTTCGGCCCCAACGGCCATCTGTTCTGCGAGCAATGTACGACCAATGTACGACAGATCTTTATGATTTTTAATCTTTATTGCAATAAAGATTTGAGAAGATCAAATCATAAAACAAACGCGATAATACATCATAATAATACGAAACAGTCTAACACCCAAGATGACAACATAACCTCATTATAATAATTCTTCAGAAATTCGGTATTTTAATGTTCCTCTAAGTATAGGGTCCTCTCCCACTGATGTCGCGAGCCACGTGTTCCCTGATTATCATAAACACGATGACCCGACATAGTTCAACGCAACCTTTAATTTGATACATAAAATTTTAATAACATAAAAATTATAATTTTTCAACATAATTATGGTCCGTTCCGACAAAATGTTAGTGGATTTATATGTTAATAATGTTCGAGAGCAGTGTTATATGATGATTCCTATCAGTTATATTATCAGGCTTGTATCAGGCAGTTTGTTCTGATGTTCGTATTAAAACCTTCTAAGAAATAACTTGCTGGATCAGTGGTAAAAAAAAAAGTTGACGTATCAACTGCTTGGATTCCCGCCCAAGTCGTACCTAAGAGTGGCCTGAGGGAATCGTTCCCGTTGCTAAGCTAAAATAGACTGAGAATTCTTCTGGGTTTGGCTTCTACAATATTTTTTTCTGCTGCGGTCTTCCCGTCCGATTATAATTTAGGTGTCTTCAAGGCCAGAGTGAACAGGCTCTTAATAAACTAGTGCGCCTCACCATCAATTATTGCATCACTACTTACCATCAGGTGGGATCGCAGTCAAGCACTAGTTTATAACAATTAAAAAATATATATATAAAGTGCTTAGGCATCTGTATCTTATTTCTGTCAATCGATGAATTTAGGATTGTATTTGTTTTCGGGCTAGAGTCCACAACTCTAAGTCTAAAGCGCGTATATTGCGTACGGATGAGATAAATGTCTCATTCGATCCACCCCAACTCCTCAACGAAGGCCAGCAACGCTTTCGCGTTACTGACCATTTCGCGGAGAGTACCTACCTGGGTTCATGAAGTACATTGCCCTACCTCCTGCGACCACTGGGCAGCTTAGAAGCAGATGAGCTGCTGTCTTGTCCTCCTCCATGCTAGCTCTGCAGAGTGGGCTGTCTGTGAACCCTATGATAGAGAGGTCACGTGGCAAGCTGTTGCCGTAACAACCAACCACTGTTACACGGTAACGACTTATCTAAGTAGTTTTAGTTTAATAGAAAAAACACACTATGTTTGGTGTTATTTTAAAGTGCGGTAGATGTTTCATGCACTGTTACCATATAAATTTGATTCTGCCTTCTTTGTCTATTTCGCCATAAAGGTGGGATGATGGTAGCATCTTCTTCTTTCAGGTGACGTTTCGTTCTAACCCTTATCCTTCAATTAGGGCTGCGAGAATTTTTAAATATTTGGAAAAAATAAAAAGAAAGGCCAACTAAAGAATCACAGGTGGGTTTTAGTCAGTAAAAGTCTGACACTCCCTCTCGTTCCATCCAGAGCGAAAGAAGTTATTCGATAATTTCTTACTTCAAAAAAACCTCTGAAGTAAGTATTTATATGTAGTCATATTCAGGGACCTTATTAAAACATTAATACATATTCAAATTAAAAACGTAATTATGGTATCTGGGGTATCTGGGCCAACCACTCCCAAGACTTGAGGACTACAGACTCAGCCCCATCAAGGCCATACTGGGACTCATGAAGAAGGTGCACGGAGGGCTAGGGGTTGGGTCGAAGTGCTCTGGGCCAGGGCTGGATAAGATAAAATAAGAAAAATGTAATTTCAACGACGCAGGATTTTAGCCATATATATACACCTGGGTTCTATTATGAAATTATCGACGCGAGTCAAATAATACGATCAGGTATTGATTGATATTCAACCAATCATAGCATTTTTTATTTTACGCGCGATTGGAAAATTTGACATACAACTTTTACGATATTATTCATTCTAAAAAATATTAAGTCATTGTAAGCACGGAATATCAAAACATTTAAAAACGTAACAAAACATCTCCATAATTTGAAAGGTGAAGGTACAATCCCGTTCACAGTACAAAAACTTAGTTTCCACAAACAATATTTTTATTGTTTTGGCCATATAATATGCGGCCAATGACTATGTTTAGCTCAATTACAGGTGTGGGCCAATGGGCCCAATTACAAAGCGTTTTGTGACTTACCCGACCTCAATTATGAGAGGTTCCTATTGTTTTTGTGAGATTTTATTGATTTTCTGACCTTTGAGAACTTTTTTCTGGTTGTAACATAGATTTAATTACAATTTTTGGGATTTTATAACCAAGGTTGTAATTATTGTGAACTAAGATTTTTAAGAACTTAAAAAAAAAACTGTTCACCATTGCGGTCACGATCACGTAGATGATAGAACTAAAAACGACTAAGAATACGATAAACTCGTCACACAAGCTTCCAAACCAGTGCAACTTCTGAAAGCCAGATTGAGACGAGTTCCAGTGGTATATTTTTTCAGTTCCTTGGGGCACATTCTTTCAGCTGATGCTCGACTTTCATAAATAATAAATCAGGGTAGTTGATGAAAATAATGTAATTACTTTATTGTTTAACATCAACGGCACCTGATTTAGTTAGGTAACCTATTCGCAATTAAAACAGTAACTTCAATGTAGCAATTAAAACAAAATTATCATCAAATAACAGATGAGGAAACATAACACCCTCGCCTATGGCTGTTGCGAATTCCGCCTCGGTCACAATAACAAACTTTCTGCACTTGTATCAAAATGTACTATTCTTCTACCGGATCTTGGATCAGTTGGAAATTTATCAATGAACAACAGAGGAGCAGGAACCAATCCTTTGTTGATATTACCGTAAATTATGATAGCTATAGAAGTTTATTCAAAAGATTTTTCGATAAACCCACACAATCTTTATGACTCGTGGGGGTTGACGCGAGCCCTATACGATAAATGTTATAAAACTGTGGCGAGGCGAGCACGCGCACTTTTCTGCACTAGTGTGGAAAACAGTTAATTGCCTGCCTAAAAGCGGTGGGATAAGAACGAGTTTTTGAGTAAGCGTATTGAAAAATAATTTCAAGAAGATACAAACACAAGTGACAAACAGACTAAAATGTAGTTGAGTAACAAACTAAGTCTTCCGACATTGTTCAATGGAAAACTTTATACAGGTAAATCAATCATTAATAATGATAGATTATAAACGTGTGTAATTTTCTGAGAATTTATGCAGATGCGTCACCTTGGCCCTGAACTGCCAACGCCATTCACAACAGAAGAGGAGCTAATGTCACAAGCATGTTATAAGCAGAGGTCGGATTTAGGTATAGTTAAACATGTACTTACACCCATTTCATACAGCGAAAGAACAAAGTGGATATGTCTCAAATCCCAAGATTAATTTTAAAGAGCAGAAAAAATTTCTTCTTGCATTAATGACGAGGAGGAGGAAGTGTATAAATTTGGTTGACGAAGAGTATTTTTCAATGAGTAATACTAATAAAAATTGCATGTTAATTATCTTTGTTTTATTTTTCTTATCTATCTCTGTAGTTTTTATTATTATTTATTTGTCATATCCTTGGCCACACGGGATTTTTCATTAAAAATTCCGGGAAGATCCTTAGTAATATCAACGTATCGATGCAAGTACAAGAATAAGTCTAACTAATTCCGACCATTGGTTATAACATATACCTACCTAGGTACTTTTTTATTACGAAGCGGCAAATCATTAAATTCTACTTCTCCCGGTCTGGGCGGAGGCGGACAAACTTGTGGTCATTAATTGGTATGTATTAATATGGTCCTGCATTCCAGGGCCACGGTAAGCATTTTAAACAATAAAATAATGTATTAAAATTATTTTTATGTTTTAATGTATTCCACAACTATCACACAACGCCGTATAATCCCAAACTAAGCAGAGCTTGTGTTACGAGTACTAAACAATTGATAAACATACTTATATATTTCTAAATACATTCATGTATAGACAAAACAAATGGTCGTGCTCATCACAAAAACATTTGTCCTGGGTGGGAATCGAACCCACGGCCTTCGGCATAGCAGTCAGAGTCACTAACTACTAGACCAACAGTCCAGCCAATACCACAGCCCTTTACTAATACCTGCAGTAGGTTAATAATGCTAGAATGACGTTAGCTTGACCAATAGATTAAATTGTAAGTTTGGTCATAACAACAATTTGACTGGCCTGTTGGTCTAGTGGTTAGTGTAGTTAGTGACTGCTACGCCGGAGTTTGTGGGTTCAATTCCCACCACCCAAATGAGCATCATCACTTGCTCCGTGTCTGGGTGTAATTTATCTATAATATGTATGTGTTCAGAAATATATAAGTATGTTTATCAGATGTCTAGTAGGTTTGATTGCGTTGTGTGAAAGTTGTAGAAAAAAAATATTATAGGTTAAGTCTCGTAATTAGTGATGCAACGGAAGTGTCTTAACGGAAGCAGAAACGGAAACAGAAGTCAAAATTAAATCTCAGCGGAAGCGAAAGCGGAACCGGATGCGAAGGTGTTAGTATAATGCAGTAAAAACACAATTATATTATGTTTTAATATTGGTTTAATAAAAATTTTATTTTGTACTACTTAGGTACTACAGTACTCGAAATTAAACAGAGGCAAATTATATTTAAAAAAAATATAATTTGACCGCTTTTACACCTTTGAGTCCGTTTCGGTGTTCTTCTTATATTAAACCAGCTCCGATAAATAATTGCTCACTGGCAACGCTTTTGGGGGAGCTGATAAGTATAGGCGAACTATTGCCAACAGCAGAACAAAACAAACAATAAACATAAGAAAAGTACAACAGAAGATTTACGCGCATAAGCTAGGCGTCACGAGGCGCGGCGATGCGCAAAATGAACCAAAAAAAATAATATAATATATGATTATAAACAAAGAAAGTCGCTGTGACACGTTTGTGTACCTCTACAAACATTCTCGTGTTTATTCCGCCAGGGACACATTTTCACAACCAAATTCTCCATCTCGATAGCTCTTCTATCACCTATGGGGGATTGAAGAGCTAAACGAGATGGAGTACCCAGTCGCTAACACACGACCCTGGCGAATAGGACGTGAAAAACTCGAAGCGGGCGGTTAAAGGCCTATACTTGTGCTTTATGATCTTGCTTTATGCCAAATTTCAGGATTCTAGGTCAACGGGAAGTACCCGATGAATTTTGATTTCCTTGAGAATGTCGAAATATACATTTTTTGCGTTTATGGCCGTATCATTTTTTTTCGTCAACTCAGAAGTTTGATTTTTTCACAGCTTCAAGGGACCGCAGGCATAATTAAGTATATGGTTTTAATTTTAATTCGATACTTCCCGAGATAAAGGGTCTTGACATACAGACAGACAGACAGACGGACGGACAACAAAGTGATCCTATAAGGGTTCCGTTTTTCCTATTGAGGTACGGAACCCTAAAAAAAGTATTCTGCCAGTTATTTCTGCCGAATGAAAAATATTTCCCGCAACGAAATTAATCACAAAATAACACGGGATAGAAGGTTTCTGGGTAGTTATGCATGACAATTACATGACATTATCATCAGTATCGAGGCCTAATAGTGAGTATCACATTATAGTCGAGTAATAGAGGTGCATCGCGTGCCTCGCCTCGTCCCCGATCCCCGAATACCCGTGTAATTGCAGACGCAGTGGACACGAGTCTCCGAATATTTCGAATTTTTACCAAATTATACACTAGTTTCAAGGAATTCTTAAAAATTATTGCTGAGAGGTGATCTAGTGTTGATTTTGTTTTGTTTTTTAAATAACTGCCTGTATTAGCTTCGTCTACATTCCGAACGAAATTAAATCGATGATTAATCAGAAAAGGATTTGAAGTTTTGAATTGAGTTTGTAAAAAATGTGATTTATTGTTAACGATTTACGATTAATTTGGTATAGCTCAGTATTATCTAAGTATGTTTTGTAAACGGCAATTCAATGGCCATGACGTTCAAAGTATTATTAGAAGCTGCTTCATAATAATTTTAGTTTTATAAACTACGCTTTCCAAAAAATTACTTATTAATATTTTAGACTCCATAAATCCAGAAATGCGTTACGAAACGCTAATGATAAAAAATGGCGACCTATAAAAAATTACAAACGACAATCTAATTCTTAATTTAATTTACAACTTTCTGAATAAAAAATACCGTTACAAAATTACTCTGAATTCAAAAATTTCTAACGGGATGCCGCGTGACTAATAGGTCGGCTAAAACAAAACGACATAAGTAAGAAAATGTGAATTTATCAAATCGAACTGACAGTTTTGTAATTTTTAATTGATGACCCATGGGTCGGGTCGCCGCGGTGAATTAGACATTAATGAGCTGATAATGTGTGAGGCCATTTTTTTGTCAGAAGTTTTTAGTTTTTTTTTTTTCATTGTAATCTTTTGTGAGGTGCAGCGTTTGTTTGTAGACTTCTGTAATGCCTAAAGGTGTATTATGTATAATGACTTCTATTATGGGTACTTTTGTTTCATTTTTGCTTATACTGATTTAGTTCTTATTTTATGCGTGCTAACAGTAATGCTAGACTATGCTGTTAAAATAATAGGTTTTTGCTGCAATACAAAATGTAATTTTTGCATGGTTAGTGAACTAAGCGTGATAATTTCTAGCACTTGTACCTACCTACTTCTTATGCTCATAATTTGAAATTACTGACACTGTTAACGTACTTACATAATACATTTTTAGAATTACAAATTTAACTACGTAATCAGCTTCCACAATAAAATAATTTACGTTTTACCGTGTTCAACTACAGAAAAAGATGATTTCAGAAATACAACATATCTAATATCCCTTTATAAACATATTTTAGTCATATTAAAATTATAATTTCTTTTCATAACAGCTCCATATTATTATAACAACACACCCAATTAAATAAATTAGCTATTCACATCAAATAAACGCGTTATTATCCTTTTGTAACTCAAAAGGGGCTTATTTCGCAAACTTTCGATATAATGAGAGTTTCCGAAAACATTTCCGCGCCAACCAAATGTCCAACACCTCGGGGTAGTTATTAAACACACATGGGCCGGCGTGCGTTTCCACAAGAAATTAATTATCACGAATTATTCGCGACGGCAAACCCGAAAAATTGACAATGTCGCCACCGCAACGCAAAAGTTGGACCACACAATGGTTTGACAGCTGTCTTTTGACAATTTTTTGTTTTCTTTAATTAGTTTGCTTAAGGGAGTTAGCGTTTTTTTGGTTTATTATTGTTTTTAGAACTTGTCACTTCCTTATTTCAAAGTTAAGTGCAATCTGCTTGCCTTAAGTGGCTTCTAGTACAATATAAGCACAAAATGGTATACTGAACTTTCTTAAAGAAAACCTTAGAAATATTAACTCCGAAACGAACTCCGACAGCTCAAATCAGATCAAGATATATTTTTTTTTTTTGGGTCACAAAGTAAACAGGAATTTGTATTTAAAAATATATACAAACTTATAATTCAGAGCAAGATCCAGCAATTGAGAAAAGTTTTCTTTGAAAAATATGTACGGGCATAAATAATATTCAACAATATAATATGAACAAATCTATTTCAGATTTCTAAGTTAGTGTAACTGTTCTAACATACTTATGTATACCTATATACCTACCTAGCTATATACTCTATATAAGTTAAAACAATATATAAAATGTTTTATTCTTATAACAACTAAGTCCCTTTCTAATTTTATTCTTCCTTACATTGTTAGGTAACAATGTATTCGTAGGAAGAGGATCTTCTCCCCTTTGGGGTTCAACCCTCAACAGGAAAACCCGAAATCCGTTCCCCACACTTTTCCAAGATAAACATAGTAAGATGCGTCCAATGTATGAAGGGAGGTGCTCGGAATATATTAATAACGACCTCCTTCCTATATGTTTTCACTGTTCTGTTCTTCTGAGACCTTGTAGTGTACGCATATCAATAGATAGGTACATATTTTCGGTTGTATTTCATGTGTTGTGGTATGTTTTGAAACGGTTGGTACTTGAAAAAAAACAGCTTTGTTTTAGTGTCTTTTTATAAAGGGCTTCTTTTTATACCTATTGAAATTGAAAGTTTCTTTTGAAAGTATTTTGATGCCAAGCCTGCCAAGTTGGCGTTCAAATAAAAAGGATACTGTTGAATAGTTTTTATATCGAAATAAGTAAACTTTACACTAAAAAGGCCTTTTCAATGAAAACATAAAGTAAACAGGTGGTATTAACAATACCAACAAAAATTAAAAAAACTTAGCGCAACGAATCCAAACACGCTGACACCGAGCCTACACAAATAGCAGCAAAAAGCGAACAAAACGATGCGCCCGCGCAAATCTGACACAACGGACGTATCCACTACAAACGAGCTATTCAAACATGGAACACAAACGTCACGTATAACTGCTCACTTAACCCTACAATAGCCATAAAGAATTACAATTAATCGCCGCGACGAGAAATGCCACCGCGCCGGTAAAAAAACGTCAAAATATTGTCGGTGGATGCGACACGGTACCCCCACCGGCGGCTACCGGGTAGCCAATAGGGAGGCGCGGTCGAGGCTCGCTACCGCTTTTTAGCCAATGGCGTTCCCTGGGGCGGAGCCTCGAGCTACGCACGGTGTTTCGCCCCCAGCTAAAACCTTTTCGCCTGCAGTCGTTTACAGATAAGCCCGCGGGATGGTCGATTATTATTACATTTCATACGCGTGATTCTGTGATCTGCTTGCGTCGCCTCGGGCGCTTACCGAATCGATAGCGATGTACAAAGGGAAGTGCGATACTAGAATTAGTTTCGGAGATATGATAGACCTTGCGTTGTTGTGATATGGTAGAGACATATTGTGCGTTCTGTGATATGTTTGCCTTAGTATAGATATAGCGTGCGGTATGAACCTATATATGCAGTGCCATCGTGAGGTATGGATGTATCTATCTTATATGCTTGAGTATCTACAGCGAGATGAAGTCAGCATCTAGTTAAGGCTTGTGATGGATTATAGCAATGTTTGCTGATTGGTCTAATAAATTAGTACATTTATATTCTAAGTTTGTACAGCTAAATGCTAAACTATATGAGTAAATACTCATACCTATGTGTGTAATCATGGTGAATTGATTACTATCGTCTGTACATGAATAATTGTTGGATTTAATTGAATAGTTACAATTCTGACATGTTTTATCAACATTTGTTGCTAAATCTCAAAAATCATAAATAGACGTGTTTGTGTTTTGTGGTAATTGATTTAATTTTATGAACAATTATAAGTGGATATGTTTGCTTCCTAGTTAACATTATTAGATTCTTTTTTGCTTCTGGTACTAATTGTGGAATAAATTCTGCAGCGGCGGCGTAGCAGTCGAAAGGTTAAACTAATTTTAATTATATTCTGTAAAAGTAATATTTTTACAAACTAATGAATTTAAAAACAATCCTTGGAATTTATTTTTATTTAAACTTTATGCACTTGATTATAATAGTGAAATTCAATTATCGGATAGTACTCTAGTTATAAATGCTATTAACTCCTGTATATTACATTTTAATTTGCATAAACCAATTAAATAAACATTCGAGCTAAACAAGCAAAGATACAATGCAAACGTATTTAAGTATAATAAAAGAGAAACATTTAAAACGGAGTAATATTATAATTTATATTCAACGACAAAACCACAATTAAAGTTATTTTAAAAATAAAACCGAACTTTGTGAGAGCGAGGCGGCTGTTGCTACATTTAAAGCATTCCATCAAAGGATATAATTAAATAGTCCGTATTCTTCTCTAAGTTATACTTTAAACTTATAATTGGCGGTCCTCAACAAAAATTACATGTGAGACATCCTTTTGTAGCTCGGCTACACAAACTGGTTTGCTTTTTATAGAAAAATTTAAAGGATCGTTTAGAAAAAATTACAGAAACTATCTTAAAATATTTTTTTGTTACCTAATAATTATGTGCAACAAATATCTAATACGAAACAATAATAAATAAATCTGGGTTGTTGATAAAATAGCTTTTTAGCAGTTATGCCACTTTCTTTGTTAGTTGCTAAAATGTAAATTTTTCCGAAAAATACATTTCAAATGCCAATTCGTACCTAATGTTATATTCCTCTTTACTAATATTTTTGTTTTTAGAAGCTTAGTTTCATAACAGCCAAACACCAAATAATTTTAAAATAAGTAGGTACCTTCCATATATTTTATAATTTAATTTATCATTATCTAGTAGACACTGTGATATCGAAAGAGATTGCATTCTGCTATTACCCATATTTTTTATTTGCAAACTGACAACATAATTTGAATTTTAAATTGATTCCTAGTGGATATTGTAATGTAGTTTTGTTGTATCTCAAGTGTCTGCGCAACTGGACAATATGTGAAATCATTTAAACTGCCAGTTATAATGAACTCGGTGAAATAGAGCTGACAATTTTATTGTAGCGTTGACTACCTCAGCAAAGTTTGCCGGGAAGGTTGAATACCAAATTATCAACTACAAAAACATTAGAATGTGACTATTTAGAAACGTGTAATCTCTATTAATCCGACAGAAGAATTTTTTAGCTATTGTCAAGAAATAAATTAATAATAAAAAAGTTTTCTAATGTCAGAGGAGTTGGGACGGCTGTCAAGTGATTTAATATTTAACTAGCCTCTGCTAGCGGCTTCGCTTGTATGAAAGTCGGTATTTCTATATAACCCCTGTTTCATCACCTTAGGGTGGGTGAATTTTGGAAAATCTCTTAGTGCTCGCTACGCCATAAAAGGAAACCTTGTGCAAAATTTCATGCTCCAGACTGCAGTTTCAGCTGTGCGTTGATATGTTAGTCTGTTTCTCCTTTTATATTTTAATACTAGCTGACCTGGCGAACTTCGTACCGCCTAATATTTAGGATAACGCCATCTACTGCCATTACCAGAACAGCATAATTCATTTTTAATGACATTTTAATTAGAGATGGCGTTGTATTTATACCTTCCCTGGGCTATCTCGATCAAAATTAGCCAAATCGGTCGAGCCGTTTTCGAATTTTAGCGAGACTAACGAACAGCTATTCATTTTTATATATAGATAATAATAGGTAATCAAAGTATAGTCCTTGCAAAGAATAAACAAAAAATGTAACGCTCAAAATTATTTGATTACATTAATATCTTCACCTTCTACAATGCCTTAAATTATGCAGTGATAAATTCTCGTAATTTTCTAAGTAATAACCAATTTCCTCTACACGGATTCTCACAAGCGGAAATTCTGCTTATAACCTCGTATGTCCATGCCAGGCCGCGATTAATATTTCTACACAAATTATTATAATTCACGGGCAAGTAATTTTCTGAAATAGCCATTTAAGTTCGGATTTAATCAGTACTATGCTTAACATCCTTAATGTCACCGCACATGGGCCACATGCCACAGTCACACACAAACGCCGCCACGAGAGGCTACAAACTGCCACAAAAAAAGCTGAAGCGCGCGACAGCTACTTGTGGCCGGTGGCTGCTACTTTTTTTTTGACGAAGAAGGAAGAAAGTTTAAATGCGCGAGTGGCATGTGACGGCGTTTTGTATCGGCGTTTAGTGGCCAGTGCGGGTCACAAGAAGCGAGCAGCGGTGATTTGTAGCGTGTGGCGGCCACCGGCGTCTACCGTGTGCGGCGAATCCATATAAAATGTATGAAACCTACAAGGAATATGCCAGAGGCGGTGTTTTGTGGTAGGGGCTGGCCGGTTGGCCCTTGTGCGGCTATCCTTATTCTTAAAAATCTCAGAAGAAATTGATTTGTAGATTTTAAATTCAAAGCTTCTAAAAAAATACTTGTAGATTCTAAATTCAAAACCTATAAAAAAATTAAGACTAAACATTTCAGAGATTTTTTTTCTAAATAATATCACTTCACACACACACTAATAATATTATGTGTGTGTGTGTGTTTTTTATGTTGTGGATGTGTGTGTGTGTGTTTTTTTATAATTTATAATAATTACATATTATGTAATTATTATTTTCAACCTGTATCAAATACTGCGAACCAACCTAAACGTAAAGCTGGCCTGTGATCGGCTTCCTCCTTCATTCGGAAATCCGGAATCGAGGAGGGAAACTATCCGTGCCTCACCCGACGACCCATGTCGACGCGCCCGTGCCGCCGCGCGCCGTCTGTGCCTTTCAGAGTTCCGCAATAGATGGAAAGATGAATGCTTAAATACGATAAGATAAAGCGTTTTTTTTTTTCATGTACTATAGAATAGCTATAGTGCTTAAGTATAGCGCTATACTTAGAAAGTGACGATTTCGATTATCATTTTTTTACATTGTAGACATGTAGTCAGAATTAAGTAGGTTTTGAGGCAATAATTTAACTAAGTTCAATAAAGTGGAATGTCCTCTATTAGCAAATATAATTTCCTTGACTTAATAATGCTCCCACACACGACAAAAAAAAATAGTTTAACGCCATCTAGTGACAAACATGGCCGCGCTCGGGCCCGTAGCTTTTAACTTAATTAATTGAAAATAATAACATATTACTCTCTGTCTGGTTTGGAAGGAGAAAGAGGAGGCCTTTGCATAACAGTGAGACACAAAATAGGCAACTAAAAAAATACTTTGTTTATCTCTACCTAAGTACTTTATCTCTGATCGAAGTAGAATCGAAAACTTGTGCCTGTTATATTTTCAATTGTATGAATCAAAGGTAAGTTTACATTAAGAAAATCAAAAACATTTTGGGAACACATTTATTGTGCGTATAGCTAAGCAGTGGAATTCCCTGCCCGAGTTTGTGTTTCCTGATAGCTACAACCTGGAGATGTTTAAGTAAAGATTGAATAGCTTAGGGGGAGTCCGGGAGAGTTTAGCAGGTGAGAGACAATAGCCACTGCTCATAAAATCTTTGTGGAACTAGATATTGCGACTTTGCCACACTTCTTAGACTCCATAGGCACTTCCCACCTTGTTCACGAGACGCCGCCGCCGTTGCAGTCGGCAGTATGGTTTAGGAGTGAGAAGTGACAATACATTTTCGTGCCCTGTTAGTAAATTGTTTCAATTTTAGATATTTGTTTTCTATTTATAACTGTGAATAGATTTCAAAATGTCATTTATATACATCGTAAGTGTTATTATCCTAGTAACATTCACGGCAGATAGATTTTACTAAGTGTCATAGTTTTTTATAAAAATGTAATGATGGATAGCTTGTGGTGGGGTGGGAGACATTACCCTGATGTCGGGAGGAGAGTTTACCCAGGGTAATCTCTCCCGATTGCTTCTCTCTCGGTAGCTGCAGAACTACCTCCAGATCTAACCACGATCGAATTACCTTCAACATCTACCTACTGTATAACGTCAGAGCCTTCAACATCAGCATCACAATTCATGAATGGAATACTATATAATGAGAACTCTAGAGCCAATTCACCATCTATTTTGACTGAGGAGAAATCTGAGCAAGCAAATTGCAATAATAAGGTAATCAGCAGAAGTAGCTTCTATATCTTAATATGACAAAGGTGGATTTTGATACACGACAAAAACCAAAAATAGTTTTACTCTCATTATTGTAAAAGTAACTAAATTAAGAAATATAATTGTAATAGTAGTTAATCCCTCACTTATCTCAAAGATACTCAAAGTAAGTACCTTCATTGTGTTCTTATTTATTTACTACTTAATACTATGTGCCATATTTTTATGATTAAATTCCATAAATAATTACAATTTGTAATTCTATGTGGAATTTAATTATTATTTTGCTTACTTTAAACCTGGGTAAAGGCACCCTACTTGGGGGGTTAAGTCTCCCACCCAGGCGGGAGATATTAGCCGAATGTCACTTTGGTAGAAATCTTTAATTACTCATAAATTGATAATGATATGTTAAACTTTCTTAGGAGAAAATATAGCTAAATAATGCAGCTTAAGATACAATTTACAAAAAAGTGCAATTTGCAAGTAAAGAAAGATTTCTGAGCATTTTAGTGGACGGTGCGTATACTCTCCCGGCCTTCCCCTACTTCTAGGCAAGCGTGCTCTATCGTCAACTTTATTATTAACAATATTAATTGTATAAATAATTATATACAAAATATAACGTAATAAACGCACATCTTGAAAGTAGTATGTGCAGAATCGGCTATTGAATCGATTTCAGCTATTTAAAAAAAATCTAGCAATTTTTTTACCCTAAAATCAAGAAATCAAGAATTATCTACACTAATATTATAAAAAGGTAAAGTTTGTTTTTTTGTTTGTAGGAGGTAATCTCTGAAAGTACTGGTCCGATTGCTAAAATTTTTTCACCGATAGCAAACTGCTTTATTCATGAGTGACATGGCTATATTTTATGTACGCGGGCGAGGCCGCGGGCAAATGCTAGATTTAATATAAAAAATAATCATTCTAAGATAAGTCTGGATTGTGTCACTAGCGTGTTTGTATTGCGTGTGTAGATACTAATACCGATAAGCCAGTAATGTAGTTCGTCAATGCCCTTATTATTTGCTTACGTAATATTAGGATAATTCATTTTTTTAAAACACTCCTTATTTAAGTAAAATTTCAGTGATTAAATTATGATTAATTAAATTTTCTAATTGAGATGTTTAAGAGTACGTACGTACTTGTACACTATTCCGGTTACATATTGTATATAGAATTGATTAGTATAGATAGCACTACGAACAACCTGAGCCTCAAGTCTGCTATTACAATAGTGTCAGAATGGTCTATCATTGATTTCGTAATTGTTGATTTTGACAAGTTTGGTAATCTACTAATATAATGGCTTCATTATGACTTTCCAATGGTCAACCACTGAAACTCCATTGAATAAATGGCGTAGAATGGTAATCTCGTACATAATGACAAATGAATGTCTGACGTATGCGGTAATCTGCTAAAATTTTGACAATTCCTTTGATCAATGACCTATCATTAGAACGTCATTGTGCAGTCATTGCTTTTAGTTTGTTATGAGACAGGTCGATATTGTCATTCTACCACAAGACCATTGACCGACCAATAATCGACCATTAGAAATTAGCAAATTAGACTCAGACTTGGGCCCCTGATCCTATGACGTCACTTCATATCGTGTTCCATGCAAGCTCTAATAAAAAGCAACACAATTTATTTTTCTTCACTGTAATTTTCAAATTTTACACAATTGAAATGACCTCTATCAAAATTACCAGTAGTAAAATAATATCTTCATTCCTAAATGAGTTCTTTTTTTTGCAAGTTGCCACAATTTCTTTAGCACATAATGATCAATTTTAATTCCTAAATGGATTTTTCATTTTTCACAAGTGAAAACTGAGTGTGACATTACGGCGGTGAACTCTCGCGTCCGGCTCTGGCCATGGTACGGAGTGAGAGAGTATGGGATGCAGTTGCCTGATTCCGCGAAATAGTAGTGTTATTGAAGAAGATGGCCGCAACCGTGAGGGAACGGACCTTCTCACACCCCAACCGCCGCCACAGAAGACGCCCCGGGCGTCGGGAATCGCAGGGCGATGTCCGGCCACCGTAGGTGCAGGCTTGCGGACGATGAGCAACGGGTAAACGTACCGTTCTGTAAAAACCGAGGCCGAGTCGTCGACGACGGCGCGTAGTGTTTCATGCGCGTGTCTGTATCTTAAAAAAATACACACACGAAAGAGAATCTTAAAAAAATGTCAGTAAAACCGTAGTGACCCAGTAGATCTAGGAAAGCCCTAACCTATCTTTTGAAAGAGATACCGAGGTTTCGGAACGTAAAGGGCAACTGTAGGACACAGGTTGGTTTTAGTCAGTAAAAGTCTGACACGCCCTTACGATCCACCCTATATAGTGTCCCACCTCAAAAAAGAGCCAGGCGCTTTACTTTTTGTAATTTATTTCATCACCACTATAAAAACGGTGAAACACAACATCGCAAGGAAACCTGGCATGTCCTAGGACAAAAAAAATTAAGATGACGACGTGACTTTCTTCAACCAGCACTGGGCCCGCGTGGTGGATTACCCATTCCCTCTCCTAGAGAGGAGGCCTAAGACCCAACCCAGGAGAGCTAGCTATTTCCACAATCCTTCCTATCTGATGTTAGGGTGGCAACAGTCAAACAACCCGACATACCGTGACTCCATGAATTCACATCGCTATTGTCTACGGCCGTCGGACTTCCAGGCAGGTCTGCTAGGATGACTTAGGGCGAGTTTCTAGATTGAGTTAAAAACGTCTTAACCCCTACATGAATGCCAAATGACAGGTTTTTTCAGGTTTAAGTAGAGTTTGAGAAATACTCAACTTCAAACGCTTAAATCAAAAATCAACCGCGTAGCGACGAGCCTCCTTACTGGCCTGCCACCATGGGATCTGGAGGTAACAGTCCTTACACGCATGCACAATTTGCGCGTGGAGATGCAACGCCGGGGCGAAACTTCGCTCCCGCTACAAGTCGCGGCATGGCGGACAGAGTTCCGGCGGAGTCTCTTGGTGGAATGGTGACAGCGACTGTCGCAAGTGCTGGGCACGCCATAATTATGGTGGTATGTTCCCTCTCTGAGGAGTGATTGGAAAGACCCCACGGCGTCCTCACCTTCCGCATGACGCAGGTTCTCACCGGACATGGTAAATTCGGGAGGTTCCTGAAGAACCACCCGGGTGTCACCACTGTGTGGACCGCCCGGAGGATTCGGTCGAGCATACGGTAGAGGTGTATCCCGCTTGGGCAGAGCATCGCCGTGTCCTCGTGGGGGCGATCGGCAGCAACGATCTCTCGCGCCGGGCCTTAGTACAGGTAGTCCGAAGCGAGGAGGAGTGGCAGGCGGTCGCCTTCTTCTACGAAGCAGTAATGCTAGGGAAACCCGGCCCTGCAAGGCAACGAAGAAACAAAGGAATGGGTTTTAGTCAGAAAAAGTCTGACACACCGTCGCGCTCCGCTCAAAGGCGAGAGATGCCATTGGATGATTTCCTACCTAAAAAACAAAACTGTCTGGTAGCATTGGCCCGTCGCGTCGCGCTGACTCTTCTTCTATTATACGTACCAAGTCGTGAACCAAGGATTTGTGTTTTCTGTTTAAAACTTGTTTTTGTAAAACTGTAAGTATCCTTTCCCGTGTGAAAATAATGTCTATTTCTGTTACTTTATGTAAGTACATGTGATTTTTCTTGTAGTGGAATTAATTTATTGCCATGTACAAATAAATTCCAAGGGTTTGAGTCAAATGTTCATGTTCTCAACGATAATGAATTTTTGTTCCCTCTCATTCTCAATTTTTTTAATGCATGTTTGTTGTTTTTGAAACCTAAAATCTGTCAAACTGTTTTGAGCAAGTAGTTCCAGATATTGCCAACGCTCTCACCAGAATTATATCTAAACAAATTATCTTAAATCTTCCAAGAACCCCAAGGTCTCAGTACTCAAAAAAATGTAATAAATCCATTATCTTATTCAGATTGAAGTAATAACTAAATTAATTTCCACATAAACAAAAGAGAATTAAAATCCAAAAAGGAAATAATCTCGAAACGAAATGAAAGGCATTATATTTTTTATGGCGGTGTTCGCGATCCCATTAAGTCGCTGTCATCGCTCGTTGATAAGATTTAAATTAGCCGCACAATAAAGCTCCTGTCAAATCCGCCATTAATTTCGAATTTTGAATTTGGAACAGAAGCGGTGTTTGATCGCAACACACTGGCTGGTAAAGTGGCCTTTATGGTTCGAATAAAACGGCGCGGCAGCGGTTGATTTAAATGGTTATGGATTAAAGCTTGTGCTTGATTAACGTGCAAATGATGAATATTTAAAACTGAAAATATGAATAACGATAGGTAAGCACAAACAAAAATACCACAACAACATCGTGTATTTGGTGTCAACCCATCAATCAAACTGAGATATTAAATACTCAATCGATAAATAGACAAAGGACAAACCCTACCAAGATTCAGACTAGCTACGAGATTCACATAAAGTAGTAAAAAAAATTAAACGACATTAATCAAACTGAGTTAAACTCGAACCACATACGGAAAATAAGTAGTCAATCACTAGCAAATAGACAAAGCACAAACCCTACATAGGTTCAGCCTCTGATCTCGAGTTCATTATTTCAATTATACAATTTAGAGTCATCTCTCGGATATCTATGGTCATTGAGTGTTGCCAGCACCTGATCTTCCTCAAACTAAGCCACACTGCGTCGCATTCCGGGTTCGCGCCATAAAAGATCTCCGAGAGTAATTTTAAACTAATTAATTTAGCTCCGCCTGTCAACTTTTGAATAACACTATTTGGACTTCAATTGTCTCCATACCAAATATAAAATAATGGCGATGTTGATGAAACGCCACACACGAATCCGTGCTGCTTTTTATAAAATCTGAATGCACAACCATAAAGTTTTTTAGATGTTTTTGCCGCTGAAATGGCTGCAATAAATCAGTTTTTTTTTGCTTTGGAAGCAGTTTTTACTTAGTTATTAATATTAGGTTCATTGTCAAATATTTATGCTGTATCGAATAGCTAAAACGCAAAATTAATAAACATAAATGCGGCGAGCTTCTTGGATTATTTAATGAGATGGTAATACTGAGGGTATTAGCAACTATCATGGGTGTTTCTAATATAATAAAGTTGAGTCAGGAATTATTAGAATTGAATGGCTAAAATTCTGTTAGTGATTGATAGCACATTTATCGAGGAAGGTTAATAACATCAAACGGATCAGTAACTAAAGACATTGGCGAACGTGTGATACAGTGAGATAAAAAATAAGATTTTATTTGCAGATATCTGTAAGTTGTATCTGTAACGTTAACTACTGCAAATAAAAGACAGACATAGGCCCTGACTGCTACGCCGGAGGTTGTGGGTTCGATTCCTACCCAGGAATAATGTTTGTGTGATGAGCATTTGTTGTGTGTCTGGGTGTAATTTATCTATAATATATGTATTTAGAAATATATAAGTATGTTTATCAGTTGTCTAGTACTTATAGCACAAGCTCTGCTTAGTTTGGGACTAGATGACGTTGTGTGATTGTAGTGGAATATTATATTATTATAAAGGTGTAAAAGTTATTTTACAATCAAATCTATTTCTATCTTCAAAAAAAGAACACGATGAAAATAAAAAAAAGCCGCGGTAAAGATTAAACCATGTATCATGTTGTACAGCTTACGTCACACTCTGTAATAGATATTGTCAAAAAGATTTAAACGACATGTCACTTTGAGCCCCGCCCAACAACCGGCCATTCTACATCAGACACATTCGATAACCAACTAATTGGCTATTTCGAAATTCGTTTTTCAATAATCATTGCCGATATTATATTTTAATAGGCAATAAGAGCAAGGATAAAATAAAATCTTTGATTCTTTTTTTTAAATAGTGTATCACAAGGGACCAAATGAACGTGTCGTTGTTTTTCATATTTTTTTGATTTACTACCTTTGAATTGTGAACGGCAATTAATGAAGTATCGAGTAGTGTCGCTAGAATAAGGACGCTCTTATTTTAATTTTTAATGGGTATCGATAAACATAACTCTTTTTGTTTAAGCTCCTTTATAATTAGAATCGTTTTGCCGCCACATTGAGTGACCATTTAAACCATTGTGAATTTCAAGAGCTTCACGTTTGATTTCAAGTGTTCTATTTTTAATTCAGCTATTCAAACAGTTATAACATTCAAACTGGCAGTACAGAATATCAACAAACCATTCTATAAAGTGCCAGTAATTTTTCACTGTCCACTTTTTGTAATAGCACATTTATAACAGCAAATACGAACCTATTGTGTGGTTAATACAGAGGTCAGGACGCTCGGCAATCGCTTTTCTAAGCCATAACCGGAATTTATACCCAACATTACTCATTCGATGCTGTTCGGTTGTTTTCCTCTAATTAGAATCCATTCAAGCGTACCCCATTAAAACTCGTCTAAATTAAAATTCGAATAACTTACTAACTAGACGTATAAATCACCAACGTACATAAAGACAATAAAATATATTGTCCAGCGCAGCTGGGACGAGAATAATTAATACAACAATACACTCACCGGGTAATTAAAATAAACTAATTTCTAAACCTGAATGGCTCGGGTTTTATGAATGAATATTCTATAGCTTTTTTTTAAACTGGCAACATTTCTCATTCTTCGTCTCGCGTACTGACAGTTCGGTTGACGGCGTTCTTTTTTTAAAGCGCGACCTCGCACCGCGGGGAGCAAGCGCATCCGTTGCGCGCTCGAATTATCTCATTTTAATTTAGGAATCGGCACTTTTTAATGGCGTTATTGAGCTAATAATTCTTTTAAAATCGGAATCAATTATTGAGATGGTTTTGGTATAATTTTGCGGTATTATTTTGTTTCTACTTTCCAGTAATCCATTTGTTTCTTTCTCACGCTAAGCAAGGGTTGACTCCCACGAATTAGTCTGCTAAGGATTTTTATTTGCGGCAACATCGGATCGGGATGAGCAAATCGGTGTTCCTAATTACAACGTTGGGATATTTGGGCGATGGCGGCCGCGTGCACAGTAGCAATAACGTGCAATTTAAATGTTTCACATTTCGAACCGATTCTTTTTCGAATGCGAATCCGTTGCGTGTGAGCACGCAGGAGAAATATTTGGTTATTGCTGGCTGTAAATAACCTTTATTCTTATGTTATGTGTATTTTGAAAGCAGGAAAGAAGTAATAAATTCATGTTTGTGTCAAGTGCTTCAAAAACCGCTTTCTTTGATTATAATTTTATTATGTAGTTAGACGTCAAAGATTAAGTAGATTAAATCCACCTCTGCACTTTTGTGTACATAAACGATTAAATTAATAAATGTAACGAAAATCTCCAAATACACTTAGACTAAAACATTGAATTTTAAAAGCTGGATAATTGGATATAGCTGGCAACATAATATACATACTTAAAATAAAGAGTTACAAAATGTGAGTCTTGCGTATTAAATTGTTGCTCAAAAGAATATACAGAAATCAGAAACGTTTATTTCAAATAGACCATTTACAGGCACTTTTGATTTGTCAAAATGTCGGTCAGTCAAAAAAGTAAAACTAAATTGCATGTTCCAAAGTCTCTATGGAGAAGGACGTGCAAGAAACTCCTTCCATGGACACTCTTATAAATCATATTATAAGTTACATAATATAAGCTTAGTTATATATTTCTTATCCCTTCTCTTCCTTCTATAATGATAACAATTAGCATACCTACTATTGAGACAGATAAATTAATATTGGCTTTCTAAACATTCCGGGGGCGTATGCCAGTTCAAAAGTTATGCCATCATAAAATAGTTAGAAATTTAGCATACTAACGAGGCAGGTTGGGAATCTAGTCAATTATGAATATAATGAACTAATCAGCACTAAATCGATTTTGATTTATGTAAAATTTCTATTAGTATTGAAGTTATGGATAAAACAGGTGAACAATTCGATGCAGACGCCAATTTAAATGAATTTAAAGTTTATAACAACCCGCTGCGGTTTCGCACGAATACAATTTAATTCACCGAGGCTTAAAAAAAAATCTCCCTTAACAGAGACAAGTGACTCTGTTACCTTAAGATCCGAAAATTAAAAACAATACAAAATAGTAAAGGATTATTACGAAAGTGAACATAATTGCAGTGCATTATAGTCCGGAGTCTCGGGCCCACTGTGCTGGCCATCACGTACCCACAAATAACACCTTTCCTTTATTGTTCAGAAAAAGAACACTGTCTTCGAAATAGCAGATGTGCTTTGCATTTGATACGGACTGCATAAAATGTAATTTTATCGTTTTTTTTTCATCTTTATTTTAAGGCTACTAACGGATTCTCTAGCAACCACTCTAACGAAGCTATATTGTGATGCCCAGTAACTAAGTTGTGTAGATCAGAAAGGCAGTCGGGGCATGTTAAGTGCTAGTAACTACCAGCTGCCTCCGTTTAAACTAGAAGCCGACCCTTTTTTGAGGTGGAAAATCATCATCAATCAGATCAGAGTGAGTATCAGATTTTTACAACCGCGTAGTCCTAGCAGGCAAAAAGCCAAACCCAGTTGGAAAAAGACTAGAAAAATTATAAACTACTGTAGGAAAAAAACTAATACACTGACCGGAGTTTCTAATTATAGCAAAAGCAATGTGCACACCAAAGTGATAATAGTTGCAAAACTAAACCTTCTACTGAAGAGACGAAATGGGATGTAATGGTCTTGGAATGCTTTCAGCTAATTTGTGAATGAATTCAAATTAAATCAATGCTGTGTTTGTTGTTTACTTAGTAAATCAATAAAAATAAACAAACATTTATAAATTAAGGGCTTGAAGTAACTGTAAAGTACAGTACTAGTACAGATAAGGAGTGGAATTCTCTGCCGAAGGCTGTTTTTCCTGGTAGTTACAACCTAGGGTCCTTAAGTCAAGAGGGGGGATAGGTTACTTCTAAGCTATGCTCCATCGTTAACCATATTATCGCTTACCATCAGGTGAAGTAATGGTCAAGTGCAAACCCTATCAATAACTTAATTTAAAAGCCATCCATTTTGCTTTATATCGACCTATCAGTTTGACATTGACAGGTCCTCATTACATCACAACTGTCAAATCGTTTGCACTTGACATTTGCCTGCATACCAGACACGTTACACACTTAGTATATTATCTAAAAATCATCGGTCATTACAGTATAGTAATTAAAATAAATAATGAGTAAGCCTTGAAGCAATCAGTCTAAAGCTTAGGGCTACATGCTATTACAAGCGATGATGGGCAGTAAATATTATACTTTTATAGCTAAGTATATTACAGAAATTAGAATTATAGTAAAATTTATTGATGATTTTGATTATATGCACGTGTTCTGTTTAGTCAACTAACTAAACTAAGTTAATTAAAAACGATAAAAATACATGAAATATTATTATTATTTATTTATGAATTAAATTATTTAAGAACATTTTTTTTTTTTTTTTTCTTTACATAAAACCATCTCTACATAGTTAATTTTTTTATTTGTTAAAGCCATTTCTTTACACTCATCTACCTACACATGCGCGATTTTAATAATATTTTACACTGCTTTTGGTGTCCACAATCTTATTTTACACGAATCATTTAAATTTGCAATCGACATAAATTTTTAATAATCGAAGTTTTAAACACCGGAAGACATGACGCCTTCAGATTTACAACCATTAATTATAATAATAGACTATATGCATCTCTGTCGACCAGAATACTCTTTCATAAAAAAAAGACTACAACAAAACCTTCATAGTTATTCTAGGGTCATTAAACTGGTAACATTAATATTCAAACGTCACAATTTTATGCAAACAGTGACAGGTTGCTACGGAAACGCCCACATATCCTTCTTTTTTCAAGGCCATCAAAAGGTTAGTTAACTTTTTACAAACCACTTCTATGTTAATTAAATCTTCTAATAGAGCTGCCAACAATCTAATCATTTACCTTACCTACTATGGAAAACACGCCTTCTCTCTAAAATCATTACCAGATCGTGAGCGGTGCTGCCAGTTAAAAAAAAAATTCATTCCCGGTATTACGCGGCGCGGGATGCTGCAACCGGTCGATGGTCAATGGTCACGACCTGGGGTCGAGCTATTAATTTTATTACCGTAGATATTATAGCTACCGTCATGTGGAGTTTTCAATAAAACCTGTATAACGTTACCTTTAGCATAGTGGTATTTTTTTGTATAGATAGAATGTCAATACCACTATATATTGATTAAATAATTATATCCTTCAATAGATAAAAAAAGTTATCATTTGTTTTTCAATGTTTTACTTACCGCAGCAAAGTATCGCGAGCATACGTTTGTGTTTGGCGTCGTAACGTGATAAGTAGGTATTCAAAGAATTTTAGAGACTCTAGTATAGTCTATCTTGTCTTGTACGGAAGTTATGAAGTTCTGCAATGTTTTCACGTGCAGTCCATCTACCGCGAAGACTCGTTTCCTCGCGAAAAATATTTACTATATACTCACGTTGGTTTATAAACCTAGCAGATTACACTCGATGTGAAAGGTGAAGAACGAAGTCTAACCCAATGTTATGGTGCCATAGACAAGGCAGTAAAACTTTAATAAAAATAAACATTCACAGAATACCAATGAGTAATTGAATTTCAAACGACCGACGTAAAATGCCCAGTCGTTTTAAATCATTACCCAATTTAAAAGCCATAACTGAGTTGGTGTTTGCTCATACGTCGTAACCCAGTGTTGTAGATTTCCCTTTTTAGCAAAAAGAAAATAATACGTTTTTAGATGACTAATAAACTTTGGGACGACGCACTATGAACCATTTTTAAATAGGTAGATTATAGATTGATTTTACCCTTCTAATGGTAGAAAAAACTTTGTAAAACTTAAAATCATTTCAACCTTTCAAAAACGAACATTAATCAAGAAAACTACTTCAGTGTTACCCGCCTAAAAACAACAATTAACCGCTCCAATATTCCACGGTACAGGAAACGCCTACCAATAAATGTTGCCAGTACAAAAAAGTCAGTACCGTGTTACGCGGCTGAAGCAAGCGCGTGCCCAAGTCACGACCTCAACGATACGGTTTTATTACTTTACACCGTGGTTCCCAACCAGAGGTCCGCAGACCATCAGTAAACATCTATCTATATATTAATAAATCTGTAGAAAAGTCTTAGTTGTGCACGCATCACGTAAATTGTGCGAAAGCATTGTAGATAACTTTTATTCATTAAAATTGTGTGTAAATTGATATAAGTATTACTTAGACTTTGTTTCATCGAAATCGGTTACTATATAGAAAGATTCATATTTAAAATGTTAAAAAGTAAAATATCACACTATACGCAATGACTGTTAGGCGATACATAGTTCGCCGGGTCAGCTAGTTCATACAATAAATATGTGAAAAAAATATTCAACTAAGTTGCACGATATTTGTCACATGTAATCCTGTGTTTCAAGTGAAACAAGTTAAAAATTTACTTCAAATCTTTAAGCTTTAAAAAATCACATTAGTGCATACATTTTTTTATTTTGTATTGGGAAAGTTTTGTTTCCTACTACAATAGACATATATGTCAAAGTATACTATTTTTAAACTAAACGAATTGAGCGAACGTTTTGATTGAACTTAATAGTTGACTTATCATAATTACCTAAAATAGGTAAGTTCCCACTGCTTGCTGTCAGTGGGAAAGTCTGTCATTCACCAGCGGGTTAGAAGATTTCTAGATTAAACTTCATAGTTTTCGCCAACAATAAAAAATCAATATCTGTCAGCCAGGACCAAAAAAGGTTGAGAACCAATGCTTTACACGAACCGCGAGTAACGCGTAATTGAAGGTTAACGAACAAGTTTTGAATTACGAACGAAGTTTCGAACACTTGCAATATTCGAGTTTTGAATTTTTGAATTCGGATTTGGAATTCTTGATGTTAATTTCTTTTCGCAATTGGTGCACGGATAAGTGATGGGTTGTGGTCTTTTGGGTTTGTCCATAATCTAGTTGTTAAAATAAAATGCCCAAGAACAGAATTTCTTACCTAGCTGATAAAAAGCTGTTTTAAGTAGGTACTTAAATTACTTACGCTAGTGGTTAAGATATAACCGCCGCGCAACATTTGTTGAGGTCGGTCTATAGATGGATGGCACCATCTTCACATACCGAGATATCTCTAATATATAAAAATCTCTTTTCACAGTGTTTGTTATCGAACTCCTCCGATAACAATTGATCGATTTTTATGAATTAAAACTCTTTCTAGCATATCATCTCACTTCGACTATTGATGTCAAAAACTATTCAAAATGAAAAATCTAGACAAGTTGGTGTTTTTGACAGTGACAGTTTGCGATTGCAAACGTTCCTTAAAATTACGAAAATTGCTGCTCTGGTTCAATCAAATTTGAAATTGAATAGCGAATTTAGAATGTTAAGTGCTAAATAAATATAATTAAAAAACATTGTAGCCATATAGATCCTATCTACTGTTTTTCTGTAACAGTATATCGCACCTTGTTTAAAACAAAGGACACTGACACTAAACATAATTGTTTGAGGCTCATAACTCAACGTCAGAGAAACTAAAACCAACGCGAGAGCAGCTTCCTTCATTAGAAACTTGTTACAAACCTCTGGACTAAATCAATGGACTGACAGAAAAAAACAGTAAAAAGTAGGAATGGGAAAAAGTACGGCACACTATCACAATTTAAAAGAAAGAAAAGAAAAAAGAGTTGTATTAGAATCATGCTCGCAATCGCCAAACTTAAGTGGCAGTGGGCAGAGCATATGCTCGCAGAACCGATTGTCAAAGGGGCCAAAAGGTTCGGGAATGGCGACTGCGTACTGGAAGACGCAGCGTTGGAAGGCCTTTCACAAGGTGGACCGATGACCTGGTGAGAGTTGTGAGAATCCGATGTATGCGAAACGCACAGGTCAGTTCGATGTGGCAAGGCCTATGATGGCTGAAATGATGATAATGATGATTATGGTAAAGCTAGCAAGCACCAGCAAACCCAGCCACATTTTTCACCTTGAACTCGAGTTTTTATCAAAATTACCGTAACGTACTTTCTGTAATTGACATGGACAAGCGCTAGCGAAAATAACACAATAGGGTTCAATGACATATTGACAATTATTAGTGCTGAGAGTATGTTAACATTTCTAGAGCCTATTACAAAAGCAATAATTATTTTTAATCCTTTTCTTACCTTTAACAGTACCTAAAACCAGAAATCGGTTTCCTCCTAACCTGACAAGCCCAACAAGCTGTCAGTCAGTTCTATTTTCAAATCAATCTCTTGTACTGGCAGGCAGGACAGTTAAGTGCAGGCAAAGGCATCGATCATAGAGCCACGCCCCGAGCCTCTGCGCGACAACGAAAATATAAACTTTTTGAATCAACCTCTTTCGACTTTTGAACGAGGAATTTGTTAATCTGTTTTGGTATTTTATGTGGTTATGACTGGCTTGGGATGCATTCAATTAATGATTTTAAAAGAACTTTGTTTTGTGTTGTACCCAAAAAGAAAACTTCAAATGAAGGCTCTACATTCGCAGTTTCCAGTCTTTTTCCTTGTGGTCCACCAATTATTATTTAAGACATTTATAAAAAAATATTATACTTTAATATAAATACCAATATTTAAAAAAGTTTTTGCAACAATCATGAATTAAGGTATTCGAAATGAAGATCGTCAATACGAACTTCAATCAAAGTTTGTGTATTTTTTTTTCTAATCCTATATAATGCAAACGCCCGGTTTAGTTCAAAATTAGAAAATATTTGCCTACCTTTTACCAATAAGATCATTCATTAATACAATTAACTGATCATATTTTTCTTACCTTTATACATTTTATGTCATACAATCTCGGTTCATAACAGTCAGTAAAAAATTTAGAAAATTTATTAATTCCAACGATTTTTCGAAGCAAAGCATCTACTGACACGACTTGAATAATAATCAAAACAGAACGCTGGCAATTTAAAAACAGCAGAATTTAAAAAGAGAACAGATGGAATGTTGAAATGAACCGCGCTACTACCATTCCCAAATACGCATCCAAAAACCAAAACAATTTTGAACACTATCTTGATCAAAATAGAATATAATTTTCACAAAATTATTTCGGCGATATAAGACCTTTTAATCTCAGTTATATTATAATTTGGACTTCCGTTTTACGTACATCTAAGGAATGTAATTTAAACTGTAAGGGAAAGCAATTAAGTCTAAATTCATTTGTGAAAGTATAGATTGAAAAATTAATTTGGTTTTTTTTCCTTTATCGACTACCTGTATTGAGAGTATCGAAAGTAAAAATGTTAATATTTTAATAGCTAATACGAGTACCTAAATCAATTTTCTTTTGAAAGGAAATGCGTCATTATAGAAATCATTTCTATTAATATATAAACCAACCTACTCAATGTTTCACTTCCTGTTTTGCACCCTAGAAGGCCTAGACAAAGTGAGATTTCATCAGCAATAACGATAGTCATAATGTCTGCAATGTATGGAATTATCATGTACTCACTACCCAAACGTTATATTATGGTCAATTCCAAACATTTTGGTACCTCGACAATTGCTGTCGCTTATAATGTTACTTTGACGAGCCTTTTTTTAAATAGAAAATTATCTGATGATTTAGAGCCTGTGGGGTGGAACGAGAGGGCAAGTCAGACTTTTACTGACTAAAATCAACCTGTGTCTTTCAGTTGCCCTTTGCGTTCCAGGTCAAAAACTCTTTAAAACAATCCCGCAGCACTAGCAAGCATCGACCCTGCAGTCGTGCTATTCTCTAAGAAAACAACCTTGAGCGCAGCGCTGGCCGCAACGACGAAATCCAAATAGTACCTACTTACAAAGGATTAACAATTCAATTTACCTATAAGTACATTCGATTGTTAATCCTATGTACGTACCACTTCAGTTTTGCTGTCAACTCTTTATGGCAGATACCGGATAATCCTCGTATTTTTATAGAACGTCTATAAAATTTGTTTTAGGTAGGTACTTACTTCCAGGCAAGCGTGCTCCATCGTCGCCAACCAATGATCTTACACGATAATTATATTTATCTCACAATGATCCAGCAACTTCTTAAGTTTATTTTAAAGACGAATAATTTTCAAGAAACAACCAAAAGCGAACACAAATTAGATACAAAGAAGAGCAGAATACAAAATAAATGATACTCCGTTGAGATCCGAAACTTTCGAGAAACACAAATAAAAGTAAATTGAACACTTTTACGAGTTTTACATGCTATTGTTCTTTGTTTACAAGCTTATGAGGTTTTAAGATAAAACAATTATTTAAAATAGGGTAGTATTTAACTGTTCCTCAATTTTATTTACGTAACTGTTTTTGAAAAGTAATTAATTGATTCCTGTTTTCTACTGCAAAATATGCTTTTTATAGTTTGATAGGACACTAATTGTGCACTAAAATATGCTCTTATGAGTTGTAGTATTCCTCTTCGTACACACACAATAACTACCATCGAAACTCCACAACACTGACCCTATTAAATATTTTTAATCTGGTGTTCCTACAGCGCCTAGAATATTAGCCACGTAGCAAGGGCCCGAAGAACGCACACATTGTGTTGGGCCCATGTTGGGACGTACAAAAACAAGTCAAGACGCCATATGAAAAATCCCAAATTTTCCATAAAGACAAAGTAGTCAACTTAAGCAAAGCGCCAATGGACCCTGCGCTATATTTCGAAAACAAATTAAAGAAGTTTAATTAAAAAATTTATAAACAAATAGCCTTTGGTAGAATTTGCGACCGGCACCGGTTTCAGGTTCCATACTCTTCATGTAAGGTCGGTTGGTAAGCTGACATGCGGGCCTGGTAGATGTCGCTAAACATCACACTATGGACATGAGTCCATAGTTTTAATACTCGGACATGTTTTCTTCACTGTTATTGGAACAGTCTTAATTTCCGTAGGTATCAGCGTAGCCCTGCTTTCTGGCATATTACTAAATCAAGACCTGCGTACCTGTATTCATCAATCATCTTACTAGAGTTACAGAAACACCTGGCTCAGATGAAGTTCACAAAAGCTCTCAAAGGGAACTCTCTCTAAACCGCATTTTGAAGTTTGAACTACTTTAGTTAATATGATAACAATAGCGTCAAGTTCGCGTTTATGTTGCTTACTAACTAACACAGCCATTGTTAATACCTAATTGTTTCACCTCAACAAGAAATTGGGAGCGCAAGTCCGTTACCCAGGAGAAACTTTAAACAATACTTAGCAACCTGCATAGACTCAATTATTGTATTTAATATCGCATTACATAGCACAAATAAATCTATTGAATAAAACGCTGAGCTACATTCCGCAAATACACTAATTAATCTTTCCGAAACACGCAAAAAATACCAACATAATGATAACTTAGTGCGCGCTACAATGAGGCATAAAATTCTTGATGTCTGGTACTCACAAAAAAGGTTACTTGAAAAATGCGACATCTGTCATCGAATAGTGGACCTAAACGCTTGGTTATAGAGTAGGATTTTGTGTCTGGCAAATTTTGGTGTTGTTTTTTTGGCGGTTTAAAAAATGCTGGAGCTGCCCGCACCGCCTCGGGCTTGGCACGGGCCGGCCGCACTCTGCCTAGAAATCTTCACTTCAAATCTGTGCTTAATGATTGCGTACAACTTAAAATTACCTGTCAATATTAACCGTGGGCTATTATTTTTATGATGTCGACTATTTAATTTTAGGTGTAAAGGTTTTAAAATGAAATTTTGTTCAATTGTTTATGAGGCCGGATGTGTTTTAAAGTTTAATTTAAAAAGGATAGATAACTCAAATGCCCCAAAATAAACCCTGTTTTAATTTTTATCGCTTATTTTTTTATTTTGAATCGTACGTGTAGTTGGCGTTCTTATACTGTACATTGCAATCCAAATATTTTTCTTCTTCGACCCGTATTCACTCATTGCTGACTGCAGTCCATTCCAGTCTATCTAAAAAATACCTACAAAAAAATGTTCGGAATTCAAATACGGACCAGTTTTATAATGTCTCGCCTCTAACCCGCTAGAACACGTAACATCTTTTGTACCCCTACGCCTAAATCGCTATAAAATTATACCCACCAATCATATACCAATCTAAATTATGATTGCTCCAGTAACGTTGATCGACGCGCCATGATGATTGGCTACAATTATCCCGTCATAAGTCAGTTATCTATAAATCAATAGAGCCTTTTAAAACGTTTACCTTATGGGGATGGATTGTCTAGATATTGCAGACTTTGTTTTTATATTGAACTGGTAGCATTTAAATTATGAGTCGTTAGAATATTGATTTAACAAGTTAAACAATTATCAGGAACTTTTGACCTAAATAACTTTTTGTATACAATCATTTTTGGGCCCACATGTGAGTTGATCTTACCTCCAGAAGCTAAGGATTTTTTCTCTAATAGTAGTGCTAGTAACATTATAACTAGGGAATCCAATCCCACAATGCGGGATCTCGCACTTTTTTTGGTGGTTCAGAAATTCCGGAATTGATTTTTTCGCGCCATTCTGACTGTGGTTCTGATTATGTAATTAATAAACTCAGCACAGCGATGTAACAACTTTAAATGGAATTCGTAACTTTTCTATAGAATTCGTATGAAAAATAATTTTGTTTTCAATTTTTAAGTTATTTGTCGTTCATCCGTTTAGGTAGGTAGGTACTCCTAGTCTATGACATTTATTTTTGAGATGGGAAATTTTCCAATGACTTCTCGCGCTCTAGGTTGGAGCGGGAGCCCGCGTGTCAGACTTTAACTGACTAAAACCATACATGTGTCCTTCAGATGCCCTTGCGGTCTAGGACCTCAGGCTTCCTTTTCAGAAATTCCCTGCGACCGCAGCGGGCATCAGCCCTGCTGAGCCCCTACGATTTTGCTGACATCTCTTTGATGCGCGCGTGTAACACTACGCGCCGTTGACAATTCGGGCTTGGTCCGGACGGCTACCGGACGGCCGGACGGCGAGTTAACCATTACTCGTCGTCAACAAAAACGCACCTGCCGTATCTGGTAGTCGAGGGTCACGTCGCGGTGGCTGAGGTGTAAGAATGTCCATTCCCTCACGTTTGTGGCCGTCTCCTTCGCTAGCATTAGTGCTTCGCAGAAGGAGGCCGCCCGCCATTCCCTCTCGCTCAGGTCCACGGCCTGAACCAGGGCCCGGATAGGTTTTTCTATATTACTTACTACTTAAACAAAAAAATATTTTTAAAATTCTCAATCCCGCAAACCCGTGGGACCCGCAAGATTAATGACTTCAATCTCGCAGGCGTTCGGGATCGCGATTTTGATGCAGGATTGGATTCCCTAATTATAACATCTATTATATAATCTGTATCACTAAGTAAGTGTTTTGTTTTGTTCTAGGTAAGCTGTGAGAAGAAGTTTGTTTGTAGAACTGACCAATTTTGTGATATTTAGCGAAAAATGACTTTTCGGTGTGTTCCTACTTTTCAAACTGTGTCCAACGATAGCAACGCCACCTGGGTAAGTGTTCTGTAACTAAAACTTTTGTTTAATGCTATTCGATACTAGATGGCGCTACAAGTTCACATTGATGCAATTGTTTTATTATTTTATTTTATGTGTCCGTGTATCATTTGTCTATAAATTGTCTAGGTAAAAGGTATAACAATATTTATTTAATTAATTATCAACTGTCATCGTTTTCTTTTTCGGATAATAATAGCAGCGCCATCTATTACTACATATTCTAACTACCTACGTGCGTAGTTGGCAAGCCGGCTACTCAGTTAGGTTACTCACCACTAGATGTCTAAAGAAAGTCTATTTCTTACAGTTACAATAATGTTAGTTACTTGATATTTTTATAGTATCAATAAACAGAATCTTATTTAAATATTTTAATTAAATTACATTTAATTTAGACTGCGTCTGCTGTTACGCCTTGTAGTATTTTTTTCGGCCAGTTTAAATCCTGCATAATCATCTCGCAGTAATCATAAAAAGCAATTAACAAGTTTCAAATCAACGCTTCATTGTCCGTGTCCAACCGCGCTCGGACCATTGACACATGAAGTGTTGTCTTGTTGACATGTCGACGAACTAGTGATGTGACCTCAGCGATCGCCCACTCGATGCTTAACCCAGAATTTACAAGTTAACATTGACAGTTCTCGATAGCGCTGCTCGCTGAGTCAAACGTCAAATAAAATGTCAAAGTCAGTACAAAAAAAGGTAGTTCCGTTTTTCGACGCGTATCAAATTAAAGTGGTTTTCTTTAGTGAAGAGACTTGGCTACTTGAAACTGACCCTGTTATTTCCCTGGGAACAAAAATGTAGTAAGGATGACGACAATACGTGGGCAGTAGATGGTGTTATAACTCTTGTTATGGTTCCGTTATTTTGGTGTTTATGATTTATTTCGTTTATAAATATTAGGTTGTTACTTTTATAAAGTGTTGTCTCGTATGATTTAGCGATAAGTCATGTTTGTGTGTGGGTTTTAAACGTGTGATAAATTTTATAATAATTACCATTAACTTAATAGGTATCATCTTAACCAATACTTATGTCTTATCCACCTATTTGTTTCAGACATAATGGCTAAGCATGCAGGTTGTTCATGACAATGAACTTCATCTTTAATCCATACTAAAAACAATAAATGCGAAAATAACTCTGTCTGTCTGTCTGCCTGTTACCTCTTCATGGCATAACAGTTGAACTGATTTGGATGAAATTTGGCACACGGGTAGACCTTTTATCTCGCGAGTATGTTCCCTAGGGATAGTTATCGCCCTCCACACAGGCGAAGCCGCTGGCAGAAGTTAGTTTCATAATAAATGGTCAATTCAATAAAAAAATTAAATATTTCATTTAAACCTAGGTACTTGAGCACTTCATCAGAAGCTATAGTGCGTAATTTTAATTAGTCATTTCTTATGGAGAAGAACAAATTTCCCTAATTTGTTCTTACAGGTTTTAAATTAGGGAGGTACAATTACGAAACCTTAACTTAGAAACCTCATCGGTCTAGTGATCACAATCACTAATAGCACGAGGTCCTGAGTTTGATTCCAGGGAGGATATAAATTGCTGATGAGTTTTCCCATCTGAAATTTCTCGCTACCTATCAATCAAAACTATGGATTTATGTAATGTTTGAACTAACAGGTTAACTCTCGACTACATGAGCCAGTAGGCTCACTCTATTACTGTATGGAACTTAAAACATTTAACTGACGACATATAGTTGTAGTTAACGTACCTGTACTCGTTGGTACACCGCTGCCTAGCCCTCGCATACAGGCGTGATTCTACGAGTATTTGGTAAAACCAAGGACTAACCATGTAACGCCCATCACAATAAATATTATAAAGGCGAAAAATAGTAGGTACATATAGATTGGCCTGTTGGTCTTGGGGTGGCCCTGACTGCTATGCCGGAGGTCGTGGTTTCGATTCCCACCCAAGACAAATTTTTGTGTGACCACCAAACCAATACCAATCATTTGTTCTGTGTCTGGGTTTTTTTTTTCGGTGGGAAAATCATCCAATGACATCCTCCGCTCTTGGGCGGTGCGGAGCCTTTAATATAATAATAATTATTATTATTCTATCTATATTTATTTTTTACACATATTTTATATATTTTTAAATATTTCTTAAAACACACACATATAAAAAAAACATTTAAAAATACAAAAAATAGTAGCCCACCGGCATCGGGAACAGGGTCCAAGCTGCCGGCGGACAGGGCTCCTGATAGAGGAACCTCCGGACAATACGCGCCGTGTCTAAGAGTACTGCTTTCTGGATCAAGCCCTTGATCCAACTGCTCAACGAGAGCCTCCTCAGATGTAAGTCGAGGCTCTTTGATATTAATCCATTGGCCGTCACTACTGTCGGCACAATGACTGCCGTATCCACTATTTATTATTATTCTAATTATTATTATATTCGTACATTTGAACTATGTTTCTCAAGTAAATAACTCTACGGGTTCGGATGAGAACTTTCATATGGTAGAGCATATACTAGAAAATAGCATAGAGGATCTCGGGAGTATGTTCCCCTGGAATATCTTTCTACTTTCACACGGACAAAACCACAGGTAGAAGCTAGTAGCATTATAAAAGAAAAGTAATTACCGATATATTATGTTCAGTCAAATTGCACTGTTCGACGAACTATTAGTAAAAGATAATTAGTTCTCGTCTAAGATAATTACTACCTTGGTGAACATCAGATGCTTGTCATCGGCTCAATACCATGCGCTTGTAGTACAGTTTTAAACGATCGACAGCTCAACAGTGATTGCGTATTAGTCTATGGGTAGACTTATCAGCACGTGCGTTGTACCTAATCAATTGTTAAGAATGATTCTTTACTTTCGAATCGTTATTTGAATTGGTTCAAATATGTTTTTTTTTACCCCACAGCGCAAGAAGGAGGCATAAAATAATTTTATTTTTAAGACTGCATGTTAGTAAAAAACTTAAACTAATGCCACACTAACAATTACACTTGATCACTGGCGCATCATGCTTATCGGCTAAGGTTCGAAGAATGCTATTGCAGCTGGTCCTTCCTAGATCTGCTTAACAACGAGGCAGCTTTCTTTCTCACTATAGCGTGGAAATAATCCATACGCGCTAAAGCGAACATGGCTGATGCACTGCAGTATCTAGGCAGCCCCAACAGCACCCTTAATTATATTGGATTTATGTATGTATTTTCTTTGGCACACCCTAGTAAATTGACAAACCTGAGGGCAAAAACGACTAAAAAGTTCGAAACAAGTCATTTTATGCAGTCCGATGCGTGTGGCGTGATGTGGGTGGCGTCAAATCTACGATTGAATTGAAATGCATTCCACCAGCTATCAACTTTTTTATTACAGTCTTGTTATCTCGATAGAATTGTGGATTTTCCAGGCACAGCATTCATCGATAGTGTAGCTAGTAACTTACAAGTACGTATTGTTCCTCTCTAGTTCAAGTTCAAACAGTAAATAGAATCATAATCGATAGGTATTTCCAAAGATTACCCTGCCACTAGTTACAAACATGCAAATATTTGTATTTACCTGATTGATCTACTATTATAAATTTATAATCAAATTAAATTGTATGTGAAATCTTCCTACAAAAGAACACAAATTAAGACATTGGTCCGGGCTAATTACCCAGGATGCAACTGACGAATATTAAAGTATCTCTACGCGTAGATACTATGGAAACTACAGCCATGATTCATAGTTAAAATAGTACTCGCAGCCAAAAAATAAAACGAGGGCACATAAAAAGAAACATATTTGAACCTGCAACCACCATGAGGAACGCGGGCTTGCGAACGACGAGTAATAGTAGCTCTCCGTTCGGCCGTCCGGTACGGCTCGAGCCCACTCGAACCCGAGTAGTCGACGGCGCGCCGTAGTGTGCCACGCGAGGCTCAAAGAAATGCCACCAATACCTTAGGGGCCCATCAGGGCCTTTTTGCTGGGATTTTTTGAAAGAGTAACTCTGGCTCTAGAAGGCTAAATGCAACGCTGGATTTTAGTCAGCAAAATTCTGGCACTATTTCTCGATTTACATCATTTGATGAAGATTGATTCCCACCACCATGAGGATGAAGAAATCTGCTAGATGGCATCATCACGTGCACACATTTGCGAATATTACGACTATAGTTCCTAATCTAAGCAAATTAAAGTTACTGACTGTATCTAAGCGAAACTGTCGCATAAGCTCTTCTATTCCCGTGTAACCTCAACTTAATATGGGACAGGTAAAACTAAATTAAACTATCTTTAATAAACTGAAAAGAGTTCTATTATTAAGTATGTATTGATTTCACAGCGATGAAATCGCTTCGAAACGCCAAAGCAACGCTTCAGAGAACCCTAAAAATTAATTTCTATTTACTTCACTCTCGACCAATAAAACTAAACTACCAACTTAAAAAAACTTATGAATAGGTATTTGTAAAACTATCTGACACTTCATACAAAGCTTTCTAAGCTCCCAACGACATGTCATCAAAAATGCGTAAGTAGTTTCGTAGACGCAAATCATTTCACGCACACACACATACAAATATACAGATACACATACACACAGACTCGTGATCACCTCACAATCAAACCTGATACGAGAGGAACAATGATACACATTTGCCGAAGAAAGAGAAGGAGCTTTTGGCGCAGTATATGTTAAGAAATCAGATGCGAAATGCGCGAAGATGATGAACATTTTTCGCAACTTCTTCCCAAAATGTTTTGTGCGTAGGGGTGGGGGATTTTCACCATCTACTGGTGGTGTATCACTGTCCGTTTTATTGTTTACTTATTTTTAACAATATGACATTCTGTTAGTGATAATGATTGTCGAGATGTCAAAAATGTATGTGCTATTGACATGTGCTACTGAAACAATTATTTTGAAAACAACCAATTTTTTTTTTTAATTCTGACATTTTATTTATTCATTAAAACTTCATGCAACACAAAGGTGGACTTAAAGCCTTAGGCATTATCTACCTCCTAAGGGTGGTGAAGACAATTGCTGTTGCCATTTGAATGACACTTTCTCTATAGGGTCTATAAAAAAATTAATAAATGATTATGTGTGTGTAAGTAACATCTAGGATCTTAAGATTGAATGAACCTTTCTACTGAAACAGTGTTAGTAACTGATTTTTACTTGTAAACGCTTGAAATAAGTTCTTTTTATTACCACTTTTCCCAACATACTTTCTGCTAACTCCTAACCTTCATGACCTTTAAAATGATTTAGTCAATTCAATGTGATGATCAGTTATACAGATCAAGCATTTTTTAGGTAGGAAATCATCATATATTATCTTATGCCGCCCTGGACGGAGTTGTGTCTGTCTTTTACCACTAAAACCCACCCGTGTTCTTGCAGTTGCCCTTAGGGTTCCAGGGCCGCGGTAACTCTTTCGAACAATCTCGAAGCCCTGAAAGTGAATCTATCTGCCAATAGTCCTGACTAGTTCCGACTATTATTACGCTTCTATAAAAATTAAATTATCTATGCAAGTTAGATAGGGCTTTATATCATCGTCGTATATGACAATTACCTCTGCCTAGGCGTAGATAATGGTTATGCAAAATTATTTAAATGAGTCAACTAAAAATAATCTACTAACTAAACCATTGACGCAATTCAATTATGCACTCGATTAATCAACGCCCGTTCGTCGCCTACCAATTCATCAGCAGTTATTAAATGTTAATGTATTTCTTGATCTGCATATTTACGGTGGTCTGTGGCACTCGGCACTCCCCGTCTTTATCGTGGTCGCGGTACGTCAGGCGCGCGCGAGGCACTCCATGTGATCGCCGCGGGCCGCGAGTGACTGCTCACGTGGGTCCCAACACGCGCCAACATACGAAATTAAACTTTTCGAATTCGAACTTTTTAAATTTTTTGACAGTGATTGTGTTTTGTTTTTTTTTTTCTTTTTTATTGGGTGTCTGTGTGTTGGTATCCCTAAGTGTGCGAACTTTTTAGTGTTTGACTTTTTTTAATGTGCGACAGTGTCAAATTGGTGATCAGATTTCAATTGATAAAGTTATTAACCGCAGCAGAATCGAATATACCAATCCGGAGGTAATCACATATTGGTCAGGCAATTTCCTATACCATCAATAATAACGGGGCAAGTAAACAATAACATTATTTGATGTAAGATAGAGACGAACACATACTGAGGAGCGAAACAAAAGAAAATCATCGATCTAAGAAAATAGAATTCTCATACGAAATGTAATGGCGGTACAATAATCGTGTAAAAGTTCACGATAGTTGCCCAACGTGAGGCGGTAACAATACAATAACGCCAGCGTATATAGATCTTGAACAAATCGATTTGTGTGTACTTTGTGTACTGAAATTAGAGGTCGTTATAAACTGGCCGGTTATAGCGGTCATCTCGGCCGATAGATAATGATCTGTCGATGATTTACGCCGCGTTAAACCGACAATGGCTCGAGATAACCCCCGGCCGTGCACAATGTGACCAATTAGAAACGCGGAACATTCGCCACGATGACTAAAATGAACGGCGTCAACCTGCCCGACATGACCGACCGAGATCTAACCGTCGACGACATATTCAACGAGAACTTCAACTTAAAAAGGAAGAAAATACAAATCGATTACGAAGACAACAAGAAACCTAACACTGATTCTGAGATCCTTAAATTCGGTAACAACAACAATGTAATCGATAAACTAGAATCACCTCAGAATTTGAAGAGGAAAACGAAAACGTTCGCAGACAACTACGATATCGATAAGATCGTGCAATCAAACATGATAATCGAGAAGGAATCGAGTAAAATAAGATTGGAGATGAGGCAGTGTGCTAATGATGACTTAGAATACAAAACAAATGGACATGTCGGTAATGACATGACTAACGTTGGATCTGTTACCACAGACAGCAATGATTATACCATGAAGGATGGTAATGATATAAGAATGGATGGTGCCGACGATAAGATTATGAACAACAATGAAGCTGATTACAGCATCAACGGGAATGATGAGCATGGAAACGATGTAAGTAGACTTGAAGTTAGCTTTAAAATCATACGAAATACATACGAAAATGACACTAAATAACGATTTCATTTAGAAATACAGTTATGATCGTCTCTGCCAGGTAGCCTGCCAGTAAGTGCTTACAGTTCCTTTTTTTTTTAAACGTTGCCGCCCACTAGAATCCTTGTATTTCGTAGATCAATGACAGTTGTTATAAGAAGTCAAATGCCACAAAGTCTGACCGTCGGTCTATCCAAGGAGTATCATGTCAACTGGGTCGTGGAGGTCTGATAGGCAGTTCCACATAAAACACGGGTATTGAACCGCATGCGCTTAGACTAGAAGCCGATCCCAGGCTAGTTAAAAAAAGGCTAGAGAGATGATGTTGCCGCTAACTAGGAATTACTCCTGCACCCCTAGCCAAATTGATAATCTGCAATCGTTAACGCTAGTCGATAACTAATCAAATGTATAGAAATGACATCATCTCAACGTTAAGTCACGTAGTCCGAACAAACGAATAGAAAATTCGTAGCCAAGTTCACATCGTTCAAAATGATAGAATGAATTGTTATCGTTTCTACAATGTTCAACGCTACATCCTTTGTTATTGTAAAACGACATTGTAGAACGAGCGGCCGACTCAGGCGCGTCAACATGGCTACAAACTTATCGTTTTCTACAATTGCTGACACCAAGGTGTTACCGATTGGAGAACGGAAATCGACAAGAAACGGTTGTAACTTGGCTAGGGTGGCTGTTTCGTGAGTGCGTTCACAAATATGTAAGTTTACGTATAGAAGACACTCAACAACTACCCGGAACAACTATTTGTAGACCACACAGTGCAGGAATCGAACCTGTGACAAGCAGATCAGCAGCCAATCACTCAACCAATACCCGAACCGTGCCATCAGCAATTTAACAAGCATCTATCAATTAAAGGTTACCAGGTTATTGTCAAAATTGGCGAACTTCGAAAAAGCTGTTTTTGTATTAATTGTAAAAACTTAGAACTTAGTTGTTTTATGAGGAGTATCTTTTGAGAGTTGCCATCTTTTTTTTTTAATTGATATAAACTAGTGCTTGACTGCAATCGCACCTGATGGTAAGCAGTGATGCAATCGTTGATGGTGAAGCGCACTAGTTTATTAAGAGCCTATTCGCTCTAGCCTTGAAGACACCTAAATTATAATCGGTCGGGAAGACCGCAGCAGACAAATTGTTCTAGTCCTTCGATGTACGCGGTATAAACGACGAGGCGAAATGCTGCCAAGTTGCTTTTTCTTCAGTCATAATACGAAGAACAAGTGTAAGGTATAAAAGTGACCTTTCTGCTACCGGCCACAATGATGTTTTCGACGTTATTGGTTACATTATATATTAAAAAAAGCTTATCATAGGGACAATGGCGTTAGCGTGGTACCTCTAAATACGCTTCTTAATAATACCTTATATTTTTGTCTAAATCTACAAAATATTTGCACGCTCTACGTAGTAGAATGTGATAATACTATTGATTAATTGAAGACCATATAATGTACCATATTCAGGAAATTAAGAGATTTTTAATTTGTCCTTAGTGCCTTTGTTTGATAATTAAAATTTTGTGATAGATATACTAGCTTCTGCCAGCGGCTTCACCCGTACGAAAGTAGGTTTACTCATAGAAACTTTGGTCCCCCATTTCATGCCGCCAGGGGTGAATTTTGGAAAATCCTCTCTTAGTGCTCGCCTACGTCATAAAAGGAAACCTTGTGCAAAGAAAAGAAAAAATTGTGCAAAATTTCACGATCCTAATCCCAGTAGGTAATTTCTGCGGTCGGTTGATATGTTATGTCAGTCAGTCAGTTTCTCCTTTTATTAGAGATTTGTAGCTTTTATGACAAACAGAACAATCACAAATTTATATCTAAATCAGATTTATATCTGACATTATTAGAACGAGACTTTTAACTTTATTATCGAGTTCACAGGTCATACACCTGAACAATGCCTGGAAAAAACTCTCAAACCACCAATGCATAAGCATTTTTCTAAACAAAACTGCAAAAGACAATCTAATTCTTAAACGAAGCAGAAATAATTCACAAACGCCGTCTCGTTTACGTTTAAGCGTATAAAATTGTCATGATTCGATACTGAACGCGATAAGATGAAGAAATTCCGACAATACTCGGCTAATTTCGACAATAGTCGACTAATTCCGACAATAGTCACCTAAATGCCGTTAGTGGACCACAATGGGCTCACTGAGTGGAAATAATCGCAATCTGTATGCGGTCGATGCGGAAAAAATTTTAGATATTCATATCCTTTCGTATCATCTTGGTTTAACTAGAATCTTTCTGCAGTTTATGTTACTTCTCATAATATCTTTCCATAGTGTCTCAAGACGTAAGTCTATGAGCAGTGCGTGTTACCGGTGATGATATATGGCTCCGAAACGTGGTCGCTTACAATGGACCTCATCAGAAGGCTTAAAGTCACTCAAAGGGCAATGGAAAGGGCTATGCTTGGAGTTTCCTTGCGTGATCGCGTTAGAAATGAAGATATCCGCAGGAGAACCAAGGTTACAGACATAGCCCGAAGAATCGCCAAACTTAAGTGGCAGTGGACAGGGCACATTGCTCGCAGAACTAATGGTCGATGGGGACTAAAGGTTTTGGAATGGCGACCACGTACCGGAAGACGCAGCGTTGAAAGGCCTCCTACAAGGTGGACCGATGACCTGGTGAGGGTCGCGGGAATCCGATGGATGCGAGACGTACAGGACCGGTAATTATGGCGATATTTGGAGGAAGCCTATATCCAACAGTGGACGTCTTTCGGCTGAAATGATGATAAATATCTTTCTGTCTTATATTCAAATTCGACACTTTGGTGGTGTCAAAATTTACAAAAGACAGTCCCCTAACACTCCCGCCGATCACCACTTGCAAGCTTTATAACCGGACAGAAGTGGCGTAATAGAACCATTCGTTTTAGACACTACGGCTTTAATGCTGTACGCACAAAACGTTTTGGGAACACATTCATTGACCGTACAGCTAAGGAGTGGAATTCCTTGCCGGAATCTGTGCTTCCTGATGGCTACAACCCGGGAATCTTTAAGTCAAGAGTGAATAGGTTGCTTGTAGGTAAGCGCGCTCCATCGTCGACCGCATCGTCGCTTTCCATCAGGTGAGATAGCGGTCAAGCGCGAAGCTATCAAGAATTAAAAAAAAAAATTAATGAATAACTGAAAGAAACAATTACAGCGTACAATACATATATAGTATACATTGAATAACAATAATTGTGGGAGAGGTAAGAAGACCAACCAGGCAAGAAAATATATAATTAAAAGATAAATTGTGTTTGGACGAAAAAACAGTGTTAGCCAGGACAAGTTTTGACAGTAATTTATAAAAATATTTTAAAATAATATAACTTACAAAAGGCCTGTAATTTGATTAGTACCTACTTCTAAAGAGGCTTTAACAATATTGTGCTATATAATAATAATAATAATAATAATGTGCTATATAGATGTGATTATATAAAACAAGATAGATGTTCTACCCAACCACACGCCATAATAACCAATAGGAAATATTTCTCCATCGACGTCTTCATGTCTTTTAACGTCAATATAACTTTTTCTTAATTGTATCTTATTCTAATTTTAGGACAAGAGGTAAAGTATAGACTTTGGTCCAGTCTATAGAATGACCATAAACAAAATTATACAACTGTTAATCAATTTCACGCCACCAAGCCATCTATGTCAGCCATATTAGGTGTTGACCATAAAGGAAGCATAGACACTCCAGTATTTTTTTGTTGTTTGTTGCTGGCCTGCGGCAAACAACACAAAACATATTATAACCGTACTCTGATGCACTTGCCGCTGATAACACGACACGTGCTGGCACGCCCGACCTTAGCACGTGTCGGAAGGTACTTAATAACATATAAATGTAAGGTATTCAATAACATATAAATGTAGCTGGATATAGGAAAGTAACAAAAAGGAACTAACTTTATTACCGTATTACTTTTAGTACTTTATTTAGTATATATGTTGAGGCCAGATCTAAGAATTGATCACTTCATGATATGGCCAACTAAGACTGGCCAGATCGTTTTTATAAACGTTAACATTTGATGTTTGGCCATATTATTGATGTAGGATTTCGATGATAATAAAAGGTCTTAACAAAGTAGGCCACACGAAGATTGAAATATCATCAAACATCTTAACTAATAAATATTATAGCTTAATAAGTATATATACAAACTGAAAATAATAACGTTTATATGGTTTCAAAAGAAATCTTAAGGCATCAAACAATGCATCCATATCGATGTCAATATGTCAATGGGAAAAGTGCCCAGAACACTGGCAGCATTGCGACGTTAGATAGTAACGTTAATTCGTTGACCGAACAAAAAAATATATGATTTATATGCATTTCAAAAAAAAGAACGAACAAAAATGTATACGCAAATAAAAATTTTTTTTTTTTTAATTCAATACTTTATTTCTAAATAGATACCATACAAACTTCTTATCATTTCCCAGAGTCTCAAACGTTAATTACACTGATTGGAGAAACCATCGGGCACTAGGTCAAAACAGAATTGAAAAAAAATATGGTTTAATTTTTAATGAAACCATTTACTAACAATTGTACACTTTTTATGGGTCAAAACTTCATCCACGCACGGATGATTTGATTGTTCATTCATTCAGATGAAGCCTAGCCAAAGAAGACCTATCATAACATTCATATTACCCATCCAAATTTATTTTCATAACCCAACCACGATATTCAACAATCTATGTCAAATACACACTTGAATCAACAAAGCATATAGGAATCAAAAGTCAAAAGCTAACTGACCAAGTCAGAGGTGACACAAGTAGGTCAAAGAGTAAAAAGGTCCAAGTTCATAGGCTAGATAGAGTATTAGCAAATTGAACATTATGGGCTCTTAGAGCTTCCAATTATGATTTACAAGCCTTTATAGACAATAAGTGACGTTCTAATAGGTACTGGCAACTTAATGCGCTACTAACTTCTGCAAGCGGTTCGTGTGAAAGTTAGGCATTATCCCGAAGTACATACGTACGAACATATAAGAGCAGCTGTGGTGGCCGAGTGGCAACGGCCCCGACTTACGAGGTCGTGGGTTCAAACCCAGCCAGGCACATTACTTTATGTAATTTATTTCATCACCACTGCTTTCAAAACGGTGAAGGAAAACATTGTGAAGAAACCGGCATGTCCTAGAACCAAAAATTCGAAGACATGTGACATCCACCAACTCGCACTGGGCCTGCGTGGTGGATTACGGCCTATTCCCCTCCTACAGAGGAGGTCTGAGTCCCAGCAGTAGGAACATTATAAGGCCGACTATACCTATGCTAAATACGTACGAATACTCCTTACTTACCATGACTGTTTTTAAAAATAACTAGTGTTTGACTGCGATCCCGCCTGATGGTAAGCAGTGATGATATCATTGATGGTAAGGCGCACTAGTTTATTAAGTGCCTATTCACTTTAGCCTTGAAGATTCCTAAATTATAATTGGATATGTTAAAATATCAGTCGTGCGAGAGAAAAAGGGGGATGGAGCTATACACCCTATAAATATAAAAAAAAAGTTCAGTTTAAGTCGTAAAATATGGATCGCGTTGAGAACTCGTAGTAGCACTGCTGGGCTGCGGGTTTGTAGAAAGAATCACCTTGGGCCTGGAAAGGTAAAAGGCAACTGAAGGAACACAGGGGGGTTGGTCAGTAAAATTCTGATACTACGTCTCGCTCCACCAAGGGCGGGACGAGTTTTGCGAGTGTACTTTAAGATTCTTCTTCAAGATTCAATCTATCTCTACAGGGTTTGACGGTTTAGGCGTGAAAACTCAACAAAGAATCAGACAGAGTGCGAACCATGTAAAAAGTACAAAATTGTCTGTAAAAAATCGCTTTTAGCGATAAGTTCATATTGTTATTTTGTTATTGTTGTACAATAAAGAATATATCTATCTATCTATCAGACTTACTTTCGCAATTAGTAAATTGGTAGACAGATGAATCTATTTGTTTAATCATTAACATTATAATTAGTTGTTAGGCGAAATATATGGCTGGAATTCGTGGGTGAAATTATGGCACTTCAGGAGTGTTTTAAGTTCTTCAAGACTTAATTATATTTTGGCTTAAATTAAAATTAGTCTCACGCTTATATGCCCTGAAATGAATTGCTTTACAAAATTTACTAGTGCCTCAGTTATAGAGGCGGAGTCGGTAATAAGACTAATAAGGCATTCCAATTGGCGACCGGCATTCAGTAATATGTCTACATTCATTAATATTTTATGTATTTTCCTTCAATATCATTAGCTTCCAAATCAAACATTTTATTTCAATCAAGCACTTTCTACGTCGAAGTGATAGGTATATATTTCATAGTGTGTGTGAAATTATATAATTAAAATTTACTCACACACCCACTTAAATCGAAATATCAATATTAGTATAGGACTTAACGGGATAAAAAATATCATCGAGGTACCTACATACAATAATTCAAACGTAAAAAAATTGCAAATTTAAAAAAAAAACAAACTGCTTTCACGACCTTTGAAAAGACTAGGTACACACGGTGACTTTAATAGCGTAGCAGGGCACACTAACATGATAAATGTGTGCGTAAACGCTAGCGCGTGAAACACAACAGGTATTATCGTTGTGTGATACAAAGTAACTCGTTTCTACACTCACACTCTTGAAAAGTTCCGCCGAAGCCGTCTAAGTTACACGACTATGAAAATACAGCAGAAAAATTGGCTTCTGTTATTAATGGCGCTGTGGCGCAATGCGTATGATACTTAACTGACGAGTAAGAGGTCCCAAGTTCGATTCCAATTATCTGTTATTTTCTTTTTGTTTTACTCATGTTTTTTTTGAATAGTAATGTTATGGTTATTCTCGTAATAATTAAAATATTCGAAATATATTTTTGTAATTTTATACATATAAACTATGTATATTTACGAAATTAATTAACGAAATTTTTGTATATAACTTGTAATATAAATAATTTTATAATATATATATCATTTACGTAATATAACAATACGTTATTATTAATAGTTGACAATCCTTTCATTGTCAACTTTTTTTTTTTATTTTCGCAAACATTCACTTATGAAATTATTATAGTTATTTAAATTAGCATCAAACACTTACACTTAATCTTTGGAAAGTAATTTTGATGATATGGGTAGGTAATCAGCAATAATGTTCACAATAATCAAGTAGCTGTGGGTATCAATACAAACCGAGCGTGCCATCCCAAAATAATTCACCTATTCAAATAATATGTCTCCAGCTCAACTCGCAAACAAAATAAAACTCGTTTACTACTCGATATACACACACACACATATTTGTATATGTGTTTGCTACGAATTAGATAAAAAAATTCGCTTCGTTCATTAGATGGAAAATTAGCACTGATTATCAAGTGCTTGCTTGCCGTTAAAGGTGTATCGAGTTCGATCCTAGCCATTGACAAAACATTATTTTCTATTTTATTGTAGTATAATGATAACGAAGTTTATTAAAGCTAAAACTTAGAATATTTGCTTTAAAAACTAAGTGTATGAATATTATCATCTACCCACTTTATTAGTTATTTACTAGGAAATGAGTCGGATAATAAGTTAACCTGGCATAACGCTTTTGCCTATCACGATCGTGTGTTCTACAACTTACTCCGAGACAAAAAATAATTAATCGTTGTGGAAAGTGATACTTTTTACAAGTAATAATTAACATGTCTCATTTGTCTACACTTTTGAGGGCTGAGATAGTAGTATTATATAAACAAAATGTATCCATAAGTGAAATTTCGAGGAGACTAATGCTACCGGTAAGTAACAAATCCAAACTTAACATAATGCGAAATAATTTAACATTGTTGATATTTGTTAGGTTTTAACGTAATTTTGTGATTGTTTACAGAGGAAAACTGTGCAGTTTTGGGTGCATAGATATACAGCTGAAGGGACAATCGATGCCAAACGTCCGGGTCCAAAAGCAATTGCATATACGGATGCCAACCCACTGCATCGAAATATTGTTGCTACGTATAGCGCTGACGGCTTTGCTACAACAAGAAACACTGCGATTATGCACGACGTGTCTATGACAATTGTTCGACGCCACTTACGAGCAGCAAAAATTAAATGTCGCAAGCCTGCGAAAAAAATTTTACTGACGGCGTTGCATAAGGAAGAAAGGATGCGGTTTGCAAGAAAATTTATAGATTTTGATTGGTGCAATAACATAGTTATATTTAGTGATGAAAAGTGTTTTAAGTCAGATAAGGATGGGCGTAAAATATTATGGAGAAAAGATGGAGAACGTTACCATCAGAAAAATATTCTCCCATGCAGGTCTAGTGGTCGCATTACGTTAGGTTATTGGGGCTGGATGTCATCGATGGGTCCCGGTGAGTTAGTGGAGGTAGGGGGTCGCAATACCAGTCAAGGTTACTTGGACATCTTGCAAAATGTTATGTTGCCTACCGTGCGCGTGGCATACCCGGACGAGCATATTTACTTCGTGCACGATAACTGCTCGGTGCACCGCGCACGAATGGTGCAAGACTGGTTAAGTGTCCAAGAAAACTTGACTGTTATTGAATGGCCCTCTAAAAGTCCCGATTTGAACCCCATAGAAAATCTATGGGGTCACATGGTGCTCAACTGGGATTCATCTGATGTGAGATCTAAACGTAATTTAGATAATTTAGTGTCATCCATGTGGGAATCGTTTCGCGGCACTGACCTGTGTGAAAATTTGGTGGCTAGCATGAGATGACTAGTGACTAGTGGCTAGCATGGCTAGCACGAGGTTACAAGAAGTAATCGACAATGAAGGTGCACCAATTAGATATTAATTTTGATTTAAATTGAATCCAATTATAAATATTTTTAAAAAGCTGTATTACTGTATGCTGTTTTTGTTGTTGTTGTTTTTATCATGTTATTGTTATTGAAATCAAGAGTTACGATACCTATCATAGTTCATTTTTTAAAACATGTTGATTGATATGTTATAAGTAAAAAAAAAAGACTAAGAAGTAAGCTGTAGGTAATTATACTGTTGTTGTTATTATGTGACATGATGTTATTGTTATTGAGATCAAGAGTTGCGATATCTATCATAATTCATTCTTGATAACATGTTGATTTATGTCACTAATAAAAAACTTAAAAAAGTGACGTCCATCCTTGTCTGACTTAGAATATTTTCACTTTATATATTGTATTAAAGATAATCATGAACAGATTCGTTAATTGTGACCATTCCGTTTAATGTATGTAATTAATAAGTTGTAATAAACATAGTTGGATCGTTATCGCAGTTTTCTTTGTCACAATATTTTCAAAATATTTTAATTATTATGAGAGTAACTATAACATTACTATTAAAAAAAAAACAGGGGTAAATCAAAAAGAAAATAAAAACAAGCAAACTTTTTGTTACATCAGACGATTGGAATCGAACTTGGGACCTCTTACTCGTCAGTTAAGTATCATACGCATTGCGCCACAGCGCCATCGTCAACTATTAATAATAACGTATTGTTATATTACGTAAATGATATATATATATATTATAAAATTATTTATATTACAAGTTATATACAAAAATTTCGTTAATTAATTTCGTAAATATACATAGTTTATATGTATAAAATTACAAAAATATATTTCGAATATTTTAATTATTACGAGAATAACCATAACATTACTATTCAAAAAAAACATGAGTAAAACAAAAAGAAAATAACAGATAATTGGAATCGAACTTGGGACCTCTTACTCGTCAGTTAAGTATCATACGCATTGCGCTACAGCGCCATTAATAACAGAAGCCAATTTTTCTGCTGTATTTTCATAGTCGTGTAACTTAGACGGCTTCGGCGGAACTTTTCAAGAGTGTGAGTGTAGAAACGAGTTACTTTGTATCACACAACGATAATACCTGTTGTGTTTCACGCGCTAGCGTTTACGCACACATTTATCATGTTAGTGTGCCCTGCTACGCTATTAAAGTCACCGTGTGTACTAAGCCTACCGTCCAATCAGAAGTAATCATTTAAATTAGTTGCAAAATCGGGATATTGCAACTAATTTAAATATTTAAAAAAACCCCTTTCTGATATCTATTTTCCCAAACATCTCCCTAGCCTTTTCCCAAATAGCTTGGGGTCGGCTTCTAGTCTTACCGGATGCGGCTAAATACCCGTCTTTTACACTACGACTATCAGATCTCCATAAACCAGTTATTGAGCAACATGATACTCCTTGGATAGACTGATAGTCAGACTTTCTGGCGTCTGACTAACTGTAACGACTGTCAAAGATCTACGAATGACAACTGGGACTAACGGCTTTACATGTTTTGCATGGCACGGGGTATCAGTAATGTCCTAGGTAAACTTCGAAAAGGACATATGAATTGAAAAATTCACATTGGTACTTAGGGCATACTGAAAGTTTCTGGATTCTGATAATTATTTATCAGAATCCAGAAACTTTCAGTATGCCCTTACGATACATTTATTGTTTTTCAAAGTTTAATCCCTCGCAATTAATGCATTTTTGCCGTCCAAACCACTGTATAAAGCAATTGGACCAGTCTTCTTTAGGGACCTCTTCAATAGCTTTATTGAACGCATTCACCGCCGATTCAAGGTTCGTAAAACGTGTGCCTCTAAGTTTGTCTTTAATTTTTGGAAACAAATAGAAATCGTAGTTTGCAAGGTCTAGGCTGAAAGGCGGATGCGTCACCAGTTCCACATCTAAAGCCTTCAAATAGGCTTCTGATACTTTAGCGGAATGTGAGGATGCGTTATCGTGGTGGAAGAGTACATTGCTTCGAGGATGCTTTTCGCGAACTTTTTCTAAGACTCTGGCTAAGCAAGTGTTGACGTGTACCAATCTGCAGTCACTGTCCTTTGATCTTCAATCGATACTTTGGTGTAATATCCTTATTTTCCGAGAAAAGAAGCAACAATTTTTTACCAACAATTCGACTTTTAATAAATTTCGTCGGCAAATCTTCAAAAGGTAAGACCCACTCTGCCGACTAGCTTTTTCTTTCGGATTCAAAGCAGATCACCCAGGTTTCGTCACCTGTCACGATATTATAGACAGCCAATGACTGTCCTCCATTAAACTTTTTTTTCATTTTAAAGCACCACTAGACACGCAGTCATTTCTGGTCCTCCGTTAAGTCATATGGTATCCGTGCAAAGCTTCCGAACCTTCAGATGCACATGTAAAATGTTTTGCCCTTGGCTCTTTCAAATGCAACAAAGCACGAATTTGCTGGCAAGTAATTTTTTGTCAGTTTCAATAAGTTGTCGTGCGGTGTACAGACTCAATTTTTGAGCCTGTAACCGCAGTTACCGGCCGACCTTCACGTACCTCGTCATAGAGATGATGACGACAAATTCTCCAAACCACGAATACACAGAGCTACGACATCATGCTTCATCACCAAATGCCAATTAAAGTCTCTGGCAACTCTCTTATTGACTTAAGCCACAACAAAAATCATAAAAAATCATTGAACGAAAATGTTCAAAAGTTAAATTCATTTTGATAGGGACACACAATGTTCGAAAGGACGCTACTATGAAAAAACAAATGACAGTTTGGCAAATTAAAAAGTAACCTAATTCTCGCAAAGAGTTCTAATTCTATAATTGTTTTTTTTTTTTTATTTTATTGTACATGGCTAGATCCATAAACTTTCAGTATGCCCCACGTACTTACCCGAACCCGCAACCTCTTGCGTGAGAGGCGGATGCCTTAACCACTGGGCCATCACGATTGCCCAATGAGAGTACACAATACAAATACATACGTAATATGTTCTGTGTCAAAACTTGTTATGCCAATGACCTTTTTTATAGTAACGATAATTGTAATATCCAATTTTATTAGAAAATAGATTAATACAAGTTAAATTTCCTAAAGCTTACCGGTTAGGATCTACTCGTGTAGTCAAACAAACATACAGATTTTCACATTAATAATATTAGAAGTATATAACATACAGTTGTACAAAGTACAAAAACCAAGTTTCTATGTTTTCACAAAACTGCAGCGTCCTCTCCCTCTTCTCTACTAAATATTCAAATACATACATGCGACCAAAGGCAGTTCTGCAACACCAAATGTCAATGCTGTAATTTACAAAGAACACAGTCTATAAAATATCTTGGAGTAATTATTGACGAAAAACTCACATACAAGGAGCATGTCATTGCACTCTCAGCCAAGACCAGAAAGTTAATCTACGTCATTAGGGAACTTAGAGATGTTGCTTGCATGAAACTTCTTAAAGCTATTTATATCTCCTTGTGCCAATCTATCTTATCATACTGTATAAGCGTATGGGGTGGGACATCGACATCACACCTCATGCTGTTGGAAAGAGCGCAGAGATCAGTTCTCAAAGTAATGTTAAAAAAGCCTATTAGATTTCCAACAAAAGATCTTTATAAAGAGGCTGATCTACTTAGCGTGCGAGGGCTCTATGCAATGCATGCAATTATCTCCACTCATAAGCTAGTTATAAATTCTCCAAGTTACAATGACATGCTGAAGCTTAGGGTCTTTAAAATCACAAGTACTAAATGTAAAACTTCATTTGCTAGAAGATCACAGAAGTTTATGTTTCCATACCTGTACAATAAAATTGCAAATAAATATCAGCTCCAGCATAATACGACTCGTGAAGCCAAAGTTAAAGTTAGGAAATTAATCACCGGCATGAACTACTATGAGATGGAACAATTGCTACGCACAGTTGTCTAAAGACTAAACTAAACACTCTCATTAAATTCTATCACACACGACACACAATACACATAATACTCCCTCAAACACTTATTTACACTTTTTCACTCATATACATACAACACACTTGCACTTTAACTTCATGAGAATGATATGCAGATTTAACTTATTTTACTAATATTGGAGTAATCGTTTTGTTTGATAGCCACGATTCAGGCCCTGCCTAGTGTGGTTTCACCGTTATTTTTGTAAATTGTAATTTGAGTTGCTAATAAAGTTATTATTATTATTATTATTATTATTAGTTTATACTCCACTCCGCCTTACCTAGCTACATAACCAAAAGCCTCTCAACGCAATAAAAATTTAACAGTATCTCCATACTTATCGCTAACCAAATTCAAACATTCAAAATTAGCACCTCCACCACTATCTCCAACTTAATCAGTCGCAAAAGTGCGAACTATAGCACCTTTATATGCTAGTACATTAAAACCCCATCCATTTCGACCACGCGTCTCATTTGATACATTGTTTATAGTAGCTTTCCGAGTTCTTTAACCTGTAGCACACGTAAATGTGTCAGGTTGGCCGGTTGACGGAGACTTTTTTGCTTTAAGAAACCAGAATACAATGAGCCATGTTTTCAAGTGCCCGCGATTGATATGTCGATGGAATCGTTGAAATACTGTAGCGTTTTATGGTGTTGTTGGTAGATTTTGGCAAGTGGGATTTAAATTTGGACGGTGTTGGTCTTTTAAAGTAGAATATACGAAGATAGCAAGTCTTCGCTTCTTCAATGTTACTTTGTCACTATTGTCATCGGCTTTACCAGTTTATGTGCTTAAATTATTCATAATATCCACCTTGATAAGTTTTATACTTTCCTTAAACTATTTCTGTATCTATTACTCTTCTGTTGATGTCTTTGTTCAATTTGTTTTAACTCTTCTGATCTGAATTATTTCTCTGTTGCTATGATTGTCTACCAATTTAGTCTCTTGTGGCTTTCAATATAGCTTTGGATAGCTGACAGTTGATCAATAATTAAACATTTTCGAACTTTTGAATTGTTAAGGCCGATCAATAAAAAAAACCGTTTACATGTTCCAAAGCGTAGATCTCTATGGAGAATAACGTAGAGGGAACTCCTCGGACACTCTTTTAAATCAATAAATAGTTACTAAGATATAGTTACATTACATCGTTAATAATGAAATACATCAGTGTAGTCAGACTAATATTATAAATTCGAAAGTATGTGTTCTGCTTGTTACTCCTTCACGCCCAAGTGACTGAACGGATTTGAAAGAAATTTAGCATTCGGTTAGACCATGTACTGGAATAGCATATAGGATACTTTTATTATATATTATCTTATCCGTCTCTGTGTTCCGTGAGTGTGTCCGTGGCATCACCAGACCCTATCAGAATACCAGCGCTGCGTTATTTTACTTTTTGTTAAATATCGCAGCACATGCTGAGATAGGAGTCTTTTTGGCCTCGCACAGGTGTTTTATTTTTTCCTTTAATATTGTTTTCTTTTAGTTATTTTTTTATTTTAAGTTAAGTATTTATAGATAAAGTAGTTATTTTTTATTTTATTGTTGTTTGTCCTGTGCGAGTCTCAAATAAATGTTTTCTTTCTTTTTTTCTTTTATCCCGGGAGTATGTTCCCTTGGGATAATTTTCTACTTCCACACAGGTGAAGCCATTGGCAGTAGCTAGTCAAAGATAAATATCCTGTCTGTTAACAGCCAGTTCTTTAAACATGATTCGTCCACTCAATACTTAAGTCATTACTCCAATACCACCAACAATTAACTCTATATCTCTATTCCTAACAGACTTATTACTTCCATGCCGGCTGGTAACAAAAACAGATAGACCGTATTATAATTAATTCATATCAGATCCATCTGTGAAGATAATGACATCATTACGGTCTAGACTTCATGATAGACTGTGCGTCTGCTTCTAGGTTTTTTTTATTGAATCTAGTTGGATTAACAATGACATGTTTTCCTTTTTTTACGTCTGCCTTAATACTGGAACATAGAGGTTGTGTGACTATGGATTTAGTATGTGGGTGTATGTTTGGGTGCGATCATTGCCACACCGAAGTTAGAATGATGACTGTTGACTAGCGGGAAATGGTACATAAATGATATATTTATTTTGCAAATAGGTTTAAAAAATGACACTTTTACACATCATTTTTTGGTTAGTTTAAACTAGATTTAACTGGCCTGTTGGTCTAGTGGTTAGTGGCCCTGACTGCTATGCCGGAGGTCGTGGGTTCGATTCCCACCCAGGACAAATGTTTTTGTGATGAGCACGATTATTTTGTTCTGTGTCTGGGTGTAATTTATCTATAATATGTATGTATTTAGAAATATATAAGTATGTTTATCAGTTGTTTAGTACTCATAACACAACCGGGGAGGCCTTTGTCCAACAGTGGCCGTCTTTCGGCTGAAAAGATAATGATGATGATTAACCCGTTGGAAGCCGGGGTAAGTCGCTAGATTATCTACACTAATATTATAAAGTAAAGTTTGTTTTTATGTTTGTAGGAGGTAATCTCTGACAGTAGTGGTCCGATTGCTAAAATTTTTTGACCAATAGAAAGCTTTTTTATTCCTGAATGAACTTAGGCTATATTTTATGTACATAAAATACGCAGGTGTAGCCGCAGGCAAAAGCTAGTTTACAGCTACAAATGAACTAGCTGGTACCCGCGATTTCGTCCGCGTCAGACTTAGTTATTTAGTAAGTAAGTTAATCCTTGTAACATTAGCTGTCAACCAGTGAAAGTCCCGTCAAAACCGGTCCAGCCTTTTGGAGATTAGCCAGAACAAAGACAATATATTTTTTGTTAAAGATATCGAATATACTTTCAGCGTTTAATCAAAAAAGTTTATTTATATTATAATAATAATAATATAATATTCACACAACGGCGCAGTCTAATCCCATGCTAAGCAGAGCTTGTGTTATGAGTACTAGAAAACTGATAAACATACTTAAATATTTCTAAATACATACATATTACTTAGAGATAAATTACACCCAGACACAGAACAAATGATTGTGCTCATCACAAAAACATTTGTCCTGGGTGGGAATCGAACCCACGACCTCCGGCATAGCAGTCAGGGCCACTAACCACTAGACCAACAGGCCAGTCAAACTGATTGAAATTAAATTACCACTACATTGATATATATGTAGAACTGAGTCACAAAATAGAAATACAGATTCAGTTTAACGCATCAGCGTCTACAGTCGAGATATTAATTAATCAGTTGTCACTTTAGCGTAGAAACCTACAGAGGAAGATATTGATATTGCATTACTTATTTAGGAATAGAGAAGAGACAAGAGCCCATTTTCAGCCATTACAAATGAAGCCACGTTTCATATTTCATTTATTTGCATACCATAATGTGATTAAGGATGTTACAATTATAGGCTTAGAGCTAAGGTACATTTCTGGACCCTGTAAGGGCACAGCAAAATTGGTAAAAAATAAATAATGAAATCAAATCGAACATTAGAATCAAATTAAAATAATCAAAATCAGTTTAAAATAATCAAAATCAATTTAAAATAATCAAAATCAAACATTAAAATCAGATTAAAAAAATCAAAAAATCGTTGACACAACAATGTTGCCAACATTACAATCGGAATGTTTTAGCACATACCTAGCGAGGTTGGTCGTAGTCGTGAGTAGTATCACTTGTATGACGCCCACGCCCGCACCTCGGGCTTAGTACCTAAGTGGTTTCACAACAGGTACACTTCTACTGGTTAAGTCAGTATATTTTATGACTATCGAATTTTATGATCTCCTAGTAGTTGACAATTACTATTTTTTAGGGTTCCATAACTCAAAAGAAAAAACGGAGCCCTTATAGGATCGCTTTGTTGTCCGTCTGTCTGTCTGACTGTCTGTCAAGATCTAAGAACGCGTGGAGGTATCGAGTTAAAATTAAAACCATATAATCAGTCTGCGGTCCCTTGAAGCTGTGAAAAAATCAAACTACTAAGTTTTCGAAAAAAAAAGGTACGGTTTTGTATGTCGCAAGAAACGTATATTTCGACACTCAAAGAAATCAAAATTCATAGGGTACTTCCCGTTGATCTAAAATCCTGAAATTTGGCATAAAGCAAGGTCTTGTAGCACAGTTATAGGAATAAATCACAATTTCCCGCTAGTCAACAGTAAATATAAAAAAATATTGCTATAGGAAAAATCTTAGAGGTTCCATTCAGGAATTGAACTACCATAGTTAAATTGGTACGGAACCATCAGTGCATGAGTCCGACTCGCGCTTGCCCAGTTTTTTTTTTTGCATTACTTACGTAGTCTTACTACTGCGTATTCCAAAGTACTCTTTTATTTAGATAAATAACTTAAATTAAATAATTAATTTTAGCTTTATTTACATTTAAAAATACTGACTATAATTACAATAAAATAAAATAAATAATAATAAAAATAATTAATTTAATCTTAAATTTTGAGACCAGTGATAAAATAAGTTACACAAAGTAATGCTCCTGACTAAGTTTGAACCGTAACCACTCGGCCACCAATACTCTTAACATATTATTGGCAACACGTATTTCAGTAATTACGATGATTAGGCAATACAGTCTTCCTAGAAACAGATAGATAAGTACTTAGTTCTTCTTGAAAGTTCAATTAGACCCGGCCAGTAATGTTCGGTGTTGCCAAAAAAGAAAAAGAGAGAAAAAACCGCAAATCTTGTTTATGCGATTTAAATTATGTTTACTGTAAACTTAATTGGGCAGTTGAGGTTTTTGTGACTTAACATTACACCTTTTATTTCTATAATGTAAGATGAAAATAAGGCTAATTGGAGATAGGATTCGTCGCAAGAAATGGATAGGATATGACTTGGCAGGTTTTGTGACTTACTCGCAAGTATTGCCAGAATTTAGGAGTACCGTTAATTTCAAAAAGTTCAGTATCTTTTTTAAATACTAGAAATAAAGAAAGAAAACTAGACACCTAAAGTAACAAACTGAAAGCTTGAGACTAATTATTTACTTAATAACAACTTAGCATTTTCCGGTGACCTGGGACCTTACCATAACGTGCTATCGAGCTCGCGGACGGCGAGCAATGGAAAGCTCGCCGTCCGACCGTCCGGTAACCGCCCGGACTCCACTAGCGTGTGCACTAGCTTCTGACGTTTTATAAGTGCCCATGTAGGCCTATGTGAAATAAAAACTTTTGAATTTGACCGTGCCCAAGTCGTCGACGGCGCGTAGTGTTAGGTTTTGCTGACATCTCGTCTAGGCGCGCGTGGAACACTACGCGCCATCGACGACTCGGTTCACCGTAATGTTGAAATCATCATGAATGTTTTTTGTGCCATGGCGAACCCATGGCCCCCCATGGGTTCGCTTCTGAAAGGAAAACCCGAGGCTCTGTAACACAAGGCCAAGAAGGAGTGAGTTTTAGGCGTTTTATTATATTTTGACTTACCACTTTTGCGCTTGATTATATCCATCAGTAGCTTTAAACAATGGATATTTTTTTTAAATTTGTATGTGGGTCCATTTGACCAATGATAATAAAAAAAATAAATTGTGTGGTCATGTGGACCCACGACACCAAAATCGAGCGGGTCCAATCGACCACAGACTCTCCTAATTATGTTAGGGTTGGTTCTCATCAACCACATGGTACCTAAACCAGTAATAAATGTCTAAACTACACAAAGAATATCGATTACATTCTGCACAATGACAAAACTTTAATGAAAACATCAGAACATATCAAAAAAATCACAAACGTCATCATTCTTAACTTCGGACAGTGAACCCTATATTTCCCACAGACCACGGAACAACGCCCCGGCATCAACTAGAGATGTTATTGCTGAAGTCTTTTTCACATAGCATGGACAGGATGACAGCAGGACGAAAATATGCATATTTAAGATGAGAGAAAAGGATAGGTAGCTAGTTATCCTTTTCTACAACTGACAACTGTCAGATTCATAAATTTCATACAATATGAATCCGAGAGTTGCCACCAGCACCATCACGTATTATTTCTTTTGTCACGTAAATAAAAAATGGTGCATCAAAAATTCTCGTGACGTAAGGCCTGTGGTGTAAGTGTACTACTCTTTACCTACAAGTGACGTCACAAACAAGCCCTTAGCGCTATAGGGCCACTCTTCCAAACTTTCTAGCAGCCCAAACAGTTACCATGACACTCACTGATACGCGTGGTCTATAAATATGTTTTTTTTTACTATTATTATATTTTCTTTTCTATTGTTTCTTTTTTTTTGACAATAGCATCTCAAGTAGCCACTGCCGAGTCTATCTGCTCTGTGGTTTCCTAAGCTAGTGAATAATGAGTTACTTAGAGGTTGGTAGTAGTTACCACATACCGTCCGAGCGGTCAACAATAACATACCTTTGGAACACACCCATTGTGTTTTTATACCGGCTTGATAGATGTGAAGTGAACAGATAAGTTGCAGAAGTATTGATGAAGATAATATTCACCAATCGTTAGCGGTACACGATAGAGCAGTATCTTTTTTTTAGGTGGGAAATCATCCAATGACTTCTCCCGTTCTTGGGCGGAGCGGGAGTCAGACTTTTACTGACTAAAACCCACTCCTATGTTCCTTCTTTGCTTTGCGTTCCAGAGCCCCATGTTTTCCTTTCAGAAGCGAACCCATGCCACACTACGCGCTGTCGACGACTCGGTCTTGGTCCAGACGGTACGCGATAGAGCTATTGGTATAGAAAATCGGAGAATATGCTTGTATGAGAAAACAGTATCTAAATATCTGTCTATGCGTAACGTATTTCATTTTAAAACAACAAGGCTGAGCAAAGAAAAAAAAAAAAAAAACATGTTCCGAACAGATTCTTAAAAGAAACATTTCTTCGTTTGATTTTTTCTTGTCTGCTAAAAATGGTTTGATCGACATCAGGCTTATCAAAGCTACAAGGCCTGTAAAACCCAGTAGGTAGGTACCTAATCTTTTGTACCAACTTCGAAAATCGAACTACAAATTAAGTTTTCCAAAGTAGCGCTAAACCAAAAAGGCTAAATGCAAAGTCTGCTACTACTAAATAGAATGACAGCTGTCAGTCAAACGTCATTCTGTCAAACGATTGGGATCTTCGCGCGCCATCGTTAGCAACGGCTGCGTTCTTATTTATTGTTTTTAGATAAATAGGTGATAACTGATAACAAATACATTAGGCTATTAGAACCTATTTGGAAGCTGTAATGTGCTTTTTTGTATGTAGAATGGCAGGTGAGATGTGTCGGAAAAAGGTGGTCAAACTTACTTTTGAAATTTAAATGAAAAAATATTACAATGGTCAATAAACTTTAACTAGGTACATACATACATTCATCTTACTACAAGCTTTTTAAGAAATGATCGAATACCGACTTTCGTCCTGATAATTGATTTCCCTCAATTTTTTGTTATTATTATTTTTGATAGGCTTGACCACTATCTCACCTGACGGTAAGTGATGATGTGGTCGACGGTAGATCATGCTAGTGTAGAAGTAACCTATTCGCTCTTGACTTATACACCCCTAGGATGCAGCTATTAGGAAACACAGATTCCGGCTGGGAATTCCACGCCTTAGCTGTACTGAACTTTCTACAGCAAGAAAAAATCTATAAGCATAATCAGCCTTTTAATTTTCCCACTGCTAGGACTCAGGCCTCCTCTCTCTAGGAGAGGGAAACATACAGTGCCGCAATTCCCTGAAAAAAGTTATCACAATATCGCATCTCCCCTTTTTTCAAAAGCCTCTAAACAAATCTACACTTATATTATAAAGAGAAAGTTTTTTTATTTGTTTGTAGGAGGTAATCTTTGAAAGTAGTGGTCCGATTTGTTTTTTTCACCTATAGGAAGCTGCTTTAGTCCTGAGTGATATAGGCTATATTTTATGTACGCGGGAGAAGCCGCGGGCAAAACCTAGTAACTTATACAGACCTAGCCTACTATTTAAACCCCATACATTGTCCAACACTACTTGATACTTTTCCAAGACAAGTCTTTATCAAACAGTATATTTCTACATAGATACTTGACATTCTAAAGTAAGAAGCAACAAGCGGTTGCTGTGCGACTGTCGCACAACTGTTGCACAACTAATATAATTTACTAGTTTTTACCCGTTACTTCTTTACTGTTTTGGATTGGAAATCACCAAATAACTTCTCCCCCTCTGGGTGGAGCGGACTTTTACTGACAAAAATCCACCCGTGTTCATTTTTTTTTTACAGCTTTCACATATCACCATTTAGTCTCAAACTAAGTAGAGCTTGTGGTATGAGTACTAGACAACTGATAAACATACTTTACATTTCTAAATACATATTATAGATACATGAGATCTAGACACAGAACAAATTATCATGTTCATCACACAAACATTTGTCCTGGGTGGAAATCGAACCCACGACTTCCGGTATAGCAGTAAGAACCACTAACCACTAGACCAACAACTGGCCTGTCAAAAAAATTCTCCTTGTAAAGACCTCAGTTCCTTCTTCCAGAAACTCCCTTTCACAATCATAAAAAAACAAACAAATCTCTTTATAATATTACTTTACATAATCGCCATTCTTTGTTTGGGCGAGCATCGCTCAACTGTTTCCCGACACATATCATAATTTATGACCCACCCACGCGATGTCTACAATGCAATAGGTTTATTTCATTATGAACGCGATATTTTGACATATCGATTTATCAAATCGATTCGAAAAAAAAATCGCATGTAGTATTTAATGCAATTGTTTGAACTAATGACCCAAGGATCATTTGGTCTCATCTGCATTCAGTATGTAAGCTATTCAGTACGTAATAAGTATTTGTTTGTTAAAAGAAAGGCTGATTCGAGAATCACGCTTTTGCTTGCACAATATTACTTATCAGAGTATTGTAAGCTCATAAATTATTATAAGGATTACATAGGTTTTTAAAAAACCTGCTCCGCAATAAGACGCGTTGGTACATGGTTTTCATCACAAGATTCGATGCTAACAAGTTTCAAAAATCGAACGCATATTTTTTAAACGCTACTTAATGTGTAAAAAGCGTGAAAGAACCATTCATAAACACCGCACAATATCTTCCTATTGCACTTATAAAAAAAACGAAATTTACAATTTGTGGGAAACTAACAAGTCTTTTAAATGTATGTAATATCCATTGAGATGAAAAAAAAATATACATAAACTAGCTTATACTTGCGGCTTCGCCCTCGTACAACACAGGTTTCTCCACACAAACTTTGGACCCCTGTTTCATCCCTTTATGGGGTAAATTTTGAAAAATCCTCTCTTAGTAGGTACACGCCTACGTCATAAAAAGAAACTGCAAATGTTTCAGCTGTGCGTTGATATGTCAGTCAGTCAGTTTCTCCTTTTATATTATATAGATTACATCAACAAAAATCTAGTCCTAACAATTTTGTTACACCATTTTGCGACATACATTTAATTTGGTGAGAAACAGTCTAATTGCCGAAAATAGCTAATTAATTCATTCGAAGTAAATAACTGTCGATCAAAACTGTCTCAAGTAAACGATTTCACAACTAGAAACTAGATGACCGTGTTTGTCAATTTTCTAAAAAGATCAATAATTTAATTATAATTACTCACTAATGTTTCCTGTTTGCCAAAGCCGGCCGATTGCAGAATTTTTGGCAAGGTAGATAAATTGGGCTTGGCTGATCTGTGAAAAGATACTGTTATTTCGTAATTCTGTCGCTTTATGTTTATTAGGTATTTAAACTTTAATTTTAGATTCTAATTAAATCTGGGTTATTAGATTTTATAGTACAAAACGTAAATGTCATAACTTCTGCTAGCGGCTTCGTCCGCGTTCGTACGTCACTGCGAGGTATCAGCTGAAAACCAGCGCTGGGTGTCTCATCATCATCATCATCATTTCAGCCGATAGACGTCCACTGCTGGACATAGGCCTCCCCAAATGTCGCCACAATGAACGGTCCTGTGCGTCTCGCATCCATCGGATTCCCGCAACTTTCACGAGGTCATCGATCCACCTTGTAGGGGGGCAGGGGAGGGGTTTGCTGGGTGTCTGAAGCCCAGCAATAGCTGAGATGGTAACCCTTTCGGTTTCGGCACGTGCAGCGCAACTGTAATCGTATCTACTTTGCTTCTTTTTATTTCGTACTGTTGCCATAGTGTTATCTGTACCGAATAAAGTATTATTGTATTCTATTCTTTTTTTACAAGCTGAACCTTCTAGTCAATTAGAGAAAAAAAAATCTGAGAGATCAAGTTTTGTAGCACATACTAAAACCTTATGTAACAATTAGTCACTAAGGAAAAAGTCTCAGATAACCTTTAAACGCTTTCTACGTCCGCCATAAACATGGCGACAGGTGTACTGTGACTCACAGCTAAATACTGACAAATATTTTACAGTTAATACCAATAAACTTTATTACGAAACATAGAACAAGCTTTGTGAGATTGTTCGAAAGAGTAAAGCTAGAACTACATTAGACCGACGCACACGTGGGCCACGCCTGATGTGTACGTAGAGTCGCGTCGCGTGGCGTGGATCTAATGTAGCTCTACAAGTCTAGTTTCCGTATAAAATGTATAGAGACCGACGCGCCCAGATCGGCAACCGTGGCACACGTGTGCGCAGTGTAGTTCTACCTTAAAGCGAGAACTACATTAGACCGACGCACACGTAGGCCGCGCCTGATATGTACGTAGAGTCGCGTGGCTTGGATCTAATGTAGCTCTACAAGTCTAATTGCCATATAAAATGTATGGAGACCGATGCGTCTAGATCGGCGTCCGTGGCACACGTGTGCGCAGTGTAGTTCTACCTTAAAGCGAGAACTACATTAGACCGACGCACACGTGGGCCGCGCCTGATATGTACGTAGAGTCGCGTGGCTTGGATCTAAAGTAGCTCTACAAGTCTAATTGCCATATAAAATGTATGGAGACCGATGCGTCTAGATCGGCGTCCGTGGCACACGTGTGCGCAGTGTAGTTCTACCTTATAAACTTTACGACGAAACATCTATGAACGTTGAACAAGTTAGGCTCCTTAAACTTTGCGGGTTTGTTCGAAAGAGTTAAAGCGGCCCTGAAACGCAAAGGGTAACTGAAGGAACACAAGGGTCAGTAAACGACACTTCCTCCACTTAGAGTGGGGTCATTTGATGATTGCCCACCAAAACAAAAGGGTTCTTAAGCTTTGAATGATTTTTGTACACTGACAGCCACAAACCTACCTAACTCTTTTTTTTTCAGTTCATGCAAAGGTTGTCTGTAATAGATTGCCCTGTGCGATAGACCATTCATCTTTTTTTTATTCCACAACTAGTCCCAAATTAAGTTATTTCCTTTGAATAAAATTCTAAGTTGAGATTAAAGAGAATTTAAACCGGAAGAGTTTCGCTTAACACCAATAAATGTTTACGGCCTCTAATTTGGACCCCTGTACAGAAGCAATCGATCAACGTAGGGTATTTACAACGCCATCATCACTACATCTGAATGTACATCTGGTTGCTCCAGTTCACATATAGGACTCATTTCTTCATTTTTTTTTTTTGTTATTTAGTTAGGCTCGCGTTTGACCGCTATCTTACCTGATGGTTAAGCAATTTGTTCATCTATGTTTTCGTCAATGAACCTAGCATCCATCTCAGCTATTCCATAAACATCTTAGATTCACAATGAAATGTCAATATTGGAAGTATCGAGCGTAAGGAATTTGGATATTTTTTTTTTAATTTACGAAAAGTTTTTTTTAGCTCATAGTATTAACATACTGATTTGTTATATTTGCACATTATCGTGACATTTCGAAGACAGTTACATCCACTAAACCGCACTGAACCCGCGTGGTGGATAACAATCAATTCCCCCCTCCCCCCCTTGGAAAAGTCATTCGATGATTTGCCAACGGAAAAAAAGGACAGTAAGACTACTACTACTACTATGAGCAGTGGTGGCCGAGTGGTAACGACCCCGACTTACGAGTGGTAAGTCGCAGGTTCAAAACCAGCCACCGCTGCTCTCAAAACAGTGAAGGAAAACATCGTGAGGAAACTGGCATGTCCTAGAACCAAAAATTCGAAGACATGTGACATCCACAGGGAGGCTTGAGTCCCAACAGTGGGAACATTATAAGGCCGACTATACTATACTACATTACTACTAGGCTACGAATTCAGCTTCCTCTTGGTAGTCCTATTGAATTACTCACAGGTCCGTTTATTTCAAGAAAAACAGTTATAAAACTACATACCTATGTATCTTCTTCTCCCACAGCCACAGCTGGTTACTTATATAACTCCCAATTTTATCGACTCGCATACATATATAAATCAAGAGCCGTAAATCTAATCACAGCATTGTTTGTCGGTTAGTTTGTCACACCAGTTTTATCATTTAATTGGCACCAGCCATGCCATGGCGTAATTGCTACAACTATTTACGAACACTTTGGACTTGAGAACTTAATATAATCGCATAGTACTATGCGATTCAATAGGTTAAGAATTGAATCGATTTAGCGCCATGTTGTGACGTCATAGCTGTCAAATCGAATCAGTTTGGATGAGCTAAACAAGTTTTTTTTTTAATTACCTAATTTAATTTACGAATCATGAACGAAAAATTTTAATCAGAATCGATTTCTTCAATTCCGCTCATTTCTGCATCACTGTGTGAAGTGTCCGAGTAGTGGCATAATTACTTATTCCGTGGTAGTGGCGAATAGAATAAGAAGGCGAATTGTTACCAACAATGACAATAAGAAAGAAAACAGTGTTATTAACTAAGACTCGGTTAAACAAAGTAAAAAAAAACGGTTATTGATACTCAAATAAATTTTCTTTGCAAACAAAAGTGCAAACCGTACTTTTCAAGAAACATTTGACAGATAGAGGTAATTGACGTTCCTATTCTTATTTGAATTGCATCGTAAAAGATGATTCTAAGAAAAGTTCTTGGATTAAATCAACCACAGGATAAGAAAATATGGTGTGGGAATATTCATGAAGAAAAAGTTAGCCCGGAAAAGGTACACTTACTAATCAGACTTTTTTTTAGGTGGGAAAATCATCTAATCTCTCTCATTCTAATGACAAATCCCGTTCTTGGGCGGAGCGAGAGATAGTATCAGACTTTTACTGACTAAAAACCCACTCCTGTTTCTTCTTTGCCTTCATACCGGGGCCCAGGGCTTCGCTTTCACACTACCCGTGGAATCAGACTTTAGGATATATTTGTATTTGAAAAAAAAAGTTCAAGCTCAGTAATATCCTAAGTCTCAACTCTTAGTGGTGGCTCGGTGGCAGCTCATACAAATTTCGACAGTCGTTACGTATTCCTCATACACATACACATACATACTTACAAACCATACTTGTTTATACTTATAGAAAGTTGCTCCCAAATCAGCCTGCTTGTCAACATTACTCAATACCCAAACCGAGATAGATTACTATCAGGAAACTGGATGTCACATGCAATTTCATCTTTATTACCATTGACGTAAAGGTCATAAGAGATTTTATCGTACGTAGAATTAGTTGGTCATATAAACCTTTGATTGGGTCACTCGCAGTTTTTTAGGATTTGATTTGAATATAATATAGTGCACAATAAGATCAAACGCGATGATTACATTTTTGATTTTATAATTTTTTTACTTATTTTTTTTTTTTGTCAACGTTTATTAGTACCATTAGGAAAAGGCTAGGCACATAATGATGGTGATTCATTTATAACTGGCTGTGGGCGTGGGCAGATCTTATAGGTTTAACCTATTGAGTAGCGTAATTATAGACACAATAGTAAGACAATGACCGAACGAACGCCGGCGTTCGCTCGGGGTATAATGAATATCGTGTGTTTAAAAAACATGTCAAGGTCAAGAATTTTCACCACGATAGGTATTGTTAGTATCCCGGAACGTCCGCCAAGTTTATCAACAAAACAAAAGAAAACTACGGTAGATGTGTCAATAGACTTCCCAAGATAAAATCAATAGGAGGCTCAAGGCACAATTAGTAGAGAGTATTTCTAAATTTTTACAAAACATTAAAGTTGTTTTTTTATCGTTTTGGAGGTAGGCGGAACAGAGAGTAAAGTCGCATACCTCCGTTGAAAAGGGAGGAACCTTCGACCAGACGGGTGTTATGTCTGGTGGGCAACTTCCCGATAGTTGATTTCGGGCTGTTCTCATATATGTTCCAATCGCGCGGAGAACTTTAATTGCCCGATGCAGGATTAGTTCTTATGTGACGCCATATATGTCGCTACATCGTTGTCCCACACTAGGAATTACTCCTGTTTCGTGGCTGTGTTCACAATCATACACAACAAGACACCCAGACCCAAAATACTTATCTGTAGGCCATACAATTATTTGTTCCTAGCGGGAATCGAACCCGCGACACGTAACGTAGCAGTCAATCGCCAACAACTGCGCACACTAACTTTTCTGAGCTGAAAATTTATTACTTTTCCTGTTATTTACATTAAGAGATCAAGTTAAAAACTTGCCAAACTACAATTTAGCATGAAAATCTATCAAAATTTGGCATAAATGTACCTACAGCTTAACTCGATTTCAAACCTCAAATTCAAAATTCTGAAATCCAGCCAGTCTAGTTCAAACATTTTTGACACATACCTAAAGCCAGCTGGAATACTGTAACAAATTCATTCGGGAAGTCATCATGCATGAATGTATGTCACACGCCCAAAGATGTTTCTATCGTCTATCTCCATGAAAGTGTTAATTCAACACTATTCCTAATACCTGAGCCACATTCCTCAGTGCAGGCTTGCCTACGCAGCCAGGGCCATCAGAATCAGCTGACCACAATGGGCGGGCCAGTAGAATCAATCACGCATTTCCAAGAACATAACGGTTGACTCGCCTGCCAGTGCTCGCCGCGCCATTTTGTTTTTACTTTCTTTATTGCGTTCCTTTTTCGAAATTTCGTAATTAAGACCTTTTTTGTGAACCGAAAAATATTTTGTTAAGAACGCGCTTTATTTCCTTGCCGATTGATTTATTGTGATATTTTGATGCCCTTTTGCTGTATGGCTATTTTAATTACATTATTTAAGAAATGATTTGCGTTTTCGGGTTACTTATATTCTATTTTGGGTTAATCTTTGGTGCTTATGAAGAAATTATAATTTAGGAATCTGTGACCTTGTATTGGAGTTTCAAAACTAGGTAATCTTCAACGTTGTAGATTTTATCATTGCACGAGATATCGATAGATAGATAGAGATCCTTCCCGATCCCGGGTAGTTTAAATCAGTAAGTTACAAGCATTTTCCTGTAACTTTGTAGTTCCAGATAACGCTTAGTCACACATAAATCAGGTACCTACCGAGCTTTTTACTCTTAAAGCTATCAAGACTACAAAGGCTGAAATTTCGTACATTATTCATAGTGATTCTCTGAATCAACGAAAAAATCTCAGCGACACACAAAAAATGCAATTAACAAAACGAAAGTTACTTCATTACTTTTGTCATTACAATTTATTTTTACAACGCTCATTATTATTTTTTTTCACTTGCAACCTTTTGACACGCTTTATTCGAAAATCGAAAGAACAAATTCGAATTAGGAAGGTCATTAGACAAACAGAATCTATATTTCCGGGCGAGAGGCTGGCAACACTCGGCCCCCCGCCATCTTGCCTGAGGCGATATAGCCAATCGGCGTGCGTTCTTTATTCAAAAACGACTTTTAGCATAATGCACTTTTATTATTTTTCTATTCGTTCGAAATTTTCATTGTGTTTTGAAGTAATTGGGTGTTCGTACTCGAAAATGAGTAGGTACATAAGTTGTTCGCATTTTATTTAATAAAATTACTTTTATTAAGCATCTATTTAAAAAAAAAAACTGAGCAAGTGCGAGTCGGACTCGCGCACTGAAGGTTCTGTACAAACCACAATTCCTGAAACAGTCTCGAAGATTTTTTCGAATTGCAAAAAACTATTTTTTTTTTCATGACGTAGGTAACAACAAATTTACAGTTTTCAGATTTTTTTCTATACTTGTGCTATGAGACCTTGCTTCATGCCAAATTTCAGGATTCTAGGTCAACGTACTTCCCTCCTGTCTATAATTTGATTTCCTTGAGAGTGTCGAAATACACGTTTATTGCGACATAAACGGCCGTTTCTTTTTTTTTCAGTTAATTCGGTAGTTTGATTTTTTCACAGCTTCAAGGGACCGTAAACTTGAGTATATGGTTTTAATTTCAACTCTCGAGATCTTGAAGAAGAAGATCTTCAAGAAGGGTCTTGACAGACAGACAGACTGACGGACTGACAACAAAGTGATGCAATAAGGGTTCCGTATTTTCCGTTTGAGGTACGGAACCCTAAAAATTGAGGACTATTAAGGATAGAACACTATTTTATTAACATGTCCTCGGTCCATTACACCAACCAAGCTTCTTGGTATGCAAGAGAATAAATACATGTCTATATGATGCACAAGACAACTTGAATAGAGTGGGTCCTAATTATCTTCCTTCCCTTATTCCATCTTACTTGCAGTCAGCGCATTACGTGTTTTTCTTCCACTGTGACTTGTCAATCATCACGCTACTACTAACTCCCTTTATTCATATATCTTGGTCTCTCTCTCCCTCTCCATCCATTGAAACACTCCTGATTTATTAAAATACCTAATATTTAACTATTTGAAAGAGACACCCCGGCCCTGGAACGCTAAAGGTAACTGAAGAAACACTGTGGATTTTAGTCAGCAATTGTCTTACAGTGTAAAGTCTCGTAAACCTCCATTGAAAAGTGCGGATCATCCGACCAGACGGGTGTTGTGTCTGGTCTAAACTGTCTAATAGTTGATTTTGGACTGTTGTGTGTTTAAGTCGCGTTGAGAACTCTGATATCGCTCCCTCTCCTTCCACCCAGAACGGGAGAATTTATTTGATTTTCCTTTCATTCGTCTGCACACAAATATGTAAAACTAGTTGTCCCTCGAAGATTCACCCATGACTTTGGTTGCCGCTAGCTCCGTTCCCATGTATCGCTGCTAGGCGTGGGCAAAGTGTTGACACACTTTGCAATCTTTGCAATTGGAACATTTGCATCTGAATCACTGAAATGTTCCGAAACAGTGATATGTATCATTCGGAACATTTGGAACATCGGCTCAAAAGATACAAACACAGACAGACTGTTATGAATCGTAATCTGTTACATTGCGCCATATATATATACCTACACCAACAGTTTTATTAATTGAATTTTGATTTGAAAATAATTTAAAGCAGATGTTTTCAGTTCAGTTCATTAAAATTTACACTATTTACGTTTTAATTTGAATTTTAAAAAGACTACAGGTCACTTAAAGTAAAGAGTGTTTCAGTGTTCCGATTGTTCCAAATGATGTATTTAAAACATTACTGCTGTTCCAATCTTTCGGAACACTAAAATGTTTCGGAACAGTGAGTCGGTTCAGTAAAGAGTTCCACACGCCTAGTCGCCGCGTAATTTTATATACCCTTAGTTTTCCTCGATAAATGGGCAATCTGTCACTTAAATAAATTTTTTTGAGTAAAACTACCGTATTTGCTGAGATAAGCGCGTTCAGACAAACAAACCAAATCTTCAGCTTGATAATATTAATATCTAGATATCCTCAGCTCAACTAAAACTATCTAAACTTAGCTCTCAATCTATACCAGAAGTAAAAACACCGCTATTTAACTTACGCATGTAGTTATAGTAAATAGCCCGCGGGCATGAGGAGACAGGGCGGTGCTGGGCGGATATTAACGAAAGTGACTTCGGTTCCGCTGCGCAGGGGATATATCGCCGAGGTGTTGCCAATTGAAAAATGTAAAAATGATTCAGTTTTGAAATGGGTGAATTGGTGATTAATATTTTTGTGCAAATAGTATTATGGGTGTACCGGTGTGCACTTCTCCTCTCTACACTAGCTTCTGACGTTTCATAAATGCCCATGTAGGCGAGTATCCACCCTTACTTTGTTGAAACCTCTCCGGACTAAGCGTTTCGCCTTACTTTTGTTGTCGTTTATATCGCGCACATCGAAGGACTGGAACAATTTGCCTGCTGCGGTCTTCCAATCCGATTGTAATTTAGGTGTCTTCAAGGCTCAAGGTGGATCGCAGTCAAGCACTAGTTTATATCAAATAAAAAAAAAACTGTAGGTTTAACTACACTTCTACACTAATATTATAAAGAGATAAAGTTTTTTTTTTGTTTGTAGGAGGTAATCTCTGAAAGTACTGGTGGATGTGCGAAATTTTTTTCACTGATAGAAAGCTGTTTTATTCCTGAGAGACATAGGCTATATTTTATGTAGGCGGGCGAAGCCGCGGACAAAAGCTAGTGTGAAATAAAATTTGAATTTTAGTAACATTAGTTTTTTTTTAAGTAACATTGTCGCACAATAGAAACTTACTCCTGTATTGTGGGTGCGTGTATATACCTATATGTAAACTCACATACATAAGACACCCAGACCCAGAACAACCATCTTTAGGCCAAACAAAATATTTGCCATGCGGAAATCGAACCTGCGACACGTAAATCAACAGCCAATCGCCAACCACTGCGCTAACCGTGCCGCAACTCTACTATGTATAATATACATGTTATATACACCTAAACCTTCCTCCTAAACATCTTTGTCTACGGTAAACCCGCATTGAAATCCGTTCAGTAGTTTTTGAGTTTAACGCGAACAGACAGACAGACAGACAGACAGAAACGGTGAAGGACTCTGTCTGTCTATTACGCTTTTATGGATAAACTGCTGAACCGATTGTGATAACATTTGGTATGGAGTAAGCTTGAACCCCAAGGAAGAACATAGGCTACTTAATATCTGGCATCGACTTCAGCTTTGATAGCTTAGATGATGAAAATCTTCAAATATTTATTGATTTTTATAATAGTCCTCGAAATACATAATTACTTAACAAAATTCGAGCTTAAAACAATTTTTCTCCCTCCTCTAACTCATACAGCTCATGCTCGAACAAATCCAACATTAGCATTAATAAATCCATTATAAAGAGTTAAGTAACACAAGTACATAAGTAAGGCTCGCTGCACACTCCAGTGATCACCAATCGCGCGCCCGCGTTTCTACAACAGCGCCTACTAATTAGCGACCTCTGGTGGGGCGATGAGGTACTATCGGTTTTTGCACAGTGCCAGTTTGCGTGAGATGAGTTCGAGTTTTTCTGAAGAAAACTGTAAAAAGTGTTAAAAATTTCGAGGTTAGGAAGGATTTTAAAAAAAAATGTAATTTTTTTGTGGTAACGTTTGTTATTCAACTAATTGAACTAAAAAATTAGACAGAAGAACTTTCAGTTTTTATTTATTTAGTTATACTGTCAAATAAAATTTATAAATTTAAAAATTGATAAAATCACTTGCTTCTTCACATTTGTATATAAGACACAGTATTTAAACAAAAAAGCCTATTTTTTCAATGTTGAAAATTTTTCCATTACGTCGAAAAATTTAAGATATGGAGTGAGAATTTCTCATTCAAAACTCACCACAACATCAATAGTACAAGTAGTAACCGTAACACATTAAAAAGGGTCACATAAATCGAATATCAATCGTAAAGCCGAGAGCACATGGTTACCCCGAGGGCGGAACGTCCGCCCTCCGGCAGTCTGTGCCGAGCACGCAACGCGCGCGAGCGTAAACTCAGCTTTACGATCAAACCAATAATACATCGATAAATAAATCCGATACCAATCGATTTTTGTGATATAAACTTTTAATACAATCAAAGTCGGAATCAAATCATATTGTTATTATTTTATTTCTCATTACATACATCAGTTTGTTAATTAAAAAATCGTAACAAAAATAATCGTAATTTCGGTTTTTAACTAACTTCCCGTTAAACAGTAAAAATGTTCATCAACTACTAGTTTCTCTATTTAACAATAATTGTTTTATACAGCGTGCTGAATTGGTCTAATCGATTTTATTTGCAAAACATATTAAAGTTTAGTGATGGGCACGAGCGCGTATCGACGTAATTAGTCGATAAACTTAATTGACTGAAATTAATTACTTGGATTAAAAGAAAAAAAATATTGCTCGTTATTAAATATTTCATTAATAGTGCGTCGATTGAATAGATTAACAGAAATAACTTTTGATCGCTTAGCAATAGTTGCTGTATAGGCGCGCCGCATTGTTTATCTTCTGTTTTTACTTTCGCAATCGTCGGCCAACCGATTGATTAATATGTTTCATTAAAATATCATTAGTCACACTTTTTATCTAGATACAATTTAATGATACTGACTTTTGTATCACTAATACCGCCAGGTGTTCAAATAAATTTTACAGCGCGGGCCTAGATTTTTTACCGGTGCACCGTATTATTAGATAGTTCTAAAAGTATTTGTTCCCGCCCCATCTATGTATGTTCCTAACAAAATAGATTGCAGCTTTAAAGCAGCTATCAAATCATTGTCCATACTTCTCAATCTCTCATAGACCGCTGACGTCAGTCTCTGTACTATTGAGCGGAGATTGCATCTCGTTTTCATGTTAATAGGCTAGCACGTGATTCAAAAAACTATCGACATAAATCCGCCACTCGGTAATAAATAAAAAATACCATCCAGTAGTCGGCATTCGGTCATCGAGCCGGTGCGCAAGGCAGCAATTTAAAAAGCAATCACTAACCGAATGTAGCTTGAATCGCCCGCCTTTTAAGGGACCGGTAATTATCGATACTCGAACATTTACATATCGGTTTTTTGACATTTGCTTTCACCTCACTATTATGGCAATAAATCGATTTTAGCTGTGTATCAACTAATTCGTTATTATCGTGATAATCCGACGCTAATCTACGTTTTTAAACAAGTTGATGAATGATTTAGATTAATTTATTATTAATTTTCTTAATTGCAATCCTGTTTTGCATGCACTAATTAATAATAAAAGTATAAATCATTCGCGGTCTGTTCTTCTTGCATAATCAACTAAATCAACACACTATAATATCTCAAATATACATAATAAATTATTGCACAATCCACTGTATGTATACTAGAAAATGCTGTTGAACACATAGACAAATTAATTTTTATTTCACGCACAGATTATCCAAAGATATTTCCAAAAACCAAACTAATCAAATGCTTTCATAAATACCTCTATGTACCAAAAGAGAGACGATCATGAAGAAATTAATGTGAGCAGAAAAGTTGTAGTGCTCAAAACTTCGATTCGTAAAGAATCGGTTTTTTTTGTGAAGTGTGTAAAAAGCTTTGGCGCTGGCGTACGTGGATTTGTCCAGTGTGATCGAGGTGCAGGTAATGAAAAACCTTTAAAATAAGTTTTAGTTAGCTTAGTATGTCCCACTGCTGGGCGAAGGCCTCCCTCTCTATTTTCCACATAGGTACCTAAGCTTGACCTCGTCCATTGCATTAAAATAAATATAAGAAAAAACTTAAAAATAACGAAATTTTATCGAACTGATAATAATATCGTCATCATACTAAACACCAATCAATTCAATCTATTTCGTCTACATATTACATTTTAAAAAGAGAAAAGATTTGTATTTTTATTTATTTATTTTATTTATTTATTCAAAAACTATAGAAGTGGTATAATTATGTCACTGAGTGACATAATTATATCACTTAGTGACAAAGTTTAAAAGTTTTCTAAATTAATTATAAATATTTTCTACTGACACGCGGGCGAAGCCACTGGCAGGAGTACGTATTCGTACGTAGCTGGTCAATACGTATCTAATGAGCTCAAACATTATGGTACTTTATCTTTGTTTGGTTGAGGAGCTTCGGTAACCACCCTTTTGGCTGCATCGTCATAGTAGTGCTTGAAAAGAATTTCAACAATTTCTTACATAATTATTACAGACATGCTAAATAAATTATAAACACAAAATTATCTAGTAAAAAAAAAATATTTTAAAATACAAAAAGTTTCTCTCCGGCGGGGAATCGAACCCCGGTCTCCCGCGTGACAGGCGGGGATACTTACCACTATACTACCGAAGACTTGGAAATCACTGCGAAATAGCTGTACCAATACTGCGGTGTATAATCATAAGTATGTTGGTTTTATTTTTTTTTATCAAATTATTTTTATCAGACCCAATAAAAACGTTATTTTCACTATTCTTATTGAAAATCATTGTTAATATTTATTTTGTATCTACTTTACAACTGAGTTCCTAGTAGATATGCCTAATTATGGACGGATTTCATAATAGAGTATTTTGTATTTAGAACGCCTCAAACCGTTCCTTGATGCCAAATGACGGATTTTTAAGCTAAAGCAGAGTTTGAGAAATACTCTTGTTCTTCCTGCCCTTATCCCATATTACTTGGGGTCTGCGCAACACATCTTTTTTTATATTTATACTTCATATTTATACTATACTAGCGGTCCCGGCAGACGTTGTTCTGCCCAAAAGCGGGATTTAGTAAAAAAAAAAAATTACCCTACTCTACCCTACTCTACCCTAAAAAAAAAAAAAAAGTAAAAAAAAAAAAGTACCCAATGTCCGTCTCCTGGTTCTAAGCTACCTCCCCACCAACTTTCAGCCAAATCGGTTCAGCCGTTCTTGAGTTATAAGTGGTGTAACTAACACGACTTTCTTTTATATATATAGATTACATAATTATTATATTTATAAGTACTAGTAGTACTACAAACTTCAAATGCTTAAATCAGAAATCGGGTGTAAGTATAAATAAATTATGTAGACAGTTAACGGTAACTTAAAAATTACTTTTGAAATGAACAGTAAACTTATTCATTTTACATTCATTGATCAAGTAACCTGTCATCATTAAATAAAGATATTTTGGATGTTTTTTTTTGTAATTTATTAGTACCTAACTAGCTTCTGATAGCGGCTTTGCCCGCGTGATTGAAAAAATTTGGGAAGGTCATCCAATGACATCCCTCGCTCTTGGGCGGGGCGTGAGATAATGTCAGACTTTTACTGACTAAAAACCCACTCTTGTTCCTTCGTTGCCTTTCATACCAGGGTCGAGTCTTCCTTTCAGAAGCAGATCCTTAGCCCTAGGAGGTTTTGACCCTGCTGGGCCTCTACGGTTTGCTGACATCTCCTACTCTATAACACATACTCCCGGGATAAAAAGTACTATGTGCTATTCCAGGATATGGTCTACCCGTGTGCAAAATTTCATCGAAATCCGTTCAGCCCTTCGAACGTAAAGAAGTAACAGACATACACACATTCTTACAAACTTTTGCATATAAAATATTAGTGTGACTACACTACAATTACTATAGGAAGGTGCGGGTGACAGCTGTCAGATTCATACAATGTCCTTTCTCTCATCTTAAAGATACATATTTTCGTCCTGCTGTCATCCTGCCCATGCTACGTGAAAAAGACCATAGGTACTGCTTTTTCTTACTATTTTGGTGTACAAGAAAGTTTATTCTATTCTACTTTGGTTCAATTATTGGGATGAAAATCTATACTTCTTACTAACGCTAATTGTCCCACGCGGTTTGACTCGCGTTAATGGTTACTGCTACACTCCCATGCATCATAGCGTGTTGTTGAGTGATCCGATTGACTGTTGATAGTCACAATAGTTAGTTAACACGTGTTGGTACACAATTACTACATTTTTTTTTAGGATTCCGTACCCAAAGGTGATTAACGGGACCCTATTGCTAAGACTACCTGTCTGTCAGTCACCAGACTGTATCTCATGAACTGTGATAGCAAGACAGTTATTCACAGAAGATGTATTTCTGTGGACGCCATGACGTGTTAAAATGTCAGTCGTGAGAGCGAGAAAGAGGGATAGAGCTAAACCCCCTATAGCTCCATCCCTTAAACATTTCAGTTTAGTTCATCAACTGGATCGCGTTCATGCTAATAGTAGGAACTCTGGTCATCAAAAATTTCTTCTCTATTTTACCGAAACATCAATGCAAATATATTTAAACTTTCACCATATTGTTTCACGATAACGAGTCAATGATTAATAACAAAAGAACTCTAAAACAAGGCTGCCCAACCGATTTCGAAGATGGACTATTATTTTGAGTTAATAAGTACAAATCAAAAAAATATATAGTGTTGCATATTAAAAATAAATCAATGAGATCTTGAAGCTTATTCTTTATTCTTTATTGTACACATAAATATAAACAATAAAAATAAAAAAAAATGACAGTTGATGTACATTGGTGAAGCTTTTGTGTTTACTCATTAAATCAAATTAGATTTATATATGTATATAAGTATTTGCCAGAAATAAGATTTGCAGTAATTGAAATACGTACGGTATTTGTTTTTCCATCAAGCTGAGACTTTTTTTAAGGGGCAAATGTTCCTTTTTTACCTTGCTTTCTAGGACCCCAGGGTTCCTTTCAGACTACCCATGGATCAAGCTGGGACTTAAGAATACGTATATCACAGATATTTATACAGAACTGTGGCAGGCGCGAGATAAAGCCGCAAAGTAGATATAATGCTTATTACATTTATTGACAGACGTAATTTCAAAAATGGAAATAAAGATATAAAACTGTAGGTAGGTACTTAATCGAGATCTATCGTGATCCTTTACATTTTCTAGTAATTGTTCAGGTTCCTACGAAGAAATTTTAGAAAAAAGTGTGTACTTTATGGCAAATTTATCTGGCACCTGCCATTGACAAGAAATCAAAGATTTTATGTAACATCCACCAACCCGCACGAGTGTCCTCGAAGTGGTTAACGATGCTCTCACAGAGGTCTTTGTCCCAGCAGTAGGAACATCATACGCTGATTATGCTATGCTTATGCTATTTATGAATAGAAATACTTTTATTCGGGACAGACACAGCACAATGTTTACAAACACAAAGTAAAAAGAACAAAAGTACAGAATGCGCCGAGCGTGCCCGTACCGAAAGGGACAACCTCAGCATTTGCTGGGCGTGAGACACCCAACACTGGTTTTCAGTTGGCACCCCACATTGCATCCGACCCGCGGTCCTGAGGTTGAGCGGCCCTGTTCTAAACATTGTTTAGATGTAATTGCATGGGACGACTCGGTATGTTAATGAGACACACTTTGAATCGATTTATTATTGCATTCGAATAGAGACGTACATCTCATACACATTCCGCCATTGATTAATGGCCAGTATCCTATATGTAACCGTAAATCTATTCGATTAGATTGGGTATCGATTCGAATCGAGATTAGGTTGAATGGGAGGTTTCCTGTGCTTGTTTGTATGTTTAGCTCGTGCTATCGACGTTATTGTTTGGTAAAGAAATTAGCCACCTTAACTGTGTCGAATCTTTCTGTTCATTTTGTAAGGCAAAGCTTTTTACGAAGTAGGTGGGACGTTCTCATTTTATTAACAGGAGATTCTATGTTCGGCTGAATGTATTTTATAGTGCAAAATAACTTCAATTTTGGAAGTCGGTGTTAAATAACGAAGAGACAAAACTAATATAGAAACTTCCGAAATTAAAGTTATTTTGCACTTTTCAGTGTTTTTTTTTTACATCGAGGTCGGTTGTATTTTTTTTTTGTAAATAGTTTTTTATACTTAGGTAAAATCTTCTACTTGACCCCTCGAACAATAATGTAAATGTATTAACGTTTAAAATTAAGTTTATTGATAAAATAGGTACTTACGTATAAAGGTACTTTTTTCAATGGTTTTAAATTGGTTAATAATATTTCCCTGTTTTTTTTCATTTGCGTGACAAGCATACTTTTTGTACTGATCAATTGGCGGTAAAAAAAAACGTTTCGATGGTTGCAAAGTGAAAAAATAGCAACATAGCAAATCTTTTTTGGCGTGTTTAAAATGCAAAAAGATTTATTTTTTTAATTGCCTTGTTTTTAATAAACTACTGCAATCATCAAAGAATCGTAATATCGCAGATAAGTTTTTTACTTCGCATCCGACTGCTTTAGCTCGTTATACATATATAAGAGTCAAAGGTCATAGTTATTCCTTGGAGAGGGTTTAGAAATCTTTTTATTACTTACATAAAATTGATTCTTTTCCATGCTAATCTACCTTTTAAAGATTAGATTAGATAGATTTTTGCACAGGGTTTCCTTTTATGAGGTGAGCACTAAGAGGATTTTCCAAAATTCATCCCATATCAGGGAATGAAACTGGGGTCAGAATTTTAAACCTACGTTTAAGCGGGCGAAGCCACTGGCAGAAGCTGGTCTGTTTATACTTATAATATAAAAAACTTTTCCAAAAAAAATATAATTAAACGACTTCAAAGTAAAAAAAAAACACTGAAAAGTGCAAAATAACTTTAATTTCGGAAGTCGGTGTTTCTATAATAGTTTTGTCTCTTCGTTATTTAACACCGCCTTCCGTATCCATATCTTCGAAGTTCATGATCAGATCATAACAATATTTCTATGGGACCAACTCGGAAGCATAACAATATCAATCGAAAAATAAAATTTCAAAATTGGTCCACAATTTACCGAGAAATCGGTGAACATACATAAAAAAAAAATAAACAACATACATTCAACCTGACATATTATACTCCTCCTTTTTGAAGTCGGTTAAAAAGTCAAAGTCCTTTCACTCCCTGACTCATCAACACCCAGCCCCAACCCTAGAACGCTTAGATTTTGCACAGAGATTATTTTTATCATGAATACAAAGAATAAGAAAGGATTTTCCAAAATCAACCCCTTGGGGTTGGGATGCAACTCGACATTCATTTTCACTGTTTTTCATACAACCGCTCTTACACAATTATTACGTTATTACACATTTTTCATTAGATATTTTGGAAACACAGTATCTCGTGGATATTATCTAGGCTTCTATTAAAATCAATTTTTAAATCTAACTTACAAAATAAAAATAAAAGCCCTAAATTACTAAAAAAAAAAAAGCAATCTAAAGTACGGCGTCGAAAAACTCCTCCACATCGCTGTCGACTGGTAATGTACCCAAAAGACTGGCGGCATTGCCACGCTGAATGGCAATGCTTATCCTTTGTCCGAAGTAAAAGCCAGCCCTTGGGTCACCCGAAGTGTCAACAAGGCGTTTTGAAAGTTCTTTAAATAATTTGTGAGCACTCGGACCCCACGATCCGAGAGTTTCAACCCCAAACGGCTCGAAAATATAACTACCAAAAAGGTTATTATATTTCCGCCGCTTGAGGTTCTCTGCAGCCGCTGCGGCAGCACCAGCACAGAACGACGAGCTAGGAAGATGAGATGGCGCAAGAGTTTTAATTACGTTATTATTAGATTTAAATGTATATAATAAATTTATTTTTAAATTTGAAAAAGTTCTCTGAAGGTCTGCTATTTTGCATGAACTTTGACACTTCATAATTTACAAAAAAAAACTAAAAAGTCAAACAAGTGTAACAATAGAAGCCTTGAAAATTTAATCAAGATTCTAAATGACGGCAACTTTTTTCAAAAACTTTTAAGGGTTTAAAAAAAGCGCGTATTTCCTGGAACAAGTTTTGTAAAATATTCGAGAAAATCACGAAATTACCGAGTTTTCAGGCGTTATAGCTCTTTTTTCGCGTTGCCTTTTCGTCAAACATCGCGTTGGATTGCGTGAGTTGAAGTAACAAGCTTTTAAACCATGCTCGATGTTGACGATATCGATAGGCGAGTTTGTATGGAGAAATCTGCTTTACGGGCGAAGCTGCTGGCAAAAGTCATAAAACTCGTTGACTTTTTTAACCGATAATAACCAATGAAATGGCCTGACATAGAGAAAACGATAGTTAGGTTTAGTATATAAAATAAATTATAAAGCTATTTTTTAAAAAGCTATAAACATAATTCTTATTTAAAACTATCAAACAATAGAAGTTCAAACAACATCATTTCGCATATTTATCTCAAAATATTGCCAACATACATCATCAGACACTTCCTAATTTGACAGCTGAAAGTACAGTTAGCCGCGCGTATATCTGTCAATTTATCACGGCCTCCATTTTTATAGGCATGTCTATCATGGCTTCCTAAATAATGGGCAGTGTCTCCATCGGCGAGTCACCCAACACGCGCTGACCCCACGACCTGGGTAAACAATACCGCCTTTCACCTCCACGCATAGACAATATTAAGAACGTATTTATTTTTGTTTTATCAAGATTGTCTTTGGATTTCCCAATCGATTTTTTGATAAGTATTGTTTGGGAACTTTTAGTGATGTGTTACCTAATAAGTAGCAAAACTTTTAATATCATAATTTGTCTAATATGAGCACTGGAGGAATCAATTAGCGTCTATAGGTTGTCCGTACTTTTCTTACATTGCCGGAGTTTAGATTGTTCCAAAAATTAAGATGGTGGCAAGCATAGTTTGGGCTGTGAGATTGTTAGAAAGATTGTCAACCGAAGGAACACGGGTAGGTTTTAGTGAGAAAGAGTCTGACACTCTCCCTCGCTCCTGAGCGAGAGGAGTTATTAGATGATTTCCCACCTCTCTTCTTCATGGTGTAGTTCGATTGATCGCCTCAACTCCGCTTCTGGCGTCGCATCACAAGTAGTCGCTTCAACTGCTTAAGGAAGATTCAAAGTATTAATTTCAAACACACACTTTTGAATTGTCAAGAAGTCAGTCAGTCAAAAAATGATGCTAATTGCACATTCCAAAGCGTAGATCTCTATGGAGAAGAATGTGCAAGAAAGTCCATGGACACTCTTTTCAATCATGTTATGCGTATTACAAATAACTCGGTTACATGTTCCTTGTCGCTATTGTTATGTGAGAACAATTTTATTATGTCAGAACGATGTAAATTATGTACCTAATTAAAAAAGAAAGGAATTCTAAATATAGAAATTAAAATAAGCAAAGTTAGAACATCTAATCAATAAAAACAATGACAAAGCTTAGCGAAATCGTGTCGATGTCGAACCTCCTACAGAACCTACTTAATTTAGTCAACAAATAGATTAAGTATAACGTTCTAATCAAATGAAATTCACAAGGAGCCTTGCGTGGTTACGCGCATAAATCAAGTTAACAAATCCAGAACACTTGCGACACGACGCACACGAGCGCCCGCGCAGGTAGCGTCAGCAACACAATCTTAAGGCCGAAGTATACACGACTGCACAAATGTATGCGAGTAGCTTGAAAGCCATTGTGCCATAACAAGTCCTAATCGGTGTATGCCACTAAGGTATGCTTTAGTGGCAAAACTTTATTTTACTTGGGATATCATCAAATAACCCCTCCCGCTCCTCAAGGTGGAGCAAGAGAGAGTGTCAGACTTTTACGGACTAAAACACACCTGTGTTCTTTTAGATGCCATTTGCGGTCCAGGGACACGGTAATTCTTTTAGACAATCTCACAATAGCATGCAAGCTACATGTATACTTTTGAGCAAGTATATTTCGGTCTTTAGATTGGCAATAAACCAGAAAAATTACGATATACTATACCATTATCAGGATAAGATGGTGCGGGTGACAGCTGTCAGATACATACAATGTAACTAACTATTCTTTTCTCTCATCTTAAAGATGCATACTTTAACCCTGCTGTCATCCTACCCGTGCTATGTAAAAAAGAACTTAGGTACCTAAATATAATTTATATCTAAGACTATATTCGGCTACCTATTAATAGTTGACTTTATTGCTTTAATGTTGTAAAAGGACGCGGGACGTCTACCGTAGGAATTTCTTTAAACGGACTATCACTAATCGTTTTAAAAACTAAATAAAAAACACATCGGTGACAAATTATATATTTGAAAATGTCGAATATATCATTTGAAAATGATTTGAATATGTCAAATATATAATTTGTCACTGATATGTTTTATATGTGTTTGTGCTAACTATTGCAGTCTTGTGTTTAAAGAGAATTGGTCAAAATAAAAGTGTGATACTGATGACAGATCGTTTTAACTTGCAAACTAATTAGTCAATTAAAATATTCCCTGAAGCTATGACTTGAATGATCACTGTTGCCCATTGATGGGTTTTTATACACCTTAAACTATGACGAATGAAGACCGATTTATCTAATTTTATCACCAATAAAAAAAAAACTATTTTTTGCTCTGCTACTACTTGATACCAACAATTAAGTATCATAGCACCTATGTCATCACATCACGACAAGTTTTCACCACATCCGGTAACAAGACGCATAAATTAAAACAGATAATAAATAAAAACTAGATCGAAAGTAATCGATTAGGTGTCCAATGCCGTAACTTGATACAGATACCGTAAGTTTTGTAATTGATCTACATTATATTGAGTATAATTTCAACCGGGCTACACACTATAGAGATTTGAAATTGGAATACTTTGACAAAGTTTTTAATGCAGTTTAACGACTACATCTCTAGTACGGTAAGCCTGACATGTGTACTTTTTTGACTGCAAAATAAAGATGGCGTCGTTGTTGACCGTTTTAGATGGTCGTTAGCGTAATTAAGTAGTGAATGCGCAGCACCGAGATTGAATATCTTGAAAGTCATTAAGAATTTGGGCTACCTTTAATAATATTTACATTAAAAAATTATATTATATTAAATACGATAGGTTAAATTAGAAAGCTCCGTACATATTTAACAGTATGCAATTCTTAGCAAGTTTATTGAGGGCTGCGGGATTATTCGAAAAAGTTACCGAGGCCTGGAAGAACACAGGTCGGTTTTCTCCAGTAAAAAATCTGACCTGCCCTCTCGGGAGAAGTTGTTTGATGATTAACCAGCTAAAAAAACTAGTTAATTCAAAAGACATGCGAGAAAAAAAAAGCTCTGATTATCAAAGATGATCACGTTACTGATCAGTAAATCTACTTTTCAAGTGTTGCGATTAGTTGATTAGAATACAGACAACCAATCATAGTTTGTATAATTTGACACGAGATCTTGAAGCGAGCTCACTCTTGAAAGCAAATGATTGCAAAAGAAATATGACAAATTGTCTATTCTCTGATTCACTGTTGATTGGTTCAACTAATCACGGCAGTTTACGTACACTCCAAAAATAGCACAGAAACTATAGGTTCACCTGTAATAATCGTTCTAGTGAAATCCTATTAGGAAAAATCTTCCACTAACATCACATGGTACGTGATGCGATCTACCTATTGACGATTTTAATTCCGCATTTCAAACACATGAATCAAGATATCATTAGAATCACATTTAGCTCAATTCATTACATTATAACAAATTGATTACCTCATCCAATGGGTATACTTTAAAATGATTATACGCCGCATATGTATCAAAGAAGGTAGAAGTGCTAATTCATAGATTGCGTGTATCATGTAATCATGTAAGGTCATCATTGTCTATGCACATCGTAATCTAGACGAAGACATTGACATTACTGAGGTTAAGGAAGTCTACCATAGAGATCGGTGCGATGTAGAGGATAGCTTATGGCTGTGTATGTGTACTGTAACAGTACTCGTAGACAGGAATTTATTATTATAAATGAGTAGATATCATTGCTTTTTACATTGTAAAAACTTATGTTTACAATATTGTTTATGTAGTCTTTGATTTGGTTAAGCTAGGGCTGGCTTTAGTGTATCCTAATACACTTTTTTTTGTTTGTTAGCTTGTTCAGTCCTCCTCCTGAGGAAAGGCTCCCCTCCTTCCATCTTTCGCGGGCCCGCGCTTCCTCTGGTCTGGCAAAATCTGTTTAGTTCGTTCCGCCATCTCCTTCGTGGTCTACCGCGACCCCGTCGCACTATGTCAGGACACCAACTTTGTTCTACTTTGGCCCACAGTTTGTCGGACATGCGGTAGACATGTTCTGCCCAGTCCTAATGCACTACAAAAGTACAAGTTATATGTGGTCCGCGGGCAGTTTGAAAGTGAAACCCGGGGCCCTAGTACGAGGGTACAGAAGGAACAGGAGTGAGTTTTTAATCAGTAAAAGTCTAAAACAACGGCTAACGGAAGGGTTAGCCCAAGAACGGGAGATGTCATTAGATGATATTCTCACCTAAAAAAAAAAATATGTGGTCAGTTCTAATGCATTTTCTATCATAATAATGATTTGCTCATTTGCCACAGGGCTACTCCATTTCCTAGCTTTGAGGCCCTTCCACGAGCTCTTAACGCAATCCATTTGACGACCTAAACTGAATTGTAAAACGGATGGAGCTATATAGGGTGCATAACTCTATCCCTCTTTTTCGCTCGCACGACTGACATTTTATCACATCATAGTAAGGCTCTTGGTCACTTCTTTATAATTTTCTGATTACATTTAGCTGAATAAAAAGTAAAAAAACTTTTATATTACTATAATATTTATATACACATAGTGAACTCAGTTTTTATAGTCACACATCCGTAAAAGCTCACGAAAGCTCCTTGTACATTTTTAATTAAAATCAGTCAGTATAATAATCTTTTAACATCATACGGTAGGTACCAATCGCCACCTCACAAAATATGATTGATTACCGACACATTGATCAGTAGCAATTTCATCCGTCATTTGCGTTTCACTAAAGGTATGTATTACTAAAACTTTCTCATATATATCATCAATGTCTTCTGTCTGCGGTTGTCCCCATGTTAAAAGAGTTTGGTTATCCTATAGGAATTTACTGTCAAGACGAAGTGTACTATGTTCAACACTTCGTCCCCCCATACTAGGTTCTACCTAGTTCATTCGTGTGCCAAGTTTCACCAAAATCCGTTCAGTGCTTTTTATCTGAAGGTGAAGCATACAGACACACTTTCACACTCATAATATTATAGGTCTTTTCGCTTAGCATTCGTCGGATGAGCGTCTTCATTATCCAATTCATTCTGTACAATGGTATCATTTACTTAGTGTAAATTACCAGTGTTATATCGAGTGATTCGATAATTAGTAGCTTTAATTACAGTATTCTGATTGGATCGTGTCATTGCAAATGATGGCTTTCAACGCTCTTAATATCAGGTGTAAGGTGAAGTTATTTAGTTATTAAAATGTTGCACGTGTCGAATAATAGATGTAATTTGTTTCTATTGCAACACTTACCATATAAGGGCCAGTTTCTATTTATCATTCATTGTCTCTGCATATTTTATAGATGCTTAAGTACTTTGTTTCGTTGTAGAAACTTCGATCGAATTACCACACTTTTGTTTGAGTTGAAGCCAAAATCGTGGTTATTTGTTGTACTCATAGTTTTTAGTAAAAGATAGATTTCTATCAACTATGTAGAAATTGTGGTGGAATCCTTGACGAGACCTTTGTAGACGAACATACAGATTTTATTCGTAGATGGAACTGCAAAAGCTTTTGCGATCTCAAAAAGCCTTCATAAGTTTTTATCTTAGGCTCTTGACATTCTATCGTGACACGTGACTTTTCGTGATGTATATATTATATATATTTTGTTTGTTGTCATTTTGTCTCTTATCGAGGAACTCTGACTACCTCTATGAGGTCATTAAATATTCCATCTTCATCGTTATCCATTAGACTCTAAGATTCTCTATTTCTATCGCCACCTTTCAACTATTCCATTTGTTGGCAGGAGCGGCTGGGCAGCGGCGGGCTGGGTCTCGGCGGCGGTGGGTTCCGCGGCGGCGCGCAGCCCTCGCTGGCAGACTTCCAGCCGCCGTACTTCCCGCCGCCATTCGCGCCCGCGCCGCACCCCGCCAGCCCCCATCATCAACAACAGGTGAGTGAGCTTGATGAAAAAGAAGACGCTATGCTCTGACTGCTGATGAAAACAAACCCCATGTTTTAATTCTTTAAGCTTGGAAATTGGCCTTACAGCAACAACAGCTCAACTAATGATCTTAGGGGCCCAGCAGGGTGAAAGCCTATAACTGGGGCCATGGGTTGTACGAAAGAGAACCCCGGGGCCCAGGAACGAAAGCAAGGAAGGAACATAGGGGTGGGTTTTAGGCAGGAAAAGTCTGACACGCCCAGCTCTACACTGTTTAACAAACCGTGGCTGCTTAAAGTCTCTATGATTACCAAGAGGCTATGAAAAACTGTTTATTTTTGTTGATGGCAGTTCATCATGAAACTATGTTGTCTTCCAAATCTACCAATAACCTTCCATTGCGGCAGAGCCATGGCATGGACTACGGTGGAGGAGGCGGGGGCGGCGCGGAGTACGCGCAGCACTACGCGCCCCAGCAGTTGCTACCACGCCATCACACGCACCACGAGCCGCACGCGCACCTGCGCCACCATCGGGACCACCACGACATACATGCGCACCACGTAAGTACCAGGAGTTCAGAGGCTCGTAGAGTACGCACTCAATCAAGCAACAGTTTATATAAAGACTTTTCTCAATTTTATCACAATACTATGTCCCACTATACCTATATTCAAAATAAGACACAAAATTTTTTTTACTGTATGTTCAAACGATTTTGACTTTTATTGCGTTGGTGGCACGATAAATGGCGGCTACAGTAAATAGTTGGTATTGTAAACACTTTTTTGTTTTTAATGCCATCCATATCCGTACGGAATAGAAGTCATAATCGGTCGAACGGACAGTAAAAATATTTGTATAGATAACTAATCTTCTTTCGAATGGAGTATAGATCCTTTTTAAATGGTCTAGTGGAAATATTATTACTGCAGCACTGTGTGTGTGTGTTTTGATTGAAGTCTTTTAAAAGATGTTTCTCTTGCATAAGCTCGCTAAGGACCATTTCAAACGACACAAGTTCCTAAACAAGCACAGTCAACTAGCTAATCCTCTCTGAAAATTCCCCACTAAATAGATCGATATGCACTACTGTGTAGTAACAAACTATGCGCTTCCCCCTCCCCCTGACTCCTACTCACCCCTCGCGAAAGAATTCCGCACTGTTCACCCTCCACGCGGATACAAAATGATTATTAATAATACTCGTCGATATTATAATAAATTTCCACCGACACAATACAGTCCTCCTGAAAACTTTTGTAATGTGAATAGTATTGAAAATATTTTCAGTAAGTACAATTTTTTTTTTTAAATTGGTAGGTACCATATAGTTGTTAATTATTTAATTTGGTTTTAACATTTATGTATTGACCTGACTGTACAATACTGTACATTCCTACCTATAGCGAAAATCAAAATAATAACCTAGAATTTAAAAATGAAACATATTGAATTGAAGTACCTATAGACAATCATTTTGTTATTTTATCTAAAAAAAAACTTATAAAAATATAATCCTTATAAATTGTCATTGTAATAAATGTACAAAATATTTTAACGGGGTCAAATATCAGTCACAATAATACAAAATAAATATTGTCATATTAATAATCTGACATTAGTCAAGTTATATTATTGTCATGGGTCACTTTATCTTGTTTTCTTTTGGTGCATTTGTCCCCAAACAGTCATAATACTTACACTTTGATGTACTTATATTTACAGCCAGTGAGCGAATTAGCAAACACAATTTCCGTTTGGTACTCGGCAAGAAGTTCGTCTTTTATCTATTCGAATTTGTTACGAACAATAGTACGAGTATCTACGAAATTCAAAAGTGATACATTTCCTCTCACCAAACTAAATTCGAATAAAAAATTCAATTGGTCTGCCTAGCCTTCCTATCTACTATAAGTTTAGTGTCGACTTCCAGTTTAACCAGATGCAAATAATGCTGAATACTAGTAATTTACTTGGATTGCTTATTTCACCCTCCTTTTTCCCTCCGCCACTCAGTAACTGGCTACACAATACCCCTTGAGTGGTGTCAGACTTTCTGGCTTTTGACTACCTGAAAAGACTTTCAAAGATCTATGAATGACGACCGCGACCAACGGCTTAAGTTTATTTTTTAATTGTTTGAAAATAAAGCAATAATATACTTCATAGTCTATATTAATGAAACCAATATAAAAAGTAATAAAATCTTTTTTTTTATTTTTTAAACTATTTTCGAACAAAACAAAAATTTAGTTTTGTTTTTTTTTTCGTGACAACGTCAACAATATTTTTCAGCCAACAATATGTTTTGAACGAAGACGTTAGGGATGGGATCACTTTAGTCGATTAGCTGCTCGTAATGGTCCGGTCTGCTAAAACGGGCTATTCAATACAATAGTGCCCGATCGGTCGCAGGAAGTCTCGATGACATTATGAGATTGAATGGCAATTTATGAAAAAGTTTTTATTAATATTTTTGAAATGATTTGAGATAGCTTTGTTGCATTAAAGAAAAGGCCTTGCTGTATTTTTTTTACTTCAGCTTGTAGGCACCTACTTATTAAAATAAAATAATTAATAGTTATTATTGAGACTGTTCCCAAAATACCCTAGGCTGATAAAATTTTCATTTTCCTGAATTTTCCTGCATGAAGGTATGAAGGTCGGTTACCCCCTAAGGGGTAGAAAGTGAGCTCCTCCTACGCCCACCCTTGTGGTTCTCATCCAGAGACTTGGTCAAACCCCCACCGACAAGTAATGATGAATTCCATAAGTACGAAGTGGTCCAATACCTTATCACATTGTTCGGACAAGGAAAGGGTTGAAAGAATTGTTAAGTGAGACATTGGAATTCATAGTATGAAATGTATTAGAAGTGGTTTTAGAAGGATACAATATAACTAAGGGATGTAAAGTTATGATTAATTACATTAGATCATGGTGAGCAACCCTTACGCAAGCGTAACAGGTGTTTGGTCAACAATTACTCACACGGTACCTCACATCCGAACTCATAGCACTCAGGGCAACATTTCCATAAGCGACGCATGCGGCTTTTCAGCAACAATACGTCAACAACATGCTCCTATTGAGCATGGTCCCTAGCAGTTCTCTCGAACTGTAATACGTGACGAAGCAACCTTCCCTGCTGCAAACCGTGCGACCGTCCTTGTCCAGCAACGGGGCATGCTAGTTCCAGTGCAAGACGTCGACATCATGCTCCTATTGAGCATGGTCCCTAACAGTCCTTGGACTGTATAATATGTAATAGATATGATCAACCCATCCCCAGGATGTGCACCCTTGTACTTTAAGTACATCTGCAAGATACAGTGTTCGTATCTGACCGAAGTAATGGTCGCAGATAAAGAGTATAAACTCAAGAGTAAATGCAAATACTAATAAATAATATAGACGGGAGTCGTCGCTCCAAACATAAATAGAGTTGTGCATTTTAACTCTTTTGAAATGCCTATATAGACAGCCCCAAAAGCGCCCCACCATTCACCACTTCCTAGTGTTTGAGCTGGAAAGAAGAAGTGGAGGAACAAACTCCCCAGCAACACATTTCTGTCTATTTAGTTATAAGAACATTTGACAACTAGCTTCTCCCGCGGCTCCGCTCGCAAGTCTGTGTATAGGAACACAATATCAGCCTAGGATAAATTAGAATAATGAATGACTCACCCAGTCGCACCATCAGACACACACACTTTGCTACTTTAAATACTAGACCAGTCAATCGGACTGTGGCCATTCGTATCTAACTGAATTACAATACTAACACTCCTAAGAATTACAACGGGACATAGCCTATGATATCTACTGAGTCAGTTAGCTTTGTTCCTGCTGGACGTCCGAACCCTATCCTGCCCCGAAGCCAAGTGCCCCATCGTCGCCGAGTCCACACTCCTCGCTCCTTCGCGTCGGAAGGGAGGAGTCCTTCCCACGCCTTGCTAACAAGTTTTTATTGCATCGTTTTTTGTATACTTTCTTAATTGTCTCTAAAAAGGTTTGGGTCCTAGTTCTTAACGTCTCCGTCTGTCCTGCACATGGTGTTTGGGTCCTTTGTATTGCCATTAGAAACTGCATAAGTTTCTCGTTTCTTTAGAATTCTGTCGACCCTTTAATTAAAAAGGACAATTTATGAGGGTCCAAGTGGCCTAGCGCCATTCGTGGTGTTTAAAAATAAATATAATATCTTGTTATTCATTTGGAGTAAGTGACAGACAGTCACATTCCCCCCTCTGAAAATCAGACGCGTGACGCAGTACAGCGGATGAGCTTTCACAATAGGATAAACTTCGCATTCTCAATAAAACTAATATAGAATCCTATTACCATTTGGCAGGTTACAATAATCCAATAATCTAGTTGGACTGGTACATGAGTCCAATAAGATAAAATGTTTGCTACGATTTTCTAACGTACTAGATGTTAACAAGGAAGCATCCTCTAGTGACTACATCCACTGAGCCTATATCACTAATAGTCCCTTAAAATTGGCACATTATAATACCAAATTAATAGACATGTATGTCTGTAACCTTGTTTTACACACATGTTATTATGAAATAGGACTACAATCCAAAGAAAACATTTGGAAATCAAAAAACTTTGCATTGTAATAAAACCAATTAGAGAATCCTATAGAGCTTTATACTTCCGATATGTTAAAATAATCCCATAATCATTACAATTATTCCAGTAAGATGGGAATCCAGCTACAATTATTTCAGTAAGATGGGATGTCGGCTATAATTCGGCTATGTGTCACCCACAGGTTGTAACACAATCGCTTTACCTATTTCAACTTATAGTCCATCAAAGTTCTCACTCTCTATCCTACCTCAGTGTACCAACTGTTTGCTCACGTGGTTTTATCACCAAGACCCCTTTTTTTTGTTCTTTATGTAAGGGTCGGCCACATTGTGACAACTTGAATTTTTTTTCTCTTCGCCATAATATGCGTCGGGTCATTTCGTTATTGACTTTTAGAATATGGAGGATTTGGCATCTCCATTGACATAAATTATTGCTTTCGTCTGATGGCAGCCATAAGTGTGGGCTTTGTTTCCCATAAAACTCAGGCTAAATGTGTTTTCAAGAGGTCCATTATTATGTTTTGCTATTTTAAAACGGATAACAATTTTTTGTTATTCTTAAACTAATTGACAGACTTTCAAGTCGTAAAATACACACTTAAGGGCACTTACATTTAAGTGGCTCGATGTAGCCGGTCTATATGGTAAATATATTTGGTCGTCAAGAGTAAATTATATATCGATAAAACCTAGTCAGCGCTAGAATTTCTATGTAAGTATCATAAGAAACTAATACCTAAAATACCACGTGGTAGGTACGGCAAAAGAAGCTAATACTCAGAACCATTCGATTTGAAACATGAATCAATTAAGATGTATGTATATATAACGTCAATTATTATTGCATGATGTATCGTAGAACCATCTTCAAGAGATACACAGTAGTTTTACCTACTTCAATACCTAGTTCTATAAAACGTTCTCTGGCCCATTTAACGTTCATTCGATACATAGTTGGTATATCTGAAACTAGTTTTACCTACCGACTGTGAATAAGGGTTATTACGAATAACACATAGGTATCCCTCTTGTCATATCAAAATAACATAGTTTTATGAGACCTGTAAGCTTATGCTTTTATTTTACATCAGCGTCTCATCTAACCTGTAGACGCCGCGTAACTATTATAAAGGGATTTTTTCTGCGACATAGTATTCTTGTCACTTTTCGAGCAACTGCATTTCAGTAGACCTGTGCATGCTTATAGTTTAATTTTACATACCAGGGTCTCTCCTAGGGTTATTCGTGTGGTACCTACGGTGCTCGCTCGTTCTAAACTCAGCCTATCGCAGTTGTAGCAGGACAAAGGCCATTTCCTTACGCACCTCCACGCTGAGTCAGCTGTTGAGGTTGACTTCAAGAGCAGCTGAAATAGTTCGCACATAAAAATATTAGATTACGTATATTTCACTTAGAAGCAATAACCCCCCTCTGATTGTAAGAGGTTAGAATAGTTCTGAAATGCAAAAAGTGTTAGAAAGTTATTGATACTGATTCTGCATGAATAGATAATTTTAGATATCCTAGAAGAGTAGAGTCGATCACTCCTTAGAGAACGTTAGACCAACTGTTTGTATATTTACTTTCTTTACACGTTGACACTTTGAGACATTTGATAATGGCTCCTCCATTTTTAATAGTGTTAACGAAGTTTAATCGTTGGTATAAATTGTGAAGCGATATATTTCTGTAATCCTAATCAATAATATTTAGTGTCATAACAAAGATCATACGCAAAGTAACGGCAAAGGTCTAATAAACGTGAAACTTAGCTTCGCGACAGGGACCGCGCTACAGCAATCACTGGAATCAGGTGGTGTCAGCTATCAGATGAACTATGGGCTAAGCGCAACGCACAAACCGCAAGTTTAGTAACAGCGTTGTCTTAGCGATGTGAAGATTTAAATATCCTGGAATTTATAATAAGACCACACAAGTATCTTTTCAAATAATATAACATACGCTGCCGAGTTGGCAATATTTAGAATATCCTACTATAATGTAATCACTGAAAGATATACCTACTACTGTCGTTGTAAACGAATTACCATGGTGTAGATAAACTACACGTTTGTTAGACCTAAGTACTAAATTATATTTCATGTCCATTCCTTTCACTTTACACACATACCGATCTCAACCTCAAAACCACATCTTATTTTCACAAACATTCATTCAGATTTAAAACTTATGATTGGAGGGAGTCGAACCCATTCTGACATTAGCTCAGGGCCCTATTACTGAAACTATTTACACTAACTAGGTACATAACATTACCTCCTCATATAAACATGGGGATCGAACCCATTATTAGTAGCATATAAACACAAACACACATTCATACAAACTATAATCTACATACAAATATCTCCGTGTTCATGGGAATCGAACCCTGATAACACAAAGAAATTGTAACTGAATAAATCACTAATTATTAATCATTATAAGTTAAGCAGGAATTGAACCCACAATCGTGACACAGGAACTCCAGAATTATCAACCAACGAATTAATCGGGAATCGAACCCAAAATTCATGACAAATAAAATTACATACTTCAACCAACAACTCATGCAGGAATCGAACCTGCTATAAAATTATATATTTAAAGCAACCACTTATACAGGAATCGAACCCGCTAAATGAACTTTTATATTCATGTACGTAGTTAAAGGATTCAACTACATACATAATTCAGATCTTTACCTAGCCGTTGTAATTCTCTCTACATCTAAATAGTCCTATCAGTTTATATCTTTAGAAAATTACGTTGTGTTATTTTAGTAGTAACCCATAAATATCGTTTCTCGTTGCACTGAAGAGATTCAGTACATTTAATGACGAGCATCCTGGTCACGGCACCACATGAGACTGTTCCCAAAATACCCTAGGCTGATAAAATTTTCATTTTCCTGAATTTTCCTGCATGAAGGTATGAAGGTCGGTTACCCCCTAAGGGGTAGAAAGTGAGCTCCTCCTACGCCCACCCTTGTGGTTCTCATCCAGAGACTTGGTCAAACCCCCACCGACAAGTAATGATGAATTCCATAAGTACGAAGTGGTCCAATACCTTATCACATTGTTCGGACAAGGAAAGGGTTGAAAGAATTGTTAAGTGAGACATTGGAATTCATAGTATGAAATGTATTAGAAGTGGTTTTAGAAGGATACAATATAACTAAGGGATGTAAAGTTATGATTAATTACATTAGATCATGGTGAGCAACCCTTACGCAAGCGTAACAGGTGTTTGGTCAACAATTACTCACACGGTACCTCACATCCGAACTCATAGCACTCAGGGCAACATTTCCATAAGCGACGCATGCGGCTTTTCAGCAACAATACGTCAACAACATGCTCCTATTGAGCATGGTCCCTAGCAGTTCTCTCGAACTGTAATACGTGACGAAGCAACCTTCCCTGCTGCAAACCGTGCGACCGTCCTTGTCCAGCAACGGGGCATGCTAGTTCCAGTGCAAGACGTCGACATCATGCTCCTATTGAGCATGGTCCCTAACAGTCCTTGGACTGTATAATATGTAATAGATATGATCAACCCATCCCCAGGATGTGCACCCTTGTACTTTAAGTACATCTGCAAGATACAGTGTTCGTATCTGACCGAAGTAATGGTCGCAGATAAAGAGTATAAACTCAAGAGTAAATGCAAATACTAATAAATAATATAGACGGGAGTCGTCGCTCCAAACATAAATAGAGTTGTGCATTTTAACTCTTTTGAAATGCCTATATAGACAGCCCCAAAAGCGCCCCACCATTCACCACTTCCTAGTGTTTGAGCTGGAAAGAAGAAGTGGAGGAACAAACTCCCCAGCAACACATTTCTGTCTATTTAGTTATAAGAACATTTGACAACTAGCTTCTCCCGCGGCTCCGCTCGCAAGTCTGTGTATAGGAACACAATATCAGCCTAGGATAAATTAGAATAATGAATGACTCACCCAGTCGCACCATCAGACACACACACTTTGCTACTTTAAATACTAGACCAGTCAATCGGACTGTGGCCATTCGTATCTAACTGAATTACAATACTAACACTCCTAAGAATTACAACGGGACATAGCCTATGATATCTACTGAGTCAGTTAGCTTTGTTCCTGCTGGACGTCCGAACCCTATCCTGCCCCGAAGCCAAGTGCCCCATCGTCGCCGAGTCCACACTCCTCGCTCCTTCGCGTCGGAAGGGAGGAGTCCTTCCCACGCCTTGCTAACAAGTTTTTATTGCATCGTTTTTTGTATACTTTCTTAATTGTCTCTAAAAAGGTTTGGGTCCTAGTTCTTAACGTCTCCGTCTGTCCTGCACATGGTGTTTGGGTCCTTTGTATTGCCATTAGAAACTGCATAAGTTTCTCGTTTCTTTAGAATTCTGTCGACCCTTTAATTAAAAAGGACAATTTATGAGGGTCCAAGTGGCCTAGCGCCATTCGTGGTGTTTAAAAATAAATATAATATCTTGTTATTCATTTGGAGTAAGTGACAGACAGTCACATTATCAAACTTTGTATCTTTATGAGAGAAACAAATAAATATTATTATATCATATCATAATATATTAAATTAACCTAATTTTAATCCTTTCATAAAAAAATTGCGTTCAATAGCACGAAAAAGTGATAATATTCGTAAAAGTAACAGGACAACGTACTTAGGGGTTGTGGTTGTACGTTCATCTTTTACCATTCTCCTCGAAAACTACTCGTCCGGTTTTGATGTGATTTTTCTTTAAACTTATTTGATAGCAAGGTTGTATTAGTTTCTTTGGTATGAGTTGCGGTAGACCCGACCACACCTGCCTCATACAAAAACAACAGCCCTCAATATAAGATCATTATTAGGGTCACGTTTGACCACTATCTCACCTGATGGTAAGCGACAATGTGGTCGACGACGGAGTACGCTTGACTATACGTGACCTTACTAGTACTGTCACTTAATCTTGATAATTTTTGGCCAGTTGTCACACGGCGGCTTCAGCTACGGCGGTGGCGAACGACGAGCAGATTATGGCGCCCGGGAACAACATGAGCTGGCCCTACACCATGCGCTGCACTCCGCTGAAGAAACGCCGGTAGGAATCATATCTGTTGACGCATTTTGGTATTTTCATCGAGAACTCAAGCATTTGCAGTCAAAAAATAACATTTGATGAAGTGGAACTAGGGAAAAAGACCAGAAATGGCCAACGAAACTTCACACTAAAGACACACACAATAAAGTTAGATAGGCAACTATGACAATACCTTTAAATAAATAAATGATTCTGAATAGTTATCTTGAAAATGGTATAGTCGAAGTGATCTGATGAATGTATCCTAGCCGTGTTTGGGCTTATTAGAATTATCATGAGATTCACTTTAGCTATAGGGTACTATCGAACTGATCTGTTGATGGAGCCGGAAGGTGGAAGGTAGGCACGGGAACTTCATAATAAACCAATGTATCATAGCAGTGTTTGGGGTAATTGAAATTGTCGTGAGAAATAGTTACTCTGGCTATGAGTGTATTACAACTAAAAAGTGTGAAATAAAAACTTTTTCAAAGCTAGCTTCGCTTTCAATCGATTTCTTAAAGATTGATGGTAAAAACCGCTTCACAAAGGATCCTAATAAGAACGAACATCCTGTGTACAAAGCCTATACCTACTACAAGTGACATAAGTGAGGAATTTAATAAAAGCAAATGCTCTTTAAAATTAAATCATGCACATTCCACTGCAGGGAATTATGCAATATTATTGGTATGGAACGAGATATTTGTGTCCGAGGAATATTAGAAATGCCAATTATTATTTAAAATTTCACCCTCGCATCGTCGATATTTTGATAGACATCCAATATCTAAGAAATATGTGCGCCCAGTCTTACAAGGAATTTAATAATAAGCTTACTAAATTAAAATACTCCTCCTCTAGCGTGGAATGTTGGAAAGTTCATATCTTGCCTTTTTTTATAATACACCAATACTTTACGGAAACTTATTGAAATAAATTGAGAATGGCATCTTATTTTCACACCGCTATTAATTAAAGAAGTAGTTTATTGTTTGAAAAAATTACGTAATTTCTTTAGTAGAGTAATAAAAATAAAAACATTATCCCCTCACTATTTTGATAATATTTTTTTACTTGTTTGTTTTTTTAGAACGCTGGCATGGATGACACCACGGGGTTCATGACTGACCTTCCACTATTAAAAAGTAAGTATTTTTATTGGAAAAATAACAGTTTTTTCAGAGATCAGTATTGTTACGTTACGGTATTAACAGTTTATCCGTTTGTATGCTACTTTTATTTTTAATAACTTTCGCAGCCTGTGGTATTGTCAATTAACAGAAAGATTTCGGATACGGACATTATAACGGTAGATCTACACTATTAGTTATAGAAAAATATTGTATTTTTTTCATATTATATTTCCTTTATCAACTATGTAGTCCATTGAGTAGGTAAATTAATCCGACCTTTATATCCTACCTCTTTCTTGGGCTACCGCAGTCAGGTAAATATACAGTTCGTCTTGCAATAAATTAACATGATTGCATGTAAATGTAATACAAACATAATTTCGGTGTTACAAACGAGTCAATAAGTTTCCCCGATAAGAACCATCTGCTCTGTAACTTCCTCAATTTATGGCCGATAGCCAGAGATTAAAAACGTAAAATTATTCACTTAATAATACCGTGCCTCCAATGCCTTCATATGTAATTTGAATTGCGAACATCAGATAAAAGAACTACACATTATTAACATATCAAATCCAAGAGAAAGAAAACAAAACATCAAATATTTTATTGTTACACTCTCCTAAGATGACCCGCTAAAGATAAAACTGTAATTAGACTTCATACCGCACTTATCAAGTAGGTGTATCGATTTTTATAAGTAGATTGTAAAAAAAATCCGTCTCATTCATCGGGCGAATGAATCAATATCAAATAAATAAAAGTAACGATCAATCAATCGATATTTGAATAGGTAGCGTTCGATTTTGGAAATGACTTTTTGATTTAAGTCTTTGCAGAAAGTCGTTACTGATTGGACGATTTTAATTTGAAAAATTATTTAACTGTTATCTGGTATTAACTTCCCTTTTATTTTAAAAATAAATAATGCGGTCTTCATTATAATTAATTAGATTTTTGTGTGCCAGCAGAAATCGCCTATTCAGAAATACGGTTAGCTGATTTTAAACTAATCGTACTTAGTTTTTAACAAAAGCTTAAGAATAACTGTTTAAATTGAAAAGTTTTATTAAATTAAAATTTACTGCTATCACACTTCTTGCTGAAGCATATTTAAATAAATGCGTTCAATTTGTTAACATCATTTTAAATCTTTAATATCGACGGGTCCTACGTATACTGGTGTAACACGCAAAACAGCGAAATACGTTTTTTTGCACCAAAAGCCTTAAAATTACCTTAACTTTATATCCTGTAAAAGTTATATTAAATTATCATGTAATTTCAAAGATACAAACTTGCAAACTAATATAAGTGACATCATTTTCAGCCACACGACCATCTACACTGATGTAAGTCACTTGCACCAGTGTAGGTAGTCGCATGCGACGCGACACGTCAGCACAAGTGTCATTCGCTCTGGTATGCGTGCGGCGACGGAGTCGGGAGCACGTTAAACACTGGTATAACTGCGAATCTGCGATGCGTTTTAGTTTACGTATGCATTTTTTACTAAAAAACTATTCAGGTTTTGTTTGTCTTGAGTAAGTAGTGGTAAGAAGTCACAACAATGAAGCGCTCACGAAGTCAATTAATGATAGATTTATTAGAAAATAAGTATAGTAAAATAAACACTCCAGAAAATTACGAAGGTAAGTATTAATTGACATTTTAAATATTATAATGCTATACTTTGTATTGTTCCATCAAATGTAAAATTTAAAAAAAATTAAATTACGTGTTGTTTATTTGTATTTTCACTTGTACCAGTATAAAAGGTTCATAATAGTTACTCGCGTACTTTGTATAGTGGTTTTTAGTAAATTTTAAAGATTATTTGTAAATATATTTAAAAATAAATTTACACCTTAATTTTGATTTATTTTAGATCGGCCGACAGTACCATCACGCGAAATACATGAAGAATTAGACCAAACTTTGAAAATATGCAACGGGACCACGGAACCGACCGATTTTACAGAAAAAAATAGTTTCACAAATGAAAGTCTAATAGAAAAGCCAGGTAAACATAATAAACTAAATTAATGAAATGTGATTTTATAATTCATGTTTTTTTTTTCAATAAATTTTGCACTTGTATCAGTATACAAAGTCACATCTGACTTTTATTTTGTTTTTGTTAAGTTGTTAACTGATATAAGTTACATTATTTTAATAATAATATATATTTACTAATGAAATCAATCAAAAAACTATTTTTAATACATTTTAGCAGCAATTCACTGCATAATTATTTTATTATATAATTTTAGATTCCCCCTTACCTCCAAGTGCGGATTTTTTTGCTGAAGAGATGTCATTCGTCAATTAAGTGACCAAGAAGACATGTTCGAGGAAACCCCTACAGTAGAAAATTTATACCGAAATTTATCAAACATTTCGTCAGATTCTACCAAGTCCTCTGACTGCTATACCGTCCAGGAGGTGAATGTGATTGTGCATAACGACTATAAAGAAGATGAACCTCAAATTCTACATCCACGTCAAAATCCTATTTCTGAATCTAGTGTGTTAAAACAAAATGACATTCCTGATGATGAAATTGATAGCTTAACACCAATGCCTTCGCCATTACTATCTTTTTCACCTATTCGCCAACCAACTGATGATGAATTTAACAATTTATCACTATTAAATTCAGACTACACTGATACACCTTTAAGTAATCCCGCAAGTGTGCAAAGCAAAACCCAAAAAAAGAAAGATAAGGCCAGATTGCGAGAGAGGTTAAAAATATGTGGTTTGATGAAAGACGCAAGTTCAATTTAAACAGGGGATTAGAATACATGAGTCGAACGGGGAAGCAAAATCAGAAGAAAAAAATAAAAAGCGCTTGTAAATGTCCCAAAAAATATTTTGAAAAAATTGAAGAAACTGCAAGATGCACAATATTTAGAAAAATTTTTGAGAAATAGGAAATTACACTCGACTCGAATTATCGTGTCCTCGCCCTGTCTTCGGACTTCAGATAATCCCACAATACTCCATCGTAACCTGCTGAATTCTTTTTTAAGTTCGGTGATCTTCTCGTCGGCCGGAGTATACGCGTGTTATATGTTGCCAGGTCCAGTCAAAGAAGGGGCTTACAAAACAATAGTTTTGTAAGCCCCTTCTTTCTCAAACATTGAATACAATGTTTGAGAAGATTTCTTCTAACACGTGCCAGTATACAAAATTTTTCAAAAAAAATTTACAGGTCAATTGGTAACAAACTCTTGTAAGCTACATAGATGTAGCTTACAAGAGAAAAAACCAGGAAAAATTTAAAGTTGCAATGATTGTTGAATGATTCCTGAGCGGTACTAATCATTTTACAATAATTTGACGATACGGACCGATAACACTGAAAATGTCTCTGACTAGGTTATATTTTTAAAAAGCCTAGTTGACTTTTCCAACATATTGTTTCTTTTTTTTATTGGGTTTTCTATACCATTATCTACAGTGATTATTGTTACGATAAATAACAATGTAACATATTGCCAATGTCTGAAAGACTGATTCTAGTACGTAAGAGGAAGTACTAATGAAAATATAAATAAACAGTTAATATAATTAACGAAAGTTCCTACTTAAGTTAAGAAGATTACATTTTTAGTTTTATTATTTTTAAGATGGCAAAGCCATTGATTTTATTTTTTATTAAGAGTGCCATAATATATTAACATCAAAATAATAACACTTATTAAGCATAGGTCTGGAAAAGTCATATAATTGAAATAAACTTTTAGTTTGTATTTTTAATGTTTTTATTCCATTTCCTGCCACACCTATTCAAATATTTATGCTTAATAACAATGCAGAAAACTGTTGCAAGTAGTTTTCTAGAACTGAGTAAACTGTTGTAAGTGTTTAAAAGTCGATAAAAGAAGATGTTATTGTTAATATTATAAAATCATATTCATCAATAGATTGGAAATAGCATGTTAAAAGAGTAAAATCCTTCAATTTTCCTTTATTATAAGTGTATGCAAGTACCCTATATACTGGTATAAGTGGCCACTTGTATCAGTTTACAGGTTCTACACTAGTTAAGAAAACAAGCTACATCAATGCAAGTGATCCTATTTTCCAAAGTATAAAAAAATAAGAAAAACCAATAATGCTATCTTTTCCCTAAGATATTCAAATATAACATATCAAAATTTCAAGTATTTCCATTGATTTATGACAAAATTACAAGCTTTAGAACCTTTGAACCGCTCTCCTGAACAGTTGTGTTTTTGCACTTATACTAGTATACGTAGGACCCGTCGATATGTAAAAGTTTACAGAAATACAATTTAAGTAGCTATTAAGAAACGACAGTTTACGAGTACCTACAAGTCCCACACTTCGTCGGTTTTTTCAAAAACATAATTGGCCGGTAATAAGCGTGCGCACCTTTTACTTTTTTGTGCAAAAACACGGGGTGTTAAATAGCCAGTATGGTGCCAACATAATGACATACTAATGTTTATTGTATTAGGGTTGCCATATAGAAATATTACAATGAGAATAGAGATCACGCTGTGCTCATGTTTTGGGCGTGGCAATGATTGTTAGTGGCACTATTGTTGATATTTGAAGCCAAGGATTTTGTAATCACTCCAATTTTTGAATGGTTATATGTTTAATGTATTTGTAGCGATTGTTTTTTTTTTTCATACTGTAGTTTTTTGTACATAAGCATATAGCATAAACTTAGTCAGCCTTACAGTATTCCCAATGCTGGGCCTTGGACTACCTCTCTAGGAAAAGGAATGGGCCGTAATCCACCATGTGAAACCAGGATGGGTTAGTGGATATCCGTTATCTTCGATATTTTGGTACTAGGTCAAGCCGGTTGCCTCACGATGTTTTCCTTCACCATTTGGAGAGTAGTGATAATGACATTAACAGAGCGGGGATCGTTTTGCGCAACGTACCTACGAGTACAATATCGTCGAGCCAATCACTGTACAAGAATTTCACTCCCCGCCCCCGCATCTCTCTTCATACCATTAAAGAGACCCGATATTTCACTTTTGCGTGCTTCTGCGCAAGTAAAACTGTAGAAATCAGCGCTCAAGATCCGTGCCGGTATCTATACCTGGGTGAACCCATGACACGACGAACTACTCGTAAGTCGGAACCGTTACCACTGGAACACCACTGCGAACAAGCTAAACACAATTAACTTGTAATTTCTTTAACTTTTATTTAGAGCCATTCTCAAATGAATCCTTGATTTTACATGGTCACAGTTGTTGATCGAGGGTCAAAGGTCTGTAATTATTGGCAGCCATTTTGTTAGTAAACCTCATAAGTTCCTATGATCGGGCCTACGTCAGTGTTTAGGTACCTTTATATGGGCTAGCCTAGTATGTATGAAATTTCAATAGAATACGAGGGCAGTTGATACTGGTTTTGTTATCACTCATGTGCTAATATATCTACAACATGCTTGGTAGAGATAGGTATCTACCTACTAAACAGTTTTTAGGATTCCGTACCCAAAGGGTAAAACGGAACCTAAGTATTAAGACTCTGCTATCCGTCCGTCTGTCTGTATGTCTGTCCATCTGTCACCAGGCAGTGTCTCATGAACCCTGATAGCTAGACAATTGAATTTTTTACAGATAATGTATTTCTATTGCCGCTATAAAAACATAATATAGTAAAAACAGAATAAAATAAACATTTAAATAAGGCTCCCATACAACACACGTGACTTTTTGCCGTTTTTTGCTACTGACGGTACGCAACTCTTCGTGCGTGATTCCGACTCGCACTTGGCCGGTATTTTTTTTTTTCAATAACTAATAAAGATGGCCCATTATGATACTGTTAGCAATATCTATTCATCAAACGTAAAGTAAAAGTACATTGTTAATGAAAGACATATGAATATTTAGCCACACATACAATTTCCTGTTGGAAATCTCAATACAGGATGTAATCGATATGTTGGCAAATGTAATCGATTTGTTACAAAGTCATCAATATAAATCTCCTAACCGGATGATTTATTAGGTACTACTCTATATGTTTGTAATGGAATGACTGTCAAAGTGAAGTCTTTTTTGCAGAATAAAAAAGAAATACGTGGAAGGATTTGACAAGAATTATAAAAATTCGGTCTCTATATGCTTTGCTAGCTAGCAATACCTTGGTCTAATTAATAAAATAGTAAAAGAAGGCAATAAAGTCAAGGATTACTGTAAAAAAATCAATCCATTGCTTCGTAACTCTAATCTCTAAATAGGTTTTTTTTTCGAGATAGGAAATCACAAAGTGACCCGCTCTATTCTTGAAATAAGTACAGATAAAATTAGGTTCATTACGTTTTCATCATATTTTATGTGGATTCATAATAGTACTAGATAATAGCTCAAATCAATTTATTATTGATGATCACTGTAGTAGTGATAATGAGATTGGTAAATATCACTTAAGGGCCTATTACACTACGCGATATTCAGCACACGGTATTCAGACTTACTTACAGTCTTAGTTTTTTGTTCCGAGTAAGACCGGTCTAACCCTTATTACACTACGCGACATCGACTAAGACTGATTGAATATCGAGTAGTATAATAGGCCCTTAAGTGATATTCACCACTCTCATTATCACTACTACAGTCCCTTTTGCTCGAACTTGGACCTAGCTATTCCTGTCGCACACATGTATCCAACTACAAAGAGATAGATCTTGCACTCGTCTTATAGTTGGACAGTTATATTTTAGCTTTACACTACACTACCGACACTATAACACTACAATTGCTATAGGATGGTTCGGGTGACACTGACAGCTGTCAGATTCATACAATGTAGCTACCTATCCTTTTCTCTTATCTTAAAGATCCATATTTTCGTCCTGCTGTCATCTTACCCATGCTATGTAAAAAAGACTTTGGTTAAGTTCCCGTTGCTAAACGGGGCATAACATAATTAAGCGAAATCACGTAGTAAATAACAGTTAACAATAGACTAGCAAGGACAAGGCCTTGGAGCATAGAAAATATGTTGACAAATTTCTAATTTCTCTTTAGGAAAAATCTTTATGTAACTCCTTATCTAACCATATCTTTCGTTACAGCAATGAAAGGCCGCGACGGTCTCGGCGGGACAGGCTCGTGTGCTCCCAACGATGTGTTCTGTTCAGTCCCCGGCCGGCTGTCGCTACTGTCTTCCACCAGCAAGTACAAGGTGACCGTGGCCGAAGTACAGAGGAGACTGTCACCCCCTGAGTGCCTGAACGCGTCTCTGCTCGGTGGTGTGCTGAGAAGGTAAGAAATGAGAAGTTTTATAGGAGCCGAGAAGCTGAGAATGTGTTCTTCTTGTGTTTAGTGATAGTGAACTGGTGACATAAGGTCGGACTAAGGATCGATTTCAGTCCTGGTGACCAACCCAAAAGGAATCTCCGTTTTTTTCCCGCCATTGTAGCCTTCAATGCAGAAAATATAAAATTACATGCTTTGGGTAAACACAGGCAGTCTGTTTTTCTTGTATTTCGATATTGACAGCATTCTGACATAATCCCAGAAAGATCAGATGCCTTACCATGACGTGTTAAAATGTAAGGCTTTGCGAGAAAGAAGGATGGAGCGATACACCCTATCTATAGCTCCATCCCTTTAACAGTTCAGTTTAAGTTGTCAAATGGATCCCGTTACGAGCTCGTGGTAGAGCCTCGGGATTTCAGATCGCAGGTGCTGGACCAACGTACATACGGCCATTTTGATAAAACACGGGGTTCGCCAGTGGATTTTTACTGGCGTGTACGAACATTCTAGGGCTGTGAAAAGCCCAAGCCCGATTCAAATAAACCAGCTTAAGTGTTTATATGTGTTCGTCATCAACATACATCACTAAGTATATTCTCATTAAGCGCTGAAAGCAATTAACGTTCGTTTACTTGTTTTCGCAAAAAAAACGGTATCATTTTCCTGTTGTCACTCATGCGTCCACTACTAAATTGATATTTTTACAACATACATCTTGAATGTCGTACCACTAACAGCTGCGTATTTTTTTTTTTAATTCTTGATAGGTTCGCGCTTGACCGCTATCTCTCGTATGTTTGATGATCCACTATAAGTTAATTAAAATGTTAATTACTGTATGCATAATAAGTATTAGGCAATTACAAGACAAATTCACAACCACCGCCAATCGCCTGTAATATTGAATATAAATGTGGAATGGTAGTAGTAGTCTTGTTCCGCTAGTGCGGTTGTTATTATTTATTTTATTTTTAGCTCTGGCAGCACTGTGTAGTTTGCGGCGAGCGATTAAGACATGTTTGACTTTAATATCGAACCGTTTTGGTTAGTGGTTATTAACATATTTAGGGTACCTTTACCGTAGTACGAGCCCTTTATAACTTTAATCGTTTATGTAGGTGTAGATTTCAAAAACCTTAATACTTATTAGAAAAGGCTGTTGTCCTATTGCTGATGATTATCAGTACATACTTAATAGAATTTATTTATTAACAAAAAAAACCCTGTGATTAGTTTAATTAAACTTTGGTTAACAGGTTATTAACAGAACATTTTCCACGGAGAATTTAAATTTAGTACTAATCAGTATTTTAAACAAAACAAATGATTTGCGAATTTAATTTATAAGGCTGCTAATCTAATATAGTTGTTTAAAATATACTTACCAAAGAAAAACCTCGGAATTGAATGCCATACAAATTAAGTAGGTATTTTATTCCCTACCCTGTAAAATTCACCTTTACAAATTGTTTTAGTTCGACTACTACTTACTCTCATAAAATTAGCATTACCTACTTAATAAAATTAAGAAACAAGACAATTTAAAAACTGCCTGCATAATCGGGCAAAAGTGTAAAAATACCATGTAATTGAATATTCAAGTTACTAGTTTATTTAAATTACGGAACCCGTAAATATTGCTCAAATTACACTCGGAACTTTTTGCCGTGTGGCTCAATGTGGGCTGGCATCGAAACGCCGTTTCCTTTATATGTTTATTGAATATAATTATCGGGTATTACTTCTAGACCTCATTGTGACCATGTCTTGGTATACACGCACCGTTACGCTAAAAGAAGCCAGTACTAGCTAGTTACGTTTTTACTACCTGTTCTAGTCCTCCATTGGAGAATTTAAAAAATATACGCATAAACCTGTTCGCTGGGACGCCAATTTCTTTTGACACTTTGACAAAATAATGAACTTTTTTACCCAGTTTTACGCACAAGTTATATTATAGTTGGATTCAAGAACTCAATATGAAGTGTCCGCCAAAAGCTCGCAAGTTTCAGCAAAAAAACTGTCCAGTCATGATTTAATAACAAATCCAATTATTCCACAAAAGGAAGCTGTAATGACTACCTATCCAACTTATGAGGTCATTTAAGCACATCCTAGTTTGTACGTGATCACTGTAATGCTAGGATTTAAATTAGGGCACTGTAGAAAAAGTACAATTAAATTATTTGATGAGAGAATAAAAAAAACATCTACCTCATTCAAAAAAAACATTCCATTTGACGTTAAAAAATACATGTCACTGGCCACTTGTTTTATTAAATTTAGAACACGATAAACAGCGCATCATCGTCGCCCTAATTGCCGTCATTACGTGCCGATGGTTGCGTTGACAAAACGCCATTGCGGCTTTAGAAATAATTTATACGATGGCAACACGGAATAATGGCGGGAACCCGACAGCTGGTTGTATACGTTGACTCGAATATTTCACATTCTCAACTCGGTGTCTCCTTACATGGTAATTACATTAAATAATAAATAAATTTACGCGAAACTAACAGAGGAGACAGACAGAATCGAAGGACTAGTTTACATGTTTAAAAGCGTATACTTTTACGCATAAACGTGCCTAAAGTAATTTATATTGCCTAATGTGTGTCATTCATCTTGTAGAGATAAATACAAGTAGTCATGTAGAAATATTTGTTAGTTTCAGAATCTAATTCAGGTTTAATGAGTGTTAGTATTTTTACTTGGTAAAAAACGGCTTCAGTATAAAACGTAGACATAGATATAGGTAGGTAGTTATAGGTGGGTGCAAAAGGGTGCACAGTGAAAAAAATTACCTACCTGCAATTTTGCCATTTTTTAATAACTGTTTTAACTTAGCAAAAACAAATATAGGTACAGAGTTCGCAATGTTCTTTGTACTTTTAACATGTGAAAGAAACATTTGCCATGTTGTTGTATGATATTTTTTGAAATTTACTGCAAATATCAGAAAATTGCAGATAACTTTTTTTACTTTGCACGCATGGATATTTTATATTTGACGAAAGAGGGTTATTGTTAGATGTGTGTAGATGACGTCACGTGCGCTATTGCCTATGACATGGAGCAGAACATACACGAAACATTCAAAAACAATACGCCTTCATGAAATAGAACAGCTATAATTACTATAAAAAATATATAAGAGTGTACATTTCAAAACAAAATCCAAATGAAATTAATCACTTGTAAAACTTCAAATCCAACGCCTCTTTTCCATAAAAGAAATGCTGTCAAAACACCTATGCCGCAGACGCCATTATTTCGAAATTCAAAAAACTCATTGTATTGTAAGTAGAAACGCCATTTTGATTTAATCAATCGCGTATTATTAATGGATCCGCCGCTTTACGATACGAGAGGTATTTTTATTATTTTTATATCGATACACTCGATTCGGTAATTGGAGATGAAATGATCTTGCATTCATCGATACGCGGTCACAATCAACTAGAATTTCTTTGCAGCCGGTAAAAGCTACAATATCGATTACTCAAAAGTTAAATTCGTATGTCAATTTGATATGACGCTTATAAAGAGCGGCAAATTACACATGTGGGAAACCGGGTAACGGTATCTTCCGTCATAATTATCGTACTTGAATCAAAGACATGTACCTGATTGATAATCTCTTTAATCGGGCACTTGAGCATTCGATAGCGTGTAGTAGTCCAGTGGCTTCCAACCTTTTTGGTCTTGAACTATTTTTATTAGGGGTCAAAGATTCAAAAACAATAAACTTTGTCAATACAAATTACAGCTTAATCAAAACTTTTAGCGTGTGTTAAACTCAAATGCAAATATGCATTATAGTACATTTTGATACAAATGGAGAAAGTTTGTCATTGCGACCGAGGCGGAATTTACTCGAGCCGTAGACGAGTGTGTTATGGGGCCGAGGGCTGCAGCGAAAAATTTCCACGTGTATCAAACGACGTTTTTTAATACACTGCGCGTCAACCTCTGCTGGGTTGACGCGCAACTCATGGGGGTCGACTCGCGCCCAGCCTGATACGATAAATGTAAAAAAATCGTGGCAGGGGCGAGCACACGCACTTTTCTGCATTAGCACGGAAAACAGTCAATTACGTGCCTAAAAGCGGTGGGATAAGAGCGGGGTTTCTTACAATAGGTATTATAAGGAAGTCAAATTTGGTTTGTACTAGTAGTAGGTACGAATTTAAAGTTCTGTATCAAAAATCCTTCCGCGTACCATATTGTGGCCACTGTGAACCTCTGATGGTCGGCAGATCTTTGGTTGGGAGCCAATGGTTAGTCGATATTCGATGCCCATTACTTGTATTTCTAATCTGTCGATTCATTCGATTTAGTTTTCCATTGATTCTAAATTCACATTCAAATTCATTGTTTGGCTCGTTAGCTCTGCGGAATGAGTCTCGGTTCTTTTGTACTTGTCTAAACGAGCGTGTGAAAATATTAAAATATTAAACTCGCCTAACGGTGCTGTCTAATTACAATTATGATTATTTTCACCGCAGCCATTGTGTCATTGAGAAATAGTAAAATCATTGGTCAGCGAGCACCTGATCACTAGATCTAAGCTTTGCGGCTTCTTGATGGCCAATTAAATAAAGATTTTGTTGAAATATTTAGGTATTTTATTCAGTCAGTTGATTTCGAATAGCAACAAACGATTTTGGTTTTTGGTAAATTTTGAATTATGTTATTGATTAATCTCGTCATTATTTGTATCTACAATGGCGCTAATTTAGATTTAATTATTTATTTTCGATAGCTTCGTCGTAGTTATTGAACAGAAATAATTATACAACAATATTGCACGTTTAGGGCATTATTCACATGCTGTGGGAATGTTCGAAAGAGTTACTACAGCCCTGGAACGCAAAGGGCAACTGAAGAAGCACAGCAGGGTTTTATTCAGTAGGCTGACACTCCATTTATTTCCACCTAGAGTGGGATGACTCATTTGATGATTTCCCGCTAAAAAAATAAGGCATAGAGTAAGTGGACAATGTCCTTTTTTCGATTATTATTTTTACGTAGTCGCTAGTCGTGATTTTAAGGGACTCAAACTGTAACCGTAATAAGTGTTTTTAACACTGTTTTTTAAAACAGTTTTAACAGAAAAACACTTTTAAATGTAACAGATACAATAATGTTACCGAATCAAACTGTAACCTTTTATATGTGTTAATAAGTGTTTATATGTTTAACAGAAATAATCGGTTTTAGTATAGCTTTAGGTAGATATAAGTAATTGCACAGTACGGCAACAACGCGTGGCGGCCGTAAGAGTGTTAGACGCGCGCTGTTAAAGCCTACGACGATCTTCAGTACACACACACTAACGCATTAAACATAACATAATTATATTTGTTTTGTTAAGTTCCGATTCCGACTTCCGATCGGCACACGCCATTTTTTTTTTATCTCTAGTCACCATCTCTTGCTTACAATACACTAAGTACCAGAAAATATGCCTCGTAATAATACCGTTCACAGATATTTTACATTTATTGGAATTGTCATGAGAAATAGGCACTCTAGTTATATACAGGGTGTTTGGTGCATCGTGTGCCAAATTGAAATGGTCGACTGGAGGGGTCATCTACTATCCTTTTAGACCCTTAAACACTTCTCATGCTTTGAGGATTTTTTTTTCATCGACTTTTTATTGCTTTATGAAAATAAGACCCAAATTTTTCATTCAAATACCAATTTTAAATAAATATATAAGGCGTAGATTCAAAGCAATTTTTTATTTTTTATTTCTAGTAAAACCCAAAAAGAGAGATACGAGACAGATTTTACCTTATAAGAGTGAGATAACATTTTTAATAGGTTTTTCAGGTATCAATTAAGCATAAATATTTTTACAAATCATAATTTTGAATATTAGTCTTATGTGACTAGATTCACAATTCTAGCGAATTCACAAAGTTATAAATAGTTATTTGTGCAATAAGAGAGCAAAGTTGTTTTTTGCTGCGAGTGCTAATTTTGTGTCCCGAGCAAGCGAAGAATTCTTTGATTGAATCACGAGCGTTAGCGAGTGATTATAAAGTAGAATCCTAAGCGAGGGGAGGGATTCAAAGGCACGAGATGCAAAAAGTTTTGCTCTCGTGTTACACACATAATTTTTCACTTCAGCAGCGAGAACACATATTACTTGGGAAATAAAATAATCAACAGTAATAGATTTAATAGTGAAAACATCAATTAAAATAAATACTATCTCTGTCGCTAGTTTTGCTCATATTTTACAATTATTTTAACATTCTTAATCTTATGTGCCACTATTTTATTTCCGCTGTTTTTTTAAAGCACGTTCTAAAACAGTCAATGTTGAAACTAGAAATAATTATTTAAAGGAGAAATGCCAGTTTTATCTGCTGCTATAAGGTACTCTTATTTTTGTTCAAATACAATAATAAATTTAAAATTCAACAATTTATTTTAAAAAAAAAAACAATTTTATATTTTACAAATATTTTCTATTTATTACGCATTTCCGAACGTGTTTTTCTTTGTGGTGGAATTTCAAAATCGGAATGAACTTCAAAATGGCATGCTTCTCACTCACTTGTTTATAAGGGTTTTTTTTTTTTTTTTTTTTCGGGTGGGAAAATCATCTCATGACATCCCCCGCTCTTGGGCGGAGCGGGAGATAGTGTCAGACTTTTACTGACTAAAAACCCACTCCTGTTCCTTCTTTGCCATTTGTTTTCCAGGGCCCCGGGGATCTCTTTCGCATCACCCATGGCCCCAGTAGGCTTCGACCCTGTTGGGCCCCTACGGTTGCTGACATCTCCTTGAGGCGCGCGTGGAACACTACGCGCCGTCGACGACTTGGGCTCGGTCCGGACGGTTACCGGACGATCGGACGGCGAGCCACCCATTGCTCGCCGTCCGCAAGCCCGCGCCTACGGTGGCCGGAAATCGGGATCGGAATCCCGGCGGCGGTTGGGGCGTAAGGACCGTTGCCGTTGCCTCACGCGATCGGCCGCCTCCTTTGCTAGCATTACTGCTTCGCAGAAGGAGGCGACCGCCTGCCACTCCTCCTCGCTCCGGACCATGGCCTGTACCAAGGCCCGGCGCGAGAGATCGCTGCCGCCGATCGCCCTCACGAGGACACGACGGTGCTCTGCCCAAGCGGGGCACACCTCTACCGTGTGCTCCACCGTGTCCTCCGGGCGGTCCACACAATGGTGGCACCCGGGCGTCTCTTCTGCACGGATCCGGTACAGGAACTTCCCAAACTTACCATGTCCGGTGAGGACCTGCGTCATGCGGTAAGTAAGGACGCCGTGAGGTCTTTCCAGCCACTCCTCAAAGAGGGGACTTATCGCCATAATTAAGGCGTGCCCAGCACTGGGTTGCGACAGTCGCCGTCGCCATTCCACCATGAGATCCCGCTGGAAGTTTTTCCGCCATGCCGCTACTTGGCGCGGCAGCGGAGTTTCGCCCCGGCGTTGCATCTCCATGCGCAGATCATGCATACGTGCAAGGTCTTTTGCCTGCAATTCCCACGGTGGTTGGTTAGCGAGGAGGCATGCTGCTTCGCGGGAAATCGTGCGGTATCCCCGCACCATCCGGATGGCCATGACCCTCTGGCTTGCGTTCAGCTTGGCTGCCGGTCGCTTTCGAAGAGACGGCGCCCATACCGGTGCCCCGTAAAGGGCCATGGACCGAACGATTCCTGCATATAGCCTCCGGCAGGAGGCGTCTGGACCCCCTAGGTTGGGCAGGAGCCGCTTGAGGGCAGCCCCTGTGCGATCCAGTTTGGGAGCCAGGCGTCGGAAATGCTCCTCGAAGTTCCACCGGCTGTCGAGGACAAGTCCAAGGTACTTCATCGTCGACTCGACGCCGATGTGAACTCCTCCTACCGTTAGTTGGGAACCCGATGGTGGCGCGTTCCGAGGGCCGTGGAAGCACATGGCTTCGGACTTGTGCAATGCCACCTCAAGTCCCAACTCTTGGATCCTCTCCACGACTGTCGCAACCCCGCGAGTCACTAGTTCGACCGCCGCCTGGTATGACTCTCCCCGCGCCAGGACCAGCGTATCATCTGCGTAGCAGACCACGCTGACCCCGTCAGGGAGATCGCCGCGCAGCACGTAGTCGTACCCGATGTTCCACAAGGATGGTCCTAGTACCGATCCCTGCGGAACACTGCACGACATCTCTCGCCGTTTCCACTCTCCCAGGTGACCAGGGTAGATAATGTACCTGTCCGACAGGTAGGCCTCGACAACATGACAGAGGTAGTCAGGCACCCGATGATACCGGAGTGCCCTCCTAATGCTACTCCAGGGCAGGGAATTGAAAGCGTTGGCGATGTCCAAAGACACCACTAAGACACACCTGCCCTGGGACACCGCATCCCCCGTCGTGAGGGCTCGCACGCGCATGATGGCGTCCACCGTAGAGCGCGCCCTGCGAAAGCCAAATTGGCCGTCCGAAAGATCCGGCCCCACCCGTGTTAGGTGCGCGACGAGGCGGTCTGCAATTACTCTTTCAAAGAGCTTGCCCACCTCGTCGAGCAGCACGATGGGCCGGTACGCGGACGGTGAGTCCGCAGGGCGCCCCGGCTTCGCGATGAGGACCAGTTTCCCGGTCTTCCAGCGAAGTGGGAACTGGCCCCTCTCCATACATGCGCTAAAGAGCCCTCTTAGTCGAGGCCCGAGTTCCTCCATGGCCAGGACCCAGGCCTTTCCAGGCAGGCCATCGGGTCCTGGGGCGGTGTTTTTGGCACTGAGCCTACGTACCGCCACTCGCATCTCTACCTCGGTCACCTCTGGAGCAATGTCGTCGCCGTCGCCGTCGTGGTCCACGTTGGACACCGCAGGTGGCGGAGCCATAGGCGGGGGAGAGTGTTCCCCTCGCGTGGGGAATAGAGCGCTAACCACACCCTCCACAAGCTGGGGCCGGAGACTCTGCGTCAGCGGGGGAGCCCAGGGGCGGAGCTTTTCTCGCACCACCTTGTAGGGGCGCCCCCATGGGTCTCTGTTCAGAGTTTCCAGCCACACGTTGCGGGCCTCTACCTTCGCCCGCTTTATCTCCGCTCGGAGGGTGCGTCTCGCCTCTCTGTATCCCTCGTAGAGCTCCGCCTCTCTGGTCTCCGCATCCGGCGGACGGATGCGGCGCCTGCGGTGCCTGGCGTACTGGCGCCGCGCGGCATTGCACGCGCTACGCAGTGCCGCGATCTCTGGCGACCACCAGTACACCTGGCGCCGGGCACGTCCTGGCCGGACTCGGGGCATTGCCACGTCGCAGATTTGCGACATGGCTTCCCGGAACCACTCTGCCTCGACGTCGATGTCAACAGGCCTGTCCGGTGCTTGCACCCAGGCCTGTACCATCGCGGCTTCCAGGAGGAGCTCCCGGTCCAGCTGCTTCAGCGCCCAACGCGGACCACACGGGGTTTGTTGGACCGGCGCGGTTGAGGACTGGGCGGAGACGTCAAACCGGATGTATCGATGGTCTGAGTACGTCTCCACCCCTTCCATGACGCGCCAGTCAACGACACGCGGTGTCAGAGCGGGACTGGCGAATGAAATGTCCACCACTGACTCGCCCCGCATCCGCACACACGTGGGGACAGAACCCCGGTTTAGGACGACCAGGCCTAGCTCCAAAGCCCAGTCCTCCACCATCCGACCCCGCTGGTCTGTGTACCGGGAACCCCAAGCCAGGTTCTTGGCATTGAAGTCCCCGCAAACGACCACGGGGAGGGAACCAAACCCAGCGACGACGGCATTCAGCTCCAGAAGGGAGATGTGGAGATCGGCGAGAGTTCGGTTCGGGGAGAGGTATACACCTACGACTGCGATGTCCCCGAACCGTGCCGCTACGCAACCCTGCCCCCTCGTGACGGCCTCGAGGGACGGGGTACCGGCGGCGGTCGACGAAATTAAGGTCACCGAGCCGTTCAGGTCCTGCACCCAGTCGGCCCTGGGCTGGACGTAGTACGGCTCGGAGACTACGGCGATGTTTATCGACCACTGCGCCATGCTCTGGAGCAACAGATCCTGAGCGGGGGCGCAGTGGTTGATATTCGCCTGGAGGAGACGTAATGGAGCTATTATTGACAATCCATTACAGTCTCCTCCCGAGCCCCTTGTGAGGGCCCTGCCACTGTGGTCGCCGCGGCGGCGTCTGCGGAAGTGATGGCGGCGGTGGCCAACTTGGCGGCCGCAGCGGCGAGCACATTCGCGGGGATGGGCCTCGGGACCTTGCCCTTGGCCTTGGCGGGGGGATCACAGGACCTGCCCCCAGCCCGGTGTTCGGCTGGCTTGCCTGCCGCTGCACATGCGTAGCAGTGCGGCGCTGCACTGCAAGTGATGGCCTTGTGACCGGGCTGACCGCACTGAAAGCAGCGGTCACTGCGATCCACCTCCGCTGCGCAACAGGCCCCCACGTGGTGCCCCACGTGGCAGCGATAGCAACGTAGAGGTCTGGGCTCCAGCAGTTTTACACGTGCGGAGACCCAGCCCACCAAAAGCCGTCGGCCCTCCCCGCTGATATTCCTGGCCGCTGACACAGGGCAGCTCACCGTCACCGACCCCATGCCCGTGCCGTCAGCACGGATGGCGCCTGCCCGAACCTGGTTGGCCAGGCACCCCCCTATCCTGACGACGGCGGCCACAACCTCATTTACCGTCACTGAGTCATCTAGGCCCATAATGCGCATGTCAACGCATTTTGTGGGCCTGGATACTCGGGCCTCCTCCGCATCCAAGGACGCCCTTATTTTCTCGGCCAGGGCGTCTGCGGTAGGGCCGCTGTTTGCCCCGGGGACCTCTAGCATGAGGGCACCAGTCGCGGTATGCCGCATCCGGAAGCCCCCGGTGATTCCGAGCTCGGCAAGGTTGACCGCTCGCCTCGCCTTCCGGATGACCTCGCCGTAGGTCACGCCTTTTTTTTCCGCAGCCGGCTGCAGTGTAATCACTACAGCCGTAGAATCCGGGGCGCGACACCTGGCTTCAATGGCCCTTCTTTTCCGCTGCCGCCGCCGTTCTCGTTTCTTTGCGGCCCGATCCGCTCTACCCGCCTTTTCCTTGGCTCCAGCAACCTGCCATTCGGCTTCGGCCGGAGATTCCGTAGGCGGGGGAGGCGGCAAAGGCCGTCTGCTTGCCGCTACAGCAGGGGTTCCCACCGCCTTAGTGGCCGGCGGCGTTTTGCCCTTCTTGGGAGGAGGGGCAGCAGCGGCTTGCTTCCCCTGCTGCTGTCTTCTGGCCAGAGGGGCTGACCTCGCGGACTGCGGTACCACAGTCCCGCGCTCGGCCTGCCCCGACGGGCCCGGCTTGGGCGCAGCAACCGTGGCCGCAGCAGTGGCAGCATAGGACGCCGCCTTTCGCTGGCCGGAGGCCGCAAGTGGGGGGCGCAGCACAATGCCCTCCAGTAGGGACAGCTGCTGCTGGATCCGCAACTGGAACTGCTGCTGCTGCTGTTGCAGCTGCTGCTGAAAGGCAGCCAGCTCCCGCTGCACCAGCGTCAGCAGCTGGCTCTCCGGCTCGGGCTGGCGCATTGGCTGACTCTGCCCCTGCCCCCGCTCGCGCTCCCCTGCCAGTCTGCAAGAGTCGTCCTTTGGCAGCTCTTGCTGGCCCAGGGCTTTCCGTAGCCGAGCGTTGTCGGCCCGAAGCCTGGCAAGCCCCCTGCGGATGGGGTCCACTACCTCTTGGAGAGAGGTCCTGGCCTGGGAGATAGCACTCCTCTTGGAGGACTTCTCCCTTTTTTTGGCTACGCTATTCAGGCCAGATGCCAGGACTAACTCTAGCCTCTCTAGCGCCTCATCGATAGCCGAGTCGCCTCCGGCGTCTGGCTCACTGCCAGACAGCCCCGAGGGGTCAGCCTCAGTGCTGGTCGCTCTGGGGTAGCGTCCCTCCACGGCGAGCCTTTCAGCTCGCTGGGTGGACTCTTGGACAGTGAGCCCCCTCCCCCTTCCTCGCGCTCGGCCCACACCGCGGCTACTGGTAGGGATTTTTGGGGCCGAGCCCTTCTCACCCTCGGAGAACGACCCGTCGTCCCCCGGTTTGGAGCGCTTCCGGTAGGAACTTGCGTTTCTCCCGGAGTCTCCCTCTACTCCACCGCCCTCCGAGCCCTTCGAGCTCCCTCTGGATGCCGCATCGGACTCCGACTGCGCATCGCTCTCCGTCTCCTCGTCACTTGGGGTTTTAAAAAATTTGGACATATTCATTTTTGTTCCCACGAGTAAAAAACATTCTGTACCGGCTCAAATTGAGTGGTTCGCACTAGAGACTAATTAAGCTACCCATTAGCCAAGCTAACAACCTCCCTCACGGTGCGCCGCCGCTTGGAGGTTTGGGGTAATTTTTTATAGAGGTTGTCTTCCTCGCGGCCCGGGCGGTTAAGCCAGGACCCTCGACCCCCATCGAAAGTCAGAAACATGACCTTGGACAATCTCTGAGGCTACGAGACTAACGGTGGCAGAAGGAAGAGCAAATCTTCCTCCTGCCTGCTCGGTGGCAGGGTAAGTGCACACCGAGCCCGCTCTTACTTCGCCACTGTGCCTTCTGCTATAGCAGAGGGACACGCGTTGAAGAGTTCCTTCGGACAGGATATTCGCAGGCGAAAATCGAGACCCCTTAGGCAGAAGTACCCAAGGGGAATCGTTGGCCGCCTCCCAGGGTGCACCGTCCCGCGAACTGGCCTTCGCTCTGGACGTATCCATAAGGGAACTACAGCCCGCGGACACGCGTGGAGGTTTCCTGTCGTAGCACCCCACTTGTTTATAAGGGTGAGAAAGAGACAGAGTACAGCAGTTCGAATGTTTCGAATTGTATGGCTAAAAAAAATAAATAATTAAAAAGTTACTTTGTCTCACGCAGTGAGCAAATTCGAGTTTTACTTACTGTTTTCAAGCAGCAAAACCTACTTGTTTGAGCTGCTGTGGTAAAAAAGATTTTTATAGCATGTGGCACATCACTAGCAAGAGGATAAACTAGAGAATTTTTGAGGGAGTTGGAAGATTCCGGTCGCTTTAGATTAGATTAGATTTTTTTTAAAGCCATGTATAGTAAACTAGTAGCTGTAACATGGATAGCTTTAATTTAAGTCCAAAACTTTGCGAGTAAATTAAAAAAAAACTAGATATCTAATGTCACATATTTTTTAAAATTTGTATTTGAATGAATAATTTGGGTCTTATTTTCATAAAACAATAAAGAGTCGATGAAAAAAGATCCACAGGGCATAAGAAGTGTTTAGGGGTCTGAAAGGATAGCAGATGACCCCTCCAGTCGACCATTTCAATTTGGCACACGATGCACCAAACACCCTATAAAAGTGTATCGCAACTAAAAAGTGTGAAAGAAAAAAAACTTTTTCCAAAAAAATAACCGACTTCACTAAAAAAAAAAAAAACGAGTGTGCTTATGACCACACGACTGAAGTGAAACTTGTTTCGCTCCATCTCGTATTTGGCTATGAGAGGAAGAGAGAAAGAAAATGTGCGCGCGCACTGCTGTCTCTTGCTTATATCCCCCACTTAACTTCCGTTCGCCTTGCCCGATCACACTTTTCGTAACGCTTACGTCACGCGTTCGCCAGCTTACTCCCCAAGTCAAGCGTGCGTAAAGAAGTTTCACTTCAAAAACACCATATGGATCAAAATAACGTTCTATGTTGGAACTCTTAATATGAAAAAAATGTTTTTTTATTAGCTTTCATGGTTATAAAAACTGCGATATTACAGAAAATACAAAACACAAAGACATCAATAAAAACCAAATTTTGAAAAAAGAATAGTGTACCTTTAATATAAAGTTTATTTGAACTTATAATTCCAAGTCAATCCAAAAATATACCACTTCGAAGCAACCCGATTTAAAAAACGGCAATTTCATACTTTTACCGGACGGTCGGACGGCAAGCCACCCATTGCTCGCCGTCCGCAACCCCGCGTCTACGATGGCCGGAAATCGGGATCTCGGCGGCGGTCGGGGCGTAAGGACCGTTGCCTCACTCGATCGGCCGCCTCCTTTGCTAGCATTACTGCTTCGCAGAAGGAGGCGACCGCCTGCCACTCCTCTTCGCTCCGGACCATGGCCTACACCAAAGCCCAGCGCGAGAGATCACCGCCGCCGATCGCTCCCACGAGGACACGGCGTTGCTCTGTCCAAGCGGCGCACACCGTGTGCTCCACTGTGTCCTCCGGGCGATCCACACAATGGTGACACCCGGGCGTTTCTTTCGCACGAATCCGGTGCAGGAACCTCTCGAACTTACCATGTCCGGCGAGGACCTGCGTCATACAGAAGGTAAGGACGCCGTGTTGCCTTTCCAGCCATTCCTCAAAGAGGGGACTTACCGCCATAATAAATAATGCAATATGCTTATGGCGTGCCCAGCGCTGGATTGTGATAGTCGCTGTCGCCATTTCGCCATGAGACCCCGCCGGAGCTCTGTCTTGGCTGACTTGTCGCGGCAACGGAGTTCCCCGACATTGCATCTCCACGCGCAAATTGTGCTTGCGTGCAAGGCCTGTTGCCTCCAGATCCCACGGTGGCTGGCCAGCAAGGAGGCTTACCGCTTTGCGGGAAATCGTGCGGTATCCCCGAACCATTCCCAGATCCAGTCCCTCTGGCACGCGTTTAGCTGGGCCACCGGTCGCTTTCGCAGTGACGGCACCCACACCGGCGCCCCATAAAGGGCCATGGACCGGACGATGCCTGCGTCGAGCCTCCGGTAGGAGGCGTCTGGATCCCCGAGGTTGGGCAGGAGCCGCTTGAGGGCAGCCCCAGTCCGATTCAGTCTGGGAACCAGACGTCAGAAGTGCTCCTCGAAATTCCACCGGCTGTCGTGGACGAGTCCCAGGTACTTCATCGTCAACCCGACGTCGATGTGAACTCCTCCTACCGTTAAACGGGAGCGCCAAGGCGGCGCGCTCCGAGGGCCGTGAAAACACATGGCCTCGGACTTGTGCAGCGCCACCTCGAGTCCCAACTGCTGGATCCTATCAACGACTATCGTAACCCCACGTGTCGCTAATTTGATCGCCGCCTGGTATGACTCTCCCTGAGCTAGGACCAGACCACGCTGACCCCGTCAGTTACTGCCATGCGTGCGACAAATTATAAATAAAAAATAATCGACAACTAAGTATGATATTCTTTTATGCTTTACTCTTTGAGCATTTTATATACTTAAGTTTAAATTTTAGTTGGTGTACAGTCTATAATATGTATGAGTAAGCATAAGTACGCATGCACGGTTTTAAATGTTGAAATTCCTATGCAATTAATTCACTATAAAAAACTTTTCCAAAAAAAAAAATATAACCAACTTCAAAGTAAAAAAAGACACTGAAAAGTGCAAAATAACTTTAATTTCGGAAGTCGGTGTTTCTATAATAGTTTTGCCTCTTCGTTATTTAACACCGACTTCCGAAATTAAAGTTATTTTGCATTTTTCAGTGTGTTTTTTTACTTTGAAGTCGGTTATATCTTTTTTTGGAAAAGTTTTTTATTTTACACTTTTTAGTTACGGTACCACCACTAAAAAGTACCCCTCAGCCAAATTTAAATACCTTATAGCCAGAGTACATCTCATGACAACTCTAATTATCCCAAATACGGTTAGATTACATTAATTTATTACAGAGTTCCAGTGCCTAACTTCAGGGTTCATCATCAGATCAGATCGATATATTCCCCCTCTACTTTCAGTCAGTCATCGACTACACGTATAAACAAAGCAATTTTTCTTGTTACGACGGTTCTGCTGTGATCCTATGAGGAGTTCTGTTCCATATCTTCGAAGTTCATGATCAGATCATAACAATATTTCTATGGGACTAACTCGGAAGCATAATCTTTCAGACAAAAAAAAAAATTCAAAGTCGGTCCACAATTGACCGAGAAATCGGTGAACATACATAAAAAAAAAACAACATACATTCAACCGAACATATAATCTCCTCCTTTTTGAAGTTTGTTAAAAATGCTTATTTCTTGGATCCATTGGTTCAACTAAACCGCCACTATGCAACGCACACTCTGAACATTTCGCACCACTTCTTTGCAGTCAAACTTTTCGTTTCCGAATCCGAATAATTTAGTTTTGTTTTCAATTTCTTCTGTATCATCTTCAAATAATGTGGGACTGTCAAGACGCACAACTTCTTGTTGAAGTGCGAAATATCTAGATTTAGGAAATCTAGTCTATAATCTAGGATAGTCTTCGTCCTTATCCAGACGGGTTTTTTTTATAAGAAAGGATTGATTGCGAATAATCCTCCGAATATACTTTCGGCTCTATCAAGATATCGGGACTATCAGGACGCACAACTTCTTGTCGAAGTGGTAAGCAGTTGATTTTAGGATGATTGTCATCTTGATCCAAACGAGTTTTTTTTTAAGAAAGGATTGATTGATCCATTGCAGTCAAAACTGTTCAAATAAACTTGATTTTTAAGTCACGAATATTTTCAATACTGTTTTGCACGTATATAACAGACTGCGACTGGAATTCGGCTATCTAATGCTTTATTAACCATAAAAAAGTACATTGTAAATTTGGCAACGCTGCGTTTACCTGTTACACTTATTAACACTGTTAACAGTTTTATATCTGTTACAGATATGTTACGGTTACACTTTTGTAAGTGTTTTGGGTTAACACATTGAAAACACATTTATAAGTGTTACATATTTGATTCTGTAACCAATTCAACATGTAACACTTATTATTCTGTAACCTTTATGAAGGTGTTTTTAAGTCCCTTAACGAACTTCGTAATATCGATGATGATGAACATAATATCACGAATACGATTAAGTGCACAAACACCCTAAAACATCATACCTAAATGTTTAGAAGTCCGTAGTTACTATGAAAATTCACGAACTAATAGCAATTTCTTAGGAATTCGTTCGCATACCAGCCCGATACCGAGGGGGCCCGAGGATGTAGTTACTGTACAAAATTAAGCTTACCTATCTCAATCCAACGAGACCGCAGATTTGTATGATAAAGGGTCTATTACACTACGCGATATTCAGCACACGATGTTCAGACTGTCTTATTTTTTGTTCCGAGTAAGACCGGTCTAACCCTTATTACACTACGCGACATCGACTAAGACTGTCTGAATATCGAGTAGTTTAATAGGCCCTTTAGTATGCACAAGGATTTTCTTTTGACTATGTACTTATCTTTAGGTAATGATATAAGTAGTGGGTGGATAAGCTCAGAAACAAACACTGTTGATTTTTAAATAGTTATAATAGTAAATATATAAAAATAGGATCCTAACCTACCTAATAATTTTACAAAAAAAAAAGGTCAAACAAATGTAAAGTTGAAATAGCTTTTTTCTATCGCACGGATCTATATTATTATTTATTTATTTCTTAAAACTTTATGCACTAGTAATAAACACTGTACAAAGGCGGACTTAATGCCTTAGGCATTTTCTACCAGTCGACCTTAGGGTGGTGCAGAAACAAAACATGGTAGGTGCAGCTTAATGGTAAAGAAATAGAAAAGAAATACAATAATATAAATATATAAGTACTTAGATACATACATACAAATTAACAATGCAATTATGAAAAACGAATCCAACAAATCAACGCTGTGATGATTACACCAACTTCCTGCGAATGTGTTTAAGTACGTGGAATCACCTTAAAAGTGAATCGATTGGACGCTATAAATAATAAATAGTATGCAATTGACTTCTGTTACTGATCGTACATCGTACTGTGGGTAGCAGTTTGGGAATCCACTGAGTGTGGTTCCGCACTGCACCCAATCCAAATTGAAATAACGAGTTACGTTCATCTTACCGGCGTAATGTTATCTTATGAAATGGTGTTATTAAAAACAGACATGCGATGGCAGCAACCCCGAATGATTTGCTATGATGTATTGAGAAGAGTTTCATATTCTATCTCCGAAATTCTTCATCAGTTCTTCACCAAATTTAAATCAGATCATCTGGGGAAAAAACTCTCCCAAACAAAAAATAACGATCGATAAAAATACCGCGGAAAAAGATACAAAAGAAAATATATTCAGTCGTATTGAAACTTGCCCTTTTTTGAAGTCGGTTAAAAAAAAAGTATTGGTTTATACAAATTGTCAACAGCCTGTCAAACACTGGAAACGCCAATCAAGTAACGTAATCGATTAATCATAATATAACGAGCGAACTCGCGTTCTTGAACTTAATTCATAAACTTCATCAAACTTTAAATCGAAAACAATTTCGATATAACGAGCTTTTATTTCAGAGTGGTTAATACTGGTAGCCATTTTTAAACGCCGAACCTAACAACCAAATTATATTTACCTCCGAAAAGAAACAAATTATTCGATTTTGAGCCCTATTCCAAGGATATAAGGGAAAAAAAGATTGCTTAAAGTACGTTCTTTTTTCAACTTTCTATGCGTCAATCACGAATTACAATTTTGACGGTAATCGATAGGCTATCGGTAGCTTCATCTAGCGGTCAGTAGCAGTACTATTGACTGACATGTGACCGTACAACAAAAGAGGCTGCTTTATTTTTCTACGCACTGACTTACCTTATTGTAGGGTCAACGTTTAAATCAAATACAATAGATTTGAATTATGTTTTTATAGAGACTTTCTTTCTGATGTCTACAATTTTATTTTTGTTTTTAACATCTATTAAAGCTGTGGACACATCCGATCAAAAAGCACGGCGCGAAATAATGAAATGTCGCCTAACTTTGTGTTTTTTTTCCACACAGATTTGTTCATCGGTCGCTACCCGAAGTTCACCTCAGGTCAATTAAAGTTCGTAATTACAGCAAGAAATTTAAAACACTTTATTTTTTCAGAGCGAAGAGCAAAAATGGTGGAAGATTACTCCGTGAAAAATTGGAAAAGATTGGGCTGAACTTGCCGGCTGGGAGACGGAAAGCTGCCAACGTAACACTCCTCACGTCATTAGTAGAAGGTAATAATTAAACTTCATTCTTAATTTAAACTACCGGTATATACCGTCCAACGGGTGAATAGGAACGCAGGGGTAAATTGGAACAAAACTTTGTTTAGGTATTTTACTTTGGTATATATTTATATGTATTTTTGATTTCTATCAAAACATCAGTTTTTATTACAATTTAAGAATAAACAGAACTGGGAAAAATTGTTAATTAACGCGAAGTTCCCCTTCAAACTTTTGTTCCTATTAACCCCTGCGTTCCTATTCACCCCGTTTGACTTTACTGTCAATTTAAACAGAAATAATAGTTACTAAATTGTGCATTCTTTTTTCAAATATGTTTGTAATATGTTTTTTTTTTTAATTTGCGTATCACCTTTGAATTAAATTCCGTTTTATATACAGTTTAATAGGAATTGCAGTTCATAAATACTACGTATAAAGAGCTAATAAATATAACGTATTTATTAGCTCTTTATACTTTATGCCAGACAGTAGGAGAAATTGTATTGATTACGGCAAATTGTAATTTGTCAGCTCCTGACTGCCAATTTGCATTCAGAGATTTATGTACAGATTTGGTTATGAGACTTATAAATCAGTTTTGTTTTGTGTTATTTATCATTGAATACATGACACAGAACAGTTTACAGTAAAGTTAGAGGTATAATGTACTCTAATGTCAAGATTTAGTCGAAGGCTTTGAAATATTTTAACTACTACCTACTCATAAAACAGCCTATTTGTTTCTTCAGGTTCTTCTAGTTACTAATTTCTAGAAGAAAAATAAGGTATTTGAATTTTGTTCAACTGAACGCCCGTCGTTGCCATTTTCAGTGAGAATCGTCAGAAGCGTGAGCATTAACCCGCGTTTCCTTGTAATTTATTTCGAACTCTCTTTCTTTTGTTCTTGAAGGACTCGCAGAAGCCTATATCTAGAATATTTTCCTCAACAGCGGAAGCAGTGCATTTGGCCCGCGACTTCGGCTACGTGTGCGAGACGGAGTTCCCCGCGCGGGCACTCGCCGAGTACCTCGCACGTCAGTACGCTGAGCATGACTCGCGGCGTAGGAGGGACTTGCTGCAAGCCACTAAACAGGTAACAATAACCACAGTCCATGTCACACGGTTAATAGGTTTCGGGGGGGTTCTTTCGAAGAACTTAACATTATTGTCCCATCTGGAAAGCCTTTTCCATATGGCATATGTCTGGATTGGCATCCAATCTAACCAGTTGCAGCTGTATACTAGTATTTTACATTTATCTGCGGTCTATATGACTTTCTAGATCCAGTTAGTGGATAAAAATGTGAAACATCTATGTTAATACACGCGCGCACACACAAGGTAGTCATGTTGTTTGCCGTCACGGCGTTCGAGTCGATTGCATTGCCAAAGCGCGCCAATAGACGTTCCACATGAAAAAAGAAAACTTATTTAGTCTAGTTGATCTGAACTAATCATACATATTTACTTCTTCAGGTGATAAAGGAGCTCATGGACCTACTAAACCAAGATCGCTCACCGTTATGCAACACTCGGCCCCCACATCTTTTGGAGCCGGCAATACAGCGCCATCTGACGCACTTCTCCCTCATCTCACACGGTTTCGGTGGACCCGCTATTGTTGCCGCGTTGACCGCTATACAGGTTTGTATGCAACCTTATAATGAGTTATATTGTTTGTCCACGGACTAATTACTAAATGAAGTACTAAGTACTAAGCTTGGTTGATTGATTAGACCACTTAGACATCGAATTAAATACATTTCCTTACACTCACTCGATACATCTTAGGTTTTCACTCAAAAACGTATATTGATGTTGGAAATTAGTTATATTATGACCACAATTTGAAAAACCAAATCGTGTTCATAATATGAATAATTATTCAGAAGCCAGAAGGTAAGGCACAAATCACAAGGTAGAAGTGTAAACCCTAGTATTTCATTATTTGAACTATGTTTGAAATAAGTAAATCGTTGGTTTTATTGGCCACATTTTGGACAGTATAATGGGGTTTTTAAAGTAACTTAATTAAACGTATTGTGAAAATAAACACAAATTTCAATATTAAATAGTATTTCGCCCTTTTTAAGTGTGTTCTGGCAGTTTAATAGTGGATATAATCCAATGTTTAGCTATGATGTTAAAAGCCGTTTACGCCTACATAGTCAAACGCGTCACTGCAAAACAGTTACGTATGATTTCGCTCAATTATAAATATCGACCAGTTATTTTCTACCAAATATGTACAACAATTTTAACTGATTGTTCTTATTATTTTTGTTCCAGAATTTCTTAAACGAGTCACTTAAGCATTTAGACAAGTTATATCCTCAAAGTGGTATGGTGTCGTCATCTATGGACAAAACAAAAATGGACCCCGATATCAAGAAGTAACACATGCGCGACTGTGATGACGTTGGTCTCTGCAGCACGAAAACATGCGCAAAGAGGAAACCTCTTGCGCTGGACTTTGTTCCAAACAGTATGCCATGTATACCTAAGCAGGCGACTGTGGAACTTCACTTAAAAGTACTGAATTTGACAGTTGCCTTCGAATTTGACAGTAGCGCCGCCATAGATTGTCAGGGTATTAGCGCACTGTTACACCAAGGCAAAGGTGCCAAACATGCAACCAAGGTTACTAATGATATTATCATCTAAATGAAACTGCCATAATAAATTGTGCGTATGAGAGGATGCATGGAGATTGTATTTATTTTTATGATGATCTTCGTTAGAGGCGACCCGCATACAAATAAAGTGCAATTATAATACTCATGATTGTGAGAATCTGTACATATAGCATAGAATAAAAACTAGTGTTAATTTAAGCATTTATAGCGAATAATTTTCAGCTCTATCAGTGACTTTTGTAATTCCAAAATGAATATTTTTTTAATAAAATGTAAAATATTTCACATCCACCGCAATAAAGACACATATCAATACTGTAAATAGTAATAATTTTAGAACGAAAGTTTTATCGTTTCACACAAAAAGGTTTCATACTGTTTTTAGATTAAAAGAATAAAACCTCTTTAGTTTTAAATTAGCTATAGTTTTGCTAGTGACTCAATGTGAAAGTGTGCCAATTAGTTTTAATTGTGGAAACACCATAACGGGTTCCCGAAAATTTAAGTATTTAATTAATATTTATTGTGGCTTGTACATAATACTTATAAAATTACTATTCACTTGCCTAATATTTAGTTTTTTTTTTCTAAAGTTATTCTAGTATTCGACATCTATATCTTGCTCCAGTCTTTTATTATATTAAGAACTTAAAGTTTAATTTGTAATTCGTGATATTGTAAGAGTGAAGTCCCACAAAGTTTGTGATTTACCTCGGAAAAGTAACAAATGGAGTGACAAGAGGCGGGTCAACCCACAGTGTACTTACCATCTGGGCAAGCAGTTCATATAGCATAATCATAATAATCAAAAATTGAATCTCTCTTACATATTTGCACCAGCTTATGATAATTTCGTAGGTACCGACTAAAAGCCGACTTTCATCAACGTTACTTCCATAAAGAAAGACATACAAATATATACCTTATCGTTGCCCCTGTATACCTGTTACCTGCATGGCGTGCCTGCCTACCTGTGAGATACTTGATATTGCTCCATTTATTTACTAATCCGTGTAATTAAAAACTTCATAAGTGGCCAAATTATGCGAAAAGTTTTCTTATGATTAAAAAGGTCTTAAAAAATTTTAAATATATTATTCTAGTTGTAAAAACAAAATAACTAAAAAGGACTTAATGGTAGGAAACCAAAATAAGTACGCTACGCTGTAATATTTTGGTTGAATATACCAATACTTAAAGTTTTTCAAAAGATAAACAAATACTGTCTTTGTAAATAATCTGAATTGGGACATCCTATTTTACCTCACTTCTCGTTATATTTCACTATCATATGGTTTATGTCATAACTTATTCCGCAGACCGCGGAACTCTACTTTCTATTTAATTTTTCTCATCAAAGCATACAGTAGCTGCATAAGGAACTGTCAAGTTTTACTGAAATCAATGATCTGTTTAACACATCCGACTGACAAAATAATGCTATAAAAACTTCCACGTCAAGCTGTATTCACATTTGTGACATACCGACGGACGACGATGCTTTGTCACCTGTTGGTATCAGTTACACCGCTGCAGGGATCTTTCAGTGGTGCAAAGGCGCTGCTGGTAAACGATATGTGACATCGTATTGAAAAAGAAAAAATCAACCGAATTGATAACCTCCTCCTGTTTTGAAGTCGCTTAACAAGATGGTAGCGTGATTTTCCTGTCAAAATATCCTTGTACAGCCTAATCGTGAAGGGGTCGTGTCACAATGTATTGTCACAGACACGTACTCTGGTCCATTGGAATGTCACAAGTGAGCACGCAGCTTTAGACTAAAGATATTTTTGTAAACCAAGTGAAGAAATTACTATTAACAAATGTTGTGAGTAAATAATAATTTAAATAAATTTGGTAACTTGACTTTTACCAAAACTATGCCAATCAATCAAGTAATATTTAGGCATTTATTTTTTTAAATAACTGGAATTATTATATAGTACTTGCGAAAGCTTAATCAATTTAAAATTTAAAGTAAGTAACGAGCGCTGAAGATCATTAACATTCTGTTTTCATTTTCGTAATAATTCATAATAAATTGTTAATCTTCCTTTTACCACTGTGTACTTAAATTTTGTTTCGTGGAGTAAAGAATGATGTTAAAAAACACTTGGTTTTATTTTATCTTTACCCAACATGAGCAGAGAAAGCTTCAAAGCGAATTTCAGTCTCGTTAGCGTTTTCCATCAGCGAGGGAGATATTAGGTATGTAATCTATGGCGTCACATAAGAACTAATCCTGCATCGAGCAATTACAGTTCACTGCGCGATTAAAACATAGAGAACAGCCCAAAATCATATCGGGCAGTTGCCCACTAGACTAACACCCGTCTGGTCGAAGGATCCTCCGTTTTCAACGGAGGCGTGTGGGGCTTTACTCTCTGTTCCACATACCTCTAGGTATAATGCACTCACACTAGTGTGTGCTCAGCACACGCACTTACGACCCCGAGACCATCGGGGCAGTTACGAAATAGGTATCGCTATCGATCGGAGATTACTATAGTATTTATTATTAAGAATTATTAGTAAAGGGGAAAATATCTCTTATGCAGCGCCATCTATTATGGAGTAGCGATATTACTCGACCACTGGTCGTGGGTTGCTATTTTAGATATTTATAATCACTAGATTTCTAAAATCTAGTTTGTAAGATGGTCATCATGACTCATGAGATACAAAAATGCAAATATTTATGTAATAGGTTTAAATAAGCCTATAACGTCTGGAAATTATTACCTATTGACAGTCACAAATACCGTTATCATTTCTGAACTGATGTGTCAAATTTGTCAAAGTCATATTTTACCCGCGACTTATACCTGGAGTTAAGTGGAGTTTGTGTCATTCACTTTAGTTTCTAATGTTTCTATTAGATAATTAATAAACAACAATTTGTGAATAAAAATGGATATCAGCTATGATAATGAAGTTGCAAAACAATGTTTCAAATGTGACCAAACAGTGCTAAGCAACTTAAATATAGTTTGCAATGCTTCAAATACAACAATAATACTTTGGAATCAATTTCAAATCTTCGTGTATGAAAATCTTGAATTCGAGACTACTGTGATAACTTTATTACCCATATTTCAAGTAAATGCCTTGATAATAGCTGCTAATTACTTGGTATGTCTGGATAGCAGTGGGAACATTCACACAACTTCTCTAAAGTTGAAAACCACAGGTCCAAAAAGTTTAAAATACAGTTTTCAGCCTCGAGAACTCGGTATAGTGGCCAGTGCGCTCTATAATGCAGACCACGCACTATGTTTGAAATACGAAGCCAATTCATACTTCTTACGTCTTCATAAAGTAAACAATGAATTTTCATTAGTGAAAAATGTGATACTTACTAATGAAGAACACTTGCCACTAATACAAACGCAAGACAAATACATTTTGACGGTTCATCCACTACCAGAGAATCTTGTGGAAAACCTGAAAAAAGTTTTCAAGGCAGAGGATTTGAACATTAGAAATAAGCACAGTTTAATCATTGTAACTTTTGATAAGATAAATGTTTATGGTTGTTTCTTCAGTTCTAAAATGACTGAAGAACATGTGCCACTGCTTAAACTTTATTCATGTCCTTCAGAGATAAGTAGCATACAAGTTATTGAATCACAAGAACTCAACATTTTAATTGGTCTAAACATAGGAACAATAGTAAGACTCTCCTCAAAAGATCTAAATACCCCTCAGATTATTCATTTAAACATTGCCATTCACAAATTCTTAACATATAAAGATGCTATAATCTACACAGATGGTAAATCTATGTGGAAAGCAGAAAACATAATATCCAAAGATGTCAAATTCAGTCAATTTTTTGTCAAGCATGTTAAAGACTTCAACAGGATCGGAGAGCAAATAATCTGCACAACATTCATGGATCTAATATACAAATTCTCCATAGATGATACTGGATCATATTTGAAACAAGAATCTCCTAATGAGTATTGTCCAGCAGAAAAGCTTTTAAATAACTCTGAATACTTGCAAAAGATAATGGATGAAGTGAAAAAGAATGACACATTGATCAAAACTTTAAAAAAGGAAAAAGATTACATCACTGCTCTTTCACTTTCTAATAGGCAAGATATTATGAACAGCATTATAAACCATAAAGTCATTGTTTATGAGAATTATGAAGATGCTATCACAGAGAATAGCAAGGCTATTCTTACAGACAACTTCAGCAAATATTTTGATAAAGAATTATTCTTCTTTCTAATCAAAATTACCTCTACATCAGAACATAAGCTTGGTGATATTTTATCTAATTCTTTAGGAGACTTGAAAGTCCACTTAACTCTAGCAACTTCTAGTAAAATTATTAGAACAATAAGTATAAAAGTTACAGAACTAAAGAAAATAAGTTTTTTAATTCCATTGAAAAATAAAGATTTAGACTTCACTGAAATGAATGTTTACACTAAAATCATTTCTAATATACCAGGAGCTTTTGACACTAAACAGAAAATATGGACTACTCTGTACAGGAAGCAAGTTACATTACATTCTGAACATTTTATAACATTCAACTTGAATTTGGATAGACAACAGTGCTTGAAAAATATGGAAGAATCTTTAGAGAAACTAATATTACAAACTGAAGTGAACAAATATGGAAATCTGTTTGCATTTAATGATGCTTCAAGACACAAATCAGTATCAAAAGAATGGAAGATGTTTGTGAGACTGCCAAATAAGTATGAAGAAGTATTCAGAAAGAAGGATCTAACCAAACATTTAACTTCAAAGAAAGTCAATTATTTTCTACAACAGTTCACATCTGAAGACTTTTTGAAGTCCAAAAGCAACTTAATATTTTCAATAGGCAATGAGAAAGTAAAAATAGAAATATACAATGATAGCTTTTCAAATCCTTTACTTAAGTTATCAAGTACAAATATTAAGATTGTACTAAATATAAGGAATTTCTTGTCCGATTTGATTTACTGTGTTTTTGCCAATTTTGATCCTGGGAAAGAATTCATCAATCTTTCGTCTTATGCAATGGTTGAAGTGAGTCAGCACTTTGTTTTTATTTGAATAATTGCTACAGACAGCAAATAAATCATTTAATGTTTTTTTTATATTAAATGAGGAATAGTTAACAATTCAGTAGCGCGTTTCGTGAACGCTTCGCTGCATTGCTACTTTTGGGGTATACATATGTCGCTTTTGTAATGCACAACTGCATCAATGCAAATGCGCATAAAAGTGTTGTACTGTCGATCGCGTCTGTAACCATGCTACAAGCGTGCTACCTATATCGCGATATTCTGGTGGAGCCAATTGCCAGCATCACGACTGTATTAGGTACTACATAAAATCGCCTTGAATTAATCAACTTGTTTTACTGACTCTCTATAGGTATAAAACTGAAAAATAATTGTTTGTTGCAGAACCTACAGAAAGCCGTAAGAAAATGTATAACTGGCTCTCCAGAAGAAGATATGGAACCACTTATTGAACAATTTGAGAGAAATGTGATTGGAGAGTTACCTATTTAGAGTACAGCTGGTTGTAGACCTAAACTGCTCACAAGTAAAGAAAATTTTAGCTATGCTAAACAAAGTTAACTTGATCTGCAACCATACTTGGGTTGTTTCCGTTCAGGGGCCTAACAATAACATGTTAAAATGACAAGCGTGCGAGCGAGAGAGGGATGCAATAGAGCGATACACCCTGCATAGCTCCATCCCTTTAACAGTTCAGTTGAGCTCGAGGTAGGGCCTCTGTAATTTGTATGACAACTCTGTTTTGTTTATGAGAATTTTGTAAAATGTAATCAAAACTGTGATCCAATAAATTGTTTATATTTGATGTTTTATGCTATTCAAAAACTCGCCCAGTTTATTTTGTAATATTAATCTTGCCACCATCGCCAATCGCTTCCAAAAGTGGGTGTTCAATTGGTACACACGGTGACTTTAATAGCGTAGCAGGGCACACTAACATGATAAATGTGTGCGTAAACGCTAGCGCGTGAAACACAACAGGTATTATCGTTGTGTGATATAAAGTAACTCGTTTCTACACTCACACTCTTGCAAAAAAAAAATAGTAGCCGTATAAGTTACACGACTATGAAAATACAGCAAAAATTCGCCACTGTTATTAATGGCGCTGTGGCGCAATGCGTATGATACATAACTAACGAGTAAGAGGTCCCAAGTTCGATTCCAATTATCTGTTATTTTCTTTTTGTTTTACTCATGTTTTTTTTGAATAGTAATGTTATGGTTATTCTCGTAATAATTAAAATATTCGAAATATATTTTTGTAATTTTATACATATAAACTATGTATATTTACGAAATTAATTAACGAAATTTTTGTATATAACTTGTAATATAAATAATTTAATAATATATATATATATATCATTTACGTAATATAACAATACGTTATTATTAATAGTTGACAATCCTTTCATTGTCAACTTTTTTTTTTTATTTTCGCAAACATTCACTTATGAAATTATTATAGTTATTTAAATTAGCATCAAACACTTACTCTTAATCTTTGGAAAGTAATTTTGATGATATGGGTAGGTAATCAGCAATAATGTTCACAATAATCAATTAGCTGTGGGTATCAATACAAACAGAAGTAAAACCGAGCGTGCCATCCCACAATAATTCACCTATTCAAATAATATGTCTCCAGCTCAACTCGCAAACAAAATAAAACTCGTTTACTACTCGATATACATACACACATATTTGTATATGTGTTTGCTACGAATTAGATAAAAAAATTCGCTTCGTTCATTAGATGGAAAATTAGCACTGATTATCAAGTGCTTGCTTGCCGTTAAAGGTGTATCGAGTTCGATCCTAGCCATTGACAAAACATTATTTTCTATTTTATTGTAGTATAATGATAACGAAGTTTATTAAAGCTAAAACTTAGAATATTTGCTTTAAAAACTAAGTGTATGAATATTATCATCTACCCACTTTATTAGTTATTTACTAAGAAATGAGTCGGATAATAAGTTAACCTGGCATAACGCTTTTGCCTATCACGATCGTGTGTTCTACAACTTACTCCGAGACAAAAAATAATTAATCGTTGTGGAAAGTGATACTTTTTACAAGTAATAATTAACATGTCTCATTTGTCTACACTTTTGAGGGCTGAGATAGTAGTATTATATAAACAAAATGTATCCATAAGTGAAATTTCGAGGAGACTAATGCTACCGGTAAGTAACAAATCCAAACTTAACATAATGCGAAATAATTTAACATTGTTGATATTTGTTAGGTTTTAACGTAATTTTGTGATTGTTTACAGAGGAAAACTGTGCAGTTTTGGGTGCATAGATATACAGCTGAAGGGACAATCGATGCCAAACGTCCGGGTCTAAAAGCAATTGCATATACGGATGCCAACCCACTGCATCGAAATATTGTTGCTACGTATAGCGCTGACGGCTTTGCTACAACAAGAAACACTGCGATTATGCACAACGTGTCTATGACAATTGTTCGACGCCACTTACGAGCAGCAAAAATTAAATGTCGCAAGCCTGCGAAAAAAATTTTACTGACGGCGTTGCATAAGGAAGAAAGGATGCGGTTTGCAAGAAAATTTATAGATTTTGATTGGTGCAATAACATAGTTATATTTAGTGATGAAAAGTGTTTTAAGTCAGATAAGGATGGGCGTAAAATATTATGGAGAAAAGATGGAGAACGTTACCATCAGAAAAATATTCTCCCATGCAGGTCTAGTGGTCGCATTACGTTAGGTTATTGGGGCTGGATGTCATCGATGGGTCCCGGTGAGTTAGTGGAGGTAGGGGGTCGCAATACCAGTCAAGGTTACTTGGACATCTTGCAAAATGTTATGTTGCCTACCGTGCGCGTGGCATACCCGGACGAGCATATTTACTTCGTGCACGATAACTGCTCGGTGCACCGCGCACGAATGGTGCAAGACTGGTTAAGTGTCCAAGAAAACTTGACTGTTATTGAATGGCTCTCTAAAAGTCCCGATTTGAACCCCATAGAAAATCTATGGGGTCACATGGTGCTCAACTGGGATTCATCTGATGTGAGATCTAAACGTAATTTAGATAATTTAGTGTCATCCATGTGGGAATCGTTTCGCGGCACTGACCTGTGTGAAAATATGGTGGCTAGCATGAGAACGAGGTTACAAGAAGTAATCGACAATGAAGGTGCACCAATTAGATATTAATTTTGATTTAAATTGAATCCAATTATAAATATTTTTAAAAAGCTGTATTACTGTATGCTGTTTTTGTTGTTGTTGTTTTTATCATGTTATTGTTATTGAAATCAAGAGTTACGATACCTATCATAGTTCATTTTTTAAAACATGTTGATTGATATGTTATAAGTAAAAAAAAAAGACTAAGAAGTAAGCTGTAGGTAATTATACTGTTGTTGTTATTATGTGACATGATGTTATTGTTATTGAGATCAAGAGTTGCGATATCTATCATAATTCATTCTTGATAACATGTTGATTTATGTCACTAATAAAAAACTTAAAAAAGTGACGTCCATCCTTGTCTGACTTAGAATATTTTCACTTTATATATTGTATTAAAGATAATCATGAACAGATTCGTTAATTGTGACCATTCCGTTTAATGTATGTAATTAATAAGTTGTAATAAACATAGTTGGATCGTTATCGCAGTTTTCTTTGTCACAATATTTTCAAAATATTTTAATTATTATGAGAGTAACTATAACATTACTATTAAAAAAAAAACAGGGGTAAATCAAAAAGAAAATAAAAACAAGCAAACTTTTTGTTACATCAGACGATTGGAATCGAACTTGGGACCTCTTACTCGTCAGTTAAGTATCATACGCATTGCGCCACAGCGCCATTAATAACAGTAGCCTATTTTGGCTGTATTTTCATAGTCGTGTAACTTAGACGGCTACTATTTTTTTTTTCAAGAGTGTGAGTGTAGAAACGAGTTACTTTGTATCACACAACGATAATACCTGTTGTGTTTCACGCGCTAGCGTTTACGCACACATTTATCATGTTAGTGTGCCCTGCTACGCTATCAAAGTCACCGTGTGTACTAATTAGTACCTAAACATGAAAAATTTATGCCTACCTTAGTTTTTGAGAAAATTAACTTTACAAGTAGGCGGCAATAACACAGCCAGCACTACAACACAAAATTCGTGCGAATTATCGTAACTGAAATATTTTGTATTTACCTACCGAGAAATCAACTATGATTAGGTACTTTATGATGACCTTGGCGCGCTGGCCGCAAGATCCACGATATTGGATGTTGATCCTAAGTGTGATGAGCTCATCGCTAGCTATCCAAACATTCTATGCGGTCTATATATTTTATGAGTCCGATACGAATTGGAGTTCCTTCCGAATTGGCATGAATTACGGGTACCGGATTGCGCGCTACCCCACGTATGTACAACAGAGTACTTACGTACTATAAAATTAGTTCTACGTATACTTCAAAGTCCGTTTCGCTGATCAGAAGTAGTTGGTAAGCGCTCAGAACGGAGAATGATATAGTAGTCTAACGACCTTACAGCCACTACGTCTGACAACAGGTGACGCATGTCTGTCAACACATATGACATAGATCTGATGTAGGTAGCTCGCCACAGAATAATTCCCAAACCAACCAATCAGAACGCAGTACCCCGCTCCCTAGTTGACAGAATTGTTTTGGTGCGCTAGTGATGTCTAATGGTTGTAAGGTCGAAGGTCGTGGCCGCGCGAATTTAGAATATTATTCCAAAAAAGCATACTTGACGGCACGGTTGGCGCAGCGGTTGAACTATTTAATGACTAGCGCTGCGTGTCGCGTGATCGATTCTCATATTCGGATATGAATTTACATGGTAGTGAACGCACCCAGTTCACGATACAGGAGCAATTACTAGCGTGTAGTTTGAAAAAAAAAATTACCTACTCCCACAATAAAAAGCCCTTTGTGCTATTCCAGAACACGGCTTACCCAACGGCTTAAATATGTATATATTATACAAATCAGTTTGAGTGCAACATAGATACAAACTTTTGCTTTTATAATAGTATGCTTCTAGCATCTTGAGTGGATAAATACTAATAAGGGATAGTAAACAAAAACGCTCGTATTAATTATAATCTATGTTTATTTTAGACCATTCTCCTCAGGAGCTCATTGATCTTGTCCTCACGGTTTCCGAAGTCACCTCCGTCGACGTAGTGGATAGTCTTCTTGCGCCAACCGCCGGTGGGGTTGTTCAGTTTGAAGGGCCAGAGGAAGTTGCTGGCGTACTGTGGAAAAAAAATATTTGAAAGAAAGACAAACTTTTTATTTGGCGGAACAAGGCGCAAATTTAGAACTTATAGATAAGCTTATGTGAAAGAAATTGAAAATATTTGAAATAGGAGCCACAAAAAAAAAAACAAACTGCTGCAGTCTCAAAGTCTGATACAATAAATCGCGCATTCATAGTAATAATTTGACAACTGATTTTTCTAAAAACAATTAATTGGGAGTTATTTTCGGGCGATAAACTGTATTTTTAAGGTCGCCATGCCGTACAATGCCAGCATGTTAAGGTAGATCTTCCACATTAGATACTGCTGTATTATCACCTACAATGGAAAAGTAATGAATTGTTTATGAAAATATATATAATAAAACGAAAGAATCGTTAAAATACCTCAACAAACAAAAAACATATTTAAGGTTGCATTTGCAAGACTAATTTCGTAGCATGCAGTGTTCCAGTATGTGACGTCACACACCCTTCGCCTTCGTAGTGAAATAAAAAACAAGCGTGCGTTTAAGTGATTTGCGGTGTGACAACCTCATCTAGGTCAAATGACGACTCTCTAGTAAGACGACAAAACACTAGTTATAAATACGATTCTCACCTTGAACTTCTCCCCAACGCTGAAGATCTCGTGGATGAGGTCCTCCACACAGATAATGTTCTGTTTGCCGAGCTTCTGTTCGACGATTGTGTTGGACGAGATCGGCATGCGCTGTCCGTTCACTTTCGCGAAACCACGCTTGTATACCAGCTGGAGAAAAGTAGTATTGATTAGTTATGATGAAAGACTTCAAACATATCTGGACAAGCCTCTGTCTGTCTTTGTCCTATGTGCTTATTTCAATCATTAATTCCTAAATCAGTCTAGTTCAAGTTTGAATAAGATTGCTTATTACCAACTTTATTTTCGGAAAACAATATAATACTGGTATATGTCGCTTCGCAATGAAAATAGACCTAACTATCTAGTTATACACCAGTCAAAAAACTTTTGGAGGTATGTGGAACAGAGTGTAAAGCCCCACACACCTCCAAAATTGAGGATGCTCCGCTGAGACGGTGTTATGTCTGGTTTGGGTAGTTGCCCGAGAGATGATTTCAGGCTGTTGTATAGGTTCAAATCACGCAGAGAAGTTCAATTGCGTGATGCAAGATTTCGTATACTTATGTGGCGCCATAGATGTCGCTACAAACTTATTAGCAAGAAATTAAAAGAAGAAGAAAATGTTTGAAATACTGACCTCCCTAACGCTCTTGAGGTTGGGGTATCCCCACGCGATGTAGGGCTCGGCGATACGCAGCATGTTGACGGTGGCCTTGTTCAGGCGGATGAACACACCATTGTTGATCTGGCGCAATCTGAATAACTGCAGCACTTTGCGGACCTATTGTAAAAAAGTAAAATAAATAATTGTTGTTCAGTTGTTTAACTGAACAATCGATGACTGCCTATCAGATATATTCTTGTCTAATTATTTTTAGTGATAAATCAAAACCATTAAAACAAAGAGCACACACAGATTACCGAATCTTTGAATTTATTTACTCTACTCCTAGCCCCTGCCCTACAACACAGTCGAAACTTACCGCGCGTTTTAAAATACGATATTTTCGATGTTAGCGCGCCAACAGAAGTTTCGAATTACGATAAACGCATACGCCAGGCGATTTGTTGACGCGCCTGATATCGTACTTCGGAACGCGGAGTTATGGTGCTGCACAACTTGGTAATGAATCTACTGTGTTATATTAAATCCTGATGGCCTTGAGGTCGACCTGCCTATCGCCATAGACAAAATAAATAAATATTTACCTTGGGTGAAACCTGGTTGATACCACGAATACGGATGACGAACGCTAGTTTCGCCTCTCCGGGAACGTAGTAGTTGCCGCGGTTGCGAGCCTGCGAATATGAACAGATGGTAAGTAAGCACATGGTATTGGTGGGTAACAAACCACATTTTCTGAAAGCTGAAGTCAAAATATATAATTATAATCAATAAAATTCATCATCATCATCATTTTAGCCGAAAGACGTCCACTGTTGGACATAGGCCTCCCCCAAGCGATCGATCCTGTGCGTCTCACATTCTCTGCATTCCCGCGACTCTCTCCAGGTCGTCGGTCCACCTTTTGGAAGCCCTTCCAACGCTGCGTGGAGTGGGTGCTACATGGTTATTTACCATGACTTTGGTTTTGTCCATTTTCATTTTAAGACCCATTCTGAGCTCCTTCATAGTCCAAGCCGTGACTATATATCGTCGACAAACCAAAGATGAGTGATGTACTCGCCATTGACATCAATAAAATTACATAAATATTACTTGGCGGAAAATTCATAGGGTTACAGGTCAATTATTTTCTATATTTTTTTCACATAATAGATAATAATGTCTAGAGAAGAAAACATTGTAGCTTGTAGTAATCCTAATCTGAAATTGAAAAGAAATAAAGAAAGGGACACATTCATAATGCATACAGCTAAGGAGTGGAAGTTCCTACAGAAGTCTGTGTTTCCTGATAGCTACAACGTAGGGGTCTTGTGAAGAGGTTACTTTTACGCAAGCATGCTCCATCGTTGGCCACATCATCGCTTACCAGCAGGTGAGATAGTGATCAAATGCGAGGCCTATACATAATAATAAAAAAAAATATGAATGAATGTCTTACTTGTCTGGCTAGCCTGATCTCATCTCGCTCCCTGATGCGGTATTCCTTAACATACTGTTCGGCCCTCTTGAAGATTTCCTTACGCTTCTTGACGGCCACTGAACGCCTCTTGAGAGTGACCTAGTAAGAAGAATGTGTATTAGTTATGTTTCTTGCAAATTTATGGTGTAAAGTATGGTTTTTATTTCATCAGTTATAAAAAAGTTAACAACATCTTAGTCAGATGAACTATGCCTTTAAGTGTTGGGATCATCATACAAATCATCGAACAGGGCTGTATCTCGGATTATGGTAAAAACAAAATTCAACACAGCACAATCAATTTTAGGTTCATTTAAAAAATGCTTGAATTAATTAATTGTTGGTTGCAGGTGTCAATATAAAATAAAATCCCCACTATGTCTGTCATCAGCTCCCTAGCCTTATCCCGACTAGCTTGGACTTGGCTTCCAGTTTTACTGGATGTGGCTGAATACACATTTTACAAGGAGCAACTGCCTATCGGACCTCTACAACCCAGTCACTGGGTTAAACTACTGAATGGATTCATGCAGTTTTCACCAATAGACAGACTGATTCATGAGGAAAATTTTTGGTGTATAACACACGCACAATATATTAGAGATAGCCAGTGAAATTAAATTATTAATGTAAAACCTATATAAAGTTGGGGCAGGTTGCTGGCTTGTGTATTTAAAGCTATTAAAATATTATTGTTATCAATTTTTACGATTTCTATTGTCTCAGAAAGTCATTGATGAGTTATTTGAGTCTACAAAAGAACAAGAAAGAGCTCCAAAATCACTTCCTTGCGCAGCGCTCGAAGCCATGCTGGGACTGCCCCCACTCCACCTGTTCATACAACAGGAAGCGACGATGGCGGCTGTACGTCTTAAGACACTGGATCTTTGGGGTAAGAGAGAAACACAACACACCGCTCTGCTTACGGAACTCAACGATGAGCTTCCCATAACTAAAGCAGTTAATGACCGGATACCTAAGCAATTTATTTTTGATAAAAAATACAAAATCCAACTGCTTGAGGATCACCGCTGCGAAGGGCTGTGCCCCACGGAGCTGCGGATCTTCACTGATGGATCCAAGACAGGTAATGGCACGGGTGCGGGAGTCTTCTCGGAGGATCTCAACATTCATATAGCCACACCATTGGGGACTCATAACACGGTGTTCCAGGCTGAGTGCTTGGGCATTTCCCTGGCAGCCTCAGCCGTTGTAGCCAGGGAAGTTAAGTATCACTCAATACGTATACTCTCGGACAGCATGTCTGTACTGCAAGCGCTGAACAGCTATACAGTTAACTCTGGGCTGATCTACGAGTGCCACCAACGCCTGAACCAGGTGGGTGAGCATAACCAAGTAACCATCCAATGGATCAAAGGACACAGCGATTCCCGAGGCAACGATGCAGCGGATGAACTCGCCAGAAGGGGATCGAATATGTCAGCAATGGGACCTGAGCCAATTGTGCCGCTCCCCTTCGGATACCTACACAACCTGGTAAGGAAACGAACTAGAGACTTGCATCACAGACTATGGAAAGACCATAGTGAGTGCAGGCAGGCCAAGGAGGCGCTTCCCTCCATCGATGGCCGCTTTACGAAACAGGCCCTGCGACTGACTAAACCTCAGTTGCGCATAGTGACGGCAGTAACAACTGGACACGGGACCTTTAATAAGCACCTCTCTGTCATAGGAGTTACAGACAGCCCCCTGTGCAGAGCCTGCATGGAAGAGGACGAGACAGCAGCACATCTGCTTCTGAGCTGCCCTGTTGTCGCTGGATACAGGGCAAAATACTTCGGAAACCCAGGTAACCTCCGCGAAATGGTCAGTGACACCAAGGCGCTGCTAGCCTTCCTGGAGGAGCTGGGGTGGCTCGAATGACGCATTTGTCCCACCCGTACGCAAAATACGCGCTTAGTCGTGGAGTTGCGGATACCAGCCCGTTATACTATACTATACTATACTATCACTTCCTTGTGAAAATGTGAACTGGGTATTTAATTTTATATACACCACTACATAATTATAAATCCTACAAAAAGTTGTTTTTGATGAGAATTAAAGTGTTGTTACTTTGATCTAGTCTTATTGGCAACAACACAAAATTTTACCCTACTGGCTGTGAAGGAAGATAATGTTTTTCCTACAAAACATAAAACTTGTGATACCTGTAGACGACGAGTGCGGAGTGCTTCCCTCCTCTTGCGGTGCTTGAGCACTGACTCAGGGACGGCGGGCAGCTTCTTGCTGTCCTCCTTGCCTTTCGCAGGCTTCTTTTCGGCCGCAGCCTTCTTCTCTGTTACGGCAACCATCGTGCTGAAATTTCAAATGAAAGTTAAAGAAAATGAACCGAGAAAAACTATCATGCTGAAATGGTATATGAACTTCATGAAGAATGGATGGAGAAAAATACGGGGCACACATTTTACTTCAGATTTAACTTCATTAAATATCCTACGCTACGGTAAGTTGATAACAAGGTAGGGGAGTAAAATAGTGCCTGTGATTACACAAAAATTAAAATAATTCTGAGTTTCCCGACGTTGAATCATTACAACACAGGTCGCCTCTGTCTCTACTATACTGCTGCATTGTCATTGTGCATGTATAGGCCTACAGATTTGGAGTAAAGAATATTTACAATATACACATGCAACATGGTAGGTACCAAGAGTTAAACACTACTGTTCCTTCTCAAATTAATCGTGAGAACCCTCAAAGACTTCGGTAAAAGTGCCAATAATCACTTTAGAAAACACAATAATTATAGTTTTTCAAGTTTCACCGCTGTAGCACACTCGTATTGTCGTTGAGGTTAGGTTAGGTCGTGTTGTACGAACTTAGAAATTGCTCGTAAATAACTACAAATCATGTGCTTTTAGAACAAAATTAATAACTCTAATGCGCTTCTATATCATTCTAATCCCACAATTGATTTCATTTAGGCAAAAAAAACATGGATCGTTGGTGTGGCGGCATGACACCATCCTACCCATGTAGTTTATCAACACTTTTCACAAAATTCACTAAACATTATATTTTAATAACACTGTAAATATAATCCTTATGAACTTACGAACTATTTTATCACTTAAATACTAATAAATATATTATTTTTTAACAACCTGCGGGGCAAAGATCCACGCGGCACGTGTGTCAAATTATCAAAAGAAAGACAGAATGTAGACTTCCGCCAGTCGCCATTTTATTTAGTTTTTCCGTATAGTAACACTGAGGCTTGTTCATATCAATGTCAAAAAAATCACAAATAGATATAACAAACAAGAACCGGTGTTCTAGAATAATTGTTATTTTTTCAACAGTATTATGGCACAGTATTTGTAACTTTTTCAATATGAATAAGTTAACTTTTACCATATTGCTCTCGGCGTTTATCAATTTTGTTGCTTAACCTCAAGATTTCACGAATAAGTCATTGGTTTTTTGACTATGAAAACTAATAGTGTCGCTTATTTTTTCTTAATATTACATCTGTTTTAAAAACTTCCGGTAACGCAGTATTTTTGAAATTTTATTGAACTACCGTTTCCATAGTTACAAACAAATAAAGGGAAAAAGTGCGAGTTGGTCGACTCAAAATACATTCTAATATTAATAAAAATTAAAAGCTATTGGTCAAAATGGTTGAAAAAGATCCTCAACTAAGCGCCCTAGACGTAGGGGAGCTAGATTTATTTGTCGACAGCATGGAACCATCCCGTATCGAATCCATTGGTCACCAGGGGTAAGTTCATAAAAAGTTCAAGAAATACAAGTACTGTCAAGTAGTTATTATACTGCGTTTAAAGGGGTGACCACACGGTTGAAAACCAACGCAAACGACCCAAACAAGGTGACCTTGCTAGTTATAATCGTTATAGACAGCAGTTGTAATCCATGAACTTCAACGCCCTTGGTTGGGAGGCGCGTTTTCTCTACCACCGTACGTGTTGGCGCGTGGTTTACATCCATGTAGCCGTAACATAAACCGTTTGGTTTGTGTTACGGCTACATGGATATATATATATATATAAACCAATAGGTCACGCTAGTTTGCAACCTTTTGGTGACTCCTTTAATATTCTTGCTCGTACCTTGATTCACCGTTTATTCGTGCTAATGTGTCATTCGGTTTTAGAAATCCCAATAATGTTATGTTCGTTTTGAAGAACCGACCCAGAATTTTTTTATTTTCTTTTCAAGCAAACACTTATTTTTTATTTAATTCAATTATTTTATATACGTAACAAGTGTCATATCCGCATTAGCGAAAAAGCTCATAAAAATCTCTTATAATTCTTATAAAATCTTATACAAATTCATACTTTCACCGCCTGATAGACTACCAAAGAATTAGAAATCATCCGTAGGTTCATTTACATTGATATACCAGATAATCATTTTAGATGGGTGGATTGGCACCTGAGATTACAGAAACTAAATCAACAAGCAGTCTTGGAAGCTTCTTCAATGCAAGAAGAACTTACGAAAGAAACTCTTATTGCTTCTGGGAAGGTAGGTAAATCTATCCTAATGATTAGGTTTAAGTATGTAGAACAGAGTATAAATTCCCACATACCTCCTTTGAAAAGGGTGGATCCTCCGACCAGAGTGTTATGTCTGATCCGGGCAACTGCCCGATAAATGATTTCATGGTATAATGTTCATATCACGCGGGGGAAGAATTCTAAGTGTGCGATGCAGGATTTCGTAGTTTAGTTCTTATGTTACCCCATAGATGTCGCTACATAAGAAAAGGAAAGGGTTTTCTGATACTCGTTAAAATTCAGATACTCTTTGGGCGACGATCGCCACTCACTGGACGCCTGAGAATGTCGTTCGGCCCGTTGACCACGGCTAAGTTGAAATGACGATTTGATCACGCTAGCGGGCCAAACTACGCGTAATCTCTATCACACCGAACAGAGAGCAGCTGTGGAACACGATCTAGGCTATTTAGAAACCCTTTACATCTATTTATATTCAACAGGTAAAATCCTGATTCACTCAGTGAGTCATGAACGCCCAGTCCAATCCCTTGGGAGTTAGAAAGCTGAAAATTTTGCATAGAGCTTAGGTTCTTTAAATGATCAAAAGAATAAGAAAAGATTTCCCAAAATTCATCCCCTAAGGAGATGGAACGGGGTTCCAAAGTTTCAAAGAAAGGGTTATGGAGAAACCAACTTTCACACGTGCGAAGCCCCTGGTTTGCTTGGTTTTGTATAATATGAACATATCTGGTTTGGTTTTCAGCTTCCAGTATTGGTTTACGAAGCTATATGCATCCAAGTATGGCGCATAAAGATATATCCACAAATAATTAAATTGGAGCCAGCACCTGAAAATACTTTTGGTGTTTATATGGTGGTAAGACATTTTTTGGTAAAACTTTAAACCATTTACTCAGTTATTTTTTTTGTATTCTTCCTATGCTGACAACCAATCTTACATGGTTGCAATGAATATCATGTTATGCTAACAACCAGTCTTTCCCAAGGAGTATCGTGTTACCCAGTATCTGTGTTGTAGTGGTAGGCTGGGTAGTCGGTTCGTCTACAGGATGCAGGTATTCAAATCTGGACTGGAAGCCTACCTCAGAAAAAGCTAGGCAGATGATGCTAAATTGGTGACTTTCAATGCCAGCCGACTGGCTTTGCACATTGGGGGGCCCCACTTGGATGTACTTAAGCAAGTCAGGATACCATAAAGTTAATATAAACTGCCTACGGGGCATTAAAAAGCTAACAAAGATGCAACGGGGCCCTTGGTAGAATTTGCTACAGGCCCCCCTTCTGGTTTAATCCGACATTGGTGACTTTCTTTAATTTTTGCATATAGTGGATTTCCGTGATCTTTGCCAAATTATGGGCGACGCTTAGAGGAGATCCAATAGAGGTCATCTACGGACTGAAGTGATCATGATGGTAACTTTTTCCAGCGTTTTAGTAATCTTATATCTTTTTACAGTTGTACCACGAGGCAGCGGCCGTAGGTTTGCTGGAGACCGTGTTGTTCCATGAGGACGGCGCGCAGTGCATCAGCGAAGTAGTGGTGGACTTGTTGCACTATGCCGTCGATCAACTTACTGCGCTGTTGGCTCTCATCAAGTTTGTATAAAGATTGGACCTAAATTATAATTTAAAAGGATATATCATTGTAGTATTAAAGGCCTACGGGATTGTTCGAAAGAGTTACTGTGGCCATGGAACGCAAAGTCCAGTCAAAACTTTTGCGTGAATCGTGCCCCCGTCCCCCCACGATTCAAGCAATAGTTTTGACTGGCCGTACATACATGCTGACTGTAAGTGCATTTTTCATTACCAAATCCATTGCGTGAATCGTGGGGGGTACTTGTACAAATTTGCCGAATCCATTGCGTAAAACGTGGGGGTATTTTAAATACATCTCTAAAATCCTATTGGGGGTCTAGCGTAGCAAGCATAATCAGCCTTTCAGTGTTCCCAATGCTGAGACTCAGGCTTTTGGGGTTCTATTCTCCGTATTATTTCTTTATTATGTCAGAAAGCTATGCTCCGTTGTGATTCAGGCTTTTGGGGGTCTATTCTCCGTATTATTTCTTTATTATGTCAGAAAGCTATGCTCCGTTGTGACTCAGGCTTTTGGGGGTCTATTCTCCGTATTATTTTTTTATTATGTAAGAAAGCTATGCTCCGTTGTGTCCCACTGTGTTTAAGTCTCTGACATTTTTTAGTAAGAAAATTCGACTCGTATAGATGACTTGTACGTAATAGTAATACGTACATACTATTATTTTTTTCGTTCCACAGTAACGACTACCTGAAACCAGTGTCCGCTAAGGAGTTAGAAAGTGAGACAGCGATCGATGAGTTAAACAGACAGAAGCGCGATCTTCAATTTGACATCAGCATGAGATGTATTTCCATCGTTCGGTAAGTTATTTTCAATCAAATGCAGGTTGTAGAGGAAATCAACAGAGCTGTTGCTAACCAATAGGGTGTTTATATCTTAACACTTAACACCAAACACTCTAGCAACAGCGGCCCTGACTAATTATCAGAGGCTCCTATCACAAGCTTCTGACTGTTAAAGAGATGGAGCTAAACAGAGTGTATAGCTCCATCCTGCTTTCGCGCTCGCATGACTGATACTGTCAGTCTGCTCGCAGACTGTCATGGAAAGTCCCCAGAATTGCTATTGCGCAACTGCATTCCTTACAGCAGAATAGAATGACCTTGGCCGATATGATTGAAAAGTTCTAAAACAGTGTCGGTGTACTGAAATACATACCTAGCACCGAAAGTTTTGCCACAAGGTACACCAATGAGCTAGTGAGGGCCGCGGGAGTCATAACCAGTAGTCTGCGGGATGTAAGGAGCAAAAGACCGGTCGATGTAACGACGGTTGAGGGACGCCCATACACAGCAGAGGACGTCTTTCATAATGAATTCTTAAAGCCTCAAAAGCGTTATGGCGCCGGCAAAGGCTTCATCGCTCGCACAAAGGCTTTTCGTAAGATTAATCGATAACTAGTTATACAACTTTCAGATAAAACCAAGATATCTAGTATATTTTCTTTTCAGCTACATAGCCGAACACATGGAGGTAGGCGGCGCGGGCGCATCAATCTCCACAAGCTTGTACAAGACGCACGACGTACCCTCTCTCCTCACGCACCTGCTTTTACACGAACCGTGGAAGAAGAGAAACGATAAAGATGAACTGCAGATGTTTAACTGTAAGATCTCCTTACCACAAACGCTTCTATAATTCCTTCGTCTTCATTGTCCTCATAATAAAGAATACTGTCCCGATGGTCTTGAGAACTACTACTGAATGTTAGTACTGAGTTCCATTAATTTGGATCTACATCTATGACGTCACATAGGAACTAAACTACGAAATCATGCATCCTCTCAATTAGTCCCTATGTGAGATTTGAAGATATTATACTACAGCCCGAAATCATCTATCGAAGGATCCTCCTTTTTCAAAACAAAGGTTTGCGGGACTTTACAGTCCGTGTTCCACATACCTCAAAACCTTTGTTCTTGCAGTCTTCTTTCATAGGATATTTCTCAGTGATAGCTTAGCATTATGAATAGTTTTGATAACCCCGTGAATCGGTAAGTTGACTTCTGCGCCTAATATCTCTCTGGTCGCATCAGATTGCCGTCCCATTGGATTATGAGAGTAAAAGAACAGAGAATGCACTTGTGTTTGCAGCAGACACCCTCGACTTTTCTATTTTCAGTAGAATATACTCACCCTCTCCACAACACAAAAAACATTTTATTACTGTACCTATTCATATTTCACTACTCCACAAAGCATTTATGCACATACTGCTAACACTTTTTTTCCACGCATGCAATCTACTCCACGTCCACGCATTGCCCAACTATCCTGCACGCTCACTAAAACACTGTTACTCACATTTGATTATGCTGACAGACAATCGTCCCGGCACGACAGACAAAAACAAAATTATGACTAAATTACTGATACATTTTTTTCAATCTAAACATTTCAATGGCTGATATAACAAATAAAATCATCGATGAAATCGATACTACATCTTTTGCCTTAAGCCTAAAAATAGATTCAATAGATAAGTGTCGACAACATCTCGGTAAAATCGAACAACAGTACTCGGTTGTGATCCAAAATATACGAAGTATTGGAAAGAATTTTGACAATTTCTTGGTACTACTAAGCAGACTCAATTTCTCTCCTGATATCATTATACTAACCTAGTGCTGGCTTGATACTACGTCAGTCTGCCCGCATATCAACAGCTACACTTGTTTCTACTCAAAACAATACTACAATCAAAAAGATGGGATAGTCGTTTATACTAAATCATCTCTCCAAGCCAATGTTTCTGAACCTCCTTTCAAAGACTCAAACTGCGTAACTATAGATATTGGTAATGCACTATCTATCATTGCATTATATAGATCACCATCATTTGCTAACATAAGCAACTTCTGCGAATCTCTAATAGACACAATGAATTCTTGCAAGGGTTATACCTGCGCTATAGTTGGTGATATCAACCTGGATATTAAGCCTGGCTTCTGTGATAATCGCTCCACCGACTACTTAGATTTAATCGGCCATCATGGATACTATCCAGGTCACACCTTCCCAACTCGTGGCAATAACTGCCTTGACCACGTTCTGCTCAAAACTCAAAAACCCGCCACAGTTATTGTCTGTGAAACAGGTATAACCGATCATGAAACAGTTTTATTCAGCATACACAGAGAGTTACCCAGGACTCCTATTAACAAAACTCTAACTAAAATAAACTATCAAAACTTAATGGAGGACTTAGAAAATGAATCTTGTAACTGGCTCTATGGGTTATCCAATGTCACGGCCGCATTTGAGGGTTTTGTTGAGACCTTGACAACCAAAATAAATAATCAAACTACTAAGAGCACTTACCGCAATTCAGATATTTTAATCAAGCCATGGATTAGCAAAAACCTCTTAAAATGTATCAGGCGTAGGGACTCGCTGCATATCAGAGCTAAGAAAAAGGAAAATCTCGACAACCCAGTCATACAATTAGAGTATAAAAAGTACCGAAATTATTGCAACAATATTTTAACTAATCTAAAATTAGACTACGGACGAAAACAGCTAAAAGATACCAAGGGGGACTGTAAAAAAATGTGGTCTGAAATTAAGAAAATATGCAATATCAAAGATAAAAATCTAGTAACATTGAGCTATTGGCAAATAACGATAACCCTGTTAGTACTCTAAATAAAGTCAACGGATATTTCACAACAGTCGGCAAAAAACTCGCAGCAAACACACTTAGGGAGCTAAAGTCAACTGAAACTCAATTAGCCAACAGCATTGGAAAGTACTCCCCTATTAACAATCCTAACGCCTTTTTCTTGTCCCCGACAGATGAACACGAAATTAGCAAAATAATTACTAATCTCAAAACGACATCAGCCTCTGGCCCAGAAGGTATTAACAACAAAGTACTCAAACACTGCATTCACCTCCTGGTCAAACCCATCGCCTTCCTATGCAACTTAAGCCTATCTCAAAGCATGGTCCCTGACTGTTTAAAAGTAGCAAATGTCTGTCCGATCTATAAAAGCGGTGATCCTAAAACTCCAGCCAATTATCGACCAATCTCTCTGCTAACTGCTCTTTCGAAAATTCTTGAAAAAGTAGTTAATAAGAGACTATTGAGCTACCTGGAGAAAAATAGATTACTTTCCGATCAACAATTTGGTTTCCGAGCCGGTAGGTCCACGGAGGATGCAGTCACAAATCTAGTCGATTTTATTACTCACAATCTAGATCAAGGCATGGCGTGTACTGGCATCTTCCTGGACCTCGCAAAAGCGTTCGATACAGTCTCGAGAAAAATACTGATCCAAAAAATGTCTTTACTTGGTATTCGTGGCAATGCTTTGGAATGGTTCAGCTCCTACCTTTCTGCCCGAACACAGAGAGTGGTCATGGGTGACTACTGCAGTGAGCCATCTACTGTACATTTCGGCGTCCCACAAGGGAGCGTACTGGGCCCTACTTTATTCATTTTGTACATAAACGGTCTTTGCTCGATGAATCTCCCCCAAGCCAAACTATTCACGTATGCAGACGACACTGCCATAATTTTTTACGGAACTTCTTGGGTTGATGTTCAATTGGCAGTTGAAAACGGCTTAAAAGTTACAGCAAATTGGCTAAAACATAACTTACTGACTCTTAATATTGACAAGACGAAAGCGGTTAACTTTTTTATTTCCAAAAGCTCAGCACCTCGCAAAACAATTACCTTTCGCCTTCATTCCTGCCAAAACTCCGACAGCTGCTCCTGCCCTCAAATAGAAAACACTAACTCCATGAAATATTTAGGTATTTATCTTGACTGCAAAATTGCATGGACAATCCACATAACTACACTAAGAAATAGAGTTCGAAAGCTGCTTCATATATTTAAGCGTCTGGGTAAGGTTGCCGACGAAGCTACCGTAAAGATGGTGTATTTCTCACTTTGCCAATCAATTCTCAGTTACTGCATTGTCTCATGGGGTTCTGCAGCTAAAACTCACATGATGAAAATAGAACGTGCACAGCGTGCTCTCCTCAAAGTTGCATACAGGAGACCGTTTAGGTACCGCACTAATCTACTTTACGCAGACGCAAAGGTCCTGAGAGTTAGGCAGCTATATATTCTTTCAACTACGTTGCGATTTCACAAAACTTCACTAAACAGCTGCAGATCTCAGCAACGTTCCAGTCGTCTGGTAAACTGGGATAAACCTCATTTTTGTAAATCTTTTGGAAGGAGATCGTTCGCTTTCATGGGACCTTACATATACAGTAAATTAAATAAAACTCTCAAAATCTTAAAATTAAGAAAAAATATTTGCTCTAAAGTAATTTCCCTTTGGCTACTCAATTTAGACTACGAAAAAACAGAGGCCGTCTTAAAAATAATGTCATAAAAAAATAAATAAAAAAAAAAAAGCACAATCAATAAACGCACGAGTATGACACTAACACTTGCAACCACTCTTACCCTTCTCACACGCACTCAGGCACTCTCACCTACAACACTACACTCATTACATAACACTTCCCACACTACATTCACTACACCACACTCTACACAAACCACTAAAATTTTGTTTTCATATCTTATAGTTTAGTTAACTATTGTCTTTGTTATTGTACCTTTCGAATACGGATTGAAAGAGACTGGACCCCACAACACAGGGAATCCTAGTGTGGGATTCAGGGCTTCATCTAAATTTGTAAAATTTAAATGAGACAATAAATAATTTTATTATTATTTTTATTATTTATTATTAATATATTTTTAACGTTTAACAGTCGGTCGTTGGAGCAAGCCGTCTGCCGAAGATTTGTCTCAAATGCACCGCACTGAGGTGCAACTGTGGCTGTGTGTCAGACAACTGCTGCTGGAGCCACGTCTAGCGCAGTACTACACAATCGATGAGTGCAGACGCAACGCTTTCTGTAGGGTAAGTCTGAATATTTAACGCTTTCTATATTTGATTTTCCTATGTTATGAGGCATTGTTATGATGGGTAATGATAGATATATTGGTAGTTCTATACCAAAATTAAAAAGACAAAATATTTCTGTTTTTGTTTTGTAATGAATAAACTTAAAATCTACGGGACTGATTTTTAACAATTCTTGCACTAATGTTACTATATAACTGAGCGACATGACATGACATATCTATATGTTACACGCATGTGAAGCCGCTTGCGGAAGCTAGTGGTATAATAAAGGCAAAAAAGCTCAAGGGCGCGTTTATATGATTCGAGCGTACGCAAAGCGGAAATCACCGCCGCGCAGTGGCTGTTGACAGTTTTCGACATATCTAAACGCGCCCCAACAATTTCAAGACTAGCGATAAATAAATGGACTACACTACAATTGCTATAGGATGGTGCGGGTGACAGCTGTCGGATTCATACAATGTAGCTACATACCCTTTTCTCTCATCTTTAAGATGCATATTTTCGTCCTGCTGTCATTCTATATACCCATTCTATGTAAAAAAAGACCTTAGTAATCGAACATTGGTATCTATCGCACTCGTAAGTGAAGACATAAAACCTTTTAGTTTTAAACTTGTGACCAGCATCAGTAAGGGTATCTTTTGAAATTCTATTCTGATGCAAGATGCTGCTGCTCTTTCTTTAACAACCAAAAATGTTATCGTCATGTCTAGCTGCAAGCCAAGATGACGGAACAGATGTTGGACCAGATCCCGCCGCTGGGCGACTTGAAGATGTTCCTCTGCCGGCTGGCTGTAGGGGACTACTCCAGTCTTCATAACCGTACTAATGGCGTCAAGAACCCTGGGTGTACGCTCATTGAGATTGTCCCACAGGTAATGTAAAGAGTTATAACTTTTAGGGCCAATCACGCTTCGCAGGCCAATGGAATTTTATAACTATGTCTTCTTGATATGGAGAAAAAATGGAAATTATTTTTTCTTTCACCTGAGCTGTTCGAATAAAATTCGCTATAGGATCCAAGACGAATTGAATCATTTTTCAATTAAGTACTTATGGAACTTCATTGCCTCGGCGCCTTTTCTAGAGGTCACTATTGTGGATTCCTGAAGTTGCAGTGGCTTTTTCTGCATGTCTCAAGGTTTTTAATGATATATCTCTAATCGCAGATCAAAGACGCCTACCTAAAACAAGTACACAAACGAACAAAAACTCTTGCGAAAGCTCAACTGGATCTGTTCCACATGGACGGCTCCGACGAGTCGCGAAACATGGCCAAGCGTCTCCTGGAGTCGTATACGAGTGATGCAGCGCTGGCGTTGGACAGCGGGGGAGCTAAGTGTGCCAAGTGCGGCGATAAGGCCACTAAGAAGTGCTCGAGGTGTAAGACTGAGTGGTATTGCGGCAGGTTTGTGTTGTCTTATAATCTTGTTTTAGTGAGAATCCATGGAGTTTCTTGCAAATTCTGAGATTTATCTACGCTTTGGAATTTACAGCTAACTTGCACCTTTCGAATTGACCGGCAATGTACCTAATTCAAAAGTGCTTAGCAATTTCAATGGTATAATTGAAAAAAATAAATAAGTATTTGAGTTTGATATTTTCCGATCAATGTCAGGACTGGTGATTGGCCTATTATTTGTTTAATGCTCTAAGGCCTGGGCCAAGGTGGCTCCATTCTTCCATTCAATTTCAAACTCCCGGCCTCCTAACAGTAAGAAACGAAAAATAATTTCTTTTTATATTTACAGGGAATGTCAAGTTCAACAGTGGCCGATGCATAAAGAAATATGCGATCAGTTTGCGCAAATATGTATCTAACAACTTCATTTATATTGTTTAGGTATAACATTATATGAGTGAATTTTCTGCTGTTCTAGATTTTGATTTAGTTATTACCTATTTATTAATTATAAAATTATGTTCCCCTACCATTTATTTTTTATGATTAAATAAACTTTTTTATTTTCAGTTTAATTTTTCATTATTCGTTTTGATATGAATATCTACGAGTGCAGTATCTGGTAGTACCTATAATATTGATAAATTACAAAAGTTGTAGTGGGACGTCACACGAACCTTTAATGCTGTAGTAAATTAATATTAAACAGCTATTAAATCCAAAACAAGCAGTTGTACATAAAATAAATAGCAGTGTGTTAGCTCTCACGTGCGACTCAGAATTTTTTATACATTTGAGTGACATATGGTGCGCGACGCATTAGGCCAAATGATGACAAACTCCAGTGGGAGACTTCAAACGTGGTGTGTTTTCGACTATATCATATCGCAGTTACTAATGGATTTCTATAACGTTTTCACTGATTAATTAGTGTTGATCCAATGATAATATTATCATTGTGTTGATTTATTTTGTTTAATTTCGTTAACATCGTGAAACTTCTCCATTAGGCATTTAAAGATTTCCGCCAGTACAGGTATCGGCACGGATCTTGAGCGCTCGCGATGGGTACCTACTAGGTACTAGGTAAAAGAAAAAATAAAATAAAATAGGTTTACATTTATAAAAATAAATAAAATGCGTACGCAAAGTGATCCTGCAAAGTGATCTTTTGCCGAGCGCTCTTCAAGATCCGTGCCGATACCTGTAAAATATTCCTTTCTCGTATGGCAACACTTTGGCTTGTTCATTTCAATCAATAAGTAGAAAGAATCGGTCAAGCGTGACTCGTTTGCGAATTTTATATTCAATAGACACCATCATGCGCCTGCGTGTTCAACACGGGGGATGCGGTTTCCTATCCCGGGGTAGGATCGTTTTGACGGTGTTTCTTGAGATTTCCAACGCCTTCATGCCTGGCTCTATTGTTGTCTACCCCCGTCACCGGGGAGAGTGGAACCGTTAAGAGATGTCGTGGAGTATCCCGTAGGGATCGATACTGGGTGTGCATCTGGATTGAGGGCCCATTTTTTTGAAACGAAACAAGATTTATAAGGAATTTAGTTAAAAATCTTAAGCGCTCGCGATAGGTACCTACTAGGTACTAGGTAAAAAAAAAAAAATAGGTTTACATTTATAAAAATAAATAAAACGCGTACGCAAAGCGATCCCCACTCTTTTGCCGAGCGCTCTTCAAGATCCGTGCCGATACCTGTAAAATGTTCCTTTCTCGTATGGCAACACTTTGGCTTGTTCATTTCAATTAACAAGTAGAAACAATCTGTCAAGCGTGACTCGTTTGCGAATTTTATATTCAATAGACACCATCATGCGCTTGTGTGTTCAATACGGGGGATGCGGTTTCCTATCCCGGGGTAGGATCGTTTTGACGGTGTTTCTTGAGATTTCCAACGCCTTCATGCCTGGCTCTATTGTTGTCTACCCCCGTCACCGGGGAGAGTGCAACCGTTAAGAGATGTCGTGGAGTATCCCGTAGGGATCGATACTGGGTGTGCATTTGGATTGAGGGCCCATTTTTTTGAAACGAAACAAGATTTATAAGGAATTTAGTTAAAAGTTTGTAAAACTTAATGCGTCACAAATTGCATATGTGAACACACCTTAAATTTAGTGTTGCATGTTAATATTTAAGTCAATATTGTTAAGCCAGTTAAGTGGCAACTCGAGGCGAGGATTTTTTACGGGGCGCTACCCTACCCTTAGCGTCTCTCGCTCTCTTGCCCTAGTATCCACAGAGTACCTTTTTATATATAGCTAGTATCTCTCTGTGGTCTGTGCGCTTGCCTTTCAACCGTCGCAAAACACGGACTAGATTATTTATATTGTCATTAGTCCGATCTCCCACAGCTAGTTACAATTGGTTAAACTGGCTTGCTGTTATTTGTAACAACAATGTTTAGAAATACATCCATACTTAATATTATAAATGTGAAAGTGTGTGTGTCTGTTTGTTTGTCCATCTTTCACGGCAAAACGGAGCGACGAATTGACGTGATTATTTAAGTGGAGATAGTTGAAGGGATGGAGAGTGACCCCCCACTCCCTTAAAATGGGGGGTGGAAGTTTTTTGGAGAAACCTACTTTTACGCGGGTGAAACCGCTGGCAGAAGCTAGTTTTAAATACTGCAAGTTGGATTTTCACTTCTGGCTCCAAACATCATCTCGTCGCAAGACACATAAAAGGGGACAGGCACAATATCTGCCATCCGTGTCCCCAAAAACGTAAATTGCCCTCGTGGGCCCTCAATCCAGACGCTTGCATGGATCCGCCCTTGTGCCTCGTCGACATCCCTAGTAGCGCAGGAGGGGTCGCAACAGGCGACACGCGGGGTTGCGACGGCCGTGAGAATGTCTGGCAGTTGCGATGGCTACTCGAGATGGCCGTGCAACAGTACGAAGCCATGTGCTTTCTTGGCCGTCAGAACGCGTCACCACTGGATTCCAAAATAATGGTAGGCGGGGGTCGGGTACTTGAGATGAAGTAGGCTACTAGACGGGCGGTGGAATTTCGAGAAACACGTATGACGTCTGGCTCCCAGATTGGAGCGTGACGGGGCTGCCCTCAAGCAGCTCCTACCCAGTGGTCCAGATGCCTCCTGTGGGATTGTGCGGTCCTTGGCCCTTAACGGGACACCAGAGGATGCTCATACGGATGGTGCAAGAATACTGCACTTGCAAGACTGGCGCATGGAGGTACAATACGCCGCGACGGCAAGTCATCTTTCGAGTGGCTCCATAGCATTCTCACCTTCTGCCTGCTTGGCCAGTAATGGAGGTTTCCGTTTCAGATTTAGGCGGATAAAACTTCAGGGTGTCACCATAATGCGGTCCGCCCGGTCGGTCGTGTGCCCCACTAGGGCGGAGCGAGAGAGAATCCCATTCTCTCTGCGGTCGCCTTCTATGAAGCAGTAATGCGAATGAAGGAAATAAATGGCCACTACAGTGAGGAAACGAACATCCTCAAGCCCCAGCCGCCGCCAAAGGAGGCGACCCGGGTGTCAGAAGTCGCAGGGCGATTTCTGGCCACTGTAGACGTAATTTATATTTTCAAATGTTATTCCTTTGAAATAAACTAAAGACAGTAAGAGCAAAATAAAAAAGAAAAATAGTTTTTTTGATTTTTTATTGTTTAACTTAAACACTAGGTGAACGATTAGCTTGAAGACTTGAGGTAGTCTTTCAGCACGTCCAACGCGGGCGTCTCCTCACCGAAGTCCTGTAGACAAGAAAACGAAAACTTTTTAATTAAATTACGAAACAGATGGGCCGTGTAGAAAGTCTACCTGCACTTGTCAAGGTGCTGGCCTTTCAAGATAGTTTTTCAGAGAATGTGCTCCCCAAAGTCTAGACGGGGCTCATGAACTGCATGCCAGCTGTTACACGGCAGCACGGATTCTGCCTACCAATTAGCAAGAATCGGTAATGCCGCGTAAGTTACGAGAACAAAATGCAGTTATGCAGCTTGTGTGCAGGTATGCAATCTGTTTAGAGACCAAAACATGTGGATCGGCAATAAGCTTTATGAAGAAAGTATGATATGTTTGTATGAGTGATAGGAAAGTAGCCTGTGCAAGTGGCGCGGCACTATAGGGTCACTCGATTCGATATTGCGCTGTTATTTCGTCACTAGCAGCGATAGATGCTGATAGTGTTCGTGCTGAGCGCTGATTTAGCTGTTACACATGTTACACTGTTGCTCTACTACATTAGAAAAGCCAATACCAGCAATCATTCACATGGCTCAAAAACAATGCAAGTCATTTTTCTTTGTGAAGAAATTACAGTGAGATCACATTATTTGGAAGCTCACACTCATGAAAGCTAAAATCAACAATAGGGAACAGTGCACAAAGGTACACTTCTAAATTTTCACACAAACAAATGCTCATACAGGGGATGCGCAGTTTGAGTCTTTGCCACACTTCCATAACTCCCTAAAAGTCTATAATTCGATCGAAAAATACAACAAGCTTTTTTGCTGGATTAAAATCTATATTGTTTTAGTGTTGCTTTGACCGTACCTTGATAACTACGCACGAGCAGCCGACAATTTTCCTTGCCTTGCCATCCTTGTCGATCTTGCAGAGACCCGCCCATTCGCCCAGCTTCTTATTGTTGTCCACCTGTTGTACACAAAGACAGTTTTTTTTTTTATATGTTCTAAGAATTGTTATAGTTCTGATGATGGTGGCAAGTTGGCAAATACAGTCATACTCTATGATATATTTTTTAGAACAGTGCGGCTTTATGAAGTCCTCCATTTCCAAAATCTTCATAATGATTATCTCTGAAATAGGCTAAAATTATTGCACACTAGTAAACCGGGAACTACATTATACGACGCACACGTGGGTGACACCTGAGTTGTGCGTAGCGTCGCGTCGCGTGGCGTGTGTCTAATGTGTCTCTCCAAGTTTAGTTGCCATATAAAAAGTATGGAGACAGATACGCCCAGGTCGGCTGACATGGGCCCAATGTAGCTCTACTTTAAATCTCACACTAAAACATCTAAGAAAAGCAAGTTTCATAACGATAGAATTATTGAAAGCGAACTGCAACTTGCGAATCTATTTTCGAGTTTCATCAGCATGCATGAATACTATTAAAGTTTGGTTTTAAATGTTCGGGTGCTAGGAAAGTTGACTCGTCAGGTTGAGAGTCACCATAGGGGCACACGGTTTAATCTGCGCTCCTTAGGCGGGACCGACAAGGAACCGGGCCCGCTCGTGCGGAGCGCAATAATGACAAACAAATAAATATATTACTAAGAACCATACACAGTAATAAAAAAAACTACTTTTTATTTAATTCTAATAAATCTCGAAAAGAGACGAAATCTCGCAGGCAACAGTTAGTAGCGTTATGACATTGAAAACATGTCAGATTTGCAATTTGTAAACAGCTTAGTATAAACAAATTACAGCTAGACCAACTACAAACAAGCAAAGTTCTTGATAAACAGTAATATGTTTTACCTTGACAAGTGGGATCTGGTGCTCATTGCACAGAGCCTGGACAAGCTTCTTGTATGCAGCCTCATCACAGTTCTCAGCCAGTACGCACAGGACTGCTTGCCTCCTGTTGTGGACAAAACATACAATATAACAAAAGAAATAACCGGCTTTTATAATGTCACTAATTTGCTATTATTTTTAGATGAATTCAACTGACACCAAAATGGTTTTATATAAATTAAATTAATTTGAATGATAACTTTCATTTATACTGACTATACAGCCAACTTATCTTGGCCGCTTTGAACAGTTGGCTTGAAAGAATCATTTTGTATAAGAGTATGCACAATAGTTTGAAACAAGTTTCAACTTCAGATTTTGACAGTACTGTTCTGTCTTCTTAACATGCAGATGGCGAAAATAGTTTATCCCAAATTAAATTCCTTGCCTGGTCCAGTATTCAGCCACAGCAATGCCGTTAGCTTTATCATTAAATCATAAATGTCTTTAGATATAGAAAAAGTGTGGCACATATGGGAGGCCACAATGTTGATAGCTAAAACAATGTGGTACTATGAATGTGCGTCTCTATCTGCATCAGAGTGCATCCCGCACAACTTATGAAGTGTGAGATATTTCCACACAGCGCAGGACTAGAACAGCCCAACACTGAGTGAATATTGGTTGTAGTTCCAATGCAAATCAAAAAAGGTCCTATAAATCATTGGAGTAGTTATAGATATATGATAAATGACTTAACTATGGTGTAATGAAAAGCATTGTCTAAATAGCTTAGCAAAATTATCACATGGAATTTAATTTTTTTTTTTTTAACACAGACATTAACTGGTATGGACCAAATACTGCCTACACCTGAGAAATTTTTAAATACTTAAGACATTAATTTAAACATTTTTTTTAATTGATCCCTTGGTTTCATTTTTAGGGTCTTTTAGGTTGTTTCATACAAATTATTATGACTACTAACAATAATTTTCGGTACCATGATCTTTTTTTCTCAGAACTCAAGTGATTTTGAAGAGCTTTAATTAACCATGTAGTATTATTACGAGGTATGGGTATTGCACCATGTGTCCATTCTGACAGCACTTGGTCTTGCTTAACTAGTAACCTAAGGTGTTTGACTAGCATTTCAAGTGTTTTCTAAGAACCAAGGTGTATCATGAGACATTTGAGAAGTTAATACCATAGGGAGTAATGCCAAACACAGGACAAATCTATTGTTTGCCACAGCTCTCTTTGAAGTCAGAGGGCGCCATTTGGAAAAACTATTCTAGCCAACATGTCATGTTATTTCACAAACAAAAAGGTAACTTTACATGCCTTTTCACTTTCTCATAAAGTAATTGAGTCCCTCACATTTGCAAATGGTATGTGTTTACTCCTGGACACAGTAAATAAGAACTGAATGCCAAATAAATCACATTTTTTTGGCTAAAGCTGAAAGAGAAATGAAGTGTAAGCATAGTTTACTAACTTGTCAAGAGCCTTGGCAGCCTCATGGAGTCCATGGACCAAACCGCCGTGGATAAGGGCAGTCTTCAGCACCTCTTGCAGGGCTGTGTTCACGTCCATAGCACCACCGCTCAGGACGGGGTTCACGGGTACTTCACTGTAAGCAAACGAAGGTTATAGTTGGCATTGTCACAAAATACCATTATTGAACACTAATTCTAGGTTGTTGAGCTTATTGACGAGGCTATTGGATGGTTAGGATGGAGGTAGTTCTGAGAGAAAATAATAAAAGTCCATCCAAAGCGAGAACGGACCATGTTTTGAAGGTTATGTTGACAACATGTTTACTTCTAATCTCAACATTAAATAGCATTTTAGAATATAATTCTAATAAAAATATGTATCACATTCATTATAAAGACACGCTCTTGATTAAGTAAAGTTATTAAATACGCAAATAAATCAAAAAACAAAAAGTACTTACACTTCGACATCAGCCATGGTTTTTTATGATCAGACGACCTGAAATACGAAATAGAACAGAATGAGAGACACTCCGACATGATTTTAAAACAATCGCAGCCATTATAGAGTTAAAGATTACGAAAATATTTCAAGATTCACGAGAAAGCGAACACAAAACGTTTGACAATTTACCTTGCGTACCGGAAAAAGACTAGAGCTGTCAAAATCATTTTTGTTTGTGATATTACCTGACCATTTTATAAGCTGGCAATAATTATTAAAAATTCTAACGAAGGATGTGATCAATGAAAATCAGAAAAATACTGACCAAGAACCGGCTTCAATGAAACTGAAGAAATACTTCAGCATGCAGACCTAAATCATTTCTAAACTTTCGTAGATACTGTTATAACTGGCAACTTATAAAATATGACTGCAAAGTGCGTTGACCGGTGGCAAGTTTAAAACAAAAGAGTGCCAACGACACTGTCATTTGAATTTTATACTTAATTTTATTTTTTTGTAAATTTGTTCAGAAATATGTTTGTGTTTGTGAAATCGTAGTGTTTTAGTGTCTTATTTACAAAACTGTATATTGTAGTTTTAAATGAGTATAATACTATATTGAAGATGTGCTATAAATTAAGTAACATATCATTGCTATTGCAACGATGAATCGAAGTCCTGACATCTTATTTACGACAGAATATATAAAAAATGTTTTATATTTCGCAACAGTAAGGCAAGGAAAAGTACTTAAAAATACGGCTGACACGCATTATTTTAGTATAGACAACGAACTTGTTTACGAAAATTATTATTCCGATTTCGGACCTTTAAATCTTGGTTGTGTATATAAATACTGTAGAATACTAAATGATAAACTGAAACAGTATCTAAACAAGCAAACTATAGTACATTACACTTCAATTGACCCGAGAAAGAAAGCAAATTCAGCTTTTCTGCTAGGATGTTATGGAGTACTGTATTTGAGTTTATCACCAAGAGATGCTTTGAAGCCACTGATGGTTCACGGACAGAGCTACAGGTCTAATATTTTTATAATGTATCTTTATTTGGTTCCATTATCCATATCATCATTACACATTCATTAGTCATTGATAGATAATTAATTAAAACTACCTATTTTATTGATATACTAGCTACTGGCGGTTGCTCCACCCCCAAATTACTATCCAACTTGCCATGAATTTTAAATTTTTAAACAATTATTTGTCTATTTATTTTTTTCTTATAATCTATCCCTATTTTGTTATAGGGATAGATTATAAGAAAAAAATTGAACCAAACAAAATTATTAAAATCGGGCAAGCTGTCTTTGAGTTTTACCGAGACTAATGAACAGTATCTGATTTTTATATATAAAGATGTACCTAACTGACCTAATCAATATTTAATAGGCCTTTTCAAGACGCAACGCAAGGTGAATCAGCTTTCACAATATCACTGATGGATTGCCTCCAAGCTATAAAGAAAGCTAGAGAATTGGGTTTCTTCAACTTTCAAGATTTTAATTATGAAGAATATGATAGACTCGATAAAATTCAGGGTGGTGATTTGAATTGGATTGTGCCTGGTAGGATTATCGATATTTTGTTTTCTTTTGAGATTTATCTCCTTGAGAACCTTGTTGTCATTACAAACTTTCGTTGAAATTTTCAGGTAAATTTCTCGCGTTTATTGGACCAGTGGACTACAGTGTGTCTTTATTCCATCCACCTGAAATGTATATAAGTTACTTCTTGGATAACGATGTTAAACTAGTTATTCGTTTAAATAAGAGACTGTATGATGGAAACGTGTAAGTTAAACTTTATGGCTTAGTAAATATACTCGTACATTTGTTATCCAGATTTTTTTTAGATTTTTTTCGTTGTAGATTCAATAATGTTGGGATAATTCACTACGATTTATTTTTTCCTGATGGCTCCTGCCCGCCGCGACATATCCTATTCAAATTTCTCCAGATTAGTGAAGAAGCTACCTGCGCTCTTGCGGTGCATTGCAAGGTTACGAATTTAGTCTGTTTGAGGTAAATATTTTTAGATATATTTTTTTCCGTTTCTGACGAAGAACTTGTTCAGGCAGGTCTAGGGCGCACTGGCTCGCTGATTGGATGTTACTTAATCAAACATTATAGAATGACTTCTCATGAAGCTATAGGATGGATGAGGATCTGCAGACCCGGATCCGTTATAGGACACCAACAGGTAAGAACTATAATAGTCATCAATTTGCCTATCGTAGTTTCTATTTTTGCTGTAACTTTTTCAAGACATATGAATTCTTTTTAAAGGGTTGGCTGGAGCAACTTGAACCATGGCTGATTAAGCAAGGGAATCTTTATAGGTAAACAGGTGAAGATTTCATTGATAGTTGTTTACAAACGAAACAACTGAAAGCCTTTTCGGTTGTCATGTTGTCTATCTGCACCTTCCAAGGAATTAAAATGTTGGGTACTTTTTGTATTTTTGACTACTTCCCAGACTTTAAATGTGAGGCTCGAAATAAATTAATTGATAACAAAGTGTTAGCTAATCAAAATTGAAATTAATAAAGTTTTTGACAGGAAACGTACATACCAGGACACTGAGAAGTTGCCACTGCATGAGTTCGGCGTTTACTCTATTGCTGAAAAGAATATGAAGCAGCGCCCTGTGGTCTTCCACAAAACACCTTCACCACCTCCTCCAATCCAGAAACAAGTGCGACCGACGGATGCAGGCTCTCCATTGAGGCAAAAAAGTTCAAGAATAAAAGAAGGTATTTTTGAGTTAATTATTAAACTGATTTAACTTTTTACGGTCCAACACAAAGCACAAACTTCGAGTTTTACTTCAACAATCTGTTTTTTTCCCGCACCCGAATGGACTGTGAAAGGCTTATTTCGGATTTCAAACAGTGTTATTTTCATGTAATAATAATTTATTGTACTATCTATTCATTAAAATATTTTTGTAATACGTTTAAAGTAACACTGTTTGGATATACTTTTAGCTTTTCTTACAGCAAGCTTTACGCAACGCACCTTCAGTTTTTATTAAATCGTGTTCAAATTATAAACAGTGTTATTTTAAATAATAGATTTGGTGCAAAGTTTTTTTGAAGTCATCAAATGTATATTTTTCTTTTCACGACCAGACGATGAAAACACAGATAAATCGGATGAAGATGAAGTGTTCTTAACGTCATGTGATCTGACTTTAATGCCCACTAAAACAGAGGCTCGAGGGAAGGGCTGTGTAATAAGAAGTAACGTTTCCGAAGAACCAGATGATAGTGTTCATCGATCTGGGAGACTTACAGGCTGGAAAAAATATTTACAGTTTTTTTTCAATAAATTTAACGATTATTGGTGGATATTTTCGGTGCGTTGCGTAGGGCTAAGTCCCAAATGTTGTAATGGCACATGCTTATGCAGTTTACTAGACAGGGTGTGTATTTTTTTTACATAAAACTTAGTAATTAATAAAGAAATTATCAAATATAACACTAATGAAACTGTTCTTACTGTCGTAGCTTTTAACAAGACGACGGAGAAGGAGCGCGACTGGCGCGTGAAATCGTATGGTTTGAACAATAGTTCTCAAAAGATAATGTTTAAAGGGTACGTAAATTGGTAGTACAATTTAACCTCGATATTACAATTAAATTCCGTAGATTATTTTAAAAACAAAAGAGATGTCATACGTCAGATTTCGGATTTGTACATGTTGGAATTTGGAAATGTTGGGTTAAATTATGATTAGAGCTCTGCTTACCCCATTTGAAAATTCTTTTGAACACGGTAAAGTATTTGCAATTTTGGAGGTCTTTGGAGTTTAGTCACATCATACAATACAACTAATATATTATGAGCCCGTACTGTCCTACTGCAGGCCAATGGCTTCTCTTAAAGTAGGGATACTTTCACTTTCCTCGCTATTTTACCAGTCCTTTGAGAAATATAATGTAAACAAATGTGAACTAGTATTTTTATATTTACTATAGAGACCAGTGTGACTCACTGAGTATTGAGTCCCGTCGTAGCAGCGGTGCGGGAGATCCCAGAGCTGGACGCCCAAGTTCTAGAACCTCTTCAGGGCGTCCACAGCAACCACGGGATAATTTTAAAATTAGCGTAAGGGCTTCTTATTTTATTATTGTCTTGTTTCTCTTTTGCATTATTGCTGATTATTTACGTCGCACATGTTTTAATTTTTTTACAATTTCAGGAGCAAGAGTCAAAAAATTATCGCGTCTACTCACCTATCACAACTTACCGAACAAGCCAAGCTCCCGCAATAAAAAACGTTAACGATGCTCGGGTAAGTAATAATTACTGGCAATTTATTTTCTGGACTATAAAAATAACCATACAAAATAACAATACATAACCAGCAACCAACCAATCATATATACAAAGTGTAACGTTAAACGCGCAAAACCTGAAAAAAGTATCATCAGAGTAACTAGCAGAATCAATTGAACCTCTTTTTAATATAGGTCAAATTTATCAAAAAATCTTTATCAAAAATTTTGCCCTGTCTAATTATTAATAGGTCAAGCCAACACGTGCGCAAACCCGCCAAAATAGGTAAACAAATACAAATGGTGGTCGTCCAATTTAAATTGTCTCATACGCGGGATAATAATAGTTCTTATTTCAATGACGATACGAATCTTGCGGCCCGGTGATATACCTACCGATTCCTCCGTCGACAAAGCGTCGTCAGCAGACGCAAGAAATGATCAGAATTGCCAGTAAAACTAAAACAGCACATGAAAAACCTTTACATTTTTTTATGATTTTTTTTCTCTCGTAATTAGGTCAATTGAATTAAAAATCCTTTGGGGTGTCTGAGGCATGGCGCATTTAACGTTACACGTTGTATAATAACTATATATCGGTAATTGGGTATATTTATGTAAGTTAATGGAATTGAAGTCCAAGCTGATTGGCAACGAGCAATAGAACGCAGTAGATATATTAGCTAATTATGGATCGAGTTCGAAACACTGTATAGTACTCCCTTAAGACCTATTATACATATTTATGTAAGTTAATGGAATTGAAGTCCAAGCTGATTGGCAACGAGCAATAGAACGCAGTAGATATATTCAGGGCCGTCTTAAACTGGGCTGGGGCCCTTGGGCACTCAAGAATTTGGGGCCCTTTTAGAAAGTAAAAAAAGCGAATTATAATAACATTTTTTTTACTAAGTATGACCATTTATTATAGCTAATCAAATACAGTATGATATAATATGTCATTAATGATATTAGAATGCTGCTGGTTTTTTGGTTACGATTACGATAACGGTTTCTTTCGGGATTTCTGTTGAGCAAAATCTTCTATTATGTCCTCAAAGTCAATTTTTTGAAGGATATCACTTTCTATGCACATAATTGACAAATTACTCAGTCATTCTTGTAACATTGTTGATCGCAATTCATTTTTTATTCTCTTAAGCTGCGAAAATAACCGTTCTCCACTACAATTGGTAACCATTAGGCAAAGGAATATTCTTGTAGCAATTTCTACGTTTGGAAAAGTTTCTGCCAATTTGTCTGATTTTATTAAGTTATGTAAGGTTGAGATATTTAAATCCGCTGATTTCTTTGCTATGTTTTTTAAATATTGGCTTAAATGAAAACATTCTGTTTTGAGCTCATCTGCATTAATGTCTTCATGATAAAATTCTGCAAATTCTTTGCATTTTTTGGTCAACTCATCAGATTCGATTGTTGTTAACTGACAAAGAAAAATCGACTATCAATTTCTTGGTATGCTGCCGAACGTTTTTTTAGATGTGTATTTAATGTGTCAATTATGGGAATGAAAGTATCTACACGAAACTTTTCCTTACCTCTCAACTGTGCGGTCTCTGATAATCCTTCAAAAAAAGTGATGCGTGTGCTGCGAAATCTTTTTCTTTCAAATGAATCTTTGTAGTCAGCATATTTTTTTTTTCTTTAGCAGCCGTTTCGTACTGATCAAAATTATTGCGTGCGGTATTGACATAACTGATCAGAGATTCGTAAAGTTTCGTAACAACGTCAATGGTCATAGTGCTATTCTGTAAACTTAGACTTGTTTTATTCATAACTCCCAAAAAATCATTTCATATTTCCGTTTTATTCTTGACTGAACACCGTATCGTATCGTAGCTCTGCCCGCGACAATCTTTTATAGGAATATCAAGGCTTTCAAAAAAGTTTAAAATGGTATCTGCTAATATATTGCGCATTATGTTCATCCATAGGCAAAAATTGCAAAAATCTCTCAATAGATAGATAGATAGATATTTTCTTCATTGTACACCAAAAATACAAATTACATTAGGAACTTAATATTAATATAGTGTCACAATGGGCGGTCAATAGGCTGTCCGTCTTTTACGTATCTAACTATGAAAGTCAGTTGGTCAACGTCGTCGACAGATCTGGCGTAGAATCTACGCTAATAGAGTATTACTTTGCTGATTTATGTTCTTTGACAATGGTTTTCAAAACTTGCTGTCCCATTAAATAAAAAAATTCATTACAAATATTTGCCGATAAATAAGATGTACTATCTTAATAATAAATAATAATAATAACAAATAATAAAATAATAAGTAATATAAAATAAGAAAGATTACGTAAGTAGTATGTGTGTAGTAATATTTGTAATGAATTCCTTTTATATTTCCTTTTCCACGATTTCCGCAGTTTTGTATGTGATCAGCATGAAAAGGATCAAATTCACTAATCAGTTCTAAGCATCCCAAATCATCATCATCTTCCTGCCCTTGTCCCGTGTTATTTGGGGTCGGCGCAGCATGTTTTTTTCTTCCATTCTGCCCTGTCACTCGTCATGCTATCATTAAGTTCCTTTTCTTTCATATCACTCTTCACACAATCCATCCATCTTTTCTTTGGTCTCCCTCTCCCTCTCCATCCATCCACATGTAAACTCATAACTCTTTTAGTAACATGCTCTTCATCCCTCCTCTTCACATGACCATACCAAGACAAACGATTCTCTTTCAATTTTTCAGTCACTGGCGCCACTTTCAAACTTCCCCTAATATACTCATTTCTCACTTTATCCATTCTCGTCACACCACACATCCATCTTAACATTCTCATCCCTGCTACGTGCAATCTTTTTTCATCCGTCTTTTTCACAGCCCAACATTCTGATCCATACAGTATGACAGGTCTTATCACGGACTTGTAGATTTTACTCTTCAACTTGAGGGGCATCCGTGGGTCACAAGTTGTTCCCGTGACCTGTCGCCATTTTATCCATCCTGCGTTGATCTAAGCATCCCAAATAATTCCCATTATTTTGCTATCCTAATGTCTCATTATCACCACGAAAAGCAAGACCTCTTCAAGCCACAAATTTCACTACTGCAACAATCCCCCTAAGCACATTCTTCCAATAATTAATTTCTGTATTATATTGGGACAGCAACTTGGTATCAATTCGTCCAGTAGTTTTCATTCTTGCAACATAATTCATCATAAATTCCCTGTGCTGTAAACTGTTGTCATGCTTTATCAATAAGTTACTTATATGCTTCCAATCTTTATATCCATTAGGAGAACTTAAATTATGTCCAGTACCAGTACTGGTATTAAATAGATGGCAGCAATAACAGTATACAGATTTTTTGCTGGTGAATAAAGGAGCCATTTTCTTTCTAAAGACTCACCATTCGTCATTAAACGAATAAAAATATTTTTAGTCAAGTATCTAGTTTTCGTTTTACCATTTGAATCTGGAAAACTTGTAGAAGTTTCGGAGCAGTCACTATTTTATTTTAGAAAAACTCTGGCCCTTTTCGAATCCAAATATCACGGACTTCTTCCGGTAAAATGTTGTTACAGTAAGTACCAGAGTCAGGAGACACAGATACATTCTCTAAGCTTGCAGTTATTAATTCACTGTAGCTTGAAGTCGATAGTTCAGCATCTAATGTGTGTTTGTCATTTTCGTCACACGTAACCTCTTTTTCCTGATGACATTCAGAGGTACTTTTGTCTTGCGGTGATGAGAATGAATAATCCGTCGGCTTATTTATTTCTTCAACCGTAAAAAACGAAGTGAGCTTTGGAAGTTTTTCCGTAATTTCTTTTTGAGCTATTACGCTTTTTCTTTTTTGTGAACCACTTAAATATGTTCTTTTCGACATAATAAATTAATGTTTAAACGAACAAATCAAAACTTCTGTTTATCTTACACAATTTTAAATATCAAACAAACAAAATAACGCCACTCACTCCTATCAGACTGAAAGTTTAATAAATCATTCGGGGATTTCCCCAACCATAGTCCATAGACAATGTCAACATTTATGTTTGTTTAGACGGTGCAGCCTGACTTTGGAATCGGAGGGATTGCGTGAGTGATCGCTAGATGGTGTACTTAGTAAATTAGGTAGCATGCGTTCGGAAGTATTATTAATTAGTACAGTAGGAATAGGCGCAGTCATCGATATAATGGCGTAGTATATGCCTACTAAATACCTTCTGATAAGATTACTGATTTGTGAAAAAAGTGTAATATGCCCGACAAAAATGTTTTGAGAATAAGTGTGAGAGAGAAATTGGCGGTCCTTCGGGGCCCTCTGAGAATGGGGGCCCTGGGCACGGGCCCCATGTGCCCTTATGGTGAAGACGGTACTGATTAGGAGAACTTAAATTATGTCCAGTACCAGTACTGGTATTAAATAGATGGCAGCAATAACAGTATACAGATTTTTTGCTGGTGAATAAAGGAGCCATTTTCTTTCTAAAGACTCACCATTCGTCATTAAACGAATAAAAATATTTTTAGTCAAGTATCTAGTTTTCGTTTTACCATTTGAATCTGGAAAACTTGTAGAAGTTTCGGAGCAGTCACTATTTTATTTTAGAAAAACTCTGGCCCTTTTCGAATCCAAATATCACGGACTTCTTCCGGTAAAATGTTGTTACAGTAAGTACCAGAGTCAGGAGACACAGATACATTCTCTAAGCTTGCAGTTATTAATTCACTGTAGCTTGAAGTCGATAGTTCAGCATCTAATGTGTGTTTGTCATTTTCGTCACACGTAACCTCTTTTTCCTGATGACATTCAGAGGTACTTTTGTCTTGCGGTGATGAGAATGAATAATCCGTCGGCTTATTTATTTCTTCAACCGTAAAAAACGAAGTGAGCTTTGGAAGTTTTTCCGTAATTTCTTTTTGAGCTATTACGCTTTTTCTTTTTTGTGAACCACTTAAATATGTTCTTTTCGACATAATAAATTAATGTTTAAACGAACAAATCAAAACTTCTGTTTATCTTACACAATTTTAAATATCAAACAAACAAAATAACGCCACTCACTCCTATCAGACTGAAAGTTTAATAAATCATTCGGGGATTTCCCCAACCATAGTCCATAGACAATGTCAACATTTATGTTTGTTTAGACGGTGCAGCCTGACTTTGGAATCGGAGGGATTGCGTGAGTGATCGCTAGATGGTGTACTTAGTAAATTAGGTAGCATGCGTTCGGAAGTATTATTAATTAGTACAGTAGGAATAGGCGCAGTCATCGATATAATGGCGTAGTATATGCCTACTAAATACCTTCTGATAAGATTACTGATTTGTGAAAAAAGTGTAATATGCCCGACAAAAATGTTTTGAGAATAAGTGTGAGAGAGAAATTGGCGGTCCTTCGGGGCCCTCTGAGAATGGGGGCCCTGGGCACGGGCCCCATGTGCCCTTATGGTGAAGACGGTACTGGATATATTAGCTAATTATGGATCGAGTTCGAAACACTGTATAGTACTCCCTTAAGACCAGGATGAGACTCAAAAGGCTACCTAACTTAAATGGGGCTGGGTAGTAGGACATACCTATCTGCTGCATGGGGCATACCCGATAAATTGTGGGCCAGAGTAACACAAAATTTGTGCCCTGAGACGGTGACACGGGGACACGGCAGACCATGAAGGAGATGGTGGGACGAACTGGACAGATTGCATCAGAACTAGAAGGAGGAAGCGCGAGCCCGCTAAAGATGAAGGAGTTGAGAGGCCTTTGTTCAGGATTGAGATAAAATAAGCTAGCAAACAAAAATGAAAAAAAGATTTAAGCCCAACCATTTATTTACTTTCAGAATTTCTTAATGCGTACCAGTATATATAATTCGGAACGAGAAAAGAACTTGAACGCTGCTGTTACGGTAACACCACAACAATATGGGATCCGACAGCAGAGTCCATCTGGTTCACCTGTTAGCAACAAAACATATGTCATACCCTCGTTTGAGCGCACAAGTATGTATTCTACTGATGCTTAACTTACTATTTTTTTATGAATTAAAAAAATATATACTAATTTACAGTGCTACTATTAGTTTAAACGTAGTTTGATTTCGATATACAAAACAAAACATGAACGAAGTAGGTATAGTTTAGTTAATCTTCTTATTCTTCTTTGTGGTCTGGTTTCCGCATTTAGTCCTTAGCGGATCATTGTGCGTGGGCCATGGCGGCCTTTACTCCAACCAGCCTACCTGATTCCAGAAATAGATGAGTCTCTTCAGTTCGCTCAGGGCGTCCATCAGTGAATTTGGTGCTCCCAAGGTTCTTGGTCCCAAGGTTCGTGTTCTTATCTCGCTAACGGCTCGAGGAGCACATGCGCGACAGTTTCTTCTGACTCCATGCATCCTCTGCACAGAGTGCTATCTGTGATATTCATTGTGAAGAACTGTTTGTTCAGAGAGCAGGGTCCGGTGATGATTCCTGCCACCAGCCGCAGGCTGCCTCTGTCCAGTCGCAGAAGGATGCTGGTTAGGGTTCTATTTAAGCTTGGGATGGCTTCTTTAGCCTGCCCGGTGCCAGGGACTACCACCTTCCCGCTTATGCATTTGTGTGCTCTTGTAGCCAACCGCTGACTGAAGGGTATTGGCACGATGGGTTCAGGTCCGAAGAACACCGAGTCAGACCCCCGCCTTGCCAACTCGTCAACTGCGTCGTTGCCCAGTGGACGCCGTGTTCTTTTATTCACTGCAGTATCACAGTGTTATTATTTAACACTGTGATGCGTTCTAGTGCAGAGTGGCATTCTTGTATGAGTTTCGAGGTTGTTATGGGTTTTTGTGAAGATTGTAGTACTGAGGCTGTCTGAGATTATGCGGATAAGAGTATCCGTAACTGTTCTGGCTTCTAAGATATTGGCCGCTAGAGTGATGCCAACACATTCTGCCTTACAATATTAACAACAAAGCGATCTACTTCGCATCAATTAGCGTCAATCACGTAAATATTCTTAATCTCAATTGAGTGTTATTTGCTTCGGTTACGCTCACACGTCCATCTAGTCATATATCTGGTCTATAGAATTTCGCAATCGACGCATCTAAAAACCTCAATAATAAGGTCTGTGTATGTATTTCTAACCGATTTTACTCACATCCACCTTTTAAACGCTTACAGTACCTAAAACATCGACAGTACCCCAAACCCGACGAAGACTTGGACGCAGTCCGAGTCCACCTGCTCGGATATGCAACGAACAGTCTCGAGCCACCAACACACCTTCACCTACTGAGAAATTCTTAGTAAAAGATGCTTCCAAAACTGCGTTGAAGGATGTCTTATCCAGACTAAGGCGTGAGTACTTTAGAATTTTATTTTAAACTTAGAATCCATCTGGATGTTGCTATCTAGCAGCCGCAGTTGTGAGCAGGAGAAGTCATTGGATGATTACCCAGCATAAAAAAAGGCGCAGTTGTGAATGTAAAACAATATTCTGAAATTGATAACATCTACAAAACAATCGCATTTCGAATGTTCTACATCTTGCATAATACCATCCTTTTTAGGAAACGTTCCGTTTCACGATGACTGTTGGTATTGATTGATATTGAATATGGCATCAAATGGCTTGATTTTTTTGAATATAGAACTGTCAAATTAACTTTACTGTCAAATTGAAAAATATAACCTTAATGCATAAAAATAATGATTTAAACAATGTTTACTAAGTGGACGGTGCAAATTTAAGTACAGGATATTGTACTATTGCCACCTGAGATGGGTGCCTTAGTAAGTAAAGCTTTACGACCGATCAAATACTTCAACATTGAAAATCGCGCTCATCGCGTGATTTCCAAAGAAAAGCCGACTCCGGCACCAAGATATCCGCACAATTTAGAAGATTTGAAGCGAACACTGGAAGCAGAGCCTGACATAGACGAAAAATTAGATAAAAAAGATGAAGGACTCGATAAAAGATTGAAAGATGTTTATGTAACCTCACTTGGGAGGCCTGAAGTTGACGTTACGCGGGAGAAGAGATCTGTGAATAAGAGTCAGCGACCTTTGCCTCAAGACCGTAAATCGCCGGAGGAGTATGACTTTGGATTCAAAGAGCCAGACAGAGTGACTTATGGCCGAACTACTCTCAGGGATTCAATTACCTTTATTTCTGCATATCAAGCGAATCCTACTGAAGTGACATCTTCTAAAATAGCTTTAGAATACAAACTAAAAGAGGAAGATGTAGAAAGTATACTTAAATATTTCAAGACTTATGAAGTTTACATACCAGAGACTAAAACATCGCCAGCTATCTTTGCAGGACCAGCGCAAATGCGGAAACAACTTTACAAACTTGAAACTAAAGAGTTAGACGCTATTAAAGAAAAGGAAGATGCTGCAGCAACTAAAACAGACACAAAAGTGAAGAATACAGCTTAGTTATGATTCTTTTATGTATGAATTAGTCAAATAAGTAGATAAAATTACCTCAAGATTTCAGTTATAAGGATTATTATCTGGGATAGAACACAATAAAATGAAGTTTTTATTTATTAATAAGAATCTATTTAGCTGACTTGTTGCTACTTAGAATATTTAATATTATGTTTAGTTGGGCAACCTTTCTTAGGTAAGCAGCATCATAATATGATTTATCATCAATTTCTTTGAGAATGGCAAATACTTGTAAAATTAGTTTTTTACAGAAGTAGCAAAGTTGTTCTAAGCAAGATTATGGTTGAGCCTATCAATAATAATAAAATGTGGTTAAAAATAAATGAACTAAAATTTACAGATACATGCAGGCATGAATCTTGAGCACTTGGCGAAAGAGTGGGGATCGCTTTGCACATTGTACAGATTGGCAAGCCAATTACTGTACAAGTTTTGCACTCCCCACCCCTGCATCTCACTCACTTCATACTTCTAAAGAGACAAGAATTCAGCGCTTCTTTGTGCAAGTGGAATTCAGCGCTAAAGATCTGTGCCGGTATTTGTACTGGGGTATTTGTTTGCCCCCCTAATCTGTAATACTCCCAGTTTGATACACAATAAAGAGTTCTATCCAATGACTACTGGTTCTATTAAAAAATAGGTGTTGTTTATTAAGCAGCAACATTAATGTTACTGAATATTACTTTTTCAGAAATAAATGCTATGTACACTCAACTGAGTTCTTAGCTCTTATAATGTATTGTAAAATATAAATGGGTATTGGAATCAATATTCAGGTCAATGTGATTTAGAAGTTAGAATGAGAAAATAATAAAGTTGTTTTGTTTTCACTTACGATATTTTAATTTTTAATTCATACTACATCTTATGACGGTACAGTTGATATAGTTTATGAGCGCTTGGCCACTGCGCTGCGTGTCGCGGGTTCGAATGTGTTTCGGGCAGACGTGCTCGCAGCCTGACTTATAGAGTCACTGATAATAATACAATATGATAAGTAAAATAAACTTCACGTCGTCTGTGCTCACTGACGTCTAGTCTCTGCTGACTTGAGATTGGCCAGGGTTATCATGATTAGGTATTCTATTTTCATAGTCATTTATTTTTTATAGTCATTATTGTAATAGTCATGCAAGGCTGTCATGCCTAGGACTCCTGAAGGCCTAACCAAGTTACGACCGTTTCGTTTCGAATCTCTTTCTACAATCGGTAAATTAAATTAAATTAAAATTTCTTTAATTCAGACCCATAAATAGTCCATAAATTGTTAGTGTGTTAATAACAGAAAGTGCTTAAGTACTACATTAGTGTTATTAGTAACCTATAGCTAATTCCACCCAGTGTCTCTGGATTGGGCAATCCGGCCTGTCAGCAATCATTTTCAGGATGCTGTTACGAGTGTTGCGCAAGCGTTGCAGCAAGGAAGCCGCTTTCTTACGCATGATGGCGTGAAAGCCATCCGTGTGAGCCACGGCAAACATTCCCGACGCACTACAACGCCCCGGCAACCGCAACAGCATCCTGAAAGCGTTGTTATATTGTATGCGCAGGACGTTGTAAGCCCGTTTGTATATGACACCCACAGGCCGCTTGAGTAGAAAGACTGACAGAACGCCTTAAATAAACTAATTTTGACGTCTGCCGTGCAGCGAGCGAACCTACGAGCGAGCATATTACCCCGCACTGCCAACGCCCTGCGCTCGCGCTCTATGTCGCCATCATCACGTAGGTCACTAGTGACAACATGACCCAGGTACTTAAAACTATCAACTACATTGAGTACCACGCCGTTAAGATATACTGGAGGCACACGGCGAGGCTGTTGTTTAGGTGCTTTGAACACTAAGAGCTCACTCTTTTTTGAGTTGTATTTATGGCCGTGTACCTCCGCATACGTCTCGCAGATCGATAGTAGCTCTCTCAGTCCGCTTATCGGCGGACTGAGCAGCACCATGTCGTCCGCATAACTTATATTATTGACACACGTATTGTCGATGTGACAGCCGACATGTGCGGCTGCTCAGTCGTTCGATAAGCTGGTTGATATATATATTAAATAACAGGGGCGAGCTTAAACCCTCCCTGCCTTACACCACATTTCATTCTGTACTCATCCGACAGAGTACCGACCAACTTCACCCGATTCATCTGGTGAGCATACCAGTATCTTAGGAGGGCTATGTACTCCACCGGCATACCCGTGCCCCTCAACTTGTCCCATAACACATTATAGGCAGTGACGGATTAACCCTTTTTGGCGTTTAGCGCCGTTTAGTTTTAGGGGACTTGCAATAAAAGTCGTTAAATTGTTGAGTAAAATATGTATGCTTAACCGCCATTTATAATGTCTCGAGAGAAGAACAAACCAGAGAGTAAAATCACTCCATAGAGAGAACTAAATCATAGAGCACTAAGCTAAAGCATAAACTAAACCATAGTTCACACACAGTTCAATCATGTTACAGTATAAATGTTAATACAACATAAATGTGGGTCGCCACACCACCCCCCTACGGAGAAACAAACGGTATACATAACAACATTAATACAGCTTATCATATCTGTAGAGAAATAAAAGGCGAAGACAAAAGTAATAAAAAAAAATGAAAATAAAAAATAACAAACAACTTACAAATCTAGCACATCCCTAAATTTTACTCTCCTACCGGTCCTGGTAGTGATAGGAGCTGTAGGTAGTGGAGGAGTTAGGGAGGTTGTAGGTATTGGAGTAGTTGGAGATTGCAGGATACGCGTCTGATCAGAGGAAGGAGAAGATTTAGGAACAGGAACTGAAATAGGAGGAGAGCAAGGTAGTTCGGAATCTAGGTAAGCTGGCTTAACACGATCAATGCTGACAGTTGTCTCTCTCCCGTTTACCTGTAAGGTAAGGGTCTTGTCACTTCTTTTGAGAATGCGGTAAGGCCCAGTAAATGGAGGTTGAAGTGAGCGCCGGACAGAATCGTCACGCAAGAAAACATGTGAGGCGCGATCTAGGTCTCTGAAAATAAAGGTTTTGTTAACAGAGTGGCGCGAAATAGGTGCAGGCCGTAAGCTGGACATCATTGCACGTAAACGTGCAACAAAATCTTCGGAGTTCTCCTGTGTGGCATTGCTAGGTACCAGGAACTCACCTGGTAGACGTAGCGGCTCGCCATAAACGAGGTCTGCTGCGGTGCAATTGAGGTCTTCCTTTAGAGCGGTCCTGATACCCAGCAACACCAATGGAAGAGCCTTGTGCCAGGTGTTGATATGACACATCAATGCGCTTTTCAGGTGTCTGTGGAAGCGTTCTACCATACCATTCGCTTGCGGATGGTAACTGGTAGTTCTTATGCGTTTTGTTGCACCAAAGTCTAAGAGTCTGTTGAAGAGAGCCGATTCAAATTGTCGACCTTGGTCTGTTGTGACCCAAAGGGGCACACCGAAACGCGCAATCCAACCGCGGAAAAATTGCTCTGCTGCATCGTCGGCCGTGATGGACGTTAAAGGCCAGACCTCAGGCCACCTGGTGAATCGGTCTATCGCAGTCATACAGTAAGTAAAGCCCTCAGAAGAAGGAAGGGGACCAATAAAATCGAGATGGACATGCCTGAACCTTCCAGATGGTGTGGAAAACGATCCCAGCGGCGTCGAGATGTGGCGAGACACCTTACATTTCTGGCATGCTATACAGGCTCGTGCCCAGAAACGGCAGTCTCTATTGATGCCAGGCCATACGTATCGTTGCGATACTAGGCGTGCAGACCCGCGGGGACCAGGGTGGCTCAGCGCGTGCAGACGCTCAAATGTAGCGCGTCGAATTTGTGGTGGTAGATACGGCCGTGGCTTGCCTGTAGAGACGTCACACAGGATCGTGGTATCTGTGCCTGGAATGAGCGTCGGTACTAATTTCAGTGATGAATTCTCGCGAATGGTCTTCAATTCTGCATCTGACTGCTGCAATGCAGCAAGAGATACATAGTCATCAGACAGTGTGATGGATTCGATACGAGATAAGGTGTCTGCGACAACGTTCTCTTCACCTTTGACGTGCTGTATATCTGTCGTGAATTGTGAGATATATGTCAGCTGGTTGAGTTGTGCCGGAGGCAGCTTATCTCGTTTCTGTGTAAAAGCGTACAGGAGCGGCTTATGGTCAGTGTATATGGTGGCATGTTGTGCCTCCAATATATGCCTGAAGTGATGAACCGCAGAATACACAGCATACAGTTCGCGATAATAAGCAGGCCAGGTGCTTTGGGAAACAGTCAATTTTTTGCTAAAAAAGGAAAGTGGTTCCCAACCTTTCTCTGACAACTGCTGGAGAATTGCTCCCACATGTGTGCTAGATGCATCCGTATATAAACTGAGCTGAGCATTTGCCTTTGGATGTACCAGTTGAGTAGCTCCAGTGAGGCTATCGCGACATTTATAAAATGCTTGTTCTAGCTCAGGTGACCAAGGCATAGGTTTTGACCCTTTTAAACCTGTTGCTGTCAGGAAATCAACCAGTGGGGCCTGTGTCTCTGCGGCCCTAGGTAGGAAACTACGGTAGTAGTTAAGCATACCTAGGAACCGTCGTAAACCTTGAGCGGTTTTCGGAAGAGGGAAATCACGAAGAGCAGCGATTTTCTCTGTAGGTGGACGGATGCCATCTTTTGATACTGAGTGGCCAAGGAAAATGACCTCGGAGGCAGCCAATACACACTTGGAAGCGTTGATGACTACACCATGGTCTGCCAGTCTTTGCAGGAGAATGCGAAGGTGTCCTTTGTGCTCATCTGCGTTCCTAGAAAAAACAAGGATGTCATCAATATAGGGAAAACAGAAATCTAGTCCCCTCGTGATTTCATCCATGAATCGCTGGAACGTTTGGCCAGCATTGCGCAACCCAAAAGTCATAAATGGGAATTCAAACAGGCCAAAAGGTGTAATAATGGCTGTTTTACACACATCAGCAGGATTTACTGGTATTTGCTGGTATGCCTTTACCAGGTCAAAAGTGCTGAAGATAGTTGCTCCAGCAAGGTTGTGGCCAAAGTCTCCGATGTGACGAACGGGATAGCGGTCAGGCACTGTCCGGGCGTTCAAAGCCCTGTAGTCTCCACAAGGGCGCCAAGTAGCATCTTTCTTGGGGGCAAGGTGCAAGGGAGATGCCCAGGAACTTTTAGAAGGCCGAGCAGTACCTACCTCAACCATGTTGGCAAATTCTTTCTCTGCTGCACGTAATTTCTCTGGTGCAAGGCGGCGTGGTTTTGCTGCGACGGGAGGTCCGTCAGTGGTAATGATGTGGTGCAAGGTATTGTGTTTCACCTCGTGTGGTAGTCCAGGTGGCCGTGTGATGTCTGGAAAATCCAACAGAATTTTTGAGAATGGTGAATCAATAAAATTTGTATTTACAGCTTTAACGCTATCCTGCTCAATCATAGCTATACTGCCACGAGTTGAGAGGCCCGTTTTCCCATCAACTAGGCGTCTGTTAGCACAGTCAGGTAGAAGGTGATAGTGTGCTAAAAAATCTGACCCGATTATAGGGGTACTGACATCAGCTATAACAAATTGCCATCTGAAATCACGGCGTAGTCCAAGATTTAAATTCAGATTAATCAACCCATACGTTCTGATGGTGCTACCATTAGCAGCGGTGAGATGGTAATTGGATTCCTTGCCTTTTTCTTGCAGAAAAGTTTTAGGGTAGCAACAAATGTCTGAACCAGTGTCTACTAAAAATCGACGCTTACTGTAAACATCTGTAACAAATAACCGGCGACTTACTAGGTCTTGTGGTTGCTGGCAGTCAGAAGTCGCCATCACTGACCGCCGGGCGAGTTTCCCGTTGGCTGGGTTTTCCAGCTGCATGGTGTAGTGCAGCGGGTAGCCTTTTCTTTGAATCGACGGTGGTACCAGCAGAGATCTATCTGTGGAAAACCTCTGGACTTAGAGCGTGTTGATGTTCTCGCAGAACTCCTGTCTCTGTTGCGGCTGCTGCGACCTTCATCCAATGCAGCCACATGTAACGTCAGCTCATCCAATCTACGAGTAATAGCTTGCAAAACAGAATCAGTTGACGTTGATGTGCTGGTGGAACAAATAGTTTGTGTAGGGGCTACCTCCAAGATACGATCGGCTAGTTCTGCAACCTTGCTGAGTGGCAGGTCAGCCTGTGCAGCAAGGATGGCTTGTACATTCTGAGGCAGCCGTCTCAGCCACAGCTGCCGTAGGATGGTCTCATTCTGCAGGTTGGCACCAGCAAGTGAGCGCAGGTGTCTCAGGAACTGCGATGGGGACCGGTCACCTAACTCTTCATCGCTGAGCAGTTGGTTCAGACGCTTCTCTTCAGAACAAGAAAGCCTGCGGATTAATTCAGACTTTAAATATTGGTATTTATTTTCTTTTGGTGGATTTGTGAGTATGTCCTCCATTTCAGCTGCTGTCCGCTCAGGTAAGATACTGAGCACATAACTGTACTTGGTATCCTCTGCTTTAACACCTGAAATGTCAAAACTAGCTTCGGCCTGCGCAAACCAAGCTGCCACATGACTGGGCCAGAACGGAGGGAGCTTGACAGCAATGTGGTTAACAACATGCTCTTGTGCCATTTTGATAGTGTTAAGCCAGAGACGAAAATAAAATAGGGAACACACCGAGAAGGATCAGGACACACACCAGTATTATAAACAATAGCTAGATCTCACACAGAATTTGCAATGTTATTTTCTAATTAGAACCGTTATTATAAGCCACCTTAGTCAACATGCACAAACACCCTTTATCTAATATGTTAAAAATATATATTTATACTATTGTCCTTAAAAAAAATAAACTCGAACATGCTTCTTTTTTCAAGTGTTAAAAGTTTCGTAACTGAGTAATAAAAAATCGGAGACAAAAATGTCTGCTTGACCTTGAATCACTGAGTTGTAAAAACAATATTTTTTGAAACGTACATGCGTGTTTTTACTTTGTGTTATAGCACGGGAAAAACCACTTCGTTTACACTTATGAGCACTGCTATTAGGTCGGCGTTTTCAGCGCGATGTTCATGCTAGGTATATTTGTTCGATGGAAGCCGATTGAACGCGGTCAGCGCACCCGCACGTTCGTAGCGCCGTGATGTGGGGCTACGCTTGCTTGAGCGGAGCGCCCTCGAACGACGAATAATGACGCAGTGTTGACAAAAGGCGCGCGGGCTAGGCCTCCGCACGCTGTCGTCCGGTGCGTCTGAGAGTTTTCACTGTCGGGCGGTGCGGGTGATAGTTTTCACTGTCGGGCGGTGCGTGTGATAGTTTTCACTGTAGGGGTCACCAATTTGGCGTTTAGCGCCGTTTAGTTTTAGGGGACTTGCAATAAAAGTCGTTAAATTGTTGAGTAAAATATGTATGCTTAACCGCCATTTATAATGTCTCGAGAGAAGAACAAACCAGAGAGTAAAATCACTCCATAGAGAGAACTAAATCATAGAGCACTAAGCTAAAGCATAAACTAAACCATAGTTCACACACAGTTCAATCATGTTACAGTATAAATGTTAATACAACATAAATGTGGGTCGCCACACCTTAATCAAATTAAGCAATTGCCTAGGGCATCACGTCTGGGGGGGCACCAGAAGAAGCACAAGAAAATCCGTCCTTAGGGCATCACGTCTCACTCTCATGTCACCAAAAACCACACCAAAAAAAGTTTCTAGGACTAACGGGTTTTAAGTTGACAAGAGTCCGACCTAGAGTCATAAACCCGCTCCCGCTTGCCCGCTAGTGCATTCGGTAATTCAAATGTACCGGAATTGCGATCAGCCAATCACAAACCATCCCTACCCTGCGGCCCTCCCGCAAATCTGTTTCAATCAAATGTTTTGTTTTTTGAGTAATTGTGCCGGCTGGCTTCTATGCATACGTAATAATAGGGGTTAAAGTATGTAATCGCTGTTTTATTGTAACAGGTACTTCGAATTGACATAAAACCTTCATGGTTTGAGATTTTTGAGTGAAACTTTTTTCACATAGTAGGTACCTATGAAGTTCTTCTTTAAAAAAAAAAACATTTTACAAAAAATAAAATAACCGACTACACTAAAAAAAACACTAAAAGAATCAGAATGATTTTAATTTATGATGATTTTAGTTTCTCGGTATTTTTTGTTTCTTATTTAACACCGACTTCCAAAAGTATTTTTTTTAAAGTTTTTTTATTTCACACTTTTTAATTGCGATATACTTATAACCAGATTGCCCGTTCTCATGACAATTCCAATTAACCCAAACACTGATAGGTTACATTGTTTTATTATGAAGTTCCTGTGTCTACCTTCCGGCTTCATCATCAGATCAGTTCGATAGTACCTTATAGCCAAAGTGCATCTCATGGCAATTCTAATAAGCTTTGCACAGCGAGATTACATTGATTAATTACTAAAATTCCAGTGCCTACCTTCCGGCTCCATCATCATCATTAGTTCACTTTGATGATACCATTTTCAACATAACTATTCAGAACCATTTATTTGTTTGTATGGTCATAGTCGCTTAACTATCTATTTGTGATATCTATGTGAATATGAAGTTCTGTTGGCCATTTCTGGTCTTCTTCATCAGTTCCACTTCATCAAATGTTACTTTTTGACTGTAAATGCTTAAGTCCTCGATGAAAATACCAAAATAACTATATGGTTACCTATAATATTTGAGGAGTTCCCTCGATTCCTCATGGATTCATCATGAAACCTGGATTTTGAAATTTGCCAATCAGTCCATAAACGGAGTTTTGAGGTAACAAACATAATAAAAAAAAAATACAACCGAATTGATAACCTACTTTTTTGGTAGTCGGTTAAAAATGTGTAACGTTCGATTATCGACATTCAGTTGTTTTTTATTCAGCTTAGACAAGAAAGATGGATACTTCGAAAATTCGAGTGTTTTTTAAATACGAGCTCCGCCGCGGAACTAACGCGGCAGAAATAGCTCGCAATATCAATGTTGCGTTTAGAGAGGGGACTGCTAATGAACGCACCGTGCGATTTTGGTAACGCGTTCGTGATGGATTTTATTTGAAGAACGAACCACGTCGAAGACCGCCCACACAAGTGAATAACAATGAATTGAAAGAGACGGTGGGCGCCCATCTGAGCCAAACTACCCAGGAATTAGCGGCATGGTTTAACGTTACCTTACCAACAATAAAAAAAAAATGGGTGCCTCATGATTTGACTGATCTGCAGAAAGAAACGCGTGTTGAAACTTATGTTGCCTTGTTGAATCGATACAGAAATGAAGGAATATTGGATCGAATTGTGACATGTGATGAAAAGTGGAATCTTTACCGTAAGTGAAAAATGCAATGGCTGATCCTAGGTCAAACGCCGCAACAGTGTCGCAAAGCAAAAAGGTAACGGTAACTGTTTCGTGGTCTCAGCATGGTGTTATTCACTATAGCTTTCTCCGATCTAGTCAAGCAATAACGGTAGATGTCTACTGTGCTGAACTCCGAACAATGATAGCAAAACTACTCGTTTCAGTCAAAACAGCCCCGACTCATGAATCAATCTTTACCATTATTGCTCCATGATAACGCGAGACCTTATACAGCACGAGAAACCATTTTAACTCTACAGGAACTGCATTTAGAAACCATTCATCATTCTCTGCATTCGCCAGACCTTCCTCCAACGGACTACCATTTTTTTTCGTGATTTGGACAATTTTCTACTTGATATAAAGTTTTTTTTCTCAGGCGGCAGTACAAATTGCTTTCACACAATTTGTCGAATCTAGGTCTCCAGAGTTCTATCTCAAAGGCATAAATGACCTTCCTATTAGATGGCAGCAACGTATAGATAATAATGGTAATTATTTTGATTAAATAAATATGCTAATGAGAAAAAAAAACGAATTTCAATTTTTAGTCCAAATCGGCAATTTCATACTTTAACCCCTAATAAATAAATAATGCTTTGATTTTTATTGTTGTCGCACCTACTCCACTTCTAAGGTACGTTAGTTTTTTGTAAAACAAGGTGATGAGATGTCATCACCTTGTTTTACAAAAAACTAATGTTTTAGGCGGTAAAAGTTTAAAGACCAATTCTAGTTTTTTATTATTATTATTTATTTTTTCGGGTGGGAAATCATCTCATGACATCCCCCGCTCTTGGGCGGAGCGCGAGATAGTGTCAGACTTTTACTGACTAAAACACACTCCTGTTCCTTCTATGCCATTTGTTTTCCAGGGCCCCGGGGATCTCTTTCGCATCACCCATGGCCCCAGTAGGCTTCGACCCTGTTGGGCCCCTACGGTTGCGGACATTTCCTTGAGGCGCGCGTGGAACACTACGCGCCGTCGACGACTTGGGCTCGGTCCGGACGGCTACCGGACGATCGGACGGCGAGCCACCCATTGCTCGCCGTCCGCAAGCCCGCGCCTACGGTGGCCGGAAATCGGGATCGGAATCCCGGCGGCGGTTGGGGCGTGAGGACCGTTGCCGTTGCCTCACGCGATCGGCCGCCTCCTTTGCTAGCATTACTGCTTCGCAGAAGGAGGCGACCGCCTGCCACTCCTCCTCGCTCCGGACCATGGCCTGTACCAAGGCCCGGCGCGAGAGATCGCTGCCGCCGATCGCCCCCACGAGGACACGGCGGTGCTCTGCCCAAGTGGGGCACACCTCTACCGTGTACTCCACCGTGTCCTCCGGGCGGTCCACACAATGGTGGCACCCGGGGACCAATTCTAGTTGACATACGGATAGGGGGCCCACAGGTGTAGATTGCTTAGGGCATCAAGTAGTCTTAATCCGTCACTGATTATAGGAGACAAGATCGAAAGCTTTCGACAAATCGAGGAAACACGCGTAGGTATACTGGCGTCCTCCTCGCAGTGTATTACTTGATGGTGTGTTTCAGGCTAAGGATGGCACTCTCAGTAGACACTCCCGCTTTGAACCCGAATTGCGCATCATGCACTTCTACGTGTTCAGAGAGGCAACCATTTAACAGACCGTCAAGCACCTTGGCCGTGGTGGGTAAAGCCTCGGTCTAGTTGGTAACCATGTTGTCGCGCCTGTCGCTCGTACATCTTTCTTTCTTTATACATTTGATTATTTGGAGGTATGAGGAACCTCCGACCAGACGGGTGTTGTCTGTTGGGCAACTGCCCCGGCAGATGATTTCGGGCTGTTCTATATATACAAATCGCGCGGAAAACTTCAATTGTACGATGCAGAATTAGTTCTTATGTGACGCCATAGATGTCGCTACATCACTCCCCTCCGGAGATCGGAGATCGATGGTTCTTGATGCGTGCCAGGTCAGTGGCAGGTTGATTCCAGTGGGTCAGAACCGAATGCTGCATAGTTCTCGGTGAATCGGAACTGTCTGCGGTGCTGTCCCAGTAAGTCAGAAAGATGCCCCAGTGAGAGTCCGGGTGATGATGTCCCAGTGAGTCGGGATGATGCTGCAGACTCCAGTGAGTCGGAATAGTACTGCTGGCTCCAGTGAGTCGGAGCGTTGCTGTGCGACGTAGGGCTTAACTGCTGGCGTCGACCAGGAGAGGTTCTTGATGGCTCTTAATGTGAGTGACCTAAGGTGCGGTGTGCTTAGCCAAGGTCGCTGATGAGGCTGAGGGTGATGGTACCAGGTAGGCATGCTGGTGATCAGGATACCCTTTATAGCCGTGGCTGCTGGCTGTATCCAGCAGCCACGGCTATAAAGGGTATTCTCGCTGCTCGAAAGCTTGAGGAAGTGATGATGACGTCATGAAGTACTGGCTGCACAAAGGCTGCGCTGACGTTCTTTGTCGAGGGTCACTAGTTTGGAGGTATACGGAACAGAGTGTAAAGTCGCCGGAAACCCCCGTTGGAAAGGGAGGATCCTCCGACCAGACGGGTGTTGTCTGGTGGGCAACTGCCCCATAGATGATTTCGGGCTGTTCTACATGTTCAAATCGCGCAGAGAAACTTTAAAATTGCGCGATGCAGGATTAGTTCTTATGTGACACTATAGATGTCACGCACTTGGCTAGGCCTGCTGTTATTATTATTTATTCATTATACATGCAGCTATCATTACAGTAATTCAATGCGAAGTGTTAGGAGAATGAGACACAAAAGTATATTCTAGGCCCAGAATACTAACCAATGGTTGATAGGTACTGAAAAGGGTTGCGTCACGGATGCATCCAGCAATCAGGGGCGTAGCTACCGCTGTATAAGTGACACGGGGCTCCGACTTATAAAGTTTTGAAATGTTGTCCTCAAAATCTTATTAATGAAAGTATTTGCGAAATGTTTTATACAGGCTATACAGGGCCCCTTGGGACAAGCTATGCCACTGCCAGCAAGCCCAATTGATTAACATGCCTCTCTTTTTCGTTGCTATCACAGTGTCGATGTGTCGCGACGGTTCGCTAGGCGCGGCCTCGCTAGGCGCTACTCGTGACGCCCCTGCGCCGCGCCGCGCACCTTCCGTACGCTCCGATGAGCGACCGCTGGCCACACAGGGTGACCTACTCAATAGTATCAAGGTACATCATCGTTATCTAAGTACGTCTAATTTTGTATGTAAAGATGGGCGTAAGTTAGCACCTACGCCCATGTGTACATACAAAATCAATTACAATCTCTATGAATTAGTACAAAATCAATTATCATGAATTTTCTGCAGTACCAACCTAGTTAGGAATAGGAATGTTTGCCCCACCCCCCTGCCCACCTTTCTACAGTACAACCGTGCACAACACATGTCTTACTTAACGTGGGTACGGGCAGCGTCTTCAACTGGTTACACCTCCCCTGTTATAAGGAATTTTAATATAAGAGGGGTACCCAAATGCTGCAGCTGTCTGTACCTACGGCTTGAGAACTCCTTTTGCAGATAAAATCTGGTATATTAGATTACACGCAAAAAATTTAAAAAAAGTTTCGTCTTTGTCGAATTACTCTTGGTCTATAATATCGGAGCTGTAATAGCTGTGACCTTGAGAAGGAATGGGCCTTATGAAATATTTTTTTGATGAAAATTTTACATTCTGCTCTCAAGTATTAGGCTCTTCAAGTGATCATTACCGTCGACCCGCTTCTTTTGTAGGTACTGCCCCAACTTTTTTTGTTAGGCTGTTCTGACCCACTCCTGGGTGAAGACCTTCCATCTTAGCGTAATACCGAATAAATCTTTTAATTTAGAGCAGTCATTTGGAAATATAAAAATACTGAAGTCTACTTAACCGACTGTAGTGAGCCCGCTTTCGAATGGTCCTGATCACATGTTTATATATTACAGTTACAAAGAAGAATACGCGAATCTTTCAATAGTGAGAAAACCGGCGTTTTTCACGAGAAAGTCAGGTAAGAAATATCAACAAAATACTGCCCCATATTATAAGTATAAATAATAAGTTTATATTCATGAGCTATCTATGCTTAACAGTCAAAAATAGCACTTTTTGATTACTTTTTTTTTGTATTCAGTTTGGCGACCAAGAAATCAAGTAATAATAACATCAAAAACGAGATCTCTAGGAATAACAATCATTATTTGACGAAACCTTCAAACCAAGATTTCGGGTGTGTAAATGTTTTTTTTTTTTCACAGACAGAATGTAGGAGGTAATGCATTCGATTAATTGTGTTTTTTTTCATCTATCTATGTTCCGCCATCGCTACAATAGTTTACCTCGTGGATTTGATGGGTGTGTTTTGACTGAGGTAGGTACGTATTTAATTCATGACAGCAAGACTTGCTTTCGTAGTTCTGTCGTGTGCAGAAGAATGCGGGCATAAATGGCCATACTTGATATTATAAATGTGAAAGTGACTCTTGTCAAATACGCTTTCACGATTAAATTACTGAACCGATTTTGATGGGTATGGAGTAAGCTTGAATAGGCTACTTTTAATTACTTTTAAAGTGGCTTCGACTTGGCGTCTGCTATACGATATTATTTCACGCGGACGAAGTAGCAGATAAACGCTACTATATTATGAAAGAAATGTACTTGAATGTACTTTAACAAATCAAGCAATCTGTCTAATCCATTCTATTGTCGATTTCGGTTTTATATTTGAAGTGAATATTTGTATAAAAAAAAAACAACGTATGCGTTGCATTTGAATATGAACTGTCTTGAAGATATGTTCTAAAATTTTATAAATATGAATCTCGAATTCTAAATTCAAATAACGTATTCAATAATCATTGCGGTTGTAACTGATTTGTGATGAAATTATTGTTTGTTTCAGCATAACCAGAGACAAGCACCCTCCAATATTTCGTGCTTTCAACAACCACCCAGTGCGCCCCATGTCACCGAAAGGTCGCCAGAATGCACAAACGAATAGCTTCTATTGAGCAATGAATCAAATTGTAAAGTGGTCGAATCAAATTGTGCCGTGTATTGAATAAAAGTAAGATTTATAATCAAGGGTTTTATTTATTTACATAATATTTACATTTATGTACAGTTGTTGGATTTTCACAATATCTGGTATTATTTAATACAATGCTTGATCATAATTTTGTTATTGGTGGCATGATATAAGGTTTAAAATTACATTCTGAATTGAAATGATTGAAAAATAGGGACAAACGAAACGGAGTTTAAAATAACGGCGCTATTTCTTATAGGATAAGCTTGTTACAAAAACTACTGGAGGCACATAACCATAGTTTCAATGCTATAAGAAAACATGCTCATCATCATCTAACTGCTCTTGTCCCGTGTTATTTGGGGTCGGCGCAACATGTTTATTTCTTCCATTCTGCTCTGTCACTTGTCATGCTATCACTTACTTCCTTTTCTTTCATATCACTCTTCACACAATCCATCCATCTTTTCCTTGGTCTCCCTCTCCCTCTCCATCCATCCATATGTAAACTCATAACTCTTTTAGTAACATGCGCTTCATCCCTCCTCTTCACATGACCATACCAAGACAAACGATTCCCTTTCAACTATTCAGTCACTGGCGCCACTTTCAAACTTCCCCTAATATACTCATTTCTCACTTTATCCATTCTCGTCACACCACACATCCAGCAAGAAAACATGATCATAAAAAAAAAATATTTCACAATACTTGTTACTCGCTACATATCACGTGTTTTTACTAACCGACGAAGATGATTAGAAAAGTGAGTGGAATACAGGTGCACCGGCCGGATAGCGTCTCAAGACCCGGTCTATTGTTATGGTAGACGCCAGATAAATTTGCAATAGTGGTCATTGACTCACCTATATTTATTGACAACCATCGAGATTTTTTACGTAATGAAAAATTATTCACTATTATTGTCCAGGTACCTACGAAGAGAAAGGTCAACGTATTTTATTGCAAATTTATCTGGTAATTAGCATAGCTGGCAGTGGCATTGATGCATCACACACGGTTCAAAATAGCTTGAATCTTCACTCTCTGACAAATGCCCTGCTTTTTGTAAAGTTCATGGAAACTATAGACAAAGCCAATGAACTGAGTTTTGCCTGTCTGGGTATGAAGTGAATAATACAAGCAGAAACGAGTGAAATATAAAAAGATCGCATGACCAACAGCTGTCTATTTCTATAATTGTAATTGGTCCCTCAAAATAATAAGTAAAGCATAGAAACCACGTAAAAATAGCAACTGAAAACAGATAGCTGACACGTATTTTGCTTATGAGCTTTCGCGTATGGTAGAATGAGACAAAACTTCACTCTGTTTCTATTATTTTCATGTTGGTCACGAGTTGAAATGACAACGGACTCCATTGGACACCTTTAAAAACGACTAAATTCAAAATAACATAATTAGGTCCATTGTCAGTCACATTAGCATCTTGCTCACTTGGCCGGGTTATAATGGCGAAAGATTTTTGTGGCGGAATTGATATCTGCGAATTAAGAATAAAATTGTGCTGTAATTCCCTCGCGAAAAGGTGTTAACCGGTGTTGTGTTTGTGCGTCATGAAATGGAAATCTAACTGAACAATGTCGGTGTAATTGAAGGATGTAAATCCCATTCAGGACGAAGAGAAAATAGTTCTGAAGAAATTACATTTCATCGGAATTTTTTTCAATTCTAAGCGCATGAAATAATCAGAAAATACGTCCTAGTATTATAATAATATTGTCAATTCTATATTGTATTGTTTAAATTTCAACATATAAGGTATTTTTCTTGAAATTATCATTTTTTCCTTATTTCAAATTAGGTTAGCTTTTTTGCTAATGATGTGGTAAAATCACGTAGATGTATCGATATTTTTTTAGTCATTGGTTTCGGGCACAGTTTTGGAATGATATGAAGAAAAATAATGTTGAAATTTCATTACAGCTTCCCGAAGGATGAAGCAATTAGGAAGGAGTGGATTCGACGAAGTTCCAACCGACATTGGACAGTAAAATCATATAGTCGGATTTGTTCCAAACATTTCACTTCAGATTGTAACTGAGATATTTGTAATTGCAAGACATGATTGAAAAGAGTGTCCATGGAGTTTCTTGCACATTCTTCTTCATAGAGATCTACGCTTTGGAATGTGCAATTAGCATCATTTTTTCTGACTGACTGACTTCTTGACATTTCAAAAGTGCCTGTAAATGATTTATTTGAAATAAATGATTTGAATTTGTAAATAAAAAATATCACTTTGAATTACGTTTTTCCTTTTCCCAAAACCAGATAATATTTTTCCGTAACTGACTGTTCCTCAAAGCTAATAGGAAAACCTTTCGTTGGTTTACGAATTATACTAAATGGCGCTTTGATCTGTTAAGAAAATTTCTGATTTTATTTATCAATCAAAAACCGGATCGACGCTTTTGAAGATCAGTATTCTATTTCAACTATAGTATTTAAATTAAAACTACATCACTCACCGAACGTCCACTGTTGGACATTGAGTAGGGCCCTATCCAATACAGGGCGAACGGCAGAATATATATTTTTGTCATGTCAACTGAATTTTCGGTTCATAAACTCAAACAGTGTACATTGGATGATTTTCTTAGGACGAAACATTTTGTCGATAAATATATTTCATCGACATAGTCAATCCCTAGCAGTTCAATACCCCGTGACAACCTGCACATTTACGCAAATAGCATCGTATATGCATCTCTTTCTGATGCTTTGACAATGTCATATATAAAAAAGAGTGCAGCATGTTGTACTTTGTAGTTATTTTTACACGGTTTCTATGCTTTAGTTATTATTCTGAGATTGGTCCACATCATAGGATGTTAGTGACATGTTCAGTGGCGTAGCTAGTCCCAAAGAGGCCCTGTATAACTAGCACCGAATTGTCACGGCAGTGGCCTGATTTGAGAGCTTCTCATTAATAAAACATTGACTTTTGTGTCTTTTTGTGTGTTTGACATTTTACGAATTTATATTTATTCTGCTTCTATAACTCGGGGCGCCCCTGAAGCCTGGAGGTGATACGGCGGTAGCTACCCCCCGGATGTGATTCGTTATTACGACCTACAGAAAAGAGATAGGAATTGGTCGGACAGTCACTTCTGTCTGTTTCTACAAATGTATTTTTGTAACGGCAATTACTCCGTTCATTATCTACGTCTTAATTCATCTTACTGTTGATAACGCAATACAGTTCACTTTTGTCTTAGTTCTCTAATCACTTTAGTCAATGTGTTGCAGAGTCTACCACTAAGTTAAGTACTAGCCAGGCAGCTAGGCCAGGCCGGGGTCTGGTGGCGGCGGCGCCATGCAGTTCCCGTCGGGGTAGCGCTTCTTGAAGGCGCAGATGAGGTCCGGGTCCACGAGGCGGACACCGTCAACTTGGTTGCCTAACGTTATCCTGCAATTTAAAGAGTTATTATTAAATTAACTTTATTTATACTCCACTCGCGTTTAGATTAGACATTTAAATAAACCTTTCCGTTCAACCGATTTTAACTTCTATTCCAAAGGCATAGGGATGCCTGGATGTTAAAAGCAAAGAAGTGGTTACAATACCAACTACTTACTGCAGCCGCCATTTATCATGCTACCAACGCAATAAAAGTCAAAATTGGTTGAACGGACAGGAAAAAAAAGTATGTTTGTTTAAATGTCTAATCTTAACGGAAAATGGAGTACAGGTTGAAAAAGAGTATATTTCGTCCCCAATTCCATATGACTTAAGCATGTCTAGCGAAATGTGAAGCTACGGGCCCGAGTGTGGCCATTGTTAAGTGGATTTTGAGGCAATACTTTGTCTAAGTTCAATAAAGTGGAATGAATGTTTAGCAAACAGCATGTCCTTGACTTGGGAATGTTTCCATTGACTAAAAATAAAATAATCTAGAAATATTAAGTTTAGCGCTATCTAGAGAGAATGTAGCCACGCTCGGGCGCGTAGTATTCAGCTTAGGGTACATTTCCACTGACGGCGAGCGGACCATGAATTGGCCAATCAGTGCTCGAAATACGAGCTCTGCATCAGTGATAAGTATAAGGCCCCGAGCCGGACTGAACGGAATCGAGCAGGCTGTGGTGCCGAGCGGAGGGCACGAAGCGGAGAGTAGCTCTACTCCACTCCGCTTCAATGGAAACACTTGCCTACTTTTGACTGCTTAACTCCGCTCCACTCCACCCAGCTTAGCTTCAGTGGAAACACACCCTAAGTGTTAACCCTTCAGAGATTATAGGATGTGCATAAGGATCGAGGAACTAGACAGGCGTGGTATTATGTCCATAGACGTAAAGCATATTTTTTCATGGCAAAGTTACGTGAATATTTAGGCCAAACCTTTATTACTCACTGTGGAAGGAATATGTCGATGATACGGAAAGATATGTCTGATGAAACAAGAATAAGTTACTTACCAGTTAGGCTGGACGTTGTGTGGCCGACCAAACAGTTCTATTTTCCTTGTGCCAGGGCTCAGTCTCTCTGTCAATGAAACATAGATAATATAACATAATCGATCTTATAATGTTCTCATTGCTCGGACTCAATCCTTTTGTCTGTTTAGGTCAGGGAATAGGCCGTAATCCACCACGCGGGCCCTGTGCGGATTGGTGGATATTACATGTTTTATTTTTGGTTGTTCTAGGGCATGTTTAGTTTCCTCACGATGTTTTCCACACAATTCTGTCTTTTGCGAGCTCGGATTGTTGGTAGATTGACAAAAGTAAGTTTATATTTTAAGGAAGCTTCCTCACCAATAATACCGTAGATCTCGTCAGGTTTGTGCGAGGTAGCGCGCACCTCGGCCACGATGACGTCACAGTCCAGCCCCCGGTTCAGGTTATCTGGACTGCCCTTCATACCCACCTGTAGAATTATTGTAAAATGTTATGTAATTAATCAAATTGGATGCCACAGCATTAAGATTTCTCTTAATAAAAACCGGACAAGTTCGAGTCGGATTCGCGTACTGTACAAACCTCCTTGCTTTATGCCAAATTTCAAGATTCTAGATCAACAAGAAGTACCTATAGTTTTGATTTACTAGCAAGTGTCAAAATATGCGCGTAAAGAGTGCATAAATTGCCTTATTTTTAGATGATGTTGACTTAGAAGCTTGATTTTTGTCACTGCTGCTTAGGGTAAGCAGACAAAAATCAAGCAGCAGGCCCTGAGTATTTAATATTAATTACAGCTTTATACCTCTATGCGTTTTTTGAGAAAAAGGGTCTTGACAGACGGACAACAAAGTGATCCTATAAGGATTCCGTTTTTGCAAACTTAGGTACGGAACCCCAAAAAAGACTGAAAGAGAGAGATTTGTGGTGTGCGGCCGGCGTGTGATGCGTATCAGCTGGTTGGTCTAAAACCTTGTTCCACAGCTTTTTTTTTAAGGTGGGAATTCATCCAAATGACTTCTCGCGCTCTGGGTGGCTGATAGTCGGGGGGTCGGAATTACGGCGGCTAGGGCGTGAGGACCTCCATTCCTTCACGCGTGCAGCCTCCTCCTTCGCTAGCATTACTGCTTCGCAGAAGGAGGCGACCGTCTGCCATTCCTCCTCGCTCCGAACCATAGCCCGACCCTAAATGTCGCTGCCGCAATTGGCGGAACATCGTCGTGTCCTCGTGGAGGCCAATTGCCGCCCAAGCGGGGCACACCTCCACCGTATGCTCAACCGTGTCCTCCTGGCGGTCCACGCAATGGTGACACCCGGGCGTTTCTTCCGCCTGAATCCGATGCAGGAACCTCCCGAACTTGCCATATCCGGTGAGGACCTGCGTCATGCAGAAGGTCAGGACGCCGTGTTGCCGCTCCAGTCACTCCTCAAATAGGGGACTTACCGCCGTGATTATTGCGTGCCCATCCATTGTTCTGTTGGTTTTCACTCATATTCTTACCAAACAGTGCTCCTTCCCGTGGTTGAGCCAGTGGCCCGTGCGTCCGGTGCGTATGATACGCTGCAGCTGGTTGGTCTTCACCCAGATCAGCTCGTCAACTCGCTCGTAGCCCCATAGTTTGAGGCACTCGCGACCCAACTCCATTGCTCTAGGAATAAGTTTAGTTTTTAATTAGGCAAAGAATTACTTGGTACTTATTAGGTGTTTAAATTGGACGACAAAAGACCACCCCAAAAATGGTTGACCTATAAATGTCTAGTCAAGAAGTATAGTATAGATGGTACAACAAGGTGAAAAAGAACTCACTGCTATTTTTATACATCTACAAACTATTAATAAATAATTAAATCCATATGAATTTCGAGGGGCCTTTGACCTGTAGTGTCAACACAGAATACAAAATTTATTTTCTGTTATTTATTTTTATAAATAAAAATATATGGCTAAATGTGTTGCTAAGCGCAAAACTCGACTGACTGGACCAATTTGGATGAACTTTAAAAACTATTTTTTGAATTCAAGAAGGTTCTTATGAGAGGAAATTGGAAAAAGTGCACAGTAAACACTTTTTATTAAAAAATACATTCTGTTTCCAGCTGTCAATATTAGGGTTAGCTGTCAATCCTTTTTGACACAATGATATCTGTCAGGTCAGTCAGTAAAGAAATAGTAATAAATGCAAAAATGTTCGGTTTTTGGCTATTTCAGGCATTTATGGCACATTCTTCTCCATAGAGATCTACGCTTTGGAATGTGCAATTAGCATAATTTTTCTAACTTCTTGACAATTCAAAAGTGCCTGTAAATGGTTTATTTGAAATAAATAAATAAATGCGAGCCTATCAATAAAAAAAAAATACTTTGATTATTGATTCTTTAAAATAAAAACATTATGTTGGTCTTACAGAGAAAGAAAGAAGGAAAGAAAATATGTTTTTTGTCCCTCACACAATCGTATAAACAGAGACAGACCCAGGTGGTCGTTATTACCTGCCAGTGACCCATAGGAAGATGAGCCCGCTGTCCTGTAGCTGCGGTACTCCGAGACATCTCATCTCGTCGTCAGACATGGTGCCGTATGGGAGCTCCATGTGAATGTCCCAAGGAGGGTCCGCCATTATTACTGCGAACTTGCCTAGTGTGAACAATAATCATCAATATGAATTAATATTATTATTTTTTTAAGATTCCATACCTCAAAAGGAAAAAACGGAACCCTTATAGGATCACTTTGTTGTCTGTCTGTCTGTCAGTCTGTCAAGACCCTTTATCTCTATAACACACTGAGGTATCGAGTTGTAATTAAAACCATGTACATATGTTGGTATATGTAGCGGGCATTGCTTACAATGCCCGCTTGCTTTAATGATCTTTACGGACGATTGCGGATGGATGTATTTGCATCTTCTCACCCTACATGCTTACGGCAATCGATTTCACTATACACATTCCCTGCATTAATGTTGTCTGAACGTTAACTTTACGTTTGTATTGACGACAGCGCACTAGTTCACTCAGCCTTTACGGCCGTGCCATCACCAGATGTAAACTATGCGTTAAGTTTGTGATACTGACCTAAAAACGTCATGTCGAGATATCTAAGGTCGCACTGTATCCATTGTGGCGGCGTCAGTGTTAGCACTCCGTCCGGTTTGGCCACCATACTCGTGCCTGATTAGACAAACAATATATATTTATTATATTTTTTATACGTAAAACACAGAACTTGTTTTGTAATAAGACGTCCAAATCTTTGACCAAATTATATTATTATTACCAAACTGTCCTGGAAGAAAGGTAATGTTTTTCTGTTTGTGAGTATGTTTGTTTGTATATCTATTTCTTTAGCACACCTTATAGCCCAAACTGCAGAATAGATTTAGATTCGTCTTAAGTGCCTAAGAGAAAATCTTATATATAAAAATTTCGTGTCACAGTGTTTGTTCCATCTCCTTTATTTTCATTAAATATTTTGTGTATATTTGGTAGGTCTGAGAATAGGCCGTTGGCTATTTTATTAAAAATTTAATTCGGTAAAAATAAAAGAAATTTACAAGAGACAATAAACCGATAAATCTATATATATAAAAGAAAGTCGTGTTAGTTACACTGTTTATAACTCAAGAACGGCTGAACCGATTTGGCTGAAAATTGGTGGGGAGGTAGCTTAGAACCAGGAGACGGACATAGGGTACTTTTTAACGAGTAGGGTAGAGTAGGGTAATTTTTTTTTTTTACTAAATCCCGCTTTTGGGCAGAACAACGTCTGCCGGGACCGCTAGTATCTATATATATAAAAGAAAGTCGTGTTAGTTACACTGTTTATAACTCAAGAACGGCTGAACCGATTTGGCTGAAAATTGGTGGGGAGGTAGCTTAGAACCAGGAGACGGACATAGGGTACTTTTTATCGAGTAGGGTAAAGTGGAATAGAGTAGGGTAGAGTAGTCAGTTGACGGGAGCGAAGCCGCGGGCAAAAGCTAGTATATATATATATTTAACTTAATTTACGCTAGACTAAAATTATTGTAAAGTAATTTGTCGTAAAGTAGAACGGGTTTGATAACCAAGTTGAAGGTTGAACTCCACGGCAAACTGTACTATGTAAATCAGTGCTTTCTTGATACTGTGGCTTTGCCCTGAGTAGGTAAAATCGGGATTATATAATAGTTCAGTAATTATTAGGCTTACCGTTATGTACCCCCTTCGTCGCAGTCTCGGCAAGTTTAGGCGCATTTGCATTCGGATCTGAGTTGTCAACTTCGTAATGCACGTATCTGAAACAATTTTTTTTTATGATTTTAATTTTTACTTAGTTTAAAACTTATAGTAAAATTTATTATTAATAAATGTTGAACAGCCATGTAGCACCCACTCCTATCAAGATCGGGGACTCTACACTGGAAGTTGTAGACGACTACGTCTACCTGGGACAGACGATCCAGTTAGGAAGGTCTAACTTCGAGAAAGAGATCAATCGTCGAATCCGACTCAGCTGGGCAGCGTTCGGGAGGCTGCGCGGTATCTTCTCGTCCAATATACCACAGTGTCTCAAGACGAAAGTCTATGACCAGTGCGTGTTGCCAGTGATGACATATGGCTCCGAAACGTGGTCGCTTACAATGGGCCTCATCAGAAGACTTAAAGTCACCCAAAGGGCAATGGAAAGGGCTATGCTCGGAGTTTCCTTGCGTGATCGAATCAGGAATGAGGATATCCGCAAGAGAACCAAGATTACCGACATAGCACGAAGAATCGCCAAACTAAAGTGGCAATGGGCAGGGCACATTGCTCGCAGAACAGATGGCCGTTGGGGCCGAAAGGTTCTGGAATGGCGGCCACGCACCGGAAAACGTAGCGTTGGAAGGCCTCCTACAAGGTGGACCGATGACTTGGTAACGGTTGCGGGAGTCCGGTAGATGCGAGATGCACATGACCGTTCATTGTGGCGACACTTGGGGGAGGCCTATGTCCAGCAGTGGACGTCTTTCGGCTGAAATGATGATGATGATGATGATGAAATGTTGAACTATAAATGAGAAGCTCATGGCTAAAATAATAAGATAATAATAATAACATAATCTATTTTTCCCCCTTGGGTAGAGCACCGCCGTGTCCTCGTGGGGGCGGTCGGCGGCAACGCGCGCCGGGCTCTGGTGCAGGCCGTGGTCCGGAGTGAGGAGGAATGGCTGGCGGGCGCTTCCTTCTGCGAAGCAGTAATGCTAGCGAAGGAGGCGGCTGCACGCGTTCGGGAACGGACTTCCTCATACCCCAGCCGCCGGGACCCCGATTCCGATTTCCAACCACCGTAGGCGTGGGCTTGCGGACGACGAAACGGGTACGCGCGCCACAATGCGATATCAATAAAACCGTTGGGGCTCAGCAGACCCGACGCCTACTAGGGCCATTGGAGGACTTCGGAAAAGGTAACCCATGGTCCTAGAATGCAAAAGGCAACTGAAGAAATATGTGGTTTGATTATACACCTCAAAAAAAAAAAACAGTTGGACTGGAAGCCCAACAGGTACTTGCCACTCTTGTTCGTTTCTCGAAGTCAAGATTCTTGAAGTGCAGTTTCTTGCAGGCATAGGACTGATGTGTACTTACTTGCAGCTCTCCATGTGGAAGCAGGTGTTGAGGAAGGAGCAGTCGCCGAGTGACTCGTCGGTGTGGCTCTGTACAAGTGCAGCTTCTTGCGGGCGTAGGACTGATGTGTACTTACTTGCAGCTGTCCATGTGGAAGCAGGTGTTGAGGAAGGAGCAGTCGCCGAGCGACTCGTCGGTGTGGCTCTGTACAAGTGCAGCTTCTTGCAGGCGTAGGACTGATGTGTACTTACTTGCAGCTGTCCATGTGGAAGCAGGTGTTGAGGAAGGAGCAATCGCCGAGCGACTCGTCGGTGTGGCTCTGTATGATCTTCTTGAAGTGCAGTTTCTTGCAGGTGTAGGACTGGTCGGCACCTTCCTCTTTGCTTGGTGTGTGAGCTCGCATGCATTCAGCGCGAGTGCCGTGGGGACAGAACTCCATTACTTGGGCGCCTGGAGGAACAAAGTGACTATTAGCTTTCGAAAAGAAAAAAGAAAATAATACTGTACAATGCGTTCCAATTAAGAATAGGATCGGTTGCCATGTTGTGACGTCACGCCATACTGTCAAATCGCAAGAAATTGGCCAAAATTTAAGAACTTAGAGATGAGCAAAATTTAAGAACTGGCTTCAGATTAAACTTTTTTCGTTCACAGTTCGTAAATAAAAAAAATTTCTTGTTTTGTTCACCATAATAATTCTTCAATTTGACAGTATGACTTGACGTCACAACATGGCAATCGATTCTATTCTTATTTGGAATGCATTGTAAATACTGTTTTAATGACTCATTATTATTATTACTAGCCCATATTGTTTCACAGTTGGGCAAAGGCCTCCCTCCATTCCTTCCAATGATCATAATTCCTTGCTTTCAATTCTCAAGGAATACATCCTGGTCATCCCGCCATCTCCTTCGTGATCTGTCGCGGCCCCGTGTTGCTTTGTCTGGGCACTATTTCTGTGTTTTTTGCGGTGTTCATAAGCTCTTCTAGCTTTTTCTCTTGTCTTGGTTCAGGCATGTGATGGGGAAAGATGAAACATAATAATTAATAGATAATGCTCTAAAGAATCATATGAATGTATAAAAGAACTCAGTGTTGAACTACAGTTTTTTTATGCAAAATGTAATCCAATTGGATTATGGATATGGCATGGCTCGATCAATCCAGTACCAGTAACGAAAAATAGTGGGTTATATATACGTTACATCAACGACAATATAAAGCTGAAGAGTTTGTTTGAACGTAATAATCTCAGGAATTAGTAGTTCGAATTGAAAAATTCGTTTGTTGTTGGATAGTAGTAGTCCCATTTATCGAGTACCACTACCACTACTGCTACCACTTAGATCTCTTTTACATAGCATGGGTTGAATGACAGCAGGACGAAAATATGCATCTTTAAGATGAGAGAAAAGGATAGGTAGCTACATTGTATGAATCCGACAGCTGTCACCCGCACCATCCTATAGTAATTGTAGTGTAGGCTTAAGGGTAGCACCACGCTAGGACCAATAGGAGCGGAGCAGTAACTAAAGACGCGGGTGAAACCGAAGGACACAGTTAATACTTAATACGACAGTAGAGAACCAGAAAAGCAAATAAAAGTTAAATATATAATAAAACCTTATTTATATTTTATGTACAAGTAGTACAGACCTCCTTGACTCTTGAACTTGTCAGCCAGTGACTTCTCCTTGGCAGTAGGCTTGCTAAGCAGATCCATGATCTCTTCACCCACTCTTTTCACTGCCTTCTCTCTACTCGAAGGCATTGCCAGTAAAGACTGTAATGGAAGAAATATCTTCAAAAAAAGTTTCTAGTATTTATATATCTGTTTTAATCTACCCAGCGTTCTGAATTGCGATAAAAGTAAATCCGACCAAATTTAGGAGTCACAATATATAAGGGCTCCTGGGCACGCCATAATTATGGCAGTAAGTTGCCTCTTTGAGGAGTGGCTGGAAAGGCAACAGGCGTCCTTACCTTCCGCATGACGCAGGTCCTCACCGGACATGGTAAGTTCGGGAGGTTCCTGCACCGGATTCGTGCGGATGAAACGCCCAGGTGTCACCATTGTGTGGACCGCCAGCAGGACACGGTGGAGCATACGGTAGAGGTGTGCCCCGCCTGGGCAGAGCACCGCCGTGTCCTCGTGGGGGCGATCAGCGGCAGCGATCTCTCGCGCTGGGCTTTGGTACAGGTCATGAACAGATTGGAACAGGGGTGGGTTTTTAGTCAGTAAAAGTCTGACACGACCTCCCGTTCCGCCCATGTGCGGGGGATGTCATTAGATGATTTTCACACAAAAAAAAAAATATATCTATAGGGCTATTGAGAATATATATATTATATATATATATATATAGGTAAGTACCAAACACGGATCGATGGCACGTTGTATTCTACGCACGCCACAAAGAGACGTCAGCAAGATTGACGGGGGCCTGTTTCGGTCGATGCCTGCAAGAGCTTCAGTGTGTTCGGACGAGGTACCGTGGCCCTCGCAAAAGGACAACTAAATGAACTTTGTGTTTTATTTAGTAAAAGTTTAACAGTTCCTCTCGCTCCACCCAGAGCAGAAGTCATTTCATGAAATCCCAAAAGGAACTAGCCCAGATCGTTACATGGTCACATCAGCGTATTTAGGCCTGCTTCGGTGATGAGGCCCGTCTTCTGGTACCTAGTTTCGCCCATCTGGCTTCATGTAAGTATATAAACCATTCTACAGTTTAACAATATTAGATTAGATTAAATTACCCACCATAATATCTGTATCGTTTTTAGCTGTTTTCTTCTCATCTGTGGCAGTTTTAGAAACTTTAGGATTAGCAGCTTCTTCTGTTTTGCTGTCACCTGTAATGTGAAATTAGAAATATCACATAAGGTGTAAGTTATGGGCTCGAGCGTAGCCACGTTCTCACTAGATGGCGCTAAACTCAACATTTTAAATTTAATTTATTTTTAGTGTATAGGTAAGAGAACAGGTAATTGGGAAAATCGGACATTTCACTTTGTTGAATTTAATCAAGTTATTGCTTCAAAATTCACCTAATTCTGACTGTTTATGTCTCTAACTATGAAGCTTAACGCTCAGGCCAATAGCTTTCACTTTAACAAGTTTTCTTTCATTAGAGTTATGAGTTAAATTAATAATAACATTTTAAATAAAACAGTTTATGGGTACCCTCCCAAAACCATAGCCCGAAATCATTTTTCCATATACTGCAATAACTCCACACCAACCACAGGTAGTACTTGAGTGCACTTACATTATTGTGTATGCAGGGATAATTCTTGATTTGTGTCATTTTTCATTAAAGTATATCTAACCGAGCCTCTGTAATATCCAGAACCCTAGGGTGCTGAGATGTAGATGAAGGCATGTTAAAGATTTTTTAACAAAACTTTCTAAACTAATGAGCAGCCTACTTTCTTTTAGTTGTTTTCTTATCTACTTACAACCTATCCAGATTTTTGTGCTAATCAATAAATGTGCTTATGTACTACATGATAGACATTATGTAAAATCGACAGCATCTGGATAAAGTGAAACTAAACACAAAAAAAGGCTAGGCATGTGATAACATATATCTACTTTTTTCCTTTTGGATGTATGAGGGTATTAAGAACAAGTCAAGCATGTACAAACCTTTCCTCTTGCTACCAGAAGTCTGTTCCTCCATGAGAGCAGCTAGCACAGCACCTAGTCTTACAGACTCAGCACTTACAACTTCTATGCTTGCATCTGTTGTACTCTCAGTCCGTTCTTTTATGCTGAAAAAAATTTTGTAGGTGAGGCTCATGATAAACTATTGTGCTTCACCATTAACAATGCATCACAGCTTATCATCAGGTGGGATCGCAGTCAAGCACTAGTTTATATCAATTAATAAAAAAATTACTCAATACTTAAATAGACCAAAAATTTCAATTTTTTACTTACAATATTTAAACCTAGATAAAATTTGTATTTTATAAATATAAGTTTTTTCAGACAGCTTGATAAAGTACCAATGATTTTTTGTAGTTACCAGAAAAGTAACTAAAACACAAAGTTTTGAAATGGTTTAATAAACTTGAACTTATTCACTAGGAGCCTGGTTCACTGTGGCTAAAATTGGGAGTACAGTTGAATTTCTCTAATCCGGCACCCTTCACCCACGCCTCCTTACCCCATGCACAGCATATGAACACTGTTGTTGTCGAGCAGTCTAAGCTCAAAACAGAATTTTTCTATATAATCCAAACATTCCAATAATTCGGCACCCTCTGGTTTTTAATAGTGCCGGATTAGTGAGATTCTTTTGTATTCAGATTCAAATTATTTTACTATCATAAATAATTTAGTGATTATCATTTTTAATTACATTACACATAGATTTGTTTAATTAATTTATTACTTAAGACAGTAATAGTTAATCAGGTGGATGTGTCTATTGTGTTTCATAGGTTAAACAAAATAACTTACGTAATAAGTTTCTGCGTAGCAAACTTCTGCAGTAAGCTAGCAACTATCCCTGTATCAACATCTCCGAGGCCAGGCAGTAACGCAGAGGCAGTTGCAGGCAACTGAAGTTGCATATCTGATAGCACTTGCAGGAGGCGCACCTCTAGTGATGCGGATGGTACCAGCGGTTTAGGCTTTTCTTGTGATGCTAAAATGATAATATGAATTATTGATGCTTCCATTTTGTTAGTTTTTGTTTAATTTTCTGGTAAGACAGCTGCTAATATAGCAGCTGTTCATGTGTGTTTGAAATAGTTTGGAGATTTTTAGTCTGTTCAATTGGTTTTTGAAGAAGTTGTATTTTTATTGTTTTTAGAATTTACTTCACTTTCTAACTTTTGCTTGTGGTGTTGATGCAATACATTCTGTTTTCTCTATTTTCTTATTAGAATAATACCTTCATGTTTCAGTGTAGACGGGCTGGCCACCGTTCGCTCTTTCCCGCCACCGGGAGAACCTTCCGACTTCTCGCCAACTAAATTAGAACTCAAGATATTTTGCCGTTCTTTTTTACGTTTCTCTAGTTTCTCCCGCAGACTGTTCCTTTTGCTTTTCACAGCTTGGATCTCTTCCCAAGCGTCCGACATCTTTTTTATTTTGTTGCAAATACCATCAGAAACAGTTACCGGCTTCACGGGATGCCAATTCGAAGGACAATTTAGACGAGTGATGATGGGATGATATTAAATTCTGTAAGACGAAATAAACTACATTTATGTGGTATTCAGGTTCAAATGGCTGATAACATAATAACTAAGAAAACTGAAGTGAAATTCTTGAAATATTCAAACGCAGGATGCTTCAAGAAATCCACACTTCTCAAAAATAATTGTTTGACACTTTGACGTTTTACGCTACACATGACATTTGACAACAAGTGACATTTGACAGCATTTTTATTTTCATTTTGAATATTTTTTTTTTTGTACTTGGCATCGAGGTTTTCGATTCAAACATTATTTTCCATATAAGCCGGGCATGCAGGCTTGTAATAATATTTTTTTTTAGTTCATATGACATCGTAGGTCAGGTTGACGTTCTATTTCAGTAGTACATTCTGGGCAAAGATTCTGTATTGACGAAAAACATTTCAATTATAGAATTAGGCTATCAAATAAAAATGCCGTTTGCACCTGAATTACGAACGCATTCTCAAAAAGTATGCACTCTTTACAAGAAAGCTTTGAGAAATATCGAAGGATATTACGCAGCCAGGTAAGTACATAGTTGACATGGCTTCTTTGGCTTAGGAATCGCAAGTGAATAATGAACTATTATCTAACGTCAACTTCTTTTTATTTTAGACAAGTTGTGCGATATCATCAAGTTATTTTGAGAAGCGAATTCGACAAACATAAATGTGTTAAGGATCCAAAAGAGCAACGTCGTTTACTGTGGATGGGGGAGCACGAACTTTTTACAAAGATATGTCCTTTGCCTCCGTGTAAATGTAAGTAATACTTGATCACCAGATAGATAGTGGGTAACTGAAATTCGAATATGGTATTCCCATTGAGGGTAAAAAAATATTTGAAATCAAGACGCATTTTTTTTTTAAACTACGAAATAAGTTGTTGTTTTTATCCACGTATGTCAGATTAGTAGTAGTGCACTACTTATGGGGAATCGATCACTTTTCCGAAAATTTTTGGCTTGAATTTCATTTTATCGAAAACTATTGACCAACGTCTTTTTTGCTATGTGCATTACTAGCACTTTGCCAGCGACTTTGTTCGCCAGCATATTTTCATAAAAATTGCAACAACTCAAACCGTATTTTGAGGGTAGTTTTGAAAAACCTATAATGACAGTCTTTATTTATTCATTTAGATTAGAATTTGTACCCAGTTTTAAGTACATTTACTCAAGGTACACGACATTCTTATTCTTGTACCTTTTACAATTCGTTTTATTTATAGGAGTAGTTTTGAAAAACGAATAACTTTTTATTTACATAAATTGCTATTTAGGCAGTGTCATGTATATTAGCCCAAGGAATAAAATTTTGCATACAAACGAATTTCCCCTTTTTATTAAAATAAAACAAGTTGGATCGTATTCATGATGACTTTTTATGCTAAGTTATTTTTCGACAGTACGGTTGCCAAGAGTACCTAACCTACTTGATTAATAATCCCACTACATGTGGTATATAAACATAGATTATATATTATGGCTGGATATGCCATAACACTTTTAACCCCCTTAGTTAAATTTCAAAAGCCTCCTCTTAGTGCTCGTCATCATAAAAAAAGCCTTGTGCAGAATTTTACGTTTCTAAACCCAGTAGTTTCACCTGTGCGTTGATATGTCAATCAGTCAGTTAGACATCCCACCCATACGTACAAAACGTTTTGAGAACACATTTATTGTGCATACACAGCTAAGGAGTGGATTTCCCTGCCGGAGTCTGTTTTCTGATAGCTATAACTTAGGGGTCTATAAGTCAAGTCAAGAGTGAGTAGGTTACTTCTAGGTAAGCGTGCTCCATCGTCGGCCACATAATCGCTTACAATCAGGTGAGATGGCGGTCAAACGCGAGCATATCAATAATAATAAAAAAAAGTTTATACTGTTACGAACGTGAGTAATTAAATGCCGGTTTACTAGCAGAGAACTTTATTCACCATAAACAATAACAAAATTGGTCCAATCAACAATAATCCAAATCACAATTTTAGTATCGCTTAGGTCGTTAGGTAATATCACTTCACACACTTAGGTATCGCTCTTGTTTCGCAGTTGCAAATATGGTTGCAAACAAACTGTTTCACTTTCGGTCGGGAACTCGTCGAAATGCGAAGCCAGGAACATTCTATACTCAATTTGTTTAGGTAGTTAACTAAACGTAAACAATCTTTTGATATGTCTTTTAATTTTTAAAAATCGTATAAAAGGCATACAAAGATTATTTAAATTTAGTTAATTACCAAACTTCGGTATAAGTAAATAACAAATTGTAAACATTTTTAGATAAAATTTTTAGACAACTTTTAGATAAAAGACATGTCAAGATTGTTTACATTTAGTTAATTAGGTACCTAAACAGATGGCCATTCCAGAACATTGTCGTCGAATCGAGGGGTAATAAATATTTTTATTACAAACATGTACCACTCTCGTTTAACGGAAATTTCAACGGAAGGTACGAATTCCCTTACCTACCTACAAAACCTTTTTTAATAATAATAGTGGTAGGTACTTTATGTCAGACTTTTCTAGAACTTGCTTGGATACGTTCTTCCATTCTAGAAGTTTCGTATAGTCAGCAATGCGTTTTAATTAATTGATGCTACTCTTGATTTCATCGAAGATATGGCGTGTTCAAGTTTCACGGCGTAACAATACGTTTGACATATTTTTAGATCATCGAAGTCATCACGTGTCATTGGTATTATTTTATCGAAATACATATATCTCACCGAAAAACAGTTTTTTTGCTATTGTTAGAAACTTCTTTTAAACTTTTTTCATTTGCCAAATGATTGAATGTTCGGAAACATAATACTTCGAACAAATGTTATTTCGGCTAAAACATTGCTAAAAAGTTTTTCGACCAAATGAAACGTCATAGTAACGAAAAAAATGGAATGGATAAATAGGTCAACTTACAGTTGCAGACGTGACTTCGATGAAGTAAAAAAAAAACGAAACGATAATAGTTTCAACTTTTCAGTCTTAGGTGAAATGAAATTGTCAAATATTTTTGGAACTTGATTGTAATCATCTTTTGGACATTCAATTCAAGTAAAATCACAAAACATTTATTCAGCACTAATTGTTAATCTGGTTTTTTCTAGTTGCTCGTTCTGTCGGTGAAGCTGGTGGTGTTGCATATGAACGTGTCGTCACGCCTCCTGACTGGGTGCTTGATTATTGGCATCCTCTGGAGAAAGCTCATTTTCCAGAATACTTCAAAAGACGTGAAGCTCGCAAATGTGAATATATTCAAAATTGGCATAAAGGGGACATGTATTAGATGTTAAACTTTTAACGTGCCCCGTCTGTGTGATTATTACAGATTATTTGAGTATATCTTGAGCGGTTTTCCGCTTAGCGTAGCTGCGCTCCATAAATTCGTAATGCGGTTCCGCCTTAGAGCAATCAATAAAACAAAGGCCCGGCACATAAAAAGTACGTACGTACGATACGAATCGGAATTAACGGAATGTCATTGTCATTATTGTCACATTTCAGTCTGTCATCGTGACAATAATAAACCTCTATGTTTTTAACATTTTTTAGGTTATATTTTGAAAAGGTAAATTTTTAAGAGTTTTATGAAATAAAATCATAAGTATTTCAATATTGTGTTATTTTGAACAGTAATTACTAGTCAGTTAAAGTGTAGGAAGGCAAATAGCTACTAGAACAATGGCCGAAGAATCGACAAAAGAGGTTAAACAGCCGATCACCGAAGAGGAGAGAATTGAATTGTGTCAGAAACTGGACAAGGAGTTGGACGACTTTATTGATAGCTTAGAGAAGAAGCGATATACTGAAGGATGGCCCGAAGACCGATGGGAGGTAAGCCCTTCAAATGCAAATTATTTTGATTCACACTTACATGTTTCGTTTTGTCTAAAGAACTTCTAATTTTCTTATATTTTGAGTGTTTGACAAGAGATATTAGATTTGGTCTGCTCTTATTATACCTGAAAACTGGAATCCTAATTTAAAATACAATAAAAGGAGAAACTGACTGACTGACATATCAACGTACAGCCGAAACTACTGACCTAGGAACGTGAAATTTTGTACAAGGTTTCCTTTTATAACGTAGGCGAGCACTAAGAAAGGATTTTCCAAAATTCACTCCCTAAGGGGATGAAGCGGGGGTCCAAAGTTTGTATGGAGAAACCTATGTTTACGCGAGCGAAGCCGCGGGTAGAAGCTAGTTTAAAATACAACATCATGCAAAACCTAGCTACCACATTTAGAGCATAAACATTGAGGAATTAGTTCATTCACTTTACTCATTTATGATAATAATAAGCCTTTTATATTGAACTACTTAGTTACATAAAGAGGTTAAGGGCGGGTTTCTGAATTGAGTATTTTGAGTTGAGTATGTATCAAACCATACTTTAACGCCAAATTTTGACAGGTTTTCAGGCTAAAGCAGAGTGAGAAATACTCCACTTCAAATACCTAATTCAGAAATCGGGGGTAAATGTGATTTTAGTTTTATCATAGAATTTCCCAAAAGTTGAAAAAAAAACATTATTTTTTTTTAAAGCAGGCTGTAAAACAAAAATCACATTTGCATCCAAATTAAGAACTCATTCTCTAATATTTAAGAAATATTAATATTATTAACTACATAATGTTCATTCGTCTCTGGGGTACCAATCTGGAGTGCCAGGTCCATCTCCACTTCTGATGGTCAATTACAGTTATACAATAGAGAGAGAATTTCACAATATTTGATATTTTAGTTTTTCTCATATTTTGTGCAGTTTCCTTTGTACCCAACTGAGTCATGCAAGCAAGGTTTAAGTCTTTTTACTAATTAAAAATGTTTATTAAAAATTATGATTGCAGGAAGAAATGGACAAGCACCCATTTTTTATGAAATCAACACCAGAAGATGGAGCCCTATCACCGCTAGCTGAAGGCCTTGCTAAGCTGAAATATGATCCTGAGGAGAACACTCCTGTGGAACTGGCTGGAAACTACAAGGAGGATGGCAACTTCAACTTTAAGCATAAAAACTATAGAATGGCCATTTTAGGGTAAGTTAATTTATATAGCTAGGATAGTTTTAGCAAATTACAATAACTCTACCCTGTAACAACTTGTGCCCAATAACTCAACCCCAATAAGTCTCTATAGTGCTATATTTAAGCATTATAGCTATACTATATGAACTGTCAGAATAAGTTGTGATTTGAGGCAATGTCCAATTTTCGCAAATACCATTCCTTGACTTAATAATGCTTCCATACACTAAAAACAAAATAAACTAAAAAATTTCGAGTTCAGAGCCATCTAGAAAGAACGTCTTTCATCATAATAAGCGCTAATAAGGTGAAAGATGGGAGTCCGAGCTTGTGCAAGTGTTAACTTTTTAAGTTTTTTGAGAGATTTTATACCCTGAAAATAAAATGAGTGCATTTTATTTTTAGGGTTTCGTAGCCAATGGCAAAAAATGGAACCCTTATGGATTCGTCATGTCTGTCTCTGTCCGTCCGTCCGTATGTCACAGCCATTTTTTTCCGAAACTATAAGAACTATACTGTTGAAACTTGGTAAATAGACGTATTCTGTGAACCGCATTAAGATTTTCACACAAAAATAGAAAAAAAAACAATAAATTTTGGGGATTCCCCATACTTAGAACTGAAACTCAACATTTGGATAGGTCTTCAAAAATTATATTGAGGTTTCTAATATCATTTCTTTCTAAACTGAATAGTTTGCGCGAGAGACTTCCCCTGTAATTTCTAAAATAAGAGAGGTTTGAACGAGAAAAAAAACTACTTACTAGATAAGTAGTTTTTTTTAATACGTCATAAATCGTAAACTGCAATTTACCTTAATTTACCGTACAAGTTTGTACGGAACCCTCAGTGCGCGAGTCCGACTCGCACTTGCCCAGTGTTGCTATTGTAATAACACAAATATTTGCCACATTGAATAATTATAATCTACTATATAAAAATAAGTCGGGTTTTCCTTCCTGACGCTATAACTCCATAACGCACGAACCGATTTCCACGGCTTTGCATTCGTTGGAAAGGTCTCGGGCTCCGTGTGGTTTATAGCAAAGAAAAGAGTAGGGTAGAGTAGGGTAGAGTAGGGTAGAGTAGGGTAGAGTAGGGTAGAGTAGGGTAGAGTAGGGTAGAGTAGGGTAGAGTAGGGTAGAGTAGGGTAGAGTAGGGTAATTTTTTTTTTTTACTAAATCCCGCTTTTGGGCAGAACAACTTCTGCCGGGACCGCTAGTTATGTATAAAAACACATAATACATACTTATGTGTTTTTATATTTATTTAAATCCTGTATATCTTTGTTTGAAGTTTTGAATTGGTCAGAAGAACACATCCTGCTCCGCATGATGTAAAGTACATGTCAAAATAATAGTGTACCTATTAATAACTTTTTTATTTTTGTAGTTACACTGAGGGCATCAAACAAAGATGTAACGACGCAGACATCAATGCAAGTCTATACAACAACCGTGCAGCATCACACTGGCATCTTAAGAACTACAGATCAGCCCTATTTGACAGCGAGAAGGCCCTAACTTTTAACCCTAACCACACTAAGGCACGATTACGCGCGGCCAAAGCAGCACTCGAAGTAAACAAATACGACAGCTGCATTGAACACTGCCAAAAACTTCTAGAAGGCGAAAAAAAAGACAAAGAAATTATAGAACTCCTCAACGCAGCAAAAAAGAAGAGGACACAACACGATCGCGACCAACGAAAGAAAGAGAGAAAAAATGCTAAAGACGGTGAACAAAAAGAGTTGGTAATCAAGGCAATCATCGAACGCGGAATTAAAATATCGAAATGTGATGATGAAGATGATATAGATCTGTCGAAATTGGAACCTAGTTTACCAGGATCGCAAGACGCGATAGTACATATCAAAGATGGTGTATTAAGGTGGCCAATTTTACTTTTATATCCGGAATATCAAATGACGGATTTCATAAGAGATTGCCCTGAAAACGTGCCATTGCGGAGTCAGTTAGAACAGCTTTTCCCAGCACCTTGGGACGAAGAGAATAAGTACAATTGTTCGAAAATTAATGTTTACTTCGAGGGTTATGATAAAATGCCTCATGTGATTGATCCTTCAAAGAATCTGGGAGACTTACTAGTGGTCAAGTATTTCGAGCTCAAAGCAGGAACGCCCGCGTTCTTCGTATTGCCCCGTGGTACTGTAATCGAGCGTCGATTTTTAGAGAGTTACATTTAAGCTTGTTGACAACAGTTGTGAAATTTATATAAATATATTATTATATTTTTATTTTAAATAAATTAAGTTATAAACTTTTTTTTTTCTTTGCTTTTAACCTAAAACTGCAGACTCATTAAAATGGAAGTAAGGTAGCCTCTTCGAAAATCAATGCATTGCAGAAAACATCGAAATGTGTAGGTACCTTCGTACGTCCATAGAGCTTCAAGAGCCCGGCTTTCAAACTAGGCATAGATCATCATCTTCCTGCCCCTGTACCCGGTTACTGTGTCGGCAAAACACATTTTCTTCTTCCATTCTGTCCTGTCAACCTAGGCTTTGATACTTCTTGAAAAAGAAACCGTGAAACAATAAAACGAAAGTAATAGTAAGAAATATATTATTCGATATCCTGTTCGTCCATGTCGTATCCTTGCTGGTGTGGGTAGAAGTCTCCCGGCGGTTGGAATTCCTTCTCTACTCCACCATTTGGGTATGGGTGGTGGGGCATCGCGCCCATCCATTGCGGGTACCAGTAGAGACCCTGGACAGAAAACAAGATTTTATGACAGCCGAAGAAAATTGATCATGAAAAAAAACCTTATTTCGTTTTTGAGAAAATTCACCAGGAAGTTGGTTGAATTATTTTGTTAAATTTTGTTGAATAGGGTAGCTGAATTATAGGCCCACAAACAATGTGCACTAATGAGAATAAAATGTACCTAATCTATAGTCTATAGACACTCGGAACGAACACTTTGTAAGAGTGACAAATCAACGGAATCATCCACCTACCCCAAGGCGCGTGGACATCCATGATTCCCACACGCTAATAAAGTCCTCCATACCTTATTCCCCCCGCCAGCTGAGTTGCAGGTGAACCTGTCGTCGTGCAGGTCGATCATGTCCAGGTAGCTCTTGCCCGCAATGGATCCGTAGTTTGGCGGGTACATGAACAGACATCCGTCCAGAATATCTGTATAGATGGGAAAAATAATAAATATTTAGGATCGTGCGAGCGAGAAAGAGGGATGGAGTTATACCCCCTATATAGCTCCATCCCTTTAACAGTTCAGTTTAGGTTGTCAAATGGATCGCGTCAAAAGCTCGTGGTAGAGCCTCAGGGAAAAGCAATCGAAAAAAATAGAGAATCGAATGAATGGAATGATCCCAACTGAGGCCTGTAGGCTGATGATGAACTAAAGGATCACGGTGCTCAGATGGCCATAGGTAATTTATTTAGTTTTATAAACGGAACTGAATTGCTATGGAAGTTTACTTAGTTGAACGGAACCTGTCGTGCTATTCTCTAAGAAGCCTTGAGCGCAGCGCTGGACGCAGTGACAAAATCCAAATACGTACATAGGATTAACAATTCAATAGACCTAGGTATATTGGATTGTGAATCTAATGTACCTCGTCGCTGTGGCTGTGTGAGGTAGTAAAACTTCTAGAAGATATACCTAGTGCACGTTTTTACCAACATTCATTCGAGTGTGTAATCCTTCCTGCGTCGTTTATCCTCAAGGCTGAGGGTAACTTTTTTGTAGATTATATTTCGTCATGTCGGCCTGTCTTCGGCGATGGGGATGGCGTCGCAGACTGTGGTCTCCAGTGTAGCACTGATTTCATTCAGGTGGTTTGCAGCGTCAGTGTAAATTAGCATTAGCAATTTAAGATTGAAATCGAGACAATGTCCATCAGCATATAACGTAACACCAGAAAGTCCATACAAACGCTATCTTTAGTTTTGTTCACTCCCATTATCTCATAGGTACAAATTGCTAGAATCTTACAAGGCACAGTGATGTTGTCCTCGTCTTGCTCTGGCTTTGGCGTCGGCTCGATGAAAGGCGGTACAGGGTCGATACCAGATCCTGGGTCACCAGGGATCAGGAACGGTCCTGGGAAAAAAAGATTTGGCGAATGTTTTTCAAAATATCGAACACGAAACATTTGTTGCTTTTTTATTAGGTACCCAGTCGGGTAGGTACCTAAAAACTACTTGACCTTGCTTCATGTAACTGACTGCGAACGACATCATCAAGAACATATTTTAGAAGCAGCATGAAAAACAAATTTGCGCTTAATCTGCTGAACATAAGAAAATAACTTAGGGGCTTAAGGAGGATGGTGAATTTTTTTTACCTAATATTAAGGTGTACATACTAATTATTTTTTCACAACTTCTACACAACGCCATCTAGTCCCAAACTATGCAGAGTTAGTGCTATGAGTACTAGACAACTGATAAACATACTTATTTATTTCTAAATACACACAGATAAATTATCTACACCCGACAGAATAAAAAATGGTCGTGCTCGTCACACAAACATTTGTCTCGGGTCGAGATCGAATCCACGAGTTCCGGCATAGCAGTCAGGGCTACTAACTTAGACCAACAGGTCAGTCATATGAAATATTCGAAGCTAACGGCCATAGATTTCCTTCATTAATTGGAGTGGTATCAAAACAAGCAGAACTAAGAACTTACCTCCATAATGGTTGGTGTAGTTCCACTCACACACGTGATGATCGCAGACGAGGGGAGAGTGACGCTCTTTGGTGTAGTATGTGTTACCGTTGGGAATAGTCTGCAAAGAAAAACTCATAATGTAAGTAGGTTTGATATACTCGCTGTAGGATTGTTCGAAAGAGTTTTCGCGGCCCTGGAACGCAAAGGCAACAATATTATAAAAGAAGAAAGATTTGATTTTTTTGGTTGTTGGTTTGTTTGTATGTTAAGATTTAACTCAAAACTACTGGACCGATTTTCAAAATTTTTTCAGCAGTAAAAAGCTACTTTATCGCTGAGTAACATAGGCCTGTATTTTCTATTTTCACGCGGTCAATAAAAGGCTGTTACTCCATCTCGCTCCATCCAGAGTGGGACGAGTTATTTGATGCTTTCCCACATATATTTTTTTCCGAAAACAGCATCACAATTGGTTATTAAGTAAAGGAAGCAGCAATTAGCATTTCAAATATTATTATTAAGAAGGGTGAGGGCGTAACTACTGGGAATGTCTCGATACCTATCTTATTTGTGCGCACCTAACCTAATGGCGATGACATCACATTGCTGTTTGTGCATCCTTTTTCTGTTACTTTAAAGTTTCCTGTTTGTGCATCCTTTTTCTGTTACTTCACAGTTTCCTGTTTGTGCGACCTTTTTCTGTTACTTCACAGTTTCCTGTTTGTGCACCCATTTCTGTTACTTTACAGTTTCCTGTTTGTGCATCCTTTTTCTGTTACTTCACAGTTTCCTGTTTGTGCACCCATTTCTGTTACTTCACAGTTTCCTGTTTGTGCACCCATTTCTGTTACTTCACAGTTTCCTGTTTGTGCATCCTTTTTCGTTACTTCACAGTTTCCTGTTTGTGCGACCTTTTTCTGTTACTTCACAGTTTCCTGTTTGTGCACCCATTTCTGTTACTTCACAATTTCCTGTTTGTGCATCCTTTTTCGTTACTTCACAGTTTCCTGTTTGTGCGTCCTTTTTCTGTTACTTCACAGTTTCCTGTTTGTGCACCCTTTTCTGTTAGTTCAAAGTTCCCTGTTTGTGTATCCTTTTTCTGTTACTTCACAGTTTCCCGTTTGTGCGTCCTTTTTCGGTTACTTTACAGTTTCATGTTTGTGCAACCATTTCTGACTGACCTGTTGGTCTAGTGGTTAGTGGCCCTGACTGCTATGCCGGAGGTCGTGGGTTCGATTCCCACCCAGGACAAATGTTTGTGTGATGAGCACGTTCATTTGTTCTGTGTCTGGGTGTAATTTATCTATATATGTATGTATTTAGAAATATATAAGTATGTTTATCAGTTGTCTAGTACCCAAAACACAAGCCCTGCTTAGCTTGGGACTGGACGGTGTTGTGTGATAGTTGTGGAATATTATATTATATTATTTCTGTTACTTCACAGTTTCCTGTTTGTGCACCTTTTTCTGTTACTTCACAGTTTCCCGTTTGTGCGTCCTTTTTTGGTTACTTCACAGTTTCTCTTTCCACCAGATTTAAAAGGTTTCTAACTTTAATTCTTAGTTTTAAACGGATTTTAAAAATGGTTTCTATTTGCGATTTTGGATATAGTTATTTTTTGATGCAATAAATACAAAACATTGAGCCAACTAACGTCAGTCATCTCGCATCAGGAATAAAAACCAAATGGCAGTTCGGAATACGAGGCGAGTTCCTGGGCAGTAGCAAATTCACGTGACAGCGGCAGTTAGGAGTACTACACATTCGAAATTAAATTCAGTCAAACTACGAAGAACTTCACTTACTTACCAGCAAATAGTCATAATGCCGATATCGTACACCCTGTATATTGAAATCCAGTATAAAAGATCCTGACGTGATGATGCACGAGGCGGCAGACAGCGGCGGCAGCTTGTACATCTCCGTGCCGCACTTGACGATAGCCTTCGGCAGAGTTGACACGTCGCGAACTCTTTGCACCAGCTTCTTGAAGGGGAACCTTTTGGATACAAACAGGTTTCGAAAGAGTATCTACTGTTTATGGGCATATTTATGAACTATGCAGATTTTAGAACCTAGAAGTTTTACCCTGGTATAACCTTTTCTTATTAATAGTTACCGCAGACAGGCGCAACGTGACATTACGACCAATTTTTAAATTATAAAGGTTCACCCGTCTTTCAGAACCTAGAGGAATGTCTTCCTAATATAGGTATACATACCTACCTAGATTCTTAAAGTTATCAGAGATATCTCTATTGAGGATAGACCTCCTATCCTCATTACTTGTAATTTTTAATGAAATCCGTGTGTTTATAGTTTTAAAGCACAGTTCGGGATTCTTATAAAAGTCTTGGGTGTGATTTGATATAAAATATAAATTGAACTAACCTGAACACACAAATACCCATATGGCACTCCAAACCATGAAGGTAGTTGTCTGTAGGAAAAGAAATACTCGGGTCGTCCAATAAATAGTACTTGGACTCATCGTGGAAGTGCAGGAAGCCGAGAAACACGAAGGATCGGTCCTTGCAGTAGGGAGCTACTCCTCTGCCCATGTTGTAAATGTCACTGTAAATCTCCGAGGTGAAGATGTACACGTTTTTGCCGCAGTAATATTCTGAGGACAATGTTGACAATGTTCTATGGTGAATCCTCCTGAAAAGCTATGTGTGAGCTTCTTAAGAGGGTCCTTTTTCACGGGCTAAGAAAGTTATACTTTTGACTTTTTTAATTTTTGTGTAAATTATGAAGTGTCAAAGTTCATGCAAATAAGCAGATTTTCAGAGATCTTTACTGGATTAGTTTTACACAAATTTATAAATAGATTTCAATAGAAGCCTAGATAATTTACACAAGATATCTATTTAAAAATGTGTAATAACGTTATAACGCGTAAGAGCGGTTGTATGAAAAACTGAAAATGAACGTCGAGTTGCATCCCCTTAAAAGTAATAGGGGAATACAATATTTTAGAACTATTTTTTCTCAATCGTTGATTACAGGGGCTTTACCATGACGTGTTTAAATGTCAGTAGTGCGAGCGAGAAAGAGGGAGCTATATACCCTATATAGCTCCATCCCTTAACAGTTCAGTTAAAATGGATCGCTTTAAGAGCTCGTGGTTGGGCCTTTGAACGGACTAGAGGAAAGCTTTTAGTTGGTTTACTGCATTTAATTAGCATATCGATTTGCGAAGTGGTGACATATCTTTCGGGGTCAAAACAAATAGTTTTGGTCCAGACTACCTACTTGAGAGGCATTTCAACATTACCTTGTCCCTCAAACAGTAATTTTATGAGGATTAAGAATTATTACTTTCTCTCATAGAGAGGAAACCAGAAGCTGCAGCAATACTGCAGGTGCTTCTGGTTTCCTTCCTCCTACGAGCATTATCGGTCGATTATCCTAAGAGTTTCTTACCTTGACTCATGTAAAATTCCATGGGAACAGGACCTCCAGTGTAGGTGGCTTTGCGTTCAGCAGCTACCGCGTTATGGTTCTCATACATCGTTAGCATGTTGTCTATGACATCATCTAAAGTAATCAGCAGAACCTGGAGGGTGTTAAATTGGAAAAAATAATTTAGTAAATAAAGAGTTATGAATCAAGCGTTGTTAGTGCTCTGATATATGTAGTACATGGAGAAAAAAACGTGGCGAATCGTAATTCTCCGTGAGTCGCTTTTGCAGTAGCAAAATTCACGTGACATCAGGGTGGTACTCATGGTGCAGCAAACAGTAAAATTCTCAGACGGTTCCATCTATCTATCTATCGTTATGGAATCTTGAGCTTAGCAGTTTATTTCTGAGACTAGATTATTATTTAGGAGTAGAACCTAACTCCTAAATAATAATCCTTCATCGTTTATTTTGAAAGTTGACCATATTTTTTACTTACCTTTAGTTCTTGTATGTGTAGTCTAACAAAACGTCCTAAATGATCTGATGCTATGTGGACTCTCTCGTTGATCATGTACTAGGGAAAATTCAAAGCTTTTATCATTACATTTTGAAAAGAAAGCTACCGAAAAATATTTTTTGTAAAAAAGTAGTTGCAAAAACGGATGAATTTGAAGGACCTCAGGGAACAACCGAAGGAAGTAAGCCTCCCCTAGTTAACTGGCCTAATTACCAACGTTACAGAAATTTTAATCTATTTTACCATTGCTTGAACAATCGCCAAACTGTGGCAGCGGGTAGGGCACATTGCTCGCAGATGGTCGATGTGGTCGAAAAGTTCTTGAGTGGCGACCGCGCAACGGAAGACGTAACGATGGAAGGCCTCCCACAAGGTGGACCGATGACCTGGTGAGGGTCGCGAGAATCTGTCAGATGCGAGACGCACAGGACTGTTCGCTGTCACGACACTTTGGGGAGGCCTATGTCTAACAGTGGACGTCTTTCGTATGAAATGAGATGATGATAACCTATTGTGAAAAAGGAATGGTGCTATTTATTTCTTATAGCTCTGTCTCTATCGCTCAATGGAATTATGGTGTTAATGGGTCGTCATGGTCAACAGAAGAACACCCCCTGTTCTTTTAACTGTCGTGTCACCTGGTCTTCAGCAGTCTTGACCCTCAACATCTCGTTCTGATAGAGCCACAGGTTGTCCAGTTTGTCCGTGGGGTCGTGGCCGTAGATCTCGAACGCGTCTATGATCATGGCGAGGGTAAGGTTCTCGTTTGGCTCGATGCAGCATGGGTGGTTCCGTAGGTTGTACGGTCGCTAGGTTAAAGTTGTGAAAGGGAAATTAATTAATATAGACCAACACTGAGAATGAAACAAAAAATAGGTAGGTAAGGATATAGGTAGGATAGGTAGGTAGGTGTATAAATATGTATAAATATAGTGATGTATGACTACACGATTAAATGAGACCGTGAACGGTGAACCTGGTTTCAAAGGAGCTAGAACATCCTTTTAGTTTACTTTATATGATGTTAGTCAAATTACGAATAAAATATTTAAAATACATATTTTATTCAGAATTTGATAAATCCGATGAACTACTTTAGTGGCGCCCAACGTGGGACCTTTATCACGAGCCGTAATATTATATCTGACAGGTACCTAATTAATTAAGCAATTAATTAACCATCTTAGCAATATCACTATTATTTATAAGAAGAAAACTTACAGTTATCTGTATAAGGATACATAATAGAAACAGCACGCATGCGTGAATGCGCGCGTCCATTTTGTAAACATGGCGTCTGATCGGGTAGCGAGCGCGGGAACAATTAAACAAATTGCCAATTTATAGGCTACCTTATCACTTGACCTTGATACCTATTATTTTATTGTAAGAAAATCTTTTTATGTGCTTGACAACTGAAAAAGAAATGGCATTTGGTAGTCTTTTGATGGAGTCCGTAAGAAGGCGTATTTTTTTTTCCAGCGTAAATATTTATTAGCGTAATATAATTTATACATCTTCCATTTTGATTCTGAAGATACTAATTAGTTACTATAATAATAGTATTTGATATCCTCAAATCTGAAAAAGAAAGGTTTAAGAAACGTCTCCAAAGCTTTTGATACGTTGTTTTTAAATTTCCGAAAAAAAAAAAATTATATGGCAAAATAAAAATAACTATTTTTAAAATGTCAAAAGTATCTTACTTAATAGCACGCAAAACTTAGTTATCATTGATAACACCTAGAGTGCGGAAAGAGAAACTATGGCAAGGAGTGCCACAGGGATCTAACGTAAGCCATTTATTGTTTGTGAAGTATTTATCATCGAAATAAAAGAAATAAAACAAATATCGAATAACATTTTATATTATTTAAAATACACACCTAGAATTGTTCATTTCATCACAATACATATTATTAAGTATATTTATACAACATTATTGCACTTGGATACATTTCTAAATATTCATATGGATATAAGCATGGATATTTTAATCAAAACTAAACGGTTAGGCGTAATTGAAGACAAGCATCTTTTTTTATTCATAGAGATGTTTCTACCGAATTCTTGGAAGCCCAATTTCTTATGCTAGATATACAGATGGTGGATTTCTAAGACTAACTTCGAGTTTACGAGTCAATACGGTTCATAGTACAGGGTAATAATTTCAAATCCTTTCGCATATATATCAATATTACTTACTAACAAAGGTTCCTGTCAAAAGTAGTACCTATATATTGTGTGCTCCCTAAGGCTTGAGTTAGGTCATTTTTAGGCTGCAATCGTGTTGCAGCCCTATAAAAATATCTTAAGCAGATTCTCTATTGCTTTTAAGTATACCTTTTTCTTGATAAAAAGTATTTTTGTCATTTTCTTTAAATTTGTAGTTACCGTCTCATACTAATTCATCTAGGTAGATACGTATTAAGCATATTCCTTTACTTTTTCCAAAATCACCTGTATACCTAATATAAAGTTTCAAAACGTTGGTATCACAATAATCACGTATTCTCACAATACCTTCATGTAACGTAACTAACTAGTCTAATCAACATGTATAATTTAGTTTAATACTCTATTAATATAATCAACAACAATTATATTTAGAAAATGGAAGACATCATTTGGATATACTCATCAGAATAGCATAGTATACTCCACCAGCATACATTTTATTAAATAAATTGTATAATTTGTAAATAGATCTTTCAGTATAAGTAAACAATAACTGTGATTAACAATAAAAATGATTTGATTTGATTTCACATTAAAACTTATAAAGAACATGTTTTTCTGTAAAAGTAAAATGTTCAATATTTATACAGATTTATTATTTATTTCAAAGTCGGAGTAAATAAAGACTTACTGGAACCTCGATCATTTTGCTACGATACATTACCTAATATTTATGTAAATATTATCCAAATATGTTTTTGTAAGTAGAAGCTAATAATGATACTTTTTCGATAGCATCATTATTAATGGAAGACTTCGTTGTTATATATATTCAAAAACATAATATTTTCATTGGAAGACATTGGATTAACAGTATATCATATTATATTGTAGAGTTTAGCTAGACAATTGTAACTAGGTATATACATAAAATCTGGAGTAAAACGAAGTAGCGAAGGCAAAAGGCGATCGTCCTCTTATACATTATTTATTGTCTCTATAGGAAGAAAGTAAGATTTGCTAACGAAACCTATTTGCCCATGTACTAAACAGACCTACGATACAAAACTTATCAATTACATCGGTCTAGGTACACAAATCATGCATTCAACATTCAGCCGCTTAGTTATTGCGACAAAGTATATTTTACGATGTATGCATAAGTCTAAAAATAGTTCAACAATGAGTCTAATATTAAGAAAAATTAGAACGGCAAACCTATCTTGAATGCCTTGATCAGGGCCGAGCCAGAATCGTACATACCGATGACTCCGAAGAGAACACCAAGGCTTATGATAAAGTAATCGTATGCAATCGTAGTGCTTTCCAGCGTATTGCCTTTTAATTTCAGGTGGAAGTACGCTGGCCAGATGAAGCTCAACATGGTTCCTGTGAAACTGCCGATGAAGCCCATCAAAATAGCGAAGTGGGGAATAAATATTGCCATCAAAATAGTGAACATTATCACACCCAGTCTCCATGCAAGTCCCCACACTTTCAGTTCTCCATCTAGAGCATAAATTACAGGGAAAAATGTTTTAGGTTTGCCCCTAAATAAAGCTCGCTCAAGCAGGTCGCATGCTGCATAATAGGGCAGAGGGTAACTCAGTACTGCCTTGACGACTAGGAAGAAGTTTACAAGACCTTTGAACCCAGCTGAACGGAGGTTATTCGTGATAACTTGCTGGGTATCGTTTTGAAAAGTCAAAAAGCACAAATATCCAAATATGGATTTGAATGCTGCAGCTGCGATATGTGACCAATCTAACATCCATTCGAATTTAGACCGATCCTCCATATTCCCTTCTAACGTTGGCAGAAAAATCTGCGAGGTGTATGAGAAAACGATGACGCCTAAGCTTATTGGAAAGTTCTCAAAGTCTAATGTCCATTTTACCTTACCCCAGCCCCAATCACCGATGTTAAGAACACAATAGCCGAGGACAATAGCATTAATAATCAAGTGGCTCATGGTACACCAGAAGGACAGCATGCTTACACTTTTCAGTGACTTTAGAAATGCCAAGGGCAAAAGGAATATCCCTATTAACATCATCCAGGATCGTGTGTCAATGGCACCATCAGGGAAGGTTCCGATCATGAGATCGCCACACACAACGACGTAAAGAATACAAGTCATGAGAAGTTCAATAATTTGAGCGAGATTGACAATTCTTGCACCGTATTTTCTGCCGAAGCATTCTTTAGCGATGCTTACGTAGGAATCGCGGACTCTGACACGTTGACCTGACACGGGATCATCTTCGTAGAGGCATTCGACGAGTATCTTACCGGTGTAGCAGCAAATGTGAGCGATGCCGATCATGGCAGCGATCGCCCAGTAACCGCCTTGTAGGACGGCGAACGGCAGGGATACTACGAACATACCCTGAAAAGAGAAAATATAGGGTTAGCGAATATTGCATTTTAGTTATGAATTTACAAACTTCTGTAGTTTTACAAACCTGAATAGCATTGGTGACATTCCAAGCTGCTTGGTACTCATTGATCTTCGCACCAGGTGGACCCGCGCCTTCTTCGAAACCGCCTCCTTCTTCAGATGAAGCATAGAAATCAACGCTTTGCATGCTCTGAGTTCTGAAATCACATGTAGGTACGATGTCATATAACTGGTTTTTCTTATTTTTGTTGAAGTTATTCAGTAAGCAATGTTTTTACCTAGGAGCAACCCCATCTTGTTGAGGATATGTGTTCTGATAGCTGGTAAATGAATCCTCGGCCTGCAGCGCTCCGCTTAGAAACGGGTTAGTTGGGTTCGTCGACTGGTAGCTGGGTGACGTCGTCTCATTCATTGTTGAAAGTTCACAGCTTTCACCCACGTTGTCTGAAATTTGTAAAAAAAGGGATATAAAGGAAAACTTATGACACATATTAGATATACTGATTGAATTTATTTTTACACGACTGCCCAAAAATAGGAGTGTTATGTTTTTTGGTTTCGTATATAATATTTAGCACTATTCATTTGTGGTTTGGTATTAATCATTATAATTTTGTTTTTGAAATTCTAACAATGTTACAAGTGCTATAATAAGCCAAAAGTACTATACAAAGTCAAAAGTACCTATACAAAGTCAAAAGTACCTACTATAGTCATGATTAGTAACTTTGATCAAATATCAAAATCTTTAGCGTATTGATTAACCTACTGACCTTGTGTAGACTCACCTAGGTTCGCGAACCTGACATTTTGCGGAGGACGTGGGGCCGCGCCTGGCTTCTCCGGTATCTGCTGCCTGACGGTCTGCATTGTGACGTCCAGGACATTTCTCAAGGGAGGCAACTTGAACCTGCTTAGATGATGCATCTTGAAGCTGGGTTACAACCTTCTCGTACTTTATATTTGGGCTGTATATACCGTCAACTAATTTTTCTATCACCTTTATTTTATTATTATTGTCGAATTATCGAACTTATTTCTTTACTTCAATTAGAATTTTAAAATTGACATCAACTGGAAGACATCGATTTTTAATAATAACATTAAATATAATTTTTTCACTCCTAATTTCACGAACTATAATTTTAATATATACTTTTTATTCCTAACACTATTTTGGAAGACTTCTTTACACTACTCTATGTTAATTATTATTACATTATTGTTTTAACGTGCCTTTGGTATTTGGAGCAGCCATTTTTTCTTTGATTTACGTTACTTTATTCATTGTTTTTATTGAAACTTTATATTTTTCTGTAGGTTTCACTAATGTTGTTCTATTAGCCGTTGTTTTGTCGTTTCACGGTTGGTTTTTGTTAAGTTTTATCATTTTTAAAGCCGTATTCTTGGGTACAATGGCTGCTCGGCACGGTGGATCGTACTGTGGGGAGGTTTCTCCCCGCGGCGCAGGGGATGTGCGCGGTGGGACGATCGATACATCGACTACACGCCAACATTTCTCACGGAAGGAATGTTAATTTCTGCTGAAACGTTTCGTTTACAATGTTACACCTGTCTATAAATATGATTTAGGTGGAAGCTTTATCTATGCAGTAGGGTGTTTAGACAACCTAGCCAAAGGTTATAGGTCAATGTAATCCGAACAGTAGACTGATAGCTGAGTGGAATTTTAACTTTGATTGATGATAGATCTTTACAAGCAATGTTAATAGATTCAATCGAATTCGGGTCTGTTCATCTGTTATCAACAATACAGGAACTGATTTATGTTAAATTTAGTACGTTGGGTATAGACTGGGTAAATAAAACTATTCAAAGACAATAAAGTATTAACTAGATACATAAACACATAAGTAGGTAGGTAGGTAGATACATGAAATTGCATCAGGCTTCTACTTGTTATAGAAAAGTGATAGATGTGTGTACGTATAGTTATGGCTTGGGAATACTAATCGCAGTCAACGCTCTCCTTTAATCCAATCCCGACTACATCTGTTCGCTGATGAATGGAAGTAGATACTGCTGAATTTCTGAGGATTTGTGAGAAAACTAAGTGAAAGACTTGTTACTATTATTATAAAGCTGAAATAGTTGTTAATTTGTTTGGTTGGTTGAACGTGCTAATTTTATAAACTAATACTGGGCAGCAGCCCAGTAAGTAGTTGTTTAAGGTAAATTATCCAATAACTTCTCTCGCTCTAGGGCAGAGCGAGAGCGTGTGTCAGACTTTTACTGACTAAAACTACAACTATGCCTTGCGGTCCAGGACCTCCAATTTCCCTTTTGGAAGTCAACCCCCAATATGGTTTTGCTGACATATCTTTGAGGTGCGCGAGGAATACTACGCGCCGTCTCTGGAAGGCCGGACGGCGAGCTGTCAATTGCTCGTCGTCCGCAAGCCCACGCCTATGGCGGCGGGAAGTCGGAAGATACTGTGTTTCCAAAATATCTAATGAAAAATGTGTAATAACGTCATAACCGCGTGAGAGCGATTGTATGAAAAACAGTGAAAATGTATGTCGAGTTATGGTCTCCCGCCTCAAAAAAACGGTCCTGACTCTTGATGCTACTTGAGCAGTACCAATCTACTATTAATTAGGAATTTCTGAAAAGGAAACCCGTGGTCCTAGGACGCGAAAGGGCAACTGAAGAACACATGTGTGATTTTTCCCCCTAGAGGGGCATGAGTAAAAGTCAGTAAGCACACGTAAGGGAACGGGCATCCTCACTCCTCTGCCGCCAAGACCCCGATCCCGATTTCCAGCCACCATAGGCGTAGGCTTACGGACGACGAGCAATGGATAGCTCACCGTCCGGCCGTCTGGTGATCATCGGGACCGAGTCTGAGTCGTCGACGGCACGTAGTGTTCCACGCGCGCCTCAGGGAGATATCAACAAAACCGTAGGCGCCAAACAGGGCCGATGCCTACTGGAGCCATGGGTTTACTTCTAAAATGAAACCCGGGTCCTGGAACGCAAGGCAAAGAAGGAACATAGATGGGTTTAGTAAAAGTCTGACACGCCTTCTCGTCTTATCCTAGAGCAGGAAAATCATTGGACGATTTCCAAGATACAAACAAAAACCATCCATTACTTTGTTAAATAGTTACTAAATGGAGTAATAAAATCATGTAACAGTAACGTTGTTCCTACAATCAGGTAGTTAACTGTTGATTGCCAATCAATTAATAGTCGTTTTAATTGAGTTTTGTTTGTTATGCTCTGTGGTTTGACAGTCAGCGTGATGGCCCGCCCTGGTCGAGTGTTATTGTTGCTAGTTTTAATATTATCATGTTTTTTTACGTTGACGGTGAGTCCCTAAGTATTTATCAGAAGCGTAGCGTGGACTAATTTAGACGTGGGCGAAAGCACATCAGCAAGGCCTTTTTCTTTCATAAATTCGAAAATGAGACAGCAACAGTCGCAACCCAGTATTCGACCACATCGTGGCTTAGTATCGGGTGAAATTGAGAGCAAACGTGAGCCTATAAATTATAAAACAAAACCCTCGTTGTTAAAGAGCCCTCGCACACGCGAGGCCTTTGGGTGCGAGGCCGTGGGCGAGGGCCCACTTCGCCCACGCCTAGCTACGCTACGGTACAGAACCCCTACCACGAGCTCTTAACGCGATGCATTTGACGACCTAAACTGCATTGTTCAAGGGATGGAGCTACTTATATTGGGTGCATAGGCACTGTGTATAGCTCCATCCCCCTTTCTCGTTTACACGACTGATTATTACATATGTCCCTACTGTATTATCTAAATCTATATTATGTAGATACTTATATTAGCGGTCCCGGAAAACGTTCGTTGATATTCCCAAAAGCTGGCATTCTGTCAGAAAAAAAAAATAAGAACCCGATTGCAGCGGCACCTACCGAGTCCAGTTGTATTTTCAAACCATCCAGAGGATATTCCCCAAAGGTTGACTGGTAGAGAATGCCTTGTTGCATTAAGTCCGCCTACGTATCACTACTGTACATGAAGTTTAAATAAATAAATAGATATTCATTCATCATCATTTCAGCCGAAAGACGTCCATTGTTGGACATAGGCCTCCCCTAAGTGTCACCATGACCGGTCCTGTGCATCTCGCATCCATCGGATTTCTGCGACCCTCACCAGGTCATCATATGTTAGCAAATGCGTTTCATCCCTTCTCTTCATATGACCATACCAAGACAAACGATTCCTTTTCAACTTTTTAGTCACTGGCGCCACTATACAATAATATACTCACCGTTCTCACTTTATCCATTCTCGTCACATCACACATCCATCTTAAAATTCTCATCTCCGCTACGTGCAATCTTTTTCCATCCATTTTTTTCACAGCCCAAAAATCTGATCCATATAGTATGACAGGCCTTATCACGGACTTGTAGATTGAGGGGCATCCGTGGGTCACAAGTTGTTCCCGTGACCTGTCGCCATTTCATCCATCCTGCGTTGATCCGATGTGTTACGTCTCGGTCTACCTCACCATCCCCTTGGACTAGCGACCCGAGGTACCGAAAGTCCGAACAGATTGGAGAGACCGCCGAAATCGCAGAACAAGTACTCCATTTTGGTTCAATTCAATTTCAGGCCAACACTCTCCAGTCTGTGCCACCACACCTCCAATCTGTTCTGGACCTCTAGGCCACTCTTGGCAACCAGCACAATGTCATCGGCAAACAGCATACACCAGGGAACCTCTTCCTGAATGTCCGACGTCAGAGCATCCATTATGATCAGGAAGAGGTATGGGCTGAGACCCGACCCTTGATGTAAGCCGACAACCACATTGAAGTTGCCAGTGGTGCCTACTGTAGACCGGACTTTGAGCACTACATCGACTGTACATCGCTCGGATCAACTGCATATATTTCCCAGGCACACATTTCTCCTTAAGGGCCCACCACAGAACCTCACGAGGTACCCGGTCATATAACTTTTCGAGGTCAACGAATATCATGTGTAAGTTTTTATGCGCACCTCTGTATTTCTCGCACAGCTGGCGTATAGCAAAAATGGCATCTGTTGTACCCCGACCCGGCATAAAACCGAATTGGTTCTGTGAAATTTCACTTTCTTATCTCAGTCACCTTTCAATAACTTGCTCCCAGGCTTTCATAGTATGTGACATTAGCTTTAATCCTCTATAATTGTTGCACCCACCTAAAAATGTATGTTGGTATCTAATACTAGAAATCTCTCCACATTTCAGCATTCATACCTAATATCGAACCACCCATGCTGCACCTCTGTCGGCGAGAACATAACGCTAGCTATGGTCATAGACGCGTTCGAGATCTATGGTCACGACCCCACAGACAAGCTAGACCATCTGGCCCACTACCAGATCGAGATGATGAAGATCAAACGAGCTCCTGATCAGGTAAAATGGCTTTATGAGATAAGAAACTAAGAAAGTAGTCAAGAAAAATAGATAGGAAGTAGAAATTTATCGACTATTTGGAAAATCCGATTATCTGCATGGCCACATTTATAGTAGGTACAGCCCCCCCAGCCAAGTTACAATGGTATCGTTCGCGCCGAACGCCTCGAGTAGGCCACGCCTCCGATTCCTTTGTTCTGACGTCATCTCAACGCTCAGTCACGTGGTCAGAACAAAGGAATCGGAGGCGTGGCCTACTCGAGGCGTTCGGCGCGAACGAAACGATTGTAACTCAGTTAAGGGGGCTGATGCGACTAGTCAACGATTTCCTACCTACTTTATAATTTTATAATCCATCGACACCAACTGAAGTATCGATTTTAGCGATAGGTATTTTAAGTTAATTTTTGAGTGACCATTTAGTTACATTAGAAAGGCCCATAAAGAAAGTATGGTTTATGACGTACTCTACGAAGAAATAAGAGATGATCTGACTAGTCGAGTAAATAAATTATTCGATCACATTAATATTCAGTGACAGGTAAACATTTTGAACGGTGACTAGTCATGTGATCTAGTCCTTAGTCGACCTATAGGTACCTAGATAGAGGAAATAAATCGACAGTATTTACGTTCTTACCATCCGTCTTTACAAACGGGCTATCGGACAACAACTTGATCTATAAGGGTTCTGGTTTTGCCCTCTGAGTTATTGAACCCTAAAAACTAAGTTGGCAGCTGGCCATTTCTGATAACTCAGATATAGATACATAGGGGCAGGGACAGAGATTGTGGTTTTAGATTATTACTGCGATTATAATGTTTATTTATTTAATAAAATCTCCCTTACACGTATCATTACAGGTATATACCTAATGGGATAGCGCGGTCTTAAAATTAATTAATTTAGAATATAGATACTTAAATAAAAATATTAAAAATTTACGCACCATGCACGTTGACGCGCCCGGTGCAGGTTGGTGGATGTCACATGTCTTCATTTTTTATTTTAGGACTTTCCGGTTTTCTCACAATGTTTTCCTTCACTGTTTTGAGGAGCAGTGGTGATGAAATAGATTATCTTGGTTTGAATATAGGATGGGGACGTAAGGAAGTTACCACTGGCCTACCGCTGCTCATAATCTTATCAATTTGTTTTTATTTCAGTACATAATAAACGAACATGTCCACATAGCTACGGATCACCTGGCGAGATTCATTCATATGCACATAAAGGAACTGAAGGTCGGTGTGTATGTATACCAGATTTTAAATTATAATTATTATCCACCTGACAAACGAATCATGCGAAGGTATTTTTCAAGCCTCGTAATTTATTTCCCAACTAGCTTCTGCCCTCGGCTTCAGACGCGTGAAAGTAGATTTCTACATACAAACTTTGAACCCCCGTTTCCTCCACTTAGGGGGAGAATTTTGGAAAATCCTCTCTTAGTGCTCGCCTACGTTATGAAAGGAAACTTTGTGTAAAATTTCACGCTCCTAGTCCCAGTAGTTTTGGCTGTGCGTTGATATGTCAGTCAGTCAGTTTCTCCTTTTATATAATTACTAGCATCTGCCAGCGGCTTCGCCCGCGTTAATGAAGGTTTTCATCATACAAATTTTGGACCACCGTTTTATCCCCTTAGGGTGTGCATTTTGAAAAATCCTCTCTTAGTGCTCGCCTACGTCATAATAGGAAGTTTTGTGCAAAATTTCACGCTCCTAGTCTTAGTAGTTTAGGCTGTGCGTTGATGTCAGTCAGTTTCTCCTTTTATATAGAAGATATAGATTAGCGGAAGCGAAATCGAAGTCGAAGTCAGATAAAAAGTAGGCGATGTCCTTCCTTGGCGTTCAGACTAAATTTTATAAAATCGGTTCGGTAGATTCACCGTGAAAGCATAAAAGAAAGAGTTTTTTTCACATTTGTAATACATGTAGTATGGATATTATTTCTCAGTCAAGTACTCGTATATCGAGAACCACAAAAGTCGCGGTTATTCATGTTAAAGAATATATGTATTCCACAAACATTATATTCTCTCTCAAACTTTTTATTCGAGGTCACTCTCGGGTATAAAACTTTTGTCACCAATGTGTATTTAGGATCCGTAATTCCATTAAAGGTTTTCTTGCCCCTATCTCAAATTAGATAGGCAGCACCACTGTGCATGGACTGAGCTTGTGTAAAGCATCGATATTTTCAACTTTATTACAGAAAATAAGTTGTATAAGTTTATCATAGGCACTAATGGGTTAGTGTCAATAAAAACTTACACCTATGATGTAGCTAAATTTTTCTTGTACAGACAGCTGCATCAATTGAGTATCCCTCTCACGTTAAAATACCTTAGAACAGGGGTAACCAGTTGATGATGGTATCTGTACCAAATAAATAACCACACAACTAACAAAGTTACGTTATAGGTAAACACGGTAGATATTTTGTCTAGTTAATATTCCAAATTCTAACAGAAATTCTCTTGTTAAAGATTCTTAAATACCTAATAACATTAGGTCTCTTAGTCAGTTGCGGGATTGTTTAAAAGACTCACCGTGGTCTTGGAACACAAAGGGCAACTGAAGGAACACGGGTGAATTGTAGTCTAAAAAAGTTTGACACTCCATGTGAAGTTATTTGATGATATCCCATCCTCCAAAAAGGAGGTCTCTGGTTTCCGGAGTACTGTTTCTTAGTGCTACTCGTAATTATCGCCCTAGGTGATGGCTATTTCCGATTATTTCCAGGTTTTACTGATCGCATTAGATGACACAATAGACAATATGCTAATGATGTACGATAATCATAACGCTATCAAGACGGAGAGGGTCGCTACATTCAACTATGCGTCAGGGGGTTCAGTTCCATCAGAGTTTTATATGAGTCAAGGTAAGGTTTAAGGACCTACATTTTACCTAATTACTTAAATAGTTACATAGGCTAAAATGGGTGAATAGGTCCCATTAAACGTTTGACGATATCGTGACAGTATAACGAGTAGATGAGGTCGAGAAATCGAGTGAACTCGATTCCGGCCGAAATGACTGGTTCATAATCCAACGTTACCAGGACAATCTGTTTTTTTTTTAGGTGGGAAAAACATCTAATGACAAATCCCGTACTTGGGCGGAGTGCAAGATAGTATCAGACTTTTACTGACTAAAAACCCACTCCTGTTCCTTCGTTGCCGTCATCCCAGGGCCCCGGGTTTCGTTTTCACACTACCCATGGCCCCAGTAGGCTTCGACCCTGCTTGGCCCCTACGATTTGCCGACATCTCCCTGAGGCGCGCGTGGAACAATACGCGCCGTCGAGGACTTGGACTCGGTCCGGACGGTTACCGGACGGTCAGACGGCGATTCCGGCCTACGGTGGCCGGAAATCGGGATCGGAATCCCGGCAGCGGTTGGGATGTGAAGACCGTTGCCTCACGCGATCGGCCGCATCCTTTGCTAGCATTACTGCTTTGCAGAAGGAGGCGACCGCCTGCCACTCCTCCTCGCTCCGGACCATGGCATGTACCAAGGCCCGGAGGACTATTTGTACGGAAAATGGAGAGGAAGCAGTGGGCCAATATCATTAATATATATAATCATAGTATCATAGGAGCTCAGCAGGGCCGATGCCGCTAGGACCGCGGGGATTTTCTAAAAAGAAAACTCGTAGTCCCAGAACGCAAAGGGCAACTGAAGGATACAGGTGTTTTTTTAGTGAGTAAAGGTTTAACGCGCCCTCGCTCTCCACCCAGAGCGGGAGAAGTCATTGGATGATTTACCACCTTAAAAAAACCATAATCACTATAATTTTCTTCAATCAACCAAAATCACTAGATTTATCGAATAAAAGATTTCTTCCAGAGTTTTACTGCGGCAAAAACGTGTACATCTTCTTGTCGGACCTATATAGCGATATCTACAATATGGGCAGAGGATCAACACCCTTCTGCAAAGGTCGAGCTTTCCACTTCTTGGGATTCGTGCACTTTATGGATGATACACGATACTTTTTGGAAGAAGACCCTAACGTAGTGTTCTCCATGGATAACTTTGTTCATGGACTGGAGTGTAATATCGGAATTTGTGTGTTCAGGTAAAGATAAAACTTAGTTTAGATATTTAAATAACACTCTTACAAACACGCATTAGTTCAAGACATTTTCCTATTTAAGAACAGGTGCGGTCCAAAGATTGAGCCATGGGGAACTCTGAAACATATACCGAGAAAACTTTCTATACTAATTCAGTTTTAACTACTTAAAATCTCGCAGTATAATATGCTATTTCATTTCTGATGTATCTAAAACCATTCCTGTTCTCAGGTTTCCATTCAAGAAGACCTTGCAACATATTCGCGACGTGTCCACTCTACCGAAAGCTATTGTCAAGTGCGGCACGGAGATGTACAAATTACCTCCACTGACTGCCGCCTCCTGCATAATCACGTCTGGGTCGTTCGTATTAGACTTTAATATACATGGCGTTCGGTTCAGACATTATGATTATTTGCTGGTAAGTGTTTCGAAATATTGTGCAAATATCTTAGTGTAGCTTATATTATGTTCCAGTAGAACTTAATAAGGATGCTACTTTTGCCACTGCAATGATTGAAAACACTCTCTGCCTACTCTTTTGTCTACAAGTGTGATTTTAAAGAACAAAGAATTTTTTATTATTGTTTTAGTTAATGCCAAACGGCCAGGCTTACTACACTAAAGAGAAATATTCTCCGATGTTCTGTGACCATCACGTCTGTGAGTGGAACTACACCAACTTTTATGGCGGTAAATTTTTATCTGTACTTTATATTGTGTACTTAAAATCTAACTTAAGCCAGCTATAAAAAGTAGCTATAATATGTCACTCTCCAACTAATCCATAGCACGTTCAGTTGCTGACAAGAGTACCTACAGACATGCATAGGGATAAAGTTATGTTAAAATAGAAAATATTTTGGCGCAGGTCCATTTATAATCCCGGGTGACCCTGGCACAGGCTTGTCGCCAGTGCCTCCGTTCATCGAACAGACCTCTGAAGCGTTTATGCCCACCACAGACATGCCTGGGGCTGACGATTCCAATATTACTTGTGAGTATCCCGAATTCATTTTGGGTCGACGCAGCGTATTTTCCTACTTTCCGATTTTCATCTCTCTAACCATTTCGTTTTTCATTAGACAACTATACTTTTGGTTTTCAGCTATTCTCTAGATCTAAATCTTTGGTTTAAGGTGAAATCATTTAGTTAGTCCTCGTGACCATTTTATGAAAAAGTATTCAATATGGTAAGACAAACTGAGAGGGTTCTATTGACGATTTTAATGATTTATAATTCAGTAAAGAAATACTTATTACGCCCGCGAGTCATTATATTAATCGAGAGTCAAATTGTACGAGTATGTCTCGTACAATTTGACTCTGACCAGCAAAATATTTTATATAATTGAAATTTCGCAGGCTACCTTTAAGCATTACCGTTACTTAATCATAATTATTTTAGTCTCCCATATCATGTTGCCGTTTCGCTTGATTTATTTGTTCAGATGTTAGAGATATCTACTTGGATAATATACAAAATCCTAACAGCAGGTATCCTAACAACATTCCTATCAGCATGTTCCATTGTTTCTTTCTTACTTCGTTGACAGTAAGTGCTGAATAAAACAAATGTTTTCAGATTCCCTGGACGGTTGCTGGTACATGTTCCCGCCTAACTATGGCTCGATTGCCGGCATCAGCTATCTGGACCCTCTCACTGTCAACGAGTATCGATTCACTTGTCAAGGTTCTGGTAATAAGGTAGGTTTTTTTTTGAGGAGAAAAATCATCAAATTACTTCTCCCGCTCTAAGGTGGACTACTGACTTGGTTTACTGACTAAAATCTAAGTCCTTCAGTTACCCTTTGCGTGACGTTGTGACTATTGGGCTTGAGGTACTGGGTTCGATACCCGGGTCGGGCAAAAAGTACAATTGGGATTATTTATTAGAAGAATTACCTACTCTGTAGCTATTCGGAATTTGGTGGTGTAACACCTCCGTTCCTCGGTAGCATTTAAATCCGTTGGTCCTGTGCTTGATTTCTCTTCGATCATGTCGGATACTGTCCCATTGGACTATAAAAGGAAAGGAACAGAGTGTACATAGGTTTGTGATGGCAACTCACCTGCAATGAATTTCACGTGGGGGCAACGACCTCTCGCGCCGGGCCCTGGTACAGGCCTTGGTTCGGAGCGAGGAGGAATGGCAGGCGGCCGCACGCGCGAGGGAACGGCCCTCACGCCTCAGCCGCCGGGATCCCGACCCCGATTTCCAGCCACCGTAGGCGGATAGCGAGCAATGGGTAGCTCGCCGTGTGGTCGTCTGGTAACCGTCCGTACCGAGCCCGAGTCATCGACAGCGCGTAGTTTTCCACGCGCGCCTCCTAGGAGATGTCAGCAAAATCGTAAGGGACCAGCAGGGTCGAAGCCTACTGGTGCCATGGGTGCGTTTCTGAAAGGAAAACCCGAGGCCCTGGAACAAAGCAATGAAGGAACATAGGAGTAGGTTTTAGTCAGTAAAAGTCTGACACGTCCTCTCGCTCAGCCCAAGAGCGAGAGAATTCATTGGATGATTTCTAACCTATTAAAAAAAAAACCTGCGATGAACTTGTTATTGCAGATGTCCGTAGGCGACCTCGGCAACTTATCATTTGGTGTGTCGTGACTTCGGGAGCTCATTTGCGGTTCTAGTTATGACGTTACTAGCAATATCAATATATGAACGATAGGCGTATTAATTTTTATTCGATATTCACAGAAATATATATATATATATTTTACTTCTAATTATAATGTACCTATGTAATCCATGTCTTTCGTTGCAGGGTCTGTACTGGTACCCTCAATGGATGGGCGCGCCCCCGCATCACCCGTACCCCGCGGCGGGCGATGGGCCCAACTCGCTCCACCGGCCGGTGGAGCCCATCTTCTACCCGCACCAGCAAGGGAGCCCCCCTTCCACAATCATTATGCCGGAAGTACACTGAATATATGCTTTGTTCGTATTGAGCGTGTTTTATTTTGACATCTGTCTTATGTTTTTACGCCCGAAATAAAAAAAATAAGAATAGAATAGAAATATTATTGTTATCATCATTTCAGCTGAAAGACGTCCACTGTTGGACATAGCCCCCCAAGTGTTGCCACAACGATCAGTCTTGAGTGTCTCGCATCAATGGGATTCTCGTGACCCTCATCAGGTCATCGGTCGACCTTGTGAGAGGCCTTCCAACGCTGCGTTTGTCGGTACGCAGTCGCCATTCCAGAACCAAAGAACAGATGGTCGATGGGGTCGAAAGGTTCTGGAATATTATTGTACACTATAACAAATTAAAACAGGAGCTTAGAAATGTACAAAGAGTAGCAATGGGCGGGCTTATCGCTTTGCTATTTGCCAAATTTTAATTTAGCTTGCAAACGCAAGTTTTGGCATTGCCATACGAGCAAACTGGGTGTAACTCAGGATTCGGAAAGATTGATCAAACTGTGAACAGTGAAGAGGTACCCTGAATTTTATTGTTATGAACTCATGCCACAATATTTGTATTTTTTTTTGTTAAATCTCCTGTCAACTTTGATTCGTTGATAGAAATTATAAAGTGCCTTCGAGAGCAGAGTTACCGTAGCCGTGGAACGAAAACGGCAACTGAAGGAAAATATGCGAGTTTTAGCCAGAAAAAGTTTGACATTCCTTCTCGCTCCATCCAGAGCGGAAGGAACTATTTGACGATTTCTCACCGGTGTAATCGAGTTGTTCTGTTTTTTTTTCTTCGCGTATTTGGCTTCGCACGGTTTTTCTTCGACGGCCCGCCGTCGCCACTGCGCTAGCTCTCTACGCTGTTTGAGAGCTCACACAATGATAAAACGTAGGTATCCTAAGTTACCAAAATGCATCGCCAAAATGTAACCGACAAACGTAGTCTATCATCGGACAACTAGACGTTGGGAGTTGCGCCACCCGTCACATGGTAGACATCTCACCCATACGTACGAAGCGTTTTGAGAATACATTTATTGTGCGTACAGCTAAGGAGTGGAATTTCCTGCCAGAGTCGGTGTTTCCTAATAGCTACAATTTAGGGTCCTTTAAGTCAAGAGTTGAAGAGTGAATAGGTTACTTCTAGGGAAGCGTACTCCATCGGTCGTTCACATCATCGCTTACCATCCGGTGAGATGGTGGTCAAACGCGACACTAACCATAATAATAATAAAAAAAAACTGTAGATGCCCGTTAGGACAACGAGGAATTTCTGAAAAGGTAATCCGTGGTTCTAGAATGCAAAGGGCAACTAAAGGACACAGGTGTGGGTTAGTATGTCTGACACCTGGCCCTCTCGCTCAACCCTAGTGCGAGAGAAGTCATTGGACGATTTCCTACCTAAAAAAAATGTGTTAATTAATGTATGTGTACTTCTTTTTGTGTAAGATCTACTGTCCACGGACGCGTAGCTTCATAGCCGCATATTCGTCTTTATAAGCTTGGTGTACGCCTGCGGGAAGCTTACATACAAAATTACTGTTAGGCATTAAGTCCGCCTTTGTACTTTATGTTGCGTAAAGATTAAATAAATACTGCGTCGTGGCGTCTTGTCGTTACCGCTTCGTCGACAGAGTTTCATAATTTCGTATGTAAGCTTGACGCAACCGTACACGAAGCGTATAATGACGAATATGCGTCTATGAAGCTACGCGACCGTGGACAATAAGCTTTAGTGTTTTATACATTCTCATAAATAAAACCCTCGACTACGATTTTTAATAACTTTTATTCATATTCATAATAATCATAATTTACACAAACATAACGATACCTAGAGCCAACTCATTTAGTTGAGAGTTTTAACCTAAATATATTTAAAATAAATGTCGAGTTAAATGTAAGATAACATTATTGCACTTAATTTTAATATATTTTATTAAACCAAACGTTTTTAAAGTACACCTGAAGAAACACTTTTAGTTTCGACTGACAATTCATCAAGACCCCAATTCCATTATCGAGATCCTTAATGATTCTAACAAACATTTTCGATGTATTTATAATATATAGGGTGACTGGTAATTAGTAACCGATACTTAAACACATGATTGTATTCATGATTAGAAACAACTTTCCCAAAGAAGCTTTTTTTTTATACTAACTAGTTTAATCACAATAATAAAACAGCTGTTTAAATACGCACGCGCGCCTGCGACCGGCGACCGCTCAGCTGTAAGCCGCGTGACGCCGTCGTACCTACAATAGTGATAGAACACCCGCGCAGCTTGCAAACCCACGCGCCACGCGCTTGCGTATCTAATCAGTGAATGTACCTACAAACTAGTGAGTATATAAAAAAAGTTTCTTTGGGAAAGTTGTTTATAATCATGAGTACAATCACGTGTTTAAGTATCGGTCACTAATTACCAGTCACCCTATATACATATCACATACGTCGGATAAATCCGACAAACACTTTCGCGTTTATTCCGCTAGGGTCACACATCCATGACCAAATATTCCATCTCGTCAGCTCTTCTGTCACATATGGGTATTGAAGAGCTAAACGATATAGAATACCCAGTCGCAAACACACGACCCTGGCGAATAGGACACACGAAAACACTCGCCGGACCAATCCGATTCAAGCGGATAATCCATCCATTAAGGGTTAGTCATCGTAATTAAAGAATGTCATACATCACAGTAAGGATCTTACATGAGCCTGCATTTGATCATGTTATACAGGAATATAACAATATTTATGGCGTACGAAATAGAGTTGAAAATAAGGAATTGGTGTCGAGAATAACGATCGAAGAACATTCGATTGCGCCTAATGTTGCCTAAAATCGAGATTTGCTATCGAATAGTCTAGAATAATTGTGTATAGCAATAGGCTTGACTTACAATGGCAGGCTTTTATGCTTATTAAAACACATTTTACAACTAATAAATCGATTAATGTTTTAATTGATATAGACAGTTTTAATGCTATTTAGTTTTCATTATCATGAAAAAATATCTTTAAGCTCATAAGGCAGCATTTTATCGACAATTTGAATTAACATTACATTCTTTTTCTGATTTCTGGCAACACTAGTTACACTTGCCAGTTCAGCACATTCGTAGATGTTACCAGCGCACAAAGTTATGACTATCATCTACTTACAGCTATATTCAGACAACTATTTAGTGGGATATCACACTTCAAATATTATTGTATCACTTGCAAGATTTGTAAAAATAATTCGTAGGACAATAAACTCGCCGGAAAAAAATATATGTTTGAATGTGTAATTCATCAGTTATTTATGCTTTCATATGCAGATTTTTACATACATTACAATGGTGGCAAATTGACATTATCAATATCAAAGCTTAAACATAACATTCCATGTTTTAAACTGATTCCACAGACGAGTTCAGGCAGCGGTTAATATGGAATGACTAAAAAATAAATTCGTTAGAAATAAACTCTTAAAAACCCATGTTAGTAAAAAGGTGGATAAACGCAAATAAAGACAAAGATATATCACCTTTTCGGTGTTTTCTTTGATAATGTGATCTAAAAGTAAATGCAATAGGATAGGGGCCGATATGGCTCGAGAAATGTGCACTTATGCTAAATAATACATAGAGTTTGGAGACAAAATGTTGATAGACCATCGTAATATGAAACTTCAAAGAACATTAAAGTTTGTAGTAGAGCTTTTTCTAAAATGGCGATAATATCTGTAACATAACAGTATAAACATAACCAGTGGCGTGACTAGTCCAAAAGGGGCCCTGGTAAAAATTCATGGCCCGTTTTTTACTCGACAGCGGCAAGGCCCCCAGTTAAGTTATGTGTTTATATTACGAAATAGGAAAGTCAATTCAAGTCTTATTAATAAGAATTTGAGTTTGTGGACACTATTTCACGCTTCCATATGATAGGGCCCCTGAAACCTGGGGGCCTCTCATATACGGCGGTAGCTACGCCCCTGAGTAGAAGTGTATTTTTAGTTCACACACATTTCGTCAGTTATGCTTACGTTACAGGGAGGCGAGTCTTTTGCCAACAACCAACTCTGTGATCGTCAAAATTACTATTGTGCACTGTTCCTTTCATTTTCTAAATAGCCTATCATTAATTTTATCCAACAACGCCATGTATTAGTACTAAAAATATATCTATTTAAAATCATGGTCAGTCCAGTCCTCAAACTAGTTTTACATCCGAATCCAATTATTTCAAAGTCAATTAATTTTGCATAAATAATTTGACGTTAGAATTGTAGACATACAATTAACTTATTTAAGTAGGTCATAATGTCAGCCATGAGCCAGAGCATTTGTTACGCATTATGCGAGTGTAAATATGTCACGTTGAGCTTTAGAAAGACATTCAAATATGATAAACACGGATGCGGGGATGTTCTCGTGCTCATAAAACACGGAACGTCGTAGGCGGTGGCTAGAGATTCCTTGCTCATAATATTCCTGGCAACAAAATGGCTCTGAGCACAAGTTTCTGCTACAATAGCCACAGTGAGAACTGTCACAGACCAGTCAAAATCTATTACCTTACATTGACACTCACTGATAAGATTGGTTTATATTGAACGCTTCGATGACCAGGGCTGCCTTAACCGTTATGAGGGCCCGGGCGGCAGATCTTTGTGAGGCCCTTCTCCTTTTTGCAAAGTATGTGAATCGAAATGTTAGAATTGTAATGAATATTACAATTAGACAGAACAGTTCGGACTTTATCAGTATGAGTTTGGGAAATGTTAAGGCTTGTACAGACGCCTACAATCTATGGTCGCGTAGCTTCATAGACGCGTATTCGTTCATCATTATACGCTTGGTGTACGTCTGCGGTAACATCGTGCTGTCATGTCGTTGCCGCTTCATCGACAGTTTCATAATTTCGTATGTAAGCTGTGAGTAGGCATACACTAAGCGTATAATGGCGAATACGCGTGTATGAAGCTAAGCGTCCGTGGATACTAGGCCTAAGCGTTCAAATCTACGCGTACACAAAAATGCTAGTCCGTATAAACTGTTTCACAATTTGAAGTATCACAGTGATGGTCCACACAACAGCTGTGTTTCGAGACATGGTGGTTACTGGCTAGCCGACTCACGACTTGTCACTATGCGTTCATAATACCAGAGGTCTACCACGAACTCTTAACGCGATCCATTTAATTTTGTAATGACCTAAACTGAACTGTTAAAGGGATGGAGCTATATTGGGTGTATAGCGCCATCCCTCTTTTACGCTCGCACGACTGACATATTAACACGTTATGGTAAAGCCCCAGTACGCGTATACAACATAACTATTCTCCATTCGCATTAAGATTAGACATTTTAACAAACCTTTTTTACTGTCTGTTTAACCGATTTTGACTTATATTCCGTAGGTATAAGGATGGCATTAATAACAAAAAACCGGGCAAATGCGAGTCGGACTCGCGCACTGAGGGTTCCGTACAAACTTACATGTGAAAACGGTTCGGTCTAATCTTAACACGAATGGATTATACGCGTACATTGGAACGCTTAGTTCGTACGTACAAGGCTTTAGTTTTTTGGGCTTTTACAATAACAAAGTAGAGGTTAGCAAGGTAAATGTCTCATTGCTACCTCGACGGCGTCATTCTCGCAATAATCGCATATAACAATATACATACAGTGGATGATATATCGCAGTTAACATGGCTTCAACTTGAACGTGGTTATAGGGATAGACAGGCTGGCTATATTCGTTGAACATACAAAGTGTGGAAATTAAAATCCTTAATTTTTTTTTTATAAAACTTCGTATCATCTAATTAGAAAGAGAAGTCCGACATGGACTCTGACGTCAAAGTCTATCACACCCATATGGACTTTAGGTAACGGTGGTTTTGCGAGAGAGAGACCCTCGTATTTGTTAAAATATTGTTATATCTCGTTTGCTTCACGATCAATTTTGATATTGTTTTTAGTTAGTGTGATGTACAGTATACAAACACTAGACTGGCTACTAGGTGGCGGGGGTATTCGGCCCTCAGTTGTGAGCTAGCCACCGAGCGGGTCGAACGTGTCAACCTCTGGCTCCGGACATCAATATAAAGTATAGTGTGTGTTCTAAAATTTCACAGTTAGTATATTCTATTTTTGCATATAAAAATAAAATTATGTAATTTTTTTTTTGGCGCCAATAAAGGTGTCAATTTAAAACTTTTTAAGTTGTAATAAGTTTGGGCGTGACGAAGTTTACAAGTTTTTGAGCTGCGCATAACTTTCAAGACATATCTTGGGATTATGAAAACTCGATTAACCAAACAAAAATTATATTATTTTTTATATCCCTGTTTGTTCTTCGCTATTAACACAGGGTGACTTTTAAACCATTCATTTATGTATAAAAAAAACTGTTAATAACGGGACCAACCAAGAAATCAATAAAATACCTCTCTACGTAACCTACGTATCAGCTGTTTATTATAAAAACTGTTGAGTTCAGTATATTGTAATTCACAATTTTCGACAAAATCTACATTTTGGGTACTAAAAAGTACTGAATCAGCAATTTTCCTATTTCTTAGACTTTATTTTTGCAATAATCCTATTTTATATTGATTGACCCAGAAACAAGAATTTGAAGTCATTAAAATTTTGGAACAATAAACTCTATGAAAGACAAAGTCGATATTTGAGTTGGCAGCAATGGATTCGTAACTATCTCGATTTATAAATATAATCAAGTACGGTAAGTACTTCTACCCCTGAAAGATATCCACTGAATTAAGCGTCACCCTATATCATACCACAGTTAAAATTAAAACGGAACTTTGTTCAATGCAAATAAGGTTCACAATCGCAAATTGGCTGTACGACGAATTTATCCAGTCTGTAGTCGCAAAAGCTTTGTAATGTGCGCTGTTGGGTCGACGGATCATTGTGCGAGCTACGACGCATGTGACTGTATGCTTTATTGGCCTTTGTGTTTACGACATATGGGTTATAATTGCTTGGCTGAATTCAAAGATCTTCGCGAATCGATTAGGAATTGTGTGCACTCTCAATAAGACTCAATTTTAAACAAGTGAGTTGTTAGATATATTTTGTTGGCGATGTTGTAAATGTAGAATAAAGTATAGAAAATAATATCTAATATTACTAACAAATTATATAAAATATGTATTTTACACTCATGAAGTTCTGGCTAGTTTTGTGTGATACAAAAATTAAATGTCACAATATTTCGCGCCGCACAATGTATCCGAACTATATTTATCCTTAGATTAGTCTATGGCCGGATTGTTTCATGCTTTTTGCTCGACAACGTCATCAATTTCGAATTCCTTCTCCCAGCTTTCATCAGAATTCGCGCTAGCATCATCTTTAACCTCTTTCTCTCCAAAATAATCTTCAACTAAATTGTTTCCACAAACGTCAGATTTTACTACCTTTTTTGGTGACCGGCCATTTTTATTTTTAGTCTGTTTATTGTTCATTTTGTCTCTGGTCTGTGCTGCCTTTGTTTTTTTTTTGTCTGTGCTCGTTGTTTTGTCGTTGTTGTTGGTAATGTCACGGGAACACGTTTGTTTGGTCATCTTCTTGCCGGCGATCTCTCGTTCGTATTCTTCTAGAAGGAGGATCTGTTGTTCTTCTGTCAGTTCCACGTCGTTTGCGAAGTCTTCTGTACAGAGGTACGATTATTTGGAACGTGATTTAATCTGTGGTTCTTGTAGACTGTGATCAATATTGGGACTGACAACGTTTAAAATGAATCTTTTCGAAGTAGGCGTTTATCTTTTATCGATGATTGGCCAATGTTGGTCATCGAATACAAGAACCACTATTGGAACATTTACATTTTATATGAAAATATGAATCATGAATAAAAGTCCTTGACTTATTATCTAAACATAATCACAATGAAACTTCACAATTAAGGACCGTAGTCCTGATGTGACGATTGAAGAACAGGCCTTCAACCGTCAGACTACTTTTAATTGGAGAATCAAATCGAAATAATATTTATGTATTATAAAATATATTTTTTTAATCTCCTTGCGAGTAAAAATATGTTTATTCTAAGGTAATATAAAAACAACATTTAATACATAGTTTTTATTTAGTAAAATACAGTTTAAGACATAATGCAAATGAATAATACATAGGGACGGTTAGAATCATCATCTTGGCTTACATAAAATCGATTACAGTATCGATTAGGGAGCTCAAAGAATCGATATACCAATAAAGAAACTTTATTCTTAACTTCGCTACAACTTTATTTAGACTTACCGTCTTCCCAAGCGACGACATTGTCCATGTCTGGTGCTTCGAAGGGCTTTTCAAAAGGTACTTCCTCTTCTTCCAGGCCAGATAAAACCTTTTTTGGACTCCTGAAAATAAAAGATTATTAGGTATATTTTTGAACGCCTAACCTTGTTGAAAACGGTTCGGTACGTCGCTCCAGTGCGTTTTGAACTTGCAGGATTTATTGCAAAAAATGTCTCTTTTTTACAATACATCAAGGATTAATTTTGTTATAGATCTGATTTCGAGGCGGTTTAAGTTCTTACATAACGAATTTTGTGCCCAAATATTTCGGTCACACATTTCAGAGTAGCCGTTCCTGCGGCGAAGGGCTCTTATGGTAGAACAAGTAGCTAACAGAACTAAGTCGGCTGTACACTCACTGTTCGATGGGTGTCTGCATGGGCAGGTGCGCGAGCACGGGGTCGGTGGAGGGCTCCTCTTGTGGCAGAACAAGTAGCTAACAGAACTAAGTCGGCTGTACACTCACTGTTCGATGGGTGTCTGCATGGGCAGGTGCGCGAGCACGGGGTCGGTGGAGGGCTCCTCTTGTGGCAGAACAAGTAGCTAACAGAACTAAGTCGGCTGTACACTCACTGTTCGATGGGTGTCTGCATGGGCAGGTGCGCGAGCACGGGGTCGGTGGAGGGCTCCTCTTGTGGCAGAACAAGTAGCTAACAGAACTAAGTCGGCTGTACACTCACTGTTCGATGGGTGTCTGCATGGGCAGGTGCGCGAGCACGGGGTCGGTGGAGGGCTCCTCTTGTGGCAGAACAAGTAGCTAACAGAACTAAGTCGGCTGTACACTCACTGTTCGATGGGTGTCTGCATGGGCAGGTGCGCGAGCACGGGGTCGGTGGAGGGCTCCTCTTGTGGCAGAACAAGTAGCTAACAGAACTAAGTCGGCTGTACACTCACTGTTCGATGGGTGTCTGCATGGGCAGGTGCGCGAGCACGGGGTCAGTGGAGGGCTCCTCTTGTGGCAGAACAAGTAGCTAACAGAACTAAGTCGGCTGTACACTCACTGTTCGATGGGTGTCTGCATGGGCAGGTGCGCGAGCACTGGGTCGGTGGAGGGCTCCTCTTGTGGCAGAACAAGTAGCTAACAGAACTAAGTCGGCTGTACACTCACTGTTCGATGGGTGTGTCTGCATGGGCAGGTGCGCGAGCACGGGGTCGGTGGAGGGCTCCTCTTGTGGCAGAACAAGTAGCTAACAGAACTAACTCGGCTGTACACTCACTGTTCGATGGGTGTCTGCATGGGCAGGTGCGCGAGCACGGGGTCGGTGGAGGGCTCCTCTTGTGGCTGCTTGCGAGCTGCGGCCGCCAGCCGGTCTTGTAGCAGAGCCACGCGGAATAAGTAGCTGTAGAAAAAATAAACACAAATATGGGAATGAAATCAATTATTTAATAACACGTAAAACTTTGTGTCTATTGGAATACAAGCCTCCCTTAAAAATTTCGGACATATTTTGTCGCAGGGTATAAATCTGCCTTTTGTACTTCTGCTGTACTGGTGCATAAAAATGGCGGGGTAGTGTCCATTTCATGTTTTTGACTTTAAATAAAAAATGTGAAAAAGACAAGTAATATAGGTACATAGACACATACTCTCCGAATAAATAGGGAAGTCTAGTTCTGGTAGGTGTGCTGGGCGGAATTAAAATCTCTATGGCCCACGTCTAATGATCCAACATGACGACTAAGTGCGGAAACCATAAACCCAGACAGGTACACAGATAAGTGAAAGTATTAGTGCACAGATAATTTCAACCATTCACTGGAGTTTACATATGACGCAGCAGTACTACCTTGTTGTACTAGGCCACTAGCGCTAATACATCTGAAAGTCTGACAAAATCGGCCTCTGTGGATTCTAGATATTAAATCTTGAAAAATTTTCTATAAGCAACACTCACCGCTCCCAGAAGTCATCGTGTGACACAGCATCAGGCACTAGCTTGTCGTACTGAGCCTTCAGCGTGGGGCTAGCATCGAGGCGTCTTCCCGCAGCGTTCAGACTGATGAGGCCGGCCTCATTAGTCTCGAGGCTGGCCCGCCAAGCCTCGAACTCTGGGCTGTACGCCGGGACTATGAATGTGGCGTCTACGCGCTGCAAGGCCTCTAGTTCTTTCTGTGAAATACAGAAACAATGGAAAATTATTAACAAATTGATTTGATAGAATCGAGATTTTGTCCTTGTTTTTAGTCACTTCTTTGCAAAGAGCTCTGGTACCAATACCATGCATCTTTTAGGTACATTCTTGATAGAATAGAATAAACTTTATTGTACACCAAAAAAGTAACAACTTATACATAAACTTATATCTATGGGTACAATGGCGGTCTTATCGCTGTCAGCGATATCTACCAGACAACCTTAGGACGAATAGTAAAAACTTAAAATAATACAGGGAGGTGTACTACTCAAACACTATAGATAAGCAATATATGAAATAATTAATATACCTTTATAAAACACAATACATAAGTTATGTTGCAATAATTTAAATATATTTATATGTCCATACATATTATGAAATTGTGTAACTATACAATTTCATTGAAAAAAAAGGGAAAAAGAAAAGAATAAAGTAGAGTTGATGGAAGAAATTAAATTAAGTAAAACTGGGATAGCAAGGACAGAATTAAAGAGAAAGAAATAGTTTTTAACTAGATCTTAGACTTGATTTGAGCTTAAGGTTTTTAAAAGTTTTCGTACTGTATCTATGATAGTTACCTTGTATGTAGACAGCATAGTGGTGTCTCCTGAAGACAGGATAACTTCTGTGTCGTCCTCGTCATCCGGCTCCGGATTCAGAACTGTGCTCACTTGACCTGGAGGGATTTATTACAAGAACATGACATAGGGAAGGAGTATCTATAACTGATAATAATACCAGTCTGGTACTCTCCCAATGCAAAGGTTCTCACACATAGGAGTCACGAGTTAGTGATTACAGGTTTAGGTAAAAATAATTTCTTTCAATACACTTTTAAACCTTACTGCTTTTGCGCCACAAGTTATTATATTTATTGTGTCAGGCTCATTGCTAAGGAGCGCAGCAAACCCCACGCCCCACAAGGCGCATGTAAATAAGTCTGCGAACCTTTTATAACAATTATTTGAAAATAAATAATACGTTTATGAAGTTTTACTTATTTTCCACTAAGTGTGTTGAAAAACGTCGTTTGATAAACGTGTGCAATTGTTATTGCAGTTTCTCAACTCGACCTCGTGCATGCCACCTCGGTTGCAATGACAAAGTTAGCCCACTTGCATAGAAATGTAAATTTAAAAACAAGGTTTATAAAAATAGCTTGAACATAATCTTACCAATGAAACTGCTAAGGCTCTTCTTCATCACATTCGCTGGCGATTCTGGCACATCCAACTGTGAAACAAAATGCGGTTCATTTGTATTAAGTTTACACTTGTAGCGACATCTACGGCGTCACATAAGAACTGATCCTGCATCGCGCAATTAAAGTTCTACGCGCGATTTGGATAATAGTATATCCAAATCATTTATCGGGCAGTTGCCCACCAGACATAACACCCGTCTGGTCGGAGAATCCTCCCTTTTCAACGGAGGTTTGCGGGACTTTACTCTCTGTTCCGCTTACCTCCAAACACTAGTCGATACATTTTCCATACAAATTTTATAGCGGTTTTACTCCACAGTTTGATATTGTACGTCTAAAATAAAACATGATAATAGTTTTATTTTAGATAATAGTATCAATTTTCTGTGAGCGGGAACAAAAAAAAAAATGCCATTAAAAAGTTACGAGCCAACAAATTGTCTGTTTTTTGATGATTTTAACGCCACTTTAGGTGTAAAAAAAGTTACAAAAATCGTATAAAATCTCCAAAACGAAGTCGGTACTAACAAAGCTTTATTACCGAAGAATTCTATACAATTTATTTGTAATAGTTTTATGTAGTGGTTTTTTCATAAAACTCGATATTCCAAAGCACTACTCTCAGATTTTACGCACCGTCTAATGTTGTTTCAGTTCGGAACGGTGTTTGTGTGCGTGCCAACAATACGTTGTGCATATAGACTGGCGTCTGACTGCTCATACTTGATATTATCAATGATGAGACATCGCACTTTTTGGCCTCAACCATCAGCGACTTCGAGCCCGCGACTAGTTCAGCCTTAAGGCCAAACAAACAAAGGATGTGAAAAAAAAAATCTCTTCCAGAATTATGACTGGGACAATGATTCAATTTTCGAACCACAAAATGCAAATGTCCGACCTTGGGCGCATACAGCATTTTGCGATGAAGGCCAAATATATTTTGTTTACGTTGAATAAAGATATCATAATGTCTAGACACCGAAACCTTCAAATACTTCCTCCTAAAACTAGATTCAGGGTGAACTCTTTCAAGTGGCCCCGATTTTGGTTTAATTATTTGTTAGGAATTAATCCTTATTAGCAACACTATAGAATCGTCATCGTCATCATCATCATCATTTCAACCGAAAGACGTCTACTGTTAGACATAGGCCTCCCCCAAGCGTCGCCATAACGGCCGGTCCTGTACGTCTCGCATCCATCGGATACCTGCGACCCTCACCAGTTCATCGTTCCGCCTTGCGGGAGGCCTTCCGACACTCTACTCCTTGCTTCTTCTGATGAGGCCCATTGGCAACAACCATGTTTCATAGCCATATGTCAACATATGGCAACACTATCGAAAAGTGTAATTATATAGGACGAGTTTGTTTTCTCAAATCAAATATGTAGTTCGATTCTTAGCTAGAAAAATTGATTTTTCGAAAATCCAATAGTGCAGTTTGCGTTTTCATCACAATTGGCCCCGAGGATCCTTGAATGGTCTCATCATGACCTTTCAGAATGTTTTCTCAGCACAGCTTCCTTATGGCCTCCTTATTCTCTATACCTTCGTTTAATTAGAAGTGGTTTTTTTTTTGGTGGGATCATTCACTGACTTCTCCCGCTCTTGGGCGGAGTGAGAGCGCGTGCCAAACTTTTACTGATTAAAACCCACTCCTATGTTCCTTTTTTACGTTGCGTTTTTCTTTCAGAAGCTAACCCATGGCCCCAGTAGGCTTCGACCCTGCTGGGCCACTACGGTTTTGCTGACATCTCGTTGAGCCGAGCGTGGTAACTACGCGCCATCGACGACAACGGCTCAATCCGGGCGGTTACCGGACAGCGAGCAATGAGTAACTCACCGTCCACAAGCCCACGCCTACGTTGGGTGGAAATTGGGGTCAGGATCCCGGCGGTTGGAGCGTGAAAGACGTTTCATCGCGCGTGCGGTCGCCTCCTATGTTAGCATTACTGCTTCGCAGAAGGAGGCGACTGCCTGCCATTGTTCCTCGCTTCGGACCATGGCCAGGGCCCGGCACGAGAGGTCGTTGCCACTGATCGCCCCTACGAGGTCACGGCTGTGCTCTACCCAAGCGGATCTCACCTCTGCGGTATGCTCAATTGGACAGGGCGTTTCTTCCGCACGAATCCGGTGCAGGAACCTCCCGAACTTACCATATCCGGTGAGGACATGCGTCATGCGGAAGGTGAGGACGCCGTTACGTCATTCCAGCCACTCCTCAAAGAGGGGACTTACCGCCATAATTTTGGCGTGTCGAGATTGTTATACGTAAGGCTCAATATTGCAAGGTATCTTTGAATAGGGAAAATCACCTTGAAAGTTTTTCCGATGACCGTGGACGTGGTGCTGAACACATGGCTGGCCTCGCTCTTCACCGCGGTACCGATCTCGTCCAGGTCCTTCTTTACCATCGTATACACCTCTGCTGACTGTGAATTAAAGAAAACATTGTTTGAAATTCAGGGCAATATGCTGTAGCTTAGGTAGGAATATAAATAAGGATCCCATTTATTCAATAAATTGAAATCTAGACAATACTTTTGATGAGCGGAACAGGTACCATGCGCTAGTTACTGTTTGGCGCTTAGATAATTATAAAGTTTTTGACATTACTAACATAATAGGGCATTTAACTTAGTTTTTTTAAAATTATTTGTTTCAAAAATGAACTTTATCAAAAATCGCAAATAGACAGAATTTTAAATCGGTTCAAATTAAATAATTAAGAAACGTTTCAAATTTGGTGGAAGGGGATACTGTCAAGAAACAGAAAAAGGATGTACAAACTGCAATGTGACGTCATCGCTATTGGATTACACGCGAACAAAAGGGATAACGAGACGTTCCCACGTTGCCCCCACTCTTCCTCATTCCATTATTTGAAATGCTATTGCTGTTTCGTTCTTTTCTAACCAATATTGATGCTGTTTTCAGAAAAAGATTTATTTTTAGTGTTATTTGTTACATTGGAAAACATTCAATTTAAGCACTATCCCTAAATAAACTTTTCAAGTAAGTTTTTATATCTACGTTTCTGTGACAAACAAACCATTTTTCTTTTTTATTTCGTTGTTTCGATGTATTTGAATGGGTTGACATTTTATTTCTAACATGATATCGTTATCTTTAAAATAAAACAAAACTTTGTTTTGATAGATTGTATCTAAGAGATAATCTATTTTAAGTTTCTTAATCTATTTATGCACATTTTTCACCCAACTTTCTTGTTTACTAAAAGAAATTTCTCGCCAAATAAGCAGCACCTTTCCACTCTTCCATTTATTTTATTACTAGCTTTTGCCCGCGGCTTCGCTTCCATCAACTGACAACTCTATTCTGCTCTACCCAACTCTATCCTACTCTACCATACTCTAACCTACCCTACTATGAATGTTTTTAACTTTTTCTTTCATAAGATCCTTCTCCTGACAATAACAAATACAACGAAAAAAAATTAGTAAAACCGGTCCAGCCGTTCACGCATGATGGTGTGACTTAGGGAAATAGGGATTAATTTTTATAAATATAGATTTATGTACACACAGAAACAGAAAAAGGTAATACATAAACATGTCTATATTTAAAGAAATTTCTTTCAGCAGACCTGTGAAAGGAGAGATCAAGAGAAAGGTAGATGTAATGTCTATCTGTATTTGTTCTTTTTATTTTTAAGTGTTTCGACCCTTTTTAGGAAGAACGTTGTAAGCGACAGTTTGCGTTTTTGCCTGAATAGCTTTTCTCTTCTATAATTAAAAATAAATTAATGATATTATCATTAAAAAAAACTATTTTTTCATCTATAATAGCAACCATCCGCTATTAATATATTTTCATAAATACTTCTTTATTATGTCAGAGAAAACCCATTCCCGTAATAACGCAAATGTCGCTTACGATGATGTTCTTTCTGAATACTCGGTATATTAAACTTCTGCCAGTGGCTTCACCTGCGTGAAAATAGATTTCTCCTTACAAACTTTGGACCTCCGTTTCATCCCTTTAGGGGTTGAATTTTGTAAAAATCCTCTCTTAGTGCTCGCCTACGTCATAAAAGGAAACCTTGTGCAAAATTTCACCCTCCTAGTCCCAGTAGTTTCGGCAGTGTGTTGATATGTCAGTCAGTCAGTTTTTCCTTTTATATATATAGATAAACGTCGCCAAACAGTGAAGTTCGCAATTCATAAAACTTTTTATCTTTCCTACACCAGTTATTACTTAAAGTTAAGTAAAGTATTATCTAAAAGATAGTTTATCACAAAGTACAGCAATATACACATAACGCAGATAAATTCATATTGTTTACAACTCTGGCCTACATATGTAGATTGTTACAATATGTTAGTTAGTTTAGAAAATCTCTGCTTAGAAGAAAACGAAACTAGGTATTATTTAGTCTGTGGCTCAAAGGCTTTTGTGGACGATTCATTTGTATATAACATTTTTGAAAACTGACTTCTATGCTGCGCCTAATGCTACTTGGATACTTGGTTTTAAGACGTTTAATTAAGAGCTACCGGCGCGGCAACTTATCATATTTTAAACCTTGATCTAAACCCCTTTAGATAAAGGTTAAAATATGATAAGTACAATGCGTTCCAAATAAGAATAGGATCGATTGCCATGTTGTGACGTCACGTCATACTGTCAAATCGAAGAATTATTATGGTGAGTAAAACAAGAAATTTTAAAATTTTAATATATTTACGAACTGTGAACGAAAAAAGTTTAATCAGAAACCAGTTCTTAATTTTTTCTCATCTCTGATTTCTTCAATTTTGCCCAATTTCTTGCGATTTGACAGTATGACGTGACGTCACAACATGGCAATCGATCCTATTCTTATTTGGAACGCATTGTACGCCGTTTTTATTGGTAGTTCCTTCTTCTAAAATCTGTATTATTTTGAGCAAGCAATTAACTTTTATCTTTGTATGTGGCCCGAATATAGGTCCTACAGGCATCCCTAGCGGGCTGGCGACGATGAACTTTGGTAGCTCGCAGTACGGTTGTCCGGTAAAGGGCCTATTCCACTACGCGATATTCAGCACACGATATTCAGACTGTCTTATTTTTTATTCCGAGTAAGACCGGTCTAAAGGTACAAGTTGGTAGCCGACTGCACGCAGCAGTGCTTCATGTCGTTGCGTCATGTCGCTGCAGTCATGATTTCGAGCCCAACTGCAGACGGCAACAGCAGATGGCATCCAGTTAGTTCAGAGTGCTCCGTGAAACAAAACGTCTGACGTGTTTGAGAATAATCGACGTGTCGTTGCTCCGGCGTCAGCGGCACTACTGATCTGCGGTTGGACGACACTGCCGTTTGCCGCTCGACGACGCGTCGCTAGCTTCATGTCGCTAACTACGGAGGGAATTTCATAGAAATACGTAGAAACCAGTAGTGTCGCTGGGACACGTCGTCTGCTGCTGCTGCGTGCAGTCGGCTATCAACTTGTACCTTTACCCTTATAACACTACGCGACATTGACAGGACTGTCTGATTATCGAGTAGTGTAATAAGCCCTTTAGGACCGAGCCCGAGTCGATGGTGCGTAGTTGTTACAGGTGCGGTTCAAAGATATGTCAGCAAAACCGTAGGGGCCCAGTAGAGTAGAACATTTGTAAGAGTTACCTAGAACGTAAAGGTGATGGGTTTTAAGACAGTAAAAGTCTGACACGCCTCTTGCTCCACCCTAAAAACGAAGGGTTATTTCTACACATATTAGAGGTTTAATACAGATAGCCTAAACAAAACTAAACAAGATATAATATGTTTATTTAACTTGATACGTAAATATTAAAATAGTATTGGCTAATTAATGCTTGCAAACGAGTTCTCAAGGCAGCTATGCATTGAACGAATAATATTAAAGTATACACATGTTTTAAACACGATGACCTTTATCGTTTAACGTTGACGATAGATATTTTATGTTGTTTCGGAATGTGTTAAAAATATCTTAAACTAGCTGCGCCCCGCTGTTTCATTTGTTATTATATTTTTGCTGGGCATCTTAGGGCTGTTGTGGTCTATAACCTTCCTATAGAAATTGGGCTATGAAATACTCAAAAGAATATTTCTGAAATCCGATTATTGCGTTCACACAAACCGACCATTTTTAAGAAGAACATCGTAAGCGACAGTGTGTGTTTTTTGCAGGAATGGGTTTTCTTTATTATTGTTCATTCATTAACCACTGATCTAATACAATAGCTGTTAACATTACAATACTTAATATTAAAATGCGAAATTTTGAGTGTGTGTATGTCTGTTACTTCTTCACGCTCGAACGGCTGAACGGATTTCGATGAAATTTGGCACAAGAGTTGACTATGTCCTTGTGTGATTTACGAATGGAAGTATAGATTTGTTTACATAAAGTTTTAATATAAGTTTATTAGACCTTTTAATTCCAAGTCAATCCGAAGATATAACAATTCAAACTAACCCGTTTAAAAAAAACTAAAATTTCAAAGGTATTATTTAAAAAGAAAACAATATTTACAGACAAGAAGGAAAGTAAGATCGTTCATAAAGAAAAATGAAATTAGAAATCTCCCTCATCAGAAAAACGAATTGTACTCAAATCTAAAATGCATTTGACGCTCCAAGGAGTACAGGTTTTTGATTTTGATCATCAATGCCGTCTTTGTTTACGCCACGCAGTATAAAAATACAAACTTTTTCTTGGGCAAAACCCTACAACCAAAACTAAACCATATACACAAAAAATTAGAGTATATTATGGCATATACGTTGCAAAATGGGCAAAATCGTGATTAACAGACGCACGTTTTGATCTAACAAGGCACATGAGTCAGTTTCATCGATGTCGGTGACCCCGCTAGGCATTTCATGCGATATTTCAGTTACATATTGATTCATATGAGCATAACCAACCGAATTTTTAGTAGGTAGTAGCCGACTCACCGCGTTGCTCGTAAAATTCGGCTGAAAGATAAGGTTACAGTCGTAATATTTAGGTATATTTTTAGGCTATAAATAACTGGCAGCTTGTTAAAATTTACTGCAATTTGATCAACGTTTATGTTCTATATTCAAATTATAACGCTAGGAATATTACGTTTACCGCCAAGTAACCGAAAAGAGCAGTGGTGGCCGAGTGGTAACGGCCCCGACTTACAAGTTGTAGGTCGCGGCTTCAATCCCAACCAGGCGCATTACTTTGTGTAATTTATTTCAACACCACTGCTATTAAAACTGTGAAGGAAAACATTGTGAGGAAACCGGCATGTCCTAGACCCAAAAATTCGAAGACCTTTGATATTCACCAATCCGCACTAGACCCGCTTGGTGGAATACGGCCCATTCCCTCTCCCAGAGAGAGGAGGCCTGAGTCCCAGCAGTGGGAACATTTAAAAAGGCTGATTATGCTTATGCTATGCTAACCGAAAAAAAGGATGCATAAACAGAAATGTGACGTCACCACTATTAGGTTCCGTGCGTACAAAAGAGATAGCGAGATGTTCCCCTCACTAATATTTGAAATGCTAATTACTGTTTCATTTGATAACTAATTAGTTTTTTTTTTTTTTAGAAAAAGATTTATTCTTAGCGTTATTTGTTGTTTTTTTTTTGTATAAGTAATTAATTCTGACATTGCATTGCCATAGAAACAGTTTTTATTCGCTAAACGAATGCACGAGCGCTGATTAGATACGCGACAGTTAGTCATGGCGAATAAGTCATAGGTGCCAAAGAGGTTCGATGCATTATTTACTTCATGCAGTTAATCGTAATATACCGAGTTAACAATGCAACAATTCATTTCATGTATCACTAAAATAAACGAAGCCACTCGGAAAGCTGCCAGGATTAAATGGAACTGGGCCGAACACATCTGCCACATATCAAATGATCAATGGGCCAAACTCACGAGTTGTTGGGTCGCTCTATAAGGAAAGCGACATCGTGGCAGGTCTAGACGGAGTTGAGCAGCTGGACTCCTTAAGCAAAATTGGTCCTTAGCACCGCTGGACCGAAAGAGGTGGAAGGATCGTATGAAAGTGTTGGCTAAGCAGTGGGACACTACGAGATATTTAAAAAAAAATAGCGCTATACAACACTAAGGCGTCTAATCAAGTAGACGTTAAATTTTACAAAAGTAACAACAGCTGTTCCTACAAAAATAAAATACCTTTTGTATCAAATTGTATGAATATCTTATTGTTTCAAACGTAATGAAATCAGGTACCTACTTCTAAAAGAAAGACTGTTGTAACAAGAAAATGTAAGTCTAAAGATGGAACCACTGTCGATTGTCCTTTTAGTTTTCATTGAATCATTATCATATCAGTACACATCCTCTATTGATCAAGGACCTCACAATGACCGATACGAACAGTCAAGAGATATAATGCTATTATTAATATATATGACAAAAAGCCACTTAGCGCGGTTTTAATGATACTCTATATTTTTATTCGTCCTGAAAGGGCAGTAGACTACACGCTACGCTTTTTTTTTTACTTAGGTTATGTTCGTATGCGCAAGGGTGGGACAGGGTTGTGAAGAGGTGTACCTATTAGTGCCCTCATATTTCTGCATAGGCGTAGGATATAACCTTTCGATATTTTACAGGACGGATTTTAGAGAGAGTCCGCGGGAAGTACACTTGATTCCGTCATCACCTACCATCCGACCACCCGACCGGCTTGTGTCCACCCTTACGATATTGACATCTCTATGGTTCGGAATAAGCGTTTCGCCCTGTCGTTTATACCGCGTACAGTGAAGGACTGAAACAATTTACCTGCTGCAGTCTTCCCGTCCGATTATAATTTAGGTGTCATCAAGGCTAGAGTGAACAGGCAAACTAATTTGCTTCACCATCAACAATTGCATTACTGCTTACCATCAGGTGATCACAGTCAAGCAATAGCTTATATAATTAAAAAAAGGATTTATTAGCTAAGTTTATTATTAACGACCCCATTTTTTGCGTCCCAGTGTTTAACAAATATTTAAGCTATAAGGCTAATATTAAAAACTCTTTGGTAATTTTGCCTATCTTTTATTTAGCTCAAAAAATACTTATAGTAAGCACCAGTTTTTTTTTCTTATGTCTTATAATATTCCACTTTCACACAACGCCATCTATCCCCAAACTAACCAGAGCTTGTGTTATGAGTACTAGACAACTGATAAACATATTTATTTATTACGATATACATACATATCTATAAATATAAAAATGAATAGCTGTTCGTTAGTCACGCTAAAACTCGAGAACGGCTGATCCGATTTGGCTAATTTAGGTATTGAAATATTCGTGATAGTCCAGGGAAGATTTAAACAGTGAGAAAATATGGAAAAATTCACGAAAAAAATAATCCGAATACAACGCCATCTCTAATGAAAATGACATTTTAAAATGAATTATGCTGGTTCTGGTAATGCCAGTAGATGGCGTTATCCTTTGACAGTTTAGCTAACACAACAATCATTGACTATTAGGCGGTACGAAGTTCGCGGGTCATAGATAAATTACACCCAGACACAGAACAAATGATCGTGCTCTTCACATAAACATTTGTCCTGGGTGGGAATCGTACCCACGACCTCGGCATAGCAGTTGAGGCCACTAACGACTAGACCAACAGGCCTGTCATTGTAGATTATATAAGAATTATAGTTGTTTTATAGATAGGCACACTTGTGCAAACGAAAGTTGCTGTGAAAAAATGAAGTTTGCTACTTGAAGTGGAGCAAACAGTAAATTCCTATGTCTTGAGTCTAATTAGGTTCAAGATGAACGGTGGAACAATTTTGATAAAATGTGATGGTCATTATCATTCAAACTGGTGGAAACGTCTCTATACGGACATAAGCATTATGTTATGTTTATTAATTTTATTTTAGAATATGGAACAGAATTATTTTGAAACATGGAACATAACCATTTAGCATAATCAGCCTTATAGTGTTCCCAATGCTGGGACTCGCACCACCTCTCTAACCCCGTGTTCCGAATTGCAATAAAAGTGATTATATCGCGAATCCGACCAAATTTAATAGTCACAAAATACAAAGGGCTATTGAGTAATAATTGTGACGTTGCGCGTTGGTCGGATTCGCGATATTATCGCTTTTGACGCAATTCGGAACGTAGGATAGGAGAGGGAATGTGCCGTAATCCACCACGCGCGCCTAGTTCGGTTTGGTGGAGAAGCAAAGAACCTACAAATAAAATGATCTAAATTAAAGAACAAAAAAAAACATCACAAAGAATATTGTTCAAACTGACAATTCATTTACATTTATAAAAACGCAATTTATACCTGCACTCTGAGGTAAATAAACTTCAAGCAAGGCAATGTTTACTTCCTACAACAACACAAAGGAATGGAATAAAAAACTACCACCTATCTATGACTAATGTTTAGTTTATGATTACTCGGCTTTCATTAAAAAAAGTTATAAAGAGTTGAGTTACATTTCCTTGTGTAGATAAAAATGATAATTAAAACAAACTAATAACTTTCATTCATGTATACCTTAATTAAAGAGATAAGTCTGATAATCAGTTAGTTACCTACAAAAATTAAGATGAAAAATGTACGGGCTCAAGTGTGATCATGCTCATACTAGATGGCGCTGAAACCAATATTTTTAATTTTGATTTTAGTGTATGGGGGCATTATTAAGTCAAGGAAAAGGTATTAGCTAAAAATTTATAGTTAAGCACTATAGCCAACATGACCAGGGTCTGCCTTAGCGCACTTTAAATTATGCCATAGTTTCACAACAGTGACAGCCCATATGCAGTATCATATTTTTTAAGAGTGGTATAATACCTATAGTATAGTACCTAATTTCAAGAGTACTGCTTCAGAAACAGAACCTTTATCTTTAAAGTAATATATTAAAATATGTCTGATTGTCTTCATGGAAACTTAGATAAAATTGAAGTTTATACAACATTTCATTGCTTCAGTTCTAACATTATGTAAGTTATTTTCTGATCAAATATGTTTTGTATGTCATACAATAGGGAATATCAAAAGATGCAGGTTTAACTAATTATATGCATGGATTTGAAATAGGTTTTTACTATAACTGACTTTCGTGCTGCTAAACAGTTTGCCTGTTCTCCTGAAAAATTACCGATTTTTACATAATGTTAGGTATAATATATATTGGAACTTCAGTGATAATACAAAACAAGTGCTTCTCCTGACAACCATGCTAAGACTTAAAGCATTTATACAACCAGCAGTGCTTCCACAAGCTCTTAATGCGAACCATCTGACAAAGCTGTATAGGGTGTATAACTCGATACCTCTTTCTCGCTCGCAAGACTGACATGTTAACACGTCATGGTAAGGACCCTAGTTTTTTTTTTTGTTTCACAATCCAATTCAGGCATTAGATGTCAATGATACACTCAGATTATTAAAAAATCAACTATTAAAAAAGTAAAAAAAAATCAGTTGTTTAGTACATTTATACCATGTATAACTCCACAAAATGCAGAAAATTGTAGATTAAATACTCCATAAGTTCGTGAAAAGGTACCTAGTTTATAATTTGCTTAAGCTATTGGTCACTCACCTTAGACTTAGCTGAAGATATCCAGGTATCCCACCAGTTGACTGCTTGTTTGTCATCATTTCTAGGGGTACTGGCTGCCTCACTAGGACTTGAATCACTTGACCTGAGTAAACAAACACTGGCATGTTACAACATATGAAAACAAACATTTGCTTTTTTGTCAATGATTGAAGAATAGAATGATTTAAAATTGGAAAGAATGGATGGGTAATAAAAACTTTTCATACATTAAAAATATGAATGAAGAATGAAATAGGTAGTTCATATAAGATAGCATTTTGATTGATATTGTTTTATCTTAAACATAGTTTGATACTAATAATCCATTTATTGCAGGCAACATTGGCCCATAAATTATCTTAACCTGAACCGACATCACACTTATTTAGCAAAAGTGAAAGTTTGCATGTATGTATCTGTGTATTCATGTTTCATACTCTTTCATGCTCAAATGTCTGAATAGTTTTGGATGAGAATGGTACCAGTATAGCTTATATCCTAGATTAACTACACTTACACACACACACACACACACACTCTTGTACACTTATTTTTAATAATGTTGGTCTTGTATTTTTTGTTTAAGTGGTGTACAATAAATAATATCGACGTTTGTAAGGCTATTTGATCTAAGCAACATTTGGCCGATTCCAAATATGTATATAAGTCAATATTGGAAAAAATGTCTTTTAGATCAATTAGCCTTTCAACCGTCGATATTTTAAATAAATAACTCTCAGGCTATTGGCATAATTTATCAAGGTAGGAACTGGTGGCTGCTAGTTTTAGATAAGCTAGCTTATTAGGTGGGGATCATTTGTAAAAAGGGAACCTTTACATTATAGTGGGACTTGTGCATGACGATGTGATCCTTGCCTGCACAGGAGTCACTGATACATGCATGCAAATCCTAGTATCCCTGGATTCCCTCACAGATGCCCTGCAAAACCTGGGAGGCTTAATTGGTTATAGAGAGTGGTGAGCTGGTTGGAAAAGTCCTCCAAAGGTTTGTCCGCTATGATTCTCTATGATGCTCACAATGTTCTGCATAGGCCTAAGTGTGGAAACCAGACTCTGATAGATAGATGTAGTGGGATGTTATAAAAGACAAATAAAAAAGCCTTGGTGTCAGCTTTAAATTCTGATTATCCTGTGAAAAGTGCGGACTGCAGGATTGTTTGAAAGAGTTACCACATCCTTGGAATGCACAGGGTAAACGAAAGGAACACAGGTAGATTTTAGTCAGTACAAGGCTGACACTCACTCTCGATTCATCCAGAGCGGACTGAGATATGATAATTTTCCATCTTAATTCATTAAACCCCAAGCGAACACCGCTCGCTCATTGTCTTTCTTTTGTGCCTCTAATTACGCTACTCAAAAGGTTAAATAAAGTAAGCATGTTGAAGAGTGACAATTTATTATCTAGGTACTGTGGTAATTTAAGCAGCAATATAATAATCTCTTTTATGTAACAAAATCATCATTATTTCAATGCCATTTAAGCTTGAAATAGAATATAAATAAATAATTTCATAGCTGCAAGCATGAATAAGTTAAAAGCTCATCCATTATTTATAAAATTTGAAATTAAAAAATAGCACAATATGGCAAATGTGATGAAAAGTAGCATTGTTAATTTGATTCACATTTTAATAAGTTGAGGTCATACTTCTTCTTTAAAAAAAGAATACTAAGAAGAAAGAAAACAAAAAAGGTTCTATATCTGCATCAAGATCTCTCCATCTTGAAACTGTGCTAGAAAACATAAACAAATACTTACCTAACCAACTGAATCCTAAAAAGTACAGTTCCTGAGAAAAGGAATTGTGTCAGCATCTAGTTAACACCGAAATGATTCGGTTGTAACTGTTATGTACCTGACATTACACGGATCGTCCAATTCACTTAAATTATACATTGACAAAATGAGCGACTAGGAAGCGATTGAATACTTCTCCTAATTGATCCCATGACCTTTTAAAAAAATAATCTCAACTAGAAAATTTTATTTCTAATGTTGGCTTAGTAATCATGTAATCATTTTATCACCAAAACAACGCATTTTTTCGTCATTTAGCTCTTTCTTCGATAACCATTGAATGTTGACATGGATTTTCTGATAGCGCAAATATGTGAAATAACTTACTTTTCAGCCATCACGACGTTTCTTTATAGTATACACAAATAAAGGGGGCACATGGATTGCTGCACATAAATTATTGTGTGATTTTGTTGTTGTTTTTACACGAAATTTAGAATTAATTTTGACATAGTTTTGTTTGCGTTGACATAAGGATGTCGTTCCGATATAGGACGTGTTAATGAAACGTGTGATTTTTTTTATCGACGCTATTAAGTATTTTTTTCTTTTTAATTGGTTATAAACTTATTATTTTCTTATCTTCTCATTTAAGACTGACTTAATTTAGAAGCTAAACCACACCCTGGAAGGTTTAAATTAAAGTATTGTTCCGAGAAATGGAATGTTCTTTTTTTCGGTTGAGTCTTGTACTTGTACACAGATGGCGTTATTTCTTATGTAGAGTTTAAATATGTAAAATATGTTTGAGTGTTTGCGTGGATACTGGTGAGAAATGTAATATTTTAGACCAGCTACAAAAGTAATATTGTATTGGCCGCACACAACGGTATACAGTGAAAAAACTGTAATATGGCGTAACCACTGTAATTCCCGTCTGTCAAAGCAGGTCTAGGTCATAGGGATAAGAAAACAACCCTAGGTAAATGGTTTTGCCCGTGTAGCGATGGTTTATATTCGCTATTAATTATATTAAGTAATTAAGTACTTCCAAGATTTTAAAATTAAGCTCAACTCAAGCAACTACAAGTTCCTTGGCTCAACTCAACTAAAAAACGAAGTAAAACCAACTTTCAAAAATGTAGGTGTATCGGGAAATATTTCCGGTCCCAAAAATCAAACAAAACTGTTTTTCCCATGCATCAACCTCGTGTATAAAGCAACGCACAAAACTGAATAATAATTACGGCTAATTATATTAATTCGCCGATGCGAAATATTAATTTGCGTCGGGAGAGGCCGTATCTTCCATCTATGGTTCGTCGATTATTCAATAAGGCATTGAAGAAGGATTTTTATAAATAAATCCCGGCGCTTAGCGCAAGTTGAGATGTTCATACAACGATTCAGATAGGCATGTTTGTTTTAGCTCTTCGTCTATTAAGATGAAGCTGTCAGTATATTTGAATTGTTTCTGTTAAGCTAGCTACATTATTTGTTTTGCTGACTTGATCTTTTGAATGGGTGAATGTTTCACTACACATCGGGACTCTGATTACCCTGAATGCTTAGGTGTATGGTTTAAAGTAAAATAGCCCTGTCTTCTCTATCGCGCAGGCGGCGCGCGGCGGGTTGGATGCCGAAATCAAACAATTAACTCTAATTACTGATAAGAATGAATGACGAACTAGCTAAATAGCCATTTCTGCTAGTATCTATGTTCTGACTAGATATCTATGCTGTTTTTTCTAACAACTTGACTAGTGGTAGTAGTAGGTACTCCTGATTTCAGTTCATAAACAAAATATCTGAAAACCATATAAATAAGTTAACATCTGTATCCTCCTTTACATTTGAAATTCGAAATCTAAGCTTCCGTAAAATTGTCACCACCCACATTAAACCAAACCAACCTGTCTTTCTTACCGTGTCGTATTTTTAAACGTTGGATGTATTTTGTAAAAACTGGATATTATAATAAATAATATTTGCTTTGGCTTCGCGGGTTTCCGAGCACACCCATTGTTTGTCGATCAAGAGATTCGGTGCAGCTTTCTTCGGTATTAATAAGTGCTTGCGAACGATGTTGTAACGTCCTCCATGTACAGGGTGGTTGAGGATATACCTATATATTAGCCTCTGTTATAGGATATTTTTAAATAGTTCTGTTGAGGAATACCCTAAAAATTAAGGTAAATATAGATGTAAATATTTAGGGAAGAAGAAACATACTGCGCCAAATTCAAATAAAGAATTATGGAAGAAACTTCAACATCCTGGATAGTTTAACCTCTTTATTTAACCTATACCTACCTTATTTATTCTGTGGCAAATTTTGCTATGCAATACTATAGGGTATACAAGATCCTTGATACATAGTAAGAGCTTACTTTTTTTTAAATGGCAGTTAAGGTGTATTTTTGAACTCGAAAGTTAGTGGGGAAGTGCTTTTAATAGTTCTATCTACCTGAAAGCGGTTAAAATTTAGAGTCGTAACTTCAATTAAACTTTTGGTGGAAAAAGTGGGTAGGTAATTATCACAGAATTAAGCCGGATGTCTATCCCGTAATGGCAATTTACTAGCGTGAGCGTGAATATACCTAGATGATGTATTATTATGGTCGATATACACCAATATTTCACTTCTCATTACACACATCGTTTGCCTCGAGACTCATTGATTAACCTCCCACATCCACATTGATCCATCTAACTAATAACCAACATCCTGTCTACAAAAATCTGAATGGATAATCCTTCGTATAAACTGTAGCTAATAATAATACATGAAATGATCGACGCGGCTCAGCAAAGTTCATCGCTCAATCAGCGCGCGCCTGCGGCGGTGACGTCATCTCTCGTGAGTTGCCCCGCCCTGCCGAGAGATGGCGCTGTACGATCGAAGTGTAGATCGTAACCCTCACGCTTCGCCGTGTGTGGTTTGATGATCAACGTAACAAGGGTTGATGAACTTTGTAGTTTCATTTTTTTTTTTGTATTGGCGGGTATGATGATTAGATTTTGATTATATTGAAAAGGATTGATAAAGTCAAATTACCTATTCTAATTTAATATTGCTGTGCTGCCCGAGTGGAATCAGCCTGACGTAATTCGGTGGCAGTCGGCCAAAAAAGGAGGAGGAAAGGTTCGAAGGATGATACAATGTACTGGGTATCCAATATGCTTGTTTACTACAACTGCTGTAGATACCTATAGGTGGAACGGGTCGAACTGATCGTGAAGCTGGAAGTTTATACGCTGAAGCTCAGCGAATTGATGAGCCTACATATCGGAAACTTGAAGTACCTACTACTGCGCTTGGTCTTTATTTTCAGTTGAAGTTTAAGGTGTAAAAACCGGCTAAGTGCGAATCGGACTCGCGCACGGAGGGTTCTGTACCGCATTAACTAAAAACGGTAAAAAAATCACGTTTGTTGTATGGGAGCCCCACTTATTTTTTTTTCTGTTTTTGATATTTGTTGTTATAGAGGCAACAGAAATGTTACGTCATCTGTGAAAATTTCAACTGTCCAGCTATCACGGTCAATGAGATACAGCCTGGAGACAGACGGATGGACAGCAAAGTGATAGCAATAGGGTACCGTTTGTACCCTTTGGTTACGGAACCCTAAAAAGTACCTAAATAACAACGTGGATATTGTGAAAATCCATTGCAGTCCCAAGTATTTTTTATGAACAGATAAACGGAAACATACAAACGCTTAAAGTGTTGTACCGACATCACTTTGCCATAAAACATTTCTGTTCATTCTCCGAACGCTTGAAACTTTCTTACGATGCCATTTGTTAGTTTTACGCTTTTTTCATGAGTTTTACTTGGTACTATATGCTGGATGGTGTTCGGAGACAACTCAAATCTTTGAACAATAATAATAATTTATTATTTTTCTATCATTGTTATTTTTGCTTGAGAATTTCTTTCAGGTTAGTGTCACATTTGTGTTAGTATTCTGACTCTATAAATTCCGATTAGGGTGTTGTGAAAGTGAGGTTACAGGGGAAAGGCGACTTTATTTATTTTTGCTTAGAAAAAAGTACTAAACTGAAATCTCCATTATAAACTGTATAGACTAGGGCGTGTGCTCCATGTGTTTGATAGGTACTTATATTTTCAGACACCTGCCAAAAACTGACTGAATTTTTCTACGAAAATCCAATTCCTATTCTAAGTTTACATCTTTAAAAGTGTGCATATAACTAATTCGAACGATCAGCCGTCAAGCTAACAAGATTTTTTTCAGGCGGTCTCCTTGGATATGAAAATATGCCTACCATCTTCTTTAAAATCTTGCCTCAGAGTGAGGTTTACTAATTAGAAGTATACCAGGATACCTATTGAAAGAGAGATTCCTATCGGCTTAGACTTGCCTACCTATTTCTCAAAACAAGATGGGTAAGTATCTACACAGATCATCAAAGATTTATCAAAATCTAATGATGAAATTCTGAAAAAGAGTGAGTCTTTTGAGAGGATAAGTAATGAGTAACTAGAACTTAGAAATCTGTGTATTTTTTTTCAAATAAAATGTCAGCAAATTTCTGATTAAACAATCTTCGCAAATTCCGAATTCCTTTACTGGTAGCGGTGATATTAACATCTTTCACCTGAATTAAGAAAAATAAAATACTAGCATGGAATTAGCGAAACATGCTGTTCTGAATCAAATCTACCTTCATTATGTAGGTTGGTACGTTATAGGTAAGGTCGATTGTGCGTATAACGTTATAATGCTAAAATTAGTAAACATTGACAGAACCGTTGAAACTACTACAAAAACAACAGCGTGCACTGTTTTTTATTCTATTTCTACTAGACTATAAACATTTTATCGTTTTCAAGGCTTTGTGGTGTGGTGTAGTTTTAACCGATTTCGAAACAAAGAGGAGCTTCTCAAGTTGTCAAGCTGCAACGCATCGCGGGCTTGCGGACGGCCAGCAATGGGTGGCTCGCCGTCCGATCGTCCGCTAGGCTAAGTTTTCGACGGCGCGTAGTGTTCCACGCGCGCCTCAAGGTGATGTCAGCAACCGTAGGGGCCCAGCAGGGTCGAAGTCTACTGGGGCCATGGGTGATGCGAAAGAGATCCCCGGGGCCCTGGAAAAATGGCACAGAAGGAACAGGAGTGGGTTTTTAGTCAGTAAAAGTCTGACACTATCTCCCGCACCGCCCAAGGGATGTCATTAGATGATTTTTCCACCCGCAAAAAAAAAACTGCAACGCATGATTTTTTCCAACAGCGTCACTTGTCGTTGTAACACAATTCCAACCATCTTAATTGCTGTCCCGTCCAGGATCCAAGATCGAATAAGAGCATTAGTATAAAAGTAAGAAGAATCTGAATTGTTATTGTATAAGATAATCCTTATGATTTTTCTTCTGTATACTAACCTGGTTGACATCAGAGAGCCAATCCCCGCACATTGGGGATGCAGCTACTCTACTAAATCCTTTTACAATAAATAGGCCTACCTACCAATATTCCGGTCTCTGAAGTCCCGCCGCATTCCTTACGTTGCTGAGAAGTGGACATTTACGCGGGAGGCAGTGTTCAGGGTGAGGGTTGAATAGTGCCATGCAGTGTTCCATGCTCTGCTTACATCTAATAGATCTAGTTCCAAAGTCGTAAAAAGGTTTTCAATAAAGGAAATCGAATAAAGGAGCTGGACGGGACGCCTGGTAAGTTGCGGTGATGGTAGGTGGAGGAAGGCGGTGACCAAATGCCTAAAAGAACCGAAAGCAGTATTCTTGGTCGTCCGGCAGTGAGAAGGACAGGTGATGTGATATTGTTGTCATGTTGGATATGTGCCTGATACGGATACGTGAAAATTGGCACAGGAAAGAGAGGCATATGTGCTCAGCAGTGGTTAACCCACTGCTGAGCACATATGCCTGTCTGTCAGGCTGTGGATGATCTTACCTATTCTTGGCATATACATACGCATTCCAACAGATTTGACTGACGAGCACGCCGATATGATAGACAAGGCTAAAAAAGTGTTGGGGTAGGCGGAATAGAGAGTAAAGTCCCGAAAATCTCCGATGAAAAGGGAGGATCCTCCGACATGTGTTAAGTCTGGTGGGCAACTGCCCGATAGATGATTTCGGGCTCTTCTATATTATGTTCTAATCGCGCGGAGAACTTTGCGCGATGTAGGATTAGTTCTTATGTGTCGTCATAGATGTCGCTACAAAGTAAAAGAAGAAAGATATAAGGTACGGATACTAATAAACTTATCTATTGGAGTATAGTTTCCGCACTTAGTCATCATGAACTAAGTGCGGACCATAGCGCGTGAGCCATGGTGGCCATCATTTAGAGAGCTTTATTCCAGCCAGACCACATGTCTGTCTCCCGTATCAGATTAGGCATACCGGCTTGTTCAGGGAATCTTTAGTAAGGTACCTTATGTGAAAGTAGTTCGTCGATAAAGATACCTAGCCTTCTCCAATTATGTTGGGGTCATCTTCTAGTCTAACCGGAGGCAGCTGATTACCAGCATTTTACAAGAAGCGACTGCCTATCTGATATCCACACCCCAGTAACTGGGCAATTCGACTGGTGTCTGACTTTTGTAACTTCTGACTACCGTATAGATTTATTTATTTATTAATTCTTTATGCACACAAAAGTACAGAGGCGGAGGCGGCGGGGGGGGCGGAGGTAGATTATCACATATTATCTATTTAAATAAAAGGGGAAACTGACTGACTAACATATCAACGCACAGCCGAAACTACTGGGATTAGGAGAGTGAAATTTAGCACAAGGTTTCCTTTTATGACGAAGGCGAGCACTAAGAAAGGATTTTCCAAAATTCACTCTCTAAGGGGATGAAGCATTGGTCCAAAGTTAGTATGGAGAAACCTACGTTTACGCGAGCGAAGCCGCGGGCAGAAGCTAGTATCTTTATATGACGCTCGAGACCAACAGTTTAACGTACTTTCTTATGTAAGGGATGGTCACCCATCTTTAAATCGACCTCGACAAGCGTTGCTTAACCTCAAAGAAAGCTCAGTGCGGCTGTCATTAATTAGCTAAGAGCTCCTCTGTCGACAAGCATAAGCTCCTCTCACTAGGAGAGAGAATGGGCAGTAATCCACCACGCTGGCATAGTGCGGATTGCTGGATGCAAGGATCTCCCATGTTATCGAATTTATAGTAGTTCTGCCGATTTCATCACGACGTGTTACTTCACCGTATTGAGAGCAGTTGAAAAGAAATAAATTACAAAAACTCCTTGGCTGGGTTTGAACCCGCGACCTACAACCTCGTAACGGCGCTGTTACGACTAGGCTACCACAGCTCCTCACTGTCCATTAGGATGCCTAAGTATTAATTAATTATAATCTATGTTTATTTTAGACTATTTTCCTCAGGAGCTTGTTTTCGAAGACGGTTCCCGAAGTCACCTTCGTCGACGTAGTGGATGGTCTTTTGCGCCAACCGCCGGTGGGGTTGTTCTGTTTGAAGGGTCAGAGGAAGTTGCTGGCGTACTTGAACTTCTCCCCACGAGGATGAGGTCCTCTACACAGATGATATTTTGTTAGCCGAGATTCTGCTCGATGGAAATAGCCGAGCTTATGCTTGACGAAAAAAAATTATGAAAAACCGGCCAAGTGCGAGTCGGACTCGCGCACGAAAGGGTTCCGTACCAGTTTCTATAGGTACAACTTTTTTTACACAATTTAGGTATTAAGTTTTTTTTTAAACTGTTTTTAATATTTGTTGTTATAGCGGCAACAGAAACCCATCATCTATGAAAATTTCAACTGTCTAGCTGTCACCGTTCATGAGATACAGCTTGGTGAAAGACAGAGACAGACAGATAATGGAATCTTAGTAATAGCGTCCCATTTTTGCCCTTTGGGTACGGATTGTACGGAACCCTAAAAATAATGAGAAGATGCATTTAACACCGCATACGTATTTAATCCTGATTATTAGTCATCCATATTTCTAATTCATTTACGTAGTAAGGTCATATCTTGCGAAACTGCAAGATATTAAATAACTTCGATTGTTTCGTTCGCTGGCCGATCGTTTTATTGATTGGTCGGAAAAATCGTGCCTTTAATGTTAGGGGTCATATGTGTTCTGTCTGTGGTGGGATTAGTCCTGTATCAGTGATACAGCGCCATTGGTCAGACTAAAGCAGAATAGGGTACGATTTTTTTTAGATACTAAAGAATTGATACAAATGGAGAAACTTTGTCAAAGGTTACTTTGCCGGCCAAGTAACTTTGTCATCGCAACCGGGGCGAAATTCGCCTGAGCTGCAGGCGAGGGCGTTATGGAGCCGAGTGCTGCGACTGTCGTCACAAATTTCTACGTGTATCAAACGACGTTTTCAATACACTTACGAAGATATAAATTAAAGGGGGTTGACGTATGGGGGTCACTTAGCGCCCAGCCTGATACGATAAATGTAATAAAATTGTGGCGGGGTGAGCATGTGTTCTTTTCTGCACTAGAGTAAATTGCGTGGCTAAAAGCGGTAGGGATAAGATCGGGTTTTTGAGTAAGTGTAGTAGTTGTAGTAGTAGTTAATAATTGGCACCTACTCTACGGAAAAGAAGCCTACTTCACATGAAACGAATTTTTAGCAATCACGAGACATTATTACCGGAGTATGAGTAAGCCTGTAGTGTTTTGAATCCCTTTTGTCTGCCTGCACCTGCACGTACATCATCTTAATAAATTCAAATGATTGCTATTCAATAAACATGGTCACCGTACGCACCGTGGGCGAAGCGTGGGTGCCCTCGCGCATCACATAGTGATGCACATTAAATTTGATTGTTACTGCAACCTGCGCGGGCGCACAGATTTATATTATTACGCCAACCGCTCATTTGGTGATTATTAAACGATATAAATTTATTACACGATTCAATATTAATATCGTGACGGTAAAAGGGTAAGTAGGATTCATTGAAGGCTTTTGAATATAAAGTCTTACTTATTTATTGAATTGGTAGAATTAAATAGAGCATAAAATGAGTCATCATAATTTAATATTTTTCCAAGAGTTACCTAGGTTTGACACTAAGGACTACAATATTTATTCTCTGGACAAACGTTGGTGTTCGGAATCAGAATCATGTGAGTCCATGTATAAGTAGGTATTATCAAAATACCGGATAAACTGCTGTATATGGTACATTTTCCTTGTTACAGATGCCTTTATGAAGCTACCATAATGTAACAATTTCAAAAGCAAACTCCGTTCCGTAGCTGTTTGTACCAGGAGCGCATATCGGCGGCGGCGGTGGCCGCAAAGAATGTCGTCGTCGGATTTATGTGTGCGCGCGCACGCGATGACAGCCCTGCACCGGCCACTACTCTACGCGTATGTCCGCCTGGTACCGCCGACTTGCGTTGAGGCAGTGATTTCTTTTTGTTTCAGAGCATTTTCCTTTATGGTGATAAACAATTATGCCATTTACTTTGTGCTGTAAATAATCTTCATGAGCGGAGTCACTAAAAGGTATTATGTAGGTATATTTACAATTTATTTTTCAGTTATTTTAAGATTCTGATATGTATATTAAAACTATTATAATCATGGAATTATAATCTATAAACATGAATCAATAAACTTATTTTAACTAACTTCTGCTGGCAGCTTCGCTTTCATGAAAGTAGAAAATTATCCTGAAGAAACATACTCCCGAGATAAAAAGTATCCCGTGTTCTATTCCAGGACATGGTACCCGTATAGGACATGTTACCAGGACTCGTAATACCCGTGTGTTAAACTTCATCCAAATCCAAGGAGTCCTTTGAGTGTGAAGGAGTGACTAACGTACACGCACGTAGCAGACTTTAGTCGTGATGATCGTTAGCAAATAATTTACCCACAAGACAGAAAAAAATGTTAGTGATTGATAATCGTTTTCAAATAAACTTATTCATTACCGACTAGCTTACTACTGTATTAAAGAAAACAGGTGGTTGAGCACGCCTCCTGGCATTTAAAAACAATTGCAAATTACAGAACACGCTAAGCACCATCCATCTACCAATTCATTTCGGCGACCGCTTCCGTCGGCGCCGTCGTCGGTCCGCTTGTAACTCGCATAAACTTAGTTTAGGTTTGTTTTCTCAGTTTATGTAGGCGCGGTGGACTGTCTACTGCTGCCACAGTATTTATGCTAAAAGGCCCTGCGGCTCGGACCCTTAATAAACAAATGACGCGCGCACAGATTTAAGAGCGCACGTCGCAATTATTTCGCTATTTCGACGCGGCCCGGCCAAGTAAAGGCGGCTTTTTCGCTTTATTTGAATTTTAAGTAACCCCATGACGGTAATAGTGGTTGGGGAGTCGGTGGCTCGCTTTTGTTGCTCCGCCGAAGGGAAATGACTTGTTGCACGTCAGAGCGCGCTCCTGACGGTTTTCGTAATGTCATTTGGAGGCTTTGAGACATAGTTACAGTGGCATAACGCTGAGGCGCAAAGCGTAGTGTTTGGTGCGGTAATGGTAGACTTTAGACTACAAATTGCGCTTTTAAATATAAGAACAGACTTTAAAAGTGAATAAGTAAGAACAAGAACATTGAACACAAAGCCAAAGTAGCGTCTGTTTGTTAAAGTTTTCAGTGATCGTTAAATTTTTAAGATCTGTTTGGAAACTCATAAGTTTTTATTTATACCCTAAAATGTCACAAGTTGACGAAGATTGATAAACGTGCGCAAGAATAAATATTGTTAAGACATCATTGTAGATATAAAGGACCAATTTTTAACTGAATAAGCTTAAGCACAACAACAAAAAGATAGTGACTGTCCGTTCGTGATACTCGACATTTTATCGGATTTCCAGTATGGCAGCTACTGGATACGATCATTTAAAATGATAAATCACCCGCTCCGTCACCGGGCGACTCGTCAAAATGAACTTATTTGTCAAACTTAGATCACTGAGGTGCGATAACTAAAACAGGAAATTGAAATTTTGTATCGCTGGACAAAAATCGACCGTGTCGCCATCTTGGACACTAATCGTACCATGATTTGAATATGTAACTCTTTATAAATAAATGGCTTTTTACTTTTTTGTTATAAAGCGAAGCAGCCAGTTGATGCATAGGTCTTGACAGGAAATGAGGTTAGTTTTTTAAGGTTCGTAGTATTTGCGTGGGAGAAGGGTGCGTTCGAAAAGTAGATGCACAGATCGTTGATAGAAAATTCCAATTGTAATTTTGTGCTTTTGTGTGGAGTTAAATGCCTATCTGAGTAGCAGGCTGATACAGTCAATCCAAATACTAGCGTCTATAACGGAAATTTCATTATGTAGGTATTCCTATCAGGTTTTTGTAGAGAACATACCAAATAGTTGTATAAGTGTATGGATGGACAGGGTGAAAACTTCCCCTAAATTATTTTGGAAATACAGGATCCTCGGACCAAACGGGTGTTCTGTGTGGTGGGTAAATGCCCAATGGATGTCGTTGGGCTGTTGTATGACTTGTATGTGTTTAAATTGCGCGGAGATTATTGATTGAACTACATAGGGTTTGCGTGACGTCAGATCTCTTTGTAGTTCGTGTATGGCGGTACAGATGTCGCTACCGTTGCGATATACGCTAAGAATTAGGTACTATAGTATTACTTTGACTTTTACTGGAGAGATATTAGGTATACCTACATTTACAAATTTCCTTTTTACAAAATTTGGTAAAAAGATTTAAGACACTATAGATTTATTGCATTAGCCTACTGTATGGTAGTTGCTATAAATTAAATAAAGATAAGTAGTAGATAGGTATGGCATTCGCAAGTCCGCTTCTGTAAGTGGAGTCAGTTCCGCTAACATTTCGACTTCGACCGTCCGATACTGTTCTTTATACCGACATTACAGTTCCTGCAACATTTGTATGCCTTATATGGAACATTTTATCTAACCCCTAAGTTAATTTCTTGTTTGCAATTTAAATTTAACCTTATAATGAGTGAAGAAAGGTTTAAAGTTGAGCGTAGAGTTGTGTCATTGATTTTGCATCTGAAAGTTTTAGGAAATTAATAGGAAGGTTTTTTTTTAAGTGATAAATTATTATAAATTATTTAATGACATCTCCGCACTTGGGAGGAGTAAAAGGGCGTGTCAGACTTTTACTGACTAAAACCCACTTTTGTTCCTTATTTGCCTTCGTTCCAGGGCCCCGGGGTTTTCTTTCGCATCACCCATGGCCCCAGTAGGCTTCGACCCTGCTAGGCCACTATGGTTTGCTGACATCTCCTTGAGGCGTGCGTGGAACGCTACGCGCCGTCGATGACTTGGGCTCGGTCCGGACAGTTATCGGACGGTCGGACGGAGAATTACCCATTGCTCGCCGTCCGCAAGCCCGCGCTTACGTTGGCTGGAAATCGGAATCGGAATCCCGGCGGCTGGGGCGTGAGTTGCGTTACCTCGCGCGTGTGGCCGCTTCCTTTGCTAGCATTACTACTTCGCAGGAGGCGACTGCCTGCCACTCCTCCTCGCTCCGGACCATGGCCTGTACCAAAGCCCGGCGTGAGAGATCGCTGCCGTCGATCGTCCCTACGAGGATACGGCGGTGGTGCTCTGCCCAGGCGGGGCACACCTCGACCGTGTCCTCCGGGCGGTCCCGGGCGTTTCTTCCGCCTAAATCCGATGTAGGTACCTCCCGACCTTGCCATGTCCGGTGAGGTCCTGCGTTATGCGGAAGGAGAGGACGCCGTGTTGCCGCTCCAGCCACTCCTCAAAGAGGGGACTTACAGCCGTGATTATGGCGTACCCAGAACTGATTTCAGGACATGCGTTTATTATATTACATGTTATTACTTACAAATAGAAAGAACGATAAACGAGGATAGGTATATGTATGCATGTATGTATCCTCCGCACTCGGGGAAGGAGGAGTTAGAGGAAATACAAAAACAGAGTCCGACATCGACTTTATTTTATATACCATTATGGGTGTTTCTAATATCGTGCGGTTTTGACTACGCATGCGGAACCCCCGCAAGTGTCCATTTCATACAAGTATTATTGTAATGCGTACGAGGACCGCAATTTTTTTGCAATTAGAAATTTTCAATTCAAGTGATGAAATTCGCACGATATTAAAAACACCCTTAGTGAAGTTACTTTATTTTAGAAATATATAATATATCTATCTTTCTTGCTTTCTCTCTTTCTTTCTTTCTTTCCTTATTTATTTCTATCTTTCTTTCTTTACTACTGAATATACCAACCGCTGGACATAGTAACCCGATGCCGCGATCAATGCACGCGCACATGCCAACGTGGTTTTTTTTTTTTTCATTGATAGGCTCGCGTTTGACCACTATCTCACCTGATGGTAAGCGATGATGTGGCCGACGATGGAAGAATAAATTAATTGAAGTTTAATTTATTCTTCCATTTCTGCTAGCGACTTTACCTGCTGCGGGAACGTTTGAAAGAATGACCGTGGCTTAGAACGCAAACGGTAACTAAAGGACAAGGTTGAGTTTTAGTCAGTAAAAGTCTGATGTATTCCGTTCCGCCCTAGAGCGGAAGAAGTCAAACAGTTACAGTTTTCAGACTTTTTCCTATAGGTACTTAATATAATATTCCACAACTATCACACAACGCCGCCTAGTCTCAAGCTAAGCAGAGCTTGTGTTATGAGTACTAGACAACTGATAAACATACATATATATTTCTAAATACATACATATTATAGATAAATAACACCCAGACACAGAACAAATGATCGTGCTCATCACACAAACATTTGTCCTGGGTGGGAATCGAACCCACGACCTCCGGCATAGCAGTCACGGCCACTAACCACAAGACCAACAGGCCAGTTACTTGTGCTATGAGCTTCACACCAAATCAGGATTCTAGGTCAACGAGATGTACCCTTTAAGTTCTGATTTCCTAGTGAGTAGTAAAAATTAAATGTGCATCTAAACGGAGTTTTATTTTTTTACTGCTGCTTAAGGTAGCAGACCTGAGTATTTGATATTAATTTCAGTTACATACCTCCATTCGTTCTTGAGAAAAAGGGTCTTGACAGACAGATGTACATCCGGCCAAAACGAATACGAGTCGGCAAAAAAGGAACCCTTATAGGGTCGGATTTTGCCGAATTAGGTACAGAACCTTAAAAAAATATAACTTACTATGCGTATAAAAAATCAGTACTTTTATATGAATATTGAATTGAATTTATAATACTTGTTATTAACATATTTTCATAAATACGTTAGCAACTGATTTAAAACTATTAATATATAGCCCTCACTTATTTAACACAAATTAAAAAACTTGTTGGAAAAATATTTATACTCAGTATCAGATTTCATGTCAAATTATATAAAATAAATACTTACTCATACAATAATGCTATTCTGCTGAACACGACTTTTTTTAACAGGATTAAAACTTGACATTAACAATGCTTTGAGTTTGGCTAATCATTTGACATTCACTTTTGACATTATATCCGACATTTGACATTAGATTTATTTGTAGACATATTTTTAATGATTTGATTCAATATTTAACATTATTTAATTTAAATTTCATGAATTGTTTTGCTTAAATGTGACAGTTCTCTTCTGAAATGATGTAATATTCAACACTATGTTTATTGTTATGAATAAATAAACAAATAAATACTTTTTAATTATGAAAGAGAAACGCAAATTGGCACTTATCATATTTTTCCTCAATAGGCTCTATTTGATCACGCAGCACGTTTATTCAAAACAATCGACCCGCACAAAATAATCTTTAATCTCCGTTTAAACCAGTGCAACCTTCCCTTTGCTAACCAAACCGAAGTTTAATTAGTTCTATCGCTAATTACTTAGCGGGGCACGACTGCCGAGGACTATTCCAGGCATGTCATGATTTATTGCCGAAGGACTATCCTTTGACCCGCTGCGCTCTATTTGGACAAAATATTTAACATTACTGTGCTAATGGTTTTAAATCGGGGATTAAAACTTGGTTTGATTAAGTAGGTGTGTGTCGATTGGGATTAATTTATGTGGTTTGTTAGTAATTAGGTAAGTGCTTATTATTTGTTTGTGTTAAGTGTTTATCTATTCTATACTAATGTTATAAAGTGGAAAGATTTGTAATGAATAAACTCAAAAAGTACAGGACCGATTTAAAAAAATCTTTTACCTATATATAGACTGTTACTTTATCACTGAATGACATGGCTATATTTTTCAATACACTTACTAAAAAAACACCGTTTTTCGCACTATTATTTTTGTCGTATTAGGCTGGGCGCTAAGCGACCCCCACGTGTCGCGCGTCAGCCCCCTTTTATTTATTTCTTCGTATTGAAAAAAAAATCGTTTAATACACGTGAAAATTTGTAACTGCAGCATTCGGATTCATTACACCCTCACCTGCGGCGGACAAACTTTATCCACTTGTATTATTCTACTATCATGCGTGCGAAGCCGCTAGCGGAAGCCAGTTTCTGACATTACGGTTTATTGATGAAATTGACTAGTTCTTAAGTTAGACTTCTATAAGTTTAGTGGGTATTAAGTTAGAGTTCTATAAGTTTATAGAGGTTATGCATAACCCTAGCTGGTTAGTAAAAAAGTTAGTAGTGACATCTATGTCACCAAACTATCCTGCATCACGGTATTGGAGGTCTCCGTGCGATTTAAACATAATTACAACCGTCCGAAATAAACTATCGGGGAGTTGCCCGGACCAGACACAACACCCGTCTGGTCGGAAGATCCTGCCTTTTCAATGAAGATTTGCAGGATTTTCCAAAAGTTTGTTACGCGTGCCATTTTGGAAATTATTTTATTCAAAATTTTGCCTTCAACTTTGTTATGAGGATGGTCTGTATACTTTCCGACATCTGCACCTGTGTTTTAACGGCTAATTAAAGTTAATGACTTTGATAGAGGTCACTGGCCATAGTTCGTCTTTTAGATAGTCAATATTTGATTGTTGGGAAACGCAATGTTATCTATCTTATTGTAAATTAAAATTGTATCTTTGTTAGGTCGGAAATTTTTCACACCGCCTGCGTATTTTGCACTTTCTGTTAAACAGCAATGTGCGATGGACAAGAAGAATTTCTAAAATGAATTCCTTAAAATGTTAATGACCCTAAAACACAAAGAAAAACCACACCTATTAACATCTAGTTAAACATACGTAACCCTTGTTATTTCGAATTAAAGTCGCCTGCACTTGATAACGAACAATCAGAGCCGCGGCGAGCAAGTTAGCTTCCCGCTACAAATAAGTTTAGATCGGATCAGCACCTTTTTGTTCCCACTGTCCCTTCCTGTACGATCAGCGATCATTGATCACGGAGTAGAGGGAGCTGAGGAACGGTGATCAGGTGATGTTCCTCATTAGCTAATTTTTTATATCTCTTAAGAGGGCTCTTTCCGACCCGTCTATCGTCAACCTGAGCATGCTGCCCCCCTAGCCAAGTTACAATCGTCATCTCAACCCTCATTCACGTGGTCAGATCAAAGGAATCGGAGGCGTGGTCTACTCGAGGCGTTCGGTGCGAACGAAACGATTGTAATTTGGCTAGGGGGGCAGGTTTAAAAGCTGGTTCATCCAACGCAATGTTTGCTAGAGTGGCAACGCGAACAAAGAGAGATAGCAACTGCCTCCCTGGCCAAGTTACGACCGATTCGTTTTAATTCTCTTGCGTCGAACGCTCAGTCACGTGGACAGGTTAGGTTAGAAAATGAAACGGTCGTAACTTGGTTAGGGGGGCTGAACGCTCTGTTGGTATTCGCTACTTCCGTCATAATCTCGAATATTTCACAAAACTTGTTCCAGGAAATACGTGCTTTTTTAAAAAAAAAATTGGAAAGAAAATTGTAATACAGAATCTCGTATGTAAGGTTGCTATAGTTACACTTTCTATCTAAGGTTGCTATAGTTACACTTTCTTTATTTTTTTAATTTGCGAGTACATTATGAAGGGCCAACGTTAACACAAAATAGCAGATTTTCAGAGGTCTTTACTAGATTAGTTTTACACAAATTTATAATTTGATTTCAATAGAAGAATAATATCCACAAGATATCGGTGATTCCAAAATATCTAGAGAAAGATGTATAATAAAATGATAATCACGTAAGAGCGTGGAGCGGTTGTATGAAAAATAATAAAAATGTATCTCAGGTTGGACGCTCTTATAAAACGCTCTTTGACAAAAAGATTATAATAAACCAACTAGCTTTTGCCTGCGTCAAAAAAGATAATTAACAAAGGAACATATACTTCCAGAATAAATAGTATCCTATGCACTATTCCAGAACATGGTCCTTTCCGTCAAAGTTCAGCCGTTTGGCGTGAAGGAGTAACAAACACTGACATACATACAAATCGCCGTTACAATATAAGTGTGATGTGATGTAGATACATTTACATATGCGGTACAGACCACTTCACTATGACGCGACAAAGACGCCGCGTAAGCGCTGCCCCCCTAGCCAAGTTACATCCGTTTCGTTTCGATTCTTTTTTCGTCGATCGCCTCGAGTAGGGCACAGCTTCGATTCCTTTATTCTGACGTCATCTCAAAGCTCAGTCTTATGGTCAGAATAAAGAAATAGGAGGCGTGGCCGACTCGAGGCGATCAACGAAAAGAGAATCGAAACGACACGGTTGTGACTAACACGCTGTATTATACTATATGTATTACACTATATGTAGATGATGCATTAGCGATGCTGTGACATGTCGTTGTATTGGGACTAATTTGACGTGAACGCGGCTAAAACGTCACTTATACGCTTGAAGCGAAAGGTGTACAATAAAGCATAAGTGATATTATTTACACAGAACGAAGCAGAATGTCCAATTAGTCGTAAATGTAGATCTATGTTACAAGAAGTATGAACAAGGTTTTTAAAAAAATCAAACGCTGTATGGCTATGAAAATCAACAACATTTACAGATGAGCACAATTACAATCTCTTCCAAAATAACGAAACAACTATACCAACAATATTCGCACGAAACTGTAGTCCACGCTATTCTTTCGCAATGCAATTAAACATTTTTTTAAATACCCCATTAGAGTCCTTAATTTGTAAACCGTTCGGGCTCTAAAAGTCGTTCTGATTCTGTTTACAAATGATATGGGATTCTATCTTCGTGCAATAAGGTCTAAAATCCTGTAATTGTTGTTTTTGTTAGTCTGTACAATATGAGCTTGAAAGGCTCGTTTTGTGCTAAAATAAAAGCAGTAATAAAATGTAGTCAGATTACTGGACTGCAACGGTTTGAAGAACATACCTTTAATTTGTTGGGTTTTGTTTTTTTTATTGGAAACTAGCTTTTGCCCGCAGTGTCGCCCACGTACATAAAATATAGCTTATGTTACTCAGGAATAAAACAGCTTTCTATCTGTGAAAAAAATGTAGCAATCGGACCAGTACTTTCAGAGATTTTTACCTCCTACAAACAAAAAAAAACAAACTTTACCTCTTTATAATATTAGTGTAGGTGTAGATAATTAAAACAATAATTTTAAATTTATTCATTAGTGTTCTGTAATGGAGAAAATTACAGATTTTTCTCATATTTTGATTTTTAAAATTTAAATAGTCATTCGATATAAAATATTGGCTAGGCTAAATTTTTTTTCTTAGTTGATGTAAACTAGTGCTTGACTGCGATCCCACAGCACCTGATGGTAACCAGTGATGCATTCGTTGATGCGCAATAGTTTAATTCAGTCTAGCCTTGAAGACACCTGAATTATACTTAATCGGACTGAAAGACCGCAGCAGGCAAATCGATTGATTGATCCTTATTCTTTTTTACTTATAGGTATATCGAATAAATATGTTCACAGTTTTAGTATTATAATTTATTTCTTTTTTATAATCTTGTTTCTTTTTAATTTTTAACAATCTTTGCATACCTTACATTATGCAGGTATGGAAGAGTGAGGTTTTCTGTTTCTGTTACAGGTATACGCCCCTACAAAAACCTGTTGAACATGGAATATACAAATTATATTAATTATATTATATATTCTGTCAGAAAGTTAAAGGAACAGTTACGTTGCGCTATAAATCGTGCTAACTGCTGAACCCTTCAGGCAAAATAGTTCACATGTGGCGTGATCATCCATCCATTAAATTATATTGCATAAACATGAACTTTTTCTATTCAATATCGGATATGTGAGTAGAGGATACTTCACACATGAACAGCCAGCTACGTAGGAATTAAGATATGGCTGAAATATCTTGACCGCTTTGAACTTCGAACAATTGGCTGCGCAGTAATTAGTTTTAATAATCATATTATGGTGAATACATATTGCGTATTTTTTTGAGTATGTTTGATAGTTCGGAACGCCAACTTCAGAGAGGTCAGCATATTATGACCGTACTGGTACCCCCCATAAAAGATGGATGGAGGTGAGTTTACCTTAAGGTTTTCCCTTTCTGAACTCCAAAATATTGTATCTTGTGTGAGGATTCACTAGGGATTCATCCAAGTGGACGCTTAGACATAAACCCAGAAAAAGTAAAAATAGATTACATTTATAAACTTGGAAAATAAACAGAGAGCGAATGTCACCGATGTTACTGAATGCGATCACTACATCCAAACCTGAAGTTCTTTAGCTGTCTGTGTCAATATTCCATGATGATAATGACTAGTCTTTATCGCAGTTTAGATGTGCCAATCGCTTTCGGTGTAATTCACCCTTAGGTTTAAGTTCACTTGTCTATCCAGCCTCATAATTTCAACCGAAAGACGTCCACGGCTGGACATAAGTGTACACTGCAATGACCGGTCTTGTGTGTCTCGTATTCATCGGATACAGGTAACCCTCACCAGGTCGTCGGTCCACTTTGTGGAAGGCCTCCCAACGCTGAGTCTTCCGGTACGTGGTCAGCACTCCAGAATCGACCCCTTCGTGGCTTGCCTACTGCCACTTAAGTTTGGCGATTCTTCGGGCTATGTCCGTACCCTGGATTCTCCTGCGGATATCTTCAGTTATCAAGCTTCCTGAATCCTAATTAAAAGGTCTCTATACCAAAAAATATATCACCATTAGACCAAAAAGTCCCTACATCCATCGATATTATAACGTAATCTTGTTGCAAACATTTTTTTCCGTAGTCCGGCGCGGGCGCAGTTTGTCGACAGATTTAGCTTGTATTTATATCTGCGCGGCGACAGGCGTGTGCTACCGGTCCGATACTAAATAACAGTGTCACACCAGCCTTTAAGGACACCGCCGGGATGGGGCTGTGTGAGAGAGAACATTTTCCCTAGACATTTGCGATTTCAATTGAGCGTTTTAATTTAACGATTCAAAGACTTACGGAAGGTTTCTTCTTCATTCTGTTAGCGATTCCAGTTGTCAAAAGATCAAAATGTTTGAGATGGACTACGTGACATTTCTTAAATATTTTTGAGACACTGTTCTCAAAACGGTGAAGGAAAACATCGTGAGGAAACCGCCATGTCCTAGAACCAAAAATGCGAAGGCATGTGACATCCACCAACTCGCATTGGGCCCGCGTGGTGGATTACGGCCCATTCCCTCTCCAAGAGAGGTGGCCTGAGTTCCAGCAGTGGGAACATTATAAGGCTCATTCATAATGAAGTTCTTAGGCCTTAACATGACGTGTTAAAATGTCAGTCGTGCGAGTGAGAAAGAGGGATGGAGGTATCCACCCTAGACATAATATATAGTTTCGTCCCTTTAACAGTTCAGTTTAGGTCGTCAAATGGATAGTGTTAAGGGGATGCAACTCGACATACATTTTCATACAAACGTTTTTACGCGATTATGACGTTATTACACATTTTTCATTAGATATTTTCTTGTGGATATTATCTAGGCTTCTAATGAAATCAATTTATAAATTTGTGTAAAACTAATCCAGTAAAGACCTCTGAAAATCTGCTATTTTGCATGAACTTTGACACTTCATAATTTACTTAAAAATTAAAAAAGTCAAAAAAGTATAACAATAGAAGCCTTGCTAATTTTATCAAGATTATGAATGACGAAAATTTTTTTCAAAAAAATTTATGGGCTTAAAAAACACGTATTTCCTGGAGCAAGTTTTGCAAAATATTAGAGTAAATCACGGAATTGCCAAATGCTAACAGAGTTTTCAGGCGTTATTATCTCTTTTTGTAAACATCGCGTTGGATTACATTAGATGAAGTAACAAGCTTTTAAAACATGCTCAATGTTGACGATAGGCGAGTGAAAATGAAAATGACATAATGTCAAAAAATAAAAATAAATGAACTTTCTCTTCACTATTAAATTACTCTTTCGTATCGTGCTTTAATACCAAAAGTACGATTCTATTATCGAACTTCAGTTTTTTTAGATTTACCACTGAAAATGCTAATCTATATATTAGGAGCCGTTCCATCATCGGACCACTAGACGTACGGCGTTGCGCCATCGGTACATGGTGGACATCCCACCCATACGTACAAAGCGTTTTGGGAACACATTCATAATGCGTACAGCTAAGGAGTGGAATTCCCTGCCGGAGTCTGTGTTCCCTGATAGCTACAACCTAGGGGTCTTTAAGTCAAGAGTGAATAGGTTACTTCTAGGCAAGCGTGCTCCATCTTCGGCCACATCATCGCTTACTATCAGGTGAGATAGTGGTCAAACGCGAGCCTATCAATAATAATAAAAAAAAAGGAGCACTAATGTTTTTGATTAGCAATGGCTCCTTTCCTGTTACCTTTGATATTGGATTTTTTGGGGTTGGGAGCTGAAGTAATTGTGTAGGTTGAAGCACACAGTACTTGCTTTGGAGACTTGAAAGTGGTTTATTGAGAAGCTTATCCTTAACCCTTAAAGTAGCAGAGATGGAATCAATAAAGAAGGCAGAGAAAACGGAAAAAACGAACGATCGAGACTTTAACGTCAAAGTAAAGCCAAAAAGCTCACAATAAGGAGCTTTCTTTATTTTTTATTGCACACGAAAGCATTCAAATAGAATGAATAGTTAAGGTTTAAAGGTGAGCTTAACCCAGAATTTGGCTTTCTTACAGCAAATCTCTGGGTGATTAAAAAATAATGATGATAGAAACTGTTTCTAGAATCTGGTAATTAATATATAAAAAATGATTTTTTTTTAAATAATTTATACCAAATTTACAACAAAATAATTTAATTTTAATTACTTCCTTCTACTAATGAAATAATATAATTTAAATTCGTATACTAGTCTAAATATAATTTTAATGACTTTATATGGATTTAAATAATGTATTGTATTGTGTTTTACGTTATAATTATACCTATTTGCAATGTAGTCTGTTCTTAATTTAATTATCTCTGAAGGAGGCAGAAATTCGTTTTGTTTGTGCCTCAATGTACTAGGTACATTTGTTTTCACCACAGCAGCTCAAACAAGTAGGTTTTGCTGCTTGAAAACAGTGAGCAAAACTCGATTTTGCTCACTGCGTCAGACAAAGTAACTTTTGAATATTTTTTTTAGCCATACAATTCGAAACATTCGAACTGCACTGTACTCTGTCTCGCCCTTATAAAAAAAGCGAGTGAGAAACATGCCATTTCGAAGTTCATTCCGATTTTGAAATTGCACCACAAAGAAAATCACGTTTGGAAATTCGTAATAAATAGAAAATATTTGTAAAATAAAAAATTGTTCTTTTTTTATAAATAAACTATTTATTTTAAATTAATTATTGTATTTGAATAAAAATAAGAGTACCTGAGTACTTATAGCAGCAGATAAAACTGGCACTTAACCTTTATATAATTAATTCTAGTTTCAATATTGACTGTCTTAGAACGTGCTTTAAAAAAGCAGCGGAAATAAAATAGTGGCAAATAAGATTAAGAATGTTAAAATAATTCTAAAATATGAGCAAAACTAGCGACAGAGATAGTATTTATTTTAATTGAAATCATTATTAAATCTATTACTGTTAATTATTTTATTTCCCAAGTAATATGTGTTCTCGCTGCTGAAGTGAAAAATTATGTGTGTAACACGAGAGCAAAACTTTTTGCATCTCGTGCCTTTGAATCCCTCCCGCTCAGGATTCTACTTTAGAATCACTCGCTAACGCTCGTGATTCAATCAAAGAATCCTTCGCTTGCTCGGGACTCAAAATTAGCACTCGCAGCAAAAAAAAACTTTGCTCTATTGTTGCACAAATAACTATTGTAAGTGACTAAATTATTTAAAATGTTAATGACCAATAGGAGAGGGAGAGGGAGACCAAAGAAAAGATAGATGGATTGTGTGAAAAGTGATATGAAAGAAAAGGGAGTTAGTGATAGCGTGACGAGTGACAGGACAGAATGGAAGAAAAAAACGTGTTGCGCCGACCTCAAATAAAACGGGACAAGGGCAGGAAGATGATGATGATGATGAATGACCAATAAATGAATTATTTATTTATTTTATTGTTTGACATTTAAAGACAGTTGGTACCTTATCTATATCTAGATATATAAAAGACTGACTGACATATCAACGCACTGCCAAAACTATAGGATCTAGGAGCGTGGAATGTTGCAAAAGGTGTACTTTTATGATGTAGGCAAGCACTAAGAAAAGATTTTCCAAAATTCACCCCCTAAGGGGAAAAAACGGGAGTCCAAAGTTTGTATGGAGAAATCTACATACACATGGGCGATGCAGCTGACAGAAGCTTGTACAACACCTACATAAGTGCACAGAAAAAACTTAAAACGACTTAATATACATATAAAGTTAACTACGGAAAATCCTCAAAACCATTTTCTGGCTGCCTCCCATCTCATACAACCATCATGCGCATACGCCTTTTTGTTCGATTCCGCCCGTATTTCGGCTGCGCGCGCTTGCATTTATCTCGGCTATCATCTGAGATACGGCGGCTATCCGCTGAATCTTTATGCGAACGCGATAGTCGATACTGACCGTCGCTGATTAGATGAGGGGTACTTCGGACGTCGCACCATTCATTATAATGTTTTGCCGATTTTTCAGAATCAGAATCAGAAACGTTTATTTCAAATAGACCAATTACAAGCACTTTTGAATTGTCAAAATGTCGGTCAGTCAAAAAAAAAACAGGTAAAGCTAAATTGCCCGTTCCAAAGCGTAGATCTCTATGGAGAAGAACGTGCAAGAAACTCCATGGACACTTTTAAATCATATTATGAGTTACATAAATCTTGGTTACATATTTCTTGTCGCTTCTAATATGTGAGCACAATGTAAATAAGTAATAATAACTAAAAAAAACGAATTAAAAATAGAAATTAAATTAAGCCAATGGCAGCTAAGAGATGACCAGTCTCAACTGACGGCACCCGTTCACGAGTATGACATTTTAATATCATCATCGAGTGAATCACAGAATAGTAAATGAAATCAAATAACTTCTCCAGCTCTGGGTGGAATGAGAGAGAAGTTATTTGTACCTATCAGGTTTTTACAGACTGACTAAAACCGTCCAGTGTACCTTCACTTGCCCTTTGCGTTCCAGGGCCGATGCGACTCTTACATAAAATCCTGCGGTCGAATGGTATCGATTTTAGCCAACGTATAGCTGTTCCTGCCCCCCCTAGCTAAGTTACAACCGTTTCGTTTCGATTCTCATTCGTTGATCGCCTCGAGTCGGCCACGCCTCCTATTTCTTTGTTTTGACCACGTGACTGAGCGTTGAGATGACGTCAGAACAAAGAAATAGGAGGCGTGGTCGAATCGAGGCGATCAAAGAAAAGAGAATCGAAACGAAACAGTTGTAACTTGGTTATGGGCTGGCCTACTGAATTTTTGATGCTATGGTACTGATTTTAAATCAAATCCGTCAAGTGACTCATCGTTACCTGCTCTCGCACTTATCCTCTCGGACAAGTCTTGTCTAAGTTAATATTTTTCAGGATCATAATCGTTAAGCACTGAAAATACCAGACTTTTTTCATTTTGCACCCGTCGACACAAGAGCAGGGAAGGAACTGACGTAATGTTAGGGCACCCCGGCATAGATTTTTATAATCTCCTGGAAATAGGAGGCTTACTTAAAACCCCTCGGACAGAAATGGGATCTGAATAATTATAATAAAATTAACGTGAAATTAATAAATCTTCTAGCTATAAGTTCATAATGTAATTTGCTTTCAAGTACTAACCTAACCTATCCATGTCGGGATACCCTAAAATTACGTCACTTCGTTCCTTGCTCTCATCTTTTACATACATTAGGCTGCGCATTCGGTATTGTACAAAATACCTAGGTAAAGTATAAAATAAATAATATTTCATACATTACCTACATATTTTAGGTATTCTATACATTGCCTAGGTATTGTATAGAATACCGGATTATACAGATTGCCGGTAACCTATATATAGTTCAAGGAAAATACACGATTTTTATTCATGTACGCTAGTAGCGTTAGCGCTACATAGCGCTAAATGCCAAAAGTTAACTTAGTACTTAAACAACCTATGCGCCCCATTTTAGTACATTTTGATATTGTGCAGAAAGTTTGTCATTGCGACCGAGGCGGAATTCACACAAGCCAAAGGCGAGTGTGTTATGGAGCCGAGGGCTACAGTGACAAATTTGCACTTGTCTCAAACGACTTTTTTCAATACACTTACGAAGAAATGAATAAACAGGGGTTGACCGGCGACTTGCGGGGGTCGACGCGCGCCCAGTCTGATACGATAAATGTAATAACATTGTGGTGGGGGAGAGCACGCGCTATTTCTGCACTAGTGCGGAAAGCAGTCTATTGCGTGCCTAAAAGCGGAGGGATAAGAGCGGGTTTTCGAGTAAGTGTATTAAAAAAATATTATCGTTTGAATAATCCCATCTCATCTAGATGACCATAGATAACAGCCGGTCAGTTTTTAATATCGTCCCATGTCCTGTTCTTTATTTATCATTCACCATTCAATCCGCCATTTTGCATTGTGTGCTCCTTAATTAATTGTGGTTTGATTGAGCGTCAATCTCATTAAGGAGCTGAATCGGATTGATGTCGGTCGGTGAATGAGGAGGTATCAAATGTGTTCGATCAGATAAGTCGGGCTTGTTGAACAATATACTGCACGCGGTGTGGGCCGGCCTTTTTGTTCGCTTAGTGTTTGTATGTATTGATTTTTAAAGCATTTAGTGGATCTGTTGTGAGTAATTTTTTGTAGTTGGACGTGTAGTGTTGTGGAATTTGAAAAACGTGGATATTTTTATTGCTTAACTGTTATTTTTTAAAAACGGAACACTTATAGAATTATTTTGTTCTCCGTCCGTCTGTCTGTCTGTCAAGACTGTTTATCTCGGAAACGCGTGAAGGTATCGAGTTGAAATTAAAACCATAAACTCAGGTCTGCGGTCCCTTGAAGTTGTAAAAAACCAGTTTATGTCGCAAAAAACGTATATTTCGACACTTCCTTCCCATTTCATTCCCTTGAGGGAATCAAAATTCATAGGGTACTTCCCGTTGACCCGGAATCCTGATATTTGGCATATAGAAAGATCTTATAGCACAGATTAAGGTATAAATCTGAAAACAGTAAATTTGTTGTTATGTCACAAAAAAAAATATATTGCGAACTTGCGGACTATTTACATATATGTACGTAAGTTTGTACGGAACCCTCATTGCGCGAGTCCGACTCGCACTTACCCAGTTTTTTTTTTCAAATGAAAACATTAATGACACTGACGCCGATTCTCTTGTGTACTAACTAAACTTATTTTAAACAACCGGTCTCTCTTAAAATACTAACGTTTAAAAAAATATAGCAAAAATTTTACTCACCGAATTAGTCAGAATTTCATTTGCTATAAAATTTTAGACATGATTTCAGAATGGGAAGATTTAGTTGGGTAAGAATACAAAGTGCATCACGTAAACTAATTTGACAGGAGTAAAATTATTGCTCTCTTTCTAGTTTTAAAAAAGAGTAATAGTTTAAAATAAATTTAGTTGGTATACAAGAGAATCGGCGCCAATATCATTCTTAATAGTCTCTACAAGTCTTTATCCAACTAAAATCTAAATTAAACTAAAATCAATATTAAAAAGTCGATGTCGGTTGGTGCACAAAGTTCTTTAATATCGTACACTAAGTATTCACAGTCTGTGTCGGCTCTCGGTAGCCTGTCGGCTGTCGCCGCGACAACGCTTTGTGGCGACACCCGCAGCGAACGACTCGAACCATTGTGCATGCAGCGTGCATATATTGTGATTAAAACTTAACGTATTTGCGAAAATAGATACTTACTACAAATATAGACAAATTACTGTCACAATTATTCATATTCCCGCCAATTTGCAACTGTCAAAGTGATAGCTGTCATTTATGTATTTTTTTAGGTTTTATTTCGTGGCATTGGTAAGAGTGCTATACAGCCTGCAATATACATAGACTTTGGTCTCCCAGTAGCCTGTCGTCTGTCGTCGCGTGCTCTTTGTGCCGACACCCGCTGCGTACGCGCCGACGTCAAGCCATTGTACGCACTATGTACTGCGCGTATGTATGTACAGTCGGTAATTTGTATTATGTATAAATGTCGAGTAGGGAGTAGGGGGTAAATAGCCAAGTTTACATTCGATTTCGAACCAAAGTATTAAGAAATATATCAATATTGTATCCTCAGTTTTAAAATGATTGTAGAAGAAATCTTAAGATAGATAGATATACTCTTCATTGTATTTATTTATGTAACTATTCATGTACACATATGTATATTATATCATTCATATAATATTACCATTATTATTTTATTATTATTTCTAGCCTATCGCACTGCTGGGCAAAGGCCTGTCTTCATTCTTTCCATTGTTCCCGGCTTTAGGCCACTTCTTGCCAATTCTTAAGGAAGACAATATCTAAGTCGGCCCGCCATCTCCTTCTTGGTCTGCCACTACCCCGTTGTGCGACTTCAGGGCACCACCTTTTGAGTTTTACTGGCCCACCGATCGATCGGCATGCGGCAGACATGTCTAGCTCAGTCCCACTTAAGCTGGGCAGCTTTCTGAGCCATGTCAATGATCTGGGTTTTGGAACGGAGGTGCAGTATAGTGTTTCGAACGCGATCCGTTATTTTAACACCTAGTGTGCTGCGTAATATTATCATATAATATAATTTTTAGGGTTCCGCAGCCAAATGGCAAAAAAACAGAACCCTTATGGATTCTTCATGTCTGTCTGTATGTCCGTCCGTATGTCACAGCCACTTTTTTCCGAAACTATAAGAACTATACAGTTGAAAATTGGTAAGTAGATGTATTCTGTAAACCGCATTAAGATTTTCACACAAAAATAGAAAAAAAAAAACAATAAATTTTGGGGGTTCCCCATACCTAGAACTGAAACTCAATTTTTTTTTTTTCATCAAACCCGTACGTGTGGGGTATCTATGGATAGGTCTTCAAAAATGATATTGATGTTTCTAATATATTTTTTCTAAACTGAACAGTTTGCGCGAGTGATACTTCCAAAGTGGTAAAATGTGTGTCCCCCTTGTAACATCTAAAATGAGAGAATGATAAAACTAAAAAAAATATATGATGAACGAGATCTAGTACGTAGTTTTTTTTTAATACGTTATAAAGCGATTTACCTTTCAAGATTGTACGGACCCCTCAGTGCGCGAGTCCGACTCGCACTTGCCCAGATTTTTTATCTTTATTTTAAAACTAGAATTAACCTCACATGTTAATATGGGAAATGAAAGCACAATTCCAAGTAACAAGAGTCTCGTCTAATCTAAGAGAAAGCATTATAGTGAACCTCACAACATAAGTAACGACCTATCAACCTGTCGTGAACTGTTATGAACTTGCGGCACTTGTGTATGCAGCTGTACGCATGTCTGTTGCACGGGAAACTAGGCGAAACGAAGACATTCTTAGGTACCAGACACGCATCTATGTACCTTTTAGGTACCAGATACGCATCAAACTCCTCCGCATGTCTGTCGACTGGAAGTGTGCCCAAAAGGCTGGCGGCATTGCCACGTTGTATGGCATCTCTGACGAGGTAAAAGCCAGCCCTTGGGTGACGCGAAGTGTCAACTAAGCGTTTGGATAGTTCTTTAAAAAGCGTATGAGCACTCGGACGCTACGGCCGAAGAGTTTCAACACCAAACGGCTCAAAAATATAACTGCCGATGAGATTGTTATATTTCCGTCGCCTGAGGTTCTCGGCAGCCGCAGCGGCAACACCAGCACAGCACGAAGAGCTAGGAAGATGGGATGGCGCAAGAGTGTTAACACAGGTAGCGTCCCACACTAAAGGCATACCCATCTTTCACGGAAATAAGAACAAACCTAAGATACGCATCTTAGGTTTGTTTCTCGAAACTATCTTGAAAAGATAAATAAAAGGTATCTGTGTCTGTCCTCTACGCTGGAGCAGGAGAAGTTATTGGATGATATTCCACATCAAAAAAAAAAAAATCTTGTAAATTTTGATTTTAATTCAATTGATTTTTAGTATTTTTGAGGACTTTTGAGCCAAAACAATGATTTAACTGCGAAAATCAATTTAACAACAACACAACCTTAATTAACAACCTTAATTATTTATTATCCTATTTTCGCAGTCAAATCATTGTTTTGGCTCAAAGTCCTCAAAAATACTAAAAATCAATTTAACAACAACACAACCTTAAAACAAAATCCAAACAGCCCCTTAAAACCAAACAATTTAACTGTTAGGCAATTCATAAGTGTGTCGGAGCGGTTGTCATGATGGCGGCTTTCCCGCCAATCCGCCGGAAGTCAATTATGCAATAAATCTGCGCGACCGGCGCACGCGCATAGATCTCCGCACATTTACATAGAGTTGGGTGCCAGACGAACATGGTTGTTTTGTGGTGACGAGATTATTGTGGCCTGATCGATGTATTGGAGCATGGAACTTTCTGAGGCTCTTTTGTTTCAAATCTTAGAGAGGTACACAGGGATTAACCTTTTAGGGGGTTTTTTTTTTTTTCGGGTGGCAAATTCATCTCATGATATCCCCCGCTCTTGAGCGGAGCGCGAGATAGTGTCAGACTTTTACTGATTAAAAACCCACTCCTGTTCCTTCTTTGCCATTTGTTTTCCAGGGCCCCGGGGATCTCTTTCGCATCACCCATGGCCCCAGTAGGCTTCGACCCTGTTGGGCCCCTACGGTTGCTGACATCTCCTTGAGGCGCGCGTGGAGCACTACGCGCCGTCGACGACTTGGGCTCGGTCCGGACGGTTACCGGACGATCGGACGGCGAGCCACCCATTGCTCGCCGTCCGCAAGCCCGCGCCTACGGTGGCCGGAAATCGGGATCGGAATCCCGGCGGCGGTTGGGGCGTGAGGACCGTTGCCGTTGCCTCACGCGATCGGCCGCCTCCTTTGCTAGCATTACTGCTTCGCAAAAGGAGGCGACCGCCTGCCACTCCTCCTCGCTCCCGACCATGGCCTGTACCAAGGCCCGACGCGAACATTTTAGGGGTAATTTTTGCTTGCAACTAACAGTAGCCGCCTTTGTTCCTCACCCACCAATAATACCCAAAAATAGCTTTCTCTTTTCTGGTCTTTTTGTTAGCTTTTACCGATTATAGTGGGTAAAGCTAAATGTTCAGATGATCGCAAAGCAAAAGATTAATGGTGTGACTTGTGATCGAGGCCCTCAGCAATAAAGGAAGTAAGAAGAAGAATTTTTTATCCAAACAATTTTTATCCAAAGTTTTTAAATAACGAAGAAGAAAGGAAAGTAATTACTTTGTTGTCCGTCTGTCTGTATGTCTAGACCTTGTATCTCGGGAAAGCGTGGAGGTATCGAGTTGAAAATAAAACCATATACACAGGTCTGTGGTCCGTAGAAGCTGTGAAAAAATCAAAATTCTGAGTTAACGAAAAAAAATTGATACGGCCGTTTATGTCGCAATAAACGTATATTTCGACACTCTCAAGGGAATCAAAATTCATAGGGTACTTCCCGTTGACTTAGAGTCCTGAAATTTGACATGAAGCAAAGCAAGGTCTCATAGCACATGTATAAGGAAAAAACTGAAAATTGAAAATTTGTAGTTAAGTACGTCACAAAAAAAAAACTTTTTTTTGTGATTCGGAAAAATCTTCGGAACTCAATTCGGGAATTGAACAGTTTTCATATGTAAGTTTGTACGGAAACCTCAGTGCGCGAGTCCCACTCGCACTTGCCCGGTTTTTTTTAATTACATAAACGGTACGTCAAAATCCAACCAAATCCAACAGTATAAGCGTAAAGGAGTAACAAACATACACACACACATACATACATACATACACAAGCTTTCATCTTTTTTATATTAGTGCGGCACGAGAATTCTTGAATGGGATAACGTAGTCCTGGAAAGCAAAGGGCAACTGAAGGACACAGGTGGGTTTTATACGGCTTCATCTAGTTTAAGATAACGAAAAAAAAATTTACGTGTAAATTTGTTTTTTTAAACCTATTTGCAAAATGAATATCTTTTATCATTTATTCAGTAAAAGTCAGACACGTCCTCTCTCTCCACTCAAGAGCAAGAGAAGTCATCGGATGATTTCAAACCTCAAAAAAAATGTGTGAAGTGTGATCAGTGAGCTGATGTGAGCTGATGAAATGATATTTTTTGCTTTAAATATTCCTTAGATCATAAAGCAATTTTGCTTTAGAACTTTACCGAACTCGATAATCCTTCAAGTAGCTGTTATTCGCACATTTAAAAGTCTAGTGCTTTAGATAATGAATACTTTTATTCAGCCGTGGGCAAGTGGGAGTTAGTTCGTAAATCACGTCGCACAGGGGGCAGCCGAGGTGTCTCGGGGCCTCATTTACCTGGCGTCGCGGTATCGAAGAGCCGATATCGCAGATACCGACCATCGATAAATAAAATATTGACGTGTATACGCACAGGTGAGTCGGGACGGCCGTGCGTTAATAGACAAGAACTTGAGTTTTTTTTTTATTGTCCATTGCAGATTTTTTGTATATGTGGCCAGTGTTTACACATATTGTTCTTTTTTTAAATTGCTCATTTTAATTTTCGAGTTTTCTCTTTTCATTTATTTTCGTAGAGTATGGAGTTGATATCTTCCTTTTTTCTTGCTTCGTGAAAACTGAAATAATTTAGTTTCTTTTATGGCCAGTTAAAAATTAAATTGGTACATATTCATGAAATAAAATAAATAACATTTAATCTAACATAATTATATAAAAATATATAGTGAATTAACAAACCACAATGCCCTGCCCCTGTGTAGCGTAGCATCCAGTTTAAATTAGCGTTTGCCGTACGCACAGGAATCTACCAGTGACCATTAACATAGGAGGGATGCCCTCGGAACCAGCGCATTTTTAGCTAAAAGCCTACAAGCCACGCACCGGTAGTGGATTCCGAACGCACTCCCAACATTGATAGACCATAGATAATTGGAGAGGTATTCTTTAAGTAATGTGTTGTTTATGGTGTGGTAAATTGAGTTATTTTTTTACTTTTGTAATTTGTTGTAGTAAGTATTTAAAGTGGATAAAAGAACATGGAGTATTTTAATTGGTGGTAATGATATTAAGTATCCAAATTACTGTAAAAGTGAGCAAGTAAGCCAGCTATAAATAGAAATTAAATTAACCCGTAAGTTACTTTCCTTCAGTTTCAGAAAATAAATTATTAACGAATAACAAAATAAAAGTAAGTTAAGTGATTTGATTGGCTGCTGAAAATTCACTGTAGCTAACGCGGGTTTGACTGACGAACTCCTGCTTTGCATGGGGGCAAATTATACATATAAACCTTCCTCGTTTGTTGCTCTGTCTTTTAGTGAAAATTGCTTAAAAGTCCGTTGCTTAGTTTAGGAGGCGTTAGCGCCTTTATCTTATACTCTATAGACAAAATAACAAACGGAAAATAATAAACATTTTCCGTATCAGGAATGTCAGTTATTTCGCAGGCTCCGTGTACAAGAAGGCGTTAAAAAATGTGGGTATTACGCCTCCTTACACATTTATTTTTACAATCTACAATATCCTTGATGGCAAACGTGATAATGTGCCTTTAAAATGTACATAATTGTCTTAGTGTTTACCATAGAGACATAGAGAATTGGACTAATAGTAGTGTCTTGCTGTCAAGAGACAAAGCAGTCTTATGGCCAATTGTTGTCTTTTCGAGAATTCTGATTGAATGAGAAAGACTGCATTGGCAGCCTTGCACGTGGTCTACGTGCAAAGCTACCAGTGCAGTCTTTATCACTACGAATTACAGATAAGAAACAACAGTCTTATTCTGTAAAGACTCCACCATGAAAACTTTGGTAAAGCAAGCTTTAAGTGAGCTGTAAATGTATGAGTTTAGGTGGAATGATATTTCACTGCACGCGTTTTCAACGTGAAATTTAACTGAATATATTGCTTTGTATTGACCGTTCTCGCTTTGTCTCTTTCTACAGGTTAGTCAATTTTGTGTCACCAATGCTCAGCCCAGCTCTCTGCATCTATAGTGTTTACTAAGTGGCGTCCATTGATGCAAAGCAATTAAATTGATTAAAATTGCCATTTGATTGGTAGCTCATCAATGGATGTTTCTGATTCATGGCTGTCACTTTAATTATGTGTATCGTGAAGGTATTTGCATTCTTATAAAATTGTACAAAGAAGTTTGAGAGGCCAGCTGTGTTATATATAACGGGAACCGTAGAGCAATTCTCGTCATACCTACTCTGTTAGTTATTAAAGGTGGGATTTATTTAGAGACAGTCCGTTAAAATGCTTAAAATCATTTTGCTATGTTATTTGGGGCCGGCGTAACACGTTTTTTTTTCATTCTGTTCTGTTAACCATCACGCCATCACTGACCGTTTCTTTTACCACTTCTCACACAATCCATCCATGTTTTCTTTGGCCTTCCTCTCCATGCACATGGGCTTCTTCGTCGATGAAGAGGAGGGAGACCGTGTGACACGGTTATACTAAGACAAACGACTTCCAATAATATACTCATTTTTTACTTTATTAATTCTCGTCACACTAGACACCATCTCAACATTCTCATCTCCACTACATGCAATCTGTTAAAGTCATGTAGTCTGTTAAAATGCTTGTCATGGATTTTTAGTCATTAGCAGACTCAAGTCTTTATATAACTTTAGTTAGGTACTTCATGTCTTGTTTGCTTATAAGCTACATTTAACTATAAAAAAATGGCACACGCTTAGCCTCATCTTCCTTTATAATAACTTTCGTCATTTAATTTGAATATCCCTATACCTTCATCAACCTGTAAATATCCGACGCTTTACTGTTTACAAATTGTTAAAAATTTCTTTTATCCCCTTATCAATTGGTCATAAATCGTGCATCCAATAAATATAAATAAACAAAATTATCAATAGCCAATAACACAATTTAACAATATTATAAAAACAAAATATATGGGCAGTCATTTCCGAATCATATCTCAATGCAAATCGAGGAAATGTCGTCTGGCTGTAAAATTACGATATCATGGCACGTGGCCCACAGACCTACAGAAAAAAACTAAAATATATAATATATTTTTTATTTCATAGAGTATTCACTTCGAAATTCAAATATCGACTTGTTTGTCGTTTCAATATGGTTTGAATTCGTTGAAAAGGTTTTAAAAGTAAGTTTGAAAATAGAAATGATTCGTGATGAGTGTATGAATACCGCATGTAAAGCTAGGGGTGGTCCGACCAGTTTTTTTTTTATGAATTTCTAATTTATTTATGAGTATGACGCGACATGTCGATTTATGAATATTAAATGTGTGTTCCTGTGAGTGACAGGCGTCAGTCGATAGTTTTTCTGAAGTATTGTAAAATGATGATTAATTTATGAGGTTTTTATTCGTAGACAACAATTTCTCCGAAGACGTTTTAGGAAAAAATTCTTAAAATAAAATATAATTATTATAAACGATGACAGACTTTTACCTAATTAGCTATAGAGTATTAGTCTATCTTACTATTGGCTGATGTTATTGTAATTAGTATTCAACATGAGGTTCGAAAGCATGATTAACTGGCTTTCAGAAATCGAATAGAATAGAATAAACTTTATTATAGGTACACCAAAATTGAAACAATTTTACAGAAACTTAAATCTATGGGTATAATGGTCAATAGTCAACACAAAATCGAATGTCAGATTCATCATGTGTATATTATTATTTCGACCTCTGAACCTTAGTTCTGTTTTCATCGATGCTATTTCTCAAGCCATTAATGTGTTATTAAACCAGCCAGCATGCGACAAAATAGTTTAAATTTTGCCTTGCCTTGTCCAAACTATTTTGAATGGGGCCGGCTTCGAGTCTATTTATATGCAGAGGCCTATTCCACGTCCACAACCCAACGAATGGATAACACGATACCCTTTGGGCTTTGGCCAGACTGATGTCAGATTTTGTGGCTTCCGATAACCTGAGAAGACGGTCAAATATCTACAAATGACAGCTAGGACCAACAAATTAGCGTGCTTTTTGAGGTGCAGATGTATCAAGATTACAACAACAACAACCAACAACAACACCAACCAACAACAACAACAACAACAACATACAACAAAACAACAACAACAGTAACATCATTTTCAAAAAAGTTTATTCTATTCTATCATGTTAGCCGAAAGACTTCCACTCCTGGACACAGGCTTTCTCCAAGTGTCGTCTCAATGACCGGTGTTGTGCGACTCGCATCCATCGGATTCCGACCAGCGACCCTCACTAGGTCGTCGGTCCACCTTGCGACGTGACGCTTCTAGTACGTGATCGCTACTCCAGAACCGATGGTGAATGTATGTATAGTCAGCCTTATAATGTTCCCACTGTTGGGACTCAGGCCTAGGAGAGGGTATGGGCCGTAATCCACCACGCGGGCCCAGTGCGGTTTGGTGGATGTCACATGTTTTAAAATTTTTGGTTCTAGGACATGCCGGTTTCCTCACGATGTTTTCTTTCACCGTTTTGAGAGCAATGGTGATGAAATAAATTACACAAAGTAATGCGCCTGACTGGGTTTGAACCCGTAACCTACAACTCGTAAGTCGGGGCCGTTACCACTCGGCCACCACTGCTCTCATGAATGGTAACCCATCCAAAGACTGACCTCACCTAGTGTTGCTTAATTTTGAGAATCAACTCGTGCGGTTGATATTAGTTAACCACAAGGTCCGTCAGTAAGAAGTAATAATAATTTAATAAAGAAAAAGCTAGAAGAGTATGTAAATGTCGCGGCACAGACGGAATACATTGAGGGGCAGGATGTGGCGATGACGAAGCGAAACTGTGCTCCTCTGATACCTGGGGATATATTATTGAATAAATTATAAGTGTAGTTGGGTTATATGTTTGAAGAAATATTTAAGCCAAACAAAAGTTGGATGGTTTGTGTGAATAGTAATGTAAAAGAAAAGGGAGTTAGTGATATTGTTGCAGGCGGTCGCCTCCTTCTGCGAAGTAGTAATGCTAGCAAAGGAGGCGGCCGATCGCGTGAGGCAACGGTTCTCATGCCCATCCGCCGCCGGGATTCCGATCCCGATTTCCGGCCACCGTAGGCGCGGGCTTGCGGACGGCGAGCAATGGGTAGCTGGCTGTCCGACCGTCTGGTAACCGTCCGAACCGAGCCCAAGTCGTCGACGGCGCGTATTGTTCCACGATCGCCTCAGGGAGATGTCAGCAAATCGCAGGGTCGAAGCCTACTGGGGCCACGGGTAGTGTGAAAGTGAAACCCGGGGCCATGGGACGAAGGCAAAGAGGGAACAGGAGTGGGTTTTTAGTCAGTAAAAGTCTGACACTATCTCCTTCTCCGCCCAAGAGCGAGATTTGTCATTAGATGATTTTCCGGCCTAAAAAAAAAACGATACATAAGACAGAGTGATAGAAAAAACGTGTTGCGCAGACCAAACGTAACAAGGGATAAGTCATCATCTTCCTGCTCTGGTCCTGTGTTATTTGGAGGTCGACGCAAATGGTTTTAGGGTTCCGTACCTCAAAAGGAAAAAACGGAAACCTTATAGGATCACTCTGTTGTCCGTCTGTCTGTCTGTGTGTCAAGATCCTTTATCTTGAGAACGTGTGAAGGTTTCGAGTTAAAATTAAAACCGTATACACAAATCTGCGGTCCCTTGAAACTGAGAAAAAATCAAACTTCTGAGTTAATGAAAAAAAAAGATACGGCCGTTCATGGCACAAAAAACTTGTATTTCGACACTCTCAAGATAATCAAAATTCATAGAGTATTTTCCGTAGATCCAGAATCCTGAAATTTGGCTTGAAGCAAGGTCTCATAACACACAAGTAAAGGAAAAAATCCGAAAACTGTAAATTTGTAGTTATGTCAGCAAATAATTTTTTTTTTGCGATTCGGAAAAATCTTCGGAACTCAGTTCGGGAATTAACTATTTTCATAGGTAAGTTTGTATGGAACCCTCAGTGCGCGAGTCCGATTCGCACTTGGCCGATTTTTTTCTTCCATTGCGTCCTGTCTCGTCATACCATCACTAACTCCCTTGGCTTTAATATCACTCCTCACACAATCTATCAATATTTTCTCTATCTCTCCATCCAACTAAAACTACCAAGATAAATGATTTTTCTTCAACTTTTCAGTCACTGGCACCACTTTCAAATTTCTTTTAACATGGGACAAGTGACGGAAGACAATGATTTTGGTTAACTATGACTAAAGTGGATACTATCCGCCTAACGCAGGTTCACACCCCGGACCTGGCAAGTTCGAGAGGTTCCTGTTTCGAATTCAGGCAGAAGAAACGCCTGGGTGTCACCATTAAGCAGAAGTGCTTGGAAGACACGGAGGAGCATAGAGTGGAGGTGTGCCACGCTTGGGTGGAGTTTCATCGTGGAGGCGATCGGCGATGGCGACCTCTCGCATCCGGGCTTGTTTCAGGCCATAATATGGTCCGGGGAAAGAGGGAGTAGAAAGCGGTCGCCTTCTGCTGCGAAGCAATAGTGCTAGTGAAAGATATGGTCGCAACTGTGAGGAAACGGTTATCCTCATGCCTCATTCGCTCAGTCAGAAATGCCCAGGGCGTCGTCGCAGGGCGATTTCTGGCCCCGTAGGCGCGAGCTTACGGACGACGAGCAAAGGGTAGTTCGCCGTCCGGCCCAATTCATCGATCATTATCAAATAGCTTTTCCCACTCTAGGTGAAGCTTGAGAGAGAGAGTGTCAGGCTTTTACCTAACTAAAACCCACCCGTGTTTCAGTCGCTCTTTGTGTTCCAGGGCCACGGTAACTTTTTGGAACAATCCTACAGCCCCGCCCGACTCCCCTTGGACAGCTAACACTCGATCCACACATACACACATACAAGTCGGCTAAGTCTAGCTGACTAATCCTTCACGGGCTCACCGTAGGCGCAGGCTTGCGGACGGCGAGCAATGGGTAGCTCGTCGTCCGACCGTCTGGTAAACGTCCGGACCGAGTCGAAGGCGCGTACTGTTTCACGCGTGCCTCAGGGAGATATCAGCAAATCGCAGAGTCGAAGCCTACTGGGGCCACGGGTAGTGTGAAAGTGAAACCCGGGGCCCTGGGATGAAGGCAAAGAAGGAACAGGAGTGCGATTTTAGTCAGTAAAAGTCTGACACTATCTCCCACTTCGCCCAAGAGCGGGATTTGTCATTAGATGATTTTCCCACCGAAAAAAAAACACCACGATGATTCAAATTCAAACTGCTTCTAAGGTCTTTTTTACATAGCATGGGTAGGATGACAGCAGGACGAAAATATGCATCTTTAAGATGAGAGAAAAGGATAGGTAGCTACATTGTATGAATCCGACAGCTGTCACCCGCACCATCCTATAGTAATTGTAGTGTAACTCGTATAGTACTGAATAGATCCAAAGTACCAACATACAAAAATTATTTCTGAAAGATTTTTACATTAGATTCATTCAGTAGTTTACAGAGTTACCAACTCCAACTGTGGCAGATTGATAAGGTTTTTTTATTAAAAAAGAAGCTGTTAACAGTAATAACACTGGGAAAAATCAACACATCACATCCGGCGTAGGTGCAGGTAGGTCTGAGTGGCTTCAGCTGCATACACAACCTGTCTTTGATAATGAATTTCAAGAAGGATATACTGTCAACCTTATGGCGAGGCACACAGTGGTTTGATTAGTGGATGACACCTAAATATAATGCCAATAAAATATAGCTCATAGCTTTTGTATTTTATCTATACTTAAAAAGTTAGTTTAAACTTTAAATTGCAGCCACTTGAAAGTTTAAACTAACTCTGAGGTGCGGGCTGACGAACGACGAGCAACTAGTAGCTCGCCGTTCGGCCGATAGGTAAAAACTAAGCTTGAGTCAACGGCGCGTTTTGTTTCAACTCACAAAACTGCAGGGACCCAGGCAAGCAGGGAAAACGGCAGAAGCCTGCTAGGGTTGCAGGGATATTCGAAAGACTTTACTGTGCCTCTAGAACGCAAAAGGCTACTGAAGGAGCACGGGTGGATTTTTGTTAGTAAAAGTCTGATACTCCGTCTCGCTCCACCCAAAGAAAGGATTTTATTGAAGGTGCCGAATCCTCAAACTACTTCCTCAATGTTTTACCTCGGCCAGAGGATAAGCATTGTCATACAGCGTGGCAATGCCGCCAGTCTTTTGGGCACATTACCAGTCGACAGCGATGTGGAAGAGTTTTTTGACGCCATATTTTAGTTTGTTTTTGTTAGTTGTAATTAGTGTAGGGTTTTTATTTTATTTTATTGTAATTATAGTTAGTATTTTTAAATGTTACTTCCTCAATTACTCAAAAAAGCCCCAATCTCAAACGGATCCTAATTTTGCAATGATCTGCCGTAACCTACCTCAAAAGTTTACCGCGAAAACCTGTAAACAACCGTAAAGAATTTAACAGTGATTTACCATTCACAAAATAGGTGAATTGCGAGACCGTCCACTATATAAGCCTACCCTGATCGTATCGCGTTTTATCGTGCGATCTCTTTTTATTTCTCCCAGTGTTTTGAAACTAAGCGGCGTTACGTAGGGCACAATGGATCATTAATGCAGTGTTTTGGTTTAGCTCCGAAAGTGGGTAAAAAGGACATCTAGTGATAATGTGCACGTGGCAAACTGTGCTGCCGATAGCACGGTGTATTTTATTGGTTGAATCTGTTTTGTGGTTTGATAGCCAAGTTATTCAGAAATCAGAAATGTTTATTTCAAATAGACCAATTACAGGCACTTTTCAATTGTCAAAATGTCGATCAGTCAAAAAAGTGAAGTCTCTATGGAGAAGAACGTGTAAGAAACTTCATGGACACTCTTTTAAATCATATAAGTAAAACTCTCACTCTTTAAAAAATAATATTCATTTTTATTCAAGTAATCATCATTATCATTTCAGCCGAAAGACGTCTACTGTTGGACATAGGCCTCTCGCAAGTGTCGCCACAACGAACGGTCCTGTGCGTCTCGAATCCATCGGATACACACAACTCTGACCAGATCATCGGTCCACCTTGTGGGAGGCCTTCCAACGCTGCGTCTTCTGGTACGTGATTGCTACTCCAGAACCTTTCGGCCCCATCGACCATTTGTTTTACGTGCCCTGCCTACTGCCTGCATTCTTGGGGCTGAGTCGATAACTTTCATTTTAAATTAATTAGCTTGCCCAAATAGGCGCGCTATCACCGCTGTCGCTTTTTTACTCTTAGTAAGATTGGATAGTAGGAATGAGGATTACAGTAGAATAGTAAGAAAAGGGATAGGGAAAAAATAACGAAATTCAAAATATTATTATTTCACATAGGCCTACATGGGTACTTATAAAACGTCAGAAGCTAGAGCACGGTTCCAATTGGCCGTTTCCTATTGAGAAGAACCGGCAAGAAACTCGATGGTTACTCTTTTGTGGGAAAGGACTTCTTTTGATCAGAGAAAGGTAGCAGAGGGACAGAGTGGAAAGAACGATCATTGTCAGATATTCACCCCGTATTGGACCTTTCATGGATTTCTTCAATGTGATGTTAGTCACTCCTTCGTCCTTCCTTTTCAGCCATCAACATAAAGCGACTTACTCGAAACAATTAGTGAGCAAGTTATGTAAATGGCACATGTATTATAGTTATGTATATAAGCATATTGTAGGTACATGTGACTGTTTCCACGTGGATTTCCACGTGAGACCGAATATTTCATTTTGGAATTGTTTAAAAGTTTTAAGGTTTTGAACGGTACCTGGATGAGTGAGCTTTACGAGTATAAGAGCCGGTTTCTGGATTCATTGGACTTCAGAACGGTCTGCCAAAGTTTTTCAAGCTAAAATAGAGTTCCACGAATAAAAATCTTCAAATTCATAATCTAGAAATCGAGGGTTGTTTAGAAAAAAGCTCCGTTTTGTAGCGAATCAACAGATTTGAGTCATTTAATTATTTTTACACTTATATATTATTGTAAATGCGTAGTATACTCGTATGTGTTTTGATGTCTGACGGACAGCTGAACGAATTTGGGCGCATATGGAAAATGTTCGTCTTTTATACCGGGAGTATATTTCCTTGGGATAATTTTCTACTACAAGTGAAGCCGCTGGCAGCAACTAGTTACTAATAAAGTCCAAAACAGACATAATACCCATCTTTTACGAGCAATTAAACTCCAAATAACTCTTCGCTATCCAGCGAAAAAGTTTTAATACTAGTCAAAAAGCACAATTCAAAATAACTCAACGGGGAACCGAACCTTATTCAGGCTGGCGGCTGATGGCGGTATGCAAACCTGGCTAATAAATGTATCGGCGCTATCTTCAAAGGCGCATCTCTTTAGAGCGGTGCGCTTGCGCCGCTGCCGTCCTGCAGGCTTGTGGAGTAGTGGGGGATAAGCGATGTTGAAGATTTACGATGCAATGTAAAGGTGGTTCTACGCTAGAGGAGTCGAGCACGACCCGACCACAAATTCTTGTAGTGAGGAACAACTTAGAAGCCTCGAACGAGCGCGCTTCCAGCGTTTCATTCGTACTCGACTGTGCTCCGCCTATTTTCGGTTTTTTGAAGATCACAAAGTGATTTGAATCGCGTCCGAGGACAGTGATCATGGAGGCTCGTTGTACGTCCACACATGACACTGGCTTGTGCTCAGCTTGTGCTTAGCTCAGGCGGAAAGTGACGTAACCTAATCACTCTTGACTTAAAGACAACCAGATTCTAGCTATCAGGAAACACAGATTCTGACATGTAATTCCACTCCTTAGCTGTACGCTCAGTGAATTCGGTCCCAAAACGTTTTGTATGAGTGGGATTTCCACCATGTGCCGTTATGGGTTTGTCTGAAATAGTTACCTTGGTCCGGGACCGCGAAGAACAACTGAAGGAACGTGGGTGGATTTAGTCTGACACTCCTCACTCCACTAGTTATTTGGTAATTTTACACCTAAAATAAAAACTATCTTGATTCACGCTATCACCATAAAGATGAACCATCGAGTCTCTCTTACCAATTTCAACACAGTTTATATCCTCGCAAATCTTTCATTGGATCACCGCTCTGTTCCCGTGGTCAGTGCGCAAACGCATATTTTATTGGCTCTCTATTGGCCATTACGTCGCGAACGGTTTTTATGTTCATTCAATTTGAGACGCTGCCACGCGACATCCAATGGTCTAGCTTTGTGACCGTAATTGTTACTAATTAGCTTATTAATTACACTTATTGGTTGAAGAATTATGTCTCTATATTGTGGGTAGGGTAGCAGCTACGTAATGACGAGTTACAGTGAGAGCGGTAATAATGACTTAGGTAGTGATTATTTTATACATTATATTATTTATTATTGTATACATATCATTTATTGATAGGTATTTTTTATTTTTGTAGAACCTATTTTTATAATGTCACTATGAGTACACTTTATGTATATGTCGTGGCTGCCAGATCTTAGAATTGATCACTTCATGATATGGCCAACTAAAATTGGCCAGATCGTTTAAAAGTTAATATTTGGTGATAATATGTCAATCCTCGCTTGGTCATATCATTGAAGTAAGATTACAATGATAATAAAAGGTTTCTAAAAAGTAGGCCAAACGAAGATTGAAATATCATCAAACTTTAGCGCTTAAAACGATCTGGTCAATTTTACTGGGCCATATCATGAAGCGATCAATTTCTAAGATCTGGCCGCAACAAATCTATATGTCGCGGTCAGATCTTAGAAACACTATTACTGTATCCATAGATTACTATTTTTATTGTGCTTTTGCGTACAAAGTTGACCGGATATTGTAGAATCAATATATTTTTGAAAAAAGAGTAGCCATAGAGTTTCTTTCCGGTTCTTCTCAATAAGAATCGACCAAATGGAACTTTGCGCTAGCTTCTGACAGTTTATAAGTGCCCATGTAGGCCTATGTGAAATAAAGAACTTTGAGTTTGAAGTGAGTTTAAATATTTGTGAACGTACCTACGATACAGAAGTAAATCTAGTGTGAGCAACCATTTAAAAAACAAATAAACAACCAAAAAATCAAGGGTACTTAACCTTCGTTATTCAGCGCTGCGTTGCAAGCAGGCCGCATTGCTTGTATGTGAATCTTAGCTGCATGCTTTCGTCCTCGGTGCTCAGCTTGTAGTTGGGATTCGCATGTTAAATTTGTTAAGTAGCTGATACTAACATACTCGTAAGGAATTATTGTTACTAACATTATTGAGTCTTAGTTACTTGCACATAAATAAATTTAACGGCAATTCTATTTACTTATCTCGGAATCTATTGATAGTAGATAAATACTGCTTAGATAGATCTGTACAGATTTTTTGACTGATAACCGTGACTTTGAAAACCAAAATCCTATCAAATGTTACATTTAACAGAATTTAGCTTATAGATGGCAGAATAGAACTCACTTTAAAATTGTCATTAAGAATGCGTCGAACTGGTAACTCTGTCAGTCTGCTTATTACCTCTTTCGTCTGCGTTGAGTAGATTGGAATGAGACTTGCACACGGGTAGACTATAAGACGGGTAGCTCAGGACCCATTCCAAGACATCAGATATTTTCAAGCTTCATGAGGCGAAGCATCCAGGAGGAACTGGTAACAAACCCATGGAATGCTAAGGGCAACTGAAGGATTCAGGTGTGTTTTTAGTAGTGGAGTCGAGCGGGAGAGGTCAAAGGATGATTCCTCAACTCAAAAATAGGTACTAATATATTAAAAACAAAAAAAAACTGATTAAGATATTTTTTTTTTAAATTTGGAGTTGGAAATAAAAAAAAAACTTCCCCGCTCTGAGTGAAGCATGAGGAAGTGTCATTTTTACTCACGAAAAACTCACTCGTCTTTCTTCAGTTGCTTTATGCGTTTCAGAGTTATTTGCGGTATTTTCGTGCAATGAAAACCAGATACCAATCTATTTTTCGCATGTTTTGTTAAATCGAAAACTATTAATCGAATTAAATTCTGATAAACAAATAAAACCATATCGGTTGGATATGACGGGATCGAGATGTCCCCGAGTATTAAAAAGTAAAAGAAAGAATAAAATCTTAATTATCACGTATATTATAACAGCCTCGCGCCAAAACATGCGCGCTGGGAAACTGTACATAACTCAGGAAATTGAATTTTCTTGCGTCGTTCTCTTTAATGAGCTATGAAGTAAAATCATCATCATAAATCATTTCATTTTAAACTTTGTTATTTTGTAGAATGGTTTGAATATTTACTGTTGTAATTACGTAAATGATTTGAAGTTTATTTTACTATCTCTTCCCTCGATTGGACTTTGGTGATAAATTTACCGTGCTATAAGGCAATTTTTTTTTCCTTGTCATAGAAAAACAAATTAAGTTTGCCTTTTTAGTCTAAAAGGTTTCTTTTGTAATTCAGGTTTTTAATCTTATTGTAAATAGTCAGTTTCGTTTGTAGGCAATAGTATTGTGTGTACCGTTGACTGGAGGTTTGTGTGTAGGTATAATATGAATCTCGTAAATAATTTACTTTTAGGATCAAAAAGTTCAAGCCCGTAAGCCTACATACAGCAGATAAGAACCATATCCCATAAATAAAAATTTGCATAAAAATCAATAGCGTGCAATGAAAAATAACTCAATTATACCTCCCAAAAATTCTCGGAAATCATACTGCACAAACTCAAATCTTCGTTTCTGTACTTATATCTGTGTTTTCTCGAAAACGTCAATACATCAATAGCCGTGGTTCTCTCTGCAGGGGCGTGATACCGCGGCCCGTGTCGTAATTACAGGCGCGAGCGCCCGCGGGCCGCACGGGCACACCCCTGCCTTCGCAAATTATTTAGTAATTTTAATTTTATTTGGACTTATACCTCTTTCGTTTTGTTTTTGTTGTGTTTAGCGTTTGGCAAGTGTAGTGATGGTAATGTATCATTAAATGTGTCATTAATTTGAATCGATGTTTATCGGAGGAATAAAATAAATATGCGATCCTTTTGAATGCGTGGGATGACTGACTGTGGTATTATGTAAGGGCATTTTAAAGGGAGATTGGTTCAGATATTGAATGGAATGAATTTGTCAAGTAGCGTGTGCGTGTCAAAGAATTTTATCAGTTGATATTTTATTCCTTTTTATGTATATTTCATAATGTGATGTTAACTTCATGTAGTTCATTGTGTTCCCTTGGTGTGAGAAAAATAATAAATCAAAAATGCATATGAATAAAATTTTATTGTTCCTTATAAATTTTCTTACAATTAGGAAGAACTTAGTTTCGCAGTGCGAGTGTCTCATTACTAAACTAAAGAATTGCAGCGTAAACTAAAAACAATTTAACTAGGTATAGTTTTAGTACAAATAATTATAACCTATGAGATATTTCTTTATTAAAATAATCTAACAGTTTATACAGAAATAGTAGTTCTATAAATTGTATTCACTAAAACAATATAAAAATACGACTTAAAATATATATCTACAGGCTTATTGGAAGAACTATATTTCATTTAATTCGACGCTCTTTTTATTTTCATTTTTATCTACGAAATATACAAAAATAGTTACAAATAAATAATCTTTTACATAGGAATCGCTTTATTCGCTACCTCTATGGTATACGGATTTGGACGTACAAAAAATATTTTAGGACCTCTTCACATAGCACCAATTCACATTAACATTAGTTATTTAATATATTTTCAACTCTTAATAGTTATAACAGTCGCTGTCACAAATTGCTGCCGCTAACATTTCATATATGTATTTATACAAACTTTTCAAAGCACAAACAATTTTGGAACTTCGAACGTGCGTACAAGCATTCGCTTTTATAATTATAATTATTTTTTTATTGTCCTACAAATCGTATAAATTCACTTAAAATAGGTTACTCTCCTCTGTAATTTATTCACAGTGTAATAAATAATTGAAAAGTTTTACACAAATTACAAAAATCGCTAAGGTTGCGAGCTAGTTAAAAAAATATTTATATCTGAGTTACATCACTTTATCATCGCGGTATACAATTTTGTGATTTCATTATGTAAGATTTATACATATTTTAGTAGAACAAATTCTTACAATATCACTTATATCCGCTGTGCATACTTTTCATCGTATATTCCGTATTATATTTGGAAGGAAATCAACTCTTTGGGTTACAGTTTTAGAAGAGTCCATTTGCTACCCCGTGTCAGTCCTTTATAGTCAATTGCTGTAACAAGTTTGTCGTACTCCGGCTAGGATGACGCTGAACTCGTCCTCGGGTCTGACGTCAGCGCCGGGAGCGCTGGGAGCGTAGTTAGTAGGAGGGGCTCCAGCGATCACAGAGGAGTAAGGAGAGGCGTACATCCTCTCGGAGCAGTACTCCGGGCCGGGCGCCTGCTCCGGGCAGTACGGTGGGCGGAAGTTCTGCTGCTGCTCATATCTGTACTGCTGCTGCTGCTGATGCTGCTCCATCGGCCCCTCAGCTCCATAATCCAAGTACTTATCAAACTCCCTCGCGTCCACATCAGACTCGGGAGAGCCCGTCCTTATCTCTGAACGAGGATTCATATAGTTCTGTTCTCCATCCTGCTGCTGGTTCGACGGCGGCTCCTCAGAGAAGTAGCTGCCGCCCGTGTCGTATTCAGTTTTTGGCTGATCAGGATAATGAGAGACGTATGAGTCCTCAGTTTTATACATCTGTTCGTATTGCTCGAATGGATGATACTGGATAGTGTATTCCGTGGGTATTGGGCCGCTGGGGGCATTAGAGACCCGTGGTGTAGATGTGCCTAGAGCTTGTTGGTCTTGCGAGGTGGCAACTGGTGGGAAGAACGTCCCTGTCACCAGCGGTGGCTGCTCAGTCAAAGTCCTCTGCGTACACATGACGTACATTCCATTAGCCATGCCCATGGCGGCGACAGGCGCTGGCGAGAACGATCCTGGCGTTCTATAAGTTTTATAGGGTGAGTATGAGTCTGACATCGACGAGGCATTGATCGCTCGCCTCCTCTCTTCATACTGAAAATTTTCCTTTTCATTTTCGACCGGAGATGCGTCAGGTGTAGGCAGGGGCGCTTCAGCGGGAGCGCTCCTTCTGCCTTGAGGTTCAGGCGACCTCGCGGGGGAAGATTCCGGAGTTTGGACGTGGCCATTGAATTGGTTGTTTTGGAAGTCAGATGCGAGGGGCGAAGTTCGGTAGGGGGAGAAGCCGGCGCCGGGGTTGTGGCTGAAGCGCGGGTCTGGGGAATCAGTGCCAGCGGCGTAGGGCGAGCCCAGAGCGGCGGAGGTGGCGGGTGGAGCGGACGCGGGCGTGGCGGGCTGGTTGGGCCTTGTCTTGTTCTGCTTCCTCCGCCGCGGCCGGTACTTGTAGTTGGGATGCTCCGTCATGTGGATGACCCGCAGACGCTCCGCTTCCTCCACGAATGGCCGCCTGTCTTGCGGTGTGAGCGAACGCCACTTTTTACCTGGAAAATAAAAAAATGAAAATGAGCCGATTGTGTTCACTAGTACACAATGTTGCTACACGTTTTTACAGAGCGGAGAAAATTGACGTGCCATGACTTGTCGTGCTGATATTACGATATTATTTACGATACTTTTTATCCGCCGTGTAACTGAGGTTTATGCGTTTAGCGTGAAAAGTTGTCACTGTTTTTCTGCAAACCTGCGTATCCAAGTTTGTTGTGCGAGTTTTTGCAGATCTTTTATGACGTACTTGAATGTTCGCTCCAGGCAGAAGCAATATTCTAGTTGAAATATGTATTTTACCATAAGATTATTAAACTTATTTGCTATTTATCACAGTAAGACAGCTGTAACATTATACGCGTTGTTTATTAGAATTACCTTTCGTATATAGATAACATCCGAGAATAATATTAGTGGTATGTTAAATAAACAAAATAGATTCAGCCAGTCACAAAGTCAAGCTAAATAATCACGATAGTGTTTTATCAAATAACTATAAAACACGTACTATGAGGGTATCATAAATAACTTCATATATCTTTGACCAAGAATAGTGTATCTGCTGTTGAATTTTAAACTTTATTTCTTGTGAGATAAAGTAGGGATTACACAGTGGGATAAAGTGTGAGGTTCTGAGAGAAATTATCGAGGAGTCCGAACAATCTTTAAGGATATTTATCAAGGCGACACTACTTGCTACCGGCAAAACAAACAACTTCACTTTTAGTGATGCGGCGTGTCGATAAAAAAAATGGTAATTTATCAACCGAGAATTTAAATACGAGGTTGATTTTTTTTACGTTTAATGGAATGGAACGAAGAATATTGTTTTCGTTTTATGTTGTTTAGCATTTTTTTATTTTGTGCGATTTTTATGATTAATTGACGGGTTACGACTTTAGTTTGTCAAGAACTACCGTAATATTGTTTTGTGGAATATATTAACAATCCTACTTTATTATATTGTGCTTATTTTAAAAAACTTATCCGTTTTTCAATTTCAGTAATCATTTAAACTTATCCCAAAATTCGGCAACTAAAAATAATTTAACAAAAACGTCACTCAGGTACTAACTACTCGGTTGACTGATGTCAAATGTCATCAAGACAAATGACGGAAAGAGGCTTCCTGTAGTGCAGGTCTTATTCCATTAGTCGTCTAATACTTATCGATGTTTTTTCTACAGATAATTAATGACAGGTTGTATTGTAGAGATTAAGAGCACTTGTCAGCGGTCTGGGTGTGTCGTTTTTATGAATTCATTGGCCAACTTGTTTCGATGTGATGTTCATTCTTCATATTTAAATGTTTGTGTCGTTACATTCGTTACCTACGTGATACTGTGACTTTTTTTGGTTGCCCTTGTGAATAATATGAATTTAATTAAAATTAATTGTTTAAGGCTGCATGTTAATTGTGTTTGTTATATAAAATATTTCGGATGAAGCCGGGCAATCGAGGTTTGAGAATAAAACAAACGAATGAAAAACTAATCGAAATTACAATAAAGTAAAAAATTTGCGGAAAATTTGCAACTACTGAATTTAAAACATTTATAAAGCAAGGTGAATTGAAGGCCTTATGAATTTCACCACAAGAAAGTACAGATCAACAGCCGTTACTGAAGGTTAATAAATAATAGGTACTTTGCTCTGTGGATTGTCTTATCCATCGATCACCTAACTACTAACAAATTCGCAATATGCGAAAATTGACCACCCAAAACACAATCCATCATTTCTCTAGCTCCCAGTATCATGCTACACATTAATTCCTCCAATCATAATATATTATTAACCACATAATTCACAACCTACACACATAAAACAAAATCATTATTTAAAACACATTTACTGTCGCTCGCGACATTTTTCCTATTAGTCATTTGTCGAGATTGGCGATAAGTATCGACTACCGGATTCCGTGGTGTCACCTCACTATGCTGTGTCGAGGAATATTTCTTTGTGGCATCATCTAATAAAGCTTTTAGTGGACACTTTATTACCTGAGGTAATGACCTGAATGGCTTGGCACCTGGCTAAACACTTGGGAGTTTAAGACCTAGATTGTGAGTAAGTTAGTGAGCTGGGTTTATGTATTGTATTATGTTGCGTTTTTTATGTTGGTATTAAGTTTTTAAAGGATGAAGCTTGGTTAATATTCTTTTAGGTGTTTTGAAACGTTCTGGGGTGGTTCAAAAGAGATACCCGTAGCCCTGGTATGCAATGGGCAACTCAACGAACCTACTTAGGTGGGCTTTGGACAGTAAAAGTCTGACACTTCCTCTCGCTACACCTAGAGTGAGAAAGTTAAATGATTTCCCACCCCAAAAAGGTTTCGCAACCAAGATTACGTTAAATGCACTTTTCAGTTAATGTTTCACCAGGTTTTTTTGGTGTTTATATGCAATTCTTTTAACAGATTACGTACATATGAATACAAATAAAACCAAAAAAACCCTTTACTTAATAAAGCTAATTAAAAACAATCTAAAATATGGCGTCAAAAAACTCCTTCGCATCGCTGTCGACTATCAGTCGACATGCGCCCAAAAGACTGGCGGCATTGCCACGCTGTATGGCAATAATGCAGCTTTTTTACCTAGATGTTAAAAGTAGTTTAATAATTGCAGTACACTGACTTCGCTAATCGACAAACACTCAACGTAATAAACCATCATAATAACTCTACGTACACATAACCCGATTAAAAACAAATCACGTTTCCATACAATTAGTTAATACTTATCATAGACAGCGGACCACCACCGCGGTGAGCGGAGCCGGGCGCTATCGTAGTGTAATTGAGTGGCAGCGATAAGCAGACATGCGCGTGCGACGGTGCGACGGACGGAAGCCGAGGCGACAAGTGCTTGTAGTGATAGGTGGAGAAAAATGGGAGGGAATTTATGTCTGGGTTTTTATTTAGCTTGGGTGAGGTAACACATACACTCCGTCGCGTGAAGAAACTAGAGATTCTTGTGACAACTGTGACATTCTCTAATTAATAACGGTTGTAAAAAAGTCCAAAATCTTGATCTTAAAATTAATGCTTTTCTTAGAGGCTTGGGTGTATCAGGCTGGTATTTTAGTACCAGACACTAGCCAATTTTGTGAGTAAAAGAACCTTAACTGCTTCTGTTAAGTTTAAAAAAAGAATCATAATTCTTTCAAGTTTTTTATATTTTTAATTAATCATGGTTTTTGGCGAGATTTTTTGGAGTGAAGTTCATTGGCTATTTTAATTATTCGTAAATTAATTATTGGTTACTATTGTAATATAAAATTGGTGTAGTTTTGTATCGCAAGTGTTTGCACACCTGGAAAACATGTGGAATCATTGAAACAGGCGCGATTTCGGTAAAAAGGGTACTGTAGTACTGACTACCTCAGCGAAGCTTGCCGAGAAGGCTGACTCTAAATGTTTGCTGCCAAATACTGCAAAAACATTCGAATGTATTATATCCACATTTTAATTAAATTTAAAGCGACTGTAAAAGCTAGGTACTTTCTAAACTTTACATTGACTATTAGCACAAACGATACGAAGTCAAAAAAAAAAATCATCCATTATGTAAGTACCAGGGTCATGGCATGGCATGTTAGGAAGGTACCCACAGTATCTACAGTAAGAGACTGGTGGTTTGGGCTCTAGGTCAGTCTAGATGTATGCTTCTGGAATCTTATGTGTATGAAGAAAACCTTCAGACAGTAATATTTTGATTGAACGTTCTTGTAACTTGGTCTACCAAAAACAAGTCAATTATTATTTTTCTATCTAATTCAAATCTTATTCTAAATTTGAATAACCCTTTAAAAGTTTATTCGATCGACCAGCCCGCATGGTAACAAGTAAGTTTTTCATGCGATCTCTTTAGTTATCGCAGTACTATTTAAGTACCTATATAAAGCACGGATTTTTTTTTAATGTTATAAAATAGTGTTTGACTGCGATCCCACCCGATGGTAAGCAGTCAGTGATGTAATCGTTGATGGTGAATCACACTAGTTTATTAAGAGCCTATTATTCACAATAGCCTAAGCCCAAAAATGGGATAACGACAAGAAAAAACTATATATAAATCAACTAAATATTTTGGTAAGTATATCTCGATTTCGTGTACTTTATTTTCGAATTCCTAGAAACCCACCCAAGAATGTGGAATATCTCTCAATCGTAATAAATGGGTGCCCATTAACCAAAAGTTGAAAGATCTCAGTAATATTGAATGACAGGAATCAATCAACGTGAACAAGGCATTTTTTTTTGTAATTTTTGGTTAAGCCCACTTTGTGCGTAAGATGATAATTTAGTTTAATTTTTTTCATATTGACGTTCTAATTTTGAAAAATATGTTTTTTTTTTTTATAAATGAGTATAGAGGTTCTATCATGGAGGAGATTTTGTGATAAAACTTTTTATTATTTATTTTACCTGCTTTGTCATTTTATTTTTTTACGTAAACACGACGTAAAAGCTTTATACAAATATATTGAAACAAATTAATTAGTACTGAATCTGAATTTAAAACCGGTTTTATGTCTAGCAACATCTATTAAATGCCTACTGTAACGTTTTTTTTTTAATTTATATAAACTAGTGCTTGACTGCAATACCACCTCATGGTAAACAGTGATGAAATCGTTAATGGTGAGGCGCACTAGTTTATTACGAGCTTATTCCCTCTAGCCTTGAAGACACCAAAATTATAATCGGACGGGAAGACAGCAGCAGGCAAATTATTCCAGTCCTTCGTCGTATGTGGTCTAGACGAAGTATGTTAAATCAAATAAGATCCACAGTTAAAATACCTATTCCAACATACCAGTAAAACATTTGAAACCAAACACAGGAATTCTTAACAACCAATACTCATTCCAAAAGCTATATTAAAATAGATCATTCATTAATATCAACAGATCATTATACCCATAAACATGGCGCTCTAATTAATGACATACGGCAGTGGACCACCTCGTCATAACAAGCTTGATCGATTGGCTCATTATGGCGTTGTCATTTATTTATTTTTTATGTTATGTTGGTACACTGCTTCTGAATGCTTGGTTAGTTACCGTTAGATTTGGTGGCTACTGTTTTAAAAGTAAAAATAAAAAATTGAAATGGAACGGAAAACTAAGTTTCAAAAATGAAGAAACTACTGCTTTTATTTGTGCATTGTTCGGTTTAGTTAATAATAAACGCATTCTATTGTGGGATTTGATGTTTCGTTCTTTATTTCATTTCATGTCATTTAAAATATTTTATGTTAATATAAGCCATCTCAGCTTATTATTTTATTTTTATATGCATATTTTTATTTATTTTTTAATATGTCTTACCTCAATAAAAATAAATTGTCTTTTATCATTTTATATTTTAAGTTTCTTATATCGTACCCTTATTGCAAAAACAACTAAACACATCAACATTTTTGTATTATGTTATTACTATTATATTCAATCAAATTTGTAGGATATTTACTTTTTGCCGAAGCTATCTTTATAAATAAGTGTCGTAGCTAATAACTGGTTTTACCTGTAGATTTATCTTGAAGAGACGAATGGATGAATGGATTTAACTTTAATTTGGGTAAAAATTGCAGATAGTTGGTTTTTGCAATAAGGGTACGATATATTTATTTGCTTGACGATAGGTCTGTTACTATCAATTTAAGGAATATGGATATTTTTCAAAGGATCTAGGGAAAATAACAATGTTGAATATTTAGAGATATTAAAAAGAGTTCAAGAGATGGGACCATATCAGGTTTAGGTAAAAGTTAGTGGAAAGAACCAACCCACATTGGGTTCTTGTGGTAAATTAAGGACCATTTCATATTACAGAGAGGACGCTTATGTCCCAGCAATGGGAATATTTTAGACTGTTTATGCTATGCTAAGTGTTCAAATCTACCAGAAACAAGACCTTTTACACGGTTCCATATTGGAATCTTTCGGTACATTCAATTCAGTCGACGATTTCAATAAATAAAAGCAAACGCACAACCATGCGCAGAATCGACAAATACTTTTCATTTTCACAAAGTCCAGTTATGACAAAGTTTTATATTCAAAACCAGGAACTGCCGAAACTCGCGACCCAATGCCAAATGCCCCCAATCAATCGTTGAACCCACCGTAGTGTCACTAACAACCACTAGATGGCAGCACTGATTTTTTGCGCGGACGGATGTCGAAGAGCATGCGATGCATTCTAAATTTATATCCCCTCTCCCTTTCTATCACACACAACTTCAATATCCCCATCTCTTTCTAGCAAAATATTTTTTTTTGCATTTCGATTCCAAGTGCGTGGTCAATTTTGTCGTTTTTTTTTTAAGTCTTGTCTCATAGTCTCCGGACAGTGGCCAGTTCGTTTTATTGTCGTGCGTATGTAGACTTTTATTTCGGATCGCGATACAGGGTCATGCAGAAATTATTGGCTGAATTTAAATCATATGGCTGTTCTGTAAAGTATGTTCTGTTTGTAAGTCTGATACGATTGCTGATTGTGGATTATTGTACTTTTATTGAGCTTAAACTGTATTTGTCTTTAGTAATGGGCCTTTTAGAAGTTATAAAGGAGTATTGTATAGTTAGTGCTGTTTCTACAGGTAATAATATGATTTCTCAAACCAAATGGTCTAGCACTTTATTTTTATTATTTTTTTGAATACAGAAATAGAAAACCAGTTGCGCCGATCTTAAGACATAGGTCATATGGAACAAGGCCATGTGATCGGCCAGGGACGGCTATGTGATCTCACGTCATAACGTTTTCGCCGTTCTAGCTCGTCGTTCGTGCCGGAATAGCTAGCAAACGTGAGAATACACGTAGAAAATTATTCTAAAACCCCCAAAGCCTGTGACGGTTTTTTTTAAGTGATATTAACTAGTGCTTGACTGCGATCCCACCCGATGGTAAGCAGTCATGCAATCGTTGATGGTGAAGCGCACTAGTTTATTAAGAGTTTATTCACTGTAGCCTTAAAGACACCCAAATTATAATAGGACGGGAAGACCGCAGCAGAGAAATTGTTTCAGTCCTTCGATGTGCGCGGCATAAATGACGAAGCGAAACGGTGAAGAAAACATTAAATAAGAGGAGTCTGAAATGACCAACACTCCGACAAAAAGCTTGATCCTGTCGCCCGCAAGGGCCGATGTCAGCCAGGGCTGGGGGACTATTTAAAAGAGTCACCATGGTCCTGAAAGGTGAAGGGTAACTGTAGGAATACCCGTGGGTTTTATTCAGTAAGTCTGACACTCCCTCTCGCTCCCCTCAGAGCCGGAGAAATCATTTGATGGTTTCCCACCCCAAAGAAAGGAGGACCTGAGATTCTTCCAGAAAAGTATATCGATTACAATAACTGCCTCCTATCTGTTACATATACCTACTTCAAAACATTTCGGCACACCACAAAGGCTTACTAACATCGTACAAACGTCAAGCTATTCCATGTTCTTCCACAATCGGAAGCCTACAATCCTTTGGGTCTCCATCGCGTCTGCGAAAGGCATTTTTTTCCTCGAGTTCTGAGAAACGCCGCGAAATAAAACAGCAAAGCTGCCGAAATGCATAAACTGAGGGTTTATTCGGTCGAGCTATGTATGGCGGAAACGAAAGCTGTAGAGTGGTATCAGATACGAGCGACAGCGGGATTGCCGAAGCATTTCTTCGAGTTCGCCATTTTAACGGTGCAGCCGTTGAGCAATTGGCTGCTGCGCTGCGGGTCACGGACTCGATCTCCCAACGATAAACTATTATTTTTATTGCTTTTTAATACAAAGGTGTCTTAACGTTAACGCTATAAGTTTTAAAAATGGTAGTGAAAATTTGACTTTTTTATGTAGGAAATCAAGAAATAATTTGTCCCTCATTTGATGAAGCATCATACTTTTTTTTATTTATTAAAACCAGCTGTGTTCCTTACGTTACCTATTGCGTTCCAGGTTTACGGTAACTCTTTCAAACATTCTTGCAACTGAAGCAGCGATTTGGCTTGTTTTTTCAAAGTTTATCTTTATAATTGACGTTTCATGATTATTATGAAGACTTGTCTATTTTGAATCATGTCTCATGATTCTGTCATGTTATATTCATCAGACAAAACTGGGTCAAAATAGTGATTTATGTTTATATTGTAAAGCTGTGTCAATAAAATTTTCTGTTTTTTTTTCCTTTCGTCAAAAACTCTCTCGTTTCCCGCTGCCCGTTAATCCCTTGCACCGTTCCATACAAACCAACGCATATGTTCATGTCGCAGTGCGCAATAAACTTTAGTATCTCGCCGTAAACGCACGCCGTCGGCGACGCATTGTGAACGCATCGACAACGCCTCTCCGACCAGCTTTATATAGCTGTAATCTATTTTATGTACAAAGCTATGATGGCCATGTAAAACTCGCAAAACCAACAGTTTACGGAATACTTGAAGAGGAATGTTCAAGAGACTGTTTCTAAGGGAATCCAGTGAGGAAGTTTTGAGCGCACAATTTTAAAAACAAAAAACATTCAATTTTTTTACGGCCAGTACTGTTGTAGCTAGTATTCCTGAATATATTTTGGAAACTTATTTTTCAAGACAGACTATCTTCCTGACACTATCTCCCCCTCCAAGAGCGGGGGATGTCATCGAATAATTTTCCCACCGAAAAAAAAAACCATGACGTGATTAAAAGCAAGTCGTGCGAGCTAGAAAGAATGATGGAGCTATACACCGTATATAGCTCCATCCCTTTAACAATTCAGTTCAGGTCGTAAAATGGATTACGTTAATAGCTCGTGGTAGGCCCTCTAGCGGCGTTCAATTAGGCAAAAATATTATTGCTCTATAATACTGCCTGGTTGAACAATAATATTTTTTGCCGACAAAATTTTTTTTTAATTGTATCCTAAAATATAATGTAAGTACAGCGACCGCTACAAGTTGGTCTAGTACTAATATGCAAGGGCCATTGCAAAACAGTGATTTTAAAATAACCGTTTCGATATTGATTGTTGAGTTGTTTCTGTTGAGGAATCTATTATTTTGAAGGCAATTCATTTTAATTTGACCATTAGAAATGTATTTTTTGGTCTATGGTGAAAGTTACACTTGGTTGTTATTTTTTAAACGATTTCGAACAAAACGTACTTCATAATCCAAGGAAGATTTCAAAAACTATTCCTCTCCAACTCCTTTTATTACGTTAGCATTATGCGAGAAATAAAATTCACAGTACAGGCACATCTATGAAACCTATAAGGAATATATTTTTCAAGCTTCCTGTTTATATCAGAATCCTGACTGACATAATAAATAGCAGGTCGACAACTGCATAACAAAACATTCAGTTTACCAACATTACAACTTAAAAACCGTTTTCATACAGATATATTTTTAAAGCATCAACTCTGAAATTTATTTCTCCTAATTTGACTGCATTTCTTGGTTACGGGTCGTACTCATTAATCATATGGCGGTCTCTTTCTGACCTATGTTATTGTTGTGTTGCTGTCTTTTTCTATCGCTTTAAGATGCGGAGCGCGTACGCAAACGGCGAGCCCGCGCGTGCCGAAGCACAGTTGTTTTTTTCGATTACAAGAAAAAGCATAAAATGAAGTGATTGTTAAAAGGCTGGTCTATTGGATTAGTTTCCGTTTGAAGGCACTGGTGCGGATGATGGACACGTTGGACAATTGAGCTGTCTCACTAATTGTTCGCTTTTTGATAGTAGGAACAGCACGAGGCTTTAATAAATTGATGGTTTGTTAGACACGCTTAGAAACAGGGTTCTATTAAACTAATAAAGGTGTAAAAGGTATTAGAATAATTAGTGTTGAAGGCATGAAAAAAGTTCACATTGTTTCAGGAAACTTTGACACTATAAGTATAAGAGAAATATGAATAATAGCCCGATAAAGGAATATAGGATTCAATATGGTTATAAAATGTAAACTGCCCCTTAGTGTCATGGTCGCAAGCGCGATTGCTGAGCGTACGGGTATCCTGGGTACGATTCTCAGGTTGGGCAAAAAGTGCTATTGGGTTTTCCAATAAATAATTTATCAGTAGCTATCCAGAGTTGGAAAGTTCATGGTGTGTACACCCTGTAGTTCTGAAAGCACTTGTTGCTGTTTGTTCTACGCCTACATAATCAGCCTTATAATGTTCCCACTGTTGGGACTCAGGTCTCCTCTCTAGGAGAGGAATTGGGCCGTAATCCACCACGCAGGCCCATTGCGGGTAGGTGAATGTCACATGTCTTCGAATTTTTTGGTTCTAGGACATGCCGGTTTCCTTACGATGTTTTCCTTCACCACTCGGCCACTACTGCTCTATTCTTCTCAATCGAAGAAGAATCAGGCATATCAGGCGGAGAGAAAAAAATTGAGGGTGCTCCTGTGTTCACGCACGCTTCTGTACTGCAATATCTCCTGTGGACTTGGCTAATCTGTCCTAAGATTGACCATAGATATCAAATCGGTAAGGAGGATAACAATATTGAAAAATGCAAGACCGAATCATAGATAGCAAACATGTTTAAAGCGAAGTGAATGTTTGGGAAGTTTTTTTTATTTATTTGAACATTTGACCTTTCTACACCATAATCAAGTCAAGTGATATTCGTAGTCATCACACTAATATTGTAAAGACGAGTTTTGTAAGTACAGTTGCAGTTTTTATGGGAACTGATAGACGATGAAACATAATTAAATTCATTGTTAATAAATAACTTATTAAATACCTAAAATAAGTAATACCTCTGTGCTCTTTTATCTGTATTTATTCTTTTTATTTTTGAGTGTACATAAATAAATTAATTAAAATTCATTAAAATCTATCCAGTTTTTATGGGTAATCTTCAACGAGTAGTGTGAAAGCGAAACCCGGTGCCCTGGGATGAAGGCAAAGAAGGAACAGGAGTGTCACTATCAGTCTGATACTATCTCTCGCTCCACCTAAGAGCGAGATTTGTCATTAGATGATGATAACTCGTTAGATAAGGGTCGTTCCCTAGTTACTTATCTCCTTTCTTGAATGTAATGTGTGTGTGTGTCTGTGTATGTTTGTGACTCTTTCACGCTTAAACGGCTGAAGGGATTTGAATGAAACTTGTTACCAGAATGGTTTATATCCAGGATTATTGTATAAGCCATCATTTATAAACGTGGGAAGTACTAATTTCACGGGGGTGGAGCCGCGAGCTGCAGCTCCTTATCCGTGACAACATACTTATATATCGACATAGGCACTCATAGGATGAATTTTTAACACGTCATGGAGTTTCATGCCGGGTGTTTTCTGTAGAAAATGACCAGTTGGAACCATGCACTAAAGTAGGCGCCAGATAAACTTGAAATAATGGACATTGATCCTCCTATATTTGTTGACATTCTTAATTTCATAAACAGAAATAAAAACATAAAGCTGTCTCGAGTTGACATCTATCGTAATTCTGTTAATTATTGGTTTTTCGGGTACCTACTCAGAGATATTAAGAAAAGGTCAATGTACTTTATTCCACGTTTATCTGGCGCCTAGTATAGCTGACTGATGTTTTATAAGTGCCCATGTAGACATGTGAAATAAAATATTTACAAATGAACTACAAGTCGTCATTGCTGTTTGAAATCAGCACGCGTGAAACGTGGCAACTATCACGGATAGGTTTTAGTCACTAAAAATCTGACGTTTCCTCTCGCTTGAGCAGGAAAAGCTAGTCAAAAGTGTTCTTTTTCTTTGCCTTAATCTATCTATATTTATAAAAGGGGAAACTGATTGACTGACATATCAACGCACAGTTAAAACTACTAGGACAAGGAGCGTGAAATTTCACACAAGGTTTCCTTTTATGATGTAGGCGAGCACTAATAGAGGAATTTTCAAAATTCAACCCCTAAAACGGGTGTCCAAAGTTTGTATGTAGAAAAAGACTTTCACGCAGTTGAAGCCGCTGGCAGAAGCTAGTACTATTATAAAGTCATCAGAAATTGATATTAAGTCCTATTAATCATCAGCTCCTTAACCTTTTCCTAACTAGCTTGGGGTCGGCTTCCAGTCTAACTGGATGAGGCTGAATATCTGTGTTTTACAAGGAGCGACTGCCTTTCAGACCTACACAACCCAGTTACTGGGCAACACGATTATAATCATTGGATATACTGATGATCAGACTTTCAGGCTACCTGTAACGACTGTCAAAGATCTATTTATGACAACCGGGACCAACGGCTTTACGTGCTTTCCGAGGCATGGGGTAATGTCCTAAATAAACTTAAAAAAGTACATATAAATTGAAAAAATTACATTGGTATTTACCGGGGTTTCGAATTCGCAACCTCATGCATGAGAGGCATCTCTTCAATCACTGGACTATGGCGACACTTCATATTAGGTCCAATCAATATCAACTAATAAAAAATCCATCACGCCATACATTTTCGTAGCACTTGACGTCCACGTGAAGGTTAGTAAGGGCAGCTCCACACTGCACGTGCTCATTAGCCGCGCGGTATTCGCGTCGCGTGTGCCGCGCGGTCACGTCGCCAGCACGCGCCGACGCGCGCCTCCATTGTTGGACGGTACGATTTTATCCGTGGTTTCTGTAGGTTATGTGTTTATTGGATGATTATGTGGCACTAAGTTGGTTAAGTTTTTTGATTAAACGGCTTTTTGTGGTGAATATTTTACTGGCGGCCCGTGTTACCTTTTCACGGGTGTAAAAAAAGCCGAGAATTTTTAAAGTTTTTTTTTTTAATTTACTCTTTTTCTTTACTATGTATACACTCTATTGTCCATTTATACTTTTCTCAAAAATTACTCTGTAAATGGTGAAAACTTCACGAGAATCCGTTCAGTAGTTTTTGAGTTAATCGCGAACAAACAGACAGACGCAGTGGGGGATTTTATTTTAAATAATATTTAAGGAATTCGATTAGATCTAGCTTATATCAGCTATGGTATTTAAATGGCAGTTATGAGTTTTTACCCTACAAAAAAAATAAACTTGATTTTCGTGATTGTGTTCATTTTATTTTATAGATTTTTTAAAGGAATCATAACGTCACATTAGAATAATGAATACGAAATTAAACTCAATCTTTCTTGATATCTTTTATAATTTATTTTATAACTATTTTAATATGCAAGATGCTTACAGATAATCTCTTATTTCAACTTATTATTTTAAGCATCTCTATCACTCGTATTTCTCTTACTCTTTCTCCACTATCGATATATATGTACTACGCATAAGTCGATGTTCTCCACTATTATTGTTTTCTCCTTCAACAATGGGCACAGCTACCCCTCAGCGGCTTTGCACAGGTTTGCGCCAACTCCTACTGTTATTACTATGAGCGTTGCGCATGCGCGTCGTGGCCGCCCGACGCGACTGATTCGCCGAAACGCGCGTCTCCGCGGCAGGAAGTCGCGTCACGTGGCGTGGGTACTTATTTCTCATAAACAATTTGGACATATTTTTTTTAATATTGATTTGACTATTTGGAATTTTGTATTGGAATGTGTTGGATGATAGATTGGTTATAAATGTAGATGTATGATGTTTTATTGATTGATAAGCTAACGAATTTAGCGTTTTAGCGGGTTTAGCGTTTAGTTTTTGCATTGTTTTGGTATTGCTCTCGTTGAATTTGCGAATTATTTTTCAGACACTAACTCATTTTATGTTATTATCCAATTCGATTATCCTATAAAGTAATTTTGAGATAACACTAGTTTTACAATAGTAATCATAAACATAATCACTTAAAAAAATACCCCAAAAATGGACAGTAAAATAATGAACCCAAATTGGGTTACATAAATGTGTATCTTTTTGTTCTCACGCGTTGATGTCTTTTATTTGGGAAATAAGTTCAAATATGATATATCAATTCTAATAGAAATGAAGCTCTCGTGCATTTTTGCTTGGAAAGCTGTTATATACCAGAAATGTACTACATATGTACTAGATATGTAGTACATAAAGTAGAGCTCATTCAGAAGCGTTTGTTTCTTGTAAAATAAATATGCTATTATGAAGTAACGTGGACTACGTTAAGGCCAATTGAGTCTATCCTTGTAATAATCCTATCACTGATTTATATTCAATCCCTCATACATTGAGCGTATGCTACCGGCGGCGAAGTGTGGTCGGCGTCACAAAGCCGGCGGCGCGGCGACGACACACGACGTCTGCACGAGCCGGCATTAGCATGCGAGGGGCGCCGGTAACGGTAGCCCCACGCTAAACTGTGCTAGTGAGCTGTTAATAGAGCTTTATGGACGAATTATTGGGAAGGTATTTTGATAGAAGTTATGCGCCATATGAAAAACTTGTTTTTGCCCCCGGCTTCGCCCGCGTACGTAAAATATAGCCTATGTCAATCAGGAATAAAGCAGCTTTCTATCAGTGAAAAAATTTTAGCAATGGGACCAATATTTTTAGAGATTGCCTCCTACAAACAAAAAAACAAACTTCTTTATAATATTAGTATAGATAAAATTTAAAAATTCTGGCTTTAATCTCGTTTTTTTTTTATTAATTATTGATAGGCTCAATTTTGACCACTATCTCCTGATAAGCGATGATACGGACGACGATGGAGCACGCTTGCCTAGAAGTAATCTATTCACTCTTGACTTAAAGACCACTAGGTTAAAGCTATTAGGAAACACAGACTCCGGCAGGGAATTTCACTCCTTAGCTGAACGCGCAATGAGTGTATTCCTAAAACGCTTTGGATTTAAAAAAAAAAATTGTGTATTTAGCGGGCACACTTCACACTACTTCTGTCAATAGCGAGCTTTATAGACGACTAATTTACAATTTTGCTCTCATCACATCATTGTTCTTGGGTGATTTTTTATTTATTTATATTATTGCTTGACTGCGATCCCATCTGATTGTAAGCAGTGATGCAATCGCTGATGAACCTTGGACCTTGATGACACCTAAATTATAATCGGATGGGAAGTGTAACTTATTTAATTTAATTGTTTGTAATCTTATTTCCGTATCAATTATTATTTAATTTCTTCTTTGTTTAGTAATTTATTTTAATATTAATTTACTTTAATTTTCACAGTCGCATTATATTCACATTTGCATTAAGAATAATTTGTAGTCTAATAATTTAATTGATTTTACCACTGTTTTTTGTGCTAGAGGTGTTAACCTGTAATTAATTGTTGCACCCGCAATTGTATCCAACTATAATTATTAAGTTGCTAGTGTACTGGTGTAAACAGTTGTTGTTTAACCTAAATAAAATAAATAAATAAATAAAGACCGCAGCAGGCAAATTGTTCCAGTCCTTCTACGTACGCGGTATAAACGACCAGGCGAAAAGCTTAATCCGGGCCATAGAAGTGTATATGTATTTTACTCTTGTGGTCGCAAATGGCAGAACGGAATTAGGTGACATTTGCACATGGGTAAATCATGTCCTAAAATAGGCATACGATATTTTTACACGACTGCAAGAAAGGGTTATTTATCATGCGCACGAGTCCGTCCACTGGGAGAAGCTAGTTTGATATAATTTTATCTGCATTTAAGTATATGGATGCAAATTCAAACTGTATGACACTTAATATCTAGACGAGAACCGATATTAAACAAGGGTTAGTCACAATATGTACGATTACAGTATCTCTACTAAGTATTCTAGGAACCATGCAGTTGTAGATGAATTTGAATATTATAAGAAAGACGAGACGGTTTGCGAATATCTAACAGCGATGTGCATTGGAGTGACTCATTGCGAAGTCTCTGAGACCAGAAGCTCCAATCTGTGTTACTTTCATCATCGATGGTAAAATATAACTTGTACGAGAGAAACAGATTTTCTATCAATCATCCTGATATTATAAAGGTTAAAAGCGTTTGTGTGTGTTTTATGTTTGTTACTTCTTTACGCTTGAACGGCTGAACAAATTTCGATGAAACATTTTACATAGGTAGGCCATGACCTGCAATAGTACTTATGATACTTTTTATCACGGGAGTGTGTTCCGTATCACGCAGGCAAAGCCACTAGCAACAGCTAGTGTAGTGTAATAGGCTGTATAATCATATTTTTTTCATGAGCCAAATAGAATACTTATTACATCACACATTATCAACGACGAAGTTATAAAGTTTCTACGCTGATATAAAAACAGAAGTTGGACATGTACTCTGACGTCAAAGTCCATCCACACTTATGTAGTCGCAATAGAAAACGGCATTCTTGGGAGTAGCAATTACCAATATTAGTAAAAATTTTCGATTAAATAAATTTAGTATTTCACAGTGGACTATTCTGGCAAAGTCAGTATCTACTATTAATTAGCATAACATAAAATATCATCCAATTAATCAAAAAACTTATCAACAGTATCACAGTTAATTGCTCCCTAATATCTATAATACCATAGACAACTCCCCCTCCTGTCACTATTACATAAAAGTGCATAAATAACATTTTGACAGCGCTACTCCTCATATATAATGCATGGAGACAGGTGGCACCACGCTGCCACTAGTCACGACCTCTAGCAACGATGCTGAATTTCCTACAGCCGGGAAATTGCTCGCACGGATTTGAAACATTCATAGGGCTAGAGATTTGTTTAGATTTTTGAATTGTGGGTCTTGTTTCTGTGAGTTAGATTTTTATTTAATGAATTATTGATATTGCATTATAGCACTTGTTGATCATTTTTATTTTTTTTGGTAGGTTTTTTTAAGGTGGGTATTAAAAAACCCCGGAATTCCTTTTCGGACAACCCATGGCCCATGTAGGCTTTGGTCCTACTAGGCCCTTTAACATCTCTTTGAGGCGCGGGTGGAACAGTACACGGCTTCGACGACTCGGGCTCGGTCCGGACGGTTACCGGACGGCCAAACGGCGAACGATGTTAGTAATCTTGTGTTTGATTACTATCTCACGCAAAAAAAAAACAAGGTCGACGGTAGATCACGCTACAAATAGAATATTTACTATTGACATAAAACCCTCAGTTCATTTATACTACACTAGAGTACTATATTTATATACTTTAGCTGCAACATTTTCTCTGATCAGTTTATCACATTGTTCTTAAAATTTCTTCATTTCATTTTATCTACAGTTTTTCCCAAAAAGCACACTATTAAGGGTCAGGCAAGGGCCAAATTTATCTGATACCTAAATCTGTTGTTCAGCTGTCATTATCAACTTAATTCCATCAATTAAAGGGACAGGCCGTTGAATCATCCCTTCACCTTATTTCTCACAGCCCAGATGTTCCCATACATCATATTATAACGCAAAGTCAACGACCCTAAAAATTCCACAATTCCAAACAAAATTACAGGGGCCACAATCGTTCGTCGCCCAAATGACACGCCCGTGACGGCCAAATGACATAATTGTCAAAATAGTCACTGCACTGACAGCCGCACGTGACATCCACAACTGAGAGAGACGGACACACACCAACCCCTTAAGTGTGACAGAGAGAAATAATGGCGCGTCGGTGTCAATTATAGGCGGGGAAAGAGAATTAGAGAGGAGAACACGCCGGTTTCAAATTTGGAACCGTTTTGTTTTAAATCGATAAATCGTTCGATTTCGTGTTCGATTGCGTGTGGTCGACATTTCTAAGAATAATTGAATATCAATATTAAGTTATGATTCTATACTATTAAAATGATTACCGTGGAGTGAATGAATTCTGATTCATTCATCGCTCAAATGCGAAAATATTTCACGGTGATATTTCATAATAAAGACCATTCTATTAAGGGACATTATTATTAAATACGGACCATGATTTTATGTGCACATTTATTAGTGCGCTATAAGAAAAATCGGTCATATATTTGCGGGTCGCAGTCCTGCCCTTTCGACGCCTGTCGTGCATAAAGTCCGTGATCATTTCTCCTAATTATACGTGTGGCGAAGAGGGCAGGGACTTTTGGTTCGATGTGGGTGTTCGAAATATGAAATTACGAGTTGGCGCGAACGTGTGACAATGTTTTCTTTTTTAATAATAAATGGAGACATTGATTGCTGTTATTATGCCTAATGTGCCTACGTAGGAACTATAAACTTTTATAATCATCAAAGAGGTTAAATTTTTTGTTTGCAATAAAATTCACAACGATAAACGGGGAATATTTATGGGTTTTAAAATAAGTAAGGAGATGTCACGCATTCAACGGTGTGTCGTGAAAGGACGATAATTTTATTTATCGTTTTATAATGAGCATGTTTACAAACAGTGTTAAAAAGCGGAGTCATTTATTTTGTCATATAAATAATATGAATCATTTTGAAGGCTGGCAATAATGTATTTTTAATTCTGATTTTTGGTTGATTGCGAATTCAGAATTGAATAAAATCGAAGAATCTTTTTAACCAAGAAGTATGTAAACGTGTTTCTTTAGAAAACTTTTTCATTTGACTTACTACGTGTAAGTAAATTAGTACAAATGAAACGAGGATGTATATTTCATCCACGGTTCAATTCTTGCTTAAGTAGCGCGCCAAGGTGTGTGAAATGACGTCAAAATATACCGTCTACTGAACATTGTGATGGAGGCATCACATCATACTAATATTATAAAAGCTTTAAAGTATTCATGCTCAAACGGCTGATCTAATTTCGATGAAACTTTGTACACGGGTAGACTATATCCTGGAATAGCACATTGAATACTTTAGAGGGAACATACTCCACGGATAAAAAGTATTTCGTATGCTATACCAGGTCATAGTTCACCCATATGCCTTTCATTCAAATTCATTCAGCTGTTTGAGTGTGATGGAGCAACAAACACACACACTTTTTCCACATAATACTAGTGTAATTGAAAGGATCACCAGTGGCGGAACAATAGGGTGCCAGGACTAGTAAAAAGCTGCGGGCCTTCGGTCCAACGCGGCTCCGGTCCGAGAGGTCGCGGGCTCGGAAGAAGTAACCCAAACCTATTTTATAATTAAATAACGTGATGATCTTTCTTTGGCCCAATGAATTTACCACGGGCCTCAAATGATAAAGTTATGTCACTGGGCTCAACTTTATCTCTTAAAAGTTTTTCCAAAAGCCTTGACTAAGATAAATTCTGCAAAATTTATAAAACAGAGCATGTTTGCACAAACATAATTAAACTGATTAAATCACCGCTGACCCGCACTTAAGCGATTCAACGAACTATCGTTATTAGATTCAATTATTTCATAATCATCGATAAAAAAAATCGAGACACACGGAAGCTACAGCTACGCTGGCGGCCAATTATCGAGAGAGACAAAAAAAAATCGATTGGATACGATTATGACGGATCGTTTAATCGATTCATGCTTTCGACGTAAGTAGGGGAGGTATGGGAAAATTGCTTACGGGTCAACTTTCTTGAGCACAATGTGTAATGCTGGCGTTTTTGTGTGTGTGCGTGACTTCTTGTGTGTGCATGGTTTTGTGCTGTGGACCTTGTTGGAAATGGATGATTAGTAAGTACCTGAAAAATTATGTTTATTTGGTGGGGTCAAGTAGAGAAAACTGACTTCTACAGTTTAGCTAAGTGGTACCTAAGTTTCTAATAACTAAGCAATTTCGAATATTTACGTTTTTTTTTCATTGAAAATTATATATTTAGATTAGGTTTTTGTTTATCAGTACTTTACTGTTGACACAGACTGATAGAAACCAGTATTAGTAAAAATATGAATTCTAATTAAATTTATTTTTTAATCACCAATTTCAAGGTTAACCAAAAAAATCCTTAGATCACCCCAAAACTGAAGTAAAACCATCACCGAAACGGCTCAACCGTAAAATAACCTTCGATTGTCCCCAAAAATACGTCCAATCAATTTCCTGTGCCGACCATTAACTCAAAAAGAAAAGAAAAAAACATGTATAAAAAGGCAAAGTTCGCCGTCTATAGACCATTTCTTCGGGGTCATAGCACCCAACAGGAAGTGGCGTCGCGGGTCGGCGCGCGCGCTTGCCTCTTACGAAAAATAATTCTCTTCTAGGTATAACACATAGCCAGTCATTCGTGTAACTGTACGGTTAAGAAGTTTTTATACCTTGAATCTTATTATTTTTACCGAACTACGTGGTATTATGAAATCAAAAATCAGAAACATTTATTCTATATATATAAAAGGAGAAACTGACTGACTGACATATCACCGCACAGCCGAAACTACTGGGACTAGAAGCGTGAAATTTTGTACAAGGTTTCCTTTTGTGACGTAGGCGACAAATAAGAGAGGATTTTCCAAAATTCACTCCCTAAGGGGATGAAACCGTGGTCTAAAGTTGGTATGGAGAAATCTACTTTCATGCGAGCGAAGCCGCTGGCAGCTGGTTTCAAATAAATCATTCACACACACTTTTGAATTGTCAAAATTTCGGTCAGTCAAAAAAGTAAAGTTGAATTGCACGTTCCAAAGCGTAGATCTCTATGGAAAAGAACGTCCAAGAAAGTCCATGGATACTCTCTTAAATCATGTTATGACTTACAAAAATCTTGGTTACATATTTCTTGTCGCTTCTAATAAGTCAGCACAATGTAAATAAATAATGAAAAAAGAAAGAGTAATTAAAAATATTTATTATAGAATATATATGCGAAGAATAAAAAAGAAAAGTGGAGTGGAATTTCCTGCCGGAGTCTGTGTTTCCTGATAACTTTGTAGTTATCAGGAAACACAGACTCCTCCCTAGGTATTTAAGTCAAGAGTGAAAAGGTTACTTCTAGGCAAGCGTGGTCCATGGTCAGCTACATAATTGCATACCATCAGGTGAGATAGGTAGTGGCCAAACGCGAGCCTATCCATAATAAAAAAAAAACGCCATTGTTACCTTTTTAGCGTTCCGTACCCAAAGGGTAAAATGGGACCCCATTACTAAGATTCCGCTGTCCGTCCATCTGTTTGTCTTTCCGTCTGTTACCAGGCTGTATCTCATGAACCGTGATAGACAGTTAAAATTTTCACAGATAATGTATTTCTTTTGCCGCTATAACAACAAATACTAAAAAACAGAATAAAATAAATATTTAAGGGGGCTCCCATCATACAAAAGTGATTTTTTTGCCGTTTTTTGCTGCGGACAGTACGGAACCCTTCGTGCGCGAGTCCGACTCGCACTTGGCCGGTTTTTCTGCACCCATAAGTGGACTCTTTAAATGAATGAACACTTAATGAAGATGAAAGAGACGTCCATATTTTGATTGATAAACTTGTGTTATACTTTTATATTGGTGTTGAGCAAAAACAATAATAACTTTTTGGTTGACAGATGTTTGTTTTTTATACGTTTTCTGTTCCTTGTGCTCTGAATGAGATCATTTGTTGAAAAACTTTGTTATTTCGTGATGGTAAGATGTGCTGTTTACACCAGCGATTACAAGACTTAATTGAAATGATTAAGTTGGCTTCCTTTTTCTGCCATGACGAATGCCACATATTTTTCTAGATAAACAAACTGCATTTTGTTTCAAGATTGGTGCCCGAAAGGATCTTATTTGTCACGTAAGTTATAAATGGGAACAATACCATTTTTGAAAAAGTTCCATTTCCTAATCATCGCTCTGTAAACTTTTCTCCCGAAACCTTGTATAAAACATCTAGCGCGCTTGATTTAAAGTCGGCATAATTTTTGCTATATTTTTTTTATTAATTTCGCAAATCTATTTATCACCAAAAACTATTCTCCCTCTCTCTTTCTCCACAATACAAAAAAAGTGAAACGATCCCAGCCTTGAACCATCTGCAACAGTCCACGCGCGTGTGAACCCAGGGCACACGGAAGTTCACGCATCGTGGGTCACACCATCGTGGGCCACCGTGGGCTATCGTGGCGTGGGTCACAGGCCTACCTTGTGTTTACTCCGCTACGAACCGCCTCGTACTAATTACGAACCCTTTGACAATTATTAGGAGATTTCCTTGTAGTGTGCAATCTGTCTAATTGAGTCTTATTAGTTCTGGGTTGTAAGGATGTGCTAGTATTTTGTTGTGAGAAGGTTTTTATTGTATTGCTTATTCCCTGTCAACACGGAGTCTATTATTTGTTTGTTTTTAAACTGTGCCCGATGGTTTAGCTTCATAATAAATGTGTTAGTGACCATTTAAATTAGGAATCCTTCAACACGACAAACAGCTTTGAACGATTCCGATTTATATATTTATTAATGTATTACTTGTTATAATCAAGTACCTATGTTATTATCTGCGCATAATGTAGTGATTGCTAAGCTGTAAGTGATGAAGCGCTTAAACGTAAGTTAGCAATGTACAAATTATAATGTGTACTCATTGTTGAATAGCCTAATAATAAATAAACAAATAAATTCCAAATTAAGTAATCATTTTTCATATCTCTTTCTTTATTTTAGCTTATAAAGCTAAGCTAGTAAGATAAGCCGTGCACTGAGGCCTCTATAGAGCTGTATCAAAAAATCTCTTAACAGGGCCTTGTTTCAGGACCTGCACTCCTTCACCAATACCAAGCATCAAGACGAGTAAAATAGGAGGAAGCCAGGTCAAAGTCCGCTGACCTAGCAATCACTAAAAACCATATAAATATGTAATTCAATCAGGGTACAGTTACTGTCCGTCATGGGAAGGCGCGTCTCATGCATATTGCACTACTTCGCGCTAAGAATTATGTTTTACTGTAGTAATTATACGCTGGCTTACAATTAGCGAGGCAGGGGTTAGTGGTGCGTTAAACATCTGTGTTGGCGTGATTTTCTTCTGTTTTTTTTTTTTGAGATGCTATCTGGGAAACTGCGGTAAAGTTCTGTAAGGAACTAATAATATGATACTGGGGCATTACCATGATGTGTTAAAATGTCAGTCGTGTGAGCAAGAAAGAAGGATAGCAATGCACCATAAACAGCTCCATTTTTTTTTTCAGTTTGCAAATGTGAGTACCATGGAGGTATTTATGGTTTTTAGGTTATTAATGGACTTATTTGCAAATGAATGAGTGGTCATGGAAACATTTCCTATATCATAGTTACTATGTTAGGCAAATGGATGAGTGGTCACACAGACCCCTCGAATAAATGAATCGATCCCTATCACCGGTATGCAAATTTTAGACGCAAAAATAGGATACATCGACATAAATGATGTCAGTTGAAGGGGCATCGTTCCATGGTAAAAACAGGGTGATACAATTACTCGGAGATGGCTTAGTCATACTAATATACATTACTAGCTTCTGCCAGAAGCTTCGTCCGTCTAATAGTAGATTTCTCCATACAACTTTGGACCACCGTTTCATCCCTTTAGGACGTGAATTTTGGAAAATCCTCTCCATTGCATTTTATAAGAAAACCTGGTTTAAAATATCACGCTCCTAGTCCCAGTAGTTTCAGCTGTGCGTTGATATGTCAGTCAGTCAGTTTCTCCTTTTATATATATAGACAAATGTGAAAGTGTGGGTGTGTGTGTATGTTTGTTACACCTTTGCTTTATTTACTTTTAATTTTATTCCTGGTGACTGTCGCCAAATAAATATTTTTTCTTTCTTTCTTTCTTCACTCTCAAATGGCTTAAGAGCGTTCACTCGAAATTACGCGCTATTTGGCCAAAAACCATGATTTTCAAACCCGTTTATATCCATTAATGAATTATTGTACAAACATGTGATTTACCAATAACATTAGAAAATATTCTTGTCTAAATAGTTAAGTAGGATTTTATTAAAATTGATAGCACGCTTGTGAACTATATTCACATATTTAAATAGAGGTTTTGAAATTTTACTTTCAGAGGCAATTTCGAAGCTTGACAACTTCTACAGTTCTAACAGAATTAATAAACAAAAAATACAAAACAGTAACTACAATCCTTAACAAAATAGTTATAGAAAAAGATTCATTGATTTAGTTTAATAATTAAGAAAATTTAAATAAAAACATTGTCAAATTATTAAGAAATTATGGGTAAATAAAATGATGATTTGCACTGATTTAACTTAATTTTATCATTATAATAATAGCTTATTCTAATAGAAGAACATGTGTTTCAAAACATAGGCTATATTTTATGTACGCGGGAGAAGCCGCGGGCAAAAGCTAGTTTGTAATATTCTGGAATAGAACATAAATTTTTTATCCCGAGAGTATATTGCCTTGGGATAATATTCTACTTTCACGGAAGCAAAGCCGCTGGCAGAAGCTAGTATATTCATAAGAATGTTGTCTTTGTCTGCCGAGTACCTTAGATGAAGGATGTAAATATATCATCCAAATATATTTATGAACTGATAAATAATGTTGTAGTTAAAAGACCTGGGCATACTATTGTACAATGCGTTCCAAATAAGAACAGGATCGATTGCCATGTTGTGACGTCACGTCATACTGTCAAATCGAAGAATTATTATGGTGAGCAAAACAAGATTTTTTTAAAATTTAATTTATTTACGAACTGTGAACGAAAAAAGTTTAATCTTTCTTCAATTTTTACCCATTTTCTTGCGATTTGACAGTATGACGTGACGTCACAACATTGCAATCGATCCTATTCTTATTTGGAACGCATTGTACCGTTGTAATGCAGCATCTGTACTGTGACAATATCTAATCAATATAAACATTACTAATAATTTAAGCAAAGTATATTTGGTCATACGCCTGGACAAATTCAAGAGATAACGAAACGGTTTTTAACTTAGCTAATATACTGGTTTTTCTTCCAAACACAATTTATATTTTAATTATAGATTTTTATAGATTTTCTTGCCTGGTTCGTCTACTTGCCTCTCCCATATTACCCATCTACTATTTACTTAGAAAAATAATTGAAAGCAGTATCATTAGACCATCAAATGAACACAAAAAGTAATAATTTAACGGACAATTAATACCTTGTCTCATTAGCATAAGCCTCATATCAACTGTTTAACGCCAGCACACTAATTTTGTTTGCCTATCGCCCCTTATATCATAAACTACACTCAAAAACCAACCTTAAAGACTGCAAGAAATAGTCCACAATCGTTGTAAATTACAGGAGATATATGGATTTTTATGGATGGTCATTTATGAGTACGCTTTCAAAGGAATTGCAACTTAAAATAACACTGTTTTAAGGCTGTTTTTAGATTGTTAATATATCAGATGGGTGGTAATGCTCAGTGAAATTAATAGATGCAATTAATAAAAAAAAACTAGTGTAAAATACTTCACGATCATATCACTGGCTGTTTGTTCGTTGTTTAGTAAATAGCCGTGTTTAGACATGTTAGATTATCATAATATTTTGTTTGTGATGTGTAAACTTTCGGGCGAAGATGTTTATTTTATGTTAGTGGTAGGTGCAATAGTTTATGTATCGTCAATATTTTTCTAACAATAACGAGATAATATTGACATTTTAGAGAAGAATGAACAAAATCATTCCGTTCGTACAATAAAATAATAAATTATAGAAGTTATAAAAAAATAATAATTGTAATGCCTTTTCTTGGGAATGGACTTTATATTAAGTTGTTTCCACCAGAATTATTCCTTTTTCTGCCACGTCGATGGTACCAGCGTTGGTATCGCAAAATTCTTTGATGGTACAAGTGTAATTGGGCAAAGAGCAATATAAGTCACATTATGGACTATGTGACTGGATTTTAGCTAAGGAGTTAGCCAGTCAAGAAGTTTACAAACGAAATGGAATCATTGCAACAAAAAATTAAGCTATCTCAATCTTCCGCGTACACAGCCTAGAAGCATCTGATTAACCAACTTCATCTTCGAACTGTAATATTACAATTAATTTAATTTAAATTGGCGTCACGACAATTAAGATGGTCGTGAAAGTTAGAGACAATGGCAGAAGGCTCCCACGGAACATCTCGCCGTGTCACCTACATACTGAGAATGTGGATCATGGTTATAGACTAGATTTTTGGTTGCTGGCTGTTGCTAGATGACTTTTTGTTTGTCTGTGAGATACAATAAGGCTCGCTGCATACAGGCCCCACGTGACAGCCGTGATAGCGTGGTGGCCACCGGCTGCAACCGTGTGCGGCGAGTCCATATAAAATGTATGAAGCCTATAGGAAATAGCTGACGGAGATTTGTGCTTTTTTTAGTAATAGATGGACTCTTGTTTGACCACTATCTCGCCTGATGGTAAGCAATGTGGTGGCCGACGATAGAGCACGATTATCTAAAAGTAACTTATCCACTCTTGATTTAAAGACCTCTAGGTTGTAGCTATCAAGAAACACACGACTCCGGTAGGTAATTCCATTAGCTTAGCTGTAAGCACAATGTGTTTCCAAAACGCTTTGTACGTATGGGTAGGATGTCCACCATGTACCGGTGGCGCATTTGGCGTCTTGGGGTCCGATGATGGAACGGACTTGGCGGGATTATATTGTGCAATTTCGACGCACACTCTCCGAAATGTAAACAACAGGCTAGCAGCTCGGTATCGATGCTCGAGACATTGGAGTTTTGACTCTACGAATGCATCATTGCCGATGATCTTGGCGCGCTTCTCAAACGACTCTAGTGCATCAAACTGGTATTTGGCAGACCCATCTCAAAGATGAGAGCAGTACCTACTCTATACATGATCGAACTTATGCTTGATAAAGTTTATGGTCGGTGAACCGTGTGTGCGACCCTAGGAAGTTTAGCATGCCATTATATTTGTGTATCCCTCTGACTCTCATTCATACCGTGTGTTGCAACAGTCCCAAGAACGTGCCTACAACAGCTAGAGTGGCCACTCTCAATCCAAAGCATGTAGTTTAGTAGTGACCCATGGCTTTGCATGGGTGCATTCTTCATAGAAACCATTCTTGATTATCGTTCTTTCTATTAGTGAACACCATATCAAAATATGTTACGTGGTTTAGAAGGACTAAGTGGATAAACTAAAAGACAGACGCAGAAAGTGACTTTATTTTGTTTTCAGCAAAACCGTATGGGCCCAGCAGGGTCGAAGCCTACTGGGGCCTTGGTTAGGCCGAAAGGGAACCCCGGGGTCCTGGAACGCAAGGCAAAAAAGGAACATAGGTGTGGTTTTCTCTCAAGTGGAACATTTTCCGATATAAAAGTAACTAGCTTCTGCCAGCGGCTTCGCTCGCGTAGATTTAGAATATATATTTGGCCTATATTACTGAGTGATAAAGTAGGATTCTACTGGTGAAAGAAAATTTTAAATCGGTCCTGTAGTTATTCCTTACAAACAAAAATACAAATATTTTCTCTTTATAATATTTGTATACAGGTGCATTAATTAAACACTTCCATAAAAAATAATTCATTTTCATCAGTCGCCTTTCTAAGAAACATTACTTTAGTTAAAGAAAGTGTCTAGAAAATAAACTAATTCTCATCAGTCTAGCCCCCTAAACGTTCATATTTGCATATTCTCACGCTCGACCCTTCCGAGGTAAGCAGAAAGAACGGTTAATGGCTAAACTAACGGTTCTTGCAATCTACATAAATATTATATTATGTGATGAGATGTGAATGAAATCGGCGTAAAATCGAGTCGTTTATCATAATCTACACTTGTGTATGTATGCATAGATGTTTATATGTAATATCATGTGTATGAATTGTAACATGTGAACTTACAGTTAGTGTTACAGCTTGTACTTAGGTATAAATCAGTATAAATGTTACAGGTTCCTGTATCCATGGAGTTTCTTGCCGGTGCTTCTCGGAAACGACCAATTTAGAACCGTGCACTAGCTTCTATCGTTTTATATGCCCATGTAGGCCTATGTGAAATAAAAACTTTTGACTTTTTTTTGACTTTTTGATTTTTTTGTAGGATACTATGATAGTTATCGGTTAGAAGAACGACTTGTTATTGTTACGAATATTTGAAAGTTATATGAACAGGGCCGAGAATGAGGCTTCCAGTCTCGATAGATTTTTGAGTCGTGGGGCAAAAAATATCGAGTCTTGAAAAACGAGACAGTCTACTAAACTTTTTTAATATCCACTTAAATACTAGTAATTATTTATAATTATTTGACGTAGTCTCGTTTTTCTTGAGTCTGGAGTCACATTAATCTCGAGTCTCGATAATGCGATGAACACTTTGAGGTTGTCGAATTTTTCGAGATTAAGACTCGTGGGCTGAAAAGCCTTAGTCATAAAGAATTCGAATGTTGGTTGTAGAATTTGAAATTAGAAATGAAGAATTTTCAGAACGGCAATTACTCCAGACTTACGACCATGTTAAATTTTGATCTGGACTCCTCCTCATTACTTAGATATCTCGTAAAGATTATTTATAGGAGCCACACCAGTAAATTATCACCCAGCAAACCTAGCCTCTAGCGGAACGCAATTTCCCTACCATCTCCACCTCTGACCCGTTCATTAAAGCAACAAAAGGAAGCCGTAGATAATAACCAGTCAGAGTATCTCAATCACTGCTAACTCCAGTCTGCCGCAGCGCGATGGCGTCCCGTCGCGGGTGGCTGCGCGCGCAACTGGAGCAAAGGTGAAAGAACAAATGAACGGACGGTGAAACCCGTCTCGTGTGTAGGTGGGACTTTGTATGATTTGTGTGGTTTTCTTTGAATTAAAGAAGCTTGATAAAGATCCCAAAGATTTTGGGAGAGTAAAAGCTCTAGAATGTCACTCATTTTATCAGCTACTAGAAAATATATGGAATTGTCACCTAAAGTTTGATTATTCGACAGTCACCGAATACAAACCCAAACCCCAACGTGATGAAACAAACCAAATGTAATCTTTAAAAAAGTCACTGCGGCTCTGGAACGCAAAGGGCAACTGAAGGTGCCTTTTTTTCTCTCCAGTCAGTAAAAGTCTGAAATTACGTGAGAAATTGTTTGACATGAGTAGCAACTAAATTAAAAATGTATCTGTCTAAAATATACAAAATCTAAAAAAAAATATAGACTTTATTTGACTAAAAATTGGTGAATACTTTAAGGTATACCTGTAAGGGTATATTCCCCCATAGATTTCTTGAAGCAAGAAGGATATATTTCCTAGATTTCCTGAACAACCAAGGCTAGCGCAATAGCTCATGAGGTAAGTAACGAGCTCCGCTAGATGTGGGCGTATTAACACGGAACCAATTATATTTTGTATATTCAATTTTGATTATAAGGGTAGGGGAAGACTAAAGGAAGAAAAAGAAAGAAAGAAAAAACGTTAAACTCATACATTCATTCATACATTATTTTGCAAATAGGTTTTAAAAAACACTTTTACACGTCAATTTTTCGTCAGTTAATACTAGATGAGGAGAAACACCGAAACAAACTCAGAGATCAAAATCTCTTTAAAGTTCATACAGCAAATATGTAATGGTCAGTTTATAATCGTATCAAATATGTTGAGGTGCGAATCTGAAATAAATGAACGAACATAGAAGCAGAATAACAATAAACATCTTATAAAAACGTAAAAAAGTTAGACGAAGAATATAAAGAAAAATGAAATTTGCTGTTTAAGAGGGCTACAGAACCTAAAGCGCGGTCACTTTCGGACTGCATACAAAAGAAAGAGATACACAAAGATACAATGCTTGTAAATATGAAGCAAATTTAGAAATTTACTAAAAATAAAAATAATAAATGGTTTGATTATAAAATTAAAATTCTATAACGGTAAAATGTTTCTTGTAGAATAATCTGACAAACAATCAGAATGATTGTATGTAATTAATCCAGTATTTAATCGATATAAGTACCTAATTTTTATAGGTATTATGTTTTGAACACACTATCTATCTTGCTTTCATCCTGAAGAATAACATATATTTTTCCGATTCTGTTTACTGATGTCAATCATATACTTTTGCGCATTACGAGTATAAAACTGGCGATTAGATCATGTAGTCCTCTTAAACTATACCGAAAGCTTATAGAAACTGGCTGGCAAGCGGCGCGTAGTAACTATAGACTAGACGGTGCTCGTAGATTTTCTTACGTGGGCGGAGTTACAGCGCGGTGGGAGTATGATTTGTGTATGATTTCCTTTTACCTCTACATTTATTGCAGGAAATTGCTAGGTTTGCATGTTGAAAGTTTAGTTTTTAGTGGGGAAATATAATTTTATACTTCACAGCTGAGAGGTGACAAGTAACTTGGTTAAATTAAAAGAGGATAAACTATTTAATGTTTTCACAACGGTATAAAATTTGGAGTAGAGATCTGTGTCTCTAGTGCAATTTTTTTTAACTCTTTGTAACTCCACTCGGAGTGGAAGAAGGATAAATTAAGGTCAAACTATCAAGACTAATACTACTATTGTACAACGCATGCTCTGGACCTTTTTATTTGTCATCAAGCGATTATATATTCGTTAATCTTTGAGAAATAAAAGATATATAATCCGATAACCAATAAAAACCTGCTGTGGTATTCTCGTTTAATTATAATTTAGGTGTCTTTAAGGCTAGAGTGAATAGGCTCTTAATAAACTAGTGCGCCTTACCATCAACGATTGCATCACTACTTACCATCAGGTGGTATCGCAGTCAAACACTAGTTTATATCAATTTAAAAAAAAAAACACCTTATTACAGCAGGGCCATTTGGTAGCCCCTCATACAGGCTTTCAGACCTAGTTTCAGCGTAGAATACTAATACCTTTTTCTTGGAGTTTATGATCGACTTCTAACTTGTAATGTCTACCAGCACATTCATTGATGACCTGTTTGGCACAGTGCCAGAGACTTCCCCAGTACGGGTACGGGATTGATTCCCGTGTCGGGACAATGGGTGCTTTCATTATTTTGCATGCTACGAAGACTTTATAGTGATGTACGATGAACACCTGTTCTATGGTATTGTTATGCTTGATGGGTAGCTATTAACATATGTACTTGCTTTTTAATCATCTTTTCCCTGAAGTCGATTGTAGTTTAGCACTCAGTTTTTAGTGGGGGAATGGGAAGTCTTGAAATTAATTATCTCGCTCTGGGAGGAATATAATAAAAATAATAAAAGTCAGATGGGAGTATCAGAGTTTTATTGATTAAAACCTACCCGTGTTCTTCCAGTTGGCCTTTGCATTTCAAAGCTGAGATGACACTTTCGAACCATTTCATAGGAGTGAAGCACCTAGAGCAGTCTTACAAATCCAGACAACACTAGACAAGCTATGTCTGTCCCTGAATCTTAATAAAAACGCTATCTCTCTAAATTGAAACTAAATCACTGCGAAATAATTTTTATTCAAGTGCTACCAAATTTTTAATGAAAACCAAGCCCACGACGTGACTTTGTACTATGAGATGATATTTTACCCAAAATATATTTATTTCCTCACACACTTAGTTAATATCAAAATGAACACAGTTTAGCTTTAAGCATGTATTAGTAATATGTAAAGCAGACGCGGTATCAGTCCATTGGGTCAAGTAGCGACTCGTTGCCCAATATCCAGTACCTAATTAAACTTGTTATTATTTTATTCTATGTTTTTATTTTCAAAGAATTCCCAAATAAAATTAATCAAATGCATTTTCATGACGTCTTTCCTTGAAACTCACTTCTGGGAAAAACTCACTCTGGAAAGTCACATTACTTTGCAGAGTGAGTTTTTCCCAGAAATCTGGCGTTCGAAAATCGAATCAACATCGAAATGAATTTAGGAAGGGTTAATTTGTGTGTTCATGCAAGTATGTGTCAGTAAAGCGTAAACCAGCCCTAAAATTGCTTGGGTGACAATTCGTTTTTATTTTTTCAACCAACATTCAGTAATTAAATCTACAAGCCTCATGCTATTATTTTCAAACATTGCTTGCGACAATTAAATGCGTTTTCATGATGTTTCTCCGCGAAAACGACTGCACGACGTGACTTTGTACAGGGGTGACATTACCCCAAAAATCGTTATTTCCTCACTGTAATCAACATCTAAATGGACACAGCTGAGCATGTATTAGTAAAATGTAAAGCAGCCATCGGAATCAGTCCAGCGGGTCGGGTGGCGACTCGTTGCCCAACGGCCGGTACCGACATAATCGTATTCATTGAAGCGACCCCCGACACTGTTGAATGCTGATTCATATTTATGAACATCTTCTTTTATTGGCTATGTACACGTTTGTGTAAGGTTTGTGAAAGTAGGTTCTATTGGACTTTGGTAAGGCTTGAAAATATATTTTTAAATCTTATGGTTCTTGAAAAGAAAAAAAAATGTTTTATTTTGGACTTTTGTCGTATTTATGAGAAAATGGACGGAGGTGGTACTGCTGGCCCAGTGTTTGAATGAATGACAGCTACACTGAGTGTCACGGTTTCGATTTCCGCACGGACTTAATATTTGTATGGCCTGTAGATAGCTGTTCTGGGTCTGAGCGTCTTTGTGTATATGAGTTTACATGTCTGTGAACGTACCCACGATACAGAAATAATTCCTAGTGTTGGGCAAAGTCAAATTTTTCAACTTTTCAGCACTTGAAGATAGAAGTTTTCCAACTGACGTCATGATCTAAACTGCGGTTTGCTAATTGCGGCTGGCCTGTTGGTCTAGTGGTTAGTGGCCCTGACTGCTATGCCGGAGGTCGGGGGTTTGATTCCCACCGTGGACAAATGTTTGTGTGATGAGCATTATCATTTGTTCTGTTTCTGGGTGTAATTTATCTATATATGTATGTATTTAGAAATATATAAGTATGTTTATCAAGTTATCTAGTACCCAAAACACAAGCTCTGCTTAGCTTGGGACTAGACGGCGTTGTGAGATAGTTGTGGAATATTATACTATTATTAATTTGCTGTAACTGTAATTGAACTAAGCCTAAAAACCGTGTGTCCACTGCTGCCACCTACAACATGCTAAATCGCCAACTAATACACATTACTCATTACACAAAAGCGTGTATCTATACACCGATACAACATTAGAATTGTCCGCTCCCAATTGTTCGTCAAATTCGGCCAAGGGTTACTAGAATACGAACCACGTAAAAACAAACCAATTCTAGCATAATGACACTCGACAAAAGCACTTCACACAGCGCAAAACATAAGGCTAGGTGCACAATAACGCCCTTCTGGCGCAATATGCACTTTTTGCGCAATCCGTACGCTGCAATGATCGTGCGAAAATGCTTCTTGTTCGCCGGTTTCATTGTCATGTGCCAACGATTTATGAATGTGTGTGAGTTTGTCTAAATTGAGATTCGGTAGATAATACGTTTCGCAACAAAACGCTTAATTTGTGTGATAACTCGGTAAGGTCTAGCCACTAGATCGGTCGATGACTCGGACTTGTTCGACGTCATCGCTGAATTCTCACAGTTATTATTAGTTATTTTTATTTTCAGGCGGCTATCTTGTTTTACAGTTGGTAGTAAATTGGATAATTTTGTAATCTGTTGTTTTGTAAATAGATTTTTATTGTAAAACATTGTTCCGTGATTGTAATACAATGATACTTGGTGTATATCAGTTGGCTACTTTACAAAGGATATGCCATAAACTGCGAATCAAAGCTGTCAATGTTGTTAAATTATGTTGTTAATGTGTCAAAATTGTGTGAGTGTGATCAGTGTACGAGTACATTATCTGTAGTAAGTTTTTAAGCAAACGTAAATGTTGGAGATCCTGGTGTCCTGAAATACTTGAGCCTAGCTTAGGCACCAGTCTCCCACAATTTGAATAATAAAAGTATATTACGTATTTGCTATTTATTGCTCTGTATTTTGTAATGTTGTGGCGAGAAAATTAATAAATTTATTATTCATTAACTTGGGTTAAAAAGTCATCTTACCTTACCTACCTGGAAATCGTCTGAAGCATTTTAGATAAATCTAAAATGATTCAGACGATTTCCAGTTTCCACAAAATTACCTTAAAAAAATCCTGAAAAACTGTTGCAGCTGAGGTTACACTTATAGAACTAAACATTCAGCTGCATTTTGGTGATAAATTCATTAGGAAACCATGTTCTTATAATTTCCTTAATGAATTTAAAGGAAAATATGTTTTTATATGTAGCTGCAGGCAATTGCCCAATTAGATTTCTTGAAACCCAAAAATTAAGACGAATCTTAACTAATCGGATTACAGTGCTGACCTCAACTTTAGAAAGGTAAATTACTGCGGTAATTAAGAAAAAAACGGTCGGTACATATGGTCGTGCTATAACGGCTATTGTCTCGGGAAAAAATATTCTTTATACGAACATAGAATCGTTTTTATCAGATTTTCGCACGGTCCGACACTTAACTGTTCATATATACAGTGTGCTGCTAACGCGGTAAATTTACGGGTAATATAGCAAAAATATCGCTGGAATTGCATAGTTAGTTATTCTTAATTAACTGCTATTTTAAGTAAATAGCGTCAAGTGTGGCGTTTAATTTTAACGTAAAGTGGCAATGGTTTATTTATTTTTTAATAATGACAATGAGAGACGTTTTGTCCCAGATTTGGTTTGGTTTCTATTTTTTAATCTTATTAATGTGACTGGGTCCGCAGTTGTTTGTTTGCCTTTTTTTAATTTCCAGTATGTTTTTTTTTCTGATTTTATATTCTTTAAAAAAAAGGAATACAAATATTTGTCCTATGCGAGAATCGATTTCGCGACACGCAGCGCAGCAGTCCAGCGCGCAAACATTGCGCCAAAAGTGCCGTCATAATTTATTTTTTTAAATTAAATTTTACATAAAAATTGTAAAAAAAAAGTATTTTGTTTTAAGAAGAACGTAAGCCAAAATACGTCCAACATATCCGTTACCAAAAAACCGAATCATCCTGTATACATTTCAGTGTAGTAATTAATACGTTTTGCGCCACTACAGTTGCGCCACAGTTGCGCAGTCATCCTTGACAGGCGGCGACTCCCGAAATATGCCCCCAATGGAGTGACCTTGCACCTATTTATTTATATTGTGTCAGTGAAATTTCATTATGAAATGTACGAGTTTTGAGTTTTACTTCATTAGTCTTAAGATTGCAAGAGATCTTCTAAGATTCGGTTCTTGGTTGAGCAAGTGACAAGTGAAGTTGTTTTTTGGGGTGAGAAATCATCATTTGATTAGTTCCGCTCTGGATGGAGGGAATTTTTACTGAAATGAAGTAGGTAGGTAGGTAGGTAGGTACTATTTTCAGAAATAACAAAGTTTTCATCTGCAGTAATGTTGAGCTGATGATGATATCATTAAATGCCAAGCCTGTGTTTATTTTAGTTGTAAAAACTAACTAACTAGGCGGTGATTGCAAGACCGTTCTCCAGTTTTAAAATGCAAAATACATATATTTATTTATACAATATTATTTTTAGTATATGCGAAACCCGAAACACGTGTCTAGTAAAAACCATAAACTAGGTAATTAAAACTAGCTTATAATAAACTAAAATATGGCGTCAAAAAATTCTTCTACATCGCTGTCGATTGGTAATGTGCTCAAAAGTCTGGTGGTATTTATTTAAACTTCATGTGCAGTAGTGGTACACGTAGGCGGACTTAATGCAACAAAGCATTCTCTACCAACCAACTTTTGTGTTAAAAAATACTATACTGGACTATCCTTGGTTTAAAAACAACTTCACAAGTTATAATTAAAGTTTTCCACGAAATACCAAAATCCTTTTGCAAAAAACATTCCTTCAAAAGTTCCGTTACACGTCTAGAATTTCATCATTTTTTTAATATCCTTCGTTGTCCATAGACCAAATTCGAAGTACGAGCTATAAAGGCACACGTACACTTGCCGTGAATACCAAGTAAGGTGGAGTCTACACGTGAGGCGACTTCCGTTCGGCTGGTATCAGCTGTTGCATTCCTTTTGCGTTCGCTTGATGAGTGGGATTTTTGAACTTGCGTATTTATTTTAAAAATCGAATTTGAAATCCGTAGTATTCTTAAATTGAAACTTGTTGCGTAGGCACATAATAATTCCATGCTTTGAAATTATAATTTCGCATGATGATCTAATGAAGGACTATTGAAAAAAATATTCCAATTTTTTTTACTTTTGGCAATTTTAGAATTATAAATTGTTAATTATGTGATGTCTGTGCGTCATTTCGAAACATCTTTTTTTTTGTCTTTGCATAAAATAAATATTATTCCTTTATGAAAATTGTTTCGAAGTACACGCAATTTTAAGGTGTCGATACCTATACTAGATACTTCCACGAGATAAATTTTGACAAGCGTAGGTCATTGATAAAACGCAAAAACCTATCGATGTCACTGGGAAGCGTTAGAAAATTCTAAAATTAATGAGTTAGAAAAACCAATTACAATTAAACCGATATAGACACCCATAATGGGATTCCTACCTCAGAGTTCACTACTTGTAAAGTTTTTCCTTTCCGTCTGATAAAGTGACATAACTGATTTTTTTAATAAAAATATGTCCTTTTTTTCAGGTGCGAAATTATCCAAGTCTTGTACCGCTCTAGGGCGAGCAGGAGGATGTGACAGACTTTTACTGATATCTCCTTCAGGCGCCGCGCGTGGAACACTATGCGCCGTGAAAACTGAAAGAACTGAACTGAGTTTGAAATTGTATGATAGGTTGTTATTTTGCCTAATGAATTAGATATATGCAGCAGTTACCGTGAGATCCGGTCACTTGTTTGTTAGATTAGTTATCAAATTTTATATAATTTTATAAATTGTTAGATTAATAATCGCAGAAGGCTGATATAGTGTGTATTCTAAATTATTTTAGAAGCATATAAAAGCAGTTTCTAGCCATAAATGCTTATAAACGAACTTATAACCTAACATTTCACGCTTGATTATCATAAATTACATACCGTTAATAAATGATAACTGTTTCACACCAGCCCAAACCAAAACCACCCTTAACTACACACAAATAGAGTCTAAACCAAGTGCAAAATGCAAATTGGCAGTTTTCTACACATTAAGTTCATTGTGTATAGTGAAAAGATTTTCCCACGAAAAAAGGAAAACGTGTGTTGAAACTAGTTGCGACACTGCGTTGCGTGTTCTATGGCGCAGTGAATGGCATGCTGTAAGGTCACAGTGCGTTGACATATGAATAAATGTGATAAATAACATGCTTAAATGAGGTTTTAGTCGATTTTATTGCCAGCTTGTCTATGATTTCAGTAGTAGGTGATAAAATAGTGAGCTATTTAAAATAGGAACATATTTTGGGCCGCATGGTTTTAAGGCTCTTGCTTGTGCTAATCACAAAGGCTAAACCCTCATTATCAATCTTGTTCCACGTTCGAAATTAGGACTGGCAGTTTTGAATAAAGGATGCCGTAAAAAAACAAAATTATAGTGGCATTAAAACGCGGTGAATTTTTCGAGTGATGGTAGCTGTTTTAATAATTATGAAAATTCACTCCTGATTGCTACAGGCAGGATTTTTCAATAAGAAAATATTGGACAAGTCATAATTTCAGTCAATCAAACGCTCTCCTACAATATATTTTGCTATTTACCGAGTTTTTTCTAAAGAGACTTAGACGCAATTTATATTTTTATGACGAAGACATAAAAAAAATCTCATAAATTAATCTGGCATGACATTGAGAGGTATAATTGCGCCTGCGACGAAGGGCATTGGGCTTGAAAAAACCTGCCCACCAAGACGTCTCAGCTGTAGTAATTTTCCATTTTTCCTTATAACATTAATTGTCGTTTTATTCAGTTATCTTCTTGTTATGATAATAAAGATGTTCATTAACTACTTATGTTTGTTAATTTAAAATTATCAACTTTTCCACATTGAAAAACAACATAATGTTTGTTTTTCTGTGTGGGAAAGGAAAGGTGGTAATTTTTTATTTGGTTTTTGCGTAATAAGATGTAGATTTTTAAAATGAGCTTAACTACTCCAATATACACGGTGTCTTTAATATCGACGCACAAACGAATACCACGGATCCAGTACATGATTCTGGACCTCAGTGGTGGAAATTTTCCTCGGCTTTTTCCTAATTTTTTAAAATATGTCTGGACTTTTTCAATTTAAAATGTGTATAAGTAACCGTTATTCTAACCAACCCCGACGATATTTTTAGTAAAAAAAAACAAAAAGACATAATTTTTAAATAAAAATAAATTAATTAAAAAGTCATCTACCCCGATGACTTTTTAATTAATTTATTTTATATATTATCGTTATTATATAAAATCGTTATTCTAATCAATCCCGATGGCACTTTTAATTTTAAAAGTAATTCATTAATTTTAGATTAGATTTCTGTAAGAATAATTGCACCACTAGGGGACAGAATCATGTACTGAATCCCTGGTATTCGTTTGTGCATCGATGTCAATAGTCTTTAGGCAAACGTTTTCTTACAAAATAGCGATCAAAGTTTTTTTTTTATTTGATATAAACCAGTGCTTGACTGCGATCCCACCTGATGGTAAGCAGTGATGCAATCATTGATGGTGAGGTGCACTAGTTTATTAAGAGCCTATTCACTCTAGCCTTGAAGGCACCTAAATTAAGATATCAAGAAGTGGACTTTCTTATTTACTTATTTATATATTCTACATATATTGTACACCAAGATTACAATTTATAAAAGGAAAACGTATAATAAAAAATACAATTGGATGCCTTATTGCACTCGGCGATTTCTTCAAGGCTCCCTAGAATGGACAGAGATTGCCTCGACACAAAATGGGGTTGCACTTGGGGTAAATATAAAAGTAAACTAAAATTAAATAGTTACTTAATATTCCCCGATTTAGGATATTACAGGCATATATATAGTAAGTAAAATCCATTGTATAACATATACTCTAATTAGTCAAATCTAGTTTTTACTGGCTTCAGTCAAAACTCTTATTAAATTAATCACTACAAAAAATGTATAAATTTGGTCGCGAAATAAATTGAGTAAATGTTATTAATTTAAAAGTTTAAACGGAGTCAAAACTGTAGGTAATTTTAATAATGAACAGTTTTGACCGTAACACAAACATACGTTCATATACTTCCTTGGAGTTGGAGTTTTAAGACAAGATTAAGAGAGTATTAGGAAAAGTGACTTACAATATCCTTACTAGGATGGTACCTAATATAAACATATCTGTTTGCTGATGAATGGAAGACGATATGAAAAACAAGCTGAAATCGATTCTGCAGCCGACTCTGAACACACTACTTTCAGGTACTAAATGCGTTTATTACATTTTGTTTATGCTTTTAATGGGCAAAAAGAGGGACCAACTAGATGATATTGGATAGTTAGTAGAGTAGATTGAAGTCTTTCACGCCGTGTCTTCGTATGAATAGTTAATTTTGTTTACCATTAGAATATGTATCATATTCTAATATTTTTGTAGTATTTGGCAGCAAATATATCAAGTTAACCTTCTCGGCAAATTTTGCTCAGGTAGTCAACACTATAATAAAATTCTCAGCTCTATTTTACCGAGATCGCGCCTGTTTGCACATATTGTCCAATCGTGCACACACTTGAGATACCAAATTACACCAATTTTACATCACAATGTCTACTAGAAATCAATTGCGAATAATTAAAACAGTAATTGAACTTCACTCGAAGAAATCCCGCCAAAAACTGCAAACTAAATGTGTAGTAATTATTGCATAGAACCTGTTAAGATATGCTATTCGATTTAAAAACAACTATACGTAAGAATATTTACCAAAAAGTTACACCTAGTAAAACGGTCGATTAACTACGTAAGTAAATGTAGTAACAGATTCATATCGCTAAACACACACGCATACATGCATAGCAAGTACTGTGAAGAAACTCTATAGTCTCTGCTCCATGTAAGATGGTGAAATACGCGTGGGCGGTACGAATATGTACGTATGTATGCAGCTATTAATCATAGACTCAGTTTAATTGAAGATGATACGATTTTTCAAGGCGAATATATGGAAAATAATTAGTTACGGACGCGCTTAACGACCGGTAAGATTTTGAAACGAAACGCCTACCGACTGTGGTTGGTCATAGTTTCATGAATTGATGAAGCTATTTTCTGTTTTATAAAAGCTTCTGTACTATATATAAAATACAGTTTCACTTAGTCATCATTATTATCAACCGATAGACGTCCTCTGCTGGAAATAGGCCTTCCCAAGTGTCGCCACAACAAACGTTGTTCTCGCATCCATCGGATACCTGCGACCCTCACCGGGTAGTCCACTTTTACTTAGTCAGTTAAATTTTTTTATTTTATTTCAGGTTGTCGAGGTCCCAGATAATAAATGTTGAGTTCAGCTCTATGACCCTGTATACCGCCGGGCCACGCCTCATTGCAGTTGTACTTTAATAAGAAACCGAGAAAAGACGAAATACTGTGCTTTGAAAAAGCTCTTCATCTGTTCTCGGTCTATATTAATTAAGATTTTATGAATCTTCCAATACGAAATGCCAACTTATTCAGCAGTGACAGTACAGTAGGTACCGTTATCACATTTATTTATTGTAATTTTCAGGCATTTTCGTTGGCTGTGTGTACTTTTTCAGGCGCTGCATTGCAATAAGTATCTATTTTCAAAAACTACTATACAGCTGGCTACTAGTTTATTTCTGATCATTGTACATCGCTCAACTAACTAGTCTACCATTTAATCTCGAACTCAACTGTAGACTCATAAAAAATACGAAATGGGTATCGAAAAACAGCAGCATAAGATGAAAATCTTCAAGATTTCCCCTCGACCGGCGACTTAGCCATGCGTACAAACGTTTGCTCAGCACCACAGAGAGCCGGACGGATCTTGCCTCAGCCTCATTAAAGATTCTAGGTCGTTCTGCAATCGTTAATTAGTGAGATAAGTACTGTATTAATTGTGTACGCCATTGGAGCCACTATCGTGGCATCTTGTGAGCGGCGTTAGGTTGGCTGCAGATTGGAGACTTTTTTGTTTTGTTGTTGAAGGTTTTGTGTGTAAAGGTTGTGTTTGTTTGGTGGCTTAGCTTATCACTCACCTAGTAAAATATTGGCACACCTACAACAAATGCAGAAATTGAACTTTAATAGTCTAAGTGTTTAAAAGTGGATAATTTATATCCTTGAATATCTAGATCTATACTAGTAGCCAACATCACAATTTCCGATACAAAATGTAAAATGGCCAAAATGTAATATAACCCTAGGTATCTGTAAAATATGAAAAATGTGAGTGTGTCAATATATTGTTAGGTGAGCTTTATGTTGTCGCAAAACTGTGATTTGTAGAAAGTCACTGTCAATCGCTAGCTACTTCAAGGATTTTTGAGTTTGACAGACGTTCAAAGTGAAATTGCACTTCTTCGTTTTCAAATCGTTGATGAACTCAACGGCAAGGCATTCTCTACCAGTCCATCTTTGTGTTAAAAAAGACAACACCATGATATGTGTGCACAATAAATAAATTACAGATATTTAAATAGAATGAAGTATCATTAAATTAAGTTGTTTTAATTTTCAATGTTTTGCATAAACCTGTACATTTTACTTCTTTACTTCGAGGTCGGTCCCAAGCTTTAATAATGCTCCAACATTTATATGCTTGATGCATAATCAAGAATAAATTAAATACTGTTTGTCTAATTATATTCATATTCAGTTAAATATTATGTCGTTAAATATCTATTTATAAATAAGATTCTTTAGGTATGAAGTTTCATACGAAACTAGACACTAGTTTGTTCAGTAAGATGAGTTGCATAGTTAATGGTCCCGAATCTGGGCAACAATTAATTCTGTTAATTGAATATGTTTTTTACGTGGAAGGTACTTTCTGAAAGAAGGACTCGACCCTGGTATGAAAGGCAACGAAGTGGGACGCAACCTGTGTCCCACTTCGTTGGACACCCTTGCGCCATCACATGATCAAGTACGGCGGACTGTGCTGGTGCTGTCGCTGCGGCTGCTGAGACCCTTAAACGGTGCAAATACTGTAACTTTAATTGTAATTACAGTTTTGAGCCGTTTAGGGCAAAACGCTCCGGTCATGGGGTCCGAATGCGCGTTTCCTTTTTAAGGAAATTTCACGCCGACTGATCGACACTTTGCGTGACCAGAGGGCTGGCTCGTCCTTCGCCCAAAGAATTAGCATTGCCATTCAACGTGGCAATGCTGCCAGTCTTCTGGGCACATTTCCAGATGACAGCGATGTGGAGGAGTATTTCGACACCTGAGTGTACTTTGTGTTTTTGTATTATATTTATGTACATAGTTAGGTTTTAGTACAGTTTAGTTAATATTTAAGTTTTTTAATTGAATATTATAGTTGTCTCAGTAGATTTTATAAATATTATTAAATAGCCTTATCCTTAAAATCACACTTCACACTAATACTATACGTGTTTGTTACTCCTTCACTCTCAAACGTCTAAACGTCGGATTTAGTACATGGGTAGCCCATGTTCTGGAATATATGGACCACTTTAAATTTCACAACATTAAAGTAATAAAACAAACTATTGGTAGTCTTACATATAAATTCTTTAAGTAATTGTAATGTAGTTTTTACTATAGGATGGTGCGGGTGACAGCTGTCGGATTTATACAATGTAGCCTATCCCTTTCTCTCATCTTAAAGATGCATATTTTTGTCCTGCTGTCATCCTACCATCCTTATTTTGAACTAAACAAGAAGCATTGTATAGTGTTGTTCTTGAATTCATTTGATCTTGGATTTGTTTATTACTTAATTAAAATGTGATGAAATCTAAACCTGTTTAATTACAATAATTAAACATTTGTATGTCATCGTTTAACATAATAAATTTGTTAAAGTTGTCTTACTGTGATAATTATTGAACGCAGTTCCTTTTAACAGAGGCCAGCTTACCTGAAACAGAAAAAGATTATGTTTAAAATATGTAAAAAACAAAATCTATTAATCAAAGTTTATTTTAAAAATATATATTTTATGATATCTTGTTAAGTTTTTTTTATGTTTAGATTAATCATCATATAATACTAGTTTAGTTTTTTTTTTACTATTTAGTTATTTATAAATACATTGTATTTATATTCTTTTGTAAATAAAAGATTGTAACTGAAATCTTAATAACAATCTTGAATAATTATAAGTAATTTTATATTGTTGAAGTACTTGAAAAAAAATGTTAATATTACCAAAAACTAGAATTATTTATTCTAGTTTTCAAGACCGAAATCTTCATAAAAAAACATGTAGCTGTGTTAACAATAACTAAATAAGGAAGGTACATCCGTCTTTAAATTGACTCATTATCTCTGCTCAAGTCACATAAAGCTTTAGCACTAAAAGAGTTATTTCTGAAAAATGAAGGCGGTATTTAGAAAAAAATTTTTTTGTTCAATAACTGGCTGGCAAGGTAAGGATGTCGCAACGTACTTAAAAAAAAAAATCAAGTTGGTGGATTTTTTTTTATTCCACAAAAACTTCGGAGCCCCGTTTTATCCCCTTATGGGGTGAAACGCAGGTCTAAAGTTTGTGTATAAAAATCTACTTTCACGCGAGCGAAGCTGCTTGCAGAAGCTAGTCTGCCCATAACTTTTCAAAGTCAAAAGTTTTTATTTCACATATATATATATATATATATATATTTCTGTACAAGATAGCTCTGGTAGACAGCCCGCTTTTATTAGCTGACCAACATATATTTATAAATTGACTGAAAGTCTTTTCAATGTAATGGCCACTTTGACATTTACATAGAGATGGCCACAAAGTAATAAAATAATAGAAACCATTACAAACGAAATATTCTCTTGGAAATAATTTCTGCTTTCAATGAGATATTGACGTGCAAGCAAGCCGAAATGACAACCGTATGAAGAAAAACTTCAAATGAATAATAATAAATAAAATTCTAAGTATAATATTATATTGGTTTTCGTAATGAGATTTTCTGTTTCTAATTTGAAAGCCACATAGCATGTTATTAACTAAATATGTACAGAACCAATACTAAAGAAGCCTTCGTCATAGAAAAGTGAAAATAACATATTTTGTTAATTAATCTGCAAATATTTCATTAGAGTTTACAGCCATGCATCTATTTGTATAAATAGCCACCCATTGCTCGCCGTCCGCAAGCCCGCGCCTACGGTGGCTGGAAATCGGGATCGGAATCCCGGCGGCGGTTGGGGCGTGAGGACCGTTGCCGTTGCCTCACGCGATCGGCCGCCTCCTTTGCTAGCATTACTGCTTCGCAGAAGGAGGCGACCGCCTGCCACTCCTCCTCGCTCCGGACCATGGCCTGTACCAAGGCCCGGCGCGAGAGATCGCTGCCGCCGATCACCCCATGATATCAGCGATGTGGAGGAGTATTTCGACGCCTAAGTGTATTTGAGTTTAGACAAATTTCCGTAGTTAGATTATAAATACTCGTAGTTAGCTAATTATTTAATTCATTTATGAACATATTATTATATTACGTTAAAAAAGGTAATCACTTTATACCATATATGAAAGACCCATTTTATTCGAGTAAATATATAACTGTCTGGAAAAAAGGTGAAAAATAGCAAAGAGGTCAGTTATCGGGTGATTAATTTTCGAACCGTGTATCCTATTCGAATCGCGTTCGGAAACGCACCAACGCCTACCATTTCGGATGTGTAGTGTTGCGAAATTAGAACGGATATTGCTCGTTCCTCTCGACGGCTATTCTGATAGAAATTTGAATTTTGCCGGTTAACTGCCGCCGTCCGGCCTCGTTACACCTCTTTGTTATTTGGACATGTATCCGAACGGTTTGGCGGGAGGTGACGAAGCGTTAAGACGCCATTTTGTTTCGACAGATTAGACGCTAAATGTCTAATTAACTTGATTGCGTAAAATTTGATAGCTTCTTGGTGAGCCCGCCAAATCCTGTTTGCATGAATACAATGGATAAAAGCTACGTTACGTTGAAGAAAAGCTATTAGGACAAGTCGATGGGTAGCCATAAAATTCGAAGTTTGAAGACTACGGATAGCCAATTTTAACACAGTAAATCTCATAAACAAAGCAACCTTTCCTAATTTTCAGAAAAAAAAACCCTCTTTATTGAAAGATTCTTCAGTAAACACGGGTTTTTCGTCCGCTTTTCTTTTTGTACAGGTTTAGACGCAGGTTGACAACGTAGCAGAAAGGAAAGTTTAAATAATAGGCGTTTTCGAAGGAGCAAACACACTGGAGACACGTTTTTTATTTGCGTTGTTTAGACACGTTGTTTACACTTACAAGATATTTGACAGTTGACACTTGACAGTGGTGCTAGTGTTGTCATGCAAAAATATATATTCTTAAAATTCAAATATTGGAATTCCAACACTTTTCATATATCTATTCTTTTAATTTATCTTCAACATAACATATTTGGGTCACAAAATCAAAGTGGTCTAAAAAGCCCACGTATCCATACTTTCAACATTTAACACAGCAAGTGAGGCGTGCTTGACGGATATTAAATGTGCATTAGCCGCGCCTCCAAGCGTGGCGTAGACTTGTGTGAAGCTCAGTGGACTGATCCTTGTCCACTATTTACTATCAGAGAAAGAAAATTAACTTTGACGGAACAAAATATAGAGCATTCGCTTCGACTTTCTCTCTCGTCGCAAAGTTCTTGAGCTATGAAAGCAAATTGCATTTGATCAAATATGAATAAGTTCAAATAAATTGGACAAGTGAATAGCAATAATGAAAAGTGCGTTCAAAGCTTTTGTATTATGGTTTAGAGTAGGGCCTACTGTCCATGAGTTTCTTGCCGGTTCTTCTCCATAGGAAACGACCAATTTGGAACCGTGCACTAGCTTCTGACGTTTTGTAAGTGCCCATGTAGGCCTATGTGAAATAAAAACTTTTGACTTTGACTTTGATGACGGTGAACGGTGAAGGAAAACAAGGAAGGAAACCGGCATGTCCTAGAACCAAAAATTCGAAGACATGTGACATCCACCAACCCGCACTGAGCCCACGTGGTGGATTACGGCCCATTCCCTCTCCTAGAGAGAGGAGGCCTGAGTCCCAGCAGTGGAAACAATAAAAGGCTGAATATGTTTTTAGCTACTGTCCATGGACACGTAGCTTCATAGACGCGTATACGTCACTATACTAAACTCTCTCAGTCTCCTGTCGTTGCAGCATCGTCGACAGTTTCATAGTTTTGTATGTAAGCTTGTAGAAGGTATATACCAAGCGTCTAATGACGAAAACGCGTTTATGAAGCTACGCGTCTGTGGATATTAGGCCTTACAATTGCGTATCCTCAAAGACGCATTATACTGTACCTCGATAACCAACGAACTAGTAGTGAGTGCAAATTGTTACACGATTGTCTTCATCCTGTGTTTAAACTATAGGTAAGCAAATATTTGTTAGTTGGTAGGAATAAGAAAAAAAAATATTAAAATCAATCAATCAATCAATCAAAATATTTATTTGCTAGAATATGGTACATAAGGTGTTACAGTATATTTGTTTCAGCATATCCTGCCATAACATGGCGTGCAAATATATTCACAGTCAGTGTTGTCAGTTACCCGATCTTGTCGATTACACATTCTATTGACTTGTCTTCTAAATAGTCCTTAACGGTATAATATCTTTTAAACAATAACAGATTAAAAAGTATTTTTTTAAACATTGTCAGTGGTAACTCTTGTAAACTATTTGGTAAATGGTTGTAAATAATAATCGACATGCAGTATACATTTTTCTTAAATAATTTTAGCCTTATTTGTGGCAGCCGAAGTCTGTCTTTATGCCGTGTTCGGCTATTTGGCCTGTCAGTGTTTGTCTCGAAAATATTGTAGTATTTCTTAACAAAAACACATAGTTCAAAAATATATAAACATGGTAATGGTAGAACTTTAAGTTTTTGAAATAATGGCTTACAGCTGTCTAAAAAGTGAGCTCCACAAATGACTCGAATACATTTTTTTTGAGCTTTAAAAACTCTGTCAAAATCTACTGAGTTACCCCATATTATAATACCGTATCGAAGTACGGATGATACATAACCATGGGTAAGCCAGCATTGCAGTATCACAGTTTACCGTTTGTCTAATTCTTTTCAAGACATATATAAAACGAATCTATTTTTGTAAGAATTTTATCTATATGTGCTTTCCAGTTGCAATTTTTGTCGATCGTTATACCCAAAAATACACAATTATCGAGAGTTGTCAAGTGAGAATCTTTATAATAAGCTTATTTATGTTTGAATTGTATGTCTGAAATTGTATGATGTTTGTTTTAGTCATATTTATTTTCAAGTTATTTATTTTGAGCCAGCCGATTGCATTATCCAAAGCCTGGACGATTTCATTTTCTAAATTTTTGTCAGTGTCACTCTTAAGCATTATTGTCGTGTCATCAGCAAATAATATGCAATCTTTGCCTATCGCCTCTAGAATGTCGTTGATGTAAACTAGAAAGAGTGGTGGGGATAATATACCTCCCTGTGGGGTGCCATAATTGTTTTGCTTATACTCCGACCTATAGGTTCTTTTCTCATAAAGAAAAAAAAAGGTTACAGTTAAAGTGTGTGTGTGCTATAATAACATTTTGTTTTCTTTCGTTATTTAATCTAACCGAGTTCTCGAAGACTTAGGCGAGGCCGTCCCGTAGCTTACAAGTGTTCTATAGGTTCCCGTTTGACCACTGTCTCACCTATTGCTAAGCGATAAAGTGTCAGGCTTTTACTGACTAAATAAAAGCCACCTGTATTATTATTAAATATTGTAATGACGGTATCCTGTATGCTTCTAATAGCAGCGTGCTGCAAGCTTCAATCATCGAAGAGCGAGAGTGAGTAACAGACTTTTATTGACTAAAGCCCGTCAGTATTCTTTTGTTTATTTTGACCCCGTCATTTACTCTGTATCTGTATAATTCCCAAATAAATCATCTCACCCAATCTGCATACAGAAAAACGGTACCCTCTCCGATACCAATACTTGGGTATCACACGGGCGGAGGCACTCCCCGTATAACTGTAGTCACGGGTCGCGGCACAGGCAATTAGCGAAGTCGCCCACCCGTGACGCCTTCGGACGAGCTCGGGCCACTTCGGGTTACCTCGGTTTTGGTGCTAGAGATTTGTTTAAGAAGTAGAGCTTTTGAGATATGTGATATCGATATATCTTCCAGGGTTGAAATGTTAGGAGATTCTTTGATAGTGAACTAACTTTGTCATACCGCTCGGTAATTATATACACCTTGAAATAGCATACTAATTTGAATTCCCGAGATATGTTCCATCCACAAAATTCCATACTTATAATATTACTAACTTCTCCAAGCGGCTTCGCTCGCGTCAAAGTAGGTTCCTCTTTGGGCAAATCCTCTCTTAGTGCTCACCTACGTTATGAAAGGAAGCTTTGTGCAAATTTCACGCTCCTAGTCAATCAGTTTCTCCTTTTATATATATAGATAGATTATATAATGTTAAGGCAAATGTACTTTAAGTATTAAACTTTTCACACGCGTGCGTCGTATCCCGGATTAGATATAGGATTTCTATGTTTTACCCTTGGGGTAATAAAACACTTTTCATGCGAAACCGCGGGCTGACGACAGTTAAAAAAAAATGGCCAACGAAAAATCAGCTAGCTACACGTGTTTAGGTTCATACGGATGTCAGATATCAGAGCGATTTTGGGCCATCATCTGATATTGACGTATTAGGTCTCCGCTTCAGACGCACATTTGAAGGTCACCTCGACACGGGTCATCGCGACCGCGCCCGGCTGTGACACACGCGGACACAGGATGATTTTAAAATGTATTTAGGTAGAAAAAAATATAGGTACCTATTGACACTAGCTGCTACCCGCGTGTCTATCTAGGTATACCTATATATAAAACGAAAAATTGACTGACTGACATATCAACGCACAGCCGAAACTAATGGTTCTGGAAGCGTGATATTTTGCACAGGTTTCCTTTTATGTTGCAGGCGGAGCATTAGAGGGTTCTTTTTTTTTTATTAATTGATAGGCTCGCGTTTGACTACTATCTCACCGGTTCTTTTTCCCTAGCCTATCGTCAACATCGAGCATGGTTTAAAAGCTGTTACTTCATGTTTAACAAAGCGAAAAAAGAGAGATAACGCCTGAAAACTCTGTTAGCATTCGGCAATTCCGTGATTTACTCGAATATTTTACAAAACTTGTTCCAGGAAATACGTGTTTTTTTTTATTCTTAAAAGTTTTCGAAAGAAATAGTTAAATTTGCAAGGCTTCTATTGTTATATTTTTTAGAATTTTTAAATTTTTGTGTAAATTTTGAAGTGTCAAAATTCATGCAAAATAGCAGATTTTCAGAGGTCTTTACTGGATTAGATTTACACAAATTTATAAATTGATTTCAATAGAAGGCTGGATAATATTCACAAGATACTGTGTTTTCAAAATATCTAATGAAAAATGTGTAATAACGTCATAATCGCGTAAGAGCTGTTGTGTGAAAAACAGTGAGAATGTATGTCGAGTTGCTTGCCCTTAAGAGAGGATTCCCCAAAATTCACCCCCTAAAGGGATGAAAAAGTGTGTAGAAACCTTGATACCTTCACGCAGGTGAAGCCGCTGGCAGAAGCTTGTTTTTTATATATTTATTTCAACGGCACGGTTGGCGCAGTGGTTGATCGATTGGCTGCCGCGCTGCGTGTTACGGGTTCGATTCCCACACGGAACATATATTTGTATGGGCTACAGTTAGTTGTTCTGGATCTGGATGTGCGTGTGAGGAACGCACCCACGATACAGAAGTTCCAAGTGTGGGTAGAACCACACTGATAACCTAAAAGTAACTTGAGATTTCCATTTCTAGTCTGAAAAGTACGAGAAAATTCTGTAAACTACATGGTAGATTCTATTCTAGTAGTTCTTAAAATTAATATGGTGTGTAATGGGTGGTCTTATCGCTAAAAGCGATTTTTTATGGACAACCTTCGGATGAATTTGACAGAGGAGGAGAAAAGAAAATTATGGTGTGCCCAGCACTGGGTTGCAACAGTCACTGTCGCCATTCCACCATGAGATCCCACTGGAGGTCTTCCCGCCATGCCGCGACTTGGCGTGGCAGCGGAGTTTCGCCCCGGCGTTACTGAGCAGATCGTGCATGGGTGCAAGGACTGTTGCCTCCAAATCCCACGGTGGTTGGCTAGCAAGGAGGCACGCTGCTGCGACGCGCCATTCATGGATACTACTATCATTATCACATTATTAAATTACAATTTTATTATTAATTAGCTTTTGCCCGTGGCTTCGCCCGCATACATAAAATATAGCCACTCAGAAATAAAGCAGCTTTCTATCGGTAAAAAAATGTTCGCAATCGGACAAGTACTTTCAGAGATTACCTCCTACAAACAAAAAAACAAACTTTATAATATCAGTATTGATGACCGGTAAATGCGTAAAAAAGCAAGCTTACATACTCGTTTAAGTATGTCTTCTAATATAAAAAGCTAATTAAGCCCCTTTTAATTACGTTGTAATGGAAACTTCCTGTATATCGCCATGGTCTGCAGTCCACGTTGTTTGTGAAATCAACCGTGACCCGAAGGACATGAGGCCATATTATGTAATTTATGGGAAAAATACATGTCTTTCCCACTAAACTGTAGTATCCATGTACTGCCTATGTAGTTTATTTAGTTCTTTGTAGTTACTGATGAATCAATAAATGAAAATATTTATATTTTTTGCTAGAATATGGTACATAAGGTGTTACAGTAAGATTTTTTCAGGATATCCTGCCATAACATGGTGTGCAAATATATTCGTATATATATTCAGTGATGTCAATTATTCTAACTTGTTTACAGGTTCTATTGACTTGTCTTCTAAACAGTTCACGGTATAATATAGGGTGACTGGTAATTAGTGTATGATACTTAAACACGTGATTATGCTCATGATAACCAACAACTTTTATTATGGGAACAAATCTGAAATCGCGAAAAAAAAAATCTGCTGTTCAGTACATTTATGTTTGGCTAATGTACTGAACAGCTGATATTTTACTCGCGATTTCGGCTTTGCTCCCATAGTAAAAATTGTTTGTTATCATGAGCACAATCACATGTTTAAGTATCGTACACTAATTGCCAGTGACCCTATAAATTTAAAACAATAACAGATTGAAGTAAGTATTTTTTTAAATATTGTCAGTTGTAAGTCTTGTAAACTTGTGATCTTTTTTTAAATATTTTTGGAAAAAAAAATAACATTGTGTAAAAATATTGGAATCGATCCAGTTACTGATTCTGAACAAACTATAATCAGGTTTCGCATATACTAAAGATAATGTTGTATGGATCAGTATTCTGGGCACAATACCAGTCAACAGTGATGCGGACGAGTTTGTCTGCGCCATATATGTTTTATATTGTTGTTAGTTTTAATTAGCCCTTGGGTGAAGCGAAGTGTCCATAAAGCACTTATAGAGGTCTTTATACAATTTGTGAGCGCGCGGTCCCCAAGGTCCGAGAGTTTCAACCTCAAACGGCTCGAAAACATAACTGCCTGCCAATAAGGTTACTGGATTTTCACCAAAGAGAGAGATATTTGAACAGACTGATAAACGTTAAATAAAATATGTATGTATTATAATTGGATTCTTTTAAAGAGTAAACTCGTCAGCTTAACCTGTACGAGAATAGGCGTACATCTGTCAAACCATAGAAGCTACCTACCACACACAATTAACGAAAAAATAATAATACCTACCCATCTAATAATACCGGACAATATTTCAATAGCAATCTATCTCTTGATGGTGAATGAACCGATCATTTGACTTTTTAAAACTAGTTGGTGTGGTCACCGACACCGTTGTGACGTGACATCATTTATCATGGATATCGACGCGTGATCGACTGGTGCGCGATTGCTAACAATTTTATATTTACACTTGTACTGGAATAGCTCCAACACTATACTAAGAAATTTTTAGATGGGCAACACTATTTCTTTAAGAACGTAATGGGAGTTTTTGGCGGGATTTCTTTGAGTGAGTTTCAGTGACTGCTTTAATTATTCGCAAATTGATTTGATGTATTTAGAAACATGTAATTTCTATTATTCCGACTTTAAAAATACATTTAAAAAAAGAACGTAATTTTAAAATTAGAATCTCTTCTGAAATGAATAGACATTTTTGCCATATCAAGCAGCTTCATAGAAGTCCCACCACATAACTTTGTACAATCATGGATAGAATATAGGTAAGGATTTAAGTTTCTTATTATTTATCTAGCCTATAGTATCTCACTGGTGAGCAAAAGCCTTCATCCATTCTTTCTATTGTTATTCTATTTAAGTCGTCCCGCCATTTCCTTCGTGATTTGCAAACACAAACTCGCAATTTCAGGGCATCAATTTTGTTTTACGGGCCTACCTGGATTTAACATTACCAAATTTAATACGGTTTCGTAAAAGCAAAATACACAGTTGAAGAAAAGAAAACATCTACTCTAATATTATAAAGAAGTAAAGTTTGTTTTTTTGTGTGTTTTTGTTTGTAGAAAGTAATCTCTGGAACCTGGTACCTACTGATCCGAATGCTAAAATTTTTCACCGATAGAAAGGTGCTATATTCCTGAGTGACATAGGCTATATTTTTTGACGCGGGAAAAAGCTAATGATAAATAAAATTGCACTACGCATGCTCAAACCTAAAAGGGTTGTGGTAACCCTTCAAATATCAACCCTCAGTAGATATTTGCTTATCGTGCCCCAGCTGGCTTTGTTCACCGCTGTTTTTCTCCAAGCTCCATCTCCCCATCCTTTTTCCCAACAGTGCTCGGGTCGGCTTCTAGGCTAACTGGCTGAATACCAGTATTTTATATGGAGCAACTACCTATCAGACCTCTACAATCCAGTTACTGGACAACACGATAGTAGGTACTTGGATAGACCTAGGGTTAAACTTTTTGGCGTCTGACTACCTAATTTTTCCCTAGTGTTGCCAATTAAATATTGTTATGACAGTATCATATATGCTTGATTTTTTTTATTTTGTGGACAATCAACAAATAACTTCTTTAACTCCAGAGGAATTATCAAACTTTTACTGACTAAAACTTATCTGTGTTCTTTCAGTAGCCCTTTATGTTTCAAGGCCACGGTCTTTCAACAAATTCCTCAGCCCTCACAAAAAAAGGGGTCTCTAAGGGTGTTTTTAATATCATGCGGATTTCATGAAGCATGCGGGTTTCCTCCGCAAGCGTAACCCCCGCAAATGTTTATTTCATATAAGTATTTATTGCATGTGGGACGCGTTTTTTTTGCATTTTGAAATTTTTTGCATGCGGAGCAAACCCGCATGCGTTATGAAATCCGCATGATATTATAAACACCCTTAGTAGGCCCCGTCTGTTTACTGACATCTTTTTGCCAATGTTCGATTCCTAACGGCACTATCGATAAGGAACAAAACTTAATCAACGGCAAAATTAAGTTGGTACTAAGAAGTACCGGTTCATTTCATTCACATTGTCTCCGTGTGTGCTCAGATATAATTTGATTGATTGCACCGCTTTCTGACCTTTAGTACTTATGCAATAGAGGTCATGTCGGTTTGTGTTGATGGCGCAATATCTGATTCATTCAGCTGTTTCGAGATTTTAAGCTATCTCTTGATTGTAGCGTGACTAATCGTTGTGGTTTAGTATGCACCTAGATGAAAAGGTTGCCGTTGTATGACCTATAAATCTTTGAAACAAACTTATTCGTTGAAACAGGCGCGATCTCGGTAAAATGAAGCTGAGCATTTTATTATAGTATTATTGACTTCCTTAGTGGAGCTCACCGGGAAAGCTGACTTGATACATTTGCTGTCAAATACTTCAAAAACATTAGGTTGTGTTACTTCCGTACCTAATGAAATGGAAAATAAAGCGACTATATTCTATATTAAAAACTATATAATTTTATAACTTGACACTGGCTAAATGTACAATACATACAAAACCAAAAGAATAAATGATAATTTTACAGGTGAGCTCCTAGCTAGAGTAACTTACTTTATCTCTTTGGTTGTTGGAAAGAGTTACAGTGGTCCTGGATTGCAATAGGCAACTGAAGGAATACAAGTGGATTTTAGTTAGTACCGTTACTACTCTGAGACTCCCTCTAGCTTCACCTAGAATGGGAAAGTTAGATCTCTAGAAGAGCTTTTAAAGAATTTGTTTTTCGTGAGCGCACTACGTGTACACCCAAGTGCGTAGTATCGTACTATGCCCCATAGTATCATACATGTAAGAACAAGCCCCGTTCTTGTTAATTAACGTACGACCTAATACATTTAACCCGAGAGTCAGTGCGTGTAGTATTTGCGTACCATTGACGCAAAACAGTTCCTATGTAATTAGTTTAAATGGTGCTTGGCGACTGATTTATGGTTGTAGTTCTAAGGAGTTACTCTTTCACATGGAGCTCTTCTAGATAGCTTATACTTAGCAAGTTGTAGCCATGACTTACATATATTATGTCACGATCCGAAGGGTTAAGTGGAGAGGTGCCTAAATATATTACATACATAAAATTTCGCATTACAACCTCTTCCCTGGAGGTCTGAGTCCTTGCAGCAGGAACATTGTAAGGCTAATTATTACAACGTTTATACATTAACAATTGGGCATAAATTCATACTTTGGGCTGTTACTGCAAAATTTCAGATGCAATTTCTAATTCATAACATTTTGTCTTTACAAGATGCATTTTCGAGAACAGGAATTGACAATTGGAGTTGTTTGTTTTTTTTTTTCATATCTTGATTCCGCCGTCACCTTTCTACTGTACGGCGAATTTCCACCCTTACGTTGTTTACATCTCTACGGTCTGGACTAAGCGTTTCGCCTCGTCGTCTATACCGCGTACATCGAAGGACTGGAACAATTTGTCTGCAGGTTGTGGTCTTCCCATCCGATTATAATTTAGGTGTCTTCAAGACTAGAGTGAATAGACTCGTGCGCTTCACCATCAAAGATTGCATCACTGCTTACCATCGGGTACGATCGCAGTCAAGCACTAGTTTATATTATTTAAAAAAAAGTCTGATCCGGTAAATGAACCTAGGATCTCATACTCAGCATCAGGGGCGCCGACTCCGTGGGTGTTCGGAGGCTCGAGCACCCATGTGGGTGCTGAGCACCCCTGAGAATAGACATCAAGAAACAGATCAGTAATCGCCTTTTAGGTTACGTTATAATATTTCTTGATAGTAAAAACTAGTTCCATTTTTATATAATGGTTTCATTTTATATTTTTTATCAAACATAATTAGTAATTATGTACGCAGTATGTAAGTAGGACATTTATTCATCAGCAGTATGCATTTCTCTTCTCACACTTCGCCACTTTTTCGAGTCATCAAATGAGCATGAGCACCCATGAGGTTTTCTAAAAACCGGCGCCCCTGCTCAGCATTCCTCGTGATTACTAGACTCACATTACTTAAGCCTTAATCAAAATAATGGAAACCTGCTCAACTCTTAGTCATAACACCAAGATTTGAGCATTTCCTTAATCGTTGTAGATATAATTCTGTGGTATTAACTCACATGATTGCAACATTCGTGAGTGTAGCCCCAATTTCCTGCAACTATCGATTATCATGCAGAGAAACCACGAATCATCTCTGACTGTGGGCGGGTGGGACGTAGGTATGTATGTACCTACCTTGGAGTACTGTCGCAGTTACAGTGTTTAGCGTGCTATAAATATTTCGTAGTGTATATTTTAGTTAGGGTGAAGATTTGTTGAAAATTTTCAGGATATCGATTAGAAAGCAAAAAAACCGGTCAAGTGCGAGTCGGACTCGCGAACGTAGGGTTCCGTACCGTCCGTAGAAAAAAAATCACGTTTGTTGTAAGAGAGCCCCACTTAAATATTTATTTTATTCTGTTTTAATATTTGTTGTTAGAGCGGTAACAGAAATACACTATCTGTGAAAATTTCAACTGTCTAGCTATCACCGTTCATGAGATACAGCCTGGTGACAGACAGACGGACGGCAGCGGAGTCTTAGTAAAAGGGTCCCGGTTTACCCTTTGGGTACGGAATCCTGAAAACACATTAAGGTTTTCTTATTTTCCTTCAAAAGAATGCTATTATTTTTACTAATATTATAAAGAAGAAAGTTGTGTACAAATTCTTTTATTTACCAGTAGATTGCTACTTTACTACTGAGTAACATAAGGATAATATTTTCAAGCAAACGAAGCCGCTGTTAGAAGCTAGTATTTTATAATGACATCAAAAGATACTATAAAAATGGAAATACTAAGTTCAGGAAGAAAAGGAAGGGGTCATGTGAAAGATTGACAAAGTGGAGGAAGATTTTGCTCAGAAGCAGAACATTCCAAGCCTCCAAAAATATAACTTACTATTTACAAGTAGGTGGCGCGAGTAGATCTAGACGCGTACCTCGAGAACTGGTTCTGGGTGCCTGGACTGGGAGAAAAATGTCTAAAAGGATTTGGGGGAAGCCAGCAGTAGGACAGAAATGGCTAGAAAAAAATACTATGTATCGTACGTGAAAGTCAAAGCAAGATTATGGGCAATTAAAAAAATATACATAAATAAATGTATTACAACGAACTACGCCAAAAAGATTTGGTCGGCCGGGCAAATTTAATCCCTGGAGCCAGCCCTGCAGCCTTAGAGCCGGGCGTTTTCGTTGCGGCGCCGCACCGCAAATATTTCGACGAATCTGCGGGCCGTACGAGCTGGGCGGCGCGGCATCGCTCGTGTGCCCGTCGATTCGTCGGTATATTTGCGGTGCGGCGCCGCAACGCATCGTGTGGCCCAGCTCTTACCTGTCGTGCTATTATCGTATTTGGATTTCATCGCTGCAGCCAGCGCTGCTCTCAAGGCGGTTTTCTTAGAGAATAGCACTGCATGACTTGTTAAAATGTCAGTCGTGCAAGCGAGAAAGAGGGATGGAGCTATACACACTATATAGCTCCATCCCTTTAACAGTTTAGTTTAGGTCGTCAAATGGATCGCGTTAGGAGTTCGTGGTAGGGCCTCAGATAGGTATACATATATTTTTGTAATGTACCTATAGACTCGTACTCCAGTAAAAGAAAAAAATATAATTTAATAACCGACCCATCAACCTTTGTCGTTTCCAGTACACAGTACAGTCGTAATAAAAAACGTTTTTACATATTCAATTTCCGAAGAGGCGCGGCGTGCGTCCGCCTGCCCAGCACTGACACGGCGCATGCGCAAGACAGAAATGTATGAGAGGTTAGGATTAGGTTAGAGCTGGTAGATTTTTGTTTGAAATATGCCATTTAATTAATAGATAGATAGATATATTTATTTATATTTTTTAATAATGTACGCTCATTCAATGCATTCAAGAACCAACTAGCACTACGCGGTGACGAATCCTTGTTATATATTAATTTAGTATAAGGAAAAATTGTTCTCAAGTAAGTGACTTTGTGTCTTTTTTGAGAAATAAATATCTTTAAACCTATATATTCTTTATGTACACAAAAATAAAAATTATATTAGGAATTAAAAATTAATAGGGTGTCACAATGGGCGGTCTTATCGCTAAAAGCGATTTTTACAGGCAACAGTTTTAGTAGTTGCTTAAGGGGACTACAGAACCTAAAGTGCGGTCACTGTCGACCTGCATGTAAAAAAAAGCTATGCGCAAAGACACAATGCTTGCAAATATGAATCATTTTAGCGATTTAGGTCCTAATAATCTACAAATTTGATTATACAATTAAAACACTATAACGGTAAAACATTGCTTGTAGAATAATCTTTATTTTAATATCTATATTTAGTTTTCATTTTTACTTTATTGACATTGACACATGATAGCGACAAGAAACATGTAACAGAGATATTTGTAATTGCAAAACATGATTGGACTAACTTTTATACGATTTTTTTTTGGGGTGGATTTTATAAAATAACTCCTCGCGCACTGGGTGCAGCGAGAGGGAGTGTCAGACTTTTTCTGACTAAAACCCACCCGTGTTCCCTTAGTTACCCTTTGCGTTCCAGGGCGTCAAGCAGATCTTCCTTTTTTATTATATTCTATTTTTATTTTACATTTTATGTTTTTGTGGTTTGTCCTGTGACTCACAAATAAACTACTTTTTTTGACTCACTAAATAGAGAAATATGAAATCATGCTTTACCGAAAATACACGTAAATTGCGCTTAACTTCGTCATAATTTCAACTAAAAGACATCCACTGTTGGACATAGGCCTCTTCAAAGTGTCGCCATAACGATCGGTCCTCTGCCTGTCGCATCCATCGGATTCCCTCGACCCTCACCAGGTCATCAGTCCACCAGGGAGGTTGCGTCAATGAGCAATATGCTCTGCCCACTGCCACAAGTTTGATGATTCTTCGAACTATGTTAGCGCTTTATATACCTATAGAAATTCCTATTCCACGTAAATTTTAACAAGTGATTGGAATTCCCAACCAATTGCGATCGCAAAGTTACGTCTCTACAACAAGTCAATTTAATAGTTCTCAAGCGAAAATCAAAATTGTGTATTTCTTGAAAATTTGATCTGCAGTCGCATGTACGCAAGAACGTTTGGTTGTATTAAGTACATAGTAAATCACATAAAGGTTTTATGCGACTTCACTCAACTTTATTGCTTGGGTACCGACAGCAGAAGAAATTGTGTAAGTAAGGTATTGGTGTTTTTTGTTGTATTGATGTGGTGGGTTTATTGTTTAAGGAATGTGATGGTATGTCACTGCTCGAAATGTGGGAGTTGGAGTAGTGACAACTTCTTCTTGGAATATTATATGAAACGGTACAAAATACTTATTTAATAGTAAGTAAAGTTCAAAATAAGGTCTAGAAAACAACATCTTAAATAGGAAAAGAGACGTCAACATAGCAATAAAAAAAATGTGTCATATTTAAAGTTATCTGTACGACAGAAAAACTACAAAGCTAAATTAAAAAGCAAAGAAAGTTAGAATACAGTAAGATAATAAGTAAATGATATACCCATTCTATCAAACAAAAATTATTTTAGAGCTTAAATATTACAGTTTGTTCCGGACTTTTTGGCTTTAAGAACAAGTGAAAATTTAAGTAAAATAATATGACTATTATATTAAGATGATTCTGCTATCGCGCCCTGCGCTCGCGCTCGCCTGCGGTTACGTGCGAGGCTAACGATTTTTCCACCACCATAGCACCCGGCCAGCCTTATGAGGTACATACGAACACAAACTTTTACATTTTCGAACATTATTCAAGCGATCGAAACTTATTACTTCAGCTACAACTGAATATTTTGTTGGTTTGTCCGAAGGTGTTACCGAGAATCTCGCAAAAGGGCAAGTAAAGAAAACTGTTGGTTTTAGTCATTGATAGTCGTACTCTCCCTCCTTCTAGACCCAGAGCGGGTGAAGTCATTTGATGATTACTCACGTAAAATGGAAAATATATTATAATCCAAAACATGACAAAGAAATAGCTGGCTACTACTAATGACACCAAATTTATAGTAGAATTCCCTCCAAATCCTTTTAAATCGACATGAAGAAAAAATATGACAGTATTATTTTTAATTATGTAGTTATACACTAAATAAAAAAGCTCTTAAGAACTAATGAAGAATGAAGAAGTAATCTAAAGTTGGGCGTCGGAAAACTCCTCCGCATCGCTGTCGACTGCAATGTACCCAAAAGACTGGCGGCATTGCCACATTACCTGTATGGCAATGCTTGTCCTCTGTCCAAGATAAAAGCAAGCCTTTGGGTCACGTAAACTGTCAACTAGGCGTTTGGAAAGGTCTTTAAACCGTTTCATACTTTTTTGTTTTGTGAGGTACGAATAAACGTTTTTTCTTTCTTTCTTTCTTTGAACAATTTGTGAGCATTTTGACCCCGCTTTCCGCGAATTTCAACTTCAAACGGCTCGAAAATATAACCTATCTATTTTGTAATATAACTACCAACAAGGTTATTGTTAAGTTTTTAAATTCATGCAAAAAGGTTAAAAACCTAAGCATGATTATGTAACTAAATCGTCGTCTGTCGTCGACTGTACCCCGCCAGTGAAATGTAAGTAAAACAGTACTGTAACTGGAGCCCCGTTCGATCTCAATGCATACCCAATGCTGTATTTTTTGTACATACTCAGCGTATATACGTGTACAGTGGCTACTTAAAACGTTACACCTGATTTTAAAGCCGTAGGTACTGTATTAAGTCCTCCGTTGAATATTTGTTCGAAGAATGCAAAGTGCATTGAATGAATGTTTTTACAATTTTAAAGTCGTTTCGTCGCGTTGGCTGACCGACGACGCGACGTACGAAGTAAAATATTTTTGAAGTAATGAAGTTGTGACGATAATAATTATTTTAAAATTCGTAAACTATATTAAACTGCTATTATATTATATATATAAATTATAATTATGCCTATGCTCCTCAGTGATAAAGTAGCAATCTAGGTAAAGGTGAAAGAATTTTTAAATCAGTTCATTAATTTCTTTATTACAAACAAGAATACAAATCTTTCCTTCATATAATTTTAGTATAGACTAGCTTTTGCTCATGGCTTCATCCGCGTACATAAAATATAGCCTATGTCAGTAAGGAATAAAGCAGCTTTCTATCGGTCAAAATATTTTAGCAATCGGACCAGTACTTTCAGAGATTACCGACAAACAAAAAATACAAACTTACTTTACATCTTTTATATTGGTGTAGATAAGTAACTATAAGCTGTGTGTAAAAACTATAAGAAAAGGGGGCCTGAACAAGTTTGAGACACTATTATGTAAATAAACTTTATATATATATAATTCTTCTGTACGTGTGTTTGTCACCTAACTCTTCCTAAACGGCTGGACCGATGTGGATGAAATTTTATGCGTATATTTGATTGGGTCTCTGGATGATTTGATAATAAAATTGAACCCGGTAGGTGGCGCGGCAAAGCCGCTGAAAACAGTTTGTATTTATACTGATTAACTGACTGTTTGCACCGATGAGTGACGAATGTGTCATAAAAAGTGGTTTTCCTCAATTTGTTATATAAAAATATGAATAAGGTTGATTTGCATTACATCTGTTTTACTGTAATATTTTATTTAATACAATTATACAATACAAAGACGAATCAGTGTAGGATGATATCATTTTAAATTAAAAGCCGCCTATGGTAAAATCCTTAGAAAGAATAGCATGAAAATATATTTTTTTACCTATAAGCAAAGTGTTTCTTACTACTTATAAAATGATAAACGCAGAGACTGTCCTTTTTTCAATTGCACTGAGCGGTACTTAAATATAAAGTCATTAATTTAGATGGAAAATAATCAAATAACCTTTTCCGCCCTGAGTGAAGCGAGAGGCAGTGACCAAATTTTACCAATTACAACCTATCCGAGTTACTTTAGTTGCCCTTTGTGTTCTTTGTGTGCGGTGACTCCTTCGAACAATTCACGCAGCCCTGCAGCAAGTAAAATATAATGCCTTGTTGGTTTCTTTTTGTTTTCGAGGAAATACCTTCAATGGCTCCCGGACTCTGAGGATAAGTCCGGGGAGTGTGGGTGATCACCATCAGCCTGGAACTCAGAGAAGTTCCGGCGTGCTATGCCTGTTATCACGCATCCATGAGGAGACTGCCTGTTTCGCAGTTCAAAAACAGCGCGCTTTTTACCCGCGAGAGTGTAAGAAGGGTTATTAAGTGTCACTTAGTGATGTTTGCCATGACAACACACAAACAAAAATTATAATAAAACACATTAGATATTCCCATCTTCTAAGAAGACAGACGGACGATCTTTCTTTTATAATATTTCATTAACATTTTCACTAGATTACCATAACAAAAAGGTTAGAGAAAAAAGTTAATTCATATTATCGATGTGTCAGCGTAAAAGCGCTTCGTAATGGTGGCTTGACGTGTTGGGCCAAGCCGGCAAACGTTGGGCCAATACCAGGATCTAGTTTGAAGCTACATACACCACAGAGCATGAGATGCCTCAGCGGTCATTGCAAGAGACAAAATTGTTTAAGCTTCATAGACACCAAGCGCATGACATGAGTACCGCTCTGCGAAATTTTTCAAAAGAGTTACCGGGACGCAAAGGGGTACTGAAAGAATATATAGTTTATGATATATAATGAGGTGGTTCCGCCAAATAAATTTTTTTTCTTTCTTTTCTTTTTTTATAAATACAGTAAAAGAGAGGGGTTTTTTTGATAATTTCACACCTCAAAAAAAAAGCGTGTGGACCTTTTAGAATTCTGGCTATGACGTTGAAAATTGTGTTCTGCGCAATTGTACGGCCACGGATATTATTAGAAATGGTGTTTTTAGTCGCTGCAGATTGCCGCGGTATTCGGTTAAAAAAAACATTGCTCACCCCACATAGTAAATAACGTGATAATTTATAGCTTAAATGTTGACTAGACTACAAAAATTTTTGTTCTAAATTTGAACAGTCAGTTCAATATTTTTTGCGCCAATCAAAAACATCGCTCCACATTTTTCCTGTTTTATTATTATATTATAATGTATCATTGACACAACTATTGACTTGTGTTGTACCAAATAAATTCATTTATATAATATAATATATTCCACAACTATCACACAACGCCGTCTAGTCCCAAGCTAAGTAGAGCTTGTGTTATGAGTACTAGACAACTAGTAAACATACTTATATATTTCTAAATACATACATATTATAGATAAATTACACCCAGACACAGAACAAAAGATCATGCTCATCACACAAACATTTGTCTTGAGTGGGAATAGAACCCACGAACTCCGGCATAGTAGTCACCACTAGACCAACAGGCTAGTCATCATCATTTACTTTCTTTGTTTTCTTTCTTCTTTGACACTTTTGAATATTATCAAGACATCAGGCAGTCACAAAAATTAAGTTAATTTGCACATTCCAAAGCAGAGAATTCTATGGCGAAGAACGTGTAAGAAAGTCCGTGTTCTATGATTGATGCCGATGGACCAGTGTTTGGTTCAATGTTTAGACGTCGTACTATGCTTATCGATCGAATACTAAGTACAGTGATGGATCTTCTTGTTTGGTGGGATCGTGTTTATCACACTTTAATACATATACCATAGTATCTCAAGACGAAAGTCTATGACCAGTGCGTGGTCGCTCATCATTGGGCCACATTAGAAGGATTAATGTCACCCAAAGGGCTATGCTTGGCGTTTCCTAGCATGATCGAATTAGGAATGAATATATCCACAGGAGAAACAAGGTTACCGACATAGCGCGATGACCTGGGTTGCGGGAATCCGATGGATGCGAGACGTACAGGATCGTTCATTGTGGCGACATTTGGGGGAGGCCTATGTCTAACAGTGGACGTCTTACGGCTGAAATGATTATGATCATGATGAATACATATAGACGATTGAAAATAACTGCGCAGATTTTTCATTTGTGTTGCCAACGTATGTTGACTGGCCTGTTGGTCTAGTGGTTAGTGGCTCTGACTACTATCCCGGAAGTCGTAGGTTTGATTCTCACCCAGGACAAATGTTTGTGTGATGAGCATGATCATTTGTTCTGTGTCTGGGTGTAGTTTATCTATGTATGTATTTAGAAATAAATAAAGTATTTTTATCAGTTGTCTAGTACTCATCACTCAAGCTCTGCTTAGCTTGGGACTAGACAGCGTTGTGTGAAAGTTGTAGAATATAAAAAAAAACATATACTTATAGGTAGGTATGTAAATTTTTGAGGTTTCCAGTAAGAAGGAAACATTTCTGCTGTTTATTGACTATCGCGTAGGTAGCAAGTTTTTTCATTGACGTTGTCGACCTATGTACCTATAGGTATGTAAACAGAGTAAATAATAAACTAAAAATAAATTTTTGTGGATTAGAAAAACGAGGAAACATTTTTGCTACATGGTGACGATCACGTAGGTAGCATTTTTTTTTCATTCGCTTTGGCGACTTATTTGCTTTTAGATAAGTAAATAGAGTATATTAAACTAAAAATACATTTTTGTGGATTACAAAAACGAGGAAACATTTTTGCTACATGGTGACGATCACGTAGCAACTATTAAATTAATAATAAATTTATAGATAAATTTAGAACTTACCTAACATTCTTGTGTTACACAGCCACATATTTACTTACCCCCAATTTCTGAAGTAAGCATTTGAAGTTGAGTATTTCTCAAACTCTACTTTAGCCTGAAAAACTGGCAAAATTTGGCGTTAAAGTACGGTTTCAGACATACTTAACTCAAAATACTCAATTCAGAAACCCGCCCTTAGACTAGTTAGTGGGTGCAGACCTGCTCTTCTAGATAGTTAACGAGGTAACCAGTGTTCAAAAGAGACAGTTGCGATCCTCTGTCCTAGGTTGTTGGTTGACTTGTATCTAGCACAAAAATAATCCAAAATTAATTATCTATAGAGAGTTGCCGACTCTTTTTCGATCACGAGTGTCATAGTTTTATTTATTTTACGAATACGAACGTGGTTGTAACACATTCTAATGTTTTAGCGGTATTTGGCAGCAAATGTATCGGGTCAGCCTTCTTGGTAAGCTTCGCCAATATCCATTTTACCGAAATTGCACCTGTTTCAATGATTCTACATATTGTCCAGCTGCATAGACAAAAAACTTGACTTGAGATACAAAACTACACCAATTTTACATCACAATATCCAATAAACGAATGACTAAAACAGACGCTAAACTTCACTTGTAAAAATCTAAGGAGGCCGCTTTAGGATAGACATATAGGTGACAGAAATCGTTGTCCAACTGTGGACTGAGGCTTACCTAGAAGATCGATTGGCTAAAACTTTTATTCCTGATTAAGTTTTTACTAAAACAAATAAATACTTTTTTTAAATTAATCCGTGGTTTTACCATTGCAATGGCCCATAGTCTACATAACCAGGGTCCAATGTGTAAACGTCCCGGGGGTCGGAAGAAATCGAGAGTCATGCTCAGGTGTGTTCTGGAACTAATGGATTTATTGGCGGGATACTGTCAGATTCTTATCGCTTATTTAAAGTAGATTCACTTCTGTTATTGATATGCTGTTTCTTATTATGCTTATAAAGGAACGTTTTTAAAATGTTTTGGTAAGATTTGAGGTTATATGAAAAAGCGGACGAGTTTTTTCAAATTAACTTTGCGCTTGGTTTAATATAATATAATATTGCACAACTATCAAACAGCGCCGTCTAGTCCCAAGCTAAGCAGAGCTTTTGTTATGGGTACTAGACAATGGATAAACATACTTACCTATATATTTCTAAATACATATATATATATAGATAAATTACATCCAGACACAGAACAAATGATTGTGCTCATCACACAAACATTTGTCCTGGGTGGGAATCGAATCCAGGGCCACTAACCACTAGACCAACAGGTCAGTCAAATAATAATATAGGTTAAGGTAATATAGGTTAGGTTAATTATACTGTAGAATTTCTAATTCATTCACATACCATTGGATATTATGTATTCTCTGAATTGGACATGCCACAACATTACCTACCAATTACCTACTAACTTGTGACTTGAAATTATGAGGAATTAAATTTATCAGTTGGACATTTTGGACAGAAATGGATGAGTAAATACAATAAAAAAAAAATATAACCTTTTACATGTAACTAAAAATAAATAATCAACAGTCATAGGAAAATTTTCTAAACGTCTCTTGACGCACTTTTCCGTGCGCTAATTGGTCAATCATAGCATGACGTACCAAGGGGCACGCGAGCCGTGTCGTCATTGGTTGATAAGTAACCGCTACAGTTGACTCAAGCGGGATTGACAGTTAGTGTCAATAAGAACGCAGGGTAAGTGTTTACGTCAGAGATAACGCGGGAATATAGCACTGTTCCTATTTTAAATGCAAAAGTGGGACTAAAGGGAAATACGGTGTGACTTCTGAGAATTTTGTTACTAAGGCCGTACGTTTGTGGTGTAGACTGCCTGGCCAGTGCTGTATACAGTAACCGCAAGCAGACTTGAAAGTTTCTTTATAGAGTTGCCAATTTTGTAACTTTAGGTGCGTTATAATAAATAAATAATCTTCTCGACCGAATTTCTCAACAGAGATCAGCAACAAAGATATTATAGTGCACAAGTGTGTGCGCAAAGACAGGTGCACTTTCTGTTCCTTTACTTCCATAGTCCGATGGAAGTGCAATACGACACAACTGGAGAGAGATCAGATGCATGACTGACGGCTTTACGTGCTTTCCGAGGCACGGGAGTGTCACACCATCTACTTCTAAACTTCGGACAGGTACAGAGTCATTCGTAATCGAAAAAAACCAATAACACTTTTGCCCGACCCGGGAATCGAACCCAAAACTCCACGTTCCGCGACTACGAGACCAACGAGGTAGTCAAATATATAACAAAAAAAAAACAAATAATGATTTACTTCAAAAACTTTATACATCAGGTGCCTAATAATGCGTTAGTTTTTATGGATACTAATTATGTCTAAGAATAATGAATCTAATTATTTTAATTACTTTCGTCATATCTACACTGATTAATGATTTATGCTCAACAATTATTTAACTAACAATAAATCTACGGGACTCAACAAAACTAATGATAACCATAGCCAAAATCAATACAAGGAGTACCAACCTCTCAACACAAAAATGGCACTGGCAACACTGTAATCGATTACAATATAGTCGAATAACAAATCACATTCCTCTATTACAAATGATCGAACGGCACAGTTAATAAGGTAGCACGTTTATCTTATTAAACGTCTCTAGAGAGGCTGGGTAGTGATGGATACGCGGGAGGCGAGCGATACCGTCGACAAATAATGATTGGGGATGGTAGGAATCGGTTGTTTTTGTATCGATAGTTTTACTATTGTGAGGTTGCACTAAACGCGAAAAAATGAAAAGTATAAAGGATACTCCAACAGTTCTTTTAGAGAGGGTGAAGACTTTTGTTTTGGTTTTGAATTGGTTTCACTGAATTGGAAGCTAACTGCTTTTTCAAATTGACTATCATTTACTTTTAGGCTGCAAGCTACGTGTATCTAATGTGAGTCTGAAGAAGTCTTAAAATAATTGTAGTTTGATCGCGCGCTATAGTCCAATATCTTGCTGTAAAGTCATCATATCGACTCTGACTACATCACTAGTGTCCGAGCAACCACACATACCGACACAATTAGTCGATATCGAAACATCGGTGGCTGAGCGCGCTAACTTAACGTTTACTACATTTGTCATAGCCAACTCGCAACCATAGAGCTGCCTGTATCAATCATTTTTTAGGATGTCAATATTCGTCTGAACAGTTAGTTCAAGCAACGACTGTTCTAAAATTAAATAAAGAAGTTTTAAAATTAAAATGGTCTTATTTTTTAATAAAAGATTTTTATTTTTGAGGTATAAATTAAGATCCTTTAAATTTGGTCACACAATAAACACTATATTATTGGTGTCAGGTTTGTTTTATTAATAGATATATATTTTAATACATAAAATTGGTTAAGAAGGAAGGAAACATGAAAAGGTAAAGGAAAACCGTATAGGTACCTACAACAAAGACTTTGCTATGAATTAACACACACAGCAATTCATTATTATGCCTTCACCACGCTTCACAAGTAATATCAAACAAAAAAATTGAAGCCAAACGTGCTTCCAATATTACCAATGTCATATTATTTATAATACCTAATGTTAAACCACTCTACTGGCTAGAAAGCCATTACTGAGAAGTGTTATCTGTACGAGTCTCTCCATCTCTCATTTTTGGACCGCACGGGACGAAGCCACGAGGCGATAAGCGCGGATTAACTACAACTATTTATCATTTCATTCCACTTTTTTGTTCACTACCGTTCTAGGATGGATGAGGTTCGACCTCCATGGATTGCGAGTAGGCTGTATATCTGAGTGCCACTGACAGGTTCATTTTTATTTTTGGTAGTTTTTTTTAAGCTGTGTTCGTGTTCGGAGTTTGAAATTCGCGGGTTTTGGTTTTTTTATAACGCGAGTTAGGATTTTAATTATTTAAAGAATACGTATTCAAGTGTTCTTACTATGTTGAATTACAGTAAACAAAACAAGGCTTAAAGGAGTAATTGATTAGGTAATTTGCATAACCTAATTTCTTGCAAAGGAAGTGAAGCAATCAATGCGTGGTATCTTCTGGCTAAGTTGCTGCATTCTTGTAACAGACCGAGCCGTTTGAATAGAATGTTTTAAGGATTTTCAAAATAATGTTAAACACCTGTTAACATGCTTGCCTATCCGACAACACGGACCTTGACATTGAAACTCACAACAATAAGACAACAGTTCAACAAATAATCTACAAATATAAACGTCAGACGCGAATGACAGTTGAACTAAAGACATCCATTGCATCACAGCTAGAAACAATAAGATTTAACCAGACGACGTCACAGCAAACAATAATAAAACAATAGGTACGTACAACTAAGTTCATTGTTACCATCTTTCACCTATCAACGGAGATATAATCTCGTGAAAACAGCTGATCGGAACAATGACGAAAACCAAATGAACCTATTTAAATGAAAGCTACATAGATGTGAATGAACTGCCTTGAGGAACTCCTGATGTTGGCGCAAATATAAAAGAACAATGCCCTATTGTTGTCGGGCTACGTCATAGGTCGGAATATAGGTCAGTGGAGGTCCAAATGTGGCGAACAGCTGATCCCACGATCGACCACTATGATACTTTGAATGGAACAACACTCCCGTACTATAAAAAAAAAGAATCTTTTTGTGGCAACACCTAATTGTGAACTTTTGTTTTTTGTTGCATTTTTTTCTTGGTAACATTAACTTACGGTGTTTCCACTATGATATGGGAACGGAGAACAATGCATTTTATCAGACGCGCAGGTTGTAAATTGTCGGGAGAAAATATGAGCAGAATCGGTTCCGACGGCTGAACGTTTAAAGCTATCTGCGCTGGTGTGAACTCTCTCTTTCGTAACACTTCTCGGGTTGTAAACTAAACTTCGAATATACAAGGCGACTTTAGGTACTGTGCACGTTGGCTGCACTACTCCAATAACTTTGCTTGAAAAAAAGCTACCCTAATATCTATTGCAATATATTTTTGATATTTGGGTTTTAGCTACCAAACTTTTTAATAGAGTTTGAGGTTCATCAAAATTCAAACTTCGTCATCAAAGACTGATGAAATTGGGCCGATTGGTAAATAGATTTTTTTACGACATTATCTAAAGTCCAAGTTAAAAGCAGATTGCAAACAATAAAGGTAATGTGTACTTGCTTTGGAATTGGTACCAATGTTACTCGGAAAACTAAATTTAACTTTCAAAAATATTTTATGACATCGTAGGATTCCGAAACGGAAACCCGGGGTTGTGGCACGCAAGACAAAAAAGGAACATAGGTGTGGATTTATTCAGAAAAGTCAGACACGCCCTCTTGCTCCGCCCTAGAACGGGAGAAAGTCATTGGATAATATCTAACCTTAAAAAAAGCCAACATTGGAGCAGCTTGTAGCTGAAATAATAAAAGCCGCAAGGGTCGAACTTCGAGGATAAGCTGCATTTATCGAGGTCAGTCAATGGATAGAAAACTTCGGAAAGCCTGTTGAATTATTGATCCCGGCTGTCATTTGAACATCTTTGACAGTCGTTTTGTACAGTCTATCAGAAAATCTGACATCAGTCCTGCTTGTCATGCATCAGTCATGCCATCACTAACTCTCTTTTCTTTCATATCACTCCTCAAATAATCCTTCCATCTTTTCTTTGGCTTCTGTCTACCTCTTCATTCATCTACATGTGTTCTTATAACTGTTTTAGTAACATGCGTTTTATCCCTCCTCTTCAAATGATCATACAAAGATAAACGATTCCCCTTTAACTTTTCAGTCACTGGCGCCACTTTCAAATTTCCTCAAATATACTTATTTCTCACTTCGTCCATTATCGTTACACCACACATCCATCTTAACATTCTTATCTCCGCTACGTGCAATCTTTTTTCATCCGTCTTTTTTACAGCCCAACATTCTGATCCATACAGTATGACAGGCCTTATCACGGACTTGTAGATTTTACCCCTCAACTAGAGGGCCATCCGTGGGTCACAAGTTGTTCCCGTGACCTGTCGCCATTTCATCCATCCTGCGTTGTCCATTATCGTTACACCACACATCGAATAGGCAGATATAAAAGGATAAATCTTATTTTACAGTAACATAATTTTACAAGAACTTAAATCTATTGATTCAATATAGGTTGTTTTCACTGACAGCGATATCTATCAGACAACCTTAAGAAAATAAAGATATATGGAAAAGGTAGGAGTTAGGTATTAAAAATAACAATTACAGTATCCCACTTAAACGATCAAACGACCTTCGACCAAATCCCGTGGAACTAGAAAATCAAGATCGATACACACTCGTCGAAAAAACGACGCGGTCAATTATCATTTCTCCTATGAGAGCACAATGTGAACGGCCCGTAGGAATCCGTACCGCGACAAAAGACAATGGTACATTGTTTGTTTTCGCCGGTCGAAGCAATTATGTCGACCACGTGCGCAACTTTGTTTACCATTTGTTATCTGCCATCTAGTACGTCCTTGAGATTTCATTGTTCTTACATCTGGTGACAAGTTTCCGTCGCGATTTTCGTGTTGAACTTTCGATTAGCGTGTATCGATACTTTAGTTTAGTGGTTTTGAGTGACAGCTGTCATTTAGACTTTTAGTGACTAAAATCCATCTGTGATCATTCAGATGCCCTTTGGAGTCCAGGGTCACGGTAACTCTTTCGGATGAATTGCCGTCATGTTCATCTTCTTTTCGTGTCGATGTACTCAAATTATTTTTTTTCTGTCCAACATTTGGCAATCTGTATGTGCAGATCTATTATTAGCCTCGTATAGATCCTGAAAAGTGCAGGTGGTTGTGCAGAATGGGCAGCATATCACAGGTGACGCATGTCATGGGCTCTAATTTTAGCATAAGGTACCTAGTTATTCAGTATACATTTAATTCTTCGTAGATGGCATATTATCAATAATATTCTTCTGCAATTCGTCATTTTATGTCTCTCAGTAAATAATTCCATGCTTTTCCACATAACACATCCATTTTTAACCGACTTCAAAAAGATGCAGAATATTAGGGTACCGTACCCAAAGGGATGGAGGAATTTTACAAATGATGTATTTCTGTTGTCGCTAAAACAACAAATATAAACCATAATAAAATAAATATTTAAGGGGGCTCCCATACAACAAACGTGATTTTTTTTGCCGTTTGTATTAATAATGGTACGGAACCTTTCGTGCGCTAGACTCGCACTTGGCCGGTTTTTTTCTTATTAATCGTTAGCGTCATTATTCATTTTCTCATTTTTAGAACTTTTTTTTTATATTCTGTTGTTGTTGCCTATTGCATTGTATTGTATTGCCTGCATCGAATAAATACTATTCTATTCTATTCTAGACTATGTCCACGTCGGTTGCTACCCAAACTTTTCCGTGTTTCTGACAAATAGGTATTTACTGAAAATCAAATGATGGGCAATCCCCATTGGTTGTCACCTTTACGGTACGGGTATTTTAGAGATTTTTCCCAAAAATCCTTCCTCAAATATAGTAAAACTGTACGGGGTACTAAGAGGAAGTCAAAAAGTAGCACTGGTGACTGAAAAGATGTGTAGGAATCGTTTGTCATGAAGATGTGATGCGGAGGAATGAGGAAGATGCTATGAGGAAAGTTTTGAGGATAATTAATGTGGAGGGCTCTAAGATAAGGAGAGTAACAAAGTTAAATTCGCGAAATTGTAGTATTTTATATATTTATTTATTAAAACTTCATGCAACACAAAGGTACAAAGGAGGACTTAATGCCTTAGGTATTCTATACCAATCAACCAAAGGTGGTGAAAGAGAAAACATGGCAAGTACTTAAAAAACGAAATGATTAAAAAAAAATAAGGGTACAAAAGTATGTATGTTGTAAACTATAGATGACAGATTCACACTTATAATACAATACATAGGTACCACGTTTTGTGCACTATTTAATTTTCCAAATTAAAAAAAACTAATTTTTAAAAATTCAGATTATCTGTTTTTCTTGCTGTAACTTGTACAAATGGTAACATAGTTTTGTTTAGACGACCGTTTTATGTACATGAACAGCTTTGGGAGATGTAGCAGTTTTTTTTAGGTGATCCGCTATTTTAAAGGCCTAGTGTAATTATGTTATTTACTTAAGTTTTTATTGCCTATCTCATTTTCGGCTGCAAAAACTAGGAAGAATTTAAGATAAAGTAAGATTAAAAATGTGCAACAGGTACTTGTTATTTCTAAGACACTAAGATTTTACAGCATTTCTGTTTGATGGTAAAAAAGTTATAAGTTTGACCAGGAGTTTATACATAATCCACATATGGGTCTATCTAATCAATGTTATATTAATTTATTAATTGTTTAGCAATGTCAAAAAAATCTTTCAATTAAAAAAAAAATAAAACCTCGTAGCGGTTTCAGGAAACTTTAATTGTTAACTGCATTTGGTAAATGGAAAAAATATAAATATATTGCGTGTGATTTACAGGGTAATAAAATCATATAAATTTTAAAAGTGCGGTTTAAACACGACCGTACTATACATTTGCTAGTATCAACTGAACTCTCATTGTGTGGAAAGCCAATACAATACGAGATCAGCTTATACTGGATATGAATAGTTTCAGATGTGTTACATTTATGATATTATTGAACTAATAATAAAAAGGAAAGAAAAATAGTTATAATGTTTTTAATTAAAAATCCCCGGTTGGCGTGATAAGTGTTACTTATCGTTACTAGTTGTTAATGTAGGCAAATATTTGTGTAACTTTAGAAACGGGGTTTACCCAAGGCAAGGGGTCATTGGAAGTGATTGCTGGCGGTTAAACTTGTACTGTGGTAAAGATGAGAACGTAATTCATGCTAGGTTTCAGAATATTTTATAGATATATATTTTTATAATTTAGTTTATGTATTTTATCTATTTATGTGTTTTATATACTGTTATTGATATATATAATTATGTATTATATGATGTAATTTAGATAATATAGTATATTTTTAATTTTCTAACTTATTTGTATACACTGTGTCTACATCTCTCATCCAACTCTCCTGTCGCAGGTCTGCTGGAAGAAATTTAATTAGAAATAAGCAGTACCTTTGTGCTCTTCTATCTGCTTTTGTTCTTTTAATTTTTAAGTGTTTGTGTGTACATAAATAAATAAATAGTAAAGCGAAGCTATCTGAATACAATTTAGTTCATATTACTACTTTAGTTTAGCCTTTTTCGAAATAGTCATTGACATACTTTGCTCTGTGACTGAAATAATAAGGTCATGGAGCTCTTTGGACTGGAATCGCGATTCCAATATCCACCTATATTTTTTTGCGTAGTATTTTGTGTCCACAACGGAAAAGGCATTAAAGTACAGTTATTAAGTGCCCCACGATCCACAATGAGTCTTTGCTTCGCTTCTGAAAAGGATTCGAATACTCAAGTAATTTTAGCTATCAAGTACATGACTACTCATTAAGTTAAGACTAGTCTACAAGTATTATCCTTACATACAATAAAAACAAAGTCCCCCACCGCATATGTCTGTCAGTATAAACGTCATAAACTCAAAAACTACTGAACGGGTTTTCATGCAGTTTTCACTATTAGACAGAGGGATTCATAAAGAAGGTTTAAATGTGTAATATCTACATGCATAATATAATACAGAAAACAAGAAAATTTAAAAATATAAAACACCCGTGCGAAGCTGGGGTGGGTACATAATTATGTGTTGGTACATGGCGTGCAATAAATAAATAAATCGGCAGCAATTCGGGTTAAGGCTGGCCACAAAATTCACAAACCCAATAGGTACTCTTGTGATTCTAAATGACGCGAACACTCATACATTTTGAAGTGTTCAAGTAAATCATCGGATTCTTTTTACGATCAGAGAGTGGACGTAACTTAGGCTTGAAAGTTATATAGCTGTTCGAGTGTTCGTACAAATTGGAGATTATGCTTTAAGAATCAAAAATGATGTATAGACGTGTAGTTCAAGGAAGGTGCGCGTTCAGATTTTATGACTCGAGAAAAAGTGAGGGAACATTCTGAATGAGTAACGTTGACGTCTGTAAGTAGTTCAGTTAAAAGGGTATGTATGGTGCCATGTGGGACTGTTTGAAAGTGTTATCGTGGCCCTGGAACGCAAAGGAACAGATGGGTTTAAGTCTGACAGTCCCTCTCGCTCCACCCGGAACGGGAGCCTCAAAATATAATGGATGATGCCGGAGTTAGGTATATTGTTAGAAGCGAAATTGGAAAGCTATATTTATTACTTTTTATAGTTATGTACAAACAGGTTAAAAAAACAACTAAGATATTTTTTTATGTATCTCGCTCAAGAATTATCACATTCTGTGGGCCAAGAAAAAATATCCACAGAAAGGACGACATATATTTTTTAATTTAGTTCACAGAAAAGACGACGTTTTTCTCTACAACCAGCATAACACATATCGCCAGCAAACCAAAGTCATCGAAATCATTCGGGGAAGCGATCGAATTATCTGCGGGACGATTTTATGTGTCTCATCCGAGTTTACGATGGCAACAATGTTGTAAGAGGACCTCAACTGATTTATTAGGACCTGCACAGACGCACGGGTTACGCGCTGCAAAAATTGCAACTCATTTCGAACAAACCAAAGACATTGTTGCTAAAATGATTGATGTAACTTTTTAATGTTGGTCTAATGTGTGAAAGGGGCGGGCGTTTTTATGTGGTTACGTTGGCAGAATTGGGAAAATTATGGCTTCTGAACGTAGGTGGCGTAAACACGTTGTTTTGAAACGAAATGAAAGTGTACAATAATTGTAGAAGTGAAACTAAACATTTTTGTATAATTTTGAATATTTATTATGACCTCGCTGACTGTTAGTTAAGTTATTATGGATTTAGCAGGCTATCGATTTATGTAGCGATATTGTCACAGGTTTTTTTTTGGGAGCTGGGAAATTATCCTATGACTTATCTCGTCCTAGAGTGTAGTGAGTTCCTTCAGTTGCCCTGTGCGTTCTATATATAAATACTGGTTTCCTTTTCAGAAATGCTGGGCCTTGACGGTTTTGCTAACATTTCTTTGAGATGCGCGTGAAACACTACGCGCCGTCGACGAATGGAGCTTGGTCGTCGAGGTTGGGCGGACGGCGAGCTACCTATTGCTCATCATCCGACAGCCCACGCCTACGAAGGCCAACCAATGGCTTTTGACAATTTGTTACATAGGTGATAAAAATCGTTCCAGAATTTAGTTCTTGGTCATGCATTTAACATACGACATAATTATCGGTATATTGGTACATACCATAATAATGCATTATCCAAGTTACATAGGTATATCAAATTTCAGCTCAAGTGGTAATAGGTAACTGTCTCAAAATCTATATGCAAGACTTTCACTAAAAAAACATACATACAAAAAAAAAAACTGTGTAAAAAAGAATTTTGATTCAAAAACATTACAAAATTATTTTCTAGCAGTAATTCCTGTAAATGAGCTCGGAAATCAAGTTCACATAGCATACAGAATAGTATACCGGAGCTTGGGTCCAAAGTAATTTCTTCAGTTAAGGGGTCCGTACCTAATCTGCGGGCGAGTGAAAGGTGAGCATACACTGAGTCGCCGGCGACATACGGGGCAACACTCGCGATAGCTTGTTTGTTTTTAGGTATAAAATCATCCAATGATTTCTCCCAGTCTAGGGCGGTGTGGGAGCGCGTGTCAGACTTTTACTGACTAAAACTCACTCCTATGTTTCTTTTTTGCCGATTCAGGTCATAAAACCCATGGCCCCAGTAGGCTTCGACCCTGCTGGGGGTACGGTCGCGATAGCATGGTGAGAGAGTATTCGAGGGACATATTTTGGCTCTACCAAAATGTGACACTGGTAGCAATGATTTGCTAGTTTCAAATTAGAAACTCTAGTTGTGCGTATGTTTTTTTTTATTGATGGGCTCGTTTGACCACTATCTCACCTGATGGTAAGCGATGATGTGGTCGATTCTCTTGACTTAAATACCCTTAAGTTGTAGCTATTATGAAACACAGCCTCCGGCCGAGCTCATTCCACTCCTTACCTGTACTGTGTTTTTGAAGCGAAAAATAGGCTTGGAAAAATAAGCCCTGCGCTGAGACAGAATTTCTTTTCGGTTTATTTTTTCCTGTAGGCTAAAGGCTAGCGCGCTTCAAAGAGGTGTCAAAAGAGGTGAGAGGGCTCACCAGAACCATTATCTACCAAGGCTGCTACATTGTTCGAAATAGTTGCCGTAGCCCTGGAAAGTAAAAGGGCATCTGAAGGAACACAGAAGTCTGACAGCCCTCGCTCTACCCAGAAGAATTTTTTCCTACGTAAAAATTACTTGCTGTAGAATTATTTAACGTGTTTTTAAGGGAGAAGATTTTTCTGATGTGAGCAGAAAATATATTTGTTTTGTATCAACCTACCAACAAACAAAGCGATGACGTTACTATGTAAGTATCTATATAATGGATTATTTTTTATTTATTTAGCTAATAAGTGCAGTATTCTAAATTCTGCTTGTTTTTTTCCTTGACGCAATGAAAATAACGATGTCTACTTATGTACAATAGTTTTTTTTTCCTCCCTATTATTTATCATTGAGAATATTGAAAAATACGCGATGTATCGTTGAAAAACCACTGATCATTATTTTTAGACTGATCTGTCATCGCGAATGATATGCAATATAATTATTAATAGAAATAATCTGTATCTATTTGTTGTTGTCCTTCATATCCGAAGCGTTCGAAAAAAAAAGTTAATTATATGTTTTTTCAATCATCATCTTCCTGGCCTCGGCTATAACATCTGTGGTCGGCGCAACACCATTTCTTCTTCCATGTTTATCGTCACGCTATCATTCGCTCCCTTTTAACTTCATTTTTCATTTTGCAGGATAGTATCTAATCCAGTTTCGTAGATGGCGAAATCAAAATCGGCGGAGTCTCACCTGAAAACCGTTGTTGGGTGTCTGACACCCAGCAAATGTTGAGATGGTTACCCCTTCGGTACTGGCACGCTTAGCGCAATTTTTTTTATTATTCTATAAGTCCCATTTTTCTCTTTTACTTTGTTTTTAATTAAAAAAAATAAAGTTTCAGTTCAAGTAGCTATGTCCGAAACCAAGTCTGGTGAAAAACTCATTCAATAAAATGGCTGCCTGCTACATATACGACAGCACAGAGGCCCTACCGGGAGTTCTTAAGGGCCTATTACACTACTCGATATTCAGACAGTCTTAGTCAAAGTCGCGTAGTGTAATAAGGGTTAGACCGTTCTTACTCGGAACAAAAAATAAGACGAATAAGTCTGAATATCGTGTGCTGAAAATCGAGTAGTGCCCTTTAACGCGATCCATTTGACGACCTAAACTGAACTGTCAATCGTGCGAGCGAGGGAGAGGGGTGGAGCTATATACCTTACTAGCGTCTGCCCGGGCGTCGCTCGCGTGAAAGTAGGTTTCTCCATACAAACTTTGGACCCCCATTTCACCCCCTTAGGGAGTGAATTTTGGAAAATCCTCTCTTAGTGCTCGCTTATGTCATAAAAGGAAACTTTATGCAAAATTTCACACTCCTAGTCTTAGTACTTTCGGCTGTGCGTTGATATGTCAGTCAGTCAGTTTCTCCTTTTATATATATAGAAGATATAGCTCCACCTATATAGGGTGTATAGCTCCATCCCTCTCCCTCGCTCGCACGATTGACATATGTATTAACACGTCACTGGTAAGGCCTCTGTTATCACGCGTTTGACTATTCAATACTCCAAGTTTTTTTATTAACTTTCTTTCCAGAGTTTTAAAATATGAATACGAGTATGAAATTATTATAATGCAAGTTATAATTTTTCAAATATATTCTGGTCAGTTAGCCGGTCCGAACTTGCGGCCGTATGTGGTCGTCATAAACAGCGTGAAACATGACGCTTGCCGCCGTTTTTGAGCAAAATATTGCACGTTAATTTAACACAGCCCGGTCATTTGTGGCCAGCCGGCCATTCCACTCTTTTTACTTCTTGCATCTCGCAGTTTGCGACGATTCGTCTCGATTTGACGATGAAATTCTCTTTATTTTTGAAGAATTCGCTTCGGAGTCTGTGTAAAATGTTGTGTTCGCGTTTTAGGATCCTCGGTCTCAATTTATGTTTTTGAAAGTAGTAAAATTTTGATGAATTAAGTCAAACGACTTTCAACATTTAAATTTTCGTCAAAAGATTCCAACAGTTCAGTGCGGCCTCGACTTAAAAGTCGAACGGTTTAAATCATGGAAGAAAACATCGTGAGGAAACCGTTAATTATCTACATGGTATAGAGAAGCCGTTCCTTCAAATAGAAAGGAGGCCTATGCCCAGCCGTGGGAACATTATAATATAATATTCACCCAACTATCACACAACGCCGTCTAGTCTCAAGCTAAGCAGAGCTTGTGTTATGAGTACTAGACAACTGATAAACATACTTATATATTTCTAAATACATACATATTATAGATGCTTTACACCCAGAACAAATGATTGTGCTCATCACACAAACATTTGTCCTGGGTGGGAATCGAACCACGACCTCCGGCATAGCAGTCAGGGCCACTAACCACTAGACCAACTGGCCAGTCAATACATTATAGGGTGATTATACTTATGCTATACTAAAAGATTTCGTAAAATATAGAATTCATTGCCTACAGAGAATGTTTTGCTGGGCGAGCGTACGGAAAACGTTGACTTACTTATTTGCGTTGTACTTCGATCTTTAACCTTCTGACCTCTGCATATTAAACGGTAAAACAGGTGCCACGTTATCGTAAATTAGAATACATGAAACTTTCGTAAATTAACATGAATTTATTATATATTTTACACACAAAAAATTACAGTAGGAACATACAGTAAGAACTTAAAATATATGCCATCAGCAAAAGAATATTACTGATTTTTTTTTTGGTGAAATATCCTCATATAAATCCTTTCGCTCTGGGTGAAGCAAGAGAGAGTGTAAGACTTTTACTGATTAAAACCCATCTGTGTTCCTCCATTCCTACCACCACAACCATTTTTTTTTATGCTGAACTTTTGGCCGTTTTGCGTGAATGTGGCGCATATTCTTCACAAAGTACTTATAATTTGTTAGTCCTAAATTAGCGCCTTTTTCCGCCGAATAAATTTTTTTCTTTCTTTTTTCTTCTTTTTCTTTGCGTTCGAAGGTCATAGTAACTCTTTCGAAATAACCTGCAGTTCGTTTATAATACTGATCCATGATCAATCCCCCGAGTGTGTGGATGCACACATTCGACCGTTTAGTTGAATCAGCCGTCAATTTATACATATACTTGTCACTTCCTCAGCATAATAAAACACGGGTTGAAAGTTGTATAACAACGCGCCAATCAACGGCCGGCTATAGCCTTCTCACGGTCATATTTAAATATCAACGGTTTTGTTTATATCGCTAAAGTATAACAAGAACGAACCCGAGTCATGTTTAGACTGATCTTCGATGAATGAATGAGTGTAATATGATCGATTATTGTAAGTATTCAATTTTTGTTCGAATCGATTGAATGGGTTCGAGTTGGTTGAGCTTGTTTTTTTTTTTATATTTCTATGGAAGGTGGTGTGGTAAGTTTGAGTATTTAGTTGTATTGGTTAAGCAACTGTTGCCGAGGTCGGAAATTGGATAAATAGAAAAGAAGTCCGCCAAGTCCGTTCCATCATCGGACCACAAGATGTACGATGTTGCGCCGCCGATATATGGTGGACATCTCACCCATATGTATTTATAAATCGTTTTGGGAACACATTCATTATGCGTACGGCTAAGAAATAGAATTCTCTGGAGGCGTCAGTGTTTCCTAATAATCAGAATCTATGGGTCTTTATGTCAAGAGTGAATAGGTTGCTTTTAAGCAAGCATCCTCTACCACACCATTGTTTACCATTAGGTAAAATGGAGGTCAAGTGCAAGCCAATATTCCTCCATTTTTTACTACCTACTGACAGAGTAGCTAGTAAAAAAAGAAGGAATTTTGGCCGGTTTGAGTTTTTACCGAGGACATGAAAACGAAACTTCAATAAAATCTAAAGCAGTAATCAAGGCACTTGTCAAGAAGTATATAAATATAATCCACTAAACAGCCGCAGTAATTATACAGTGCGTTAAGATAAAGACATGGAGTTCGAGCGAGCAATCGATTGGACGCGCGCCTTGGATTGCGTGTTATGTACCGTTTTATTACATACTAGCCGTTTATACTGACATTGCATGGTACCTCATTGGTCTTGTGGTTGTAACAGCGACTGTTAACAGTGGGGTCCTGGGTTTCTGTCCCTATTCGGACAAAAAGTGCGGTTGGTGGTCGGAGTTTGAAAGTTGGTGTGACACCCCTGTGTCTCGGAAAGTACGTAAAGCAGATGGTACTGCGTCTGACCTCTCTCCAGTCGTATCGGATTGCCGTTTCATCGCACTATGAAAGTAAAAGAGCACAGAGTGTTCCCGTGTTTGCGCACAAGCAGAAACACAATAATATTTATTTATTTAAACTTCATGTACAGTAGTGGTAGTAATATTTCCGGTTTACTTGGCTAATTTCTGTTGCAATTGGTCACCATGATCGAAATTCGGTCGGGGATAATATTACGGGTATTTATAGAAGCTTGGAAATCTGACGTCAGTCTTACCAAAGGTGTTTTGTTACCAGGATACTAGATTGTGGAGGTCAGATAGGCTCCTTGTAAAATACTGATATTAGTCATCATAGGTTTAGACTGGGTGTCTTAACATAATTGGGAAGAGGTTAGGCAGATTGATATATCTGAGACAATACGGCAATTAATAAAAACCTCTTCCGCATTACTGCCGCAGCCGACAGCCAGTTTTATGGGCACATTGCCAGCCAGTAATGTGCCCAAAATACTGGCGGCATTACTATACTGTGTGGCATAGTTATAGCTATCCTTATAGCTATCCAAAAGCCAGCCCTTGGGTCATCATAGTGGTTCGTGACAAAATGATTCAGCTATTTTCCGATGTCAGAGTACCTAGGCTCAGTTTGTTTTATGGTGCGTCCAGCAGGCCTAGCCAAGTTACGACCGTTTCGTTTCGATTCTCTTTCATCGATCGTCTCAAGTCGGCCACGCCTCCGATACCTTTGTTCTGACCACGTGACTGAGCGTTGAGATGACGTCAGAACAAAGGAATTGGCTAGGGGGGCAGACCTGGCGAATGCGCCGCTTCCAAACGCCCCTGTTCCGCGCGCGCTTCGTACAAACATGAAATGCACGCACGCAGTTCGCAAGCTACTCGCGAACGGCTCGCGAGCGGCGCATTCGCCAGATCTGAACGCACCTTTACGTTAACGCGCTCCGCTTGGCTCGCTCCAAGCTCTTAACCAATCAGTGAGCCAAACGCGGTAAACACTTCGATCACGTTAAAACGTAAAAGCAACTTGCACTTCGCAAAGAACAAGTTGACTTAGAGCGAAATTCACCAATAAAACTAATCGCGTTTTAACGTTTGGCTCGCATAATCGCGTTCAGCCGCTGTCACTAGTGTCACTTGTCTGTATTTTTCTTTTGTTGTATTTTTATAAGTGACACTAGCGACAGCGGCTAAACGCGATTATGCGAGCCGAACGTTAAAACGCGATTAGTTTTATTGGTGAATTCCGCCCTTAGTTCACGGCCTCTGCGCTCACAGGCCGTGAATAAATCTATACATACGTGTTAGTGGTGATTACACGTTTTACGTGTTTAGGCATTATTTTAATAAGCTCTATCAGTGTTTCGAATGCTTGTTAAATTAAACAAAAAATATGTTCCTAATAGATTGTATGATATTTATTTAAATCGCTAACATAATATATAAAATGTATTATTTTATTTCAATTTATTTTCTCTTGTTTTATTTCGATAACACATCATTAAGATTTATGAGACTTGTTTTAGCTTTGACAGTTAAAAAAATAAATTGATGACACGGTTGGCTCAGTGGTTGAGCGATTGGTTGCTGAGTTGCATCTTGTGGATTCGATTTCCGCATGATAAAGACAAGATTAAAAAAAAAATTGTGCTAGAATATTCGGCAAGACATCCTTATTCTATCGGGAGTCAACCTTCAACAGATGCTTGGGCTTTTGTGGCTGTGGATTTTATAATAAAACTATATAAATAAATAAAAACTATAACACCTACAAACTTAAAATTTAGCAGGTAGGTTCCTTATAGGGTGTAGACATCCGCTAAGAACGGATTTTCCGAAATTAACCCTCTAAGGGGACGAAACAGGGGTCCAAAGTTTGTATGGAGTAACCGATTTTGACGCGGGTGAAGCCGCTGGCAGAAGCTAGTTGCATATAAATAGCATTGCCCTTCAACGAGGTAATGCTGCCAGTCTTCTGGGCACATTTCCGGATGACAGCGATGTGGAGGAGTACTTCGACGACTGAGTGTATGTTGTGTTTTTGTATTAGGTAGGTATACGTACATAGTTAGATTTAATATAAATAAGTATTTAGTTTAGTTAATATTTAAGTTTTTTATACATTTATGTGGATTTAAAAAAATCTGTAACAATAAGTAAATATAAACATACAGATTTTCTTATCATTAAACTGTTATACTTTTTTATCGTTTCACCAACGGCTCTGTTGCTAATCACGCGTTTGCGCAATTACTTAAATTATTTACTTTAATCGAGAAATTCTAAATTATAGGCTAATAAGAAACGTAATCAGAGACCGTAACAACCAGATTAGTGGCATAAATACCATGGAAGGGCGTTGAGGAAATTAGATGGCACAGAAGAAAAAAAAATCTTATTTACAAAGCATTGTTAATAAGACTTTTAACAAAGCTCATTTCTTTTTATCTCTCCTTTCGCAGGTGTGCTGGAAGAAATTTCTTTTAGAAATAGGCAGTACCTTTGTACTTTTTGTTTTTTATTACTGTATCTTCTTCCAATTTAATGTGTGTACAAAAATTATAAAATAAATTAATTAATTAAGCTAAAAAAATAGCAACAACGCGACCAAAATAAGATTTATGGTAGCGACCAAAAAATCAGCAGAGCAGGGAAATGAGATTGATGATTTTCCACCTCAAATAAAGACTATCACAGATCTCCACGTCACCGGAGATTCTTTCATAGTGTAGGTACATACAAAATAAGGCCTATATATTACACAAGTACACGTTTGATGTTCAAGAACATTCCTGTATCATACGCCACTGAGGAAAGTCACTCATTAACTCCCAAGTTGTTAATGAACATGTAACTTAACTCTTTAGTGCTCGTCAACCGACACGATTGGTTTCAGTTTTAGTTCAATGACCAATTTATTTACTATGCCAATGACGATATAACTGACATTCTTTTGTCATTAGCATTCCAATATATTGGCTTGTACCAAGGGTCAATGGATTGGAAGTCTGGAAAAACTACCCTCAGTAGATACACTTTTTTCCACACTTCTAGTCCATCCAAGTCCAAATCTATGGTTTTTTTATATGTTGAAAAAAAATTATATGTACCCATTTTACGTATTTCTACACACATAATAGAAAAGGTATGACTGCTGAGATGTGAAAATATAAAATAAAAAATAATCATATTAATCAGTATACATTTTGCAAAGGTATCGCTGAAAAAGATACAAAAAAAAAACCATTCACATCGACTTGAGAACCATTTTTGAAGTTGTTTAAAAGGACATGTTGGGCCGAACGCAATATGGGTTAGGACAAGAAAATCATAATGACAGTAAAAAAAAAATATTTGTACCACAAAAGATTTAAGACTTGATACTGTCAACCACAACATTAATCGAATAATTCATAAATCGACTAAACAGAATCGTTTTAAAATTTAAAACAACAACATTAACGCTATATCTATGTCAATAAAATACGTTAAAAGTGCATTAATGAGGTCTTATGAGGTGCATCAAAGCCACCGTATTGGCTCGATTAATCGAGGCGGGAGTCCATAGTCTCGTGATTTGTATGCGGTTCACACCTTTCGTATGTGCACTTCGGCTATCGGATTAAAACAGCTTAAGCACCGAATTATAGAACAACAATTAGTGCTTAAACTTAAGTGTTATTTGTTTTAAATTGAGCCATGTGTGAGAAGAGAAGGTGTTTGAAATTGGCGCCAGTAACTGAAAAGTTGAAAGGGAATCGTTTGGCTTGGAATTTTAAATGTTTAAAAAACTTCTGACCAATTCTTGCAGTTAAATGTGATTTCGACCAATTAACTGTTTTGACTGTGAAGTATCAGTGAGATACAATATGGCAACGTTATTATTTTTTTTATCTTTCGTTTTAAGTGCAGTACATAAATTAAACCTCAGTAAATATATTAAAATACCTACCTTTTTATACCTTCAAAAAACCTATAACATTCAACTTTCCATTTAGTCCTCTTGTCACACGTCAAAATGACGTGTTGTACGTCAAATTGACGCGCGGACACTCGCGTCTCTTTGTGTGCCCACTTCAGTGACAGGTCTTTTGTATCGAGTATGACTTGTGTGTTAATTGTGCCGATCGAATCGCTCAGACATTCTGTTAATCGATAATAATCGACTAAAATAGTTTATCGATTCGGGGTGTGGTTCTATTGTGATGTAAGTTGCTTTAATAGGCTAAATAGCCACCGTTAGTGTTCATAATTTATTGAATTGGTCTATTTGACCGACTTTAGGGCATGTTTGGTTTGATATGTTGATTATAAATTATTCTATTCATCGAGTTAGAGTCTCAACTTTTTCACTGTAGTGAAATCAAAATGTTCTTACCTTATTTGATTTTTTATTTTACTAGTAATTCAAAGCCAGTCTACGTAATACACCTTACAATTCTTATAAAGTCGTGACGATTTGTAAAACATTTGAAAAATTACTTTTTCTACTTGTATTAATATCTTGAACTTCACATGTTTTCTCGTAATTGAAAATACAAGATACCATTGATCGAAAACCTATAACTGAAAGCCTGAATCAATTTTATTTCCTGTCAAACCTCTTGTCATGCACAAGTAATTGGTTGTTGGTCAACCAATCACAAGTTAACAATTTGAACTCAGTGGTTTGATCAAATATTCAGAAAACTGCAATACAGTCTAGTCTAATAGTTAAGAACTAAGCTGGCTTCGAAATGGTTTCTTATAAATTTAAAATAAGAAACATCATCAATACAGACTTTGTTAAACAGTAGGTTATCATTCCTCTCAGGGATATGTCCTAACCGGCATTTCACACAAGAGTTTTCGGACTTTTAATTAAGGGGTAACAGGGCTTTTTGCATATGCTGATGGTGATCTCCGGGGTCATTTTAGCGAGGTAAGAATCCCGTACCCTCTGGTCTTTTCCCAAAAGCCCAGGCGCTACTTGAAAATATCCCCCGAAAAACAAAAAAAAAAAACTAATAATTCTTAAATTATGAGGACTCAACTTGCCAAAAAGGTGGTTTTGACAAAAATACCAAAAGAATAATTACAAAATAAATTTCTAAATTATCTTTTTGTTTTTGCGTACATTTGAAATTATTTTATTTCTGTTAAATTTCGTACGTATCTTCAATGTTACAAGGTACATTGACCTCAGGTCATAATAACATTTTAATGACCTGTGGTTTTCGTACCACGCTTATATGGACTAGAGTAGGACCAAATGTTATATGTGCAGACCTAAAACAGCATAGCGAAATTATATATTGTATGTATATCTAATGTAATTAGTTGATTATGAAGTACTTGAGTTATATTTTGTAACGGTAAAATTCCATGAAAAAATCTTAATAAATGCGGTTGAATGACACTCAGTAAAAACGTTTGTAGCGTTACTATGCAAGATCAAAGTTCAAAAATTTTCATACGTCATTTGTTTTTGATATTTTCTTTCTAAATTTTATTATTTGAAATTGTTTTGGTAATTTTCTTAGAAACTTATTCGGAGAATTTTACTTAAAAACTAGTTGTCCTCCATGGTTTCACCCGCGTCTTTGGTTACGCCTTCGCTCATTTTGGTTATAGCGTTATGTTAGCTTTATTTATCTTAAGTGTTTACATGTTGTTTCTACATTATGTGTATCTGTGTACATGTAAAATATTTTTCTATCTTTCTTTTTCAAATATCTTTTTAAATTTGAACGATATACCATTCTAAAAAAAAGCTAACCAACTCGTTAGCTTTTTTTTTTGGAGTGGTATAATAATATTGTGACTCCCTAGCCTACACGAACAACGAAAATATTCCAAAAAGATATTTAATTAATGATATCTAAGTAATCTTCCACGTCACCCACCTGTATTTTTTTTAAAATACAATTTCCATACATCCTATTATACCCTACATATATTTTCAAGTCATCAAACCCTTGGTTTTAATGAACCATGTTATTTTCATACGCAACTGTATTATGTCAACAAAGCTGACTGTTTGAACTTAGTTAACGTAACAATAACACGTGACACATGACTTCAAAGGGAAAAGGAGATAATTTTATATTAAAACAAGGTTGGTAACTTATTTTAATATATATAATTCTTCTGTATGTGTGTTTGTCACCAACGTCTTCTAAATGGCTTGACCAATTCGAAAGTAAGTTCGTGTGTATATTTGAATGGGTCCAGAATGGTTTGAAAATACAATTGATCGCGGTATAGGATGCGCTATAATCGGCTTCTCAGATTTTTTATTCTTTACGAAAAGCTCCCTCTCCTAGAGAGGAGGGTTGAATCCCAGCTAGTTTACGGACCAGACATTGTCTGTCGGGACCTCTAGTTTCAATATAAAATTATTTATTTTTTTATTTATTTGCTCACATGTAAAACACTGGATATTAAGCATTATTCGTTCATGTGTGTATGTGTTTAGGACATTACTGACACCCGTGCCTCGGAAAGCATCGTCTTTACCTCAGTAGTCACGTGACTAACCTACCTAGTGGTGTAGATAGTTAGACGTCAGCCCCCCTATCCAAGGGGTACCGTGTTGTCCCGTTACCGGGTTGTGGAGGTTTGATAGGCTTCACGTAAAACACGGGTATTCAGCCACATCCGGGTAGACTGGAAGTCGTTCCTTAGCTAGTTGGGTAAAGTTTAGGAAGATGATGATTCATTCTTGTTTAGTCATGGTTAGGTTTTTGACTGGTCACTTTACCGCAAAGATTCATGAGTGTAATATCACACCTGTAGTGACAGTGCCAAGCTTATAGTTTAGCACAAAGACTGCGGGTTTTTTTTAAATAGATACTGCCGCACACTAGGAATTACTCCTGTATCGTGGGTGTGTCACACCCAGACCCAAAACAACTATCGGTAGGCCGTACGGAAATTTGTTCTATGTGGGAATAGAACCTTAAGTGAAGTGTGAAGTGAAGTTGCCAAGTTGCCCTTAGGACGCAAAAAACTGACTGCAAACAAGCTAGTTACCTCCGACACCTGTAGGTGTTAGATTAAAAAAAAGAACCTGCCACGCGAGCAGTGGACACTACGCTTTCCGGTCGTACGGCCCAATCGACAGCAGGATTGACTGCAGTTTGTGTTCTACACGCGCTTCCAAGATATTTCAGCAAGATTGACGCGCTAGTTAGGGCCGATGCCTGCCAGGGCTGCACATTAGCCTAAAGAGTTACCGTAACTCTCGCAAAAGAAAGGGTAACAAAAGAAACACTGTTAGTTCCAGTCAGTAAAGATCTAACACTCCTTCTCGCTCCACCCAGAGCAAAAGAGAAGTCATTAGATGATTCGCCACTCGAAAAAAGGGTACCAAGTAGAAGTACCAGTGGCCCAGTGGCGTAGCTAGATGACCAGCGGCATAAGGGCTAAAAAAAACTCAGGTCCCTTTTTTACGTAGGAAATCATCAAATAATCTCTCCTGCAGATTTAAACTAGTAGCTATGATTAAAGTAGTGTTGCAAACTATTTCGTTTAAGTTTTCGAAAGTGGGAGAATGTTTCAGTAGTTCAATAAGAGGTTTGCTAGTCATAAATCAGGTTTTGAAGGCCCTGGGGCACTGCCTTTCGGTCTAGTCCTCCGCTAGCTACGCCAGGGAGAAGTGCCAACCTCTAAAGGTTCTTGGCAATAACGAACGTAGTAATACAGCAACACAGTTATATCTAGACAAGTATTTACTTATTTACCTATTCTTGAAGAAACTTGAACTAAAAGGGCGTAAACGTTCACTAATAGCTGTCCACGAGCCAATAACAAAATAACTACACGTTCGTAGTTAGTTACCCATGAATTAACTGAAGAAGTCTTAATAGAAATAACCAGTTAGAACATCGTACAATCAACGAAGGCATGTTTAATAACAGTTCTGACGTCAGAAGCTGTCAGACTAAGAAGTTTAATATCCGTAATTTATTAGCAAATCGTTTTGACCTTGCAACAACTGACTTTTCGACCCTTGCACGCAATAAAATGGATGAAAAATTACAAGGATTTTTACGCTATTTTCTTATCCATAATCTCATAATTTTATCGCTGAATTTATAGATTTTTGTTTCAGTTCGTAATTTATGATAATTATTCATAATTTTTAGTCATTTATTGTACAATGTGATAATGTAACAAATTATCAAAATTATATATAATTATACAAACACGTGCTTCAAGTTAAAGATCCGTTGATTGTTTTGATAATTATTAAGACATTAAAATAGTTGACGTAGATTCGCTTATAATATCTTGCGCATATAGTTTTTGTAGTAGTTGTGCTTACAATAATTTAATAATTTTTATAAGAAAAAAGTAATTCTAAAACATACCATTAGTCATCAAAGCTGTTTACAGTAACTTACCTGTAAGAGGAAAAACACAAAATTAATATTTTAAAACAATATAAAATAACACCTCTAAAATGTCGTATAATATACCGCACAGGTTCATAAAACAAAACGCTCAAAATATCAGGTAGATTCATAAGCAAGTAGGTTCAAAATACCTTGACACTTAAATGCTTAGCGGTAAGAACAGGCGCTCGAGGGGGGTGGCCAGAATTTACCTATTAACTTTCTATAACGGAATTTTCAAAACTAACGATACAAAGGTACTCTTTAGTTTAGATACAGGTCAATATCCTCGCTAGATAAAAAACTCATAAAGAACCATTTAAAGTCATCGTTCTTTAAATATTGAGTTGAAATTTAAACTATGGAAAACTAATTTCAGTAATTTCAACCACAGTACCAACTTACCAGTTTATATTTCTACTTCATTAATTCCCATCCAAAAATAGCCTATCTTCACTAACCTTTACAAGCCAGCAAAATAGATAGCGACAATAGATCACAGGCAACAAAAAGTCGATCAAAGTATCGTACGCCATTCATTCATGCCTCCCACTCATAACGGTGATTTTTTTCATCGTGACATACCTATACACCAACGCACACAAGTAATTCACTTATAACATCGATTAGCATATTGTATTTTGTAAAACTTTTTCGATTTGATGTATTCGGTTGGCTTGGTTAGTGTTAGGTCAAATAAGGTTGGTAGCGTATGTTTTTAAAATATTGAAGAATGTTTTAGAATTCCGACGTGTGAAAATGTAGAACCTACACCTTTTTTGCAAGTATAAATACTTATTCCAATCGTTCATTACAATTAAAAAAATAATGAGGAATATATTGTGGGGAAAGTTTTGAGTATGAATGTGAATATAAAAGTTGGGGAAGACAAATCAATGGATAGACTGTGTATGGATGATATTATTGATAATGGATATACTACTAAGATGATGAATAATTGTGAAGAAGATAGGGAAAAAGAAGACATAATTGCACCGATTCTATATAATTTATGGCAAGTATAATAGTATAATGACTTATTCAAATCACTGATCAAGCATGTATTTCGCATTAGTTCCCATTTTTATGATGAAGGTATTTCCAATGTACAGAGCAAGCTTTCTGATAGAAAACCCCTATTAGGTTATATCCAGCGTTAAGATAATAGCTCAGAGGTTTAACATACACCCACTGGATTTACGAAGCTGTACACAAAGCATTTTAAATATCATCACTAACAACCCTATCAAATTAGGACGATGTGTCATTGGCATTACGAAAATGTCTATGCCCCAAGATGGCGTCTTTTAATTTTTTTAAACGAATATATAATTTATGATCCTGACTGATTGGTGTCTATGTATGGTCTAGGTATAAATATGTGATGAATTATGTATGCCTGTGTCTATATAGAATGTTGTTGTATCTAATACGACGCAAGACTAGATTTTTGGCAGGAATTTGTTGCCAATATTATGACTTAAAAATAAAAAAGTATGTCTAAAAACTTTTAGAGTTATTTTGACACTCAAATAAAAGCTAAATAGACCAATTCGAAAACGGGTTCACATAAGCTAAACGCTCTTCTAAATTGAGAGATAATAGACGTCTTTGGTAAGATATACATGCAGTTTTTCAAGCCACTCCTACACCATAGAATCTTAAAGACCTACTCTAGGATCCTTTGCAAGGCAAAGACCCTTTTGCAATGTGTTTAAAAAAGCAATTAAACTTCTTAAACATGGTGATGTAACCATACAAACATAATTGTTGGTCCTTCGAGACGTAGCACAAGAAACCTGGTCCTTATGTTCAGACGAGTAATAAAAAGGTTACTAGATTAACTAGTAAGATGACTATACTAATGAAGACTCCATATTAATTACTGGTTGTGCATAAAATAATAAGAAATAGTCTGGGAATAAAAAATAGAAGAGGAAAAGTTGCAAATGAGGCTGGGAGGCGAGAATTATTTTTATAATTGCATTGAGGCTAATGATAACATATATTATTTGCATTAAATTTTTTAATCAGTATGATATTGTAATCGAAGAAAACAATGGCAAGAATTTTATTTATGATTTTAAAATAGCTGCTGAAACCATTAACCCTGATTTTATCAATAAAACTGTACAGAAAATTACCAAAGTTTCAAAGTGTATGAAATTGACACACATAAATTGCAAAAATCAATTGTACGACCGTTGTTATTATGTATACCTATATGAGTTAGGTTACTGGTATATAGCTCTAAATTTTGACAATTTCTTCTGCAACTGGTTGATACTCAAAAGCCAAAAAAAACTAATTACAAACCAGACAATCTTACCGTGAACTGTGGCTACAAGCTCCACAGTACGCCCACGCCACGTTTCGTGTTAAATCCAAGTACATTTGCAAGTCAAAGCAGATGGGATGACGTTGCAGGAAGCGGAGACCTACCTAAATATTACCATGTACGGAAGAATATATTAAATGTCGTAGGAAGTTAACACTGTTACTATATTTATTTTAATAATGTTGGTTGTAGATACAAGTATGCCTGTGCATCAGAAACGAGCAACGAATAAAATTGTTGTAGAGAATGAGCTTAAATATTAAATCAAAAATATAAAGTGGTTTAAAGCTATTGCTAATAATGGTAACACTGGTATTTCGCTGCAGTCCGGTAGCCTGGAAGCTGACCCTAAAATGTTTGGGAAAGATGATTCTGATGATGAACTGGTACAGGATCTCAATGAAATTAAACCAAGACCAACAGCGACCAACTGAGAGCAAATTATCACAGATATTTAGAAGAACGCTTCTTATTTTAAAACCATATTTTCTATAGCTATAGCTTGACTCTAACATTGAAAACATTTTCCAATAGAGCGGCCATTTTCTATACAGTAGCAACTTCCTAACACGGGCAACGAAGCATTGAAAGGCTTACACAGCATACCTTAGAAACACATTCCGAACCACAAATATTTTAACAAAAAGACAAAACAGCATCAAGAGGAAACAAAACACGATCACCTTACACAAAAAGTACCTAATTTGCATGATTCGAGTGGCACTTTTTCGTTTTAGACTGTCGATAGCACACAATTAGTGTCTGACGAGTCAAAGTCGCCGATCTCGATAAGAGAACGACATACGAAGACAAAACGCGATCGTATCGCAATGGGTGATACATGTAGGGCTGCTTTTTTAGGCAGACTGAAATGTTGGGAGAGAATCGTATTGATTGGGGAGGGGAATGAATTGTGGCGTTAGTTTTGAAGTGCTGTAATTCCGGTTTCGGGGAGCTGTTAGTGGAATGACTGGAGAGACTTAAGCTAGAGTTAGACTACATTTTTCTTAATGTGTTTCATATTGGTCTTTCCTACGTGCATATTGGTACTAGGTATGATAAAGATTCAAAGAATGAAAAGTGTCGTCTTTATATTCTTCTACATTTCGTTCTTGTATTTGATTAGGCATTGCTCCCTCAAATTTCTTACCTACCACCACATTGCGCTTTCCAGCAACTGATCCAGCAGTTCATGTTATCTTTTTATTTTCAATCAGTGTAACTGTGTTAGGGTCGGCTTCCTGTATAACCGAATACAGCTGGGTATAAGTATTTTACATGGAGGGACTGCCGATTTTACCGTTACAACCCAGCAATTGGGTAACATGTTACACCTTGGCAAGACTCGTATCTGATTTCATGTTATGTTCCTACTTTATGAAAAGCAATATGTAGCTGATTGATGCTACGAGTATCTTCTTCGAACAGTGCAACTTAACAATCGCTTTAAAAATCTTCATGCTATTTCTCGTTAACCAAACAAGTGATTGACACTTGCATACTAAATAGATGGTGTGGTGTTTGACAACGTGACATATATCCGGAACGATCATTCGACATATGTAAAAATCGGAATTTCCATATTGCAAAAAAATGACGATGTTTTCCTTCAGGATAAACTATACCTATACTGATTAATTAAAATTTTAACACCAAGTGTTATATTTGTTGTTTTACACACCCATTTAATGACACGCCCATCGAGAGCGGTGACATAATCATTACCAACAAAACATCCTTTTTTTTTTAAATATAAATTTCAAAGCATATCGTCATAAATCTTCTATATCCGCTCAAAAATGACCAAAAGAATCGGTTTTTAGTATGAAACTTCGAAGAACAGTACCGTACACCTCTCAACCCTATCAATAAACAGTTTAAATGGTTTAATTCTTGCGCGCACGCATCTCGGCCATTGGTCGGCGGCGCGCGTCGCCATTGGCTGCGCGGCCGGCGGCGACTACAAAGGTCGGGAGAGGCGGGCTGTCCACGGTATCAGGGTACAGCGGCTGGGCTGTCGGCTGTCCGAGCGGCTATGAATATGGATCGAGAGTATTTATGTGGTTGATAGTAGATGTGGAAAATTGTGCGCAGGGCTGCAAATGAATTGCTGTTAAGTGCGTGGTGTTGGGTTTTTGGCGTGATTCATCAGTGATTAATGACTATAAGTTTGTGGCCACTAATACGCAATTTTCGAAAGTTGACACACTGACTCTTGGTGAAAAATAATTATCAAAAAAGTCTAGATTCATTCGATCGATCAATTGACTACTTTGATATGTCATTTCCCAAAAAATGGTGGTTCATTGTTTCATTGTAGGTATCTGATTGGGGTTAAGTAAAATAATTTAGTAAATAACCTGATGTCACGAAGACGGTATTTCTTGGGCATAGTAAATAGTAAAACTACTATAAAAATAAACGTTTTTAATTTCACACGGTTTACAGAAATAACATGATTGTACCTAATAATTACATTTACTACTAATTAGTGCAATTATCACCAATTAGCTCAAGTGCTCAGTCGTTCTAATTCTAAATAGACCATTATATCTCACTGCTGAGCGAAGGTCTACCTCTCCCTTTTACTCACACTATCTTCTGCCATTGCAAGCCAGTCGTTAAAAAAGAAGATAACGTCAAAGTGATTGAAGGCATCTGGCCCATCAAAATATTTCTCTGCAGCTGTTTTGCTAGCTCTAGATCCATATTAATCATCTGTTCCCTAATTAATATTGATAGCCTCATTAATATCTTTGCATATTGTTTCTAATTTGCAAACCTAAGGTTCTTAGCGATGCAAAAATTTGGATTGTCGCAGAAGCTGAGAAACACTTTCTACGAATCGTAAAGGAGAGGTTAGGAAATTTTTGATAGGATCACGTCAGACAATGTGGTCCAATGGTTTTCGCAACAACGTTTTTGCTGTATACTGATAATGTTTTGCTAATAAGGTATCTGTGTATTCATAGAAAATAAGTAGGTATTATTGCAAATTAGAAATAACAGTTACCGATTTATTTGGGAATAGGTACCTAAAAGTAACCTAATCTTTCGAGACTTGTAGAATCACAGAAAGTTACAGAAACAGAGGCCCTAGCTAGAGCCCCTAAAAGAACAGCGTAAAATAATAAAATTACTGACATATTATATGTCAGTAATCTAATCGAGAATATATGATTTAGCTTCAACAACTCCAAATATGGAAAACCTAAACACTAATACTATCGACGTAGTTTCTTATACTTTTTTTGACCTTCAACCAAGGAAGAAGCAATTACTTAGATAATATAGATAGTAATTCAAATGCCGAAATGAGAACTTTAATTTTAAGAAGCATCGAGAATCGCTCAAGAATGCTATATCTGGTGCTAAACTGTAGACACGACAATTAGGGTGTATATTAAACATGGGTTAAAATCCTCCAGCACTGAAGGTCAAAATGCAAAATCCATATTAGAAATACTATAGCTATTTAGAAGCTATGTTAAATATTCCAAAGTTTCACCTTATTTCATCATTTCATAACTTTATTTATATTTATATAGCCGCAGGCTCAGTGCGGCGTAGTTGACGTCTTCGAATTTTTAGTCCTAGGACATGCCGGTTTTCTCACGATGTTTTCCTTTACCGTTTTTAGAGCAGTGGTGATGAAATAAATTACATAAAGTAAAGCACCTGTCTGGGTTAGAACTATAACCCACGACGAAACCCACAACAACTCGTAAGTCGGAGCTGCACTGGGGACTATCATTGCTCTGGCCATTATTTCATACCTAAAGTTAATTCATGTCACACCCAGAGCAGCTGACGCAACGCTACAGGAAGCTCTTCGCTATAATTTCCTGAAGTTTCTAGTCAATTAGTAATTAATTATCTACGAGCAGATAAGAGTGATCTACAAACATGATCTAGCCGAGTGCATTTTGCTGTACCCTGTAATTATGGCGCCGGGACGATTAATTACGGATTGATCAATGAATTATACATATTTCTCGAATAGGTGCAGGTAATGCAGACTGCATTACTTGCGCTTGATGTTTGTTTGCAATGGTTTCATTGATAGAGTATTTTCCATCAGTTAAACTAAGATATATTGGTCTTGTATGATGACTATTGCAATTAGACCATTCAGTAATTAATTTAAGTCTTAGCAAAGATTGAAAATGAATAGGTCCCGAGTGCAATTTGATGATTTGTTTATCAAATCTGAACTCTTCTTGACGTACCTATTCAAGAAGGTTTCTTAAGTCCATATTAGGACTTAAGACATCATCTCCTTAAACCGGGGATGTTATGAACGTCCGTAACCATAGCCTAAGCTATCCGATATCCGAAATAAAAAAAAATATCCGTAACCGTAAGCGAAACCGATATAAAAATTTTAGACACACAATGTTGATGTATTTTTTTAAGTTTTAGTATTTAAGTTTCTATATTATAATTGTTATCTCATTGTGTGTACCTGTATGCCAAATAAAAGTGTTTTCTTTCTTTCTTTCTTTAGATAAAAGCGGAGTCTAAATGACAGGTTACGACAGGTTTTTGTTTGTTTCTCCCGGCTAAACAAACAATAATTTAGACTAGAAATGAAAGCCAAATCTTGCTATTTATATTTTATTTTTATAAATTTTAAAATTACTATATCCGTAACCGAAACTATCTGAAACCTGTATACCCGTATCTGAATCCGGTATAATATTATTCCTGAATCCGTATCCAGTTCCGCATATCCATTACATCCTTGCCCTAAACGAACTATATTAATCATGCTCGGTTAAAAATTTCTTGAAACTTTCTTGTGCTGTAAACAAGTTGATATTTTGTCAAAAATAGCAATTGCCAAAATGTTTGATTAAACACGTACCAAATATATGTATATGGCGGCCAAACCGATGTATAGAACCTTTTTTTCCCACCCTTTCGATTTGAGGTAAATTTTTGATGTTATTTGATACTCAATTCTAGTTATTTCATTATCATCAGTCACTCTTGTCAGTAGTACAATTATATGGTTTCTGACCGTTGTATTAACATTGCACATCGGTTACCTACAGCGGCGGCCGCGTGACTCACGTCCTGCTGCCGATGCCACAGGATTTTCCTTCTGGCTTTATGATTTCCTGGTACCTCCCTGTTTGAAGTTAGTATTGAAAAAATATTTATTTGAAATTATTTACTTAAAAATACCGTCGACCTGGTGAGGGTCGCGGGAGTGCGGTGGATGCGAGAAGCACAGGATCGGTCGTTGTGGCGACGCTTGGGGGAGGCCTATGTCCAACAGTGGACGTCTTTCGGCTGAAATGATGATGATGATGATGATGACTTAAAAATAATCTTTTTTTTACTACTTCATCATCATCATTTTAGCCGTCCACTGCTGGATAGGCCTGCCCCAAATATCGCCACAATGACCGGTCCTGTGCTTCTCGCATCCATCGGATTCCCGCGTCCCTTACCAGGTCATCGGTCCTACCTCCCACAGGTCGGCTTTCCAACGCTGTCTTCCTGTACGAATAACATTAGAATTCGACAACAGACTAATTTTATTTTGCAGCTTTAGGTCAGTTGTTAATAGTTCAGAGATAAAATAATGAACGATGGTTCACATTATCGACTATTAAGAATTCGAGACCACGGTCATTCGAGAAGCCCTCAGTTGTCATTAGAGAACCAGTTGACCATCGACCTTCATTTATTCCAGTAACAAGAACCTAAATACTGATTTTCAGAATATATTCATACATAGTTTGTCTGAGGGTCATAAAAGTATTGTTCGCAACGTTTCAACACTTTCAACTGCAAATAATTAATGAAGACTTGGGCATATTTTTTTTTACCAACATTTGAGATGGACTGCTCTCAAAACTGTGAAGAAAAACATCGTGAGGAAACCGGCGTGTTCCAAAACCAAAAATGCGAAGACATGTGATCAACACCAACTCGCACTGGGCCCACGTGGTGGATTACGTCCCATTCTCTCCCCTAGAGAGGAGGCCTGAGTCCCAACAGCGGATACACCATAAGGCTGATTATGCTACGCTATTATAAGATGGACTAGGTTCTTATCTCCTTGGACTGATCGGCAATCTTTATCGATGACAATACTGTCTAAGCAAAGAAGTACCGTAAGAGGTGACTAAGGATCTATATTGAGGAATGAGCAGCCAGCAACCACCCATGTATTGGCGTAGTGTGCCAAACCGCTTGCCAAATGTGCCAGGTCGTTCGCTGTAACATAATAGATAATGGAAGTTGTACTCATCTGTAGACATACATGCACGTACACACTCCGAAAAGGCTAGCATATTTTTTCAGGGTAGTATCCTAGCTGCAGGAATATTTGAAAGAGTTACTATGGCCCCTCGAATTCAAAGGGCAACTGAAGGACACAGGTGGGCTTTAATAAATCACGTTGATTTCACAAACAAACAGTGCAACTACCACCCAATCTACATAAACGGTACGCAAGTGCCTTATGCTAATACAGCCAAATACCTTGTCATAACTCTCGACGCCAAGCTGCGATGGAAAGCTCATGTCAAAAAGAAAAGACAGAGACTCGACATACGCTATAAAAGTATGTATGCTATTCTTAGTTTTAACAAAACCTATAACGTATAATATTAAGTCGAATTTAATTACTTATCAGTCTTTTAGGCTAGATTGTAATCAATTGTCAAGAAATTTGTTCTTAATAATTAGAGTAAAGTCATAAAGTCTCTTATGCACATGCCTATTATACAAACTGTAATGACGGGAAAATTAAAGTGATGTTACAGCAACAAGATACTATAGGAAAAGAAGTCTATACCACTAATACTGAAAAAAACGATAGGTATCGTCCACTTCACAGATGCCTCAGCTCTGTAAAGGACAAGATTTTGATCTCTGATCTAAACCATGACGAAACCTGGAAACATGACCGGGAGATTATTAATGAATCAAAGAGATTAAATACGGGCTGTATTCTATAAAAATAGGTATATAAAAGGAGAAACTAACTGACTGACATATCAAAGCACAGCCGAAACTACTGAAATTAAGAGCGTGAAATTTTGCACAAGGTTTCCTTTTATGACGTAAGCGAGCACTAAGAGAGGATTTTTTAAAATTTACCCCTTAAAGGGGTGAAGTGGGAGTTCAAAGTTTGTATACCTATATATGTAAGTATGTATGAAAACATACTTTTACGCGGGTGAAGCCGCTGGCAGAAGCTAGTTGCTTATATGTTTTTTAGGCTGGAGGGAATATAATCATTCAATTCTTCCTGCTCTGGGTGTCGTAAGACTGAGTTTCAGACTTTAATTAGCTAAAAATCACCAGTGTTCCTTCAGTTGCTTATTTAGAGGTTGCTGGTAGTGGCATCTAAAGGGCTTATTACACTCCTCGATATTCAGACAGTCTTAGTCGATGTCGCGTAGTGTAATAAGGGTTAGACCGGTCTTACTCGGAAAAAAAAATAAGACAGTCTGAACATCGTGTGCTGAATATCGCGTAATGTAATAGGCCCTTAACTACTTACTAGTAGTACAGCTACTACTGTAGTAGTTGTTGTTTATTGGAGTACAACAAACAAGAAATAAAGTTACCAAGATATGTTCTAACATGCTCTACAAAATTGCTTTTACAATAATATTCAGTGTAAAGCTGATTGATAAGTCTATGATATCTAAAGTGTAAGACTGACTGATAGATAGATGAATACAGGTTATCGGTGTGACATCAGCTACGTTTGAGAGCTGATTGAATGTCTAAATTGTCTCGCGGAAAGTTGTGTGAACAACTAACGGCTAGTTTCAATAAAATGACACCATTTAAATTTAGATTCTTGAGTTGGGAAATCATATTCAGTCAACTGCTGAGAGGGCATTTCAGACTTTTGTGTTCCAGGACCGCCATAACTCTTCCAAACGATCTCGTGTAAGTTTATTCATTAAAAATCTAATACTCCCGGATCCTGCTCCACCCAGAGCGAAAGAAGTTAGTATATATATGTTTTCCCATACCAAAATAGACTTGTTTCTAGCAGCTGGATAAAGGTTGCTGATAAATAAGATGCATGCATTGGGGAGGCCTTTGATTAGCAGTGAACTGCTCTTGGCTGACGTTGATGATGTGGAAGTGTAGTCACTGGCGGGTGTCACACTATGGTTCGGTTAATAGTAGGCTTAGTTCATTCCCGTATTAAAATGAATGTTTCTAAAATGTGTAATCAACTATCTCATGTCGAAACCATCAAAGTTTTTAGAGAGAATACTACAATAAAATCGTCAGCTCAATTTTTACTGGAATAGCACCGGTTTGAATGATTTCACACATTGTCTAGCTGTGCAGACACTAGAGATACAAACTACAAGAATTTGACAACAAAACATCAACTAGAAATCAATTTGTGAATAATTAAAACAGCCACCAAACTTCACTCGAAGAAATCCCGCCAAAAACTCGTCAGTCACTTGTTGTTTGCGAAGAGGATATATATAGGTAAAAGCAGTGCCAGCGGTGCCCATGCATAGGGGGGCAATCCCTGGGGGGGGGGCGCAAAATTTTTATTTCTAGTCTTATTTGTTTGTATTGTACTTTTTACTACACTACAATTGCTATAGGATGGTGCGGGTGACAGCTGTCAGATTCATACAATGTAGCTACCTATCCCTTTCTCTCATCTTAAAGATACATATTTTCGTCCTGCTGTCATCGTACCCATGCTATTTACAAAAGAATTTAGCGCAGTTATATAGCTATACAGAAGCTCGCACTGGGCGTACAAAAGGCCTGTCATTAAACACTTCTACCAATACCATCATTGATAGCAGTGGATAGGTAGGTACGTTAATAATCCGTGTCAGTATACATTAACTTATGAAGAGTTGCGAAAAGGAATTTATTTTGAAATAAAACAGTTTCATATTTTGAAACAAAACTATGTAGATATATGTTTAATTACGTAAGGTAAGGTATGAATGATACATAATCTAATGAAACTATCTTAATGAAAATGCTTGCAGTTTGCACTTACAGTTTTATAAGTTTGTTTTTATTTTAAACTAGGTTTAACCTGTGGTTTCGCTCGCATGAAGGTACAGAATTATCCCAAGGAAACACAGTCTCGGGATTAATAGTATCCTATGTTCTATTCTACGTGCACCAAATTTTCTCCTAAATCTGTCCAGACATTTAAGCGTGAAGGAGTAACAAACATACGTACATACATTCTTTTACGTTTAATATATTATGTGTGATGAAAAAATCAGCAGGTGAAACATCTGATGGACAAAAGATTGCCACAACTTCTTTTTTTTTTCAATTTGTTTTCGCACAGTTTTTTTTTTTAAGTTTTCAGCCACTTCAAGTTACTTTGAGTTCCATTAGAACGTGGATGTGACACATTCTAACGTTTTTGCAATATTTGGCAGCAATGGACAGCCATCTCGCTAAGTTTCGCTGTGGTAGTCAATACTACAATAATTCTCAGCTCTATTTTACCGAAATCGCGCCTGAAAAATGATTCCACATATTGTCCAGCTGCGCAGACACTTGAGATACAAAACTACACTAATTTTACATCACAATATCCAATTAAAACAACCACTGTACTTCACTTCAAAAATCGATTGCCGCATCTGCAATAATGAGTGTCAAGCATGCTAGCTGGCATCATAGACAAACATCCATCATTTTGAACAAATTAGGCAAGAGAAATGAGTTAATAAGAAGGAAATATTACAGGAAAACTTTTTGGGTGAATTAGTATACCTATATTATAAAACACATTTCTATTTATTGATTACACTTGAACACCTGGACATAGTTTATTCATAATACCTCCTAGAGAGAAGGTCAGAGTCCCAGCAGTGGGTAAATTACAAGGCCAATCATGTTATGTCTATACTGCGACTGACTACAAAATAAGTTTCTAAGTAAATATAAATATTTCGCAAACAAAAGCTTTAATTTTTATTACCAAGATAGTTATATAAAAATAATATTTGTTTATTAAAAGTTGTTTGAGTTTATATTGTCAATTTTTTTTCCTATATAGAACTATACGTAAATACAAAATGCGTACCTATAGGTAAACACCAACAAGGTAAAGAAGTGTTACTTCCAATCAAAATACGCGAAAATAGTAGTGATGTATTAGGTGGCAAATGCTGTCATTTCAAAAAGCTCTGTAGCTTTGGTGTTTTCCCTACCAGTCATTTACAGAAAAGGAATAGACTAATTCAAACTATTCTGATGGCAGTTACATAGGTATTTCCTTCTGTTGACTTCTTGAGTTGCTATCCTAAAGTCAAAGCTGGAGTATCATAATGGAGGTACCTATTTGTACTTATAAAACCCAACGGTTTATAAACTAGCAATAAGTCCATAGCAAAATACGCTTTGCTATCTTATTTAGTTCTGTATGTAACCAGATAAATTGTAAACACCGTTAATTTATAAAAAGTCTCGTCGAATTATAAACTCTATATTTTTAATCAACACTCGAATTTACTGTAAATTTTCAAATTTAGGCGGATTTTCTTGTATTTGAAATGAGGAAACTTTTTTTTTTTAGATATAATCATCAAATAACTCCTACGGGTCTGTGTAGAACCAGAGAGAAAACTCTTTCAAATGATCACGCAGTTTAGAGTTTATACTCAAAATTTATTACATTCTTACGGCGTTTTCAATTACACGGTCACATGTATATCGCTTCGTTCATCAGTTTGAATTACCCCCCCAATAATAGGCCTCCAGTAATAGGCGATGATAGTTTCAACCTAGAAGTCTTTAAGTCTAGAGTGATAGGTTACTTCTAGGCAAGCGTGCTCCATCGTCGACCACATCATTGATTACCATCAGGTGAGATAGTGCTCAAACGCGAGCTAATCTATAAAAAAAAAAAAATAGTTTGTCTAGGTTCCGTACTAAACAAACATCTATGTAAAAATATGATTACTTAATTCAAATTTGGCTTATCGTTTACGAAGTAACAGGTCCAAAGGCCCCAATGCAAAAAAGCGTTTTCCTTTGTTGACACAAGCCATTTTTGCAGAAGGATGACTAACTTTAGATACTGGTATAAGTTTTCCTTTAGCTTCTTTCAGGACAATCAATGGCTTGTGGTCGCGTGCTCCCTATTGTGTCATAGGACCTGTTAATAGCCATTCAAGAAAATTATAAGTAGATCGTGACTGTCGGCAACAGTTACCTCATTATTAGTTCCTGTGTTCGCTCGCTTAATGAATATAGATATTTATTAAATATAACCACGTGTATCCAATAACACGAATTCAGAAAACAACATTCCCTTAAACAATTAAAAACAGCGTGTTTAAAAAAATATATGACGCATTTATTATTCCAACAAACTGTATTTATAAATAAACGATGAACGAATGACACCACCAAAACATTAAAACAACCATAAAACCACCCTTATACGGCGATACATTTCGGCATTCTTTCAATATCAATTTCCCTATGAATATAATTAGCTTTTTATCTTCCCAGAAATCTATGACACCGCCATTACATACGTCAATTGTCGCCATAAACTGCCGACGGGAGCCGAAGACATCCGAATATAGACGAACGTATTCAAGTATGGCCGCACGCATTCCGATTGCATCTAATAACCTCAAAATCGAATGCAAAATGGCGTATTGAATAAATGACGCCGCTCCGTTTAGCATTCCGACATGCCATATGTGTGTACGCATTTTCATTTGGGGCCATTGTCTTGGCAGATATTAGTATTGATTTCAATAAATAAATTAATCGTATGGCTTCGCGAATAGCATTGGTTTGGCACGCGACGCGGGACAGACGATGAATCGATAAGTTCGCGATTGTGTGGCTATGGTCCGTCTGGTTATTGCTGAGTTTATATCGTTTGACTCATGTAGCGTACGTGAGCCCGGCCGTTAACATCTATGTAATTTTCATTGTTAACAAACTAAGCAAATAGCTTACAATTGTCTACTTAGCTACATTACATGCGTGCGGACCGGACCACACACGGTCCGTTCTTGCGAAAAAGTCCTTTTCACGATCTCTTTGCCTTTACTCGATAACCACCAAGATCTTCATATTGGTTGTGAACAGGACATAGGAGCACAACAAAGTGTCCAAGTACATTCGTTAAAGTTGTCAAAATGATTGTAACAATTTAAACCTAGTTAAGCAAGGTCAGACAAAGATTATCTGGGCTCAAGTCGCTAATACGCAGTACCTCTGTTATTTTAAAATATGTGAAGAGACTGCAGTCCCATGTCCCAGAAGGTAACTGTAAGTTAATTTTATCACCAATATCGGACCCTCCTGTATGTTTACAAGTTTTTCAGTATCTCCCGAACAACTGTTTTACAATCCAATACAAAAATATATCCAATATCCAGTTCACAGCAATATTCCTTTTTTAAAATTCAAAAGGTTTAGTTAATTTTCATTCACGATACATTATTTTCTTTACAGAAAACCAGCTTATATATGTTTTTAACGGTATGATATTTTCCTTAATTTAAATCCAAGTGAAATAAAAGTCGGTCCTAAATCATTTGCGGTCCTTCGAGCCGGATTTACAAAATGATCAGATTTCAAATAAATTCAATAAACATGATCACTAACAGATACTTGTTATAACAAGTGATACGGTTAGCACAACCTACTTGTTACCACTTGAGTAGCAGCTAGTAGCTGGGTCAAGAACACTTGATCTGGGCGACTTATCTAAAGACTGAATCCTTAGCAAACACCCACGGTACGTCAACACTTAAGAATAAATGCTAAATGGGAATTTTCTTATATATCTTTATCAAGTGAAGTTGTGGATGTGTAAAATAAAAAGGTAACCTAATAGTCTAACGAAAGGAAAATAAATAAATGAAATAAAAATAAAGGAACTCCTTTAGTATTATAATATAAACATTATAAGGTGGGATAGCAGTCTAGCTAGTGCTTGACTGCGATGGTAAGTTACACTAGTTTATGAAGGGCCTATTCACTCTAACTTTGTACTTCATGTACTTGAAAAAAAAATTGCGGACAAAAAACAATGGAAAAGAGAAAACTGAAGACGATGCACCTAAACCCCTCTTCGAACCTGTATTTGCAAATATTGCTAATAGTAAAAACAGGAAATGCAGAACATACTAATTATATACAGACCACTTATCATCCACAGTCACCGATCATATCCGAATTTGTCAAAAACAACATCGCCAGAGACCACACAAGCTATCTTTTTAAAAACATCAACAAAAAAGTCAAACAGCCGTTTCGCATTCAGCCTGGAATGACAGCTGTCAATTGCAATTTTAACATGGAATATTGGCGGGAATGCGGAAACTCACCTATGGATTTATCGAGTTTCGAATAAACTTGAAAAGACTTTTAAATAAGCCGCGCGAGATTGAAATACGGAGACTGTCACTTTTACAAGAGAAATCGCAGTATTCCGGCAATGCTAAAAATAAAAAGATGTTGAAAGAGAAAATAATACTGCAAAAGCGATGATTTCCTAACCAGATAAATCTTTTCAGTGTGAAAAACCACAATTTGTGAGACATGATCGCGATGGCGGTTTCTAACTTGAAAGTTTTGCCGATAACCCCGATGACATTGGCCGTCAAGAAATTAGAAGCGATAGTGTTCCGAAACAGAGATAATAAAAGAATGATAGTGCTGTTCATTTTTTGACATTGGAATTGTAGTTTTTCTTTTAATTTTCATATTATTTGTTTGTTGTGGGTCCGCTTTGTAGAGTTTGTAGGTCTTACTAAAAACACAATTTGCAGTAAACTGACTTCTACTAGTGGTTTTGACCGCGTGCTAGTAAAAATATATTCCACAAGAGCACACTCCTAGTATAAAAAGCATCCTTTGTATTCTCTAGGACATGGTCTACCTGTGTAAGTGAGTAAGTGAGTCGCGTAAAGGTGGCAGACAGACACAGATACTTTCCCATTCATAATATTAGTACCTACTTTGATTTAATTTGATCCATAGCCTAATCTCATGTCGACTAATAAGTCTGATTGGCTATTGTTATTTCCAATCACAACAGGTAACATGGAGTTTGACAGCTGGTTTACTATTGACGTTGTACAAAACTGCCGATAAGATAGTTTAAACTAACTCACAAAATAAGAAAAAGCACATTTAAGTTGTAAAGCTAACTTTTTTATTATTATTTCCATTTAGAAAGTCAGGAGAACTAGGAACCCGTCCTGGCTTTGCACAACTGCAAATAATACATAGAAATCCATTGCTCGGTTTAGGAGGAGTTAGCAGATAATGTAATAAAAATTTGGAGCCTGATTTTTTAAATTTATTTTACAGGAACTAAAACCAAAATCGGAAGAGTAGATGCAGGCACAAGCCTCAAATGAAGCACTACTGAAACTAATAAAAAACTTTGATAAGTTTATACTTATCTGAGTCATTCATTATTTATATGAAAAGTGAATTTACAACATTTCAAATCACAGGTAAGTCGACAGAAGGCAACGGAATCGAACCTCCGTAACATCTCTCGTATGGAGGTAATATCGAAATTTGGCATACGAGTAGACAATGACTTAAATCAGGATATAGGCTTTACAAAAGTTAGTGGAACATAATTTATTAATAAACAGAGCCATAATATCTTCGATTACCCTACCGATTAATGGCTTTCCTGTTACTAAGAGCGACTGTTACTACACTATATACAGCATCTGTTTCAAAATTAGCATACAACGAACCACATACCTACCGACCATAAATCACAAAACTAAATTAATATCAAGCGATTACTCGATCTCTCGATTGCGGGGAATCGATTAATTCGTAATAACAATTTGTCGTCGCAAGTCATATCTATCGAGCGCTCGCCTACTTACATACAATAAAATAATGTATTCGTCGCTCGATCCTACGTAGCGGCGATGCGTAGGCGCTTGCCATGATTGACACGTCTTGATACTTGAACTGTCAAATTTAACATGTGTTTTTGACAGTGACGGGTACAGGATTCGGTTATGGTAAAAAGTGGCTCTGTTGATTAAATTGTTGATGTTATTTGCACGTGTACGAAGAGATTGGAAGGTCTTGGTTCTTATATTATCTTGTGTTGAGGTCGGACTAGATTGAAACGATTTATGATTGCGATGTACTGTTATAATAAGTTGATACTAAAACTGTTTTAAAGTTAAGTATTTTTCAAAGAAACTTCCTAAAGAATACAGTTATTTAGACTAATAACTTAACTACTGTATCGCCAAATCTATTATTTGAAGCAAATATTCTTGTTAGAAAAAATGTCATCAATCGTTATTTGATGAGAACTATTCCAAAAAATATGACCTTTTTTCAACAAAACGATCAAAACTTTAGATCCACAAATAACGAAACGCAATCAAAACTTGGTAAGCGGCATTTATATAGTTTCATACAAACTATGTACATACTATAGTTAACTATAGTAGGACCAAGTGTCGTGACCCTATTGCGTGTGTGAGTCATGTTAGCGGCGCGTGCGCAAGACTTTGAGGTTTTAAATTTCGAATATTCGAATTTGCATTAAGTTGGAACGATAAGGCACGCAGTGATTGTATTAGATTATAAAATATGTACTGTAGGTAAGTTCATGGAGAAAAAATGGGTATCGTGAATCAGAAGCTAAGTACTTATGTAAACGTGGTTGTTGAAATAACATGTGCTTTTATTTTTGACCTCTTTGGAAAGTTTGATCCATTTATTTTTTAAATATCACAGCGAGTTATTTCTTTGGAAATACTGAAGTTTAGTGTAGGATACATTCAAATAATATTTTAATAAAATTATTGTTATAAGCACAGTTTTTAAAAACTATTTGACATATACAACAGCTACGACAAAGGTATGGGCTTCAATTATAAAATCGTCTTCATTGAAACGATTATAATGCAAAACTGTTTCCAATAGAGTCTACTAGTCCACTTTTATATGGATGATTTTTTGTTCGCTTCATTTAGAAGGGCGGTTTTAAAACAGGGTTATCGTTAGTAATAACGACGATGAACCTTACGAATCATTATATTAGCTATACATTAGGATATTTCATAGATAAAACAGAGGTGGTACAAAGTAACGACTCTATTATACGCTGCGTGGGCTCTATAAGTGTTCGAAGCTAGTTGTCTTAGTAATTACATAGTACTAATTGAAGTCTACTTAGACTGGTTAGGGAATACATTTGAATAATTTGACAATCTTATTTATATTTTTGATGGTTCAAGGGTATTTTGTGATTGATGATATCACTGATACTGCCTAGCACTGGGCATCAGAGTTGTGATATCACTGATATCCTTGCAATGGGCGTACGAAGTGAAGAAATACCTACTTCCTAAGAAGAAGCCTAAGTTGCAAAAAATGGAATATTGACGATTCTCTGTCAGAACAACGGTCCACAAGCCCTACTTTGGCATAAAAGTTTAAGACTGAACGAATGATCAAATAGACATTAGGTAATTAAAATGTTTTTCAACCTATTACTGTCAACAATCGAATTCTTCAATACGAAATTAGCATAAGTTTTTTTTTGGAATAATTCCCCACACTATGAAGAGCTTTTGGATCATAAGTGTTTTCACAAACATATAAAATCACATTCACACGGCACCCAGACACGGGACAATTATCTGTAAGTGTTAGAAATAGTTGTCCCGTGCAGGAATCGACCAGCGACTCTCAGCGCAACAGCCAATAACTTAATCACTGCGCCAAGAGTGCCGTCAAAAATAATGTAGATATAAACATCTTTTTACCAATGCTCCCATTGCCTTGCCTAGCTTGTTTACATCGAAACATTAACAGAACCACATACAGAAAACTTAACTACACTTAACATACGGCACACGCATTCGCGAATTCTAATTACCTCAAACTAAACTCAGGGTCACCGCGCCTTTTTTGACCGCGGCAAGCGTTGCTTAACCTCAGTAAATCAAACCTATATAGCAAGTCTCATAGCTGGGAAGCGTCAAAATTGTCTATCTTAACAACATATAATTTTAATTGGTATAACGTGGGTTCAAACTGATAGATACGAGTAATATCGTCGTATTTATGTTGTAGTTATTAGTACAAAAAATAATAGTATAAATTTTTGTTTTATGCTTTTGTTTGTCCTGTGCGAGTTTCAAATAAAAGATTTCTTTTCTTCCTTTCTTTTTTTTTCAATCTTAAAATCGATTGGCAGTTCACCCTTTAAAACCATTACAACCAACCACACTCTTACTTGAATTGAAATTTGGAAAATGATGGATTCCATTAGAAAGGAATGTAAAAGTATTCAATTACTCAAATGATGCCAGTTTTAAAAACGTTTGTCTACTGTTTTTTTTTTTTTAAACTGGCAAGGATATGGAAAAAATTGCGAAATTCAAAATAATGTAGATGAGTTCTGACTGCTGCAATTCTTTGTGTTAAATACAGCCCACACGATAACAAGATAAAATAAACAATAATTACACTTATTTATAAGTAGGAAATCATATATGCACAGAACCAATTTTCCCAATGGTCTACCTCCCATAACGTGGAGACCCTTTTAAGATTTTCTTTATAGCCGCATCAATTTACCAACACACACCTCGACTATATGAAAATCACCCTTATTAACCACAAATAAGAATCAGTACATCAGCAAATAGAACTTGGTAAGTTGGTTATCAGATGTGACAAACGGAATTAATTGTATTATTATAGTTGACGTGTGTAGAATGCTAATAATTGTTAGTCGGTTCGCTTTTTGTTCGCGTTTCCTGGAATAGTTTCGTGTTATTCCGTCAGTGTTCGGCCATCGTTCGGAGAATTCGGCACGGCATGAATATGTCTAGGCTTCGGTTTAACGCGAAACGCTATCCAACTATCTATATACTATCTGTTACTAGTGTGATATTTCGAGCTTTGAATTTTCGGTTGTCACGTCTTCATTGAAGAGGCCGATAAAGTTTGAAACAACAGTTTGTTTACGTAATACATTCGAAATTCAAACTAGCAACAGTTTGATCTATGGTCAATCATTAATATTCGTTGCACCATCAACCACCCGCTGTTTTAAGGTAACTGTCCTCATTTTCGCTTAGGACTACCTAGTCCGATTCTATAGTTCTAGAACGCTGGGCTGAATGAAAGAGCAATATCACATCTAAGTATCCAATGATTTATTTTCGTCTAATATCGACAACAATATACTATAGTATAATAAATATATATAATAAATAATTAAACATAGAAAATAGATGAGGCATCTATCGATACACTATGATAGCACCAAATTAAGTCATATAAAAAATAATCCACTTTCTCATTTATACGAATTATCACCACAACAGATCATAAACCACACAAAACAAAGCGATAAACCCTCGAAACCCTTCATTAAATTCATATTTAATGGCGTCCACAAAAATATATTTATACATCAAGATTAATATTACCATTAGCAAGACCTAACCTTATTTAGAAGAGTGTAAAAACTTGTCTCTGGTCCCAAAATGGCGGCTGAGCGAGATAACACCAAAAACAGTAGCATTAGTTGGAAATATCCAAGATATGCCTTTTGAGGGACTCTTCAAGTGTTTTAATTATGAACATTATATTATACAGAGACTTGAATTAGGAGTGAAAGGTTTAGACCCAAAAGTTATTTATCTTTATTTCCTTACGAGGTAAGCAAAGTGCGTATGCCACTGCTGCAAATGCAAAATTAAATATGATCCAATGTTATCATACTCAAAAAGTTTGAGTAAATATTCGTGGCGCATTGTACGTTACACCAAAATAGGAAAACCGCAAAATCGGACATGGAATTCCTGAAACTCCATGCAAATATCATGTGTTTTACTTAAAATTAGTTGTTTTTACCAAATACTCGTATTCACGGTAAAATATAATCAACAACCACATGTGATAAAAAGTGGAGCGAATTTTTCAAAATATTTTTGCTTATTCGAGAATCATTCCATCGATTACCAAATAGAATAGTACTTACAACTAAACGCTCAAACACAAATACCGTACCATAGGTACATATTTGTTTTCCCCATAAATAGTAAAAGTTGAAGTGACCACAGCAGTAGCCTTGGCAACCGGTAGGTAACCAATCACTCTTACATTCTAAGCATCGATATTTTAGGCCAATTTATAGGTTATTGATTCATTTCGATGCATGAAAGGCAAGTCAACTCTGTTTGAGTAACTGGACATAAATATAGATAGCATATCTCTATAATTTGTTTATTCGACAAATCGATAGGACCAAATTGTTACAAAGTTGAACCTTTCGTCTTCTCGAAATTAAGCAACTACAAGGTGAGTGTTGTTGAATTGCCAAAATAGGCTTTAATGATTATGAAGTGTCATGGAAGGAGAGAAAGGCCAATGAAAGATGGATGGGTTGTGCGAGGAATTACATGAAAGAAAAGGGAGCGAATAATAGCATTGTGGTTGATAAGGGTGAATAGAATAAGAAAATAGCAATATCAAGTAGCACACGTAGGATAGGGTCAGGAAGATAATGATAATGAATTGCCTAAACCCTATATCATCAGGGTCTAATTTGTATGTTCTAGATTGACTCGCAATTTTTATCACACTAAAATTATAAACGCGAAAATCTGTCTCTTCAAGTCATAACGATTGAACAGATCTTGATTGGGACATGGGTTTGTAGACCATGTACTGGAATACGACAAACTAGTAATAGGTACATATTATAATAAAAAATTTACTTAAATGCAATTACACAAAGAATGCAATAACAGGTCATTAATAAAAACGCAATCTCTATAAGGATATCCATAATTCATGTTATGTATGGAGGAAGTATTCTCCATAATAACTGTGATACATAATAGAGACATCAAATGTCTCACCAGTGCAGTGTGTAGAAAAAGTCTTATATGACGTTGGGTTTACATGCAGCGCAAAATACGTTGCTAAAATATTACGTAGAAAACTTAACAGCATTGCAAAAGTTAAGTGGGGATAGAGATGCTTATTTTTTACTGATAATTAATCATTAGAAAAAAGTGTAACGGAAGCGTATTTCGTCCAGTTTATCATGCCAACTTAAATATTCACCCTTTTTCAAACTCTGTCTTGAGACAAATGCATGCTCACTTTTCGCCAAACAAAAGGCCAGTCTTATCAATAGCCTGACCTTATTGGCAAGTCAAAAAATGGCGGCCCTTAGCATGAGCGCGCCAATAAAAAAAACCATTTCAATAACATAAAGCTTCCTGCACATTCAAATCATAACAACATTACTCACTCCCTGACTCAAGTCCAGCGTCCTCTTAAGGTCTTCATTTAATTAAGTCCACTAAGTATGTACGGCGACGCGTACTGATACAAGGATGTCATTATCGCAGTGTGGAGCCACCTTAAAAGGCATGCAATTTAGCCAATTAACGATGGCAGCTTCAAGGTCGGAGCGGTTATTGAGAAAACGTGGTGTAACATAGCCTTAATGCTGAGGCTGTCTGCTCTAGAAGAGTCAGGAGTTTGATTGGAAAGGATATGATGACTTTTTGAGATGGTTAATCCTCTAGATAAAGTAAAAAATTGCCAGGTTTTACCGAAGCATCACTTGGTTAATCATTTAGATTTTTTTTTTAAATGAATAAACTCAAAATCTACAGGACCGATTTTAAAATTCATTCTCTAATAGAATGCCACTTGAGTGACATAGATATATATTATTTTCTATTTTCACGGGTAAAGCCGCTAGCAAAAGCTTGTCACTGATAAAATGTTAACTTGCCTTGAGGCTTTGCACTAAGTTCTACTCTCGCTTTATTAGTTTTTTGAAAAACAAAGGTTTACAAATTTAAAACAAAAATACCACGTAATCAAAATTTTGATACCTAATCCGATTTTGAGAAATCGATCCCTGTTCGCAATAGTTTTACTGAGAAAGCTGCCATATATGGAGCGGCAGTTTTTGGTGATCGTCTGTGCACGCAATCACAGATACTTAAGTTTGGGCGATCAGATGTTTCGGTCTAACGAGGTAAGGAGCATTAAAGGACTTTGTTAAGCAATTTCTGTTTTTACTGTTATTTTAAGAAATATTTCGTTTTTACACTCAATGTGTATTACCTATAAAAATACTTCCTAGAGAATTTTATTTTTACATTTTATGTTGTACGAATAAGCCAGCCTATGTACCACTACTGTACATGAAGTTTAAATAAATAAATAAGCACAAAATTTTGCTGTGGGCTAAAATAACAGCTATGTGGAAACCCTGACTGAATGAGAGGACCAGAAGAATTCACAGAAGACTCCGTAGAAGACAGTGGGACGAGCTGAACAGAACCAACGATCCAACTTAGTCAAAAATCGAAAAAGCTGGAAGTTATGGGGCCTATACCTAGGTAGGCCACTAACAGTAATTAATATTTTTTGGAAAATCCAACCACTGGTGACTTTTAGTAGACCGCAATAAAATATATATTTTCTTTAACATCAATACTAACATTAACCAACTAAAAATATCCTGTAATACAACCGCACAAGCAACATGTTGCTCACATCTCAATGAAGGCACAACACTGACCTATAACCTATTAGGTACAGCAGGAGATATGACCGGGGAAACCCATGGTTTGTTTACAATTACGGTCGTTATATTAATTAACGAACTGACGTCAAAGTATGGTGATATTGTACGAATATAGAAATCTGTTCCTTATACAATGACGTCGTCTAAGATATAAGGTTGGTTGAGAGGACGTCAGAGGATATAGAGGACGTCAGAGACATTTACGAAAGAATGACGCTTATTGCATCAAAATAATATATGAAACCCTAGGAACATCAGGAAAGATCCAACCAACCAACCAACAATCTTGACCAACTAGAACGTTTATCTTGCCTTTGAAATTCGTCATTAAAGTGCAGTTACGAGTATAAAATAAATATCGACAAAATAACAATGAGAGAAGACACATGAACATATGCGATATTGACCCCACTTGGAAGAAACAGGTTCAAATTCTATCCGAGTGGAGACGTCATATTTAGCGGCAGATGCAGACCTTTGAATATAAAAGAAGGTCGGAATTAGACTAAAAACGCGACAACTGCAAAGGTAGACCACCACTACCAATAGCTATAAATTATCACATCGTTAACGGTGTTCTAATCTCACAATTTTTCGGCCAAGGATGATAATACAAGTCAAATCTTGAACTCTCAACCACCATGAGGCGGTCGTTGTAGCCAAAATCGCCTAGATGGTAACATTATCATCATTATCAAAATGTAAGCGTCCTATGCAGACATGCAAGCATTGCTGATTAGATAACCTTTGCTTCACCAGATGAGCTAGCTACCCTTCTTCTTTGTGTGTCGATTGCTATATTATCTGAATACTATAAGGACCTAGTCCAAGTAATTATCCTATTAACCATCTGAAATTTAAAGGATTTGTGATGTAACATTGCGTTAGTGCATGTCAATCCCAAGCATTTAGTGCTTTTGTCCATCATTCTCACTGATAGAATCTCACTTCATTTTAAACTCTGTCATTGGTTTTATTTAAATTCTTCTAGACACGCGGTAGTTTTACATGGGAAAATCTGAAGGGAATCCTGGAATGCTAACCGCAATTCAATGCAGGAACAAAACGAGGAAACTCATAACATGTCGATGATAATCGCGTTACTATCCAGTAATACTAACAACACGTATTGCAAGGTGCTTCATAAAGAGAGTAATGATATTGTGGAAGCACATGTCAGTGGCCAAAGACTTAACATTGACCTGGAAGTGATAAAACCGAAGTCTCTGGACGCGTTATTCGATTTGGATCGCAAAGAAAAAACCCAATAGTCAGAAATCGAATGCTTGATGCCTGTAACTGCTAAACACTGAACCAATTTTAATTAAACAAACGTAAAGTTGAAATTTTTTATCAATGCCTCAAGTGCATTTAAATATACGGACATAGAACATATTATGTTTTAGATTAGGGACACAATATTGGGAATAACCTACGACATTGAGGAAACGTAAGTACAACCACAAAACACATGGTATTCAAAAACGAAACCGCATGCACTCACATTTCAATTCAATCGATTATTATTCAAAAAGAAAATATTATTCGTAAATGGTATGTCAATTTACCTTTTGACTGATGCGGTTTTTAAACAAACGTTATTAATATTTTAATTAAATATTTTCATTAATATATTTTTTTTTTTAACAGGGAAAACCAATTTAATAATTGTTTTGCTTCCTTGGCAACGTTTTCCTCTTTATCGAATTTGATCGCGATAACCTTCTAGTTAGGGTTATGACTTTAGGGGTACGTACTTTGAACCACCACTTCCTCGATAGTGGTGTCCCCGTTTTCCTGGAGGATCAAGTTTACACCACAAAGAACCACAAACAAACTGCAACAATGCTTATTAACCAATTTGCTATGAAAATAAGCGGTTATAAGCCGAAGGATTATCTCTAATTTCAAGAACGTGGGTTGGATTTAGTCAGTAAAAGACTAACACTCCTTCTCTCATCATCATTTTCTTGCCTTCACACCATTTTTTTTAAATTTATATCTGGGCTTGCGTTTGACCACTATCTCACCTGACGGTAAGCGATGATGTAGCCAACGATGGAGCACGCTAATTTATAGATCGACGCAGTTCCAGCATGTAATTTTCTTCTTTATATCCTCATTAGCTGTAATTTCAGTAGTTACCTTATTTCCTGTCAGGAGTCAGTATTTCCTGATAACTACAACCTCGGAAAAAAGAACTCACCAGAAAATACAGACTTCTGGAAATACAGACTCATGGAAATACAGATTTGTAGAAAACAACAACTGATGTTTTCATTTTGTGTATTTCTGTATGGGACGGGATTTCACACCTAGAACGTCATACTGATAACGGTTTATTATTATAATTTTAACGTAGCTACGGGGACGGCTACCACAAATAATTATATTCCTTAATACCTAACCGATAATTCCTTATTTGCAAAAACATCCGCAAATGTGCTCAGAAACGGTCCAAAGTTGGCGAATTTAAGTTAATTTTTATCGCTGTAACTACTGGGGATTCCTCTGAAGTGGTAATCCCATATTTGACCGATAAAAATACATACCATTACTCATCAAACCAGTGAATAATAGCTTTAAGATGGACCGAGTTACTTTTGCGTTTGGGAAAAGAAATTTCGTTGGAAATTAGACTCTGTCACGTCGTGATATGATGCTAATTTGTTTTGGGGGTTATACACTTATAGTTGTTAAAGTGCTTACTATTTACAAGTACATGCTGGCTGGCATTATTTTTTTATTCGGGCTTTATTTCATTAAGGTTGATACCATCTCGCCACCCACGCTTTGGTATAATGACTTGCCATATCTACCTCGCCTAGTAAGATGGTACAGTTGAGAACATAAGGCGTACCGTTAATTTTGACCTATTTTCAAGACTTAGTCACATGTGGTCGTAACTAGCGGAAGTTATTATAATTATAAGTTAATTGTTTATGTTAAAAAGTTATAACAAAGTCATTACAGTTTATTAAACTATGATTAATAGCAATAGCGAAAGATATAAATTGTATAATTGTTATAGTTATGTTATCTAGTCTAAGTAGTTAAATATTTTATAAGTATTTTCTGTTGAATTATTTGCTTACTTCTTGCTTGGTTATGGTTAATCATAGTGCACTTATCAATCTATTTTCAAAAAGAAAAAGAAAAAACACATAAAACATTATTACTTTTTACTAAACGATTGAATAAATTTTTAGTTTTTTTTCTTTGTTATAGGAAAAATATCATTCGCCAATAGTTTATGTACTTTCTTATTGACTTTTCTTTTCTATATTATCTTTGCTCACTATCACTAAGTTCTATCTTGGCAGGAATCAAGCAATAAACGTTATCAACTAACGTCAATCCAGTGATAAGAGTGTAATACATAGCTAGGATTACATAGTGTTTTCCTGTTAGAAATGCTACTGTACAGTGCTATTCATTTTTTTAATTATATAATATTAAATCTATGTATTTCTCAAACATGGAACCTCAGGAATTTGACACTTAACGATATACAGATAGATATTTATTTATTTGATTTTTATTCATATATTTAATTCATTCATATTAAAACTATCATTAAAACTTTGTTTTAGTGAAAAATACAGGTAGGTAATCGGTACAGTGATTACAATAATTATGGTCTACAAAAACTTTTCAGTACAGTCTAGTTGTATGTTGGAAAAATTCATTCGATTCGATAGTTACCTACTGGGCTTGGATGTACTTAATACGTATTTTAATTTATTATGAAACTTTTTAATAAAATAAATTCGTCATAATGTACGTATTTCAAAAGTATTATTCACTGAAAAATTATTAAAGCTGATATTTCAGGTAAATGACAAATATTATGCAAAATTAAACACACGGAAAATTAATTCATAAGCATAGTCAGCTAAAAAGGTAAATTATTTATTAAATGTAATTAATTTGTACATATTATGCAAAATAAATGAAATAATACTATTAGAAAGTAATCAACAAAAAGGAAAATAAAAAGGAGCTTTCAAGATCACTGTTCACTATCTCCTCATGTACACTTAATATGTTTTATCTTTCACAAGTATCTATGCCTCTTTTTCTGGCTTTGCTCCATAATGTCTACCAGCTTTTCATCACTTTACTGTTTTTTGATGATTTTTTAACAAATTTTTTAAAACATTGTTTTAAACTGACAATGTTTTATTTATTTATCTAAACTAGTGCTTCACTACGATCCTACCTGAGAGTACATACCTCTACGATTGATTGTTGACGGATGGTAAAAATGAGATAGCGGAATCAAGTCATGCAAAATTCTTAAATGATTCTACTAAATGTAAAAGTACCTATATGTTTAGATCGAAGCGAACTGACCGAATTTAAATTAAACTTGGCACACAAATCTATTCAGCCTTGTTATACGTTCCCTAGGTATAATTTCTCATTTCCGTGTACGAAAAGTCGCTGGCCAAATCTAATTAAAAAATAATCCACTTTTTTCCCCGACTATACTCATCGTGTAGACTTGGGTCTATGCGTCGTGGCGCGGAGTTCACGTCCTCGCCTCCTGTGTTTTATACCTCAGAGAAAGTTACGCGAGGTCACCGCGGTTATTAGTCGGATATAACAATTGACAAGCGCCAGATTTTATTTAAATACTACTTACCTTTGTGCCACTGAGAAGCTTGTATGAAAAAATCGTACCTTTGTAATTATAGACATCTAATCTAATCCATTTTTTTATATTTCGACTTTAAGTCATAAAATGACTTAAATGAACCTTCTAATAAAACAAAGGCATATTTCGCGTGAAGGAGTTACGCGTATATCGGTCGTCTCTTTTTTTATAAATCGATAGGAATGTTCGTTTTATTAAAGAGCATTTACCTTGGTAAATGCTCTTTATTATTTATTCCTATTTTTGTTCAAAAAGGAATAATGCATTAAAACTATTTAACTGTTTACGGTTACAAAATAGAAAGATTGTGGATTTTATTTTTTATTATGTTTTATTAATTGGAGACAAAAACAGTTTCATGCTAGAGAAAATAAATGAAATCTTTAAAACTAGAAGCACAATCATGTATTCCACTCTAATATTACGTAACAAAAGAATAACAGAAGTTAAGGACTATGGTAAGAGTTTACTGAATACAGAGGCTTCTTACATAGCATTATGCATTAAAAATAATTTATTTTCATTTAACTTAATTCAATTTATCTTAATTCCTTTTAATTCAATTCAACTACAATTTATTTTAATTAAGTTAATTGTTCAATTTAGTTTATTTGATATTCCATTTGAATGAATGAATGAAAGGAAAATGATAACGTAATGGCGAAGTGGAAGTGAAAATTTGACATTATACAAAGGCCGAAGTAACATAGGAAGGCAGGCACAAGAAAAAGCCTACATGAGTTTAATACGAATAGTTTCACCATAAACGAATTATATCATTAAAACTGAAAAGTCCACATGAGATATGCTAATCAAGGCAACTCTCAGAAATGTAGAAATTTAAGTTAAACAAAAACACATTCGTACAGTCAGCAACAAAAGATCGACAGTTTGTGTTTTCAAAACTAAAGTCAATCTTGTTAAAAAAACTCAAAAATAAGGGGATCCCTCTAGGTAATAAAATATTGTGAGTTTGGCTCGAACTCTTTTTCCCCCTAATCTAACGTGAAATTGTTCAATATACACATTTTTAGTGTAAATACGATCTATGCTTGACTACGTTGAATTAAAAAAAAAAACGTTAAAATATTTTTAGAATTTTTCCATATTTTAATAGAAAAACACGTTTTATATTCATTACAATTATGTAATTTTTTGCAAGTTACACTTAAATGAAACTTGGGGCAAAAATTTTATGGGGTTTATGGGGTTGAACGCTACCGAAATGACTCGTGATAACTCATAAGTTTTGTTGCCGTTTTGCGCGGATGTGTCGCATAACTTCACTGTTTTGTATAGATTTGTTTATATATATATATATTTAAGTTATGTGCCATGTTTGTCATAAATATACTCTTTTTCTTTCTTCTTCTAAGTTATATAGCTCATAGAATAGTTATCATTTTTTTAGATATCTTATCTTTTAAAGTTTCTTTGCTGACGGTACACTTAAGTAAGTTCAAGTAATCATCGTGATAGCTTAATTAACTTGCTTTACTTACAAAGTATCGCCTTTTAGAAGCAGGAATGTAACATTACTAATAAGGAACAATATCGCAAGTTCTGAGCGACATCGTTTTTATGTTTCCACTCACATTTATGCATTACAAGTTTTTTATTTGTTTTAGTAATGAATCTTTGTCGTATTAATTAGATTCTTTTTATGTGTAAGCAAAGACATTATATTAATATAGTTAAGTGAGTGGTGACGTGTTGTCGAGATCGCTTTTAGAGTAATAAAGTTATTATAGAGGTATGAGGCAGCTCTAGTGGCTTGGTAGTTGAGAATAATGTTTTTTCAAGTACTTGGAGGTGTTTCTAAAATTATCAGAAAAATAGTAAGAACAAAATTATTAACAAAGTGTTCATATAGCACATTTGTTTTTGTTACGAAATACTTTAGTAGCAATTTTTTTTTGGAGTTTATTTAAGAAATAATATAAATAATTCGCGTTTGCACGTACTATCTTCATATTTTTAGATACACAGCGAACGTGTTAAAATAACCTATTGACTGTTAAGTAAGTAAATATTTGAAAACATAATTAAAATCAAATAAAAAGAAAATCTACACTAATATTCTAAAGAGGAAAAGTTTGTTTTTTCTTTGTTTTTCAAATTTTTTGCTTGTAGGAGGATCTCCGAAAGTACTGGTCCGAATGCTAAAATTTTTTCACCAATAGTTGCTTTATTCCTGAGTGACATAGGCTATATTTTATGTACGCTGACGAAGCCGCAGCTCGCCTATTATATTTAAAAATCATTAGAAGTGAAAGAAAAATTCAATTTCTTGAATAATTATAAAAATTAACAAGTTTGCCAAGTCATGACGTCAAGAAATCAATTAATTATTTATTATTTGAAATAAATTATGCATATCTCGAGGAATAGCGCAGGTCACTAATAACATTTCAAAATATTTAAATTTCGAACTGCGTACAAGATTGGAAGATTTTTGCTGACTCATTTGGGTTTTAATGTTTTGAACGCTTCAGTTCTAATAGATGTACCTGTAACATTTTTTGTTGAGATTTTATTTATTTTTTTTTGTATTAAAATATTTTGTAATAAATTATGAGTGATTTCTATTCTTTATGAATATATCCCTTTAGGATAAAAATATGACAATGTTTTGATTTATTTAAGGAACCATTTACAATACGGCATTTAATTTATAAATATGCATACAATTTTGTTTAAAAACATACTTAAACCTTCATACACTTTGAATACTTGTACAAATTACCATTTTATTTATAGGTATAATTGTATATATTTTAATTGTTGAATATTAGATAATTATGGTTATTTTAGTTTTGTGATAGGTAAACCTCAGTAATAAATTATTTTGACCAAGGTAAACTATCAATCCAAAAATAATCCATATCTTAATTTTTTTAAATGAATTGTTGACCTCGAACATTATCTGTCAAAATTATCGTGGGTATCAACACATAAAAGAACGACTATAAAGCTTTGTTCAATGTACCTACTGCACACAAAAAAAAAAACTGATAAAAAAAGACAAAAAAACGTTCTATTTATAAAATTCAAAATCACTTACCTAGCATTTTACTTAAATCAGCATTATGCAGATCCGGATTCTCGTCAGCCAGCTTCTTCCTTTCAACCTTCGCCCAAACCATGAAGGCGTTCATAGGCCTCCTTATCCTGGCCTCCTTTAATGCCTTAGCTTGGCCCATCTTAGTTGTGAATGGGGCTCTTGCATACTGTTGGGTGGAATAGTCCCTGCCAGTATCGTAAGGGCTTCTATAGTCATATTGTGCTCTATAGTCTAGGCCATAAGGTAGAGTTGACCATACTACGAGTTCGGGACTGGTCTGTTCTTGCACTGAGTCGGTACTGTTTTCCACGGCTCCTTGCACATATTGTTCGTAGGTACGGTGGTAGGTAGGAGGGGACTCTGCTATGCCTGCTCCTCCGGAATCCATCATGCTGAAAAGAGAAAGAATATGGTTTGATAACAGCCTTGAAGCCTTCTTATGTGGACTAACTTAAGAAATGTTGTAGGTCAGGATTGAATCACTCTAGCTGATTATGGTCTGTATCTGAATGTATGTAGATATTTTTTTTAAAATCCATCATTAGTAAAACCCTGGGACCTTATGTTAAGAGTGCGAGCTAGAAATAGGAATGGAGCTATACACCCTATATTATAGCTTCATCAATTTAACAATTCAGTTTAGGTTGTCAAATTTATCGCCTGGTAGGGCCTCTGGTCAAGACAACTTTAAGCATCATTATCAGATCAGTTGATAATTTTTTAATGTCCAGATGTCCCCAAACGCCAGAACATATTTTTGTTTATTCCAAAACGAATTAAATGATTATTTCAAAAACACTTAACTAAAATACACTAAAACTATATACACACTAAAGGCTACTCCTAACTAAAATATGGCCTCATAAAACTTCTCCGCATCGCTGTCAACTGGAAGTGTGCCCAAAAGGCTGGCGGCATATGAACGAATTAAAACATTATTTTTTAAATTACTAATCATAACAAACGGGTAGATATTTGCTAATGCAAAAATAAACAAAATAACAACTATGTAGATATTAATTACATAATAGTATAAAAATACACAGAATATAAAAGATGTCCTCATTAATCATTATTCATCATATCATAGTTTGATTCACGCATACATCCAATCACACTCAAACACACACACCACACAATCTTCACATAAATTACATAACAATCAACACACCCTCCTATGCATCACACACGCACATTTCGCTAAACACAAAAAAGAGGACATTACTCAATTCCTTAGTAAATAATTGTCAGAAAATAATGTAATAATTTATTTGTTGGCAAAGTTTGAAATTCAATCTGTTGGCACATATTATTGTATAACATTAAGGGAAATGGCACTGATAACCGTAATACAGGCATTGCCTAGCTCGGTTACAGAAGCTACATCCAATACCTTAAAATGATCTTGCTTAACTGTACCTGTTATCCTAATCTATTAAAAACCAGCTATATGTATGTTTATCAGTATTTTTTCGATTTGAAAATATCCTCTTAAACCGCGTTCATTTATTTAGTTTTTTTTTCGTATTGTTCATTTGTATATTTTATAAGTTTCAGCGGATACAAAATGATGTCTTGCACATAAGCATAATATCGTTATTTAGAATTTTAAATATTTTATTTATAGTGGTCACCTCACCATACCAGCATAGCAAAGTTGCCAGTTTTCTGGGTATATTACCTATCGATAGTGATGCACTACTCCTCGCTAACGGCTAGATTAATAGATTTGAAAAAAATATATACTTATTATATATTTATGTATAATATTATCTAAATATTTTTTTTCGTATGACTAATACTTTTGCAAAAAAAATAATTAAATAACACGATTTTTTTTGCTTGTTTTCCCTACTCCTTTCAAACGGCTTTGATCTTTAGAAATATGTTTAAACAAATAAATAGTTGGTTAAGTGTTCTTCAAAAGTTACATAGTTATATATGTAAATCAATCAATATTTCGCAAAGAAAATGGATTTAAAGGTCAGCGGGGCTCAATGCGGGCGCAGGCGGCAGTACGTTTATGTGTCCGTTTAACTCCGGCTAGATGTTCAAGGGACTATACGCCTTAACCACTGCGGCAACCGTGCTGTCAAAATATACTCATACTTTTCTTACGACTTTTTCCATAATGGATTAAGGAAAATATAGCACCGATTTACACATTATTTTTCAGGTTATCCTAATAGTATCTCCTGTGAAATTATTAGGTAAACATGGGTTTCCAATGACAAGTTGGGAAAATAGGTGGAAAATTTTTGTTATCATCACATTTGGTGACACCATTTGTTGTTGCTATGAGGCAGGAGGAAGGTGTATAGATTTGCGTGACGTGATCGTTTTTAGGTCTCCGTACCAGAAGAGTGCCAACGGGACCGTATTACTAAGAATCTGCTGTCCGTCCGTCTGTCAGCGGGCTGTATCTCATAAACTATACGATTGGATGTGTATTTATATTGCCGCTACAATAACAAATAGTTAAATTTAATTTTAAAAATCAAATTGGGTTTCCATCCTATCCAGCAATCCAGCTGTGCTTTTACTATATATATGCATGTGCGCCAAATATTTTTTTCCTTTTTTTTTCTTTCTTTCTTTCTTTTTTGTCTTTCTTTTCGAAGATCTAACCTTAAAAACTTATTAAAGGTGGAGTGAATTTGAAGTAAGCTAGTAATCTACCTTAAGAAAAAATGTCAATTCACTTCACCTAAAATTGTGTACGTACAGCTAAGGAGTGACATTTCCTGAAGAAATCGTGTTTATTGATAGCTATAATTTGGGAGTTACTTCTGGGTTAAGCGTACTCCATCGTCGACCACGTTTGTAATTAGTATCAGGTGAGATAGTGATCAACCGAGGGCTAATAAATATGAAAAAATCGCATTGAGATATTAAAAAAATAGAGAGGCAGGTAATTAAATTATTTCATTTTATCAATATGCTTTTATAGCTATTTATAAGTCTGGATAGCTATGGATTGAATCTTACCCTCCGATAGTTTTCAAATGTTTGATTTTCAAGTTATGGTTTCTTATTTTAAACTAGTAGCCCGCCCCTGTTTCGTACGGTTCTTACTACTGAACAAGACAGCTCCACCCGTGGATCCTGGGTCCTGGATTTTATGAAGTTTAATTATCAAAGTATGTACTATACATAAACCTTTCAGAATAAATTCTCTGAATAAGGGTGAAAAGCACGTCGAATTCCGATTCGTAGTTTAAAAGCACAGTGCGGCCCCATACAAAAAATTAAAAAATATTATTTGATCATAGTTATGAAACATAAATCGGGTACAGTCAAACGGGGTGAATAAGAACGCAGGGGTGAATAGGAAAAAAGTTTGAAGGGGATCTTCGCGTTAATTAACAATTATTCCCAGCATTAAGTACTCCTGTTTATTCATTAATTGTAATAAAAACGGATGCTTTGATATAAATCAATAATATAAATATATACTAAAGTGAAAAACCTAACCAAAGTTTTGTTCCTATTCACCTCTGCGTTTCGATTCGCCCCGTTTGACGGTATTCTAGACGTAATAGAATGGACAGGTAAATGAAAACTTAGACCATTTCATTTGCGTCAGACATGTCTCGTCTCTCTCCCCCACTAGGCCTCCCACATCGCGCAAAGGTTTCAGGTAAAGTGTCAAACTGGCTGGAATTTGAAAAATCTGCCCGATACGATGGTGTCGTGTGCTTCGATATCACTTACCGTTAACATACCGGTATTGCAGGAAACAAGGTAAGAAGAGCCGGCAAGTGATAGCGACCGCACTAATCAATCGACACCGTAATGTGACGCGTCTGGTCTAGCGGTAGACTGTTGCTAAGTCTATGGCTGGTTGGAGGGAAGGGGTAAGTCGATGGTTCAATTTAAAAATAATAAACTGACAGTTTCAAATAGAGCACGGCTGAAGAAAACAGAGACAAGTCGAAAGTGTTTTTAAAAAAAAAGTAGTTTGAAATAAGAATAAGTTTGTTGAAACGTTTGTCAGAAAAATCGTCAAACCAAGGGGCCGAAACTTACTGGGGCCATGGGTCGTCTGAAAAGGAACCTCAGGGTCCTGGGATGTAAGGCAAAGAAGAAAAATAGGAATGGCTTTTAGTCAGTAAAAGTCTAACACGTTTCCGTTCTACCCTAGAGCGGGGAGAAGTCATTGGATGATTTACCATCTAAAAAAAAAATTGTTAGCCGCTAGTTTTTAATGAAATCGAGTTCTTTTTTGTTTGTGCCCTAAAAATTTTATTAGCGTGTGTGGAAACTGACTCTTAGTTCAAATTGGCTTCACTGAATAACCAGTTGGACAGTTAACGTTTATTCAAGTAATCAATATCATTCGTTCTAAGGTGTTATTAGAATCATTCAAATTGCATGTTGACTCGCTCGCAGCAAATTATCATGCTGTCGACACTCAAACGAGGCTTTGCGCCCTGATTAATTAGACGTCGTGATCATTGGCAGCTTAGGGTTAGTTCACACCGAGATGCGACGCGACGCCACGCCGCTGCGCAAAGAGCGACTCTAAATATAAGTTCAGAATACGTTGTACCACGAAGCGCTGTGCCACGAGGCAACTTGATCTGAAATATGTATCTTTTCTAGTAGTAAATAAAGTCCTATTTTGAGCCGCTCTTCACACAGCGTTGCGTCGCGTCTCTTCTCGGTGTGAAGTGTGAAATGACCCTTACAGAAAAATAAAATGTTATTTTTTTTAATGGTTTGAATGTTGGTAACTCTGTGAGGAGCTCTTGAATGTAGCGTATTCTATCAATCTGCTGATTTTTTTCGCAACTATGTGAGGGTCGGCTTCCATTTTAACCCGATGCAGCTGAGTACTAGAAATTTACATGATGCGATTGTTTATTTAACCCTTACAACCCAGTCATTTGGCAACACTGTACACCATGACATGACTAGGCCTTAGGATTAAAGTGAAGTAACTCAAATATTGTAGGTAAAGAGTTTCACCCATTTTTCACAAATAGCAATTTTTGAGTTACTTCACTTTATTCTTGCTCCCGTGTTTTTTTTTTGGTGCGGACCAGGTGCAAGTCGCGGGAATCTGATGGAAGCGAGAAGCACAGGAGCGATAGTTGTGGTGACACTTTTTTTAGGTGGGAAATTCATCCAACGACATCGCACGCTCTTGGGCGGTACGAGAGGGTGTGTCAGACTTTTACTGACTAAAAACCCACTCCTGTTCCTTCTTCCCAGGGCCCCAATAACAAATTTCTTAAATAACACTACATACCCAGGTGCATTTAAGTAAAATTTCAATTTAATCTTTCGAATTCCATAATTGGAGACACAATAGAAAGACAATGAGAAAGCTTATAAGCGTATTATATTAAATACATATGTATGTGTATTTTAATTATATGTATTCTTTTTTTTACTCTTAGCACATTATATTATAATATAATATTCCACAACTATCACACAACGCCGTCTAGTCCCAAGCTAAGCAGAGCTTGTGTTATGAGTACTAGACAACTGATAAACATACTTATATATTTCTAAATACATACATATATAGATAAATTATACCCAGGCACAGAACAAATGATCGTGCTCATCACACAAACACTTGTCATGGGTGGGAACCGAACCCACGACCTCCGGCATAGCAGTCAGGGCCACTAACCACTAGACCAACAGATCAGTCAATGGGTACTTTTATCCCGGAAGTAGTTTCCTTTGGGATAATTATGTATTTTGATGCGGGCGAAGCAGCTGACAGAAGATGGTATTGGCGTAAAAAACAAATATTTTATTTATTTTATTTTATTACTATTCGGAAAACTTACAGCTACTTGTTACAGTAAAAACTTAGAATAGGTAAAAAACGGCCATTTAAAAGTTTTCAGTTATACTAATGAGAGTAACTAAAACTAAGACGACAACAGCATAGGGTTAACGCGAGAGCGCTGATACCATACAAAAAAAAAACTAAAATACAAATAATTGTTCAATTTGTAACAAAAAAACGATCGGCTAAAGTTTTCTTTACTTTTTTAACATTGGTAGTAAACAAATCTAGGTCGACATCTTGACACACCGTATTTAAAGTACGACAAGCTCTTATTAAATATGAAATAAAACCTTTAACAGAAGCTCTTATCTGTTCCTACAAGACGTAACCACACGCAGTACCCACTAGTGCGATAAAGACACTATTTGTCAACACAACGGTAACGCGATACAAATAATGAGTAATTCCAAAATTAAAGGAAAGCGCGGGCGCCGATCATCTGACACCGCAGTTTCTCGGAACAGCCGCCAGAGGCGCCACCGTGTGGGAACCGAGTAGCATTGTTCCGCTGATTTCACTTGAGTCTCATCCGACATGTGTAGGTACTTCGGTAACAGTTCATTAAGAGTGTACGGCAAATTGTCACGATGAAGTGGTGTACCAGATGTTTTAGAAATGTCAAGAATCGGTTGTCAAAAAGATGTCATAACACTAGTCAAATTCTAAAGGGCTGCCAGATTGTTCGAAAGAGTCAGAGTAAGAAAAGCAAAGGGTAACTGGGTTTTAGTCTGTTCAAGTCTGACACTCTCGCTCCGCCCAGAGCGGGAAAAGGACTTTGTTGATTTCCCAACCTATAATAAAACTCTAATGAGTAGTATATATAGGGCCCATGAAGGAACAAATAAACATTTACAACTACACACAGACAGACTGCCAAACGCATAACCCTTTTAGTATCCTCAAATATTATAAAACACGGTCTCCCACCGCGACTATCTGTCTGTATAAACGTGACAAACTTAAAAAATACTGAACCGATTTTCATGCTATTACCACCAACAGACCACTCTTCTTGAGGAAGGTTTTGCTTGACTTTTCCCTCAAGGCACGACCTCAACCGAAAGTAATCTAATTAGAAATCACAAACTCTTTATATAATCCACGCACACCAAAAGAATTTCAACAAAACTCAAAGAGTTCTTACAACTCATGTAAAGTCAACGAAATTGGACAGGTTCGGAACAGTGGCCCATATATGGGACAGTTTTTAATTGTCGCGCGTTTACCCAATAAGGCAATAAAGTGTGGTGGCAATACTGATGAAGTCTCGCTCGTTTGGTAATGAGAAACAGTTTTTTGAGACAGTGATTTAAGAAGGTTTTAATCTAATTTTGAATAGGTTTTTGCTCTTTGGAGTGCTAATATAATAAATATGTTTAGATTTTTTGCTGGAACAGCCCGCTGTAGAATGGCGCCGACTTTTGAGTTGTACGATACGGATTCAGACCCAGCCAGGTAGTTTGTGTAATTTATTTCATTGCTCTCAAAACGGTGGAAAAAAAAACAAGAGGCAACCAGTATGTCCTAGAACCCAAAATTCGAAAATATGTGTCATTCACAAACCCGCACTGGACCTGTATATTGGATTATGGGCCATATCCTCTCCTAGAAAGAAAGCCTGAGACCCAGCTGTGGGAACATTATAGAGCTCATTAAGCTATTCTAACTTTGATGTGTTTTGAGTTTTTCTAGCTTCTAAGATACAGGTAACGGACCTTGTTTAGAATTTAGGGTTTTTAATTAGATATTAAAAAAAGTATTGGTGCTGGTGACGTAATAAACACTTTTGACATTTCAACATTGACTTCTGACATTGCAACGCAGTTCACAGAGGTAGGAATAATTTAAATTTTGCAAGTAAGTATATCTATGTGTCTATACTACGCCACATAATGATACTTGAAAAATTCTATCGAAGAATAAAAATAGGTCGTAATCTAGAAAAAAACCCGACAAGCTGGTAAATCAAATGCACAGAAGCAACAATAAAGATAATTCTAGTTATTAGGAATAACCATGAAAAGAGTGACTGCATTCAAGCAATAATGATTAAAATCCAATTTATCAGACCTTGATATCTCTGGTTAACAGTTGACGATAGGTTAATTCGTAACTACAAAGTTACACGCAAGTTTACTGAGGCTTTTTTTTTGAAGCGAGAAATCATCAAATATCTTAATAATGTTCTTATTATCAAATCTTCAGCTTTAGAGTGGAGCGAGAGGGCGTGTCAGACTTTTACTGACTAAAACCCGTCTGTGTCCTTCAGTTGTCCTTTGCGTTCCAGGGCCACGGTAATTCTTTCAAAAGTTCCCGCTGCCGTAGCGGATATCGGCCCTACTAGGCCGCTACGGTTTAGATATTTACTGATATTTCTTTGAGGTGCAATTGGAACATTATAGTCCTTGCTGGACTCCGGACGGCAAGCTATCCATTGTTTTTGTCCGCAAACCCGCACCTACTATAACCGGGAAACGGCATACAACTCCTGACGCCCAACTTTACAAATACTAACAATAAGTACCTTTAACATTATTTTAAGATTGATTGGTCGAGCAGCCAAGAGCTAATCAAGCAAGCTACTTCAATAATTTGCAAGTCTTGAAAAATCAATAAATATTATCGCTAGAGTTTCCAACGAGTCTAGACTTATTAACATTTCATCAGTGTCACAACATGACAGTGACATTGGCCAAAGTCAAATGATTGGAATTGAACACGTGACATTCAGCTATTCCTTACATTTCCTAGATTATGACAACTGTAAATTGTAATCGCAGAATATGACTTTGTTTAGGACTTCAGAACGTATCGTACCTAACTTCCTCTCCTAATCTGTCTATGTTAAAGTGTTAGGTTCCCAGCGAACCTCGTTTTCTCATCCTACCAAATTAGAAAAATTATATCAGAAGATGCTATAACCTCAAAATACCGACCGATATATGGTACAGGCTCTGCGCTAAAGTGCTATGACTTACAGAACATTATATACAGTCTCACTATAATACATCTGGAGATGATTAAAACGTAAGCAATCATCACTCATCATTCTGCTCATGTCAACTCCGTTAGCTGAGAAATTCTTGTACAACAAACATTGACATAAAATAAGTCACATAAACTATGATCGAGTAATAGTCGTTTCTTCTAATAATGATTCAGTTGAAAACAACTATATACGCATGAACATTGTAGTCATACAAACTATTTTACAACCCGTTTCTTGCCTGAAAAGTATCTTGTCTATGCCCTTGCTAAAGACAACCCAACGGTACAAACTTCACTCAACATTTCAGAGTCCCGCAACTATGATAATAACTAACACAGTTACTATGTAACGGAAATAATATATTGCGAATATTTAACTAACCAATTTACTTAAGTAGACGATAAAATAAATATTTAATTGTCAACGCAAAATCGTAATATGAAATGTCAAATATTTCACGCGTGTTATATGACAGCTGTCAAAACGAAATGTCACCTTGGATGTCTGTCAGTAATTCATGATCTTGCACACGTTAGTACGGTGGATTAAATTAGAATAATTAGTAAAGAAACGTTTCATTAGCTAGGTATTAGAAAAGACTATTATAAATGTTTAGATAATAAAATGTTTAAAATTAAAATCAAAACGGATGATGTTTCATGACGAACTACTCTAGAACATGACCATTTTCATTGTTATTGATAGGTTTGAGTTTAACCACTATTTTTACCTGATGTTAAGCAATGATGTGGTCGACGATGAAGCACTCTTCATTAAAAGTAACATATTCTATCATAAAGTCATGATTCTAAGACGCTCAAGTTAAAGCAGGAAACACAGACTGAACTCATTAGCAGTAACAGTACTGAACTAGTAATGTGTTGATAAATTATCTTTCATAATAGTGTTCATATTACTATTGGCGTCGGCGTCATGTAAATATATTCTAGAATTTACATAAAAATAATGACGGAATACTAAACCTTGGTCGCCGATGATCCAATCACATTTGTTTACTCAAAACACCTTCCAATACAACTGTTTCCATTCCATCACCGTATTATTTCTAGCGAAAACGTAAATATAATACGCTTGTACGCATTTCTATTGTTTTTCTCAGTTTTATTGTGTAAATATAAATAAAAACTGATTGATACAATCGTTCGCGTCTCCGTTAGAAATCTCGCATTCCAAACGATCTAAACAAATGCTTAAGAATGAGAAATATCATAATAATGTTTTTACTATTACCATTGTCATATGGATTCTTGATTCGTAACGCGTTTAGGAATCTAAAACTGGGGTCAGGTTGTACTTTGACTCATTGTGATGAAGATTTGAAACGTGTCAGACTGAAACAAGTAGTATTATGACCTCTTTTTTCTCTTCTTGCCCTGAGTGGAGTAAGAGTGTCAAACTTTTATTGACTAAAAGCTTCTGTTTCCCTTTGCGTTTCAGGATTGCGGTGACTTCGTCTATCAGTTTCGCAGTCCATACAATACCATGCCCTACGACTGTCAAAAATTTAAAAAGAATGGGACTGATAAACTACGGACTCCGTGGGTGTTTGGGAGCTCGGGCACCCATAAGAAATAAATAGTGGGTTCCGAGCACCCCTGAGAATAGACATCAAGAAACAGACCAGTAATTGCCTTTTAGGAATGGGCGTATTTTCCTTACCCGACGATCCGTTTAGCGCAGTGGTTTCTACGCCGGTTGAGACGCAAGGATCGCGGGTTCGATTCCCGCACCAACACAAATGTTTTTTGATGAAACAGATATTTGTGTTGGGTCTGAGTGTTTGATGTACCTTCGTTGTTCCGCAGTATGTAAGTAGGACATTTATTTATTTGTCGGTCGATCACGGTGCACACTTCGCCACTTTTTCGAGTCATCAAATGAGCATGAGCACCCATGAAGTTTTCTAAAAGCCGGCGCCCCTGGTCACCAACATTTTGGAGTTATCACACTAATATTATAAAGGCGAAAGTTTGTGAGTGTGTGAGTGTGTGTGTATGTGTTTGTTACTTCTTCATGCTTGAACGGCTTTGAATTAAATTTAGCATAAGGGTAGGCCTTCTAGAATAGCACATAGGATACTTTTTATCTCGGGAGTAAGCTCCCTTGAAACAGTTTTCTACTTAAACGTGGGTAAAGCCAGTGGTACCAGCTAGTGTTATTGCAGTAAACACCTCTTTCTATCATCTTTTCATCCATCGTTTACTTTGTCTTCCCCTTTTCTAAAAGCCATCCACATTTTCCATATTGCTCCATTTTTTTTGAAGTGTAATATCATAAAATAACATCTCTCGGGCCGTGGATCGAAAGGAAGTGTTAGACTTTTACTGACTAAAATCCACCTGTGTTTCTTCAGTGTTTGCGTTCAGGGCTCGCGGTAATTCTTTCGACCAATCCGCAGCCTGATATCCATGTATCATGGCATCTGATTTCCACATACATTTTCAGTCACTGATGCCTTCTTCAGACTTCCTGTTTTGCGAGATAACCTTACTAATATATTCCAAGATTTTCCAAGAGCAACGAGAAAATAATTAACCTTAGTTATCAAGGAGATAATTACATAAAAATACCATTTAATATGTAAGGACAGCAAAAAATTCAAACTAGTTATCATAATTCAAGCACTTCTTATTTCAGTGACGTCTTTAATAGAAATTAATGTCGACAACAAGATTATTTATTGCGTCAATTTATATATTTCGTTTAAATAAAAAATGTACTTAGTTAACCTTTGCGTCATATAATATTTTATTTATTCTAAGTGCCTTATATATTGAAATATAAACTTAAATGTAATAATTATTGTGAATGTGTTATTTTTTTTTTTATTGTTATTGCCTAACTTTAATGGAAACAAGTTTGGTGAGAAAAAACTAAAAATTGAGACTGTTTCAATTTTATGTACCACTTTTCATTTTGACCAAAACCGGTAGTAAATCCAAATGCAATATGTGAAATATTAGCATAGCATAGCATAGTCGGCCTTATAATGTTCCCACTGTTGGGACTCAGTCGTCCTCTCTAGGAGAGGGAATGGGCCGTAGTGGACGTAGACGTAGACGCGGGCCCACAATCCAGGGTGGATGTCACATGTCTTCGAATTTTTGATTCTAGGACATGCCGGTTTCCTCACGATGTTTTTCCTCACCGTTTTGAGAGCAGTGGTGATGAAATAAATTACACAAAGTAATGCGCCTGGCTGGATTTAAACCCACGACCTTCGACGACGAAATATTATACAGGTTAAACCCACTCGTTTGTTCCTTCCTTGCCTTGCGTTCCAGGGCCCCGGGGTTCACTTTCACTTAACCCATGGCCCCAGTAGGCTTCGACCCTGCTGGGTCTCTACGATTTGCTGACATCTCCTTGAGGCGGTGTCAGAAATATTTTTTATATGCATAGAAATATAACCAATATATTTAGATATCTATACGCATTAAATAAAATGAGAAACTGATGTCATAAGAAAATTACTTACTTTCGCGGCTCTGGTACTCTTCAAAGCGATCTCTAACATTCATGAAAACGCGCCTCAGAATTTGAGTAGTAAAGTTTTTAATTTCTTATCTAATGTTTTCCTTCATCCCCCTTACATAGCCCAGACATCACATCTTCGGATTTTTTATTCAGGGTTATATGAAGAATGTATAACCGTAAAACATATCTAAATTGAAAGAAAAAAATCCTTTAAGGGCCTATTACACTACGCGATATCGACTAAGACTGTCTGAAAATCGAGTAGTGTAATAAGCCCTTTACAAAACTTGATAGATTTCGTAGGCATAAATAATTTGATTCATTACAACAATGATGGAATTAGGCTAGCAACAATAAAGTTATATATAGGACATTGTAGGTTAATTCTATCAGAGCTATAAATAAAACATTTATGTACCTATTTATTCCTTTTATTTTATCACATATACATATAATTTCATTTCCTTTTCACAGTGCAACGTATAATACACAAATATTATTACTATTTAAAATGGTTACTTTTCCTTGAATATAATAATTTATGTTTACTTGTAAATTAAATTAATTTATAAATAAATTCAGTGCAAAAATATGACTGGTTTGTCCCTTCGATTTAACTACGTATGTTTTGCTACCTATTAATAAGTAGGTTCTGTAGGTACCTACGGGGTTTACTTAGGTTTATTTGGCTTGCTTAACCTTCACAGTTTTATTAAGAAGGAAAATCGAAAATTAAACAAAAACCAAATGCATTTCTATGTTTAGAACAGGAAAAACTAAACCTTCAGATGCATTAGGGGACAAAATGTCCTTCAAAATAACGCGCAATGCTTAATCTACGTGACGCTGCAATGGGGCTCAGTGTCCCGCAATTTTCCCCCAAACATTATACAACGCATTCACGTGACGCGGGACACTGCTGGCCCCCTACGATTTGCTGACATCCCTTTGAGGACCGCGTGGATTACAAGCCGCTGTCTACGACTTTGGTTCGGTCCATTCGAATAAGAATGCGTGGCCTGACACAAGACGAGAGGTTTTTATTTTTTGCATACATCGTGAACGAACCATCTGTGCAAAATTTCAGCGTTCTAGGGCCAAGGATTTGTGCTGGCTGGGAGTTGATGAGTCAGTGCACTCACTGAACCAATCAACTCAATCTGTATATTATATAAAAGGCAAAGACTAGTGAGTCTGATTGTGTACAGATAAGCATCCCTATCACTTTGAAAAGTGACCAGCTTGAGGCCCTTAAAAGTGCTCTTTCAACTAGAAAATCAGAACGCCCCCACCCAATCTCCCTAAACGTGTCGCAAGCCTCATCGACGCCCTGACGCGTCGCTCTTAAAATTTCCTGCACTTCGGAAGGGTGATGTCCATATATTATTTTCAAACATCGCTCGAGACAATAGCTATTGTTGACAAAACGGTCCGTCAGCGTTCAGAAGACCCCGCACCGAGATATTGACGAGAACTGCACACGGTAGCAAGCGATTCTTCTCTCGAATCAATTGATTTTGATGAGCGAGAGCATTTTTCTTGTCCGCGTCAGATATGAACGGTTTTCACTTTTCGTGGTTTAGGGTTTTTGGAATTGGTCACATTGAAAATGGAGTAAAATGTTTAAAGCAATGCTTGATAATGTTAGTTGGATATTAATTTATTTTTACTTTTATGAACAGAAACCAGACGGAATCGGAATTAGAAGTACATTTCTATTGAGTCTCTGTTGATCCGCTCCTGCTTTGCGTAGGTACAAATACATTATTGTATATATACATCATAAGTCTTCCTCGCTTATTGCTCTTTCTATTAGTGGAAACCACGTTGCGTGGGAAATTAGGAGTTAGTGGATAAAAAGACGGACGTTGAAAGCGACTTTGTTTGAACATTTTCATGAAAGTACAGTTTCAGACAACGAGTCTTCGTGTGTCAAGTGATAGTTCATTGTTGTTTTGGCCAGGATTTTAGCAATGAGGTACAGATTAGCGATCCCAACGTACTACCTATGTCCAATGAGTAAATCGGTTTCGCACCCAGGTATGCCGCCGCGTATAGCTAGCTAGCTAGCATAGCTTGGCGAAAGGGGTATTACAGAACCGTGAAGTACCTAATGTGTCTGCGATGCCCCTATTTAGAACATGACCCACACGTTAGGGTACCCCAAGTGCCAACACACCTGCACTTTCGAGAGCCTACTGAGTGCCACCGAAGCTGTAGTGAACGTAGCCATTTGGGCCCAAACAATTTAATAAGTTTTCTATCGACTCAAAAAGAAGAAGACCTACTCCAGTCTCTGACAAATTATCGCAATTTTTTTCTCACATATAACTAAACCAAATAAATGAGGTTTATTTCTATTCTCTAGATTTTCATTCATGTGTTTTTTTTTATTGATATAAATTAGTGCTTGACTGCAATCCCTCCTGATGGTAAGCAGTAATGCAATCGTTAATGGTGAGGCGCCTTGAAGACAACTAAATTATAATCGAACGGGAAGACCGCAGTAGGCAAATTGTTCCAGTCCATCGATGCACGCGGTATAAACGACGAGGCCCAACGCTTAGTCCAGGCCGTAGAGGGTTCAACAACGTAAGGGGGGCTACTCGCCGTACGTCGGATTGTGCGATGGTAGAAAGGAGATGACGGAATCAAGTCATGCAATGCCCGCGCACACTCTCCAAATGTACATTAAATAGGTACTCCAAACTTATGACTAATCCAATTTAATATTCCCATGCAACTCAATTACATTGAACGAAGCAAAATGCTTTAACTTCAGTCAGGTTTCACTTAAAGAGAATTTCGGTTATGACTTCAAGAACTTAGTGAGTCATATTTCGGTATTGTTGGGTCACAACACGACATGTCGTTAGTAAGTAGATATGATTCATTGTCATATTAGGACTTCTGTATTTGTAAGGTTAAATATCGAAAAAACCCGAAGCTATCAAGTAGGAATCGTGCTCAGTCATGTTACAGAACTAAATCTTGTTTCTGAGATGGGAAATCATCAAATGAAATCTCCCAAACTGCATAGAGCGAAAGCTACTATAAGACTTTTATTAAAACCCAGTCGTCGACGGCGCGTAGTGTTCCACGCGAGCCTCAAGGAGATGTCAGCAACCGTAGCGTCAAGCCTATAGCTATGGGTGATGCGAAAGAGATCCCCGGGGCCCTGGAACAATGGCAGAGAAGGAACAGGAGTGGGTTTTTAGTCAGCAAAAGTCTGACACTATCTCGCGCTCCGCCCAAGAGTGAGGGAAAAAAAATACTATGTTCCTTCAGTAGCCCTTTACGTTCCAGCAAGCTACCATGAGCTCATAACGCGATCCATTTGAAAACCTAAACTGAACTGTTAAAGGGATGGAGCCATATAGGGTGTATAACTCCCATCCCTCTTCCTAGCTCGCAAGACTGACATTTTATCGTCGTGGTAAGGCCCCAGGGTAGTTCTAACTCTTTCGAAACAATTTTCCAAGCCAAGCAGCCAGTTCTAGGACATTACAGGTTTCGTCACGATGTATTCCCTCACCATTTTGAGAGCAGTGGTCAGATTAGCAGTCGATCCATGTTAAATACATTAGTATTCATACTAATTTAACTGCTGTGTGAGTTTAGATTGAAAGCCAAACCCAACATGCTTTGGAAAAGGCTAGAAAGATCGAAACAGTGCATCAAAGTAGTCTGGGGTCCAGACACTATATCCTGCTTAATAGAATAAAGTTTCTCATATATTCAAAAGCGGTCTCCAGTTTCAACCGCGTCTTATAATAATATTAAAAACATTTAATTCGGAACTTGCCATATTGTGTTAGTAACAATTTAAACTTAGAACTAGTGTTAGTAACATAAAGAACAAATAGGTACTTATTCTAAGCTGGGTGAGACGCGACCTAGGGCATGTCTATTTGACCGCGTGCAGTCGTATCCACCACCCCAAAATCGGAGAGTCCCACCTATCAGCCAGCGTTCTGAGAATATTGATGTTATGGTTACCGCTCCGTTCCTATAAGTCGTAGCGTGTTGTTTTATAGCCTATAGTCTAAAGCATGAGCTATCCAACACTATAATAATTTTTCAATACGAACCAGCTCCTAATGCGTTCTATTTTACGACCTAAACTGAGCTGCTAAAAACTCGCTCGCATGTTTTAACACGTCATGGTAAGTACCCAGTAGTTCCTAAGATTAATGCGTCTCTAATGTTAAAATAGATATCACGATGATACTTTCTTAAAAGACCCCTAAGCATTTCAAAAAAAAAAGCTGGGTAAGTGCGAGTTGGACTCGCGCACTGTGGTTTCCGTACAAAGTAGTTCCAAGTACACAAAGTAATTCAAAGAATACAAAGTAGTTCAAAGTAGTTCCGTAAACAGTTCAAATCCCGAGTCTCGAAGATTTTTCCGAATCACAATCGATTTTTTCACAGCTTCAAGGGACCGCAAACCTGAGTAATTTCCAACTCGATACGGAGGTATCGAATTGAAATTACTCAGGTCTGCGGCAACTCGTGGAGACGAGTTCCTAAGATAAAGGGTCTTGGCAGACAGACAGACAGATAGACAGACCGATAGACAGACAGATACACAGATAGACAGACGGACATCAAACTGATCCTGTAAGGGTTCTGATTTTTCCTTTTGAGTTACGGAACCCTAAAAATAAGACGAAAACAACTTAATAACCAGTCCACGTGCCATATTTAATAACATCAGATTCATGATTAGTCGTACACTCGTAATATCATATAAGTAAATGTTAGTTGCTTACTGAAACAATTTGATTGTGGAGCCGTCGTGGTCTGTTGCGTCTAAGATAACAGAGATCGCATATCATGATAAGCTATCAGTAATGCACATTGCAGTACGGCTGATATGCAGGCCTGTGTGCGAGGGTGTAGGTTTTGACGAGATCTTAGAACTTGAAATAACTTCAGGTACGAGTACCATACTGAACACGGTAGTAATGCTTTAGAATAAAATTTTCGGGACACAGTTTGCATATTTCAGGTTCATGGGGAACAGTGTTGGTCCAATGGTTCAAACCTAGGTATTCTAGATGCTTTATTTTGTGGTATTTATTTCATCATCACTGCTCAAAAACGATGAGGAAACCAACATGTCCTAGAACAAAAAATCGAAGGCATATGACATCCGCCAAAACGCACTGGGCCCGCTTGATGATTTGCAGGCCATTCGCTCTCCTACAGAGGTGGCATGAGTCCCAGCAGTAGAAACATTATATGGCTGATTACTAACGAACCAATCGTTCTGCCCTTGTCCGATATTAATTGGGGTCGGTGCAACACGTTATATTCTTCTATTTTCTTTTGTAAATTACTTCCTTTTCTTTCAGCATTATTTTTTCTACAGGCTATCCTTCAATCCACATTTGAATATCTTATCTCTTGTTATCATATATGCATTTCACCATGCGACTCAATCCAGTTAATCTAAGTAATTTGTTGAAATATTAGTTACCCCAAAAATATTTCACAGAAACCACTGTCGTCTTCAAGCATCTATAATTTATTAGGGGATAAGAAAATTTCTCCCACTCTTCAGATGTACGCCGAAGACAATGATATTAAGACAATGGCCGCATACAGTGGACTGAAACATGATGACATAATATTGCAGAAAATCATGAACTGGATATTAAATAGATAAATAGGTATAGTGAAATAGATTAGGATTTAAACACAAATCCTTGCAATCCAACTTAAGAACACATATACGACATGAAAAAGTAAAGACTTCTTACTATCAATGACACTAGTCACAATCAACATACATGACACAATTTCTAACACATATTTATCTGTTATAGACGGCGTCATAAGAAATTCTCGCGGATCAAAATGAAAAATACCGTTTTAGTTTACAGAGCCGATCGTGTAGGAGAAACATACGGCATTGTGATCGTCCGCATAGCACAACACACTTCGTAAACATACAGTACTCGGAGGTGGGAGTACAACAAACACTTCGGGGAAAGCCGGCGGACGAAGCTAGTTCATAGCTACCTAGAGTTGAGTAGGGAGGGGAAGATAGGCATGTTTTAGGGGGTAAAAGAAGTTATTTGCAGCTTGATAATCTGGTAGCTTAGTTGATGCATGATGATAAAAATGATAAAGGGAATAATGTAAAAGAAGAGATTACTTTGAGTATTAGAGGAACTGAAGATAGTAATGCACTAGAAATGAAAAGTTACCTGAAACTACAAGAAAAGGAACGTTTTCATCATGCGTATCAGTATGAATGCGCACCAAAAGCTGGCCAACGTCTGTAAGAAGATAAAAAGGTAAAAATAGAACCAGACAACTACAACGATCCTAAAAAGAGAGAAGTCAGAACCATTCCATAGAACAGTACAAGCAACAAAAAACTGCAACTGCTCCAAATTCCAACCACTTGTAACATGGAAACCTCAGAAACAACTTGAACTAAACAAACAAACGTCATCAGGACAATATACTAGATATTGATAAGGTTGATAAGGATGCACGTGCGAGCCCAGTGCTAACGTCTAGAGAGGTTAATAGTACAACAGTACTGACGTGGTACTAGTTCAGCGAGTTCTGAAGATTTATGTACCGGTATATGTATGCACATATATTATGTCAAGTTTAAAATAACTGGGGAATGAAAGACCTGATCTTCTTGAGGGATTTTAACAATGTTGGAGTTGATTTAAGGAATAATGACACATTGTAATATTAATATATTAGATTTTATTTTATTTTTTATGTGCATGTATGGACCATACGGTATGAAATAAAGGTTACTATTATTATTCCGTTTATTTATCTTTTTCACCATATTATTTACATTTTTATATATTTCTTATTAGAACTTACAAATTTATTAGCAAATCTGGATTCGCATCTACTCCTAATCGTTCAGTCAAAAAGGCTGGCGAGTTTTAAAATCATAAATACAAGCACAAGAAAAAAGGGTTATATTCTTTTGTTTATGTTCAAAAGAATATAACCATTTTCGGTGGTATATATAATATTATGAATATAGCAACGATAATTTTCAATTATAACCATAAATTATAATTATGAATCCTGCCTCTCAAACTAGGGCTACCTGTATCTGAGACAGTAAAACACGAAAGGTCGGAAAAGCGTAGTTTAATTCAAACTTCTTTCTATATTCAGACTCCAATGTACATCTATCCATGAAGAGGTCAAAATAATGAGGTCACAAAACAAAAAATCAATGTACAAAATAGGGGTTGTATGCAACGAAGAAGCTTAATCGAATTCTATAGTTCAAAAGACCATCACTGATACTAATCTGCATAGTACAGATCAATCTGTCCAACAGTGATAATGTCTGGACATAAAAGAGGTCGTGACCTCTGAGTTGATTTCGATGTTGTTTTTCAGAGTAAACAGATAAGAACAAAATTCAAAAGTTTTGATTTCACATACGCCTACATGGGCACTTATAAAACGTCAGAAGCAGAAGTGTCGAAATACACGTTTTTTGCGACATAGACGGCCGTATCTTTTTTCCGTTAACTAACATGTTTGATTTTTTTCACAGCTTCTAGGGACCACAGACCTGAGTATATGGTTTTAATTTCAACTCGATACCTCCACGCGTTCTCGAAATAAAGGGTCTTGATAGGCAGACAGACAGACGGACGGACAACAAAGTGATCCTATAAGGGTTCCATTTTTTCCTTTTGAGGTACGGAACCCTAAAAAGTTACCCCACACTGATGACTCCTGTATCGTGGGTGCTTTCACAAACATGTGAACTCACATATACAAGACACCCAGACCCGGAACACCTATCTCTACCTAGGCCATAATACAAATATTTGTTCTATGCGGGAAACGAACCCGCAACACGCAGCGTAGGCAGCCAATCGCTCAACCACTACGCCAACCGTGCAATCAAATAAAAAATGCCGTTTAAAATATTACTATACATTTATCAATAATGCTACGTTAGAAACATTTTGCTAGAACACAACATCGCATCGCTATAACAGGTTGGTCAGACCATTACTGTTGACCGTAACCGACAATATTTATAAATAAGCAAGCGATCAATATGTTTCATCAGCCTGGGGCGACGGCCCGCACGCGTTAACTATAGTTAATTAAACTACTGTTTAACTTTCTATGAGTGTGGCTCACGATCCGAACCGGTTCTAAATGTCGCTATAACCGAGTTGCCGAATCTTATGTTGTTGAAACATGGTTCCGTACACAAAGATTTGAAAGAATCGAGTGCTGTAAACTTTTTTTCATCTAACGGTAAATGGTCGCTTGATATACGAATCCTAAACGCCTAGAGCTCGAGATAGAACATTCTATTGGCGATAACTTTTGGTTAAAGATCAAAATATAACATATCTGACCAAAATTGTCACGTGGTCAATTTTATGCTTAAACATTATCTGAAAACTACTGTTCCTTTTAGTACACGTTAGAAGTTTAGTAGACTTCATAAGGATTACTTTTTATTTATTGAAACTTCATGTAAATCTCAAATCAATCAATTTTTATACCACGTGGGTGGACTAAACAAAACAAGGCATCTTCTACCAGTCAACTTTAGCATTAATAAGACAACTACTCTGAAGCAGGTGTACCTACAATTATAAAAGAATATTGTAATCACTCATGAATAGAAAAATATGTACCTAAACTAATAAATTACATATCTATACTATTATGAAGAAGAAAGATTTATATATTTGTTTGTAAAATATATATTACCCAATAACCACGGGACCGATTTTTTAAATTACTTCATCAGTAGAATTCTGCTTTATCACTGTGTGATATACGCGTATATTTTCTACTTTCACGTGAGCAAATCCGCTGGCAGAAGCCAGTATATGCAAAACTAATAAATACTACATATCACGGGAAATACCAACCATAGAGATAGATATAAAGATAGAAGAAGACTTGTAACGCACGTTCTTGAAAGCCACTTATAAATATTATGTGATCGTCACTTCACGTCTCTTGAATATTATGCATAATATCGACTTTAGCAGAAGTCTTCAAGTGTCACTAGCTAGTTCAAGAGTTATGTACGGTGGTGAGAGGATATTAAGTTATATAATATAGTAGTTAGTATAGGTTCTAGAGTGGTGACCACGCACTGGAAGACGTTGGAAAGCCTCCCACAAGGTGGACCGATAACCAGCAGATCGGTAACGCCTCGGTGTCAGCAATTGTAGAAAACGATAAACTGGTAGCCATATTGACGCGCCTGAGTCGGCCACTATAATAACAAAGTATGTAGCGTTGAACATTGTAGAAACGATAACAATTCATTCTATCTTTTTGAACGATGTGAACTTGGCTACGAATTTTCTATTCGTTTGTTCTGACCATGTGACTTAACGTTGAGATAATGTCATTCCCATACATTTCGCCAGAGTTAACGATTGCAGATTATCAATTTGGCTAGGGGTGCTGGTGAGAGTCGCGGGAAGGCAATGGATGCGAAACGCACAGGACCGTTTGTTGTGGTGACACTTGGGGGAGGCCTACGTCCAACATTGGACGTCCTTCGGCTGAAATGATGGTGATAATGATGAAGAGGATATTAATAACAATGAGATATCTATCATTGATGAAAGCCTTTTGTGTTTATAAGCACAGTTTTTGTATTAGAAAGAAAGAAATTTGCATTTATGAGCAATATAAAAACGGAAACACCATAAAAATTAACAAAAAGTACACTCAATAATGCCACAAGGGCCTTAACTCGGCATAATGCCAAATAGTGACACAAGGCCACCACCTAACGCTAATTTTCAGTTGTAACCATGTATTAGGCAATAATCCAAATACAAAACCTACACAAAAAGAGATGGCCTGTTTAAGGTAGAAGTTCCAGGCTAACCCGAGAAATTAAAATTTTCTTAATTTTTTTTCCTATTTACAAGTCAGTGTCAAGTTGTATGTTGATAAAAATATGCGTACGTAACTAATATTGCTATGTTGAGTTATAATCATTAAATTAATCAATATGACCCTCACAGTTCAGCTAACCCTATTGAAATACTTTTTCATGAATTAATAACCTTTCAACAGCTGAACTGAAAGGTTTTTATTGATGATTTTAATTATTATAATTCTATATAATTACGTGTTACGGTCGTAAATCATATTTGAATTAATAGGAACACGAGCAAATAAAATAAAAAATTCACAAGCTACCTTGTCTTAAATGCATCATAATAACTTCTAAGAATATGCTAAAGAAATGGGACTTCCACCAATACTTATTGGGCGCGAATGTTAAATTACCGGCCAGACCTTTCAAAGGGAGGAGACCAAAGCCCTACGACGAGCTATTAACGCGATTTGCGACCTAAACTGAATTGTTAAAGGGATAGAGCTATATAGGTTGTACGGCTTCATTCTTCTTTCTCGCTCGACTGACGTTTTTACACGTCATATCGTGTCGTGTTTTTGCCCCTGAGCCCCGTCAAAGGGAACGAATAATTTTCACTGATATTCTTTTCATATTGATATTTTATTTTTTATTTTCTTTAGATATTTTTTTTTTCAAATTTCTGATATTTTTTTGATATTCGGAATGAATTACTCACTATACGAATTGGGAAAAAATAATTATTTACAAAACAAAAACATACCTACCTTAAGGAAAATATTCGATGGAAAACTGAAGCAGTGCTATTGCACAACCTGTCGACACTAATAGTACTTATATTGAAAATAATAACATTGTCTACTAATTTATTTTTATATGTATATGCAGGTTTAATATAGGTTTATCATTTGTACGGCGATGCTGGGTTTTTTCGCGACTAAGGTACAGACTATCCTTTTGAAAAACCCAAAAATATTTATAATAATATAATTTTATCATTAACATACTAGAATAATATTAATACAATAATATATATTTATAATACTCAACTTAAAGGGGTCAAAGGTTTATGAAAACCATCATCACCAATATAAGAGATATTGGATATGTTAAACATTTTAATATTCTTGTTTTTTTTTTTTGAAATTGTTGATGGGTTCGCGTTTGACCACTTGATGAAAAGTGACGATGTGGTCGATGATGGAGCACGCCTGCCTAGAAGTAACTTGTATTTTGGAGACCGCTTTATTTTTCCAGAAAATGCTATAACAGGTTATGTTCTTGGTTGTTTAATTATCGTTTTATGAGTGAGTCAAGAAATTGTTTTGTAATTTCTCACTCATATTTTTACATCAAATTCTTTTGCAACCCTTAATATTTTTTTTTTGTAAAAAAAATCTACTGAGAAATTCATCAGTCTTTGAGTATCGAACGTTAATGAACGGGAATTGCTAGTCTAGAGTATTTGTAGGTTATATCTAACCTATAAAAATAAAATGAGAAACAGGATAGTTAGGTACTAAGAGAACATTCGCACAAAACGTGGTCACAATAAAATTTGTAAGAATATGCAAAATTCTCAATCAATCTTTTGAAGAAATATTTAGGCTTCCTATTACTGCTTACGGTACCCTAAAACCAACGCACAACGTCTGCAAACGAGGCCACAGAGCTAGGCTGGCGATTTTGACAAATCGTTATTGATGCATCGTGATCTATTCTGACATTATGCCACCAATTATATTATTTAAACTAGCAACGGTGTTACCAATTACTAGAGGATATTCTTTTGGATATAAAACACATAACGGGATGCTACAGTATTAAACTATCAAGTACCAAAGGACTAAAAAATTCGTTTCTTTTAAACCAGGTCATTATTTTTATCATTTAAATTTGAGATCTAATTTCAGACTCAATCTTGTTAAGTATGTAGATACTAATCTTGCAACAAAGACTTATTTATTTTATTTTTCAAAAAAAACGTTGTCTCACACTAGGAATCAACTACTCCTGTATTATGTGTGCGTTCACAGATATATTATGTAAACTCACTTACACAAGACACATAGACCCGGAACAACTATCTGCAAGCCATACAAATATTTATTTCATGCAGTAATCGAACTCAATGTCGTGAGTTCGATTACTGCATGAAATAAATATTTCCATAGCACCAAACATGTCGTCAATAGTCCGACTAATTATATTATAAAATATATTTTTATGAACTAACTTACCAATCGAACCTTATTCCAAACAAGCAAGGTATACAAAAACCATAATCGGATTACCGGACTTCTGACAGTAGATTAATCAAATTAAAACGACCTATCAAAACATATTGATGTGATCCTATCAGTTTGGGCTATTGAACCCAGTGGGGTTAGGTACAGATAGCGGCACGTAACTTGAGCGCTCGGCGAAAGAGCGGGGATCGTTTTGCACATAGTACAATATCGGCGAGCCAATCACTGTACAAGGATTTCACTCCCCGCCCCCGCATCTCTCTTCATACCACTAAGGAGACCCGATATTTCACTTCTGCGTGCTTCTGCGCAAGCAAAACTGTATCAGCACTCAGCGCTCAAGATCCGTGCCGGTATCTATATTGGAGATATTACTTATGATTCGATAGAGTTTTAACTACAGATATCTTCAAAAGAGTTACCACGTCCCCGAAACGCAACTGAAAGATTAGGTACAGGTCAGTTTTAGTTAGTAAAACTCTGACACTCCATCTCGCTCCTTCCAGATCGGGAAGTTATCTGATGATTTCCCATCGAAACAAAAATGTAGACCAGAGTCATACAAACTGTCTGCAGAACCTGATATGGCTAGAAAGGGGGTGACACTTGAGATGACGGCAAATGAAAGAAAATACGTTGATAATAGCAATTTAGGATGAAATGCTGCACCAATCTCGAACAAATTGAAATAAGGACAGAGAGAGACAATGATGATGTTGATGATGAAAACGTTTAAAAAATTGGCTTAAATGAAAAACATTCATGAAAAAATCAATGATTAAAATCTTACACCAACTAGTCTTTTTTAAAGTCATATTTTTAACTAAAACACATAAACACGTGCACACCATAGAAGCGACAGATATGGAGCTGCATTAGTCATTGACTCATAAGGTTCGATCATGTTACGTAACAGCTTGAGGCGGTTTAGTACTTAACTATTTAGCAAGATAAAACAGAGCTAACTAATGAGTAAGTAACACAAGAGGTTAGTAGGATTTGATAAACTCCTAAATGTTACTGAGATAATGAATTTGCTAATCGCCCATAGTGTAACGAAAGGACTAAGGAAATCTAGGACCAGAATTATTACACTTATTTTTGTCCTGTCTTAAATGTTGTTCGTGATTATTGTTTATCCGAAAGAAGTCCATAACTGGACCTTAATGTAACTAGTGTACAATTTTAACTTCGCCCAAATATACGTCAATTGGCGAGATGATATTGTGATTTAATTCTCATGTCCTAAATGATTTACTTCCATAATTCTGAAGTGGTTTGCGTAGAGGATGGCAATAAAAACATGTTACATAATATGTACGTAATTAATAAAATATACGTCATAATGTCGCTTCATTGTAGTATTGTATAATTGAATCTCTAGAGACGCAAGTACGTACGGCTCAGAGGACCTTGAGTGACAAGTAGCGCCATTGATCTGCTTAAATTACAAGGGACTATTTCAATGAGTATTAATTCAGAGCGAAACACAGATATATTGAAAGGCAAAAAGTTAAAGTACAATTCGCTGCCGCAGTGGCAGGTGGATCTACAAGCCTAGCACAAAATAAACTCAACTAATGCACCGCGACTCCAGAGGACCATAACTCCACATTGCGACAAAACAAAAACACAAATTTGCAAACGTATAAAGAAATTGAAAGGTACCGGCGGCGTGCGCGATGCTATCGCGAAATTATTCCAAATTTCACCGTTTTGCCTCTCTGGCTGTGGCGTTTTTTACTTTTTTCATACGATGCCAGTCGCGGGCCCACTCCCATAAATTATAGTTCGGTAGCTCTGTTAAAGGGGTTTTTGAGTATTTTTTTATTTTTGTTTAGCCCTTTGAAGAATTTATGTCCCCGTCTTACTTAGTAGCGGCGGTCAACTCGGCAACTCGCTGACCGGCTCCGAGAAATGTTCGGGCCTTTCGATACGCGACGCTATAAGTATTTTGTACTTGCAGTTTTGTTTGTGAGCTTGTGATACGGCTTTCGGGTTATTTTATTTTAGTTTAACTGAAGTCTGCTTCAAATTCGGAATTGAAACACCTTAATGACTATGAGTTGAAGAAAGCCGCCAGGATCTGACAAAAACTTTTCATATGCTCAAAGAACACCATATACAACTTATTTTCTCTTCTCTCTCTCTCTCTTACGTATCTATCTCTAACATCAGGCCTCTGGTGGTGTCATTAGATCTTCAATCCTTTTCAGTAATCTTTTTTCCACTCTACCAACATCAAGGTAACGACTTCAAGCCAACTCTACATAAGATGACTTTGAATGAACAATAGACATCGGAAGCTGGTTCGTGTCATCAAGTTGTTACGGAAGGAGTTACTTGCAATTGTTCAGCTCTAATATTAGGTACTGTGATAACACCATACACAGGTTCTAATATAGTCTCGTTTGGTCCTTTATCCTCCAAAACAGTCTTTCGATCCTCAATCCCCTCCAATCTCATACCACCTATCACTCTATGAACATCGAGGTGCCAAACCCAACACAACATTACGCAAGGTGTGATGACGCAGAGTGAACAATGGACATCGGAAGCAGGCACGTGTCTCCAAGTCGTGACGGACAGACTCACTTGTGTTTGTGCAGCTCTCATATTACTGAGATATGGTGAATGGGAGGACAGTAATTGGTGGAGGATATAGTATTTATGAGTTTGTGTTTTTGGTATGATTTTAAGGTTTGGCAAAATTGTTGGATATTTTGTTTAGCTGCTCGGTAACCAGTACTTCTGTATAGCTAAATGTTTGTGGTTTTTTTTATAATTATTGTTAATGATAGGCTCGCATTTGACCACTATCTCACCTGATAGTAAGCGATGATGTAGCCGACGATAGCCTAGAAGTAACCTATTCACTCTTGGCTTTTTTATTTATTTAACGACCCCCAGGTTTTAGCTATCAGAAAACACAGCATGAGCATAAAACTTTCCTTTCTATATTATACATTTTTATTTGGTGATGTCCCATCATACAATGACTCCTCGGGTTCTTTCAGTTTCCGTTTGTGTTCTAGAGCCACGGTAATACTTCCGAACAACCCACAATATTATGCAACCAATTGGTATTCGTTAGGAACCGAAAATGCATTGATTTCTAAGCACCATTCTTTTAAATAGAAGTGGTAGCATTTTAAAATGGATAAATCAGTTTTCATAAGTCAGTGTTGTTATTTGCCTTTCATATAAACAGCAATATGAATACATTAATAGTAAGACAGGAGAATAAGAAAGTTTCTACTGAAACATCGTAAGATGCAAATGAAAGAAGCCAATTTGTTAAAGGTCATTCTATAGAGATCATTTTAAACACACTGTTAGCAGATAGATATAAACACAAATTATATAAATTCGGAAATATATGAAGTAAAGAGAGAAATCCTATAAGATTTGGATTCAGGACTAAGATTATCGAAAGAACCTCGGATCAATGTCAGAAATCCGGATCACATGCGTAAGAAGTGAAAAGGGACATATGATGTGCAAAAAGCAAAAATTACAAATATTCCGTAACCGAAATAGCCTTAAAACGCGATAGCAGACAAAACGGATTCCAAATACTGGCAATTGGAATAGTTTTCGGTTTTTTTTTTCTTCGTTTTAAGTTTCGAAGGCATCCTAACGGTATTCGGGAGACATAGCATTGGGACGGACGCGACAAGGCTTTTTATGTTATTTTTCTACTGACCTTAGTCGTTTGCGATCGATTTCGAATCTTTTTAATCGGTCCTCCTTAAAAATAAATATGAAAGTTCCATTTTTGTTTTGTTTCCACCTGAGTTATAACTGAAATGCCGGTTTCTTGAATTTTGGTTTAAAGTTTTACGGATATGTGACTGCCATTGTAATTTTAATTGATATCTAATGACGTCACTTCCTTTAAGCTAGTAAAATCTACACTGCAGATACGTTAACCAGAAGAACGGCAATAAATCATAGGAGGGTTACCGGATGGAGACATCAATAAAATTTTAATTAGCTTCATAGAATTAAGATAGCGTTCAGATTGTTTATTAAATTATCATAAGTAGTATTTAAAACTAACATTTTCGCCGCGCGGTGATTATGACACAAAAAGCTATACTGCCAGCTCTAATTGCGTTCAACGCCGGCCAAAATTAAAAAGAAAAGTCGCACAGAAAGAATCCCGCCTATTTTTAAAAATGAAACCCGACGATGATTCGCCTAATTAATAAACCAATCACGTACAGTCGAGACGCGGCGTCGAGGCGCGGCGGACGTGCGGGCGCGGGGGATGAACGCTCGGAAATTCGAATACTATATTTTTTCTGCACTCAAAGCATCGCAATGTTACTTGTAATTGGCTTGACGGCCAATGATAACGAATTTAGAATGCAATCAATTATTTATGAGTTATTACTTTGGCAAACAAGAAATTAGTAGTTTATAAGAAAAATGTAAAACTTGTTATTATTAGTCATTAAGAAATATTTGCAAACGCCAGATGCTATCTGTCTAAAGTATTCACCATGCCCACTAGTTAGAATGTGTCGATACAAAAAATCTCAGCTCAGTTAATCTTGTCAAATCAATATGAGAAGTATAAAATTAAAACTTCTGATCGGATTCTCAGAACATTGTTATGAGAACGTATCGGATTATATGACACAGCATTATGTTTTCTCTTTTGATTGAATGGACATGAATGGAGCACACATTTATTAACAAAAGAATATGTCCTCCAGTATTGACACCGAAAAATTAGTTTAAAAAATCTCCAGTTTTGGGGTTTTAGGAAAAAAATATCATTTATCAAATAAATGCATTCTCTGTTATGTCTTTGCGCAGCGTGACTGTAAAAACTAGTTGAATAATAAATGCGTTGGTTGGCAACACTGGGCCCGAGGAAGCCCGAAGCTCGGCGAAAAAGGGCGAAGATTAGCGAGCGCGCGCTTTTTGTTTGCATCAATCGATGCGCTCGCGCATTCGCACGATGAATAATTCAAAAATTGACATGAAATGGCGTATGGTTCTTTTTTTAAATGAAAGGTGCCCGATTGAGGACTGTAACCGCCTGACGAATTCATTGGTCAACGGCTTTTTGCTTTGGGTAATTGCTGTATTTACTTTATAGGTTATGAAATGAAATTAATGCAAGCGAACGATCTCGTTCTGTTATTCCAATGCTAATAACAGAGTTTTTACTATACTTAGATTATGAATCCATTTGGAGAACGGCAACAGTTTATACAACTGACAATAAAATATGAATTTATAGTCAAACCGCAAATAAAGCTTCGCCTTGGTGCGCGTAAAAAATTAAATGTCATAGGGTACCTCACAAAGTGTTACACAACGGCTTCATCGGAATACATTTAAAATTTTACACGTCTGCCCGTTCGTAAGTCTAGAAATTGGTTGTCATCCAAGCAAAAAATGTATAATTAATTCGAGTAATGCTGTTAATGATGCATCGAAAACTTGTGTTGATTTCCAAGTATAAGTAATCTTGTCATCTGAATTCTGGCTGCGAATGGTCAAGAGATCCCCGGTGCAGTTTTTGGATAAATGGCTTCATCCCGCACTCCGGGATGCTGTCAAGACTCCTTCAAGTTATGGTTATGACGGCTTTTTACGTGTTTCATGGAGATAATTTCATTAAATCGTTACAAAAAGTATGCGGTAATTTGCCTGTCTCAAATGTAGCTAACGTCATTTGTAAGACTGGATCGATGTCATTGTGCATTGTGGGAGAAAACTCGGTTTCTACTCGTTTTTTTGTCTGAAATACGTACGTCGTATAACGATGGACATCACGCATATGGCTACCTAGGATTTTAAGTAACAATAAAATACAGCTGTGTTTAGTTGTTTTACTAGATAACAATCGTGTGTCAAAAGTCAATGATCAATTTGTTTCTTTAGTAAACAATTTACAGTTACTTGACACTAGTGACTTTTGTTGTCATCATTGTCAAGTTCCTATCATGGTGTTGCCAATTTAAAAAAAAAATGCTTATTACCTAGTATTTGCTGTCATTCTTTTGCCACACTACAAATGACATCGATCATCTTTCGTTGACTTATTCAGAGACCCAACATTCCTCAATGATTCAGGCCACTTATAAGAGAATATATTTGTATTCTATACTCACTTGTAAGAAGAAAACGCCATATTGTTGTCTACACAGGGTTGGTCGTCCACAGCTCCACCGGTTGTGAGCATCAGGGTGTTCATTCGTGTTCAATTCTCACAAGTATCGATTGCTCTATCGATATGCAAATGTATCGGTACACGCACTTCACTATTGGTTCTTCAAAGTCCGCTCGTGCGTCACTGTGACGCGTTCGCACATTATGTACGTCACATCACTTGTGTTTGTGGCATAATCTGGAAATACAAAGGTACCAACATTAGCAAAAAGGCGGTTAAACTTCAAATTGAGTTTTTAAAAAATGTGCATATCAAAACAAGAAGTGATGGATACAGGTAAGTATGTCTAAATTCATAAGTTTGTTCTTGTAATCATCGTAATCATAATGTTTGGAATAAAACCAAGATTTCGATTATTTACGGGTAGTTACACTAGACTTAGAAATAACATAGCCAATTAGCGCTCAACTGTCTCTAAAATATTACAAAGTTTGCAACTAATTTCGGTAAGTCGTGATAGTTTAATAGACTTCGTTAGATTTATCATCAAAATCAGCGAGTATTCCAACAGAAAGTGAATTAACTTGTGTTAATGAAAGCAATTGCCATCGCGTGACATTTCAACTGCACATTTGAACTGACTAAAGAGGTCACCCAACAGTTCGTTGTATAAAAACATTTCTAATCACATGAGAGCCCTGCGTCAGATTTGACGGAGATAGCGACCCGCGGTTGTACCGACAGAACCGGCCAGCCGCCATCTTGGCCCTGATTGACAGCTGTCAATGTTGGCGGCACTGCGACGCGTCGCCGCGCCTGCGCACTACGGTACACTGCGCGTCACTAATTCGTTTTGAAAATAATGTTTCTTTTTTCAAATTATTTTTTTGACGTTCAATTGTTTTGGTTAGATTATTGCTAAGATGGTGGTTTATCGTGTTTCTTTCGTATTTAGCAAATCAGAATTATATTAAATCGTTCAAATTGTCGCCATACAAATTCCTTCTATTCTATACATATAATATGCACATCTAAACTATATTATAATGGTAGTCAATAATATAGCTGCCTGGTAAGTACTTCCTCATTGCGTAGGCCCGTGCAGCTAATTATTCAACTGGCAGGAAAGTCGTAGAAATTCTCAAAACCTTTATAATGACTGCAAGCTGTGGAAACTTATAACTTCTGCATTTAATTTCCCAGTTCCTTCTATTACGATTGTTAAAGGACTAATAATTTGTTTTGAATTACTGGAAGTTGTAATTTATGGCAACTTTCTTTCAAGGCTTCAATCAGTTTTAGTTATGAACAAGAGAAAACAGTTTGTTTTTTTCGCGTAATAGGTGTGTTGCAATAGCAAAATAATAATATATAATAAAAATCCTCCTTGTTGAAAGTCTGTTACTACATTTTAACAGACTTTCAACAAGGAGGATTTTTATTTTATATAGTAAGTTGGAACACGAGCGTGTAATGATGAAATGATGAATTTGTGAAAAAATAATACTAATATTCAAAGTTAGAGAAATGAGTGACTTTTCTAAAATAATTCTCTAAACATAGTGTTACCTTATTTTTTTTTTTTATAATGTAAATCTTTTATAAAGTAGGAACGACTCCGGCAATTCCATTAATTTGAAAGTTTTTTTTTTTTATTAGATTACATTTGATATAAAATTTAATAAATAGTTTAACAAAGTTATGTGCATGGAAACACGAGGAAAACCACGAGATAAACCATTAAAAAGACATTGTACAGTAAATCTTATTTTATAGTGTAATGACGTCATCGACTTGTCGTAAACTGGCAACATTAAGCAGAGATGTAGATAATAATTGTTGAAACTCGTTGTATTCTTATATTAATCATTCTCGGTATAACTGACTTTTAGTTTAAGTATTTATTTAAGTAAATAGTTAAGCGACGAATTATTTTTTGACATTTAACATAAAAATCACATAATATGTTTGGTTACTTTTTTGTTTTTACTATTTCTTTTAGGTTATCTTCCTAAAAAAAATATAAACATGTACATAATTATTCATAAACAAAGATCATTTGCCGTTTCAAAATTAAAAAATATCCCTAATAAATTAATGCCATGTCTTGAATTACTTTTTATATTTTGCTTACATGACCATACTTTTTTGTACTGGCAAGAAAGACTATACAGAAAATCTTCAAGTGTCAAAAAGTTTAAATCTCAGCTTTTCCAATGCCAAAATATTATACGTTGGTGATGTTGGTAGTTTTTATTTATTTTTATTTTAATCAATTGATTTTTGAAAGCGGTCTATATGATTTAATTTATTCTAATTTTTATTTGTTATATTAAAATAGTGTGGAATAAATAAATCTTTATTATTACCTACTAATGTTGTAATGTTGGTAGCAACAATTTATTTCCGCCGTGCGTCGGAGCGTGGCGGAAAAGATACAGGAATGCTGTCTGGCTCAGCCGGAAAGCAAACTTATTAAAAACCAGCACTGGCAAGGGAAGAAAACTGATGTTGCCAAATTATTATAGGTATGACGTGTTATCTTTACCAAAATGCTTCGTTTTATTTTATTTATACTAATTCAATACAGATAATTAACATACGATTTCTGAATTAACAATTTAAAGTAGAGTATTTGTTAAACTCTATATTAGATTTATTTCACTTTGGTGTAATTAAAAAAAATAACTTAAACCCTTTGGCATTTAGTTTCAAAATCGCCATAAAACCAAGTAGTTAATATTGAAAACGTATATTTCAATATTAGCTTTTTTTCGTATTTCTTATTATTGTTTTTTTGGTATTATTTTTTCGTGTTTATTTATATTTTTCTTCTTTTAGTAATCGTTTTAGAAGTGTAAGAATACATTAAAAATCTGCTAAGTTTAAAGCTCTACTCCGAGCTTTAGTTAAATTTGAAATCTTGATTTTTACCCTACAGGCTCATTTTTTGGAACTAATCCTCATATTTCCTTCCACGTAATTAAATTAATCTTTGCTGAAAGTTACTTGAATCTATCCCAATTTGAAAGCAATCATACCTACTCACTTTCTAATTCCAAATCCCCGCTCAAAAAATCTTGTTTTGACATTTACCAAGACAGTGTCGTTCCAGTTTGGATCACTGTATCGATAAAAATCTCGCTTACGAACTTATCGATAATCACTGAGTGTCACCGCTCTAGACGTAGATGGTAATCTAAGTGGACGGCTTGACACAACACTGTGTAAGCCGATGATAAAAAAATAGCAGACTACAAGTTGAAAATAATAGCTAGAAAAAGGCAAACAAAAAGGAGGTCCTACCTTGAAACCTATAAGGGGTAAAAAAATACCTGGGCGTAGTAAAAAAGAGGATGGCTGCAAAATAATTAGTTTTCATTTTGCTTGAAGGCAGATGGTAGAATAATATTTCCTATTTTTGCTCTAATGATATCAGATAGCCCTAAAAGTATATTTGTGATTAAGTACGTTATAATGGTACTTAAAAGTAATTTTTAATAAGGGTCATTGTTTTAACTAAACGTCAATTTCAGCGTACTAATTTATGAAACACTACTTTTATTTGAAACTAAATAAAGTAATATATTTTCCTGGAACAGCAAATTTGCAAACTTTACAAATAAAAAAAAACGGGGAATAATTCCTAGAGTTGGGATAACAAATATTATTGCGCGATAGTTGAATTCGGGCTGTTGTATAATAATATGTTCTAGTTGCGCGGAGAAGTCTAATGCTTATTGCGATGCAGGATTTTGAATTTTAGTTCCTTTTTTTTAGTTTATTGTGGCGTCACAGATGTCGCTACAGTCTTTATACAGTTCTTGGCAACCAGTACACTTAAGCCTCCTAAAATCACAATAGTCACAAGAAAAATTGCATGTAACGGAGATGAGAATGTTGAGATGTATATGTAGTATAACGAGAATAAATAAAATAAGAAATGAGTATTTTAGAGAAAGTTTGAAAGTAGTGCACGTGACTGAAAAGTTGAAAAGGAATCGTTTGTCTTGATATCGCTATGTGAAGAGGAGGGATGAAACGCATGTTACTAAAAGAGTATACATGTGGATGGATGGAGAGGTAGAGAAAGGCCAAAGAAAAGATGGATGGATTGTGTGAGGAATGATATGAAAGAAAAGGGACTCAGTAATGGCATGACGAGTGACAAGACGGAATAGAAGAAAAAAACATGTTGCGCAGACTTCAAATAACACGGGACAAGGGCAGACAGATGCTGATGTCACAATAGTTTCTCATCAATCGAGCCTTTATCCTTGGGTACGTTTGCATAGCGCGTACAGAGATAGTCGTCAGTTGGTGCCACGCTTCATGAAACGTGCCTAACAGGCCTCGGCGAGAAGGCTTCGGCCCCTGGTACGGCTTTCAAAGGTACCTACAGAACCGCATGGTCCTGAGAGATACAAAGACTTCCTATCCACTTCGTAACCCTTACTGCATCGTCCTTTCCGCCTTGAAAGGTACCATGAACATAACACATGACTAGAATGGTAACGAAACAGCTGTTAAGTAAAACAGTCGCCATGTTTTGGTTAAGTACAGTCCGCATAAAAAATAACATCCGGCGAGTAAGATATCAATGAACGTGTAGCGATTGTACTGTATATCTCTATGCGGATATGCCTGTTTTATAAAATGGATAAATTATATTAAATGGATTAGAAGAACTATCATTGACATTTTATGAAACATATTTTTTTATTTTTAAGTTAAATTGAAGCTTTTCATAAGAAAATATTTATTTGTTAAAATAATTATTGTCTCGTATACATTTACCTTTTGTTAAAAATTTATTAGAATACACATTAGTGTATAAAGCAATATCGATTAATACCAATTCAAAAACAGTGTAAGTTTTTCGTTTTATAACAATAAATATATAATATAATAATAAATATCAGCTTTGTACACCACTTATTTATATTGACGTTTTGTATGTCCTTTTCATAATATTAGTACCTAAAACAATAATATCTCTTAATTCTTTAGAACTTACATTTAGAGTATTTTTAGTTCGGAGATATTTTAGCACCTCAGGTATTGTTTTGTGCTCTATAGATCATCTATTCCTCACCAAACTCAAGATATTCTTAGACAAGACTATTACCTAATTATTTAAATTCATGAAATATTCTACAAACAACCTAGTAAAATATAAAATTCCATCCCTATCTTTATTTTCGCACGCGCCGACTATAACTTCAATTATTTTCAGTTTTCAATTTGAAAAACAAAAATGTCGCATAATAAAAGTCACTTGCGAACTCAACTCTTAATTATAGACTTGAAATGTCATTTGCCAAAGCGTAAGGTGTGTAGAAAACTATTAAAGAAATACCCGAGTTACATATAGTAGAGCGAGATATTTTTATAGACATACCAAGAGGCTGAATGGTCAGTTACCGTTTACAACTCTGTGATAAAAAAAATAGTGACATCGATATAAAAACTTAATTAGTGGCTAGTACTTTTAGCTCGGTAGATGATGATTAAAAAGAAACAGAATTTGACATTGAAATAGCAATTTATCAAGCAGTAATGCTACAACCTGTTGAGGATGACAAAGCTACAGAGGGGCATTCGGCTCCATAATTGAAGTAACTTGCATTGTGTCGTGTCTAATTTATGATTTGACTTTAGGTTCATGAGACCACGCTGTTGCGTGGTCCTGGAACGCGAAGGGCCACTGAAGGAACTCTTCACATCAAAAAAAAAAAAAGCAAGATTCGAGAAAACTACAAAAAAAATTTTGAAAACTTCTGTACTTGTACTATTACTTATTCTGTGATCAGGCCCCAGTCCATAGAACTAGTCTGTTTTTGTTATTGTAATAGGAGCCAAAAAGACCTTTTTGCTTAAAATCAATTACTTCACGGCTTACTACTTAATTAAACAGTACCTAGTTCTAATATCTTAATAACCAAAGATCACAGTACACCGATGCCTTTTAACTTAATGTTTCTGCAATTCTAATAGTCTTGTTAATTCTGATCTTGCGCTACTTTAATATCAAATTATCATTGTAAGGGTCATCTTACACAGGAACGCAAAACTGCGTGCTGTTTTTATTAAGATAGTTATACAATATTGATTTAAAGGCATTTACTTTACGAACATTTCAGAAAGGGAACTCGTAGTACACACCCTGTAGAATTTAATTACACTAAAGGCGAAAGTTTGAAGAGCTTTGGATGAAATTTGACACATGGGTAGCATGTTTTCTTGAGATTATTTTGTACAATCACGCAAGCAAAGCCACTGACAGCAGCCAGTCTCAAAGCCTAGCAAACTACCGCGGCATTGCATAGGTGCAATTTATTTTCCGGTGGATTTTGCAAACCAAAAAAACCTATAAAAAATTAGTACACAGCCAAAAAAAATCAGTTAATCGGTCTAACCGTTCTCATCATTCAAGTAATGCTTTTTCCTACATGCAATAAATCTAATAGAATCTAACTATTTTTGTGACACTAAAATGTTTTTTTAATAGATAGTAAATAAAGCCGTAAAATCGCAGGACAAGGTCGCGGCAGACCAAGGTGATAGTGGGATGACTTAGACCCTTAGGAATTGGTAAGAAATAGCTCAGGGTATAACAATGGTGCTTCCATGGAGGAAGGTCTTTGCCCAGAAGTGGGACAGTAAAGGCTAAATATAATAATAAAAGTAACAGTTAAATCAAGTATATTGACTTGGCTCGCGAGGTTGTCGACATGTGGGATGTGGACTCAGCGATCATTGTACCGATAGTCATGTCAGCCAATGGCTTAATAGCTAAGAGCCTCGACCAACATCTTAGGAGGCTCGCGTTAGGCGGCTGGATCAAGGGCTTGATTCAGAAAGTGGTACTCGTGGACACGGTTCGTATAGTTAGGAGGTTCCTCTCTCTGGAGCCCTGACCGCAGCTTGGACTCTGTTCCTGATACCGGTGGGCTACATTTTTATAGGAATATTTAAAAATATAATTTATTTGTAACTGTCAAATGAAAAAAAAGTAACAGTTATATATTTTCTCGCTATCTTAAAAAGTGCGTGTATTGTCGCGTCGCATGGCATCTCTGTGTGAGCTGACCCTAACTGGTAACAACGTGTAATGCCGATATCTTGGATGTAGAATATTCGATGCCAAGTAATTGTGGTATTAGATAGAGGTCCCACGCATATTGTTCGTAAATCATAATAATATCTTGTAATCGCAAGGTGTATGGCGAGGCGGCTTGTTTTATGTGGGCCTTCGTGGGCTACTGAATTGATATCATTTTGATATCGATTAGAGTCATATCCTTCGATATGACGGTGTTGAGTAATTTTACATATCTCAACTATAAATATCTAGGACCCTATTGAATATAACTAAATTGCGACAAATTTAATAAAAAAAAAGGTGATAATTGTCACATTTTTGCGACAGCAGTAAATGTAAGAAAGTAGTTATCATATTGTCGGATTATCAAATGAGAACCCTTCCTATCGGTTTTATTTTTCTATTTCTATGTAATATTTTTTTAAACATTACCTGTATAAAAGGAATATCTCCTGTAGGGTGAGTGCATTCACAAACATGTAAACTCACATACACAAGACACGCAGACGAGGAATACTTATCTTTAGGCCATACAAATAATAATAATATAATAATAATAATATTCCACAACTATCACACAACGCCGTCTAGCCCCAAGCTAAGCAGAGCTTGTGTTATGAGTATTAGACAACTAATAAACATACTTATATATTTCTAAATATATATTATGGATAAATTACACCCAGACATAGAACAAATGATCGTGCTCATCACATAAACATTTGTCCTGGGCGGGAATCGAACCCGGCATAGCAGTCAGGGCCACTAACTACTAGACCAACAGGCCAGTCAAATATAAGTTCTGTGTGAGAATCGAACCCGCGACACGCAACGAAGCAGCCCATCGCTCAACCACTGCGCCAATCGTGCATACAATCCAATATTTTAATAGATCCCTCGGTTGAAAACTCTTATGAAGAATTAATTGATGTTATTAATCTAGTAATCGTTGTATTAGTCTCTACTACGAGTATCTTCAGTTTAAGGCAAGTGAATTGTCAAAATTAGTCGAGACTGTTTTTATCACAAATATAACGTGTTATTCCGATATTTACCTAGTCATTGTTTTGCACGATATACATACGTAACTTTTTTACAAGCGTTAAAAAAGTTAACGAGAACACTTTACAGTTTCTACCTGAAGAAATTCTTCATACTAATTGTGACCTTTTCACCTCTACTGGCATATACTAGGTATGGACTATGGAAGTCAATGGCCGACAAAATGTCTGTATTTGACAGGAGCCAATGTCGAGGTAGGGCGTTGCAATATCAGCCATTTTGTTTGTTTTTGCAATATTTTTTTATTTAGTATTTTTTTCCATAAATCTGTTTTGCTAGCAGTGGGACAGTTCTAGACGGTTACATTCATAATTTATTTTATTGTATTCTTATTTATAGATATATTTTTATACCATATTTTTTTAAATAATTATTTTAAAAAGTCTTATAAAAAATGTTTATATAAGACTTTTAAAAATAATTTGAGAGTTTTCCATTATTTATTTTTCATTCTCACAAGTAAACACCTTCTTTATGTTTTTTTAAAAGCAACAAGCAATTTCTGATAGATTAAATTTAATTTAACTTTTATACTAGTCTAATCTAATCTATGCTAATTTATCATTTTGTTTTTAAGCATTTTCATTCATCATTTAATATACTTTATTTTAAATGTATTTTATAAATAAACGATTTATTATTCTGTCTATTTTTGTAAGTTTTAAGTTGCAGTCAAAGGGTTAATTCGTGAAATAGTGAAAAAAAAAGAATAGATCACGATGGCGTCGCTAAGTGCGCTTGAAATCACAAGTTGCTGAGATTGTCAACCTATAATTTCTAGTGTACATTCGTATATTTTATCTTTATTGTTGATTGCAAAAACCATTTATTTGCATTAGGTATACCACTAGACTGAGTTTCCGACTTCATCTGTCACTTATTTAAGAAAGCCTAGATAATTACATATTTTGCATACTTCTCTCAGTCCTTTATGATTTTTGTTCGTCTTCCGTGATTACGTATTATGAACCGAAAAAACTGTATTCATATTATTATTATTTTTAATTTTTGTGGGTATTAAGCCTAACTTTTTAAATAATTTTATTCAGAAAGTTAAGCTTACGAGATTTGCATGTATTGTAGGTCTGGCTCCGCATTCTAAAGAGAACAAAATGTTTTTAATTATAAAAGCTAATTAGTACCCTTATCCAATACCTCCAAAACTACTGCCATCCAAATAATGTCAAAGATTTTGCACGGCATCTCGTGAAACCGTTATGTTATACTAAGGTTCCTGAATATAGGTACCGTCTATAATATTTGTTGCAATTATTTTACCAATTCAGTCTTTTATAAAAAACTTGTGCTTTTCTTGTTTTGTTCATAATATATGAGAAATGTATTATACCTATTTGTGCTTGATTTCTTTTAAATATTTATTTTCTTCATCAGTTTGACCGACACATACGTAAATTATTTACCATATTTTTAACCATACGTACTTTAAAATGTATGCTTAAAGTAACAACAGCATCACAAATTTTTGCAAATTTTTCGAACAATATTTTTTTTAATACTGTGATAAAATGATTGAAAGTATACTTATTTAATATCTATCATATGCAATATGATACGTAAGAAAACAAAACACACAATAAACTTAGATAAGTAAGACATACTCCAGTATTTACATCAAATATTTATCTAGACTTCAGCAAATAGTACTAATAAATACGCACCATTAACAACCTTGTATAACAAACGTATCGTTTAATAACGTCAATGTATAAAGTTTTCAGTGTACATCACTGCCCAAAAAACAAATAAAAAGCACAATAAACTTGAAAATTCAGTACATCCAAAGATTCGAACTTTTACCGCAACTTGGCACAATACCTTTATCACAATTGCAAAAAAAAAAAACAAAAGAACTTATGCACTGACACTTTCACGGGTTTTTTTCTAAATTTGAATGTCTGCAAAGGTATACTCGTTCGGTGTTGTATAAAAAGTTCGTAATGTTGGTAGCTGACGCGGCGAGGCACTGCGCAGGCGGCGGCGCTCGATCGACTGGAGGCGCAAGCGCACCTCTGTACGGACCGGCGCTGAATGCAGGGGTGAGCAACATTTCCTTTACGTTTTGTGCTGCAGTACGTGTGCTTGTAAAAATTATCCTAAGTTTCAGATTAAGACCATCATGCATGGGTATAAAATGAGTTTGAATTCACTACGAATCTGTTTTCCTTATTCTAAGGACCAACTTCCTGCCGCTCCATCTGATTGCGGTACTTCTGCCGAAAAGTGTCAGAATTTACTATTGTCTCGACCACAATGGAAACCTTATAAATTAGATTGCTTAGCTGTTGCTATGTTGTAATGTTGTTACATTACAAAAGTTACTTGCGTATATTCCAGTTAGATATATTCTACCTCGTAACGAAGTAAAGAAAGGAAAATATCTTAATTTTTCACTTGTTTTCAAGTTCACATGACCATTATCATTAGATGTGACTTACTATACCATTGTTTTTTAAATATCTCTATCATATTTGTATTAGTTAACAAACTGTTGGTTACTCCTCTGAAACCTGTTAAGTCAGCGACTGAGAACGCAAAGAGCCTTGAAGTAGCAATAGGGAAACACATCCGTCTCTTTTTCTCACAGAACAAATGTGCTCACATTAGAAAGGGACGTTGCTATTACTAAGAGTAACCTCGCATAGACCTAGCTTAATTGATATCGTTTCAATAAGTTGTAAGTAAAGTTGGTAAGAGTTATTTAAGTTCAAGCTTTGCACTAGTTGTAATAAGATATATTTTCAATAGTATTTATCTCCAATTTCATAATTTTGGAAAACATCGAGCTTTAAATATGTTAATTTTGGCAACTTAATGCGTTTAACGGTTCAAATTAAAACTAAGGTTATGTGTGAAATTGTTTAATGAATATAAAATTTGAAAAGCTTAGCTGAGAAGTTTGAATGATAATTTCGGCGTGGGATGCGTACGCGCGGCCAGACAGTGGACACGTTTGATTAGTTGCGAGAATACATCTTTCGTGATATCTCTCTCGCTCGGTGCGTCCACCAATACGTTAGAGGGGGACAACATAATGTTTACATCTTTATGGACCGAAGAGACGTGGCTTTAATGGGATCTTCCCAGATGTAGTGATCGGTTAATTTTAGTAGGTAGGAGGAAATCGTCAGTTACAAACAGTTTTACATAGCGGCCAGTTTTTTATGTTATTTATTAAGCGTTAAAGACGACTGCATTTTAATAGTCATCGGGTTACATGTGGAGTATTTTAATTTATATCTTTATTTATTACGCTTTTTGTGTTTGTAATTGATTTTGTTGCGAACTGTACTTGTTGTTTTTTTCTGTTTGATATTACGCGATTATCTGGCTGTTTGTTTTGTAAACTTTTGATGTTTTAGTTTATTGTTTTAGAATAATTAAGTTTTTTTTTTATTTAATTCTGGTTATCTACCTATTTTACGTAAATGACGTAAATTGAAGTTGTTTAATAGGAGCAAGCAATTCGATTCCTAAGTCGGGCAATATCATTGATTTTCTATTTTAAATAGAAGTCCAGGGTCTGAATTATGCCAAAGTAATGGCAATATGCTTTTTTTTTTGTGGTGGAAATCATCAAATATCTTTTCCCGCTCTGGATGTAGTGAGAGGGATTGTCAGAATGTTACTGACTTAAACTCACCTGTGTTCCTTCAGTTGCCCTTTGCGTTCCAGGCCCATTCCACAGCTCATGGCAATAAGCTCATGACTTTAACGTGGTTGTCGAAATGTGGGTGTGCTATAGGGTAGGTATATTTCTACCTAGGTACACATACCTCTTTAGGAAATACGTGATGTGATGTGAATTATGATTTCATTTCTGACAAACTAAAAATGTATATGTCGTGCCCAGATCTTAGATACTATTACTTCATGATATAGTCAACTAAAACTGGCCAGATTGTTTAAACGTTAACATTTGATGGTATGTCAATCCTCTTTTGGCCATATCATTATTGATGTAGGATTTCAATGATAAAAAAAAGATCTAAAAAAAAGTAGACAAAACGAAGATTGAAATACAGTTTTACTTGGCCATATATGAAGTGATCAATTTCTAAGATCTGCACACGACATATATAATTCTCTTCTGCCAGCAATATCGTCAGCATGAAAGTTGAAACTTTGAATACGTTCCTTTAGGATAATCTCCCAAAGGAACGTACTCACAAGACAAAAGTTATTATAATATAAGTATGTTCTAATTCAGGATAGTTATTTATAGTCTATGCTACAGTAAATAACACAGAACTAAGCTGAAACAAAATATTTGCAAACTTTACAATTATCAATTAAAAACGCATACTTTTAAAATCGTCAAATCAATATCGATACTAGACTTTCTTTATGAGTATGTTTCGTTATCACATCAGTAGGTAGGTACCGTTTTTTCTACCTTGAAAGCCTGAAAGATGCAAAAGCATGACTTATCACCAAATATTAGAATTAGGTAGAGTTAAACATGTACTCACACCGATTTCATACAACGAAAGAAAGAAAGTGGATATGCCTCAGATCCCGAGATTAATTTTAAAGAGCAGATTTTTTTATGACACTATCAGAAATATAGCAGTAAAAATTTCTTCCTGCCTTAATGACGAGGAGGAGAAAGTGTATAAACTTCTTAACCTTACCTCAGTTGACGTAGAGAGATCTGTTTCAATGAAATATACTAATCAAAATTGTGTGTTGTTATCTTTGTTTTATTTGTCTTATCACATTGGCTATGCTCGGAGTTTCCTTGCTGCATCGGAAATTAAGATATCCGCAAGAGAACCAAGGTTACCGACACAGCTCGAAGAATCGGCAAACTTAAATGGCAGTGGGGACACACACGTTGCGCGCAGACCAGATGATCGATGGGGACGAAAGGTTCTAGAGTGGCGACCACGTACCGGAAGACGCAGCGTTTGAAGGCCTCCCATAAGGTGGACCGATGAGGGTCATGGGAATCCAATGGATACAAAACGCATAGGACCGGTCGTTATGGCGACGCTTGGGGGAGGCCTATGTCCAACAATGAAAGTCTTTCGGCTGAAATGATGATGAAGAGGATAATTTCGCTTCATGTCTGCTACATAGACGAGAACTTTCCCAGAATATGATTTTTTAAGATTAGTTTTTAATTTTCCTTCCCAAATAACTATAAAACACTTAACATTTTGGAAATACACTCATTGTGCCTACAGCCAAGGAAATGAATTCCCTGCCGGCCGGAGTCTGTGTTTCCTGATAGCTACAACCTAGGGGTCTTAAATTCAAGAATTAATAGGTTACTTCTAGGTAAACTTGCTCCATCGTCGCCCACACCATTGCTTACTATCTAGTGAAAAAGTGGTCAAACGCGAGCCTATCAACGATAAAATATAAATAAAAAAAGCATTTCTAAAACTCTAGCCTGAAAACGCCAAAATTTTACATTAAAGTAGGGTTTAATATGTAAAACTAAAATACTTATTTCAGAAACCCTCAGTTTTGCGGACTACGGCCAATAAGTAGCTCGCCGTCCGCCAATTGGTAAGCGTCCGGACCGAGCACGAGTCGTCAACAGCGCATAGTGTTCCACGCGGGCCTCAAAGAGATGTCAGCAAAACAGAGCCATAGCCTACTGGGGCCATGGGTTAGCTTCCGAAAGGAAAATCCTGGAACGCAAGGCAAAGAAGGAACATAGGAGTGCGTTATAGTTAGTAAAAGTCTGGCACGCCCACGCACGAGATGATTACCTACCTAAAAAATAAAAACCCATACATTTTTTTTTCAGTTAACCATCCCATCAATTCTCCTCAGTTACTCGCCTCTATCACTTAAATATATGATATGTGATAGAGTATGATACCGTAACGATGATCAGGCGAGTGACGACGAGTGTGAAACCTGTGGGCTCGAGGTATACGCCCCAGATAACATCTTGATTGTGTCAACTGCCTTGTTGAGTACAGGCGAACGAAATACTGGCGGTACCAGGAAAAAGCTGATTTTTAAACAAAAAAAAAATACTCGTATTTAAGAAATGTTAAGATACCGCTGGTTAATAGGTCATAAAAAGTAAATCTAACTTATTCTTTGTTTCCCACAGAGCAGATAGAAAATACAAATAACAATATTTTTATTAAAAAAAAAAATATTAATGTAATCCACTTTGTTAGTAAAATATCTTAAAATTAGTGTTAGTAGATCACATTCAAAGATACAGAAATAAAAATAAAAACATACAGTGTAGTGGGTGCATTGCAACTTTTGTAAAGTATCGTCCACATGCAGCATATCGTATCGTCACCGCCGAATTACTAGCGATAATAAAAACAGCGTATAGCCGTTTATGGTCCTTTTTAAATATTTGTTAGATTATGCTATTACTTTAATGATAAAAGGAAGTTAAATCAGAGCTAATGATCATTTTATTTACTCATCATTTCTTAATAATTTAACAATGTTTTCATTTTAATTTTCTTAATTAGTAAAGTAAATCAATGATTTTTTTTTCTATAACTATTTTGTTAAGGAGTCTAGTTACTGGTTTGTGTTTTTTGTTTATTAATTCTATTAGAACTGTAGAAGTTGTCAAGCTTCGAAATTGACTCTGAAAGTAAAATTAAAAAAAAAAAACTCTATTTACATATGTGAATATAGTTCACAAGCGTGCTATTAATTTAAATAAAATCCTACTTAACTATTTAGACAAGAATATTTCCTAATGTTATTGGTAAATCACATGTTTGTATAATAAATAATTAATGGATATAAACGGGTTTGAAAATCATGGTTTTGGCCAAAGAGCGCGTAATTTCGAATGAACGCTCATAACAGCTATATAAAGTCGCAGGTGAGCTACTAGACGCTACCTATGTCAAAAAGAAACAATAACATTTATTTCCCTTAATTTTCCGACCTAAAACAAATGTTTGTGTGATGAGCACGATCATTTGTTCTGTCTGGGTTTAATTTATCTATAATATTGAGAAATATATAAGTATGTTTAGCAGTTGTCTAGTACTCATATCACAGGCTCTGCTTGTTTGGGACTAGATGGTGTTGTGTGAAAGTTGTGGAATCTTGTTGTTATATTATATTATTTGTGACAAAGGACAAACAACAGTTAAATATAATAAATATTAACTAATCTATAAATAACTGAAAAAAAAAAAAAAAAAAAAACATTAAAAAGGTAAAAAAGACCTGTGTGAGGCCAAAAAGACTCCTATCTCAGCATATACATCAAAGTCTTAAAACTAAAACTCAGGACGGTACAATATACTACCAAGGCTGTGGGATAGTTCGAAAGAGTAACGGTGGCCCTCGCAAAGGGCTACTGAAGAAACTCAGGTGGGTCTTAGTCAGTCGCTCTCCCTCCACTGAGCGGAAGAAACACATTTATTTTAAAACAAGGGCGCTAAAACATTACTGAGCCTTCACTGGTCTCCAGACACGATATCAGATTAATCTATATATATAAAAGGGGAAACTGACTGACTGACATATCAACGCACCGCCGAAACTACTGGGATTAGGAGCGTGAAATTTTGCACACGGTTCCCTTTTATGAAGTAGATGAGCACTAAGAAAGGATTTTCCAAAATTCACTCTCAGAGGGGATGAAGCTGGGATCCAAAGTTTGTATGGAGAAACCTACATTCACGCGAGTGAAGCCGCGGGCAGAAGCTAGTTTACTATAAAATAGAAATCCACAACAGTTCTCTATATTCACAACAACGCAAGCTTTCCCTTGAGGTGTACACAAAAATGCGCGCGCATGTTTCGGAGATCATGAAAGTGGAAAATCACCCATAATGGTCGCGCAGTTCTCGGTGAACGTCAACATACCTACATAATACACATGTGGCTACATCGGAGAAAAAAAAACAAAGAATATATTCATATTGTCTCTGAAATTACAGGAAAGCTCGTGTTGAAGACGGAGACATAAAGTTATTTGTTTATGGTGGTTTGTCAAGCGAGAAAACGGCTACTAAGAACTTAAAACATTTTTTTTTACTTGAATGAGAGACACTGTCAGACTTTTACTAACTAAAACCCACCTCTGTTCTTTCAATTCCCCCTTGCATTCCAGGGCTGCGGTAATTCAATCGAATTATCCCCAATCCCGCAGGCATCGGCCCTGGCGGGCCCCGAAGTAGGTACTTAAAGCTTATGTTACAGTTAGTAAGAAAAAGAGAGAAAGTAAGTTTTTCAGCTACCTAAGAGTCCGTTAGAGCGTATTTTCGTTATAGATAGGCTATAGGCAAACTTAACTCGATAATTTCTTATGAACTATCGAGTTATGGAAGAACATATAAGACCCACCTGGACAAAATATACACACTACAACTACGTATATTAAAAACTATTGTCCCGTATTTATTTATCTCAAAGGTTATTTACATATTACATACAAAAATACTAACTATAATTACAATAAAATAAGATAAATAATAATAAAAACCCTAATCTAATTACAACTAACTAAAACTAAAATCTGGCGTCAAAAAACTCTTCCACATCGCTGTCGACTGGTAATGTGCCCAAAAGACTGGCGGCATTGCCACGCTGTATGGCAATGCTTATCCTCTGTCCGAGGTAAAAGCCAGCCCTTGGGTCACGCGAAGTGTCAACTAGACGTTTTGACAGATCTTTATACAACTTGTCCCGTATAATATTAAAATTAAATTAAAAAATGACTACCATACGCTGTTTGCATTCTGTAAAATTATACCCATCCATTAAAAAGTTAAATTTACACTCCTGAATGAAGAATTCTATAATGAAAATTATAGGACATCAAAACCTGTAAGCATTAACCAAATAAATACTCGTAGTGTCATCAACGCAAGGCTTTTACTTCCTAAGTACAGCAACCTACATGGCAAGAGAAGACTGAAATATGTGATACCCTACCTTATAAATAGTTTACTGACAACATTAATAGATAAAATTACACATAAAAACATAAAGTACAAATTAAAACAACACTTCTTACATTTGAATACCTAACTAAATAATATCAAAAAAAAAAATGCATCTGTGCCCATAAATCAATTATGTAAGGAGGGATGCTCACAGATAGGCGTCTTAAAATAAAGGAACAACCTGTATCAGTCTCAATACATTCCTTAAATACTTTGTAAATAGATAAGCGGTCTCTGGTGCGATGTTACGTACGTTCACTCGTCAATTTTGGTCTTATTTACTTATCCTCTTCGGATATAATTATGTTTGATCTAGGATTTGATATTTCGTGTTTTAGTTAGGCAAAATCTTGTGTCGATGATTATGATGCACGGTAAAACTCTAATGAGTTTATGATTTGCATCATCTGTATTGTACCTATTACTTATATAAAAGAAACAAATAAATGAAAAAAAAAACTGTAACTCCAATTACATTAAATGCTATGTTTTTGATACTACTATTGGTTTTTGATTTTCTCACAGCAGATATGAAAAGTAGAGTACTCTCTTTGGAGATAAAGGTGCCTTGGTATTGGGTTAGCTTGATTCCCTCGCTACTCTCAGGATTCGCTGCACTAAGGTTTAGCCCTTTTTGTGACGCTCGCGTTTCAATATGCTCGTGGCGTAAGGCACAGCTTTATGCCCTTTGGTGAATAATCTTAATAATCTTAAATCTTAAAAAAGAAGATTTTTATTATGTTGTGATATTTATTATGTTGTTTGTCCTGTGCGAGTCACTAATTAACATTTTTCTTTCTTCTTTCTAAATCTGCATTCGTCAAATCTTTTGCAAGCATGGTGGTAGCAGATAAGATGGGTATCTTACTTTTAATGAAAAATGACAAGGAAGCCCCATAGATACCCAACGACGCAATTGTATGCAGACTGCAAAGTTCTTACAGTTCGTCAACTCTTTGTGCTTCAATCTGTCTTAAGGATCCATCGCAGCCTTCCCCCATCTAACCCTAAAAAGTGCACTAACCTTCCCACACGCACCCAACACAAGACCACCTTCGCTAAGCACGAGTATTACGTCATCAGCGCTTACATTTACAAAAAGATCCATAAAAAAATAAATATCTTAGACCTCAACAAACACAACTTAAAATTAAAAGTAACAGAATGGCTACTTGAACAGGACTATACCGAAACGGAGACTTTACTTACTTACATCACCTAAAAAGCACATATTTACTCATTCATCTCTATGCTCACACTTACTCTGCATCCACACACGCTTGCACAAACAACTTCCCCACTCACTCACACACAAACTCCTACACACCCATTCACACTCATTCACACTCACCCTTACATACTCATACTTAATTTTAGAAACTAATGTTAATTATAACTTTTTTTTTCCCCATCTGAAGACAAATAGACACCGTCCACTCATAAACATACCTCTTAGAATGTTATTGCGAAACACTGTCCCTTAAGACACAGGATAACCTAGTTTAAGGGACAGAGTTTAAATTATTGTGTACAGATTTCAGCAACGTCTAAATGTCTTATGTATTCATTTTTCTTTTCCTATACCATGTAAGCATAAACTGTTAACATAAGATTCTCGTATATCTGTAACTTTTGGGAAATAAAGATATATTTATTATTATATTATTATGTTTATTCATTTGTATATGTACATATAAATTATATTTTTAAATATTTCAATAAAAAATAAAAAAAAAACATTTAAAAATATAAAAAATAGTGTCCCACCGGTATCGGGAACAGGGTCCAAGCTACCGGCGGTCAGGGCTCCAGAGAAAGGAACCTCCTAACAATACGAGCCGTGTCCAGGAGTACCACTTTCTGAATCAAGCCCTTGATCCAGCCGCCTAACGCGAGCCTCCTAAGGTGTTGGTCGAGGCTCTTGGCTATTAAGCCATTGGCTGACACGACTATCGGTACAATGATCGCCGAGTCCACATCCCACATGTCGACAACCTCGCGAGCCAAGTCAATATACTTGATTTGTTTATCTTTCTCGGCTTTCACGAGGTTCTCGTCATGCGGAACGGATATGTCAACAATCATTGCACGCCTCTCGCTTCGGTCCACCACCACTATATCAGGCTTATTGGCTACAATAGTCCTGTCAGTGATGATGGACCGATCCCAGTACAAAGTGATATGACCATTATCAAGAACTGGGTCGGGCTCATACCTGTAGTACGGCACTTCTGATTCCACAAGAGAGTATTTCAAAGCAAGTTGCTGATGGATAATCCTGGCTACAAGGTTGTGTCTATGCAAATACTCTCCGTTAGCTAGACGAGAACAACCAGAGATAATGTGACGAATTGATTCTCCCGGACGGTGACATGCCCGACAGATGTCAACCGTGCCGTCCTTCACAATAAATCTCCGGTAGTTATTCGTCATGATAACTTCGTCCATAATTGCACAGACAAAACCTTCGGTTTCCCCGAAGAGGTCACCGAAACGCAGCCAGGCTACGGACGCCAATTGGTCTACATCGGGCCCATGAAGGGCCCGGAAAAAGCGTCCGTGAAGTTCCTTGCTCTGCCATACTTCCCTGCGGTCGTTAGTGTCAAGCACTACCGGTTTGCGCCAGTTCTCGTTAGCCATTGAGAGCGGGGTGAGTCCCTTGTCCACTGACACTACATCTCGATGCATACCCACGTCGGCAGCTAGGAAATATTCCCTGAGACTGCATACCTCGCGGTTGTGTAGGGTCTTAGCATTTAAAAAACCTCGACCTCCACACTTCCGCGGGATATACAGTCTCATCACCGACGATCGTGGGTGATGCATTCGATATGCAGTCAGCAGTGTGCGGACCCTCCTATCCAGGGCGTCAAGTTCCGTTTGAGTCCATTTGAGTACGCCGAAAGAGTACATCAATACCGGCATGACCCAACCGTTGAAGGCACGCACCTTGTTTCCGCCTGAAAGAAGGCTATTGAATACCTTCTTCAGGCGACCAAAGAAACGTTCCCTCAACGATTGCTTCATGTCAGTGATATTGATGCCTAGAGCTTCCGACATACCCAAATACTTATAGGTTTCGGTTGGAGAGAGGGATCTCAGGTTTATGGAATCCGTGAGTTGAGTTCCCACAGATTCCACAACCTCCCCTCGTTTTACATGCATGACCGCACATTTGTCCACACCAAACTCCATCCTGATGGCACTACTGAAGGTTTCGGTTACCTTCAGTAGCTCCATCAGTTGCAGATTGTTGGGGGCAAAAAGTTTCAGGTCATCCATGTAAAGTAGGTGAGATATTACCTGACCACCTCTCTTCAACCGATAGCCTAGACCTGAATTCTCCAGCAGTGTACTGAGAGGATTCAAGGCTAGGCAAAACCAAAGTGGACTCAAACTATCACCCTGGAATATACCTCGCTCGATCCTTACAGGTTCGTTATTCCTCTGGATATGTCGACATCCTGGATAGCGAAGGACCGTCCTCCATTGTCTCATACACGACATCAGGAAGGTGCGTAGTGTTGTATCAATTTTATACAATTCTAGCACCCTCATGAGCCATGTATGAGGAACAGAGTCATAGGCCTTCTTATAATCTATCCAACATGTCGACAGATCCTTTCGGGAACGTCGAACCTGTTGGCTAATGGTCATATCAATGAGGAGCAGCTCCTTAGTACCGCGGGACCCGTTCCTACATCCATTCTGAGAAGGTGACATGATAAAATTTTTGTCAATATGACTATTAATTTTGCTTCGCAGTATGGATGTAAGAACTTTATAGACCGTCGGCAAACACGTGATCGGTCTATAATTTTTAGGCTCCGCAGTACTACCTGACTTATGGAGCAGGTGGGTTATTCCTGTTGTTAGGAATTCCGGTAGCGACCCGGACTCTAAGGCAGACTGGAACTGATATGCCAAGCGAGCGTGCGATCTTGTAAACCACTTAATCCAGAAATTGTGCAGTCCATCCGGCCCTGGAGATTTCCAGTTTGGCAACGGACGGACTGCACGAGCTACATCTTGGGGGCTGATGTCAATTGCCCCCATTTGTGGTATAGGATCGCACGCACGCTCGACCTCTCGAGTCCAGTCACCCTCGGTGTGACTGACAGGCACCGACCAGATGCTGCGCCAGAATGAACTCATGGCGTCATCATCCGGGAGGCGCGCATCAGTCACACCTTGGTCCGGTCTCTCCCAAGACCTATAAACCCACCTTTCATTACTCCGGAATGTGCGATTCTGGGTGTATCGCTCCACCCGCCGCTTATACCTACGGATGCGGTTTGCCCATGCATACATCTTCTGCTTCAGGAAGTCGATGCGCTCTGTGACACGGGACATATAGTCTCGGGGGCTGATATCAGTCCCTGAAAACGCCCGTCTCACAAAGCGCATCACTCTTGGGCGAGTGTTGCCCTCCCTGAAGCAGATTAGTTTGCCGATGAGTGCTCTGGCCCCACCAATACGACGCTCGATTCTGCACTGCCAAGCCGGCACGGTTGGTTTCGGTCGTGTAGCTACGTCACAGTTTGGAAACTTGACGTGAGCTACACGACATGCCGCAACAGCTGCGCAGTACATTATCGAGTGTGTATCAGTGAGATCTTCGCAGTCGTCAAAATAGTTTGACAACTGCAAATCCAGAGCAGCCACCAGCGCCTTATTCTTGTTATGCATGGGCAAACGAGGTAAGCGCGGCCTAAGTTCGAGTGGCATGTTGCGATACTCCCGAATAGCACACTCCAAAGCACTCCTCAATTCATTGTTGCACTGGGTACTTACATGTGTAACCATGTCAGTAATCTCTTCGTCAGCATGCCCGGAAAGATGGTAGGACGGTGGTCCCGCAGTCTGTGGTACCATGACTGGTACCACACGCGACGCACTGGACTGCGACGAAGGAGCAATGGCATGGTTACTCATTTCCGTTCGGAGGCGATCAAGTACAGTATCGTCCAACATATGATTACGCTGGATAACCCGCACCTGATCCGACAGTCGTTGGGCCGAAACGTTGACGGCTGGCTCAAGCACCTGAAACAAAGAGAGCATCCGAACACGGTACGCGGTCAGGTTGTTTCCTCCCTCTGTAGCCCCATAGTATGCGCGCATGACGTTCTCATTGATGGATTGCGTCCATCGCATGCGCTGCACACTTCCGCCGGGAGCTGGGACCCTATCAGAGGCCGGTGGGCCTCGAGGTCCTAAGCCACTCGGCGGCCGGCGTCCTCTCCGTCGACGCGCAGGTGGTGGTGACGTGGGCGGAGAAAAGTACTCGTCGCTGGAGCTCGACGCAACTGCCACGGCCGGTGTCACAGCACTCACGGTGGGGCTGGATTCCGGCGGCGGCGAGGCGGAGCTGAGCGACGAGGCCGGAGGTGGTAGGCGTGCACGGCGAGCTGCGGCTCTGGTCAACATTTTTGCTGTCTTTTCACTTTTCAGCTTCAATTTTCCATAGTTTCTATTATTGTCATTTTTGTTCTTCTCTTATATTTGTTATTTCTTTTTATTGTCATGATTTTAAGGTGGTTTGGGATTTATTAAATTAATTTGTTGTAAAAAAATTGTGCAGGGAAAATTTTTGCTTGTCACTTGGTTGACAGCCGAGCCACAGATTCATATTATTATTATTATTATTTTAATAGAATACTGCACTCTTCGCACAGTCGTTTTAAAACAGCTCTGTGTCCTTTATCGTTAACTCCTGATGGCTATCTCAATTTGCTCCAAAGTCTCTGTAGACCTGTGAAAGCAATACCTGTACCTATTCTGGCAGTACCATTATAGGCTCGGAATTATATCTAAGCTAAATAATATTACTTCGCTTACACTACTTACACTGCACTTACACTACACTAGTTACACAACACTTACACCAAGCAACGCATAACGCCTACGCGTTAGCATAAGCTAAGTAGTCTGCGCTAAGCTACTATAAAGTCACTGTTTAACTATGTTTCTCCGCTTTCTTCTTCTAAACAAATTTTGATATTGTTTTCACAATACAAAGCCTGGAGTACAGGCGTAGGTTCGCCAACCTTTCGAAATTCTATAGGATGCATTTTGGAGAGTGTCCGCATCTTTGTTGAAGATGTCCATCACCTTTCTACCATCGGACAACCTTGACGTACGGCGAATGTCCATCTTCACGTTATTGACATTTCTACGGTCCGGACGTTTCGCTTCTTCGTTTAAACCGCGTACTTTGAAGGACTGTAACAATTTGCCTGCAGCGGTCTTACCGTCCGATTATGACTTAGGTGTGACTGTACTTCAAGACTAGAATGAATAGGCTCTTAATAAACTGCGCTTCACCATCAACGATTGCATCTCTGCTTACCACCAGGTGGGATCGCAGTCAAGCACTAGTTTACCTATATCTCGAATCTCTGTTTGCTGTCAAAATACATTTGCCATTAGGTGAAAACTTATTTTTGGGTTAATAAAAAATAAATTACTACATCAAAAACTAAACAGCTGTCGTTCTCAAACCACGTGAGCTTTTGATCTACATTGGAACTATTAGGGACTACTTACTGGCTGTTGCTAAATGGATTAAAAAATAATCTTTGGAACTGTCAATAACCAAGTCAAGTAATGTTAATCGTGTGGCTAATTTTTAAAAGGAGAATATTTAACGCCCGTGTTCGAAATTCAATAGATCACATTCCGATTTCAAATCAATAAATTATCTCAAGACAGTTGTCGTTTATTGAGATACTGGCTGCTGTCTGTGGTTTCTCTGGATATTTTTTTTCTAATTTGGTTTTGGAAAATTTGATACGATTATTTTAACATACAAATTGGTGATGGGCCCACAAATATTCGTTAAAGCTTAATGTGTTCATTTTTGTAATGTTATGCTGAGGTCACACGAAATTACTATGTATGTATTTTATAAGTTTGCTTTTGCCAATAAAAAATTGAAAGCATTGAAATTCTATTTTTACATCTGTATTTTACAAGTTAAATTGAAATCACACCTAAAAACGAAAGTTTATATTTGTGTAAGTATTTATTATGTGTGTGTATGTTTATTTATTTATTTTATTTTTTTATGACTCCTTCACGCTTAAACGGGTAGGCCATATCCTGTAATAATATAGATACATTTTTTCTCTGGAGTATATTCCTTAAAGTAGTGTGAAAGTAGAAAATTGCTCTACTTTCACACGATTAAAGCTTCTGGCCTCACGGTGGGTGTAATTGACAAACAATAGTTGCTCTATAGTTTGTCAAATACACCCACCGTAGGCGCTGGCTTGCGGACGGCGAGCAATGGGTAACTCGCCGTCCGACCGGCCGGTAACCGGTGAGCTTGGTCCGGACCAAGCTCAAGTCGTCGACGGCGCGTACTGTTCCACGCGAGATGTCAGCAAACCAGGGGGGCCCAGCAGGGTCGAAGCCTACTGGGGCCAAGGGTCTGCTTCTGAAAGGAAGACTCGGCCCTGTTACGAAAGGCAACGAAGGAACAGGAGTGGGTTTTTAGTCAGTAAAAGTCTGACACAAAACAAAAAAAATTATCTCCTATAATTTTCCACGAAAATGACGTTGCTACAGACAGACACCTAAACTTTCCCATTGATAATTATTAATTACACATTGATGTGTATACTTAGGTATCGATTTTAAGAACTCGATCATATAAGGCTATGTAATAAAGTTGTTCGACAACTATCTCAATAGATCCTTTAGCTAAGTAACTAGAGAGACATAGACTTCATAGACCGGCTATGTCGCTAGTTGTCTATGTGCTAAATAAATTTATTGCCGCCTATAACCGGACTCTGTTATTGCCAGCTTGCTTGAGTGTACCTACGGTCGTAAATTATAGTCTAAATTCTACACTGAATCAGATAACATTAGGTATTGATTTTGAAATGCTACGTGTAAAATTTCAAATTCTGTATTAGTACATTTTAAATTACAGAAACATTACAATACTTTTCTGGTGAAGTCCAATCTATAAAGCCTGGAGCTCAGGCGTAGAGTCGCCAGCCTTTCGGTATTTTACAGGATGCATTTTGGAGAGTGAGCACGTGAATTACATGACTTGATGCCGCCATTACCTTTCTATCATCGGACAACCCGACGTACGGCGAGTTTCCACCTTTACAGTGGTACTCGTAACAATTCTACAGTCCGGACTAAGCGTTTCGCCTCGTTATTTATACGCGTGCATCGAAGGACTGCAACAATTTACCTGTTGCAGTCTTCCCATTCCATTATAATTTGGGTGTATTCAAGGCTAGAGGCTCTTAATAAACTAGTGCGCTTCACCGTCAATGATTGCATCACTGCTTACCATCAGGTGGGATCGCTCTCAGTCAAGCACTAGTTTAGGTATATCATAAAAAAAAACTTTTCTTTTTTAAGTGGTAAATCATCAAATAATTTCTCCAGCTCTAAGTGGTACCTATCATAAATTGGAAAAATATTTGACCGAATTTCATTTCACCTAAAACTTTTCAACTATTTTTTTCTTGTCTGCCCTACCCCTAGAGTGTAACACTCTGGAGGTAGGGCAGACAAGACAGTTTGAAGTCGGTTTTGCTGCGATTCGTTTCTGTCACAAAATTTTGTAGCACAACAAATTGGCTTTTTATGACACTATTTTAATTTAATATTTAAACTGCTACCAAGTAGGTACCGTCTACATATTTTTGACCAAAATTTCGTAAAATTTTATTTCGTTGTAGTGAAAATAAATCATTTGGCAAATGAAAAAAGTTCAAAAGAGGTTTCGGCCAAAAGCAAAAAGTTATTTTGTAAATAGGCGAAATATATTTCGGTAAAATAACACATGATACTGCGATGATCTAAAAATATGTCAAATAATGCATGTAGCAAAAAAAGACGTCGGTCAATAGTTTTCGGTGAAATGAAATTCGAACAAAAAAAAAATTCGGAAAAGTGATTGGTTCCCCTGGGTGGGGTGAAAGAGACTGAAAAAAATCCAATTGTATTCCTTCAGTTGACCATTGTGTTCCTGAGCTACAGTAACTCGTATTCTGGGTTGTGGATCGTTCCAAAACGATCCACAACCCAGAATACGTCTCCTAACGTAGATATATATATTTTTACAAGTTTTTAGGGTTCCGAACCACAAAATGAAATAACAGAACTCTTATAGGATCACTTTGTTGTCCGTCCTACTGCCTGTCTGTCTGTCTGTCAAGACCCTTTATGGCCGTTTATGTCGCAAAAAAATTATATATTTCGACACTCAAGGGAACCAAAATTCTAGAGTACTTTCCGTTGATCCAGAATCCTGAAATTTTCCATAAAGCAAGGTCTTATAATGCAAGTATAGGAATAAATCTGAAAACAGAAAATTTGTGGTTACATCACAGTTTTTTTTTTGCGATTTGGAAAAATCTCCGAGACTCCAATCAGGAATTGAACTCTTTACATAGGTAAGTTTGCACGAACCTTCAGAGCGCGAGTCCGACTCGCACTTGCCCTGTTTTTTTTAATATAGGTAGGTATAATTTTGAAGTAAGTAAACAAAAAATATCCTATTTTAAATGTAAACTACCATTATCCAAACAATAACACATATATGCTAAAACACCTCGTCTTCAACGTAATATATCATCAAGAATTATTATTTTTTGTCTGCCTACTCATTCATTATACCTATTTAACACTACAAAAAACTGATTTTATCATTTAGGTTTTGTATATATATGCCAAAAATTAGCACAAGTCAATCTTTTTCGACAAAATATTGTGTAAATCTAGGTCCAAGGTCGGTCTGCCTGAATCTTTAGTGGTAATGAGACATTTTAAGACACAGTAGGTATCTTGAACCTATTTGATGATTTTTCACTTCAAAAAACGAATCTTGAATTCATCATCATCATCATTTCAGCCAAAAGACGTCCACTGCTGGACATAGGCCTCCCCCAACGGTAGCCTGTTGGGATAAGTTCCCTAAACAAATCTTGTTAGAGAAATATAAGTCGATACCAACCAGTAGATACCCAGGACCCGGTATCTTTAGCATTAGCCGCTATGGGCTAAGGGTGTTTTAATATGGTGTGGTTTTGATCACGTATACGGGATTGCCTCGCACGCGTAACCCCCTCAAATGTCCCCCTGTGTGTATCTGTGTGTATCTTGAATTTGCCGGCTGCGGTCTTCCCGTCCAACTATAATTTAGGTGTCTTCAAGGCTAGAGTGAATAGGGTCTTAATAAACTAGTGCGTCTCACCATCAATGATTGCATCACTGCTTTCCGTCAGGTGGGATCGCAGTCAAGCACTGGTTTATATCAATAAAAAAAAATAATTCCAATAAATTCAATAATACCCGATAAATACATATTACAATTGTTCTAAAAGATTTGCAGAAGAAAACTAGTGGCTCTACCAAGAGTTCTTAATATGATTAGTTTTACGACCTAAACTGAACTGTTATAGGGACGGAGTTATATAAGATGTATAGCTCTATCTTTCTTTCACGCTCGCACGACTGACATTATAACACATCATGGTAAGGCCCTAGATACGCCATCATAACATGACGTAACACGTTAGCCTGCTCTCCTCAAATAATTTCAAACAAGACAACTACACGTTCTTTAAAGTCTGCCAACACAAAAAGGAAAGTTAATTCAAAGTTATTAATGAGGGTTTTCGAAAAAGACGTTCTCCAGGTGGCAGCACTGAGTCATTAGGTCCTGACACCTGTTAAAACGTTTATGTTAATGACATTGGTTAAATTGACGTCGACGTCGACGTATACGTTTTTCAAAAGTAGAAGACCTCTCGGCTATGTGGCGCCAACTAGTGGTGTGATTGTGAATTTTATTGATCCCGTTTTACCCTTTGGGTACGGAACCCTAAAAATTAGAAAAAACATTACAGATGATGACATCAACTGTCATAAAACTGTCCACGGCTGGACATGGACACATGATATTAAGGTTTGAGACAAGTTTATTCTCATAATGATTACATTGTTCACTTACATGAATAATGTAAGATAATTGTTTTTAGTTAGTTTTAATTAGGTAAGGGCTTGTATTATTATTTTTTTGTTTTAAGTACATAATTATAGTAATTTAAGTATTTTATTACTATGTGAATATTTTGTAGCAATTAATAAATAAACTGTTTGCTTCCTACATGAAAACATTAAAAACAAGAAAAAAAATATTCCAAAAAATAATTACGTCTTGAGTGGCGAGCAGCGGGTAACTCGCCGTCCAATTAAGACCAATGCGCGTCGTGTCGAATGCGCGTTGTGTACTACGTGCGCTGGAAGTGTAAAATTGACCGTAGCCCTAGAAGGAACACAAATTGGTCTCAGTCAACAAAACACACTGACAAACACACACAAAACAAACACTTTTTCACAATGAATATCACGGATTGTCCTCTGTACAGAGGTTGCATGGAGAAACTGTCCGCACATGCTTCTCGAGTGCACAGCCGTCAGCGAGATAAGAACACGAACCTTGGGAGCGCCGAATTCACTCATTGACGCCCTGAGCAAATTGAAGAGACTCATCTGCTTCTGGAGTGAGGTGGGCTGGTTGGAATGAAGGACGCCATGGCCCACGCACAATGGTCCGCTGAGGACTAAGTGCGGAAACCAGACCACAATAGAATAGGTTCGTTGTCACTAGTACCATTAACAGTTCCATGATGGAACTACTGAGGTTTTTTTAAATCACTAGTTCCATTTTAAAAGAATCTGTTAATAATGGAACTAACGTTGAAATTCATTATCACTAGTACCACTGGTTATTTTTTATTATTTTAAAATCTGACACTCCCTCTCGTTCCGCCCATAACAAAAGGGGATAATTGAAGATTCTCCACCAAAAAACAACAATACAGGTACCATAATATACCTGTATTATTGGCCCGGTAGTGCCGATGCCTGGCAGGGCTGTGGGACTGTTTGAAAGAATCACTGCAGCCCTGAATCGTAAAGCGCAACTGAATAAACACAGTTGGGTTGTAGTCACTAGTCAGTACAAGTCTGACACTCTCTCTCGCTCCACCCAGAGCGGGAGTAGTTGATGAGTCTCTAAACATTCATAACAGTTCTCGGCAACTGTTACCAACCGTCCAACTGCTACCAATCACCCTGAGAAGTTCGTTGCTCTACCAAGCCTGAGTCCCTGCAATGAAAACATTAATACGAGTATTTATAAGCAGAGGGCGGAATTAGATAGAGTTATTCAGATACTTGCATCGAAATGTTGATACTAATATGGATCTTTCCAGGATTTCTAATGAAAAATCCCGTGTGGACAACAACATTACAAATAAATAATAATAAAAACCAGAGATATCAGAGATAGATAAGACAAATTAAACAAAGGTAATTAATTAATATACAATTTTTATTAGTATTTTTCATTGAAAAAGATCTCTCTACGTCAACAGAGGTGAGGTTAACAAATTTATACACTTCCTTCCTCCTCGTTATTAATGCAGGAAGAATTTTTTTCTGCTATATTTCTGAGTGTCATAAAAAAAAAAACTGGTCTTTCTGAGGGTCATTAGTGATAAGCCGTGTTGCGCCACGTTAGCACACTGGGTGCATGTACTACACGTACATGTACCTGGTGTATCAGGTGTACGCAAAATATATTTAAATTAAATTAAAATTTCTCTCTCTGTTATTTTATGTTTTATTAACATAGTTTTTAAATTGTGTGATTACTAACATAATATGGACCACGGTCTGAAATAAAGTATTTTTATTTTAAAATTAATCTCGGGATTTGAGGCATATCCACTTTATTCTTTCATTGTTTCGCTGTTTAAAATCAGTATTAGTACTTAAATAACTCTACCTAATTCCACTCAACCTCTGTAATAAGCAGATTAGGTATCACACTAATATTGTAAAAGCAGAAGTTTGTGTGAGTGTGTATGTTTATTACATCTTCACGCTCGAACAGCTGAACGTATCTCGATGAAATTTATTACCCGGGTAAACCATGTCCTGGAATAGCTCATAGGACTAGGTTCTTTTTATTCCGAGAATATGTTCCGTTGCTATAATTTTCTTTTACAAAGCGGGCGAAACTTTGACTTTTACTTTTCTTCTTTTTTTTTAATTAGATATATATATGAAAAGCTTTGAAATTCCAAGCTATAACATGACTCTAGCTCCATTACCCAACGTGACAGTTCAGGGACCTCTCAGTAATGATGATTTGTGGTAATTAAAGCGAAAGGAAGGACGGCTGTGCTATCGCGCCATCAGAAAGTAAGAGTGTGACAATTTCACGCTCGCGACGCGCGCACGCTGAACTTGACGTCTAATGCGAGATCTTGTAGCGACAGCAGACGACGGCTATCCGCGGCAACTTTTATAAACCCAAAATATATCCTACTGGATAGCGGGATTAACTGAAAAAATTACCTCGGCCATGGAGCTCTAAGAGCACACCGGTTGGTGCAGTGGTTTAATGAGGAAAGGGCCGTTATGCACCACGTGGGCACAGTGCGGGTTGGTGAATGTCAAACTTCTTCGATTTTTAGGAAAAAACGGAACCCTGATAGGATCACTTTGTTGTCTGTCTGTCTGTCTGTCAAGACCCTTTATCTCGAGAGCGCGTTTAGGTATCGAGTTGAAATTAAAACAATATACTCAAGTCTGCGGTCCCTTGAAGCTGTGAAAAAATCAAACTTCTGAGTTAACTAAATAAAAAGATACGGTGGTTTATGTCGCAAAAAAAGTATTGCGACACTCTCAAAGGAATCAAAATTCATAGGGTACTTCTCGTTGACTGCTGACTTCCCGGTTTTTTTGGTTCTAAGTAGGACATTGGACAGGTTTCCTCACGATGGTTTCCTTCATCGTATTGAGATTATCTACTGTTGAGGAAATAAGTAATGCTCATTACACAAAGAAATACGCCTGGTTGGGTTTGAACCTATAACGAACAACTCGCAAGTACCGGTGTTACAACGGGGCTACGACTGCTAAAAAATTCATTATCATCATCATTATTTCAGTCGAAAGACGTGCAGTGAGGAGGCCTATGTCCAATATAGGCCTCCCCACTCCAAGAGTCGCCACAACGACCGGTCCTGTGCGTCTCGCATCTATCGGATTCCTGCGACCCTCGCCAAGTCATCAGCCCATCTTGTGGGAGGCCTTCCAACGCTGCATCTTAAGGTACGCTGTCGCGACTCCAGAACCTTTCGGCCCCGTCGACCGTCAGTTCTGCGAGCAATGAAAAATACCTTGGGGCAAATAACATATGACCTGAGCCAGCTAAAAAATACTAGGTTGGTACTTATATCATGATTCTTTGCAACGGTTATCGTTTTGATAGAATTTTCGCTTTTAACTTTGAATGGTACCAAAAAACTGTTCACCATAAGCTTGGTATATATATAAAGAAGTCTGTTACCACAACATAATGTATGTGCATGTTTAACGATTTGTTTGAAATGTGTATTGATAATTTGGCGCAGGTCAAAAGAGTCAGACGTGGTCATATTCTGCATCTTTATGTATAGTATGTGTACAACATTCTGCACGTTCTCTTCTAAGAAATATGTTTGTAATAGAGTCATTTATATACTCAAAACATTTTTCCGAATAACACTATTGAATTGTTAACACCTGCAAGACTTTGAGGATCATTTGAATCGCCCACTGCCCATTTTACTTTTTGAAGTGCATTTTAATCAATGCTGATGCGAAGTGCTAAATAAGAATTTACTTTCAGGGATCTATCTCCCAATATAGAGATTTGTGGTAATAAAAACGAGGAGATTTTTTTTCTATTTGAAATATCTAGTACTTACATAATATTTATTTATTGTGCATATCTACCACAGTGTAGTCTTTTTTACCCAAAGGTTGACTAGTCGAAAATGCCTTGTTGCATTGAGTCCACTAAATGTACCTACCACTAATATACCGTACACACATTTTTTTTTCCTTTTAATAAGAACAAATTTCTTAATAATTGATTACACTCTAGCCTAAAAGAATAATAAGTAATTTAACTCTGACTGAATATTATATGTTAAAGATTTTGTTAAAACTAAGAATAGAGTCCTTTAGCACTTTTATAGTAGTCCATAATACTCGTACTAATGTACATAAAGTTTAAATAAATAATAAAACCATTAATTTCCAAAAATTAATTATTACATTTTGAATTGAAACGAAAACACATGTAATTACTTGAAAGACTTACCGTGGCCGTGGAATTCAGGAAGTTTTTATTCAGTAAAAGTCTGACTCTGCCTGTCGCTCCACAAGCCACGAGAGCAGTAATTTGATTACCCACTTTAAAAAATGTACTAAACTACTTCCATAAAGTTTAGGCGATTGTTTGATTACAACATCGCATAGACCAGCAGTCAGCATGTAGCCTATCAAGTTGGGAAGAAGACTATCCCATACACGACTACCAACCCGGTAATAAAGGTAACTGGTAGCTGTCATAGAAGAATCACAAACTAAGTTTGACTCGACAGTTAACGAAAAGGTTTGGCACGGTCATTAAACACCATTATTTCCGAATTAAAAACCTACCCCAGCGAGTACTTAAAAAAAAACTACTCTCGGTAGTCTTTATTTTTTAGACCTAATGTCAAATATTTTATCTGTGGACTTCAAATCTTTAATTTTCCAAAGGAGTTTTTGGTGTGATTTCTTCGAATGAAGTTCAGTGGCTGTTCTAATTATTCGAAAATTGATTCCTAGTGGATATTGTGATGTGAAATTGGTGTAGTTTTGTATCTCAAGAGCAGAAGCGATGTCGGTAAAATGGAGCTGAGAATTTTATTGTACGAGTTTTGTTTACCTCAGTGATGTTTGCCGAGAAGGTTGACTTGATACATTTGCTGCCAATATTACAACAACATTAGAATGAGTACATCCATTATTATGGTAAACAAATTAACTATTTATACATGGCTTAATAGAATTAGTATCCAAGTCTAAAACATTAACAAAATAAAAATACATTCAGCCGAACATAGAACCTCCTCCTTTTTAAAGTCGGTTAAAAATAATAATAAACTTCCAAATTATTATCTACTGCTTTTTCTGCAGCCACTACCCGACTCGAGTCGATGCTTGCGCAGATCTCGCCGAAATTGTCTCTGCGCAATTTCCCGCCACTTTCCATATTGTCTATGGTTGTGTAACGCACACATGTTCGGTAATTCGATTACCTAACAACCAAAGTTTGTGAGCAAAGAACGAGCTTATTATAATAAAATTAAACTAGCACTTTTTCTGCGACTTCGTTTGCGTGTTTAAAAACTTAGTTTTAAGTTCTAAGTTTCACTTAGTACCTATGCAAGCTATCTTTATAAAACATTATTTTTAGTATATGCGAAACCTGAACATAGTTTTTTCAGAATCAGTAACTGGATCGATTCCAATAATTTTTACACCATATTATATTTTTTCCCAATAATATTTAAAAAAAAGGCCGCAAGTTGGGCACCACCGACACTAAGTACAACACAGGTCATGGCAGGTCATAGCGGGCATTAGGTGCCAGCGCACAGCTGGATGCAGTGCAGGGAGCAAAACAACCCGTTAGTCGCCGGGATGGCCCGTAACCAAGTATTTGTGCGGACAACCAGGTAACAAAACAAGCTTATAACTTCGTGATTTTTCATGATACAGTTATGAAATTTTATACATAGATTCTTTACATAAAAATACTAAACACGTGTTTCGGGTTTCGCATAATTATACTAAAACTAATGTTGTAGACACCAGAGCACATTTTTTACGTGGGAAATCATCAAATAATTTGTTCCGCTCTGACTAGAACAGGCAAAATCCTGACACTCCCTGTGTCAGGATTTTACTGACTAAAATCTACCTTTGTTCCTTCAGTTGCTCATTGTTTTCTAGAGCCACGGTCACTTTTTCAAACGTTCCCGCAGCGCACCTGGGACCTTACCATGAAGTGTTAAAATATCAGGCGTGCGAGCGAGAAAGAGGGGTGGAGCTAAACACCCTTTAACAGTTCACTTTAGGTCGTAAAATGGATCGCGTTAAGAGCTCGTGGTAGGGCCCCTGTTCTGTGGTTTGTCATCTAAGTTCTTTGGTTTGTCCCATCTAAGTTCTATGGTTTGTCCCATCTAAGTTCTATAGTTTGTCCCATCTAAGTTCTATGGTTTATCCCATCTAAGTTCTATAGTTTGTCCCATCTAAGTTCTATAGTTTGTCCCATCTAAGTTCTATGGTTTGTCCCATCTAAGTTCCATAGTTTGTCCCATCTAAGTTCTATGGTTTGTCCCATCTAAGTTCTATGGTTTGTCCCATCTAAGTTCTATAGTTTGTCCCATCTAAGTTCTATGGTTTATCCCATCTAAGTTCTATAGTTTGTCCCATCTAAGTTCTATAGTTTGTCCCATCTAAGTTCTATGGTTTGTCCCATCTAAGTTCCATAGTTTGTCCCATCTAAGTTCTATGGTTTGTCCCATCTAAGTTCTATGGTTTGTCCCATCTAAGTTCTATGTTTTTTCCTGGTTTGTCCCATCTAAGTTCTATGTTTTTTCCTGGTTTGTCCCATCTAAGTTCAATGCTTTGGCCTAGTAACAGACAGACAACATCACACACTTTCTCATTTATCATTATTAGTATGAATTTCTCAACGTTGCTTCAGATTTCAACGAGACAGAGTGTCAATCAGCTGTTTGTCGTAATCTCAGGTGTAACACAAGCCGTATGATTGGCCACACATCGTTTGAAAGTATGGGTTGCGGGAAAACCGTCTGTCCAAACTCCAAGTGGCTGGACAATATGCGGTATCATTATAAAGGTACTTTTGTCGGCGGCTAGGCTTTCGTAATGATTTTAGAGCTGTTTCTTGAATGACGCCAGTCCAGATACAGGTTACTAGAAAATGCTAACGTGACTTTGTTTTATGCCTGAAGATTTCCTATAGGCATAAAACAAAATCGCGTTGGTTACACCATTTATAACTCAAGAAGGGCTGGACTGATTTTAATGATTTTTGCTTTGTTGGATTTGTCTTCGCCCCGAATAAGCATAAATCTCTATGAAGAAGAATGTGCAAGAAACTCTATGGACATTGCGTGCTGGTCTAGTGATCATTGGCTCTGACTGCTATGCCGGAGGCCATGCATTCAATTCCCAACCAGGACAAATGTTTGCGTGATTGGCACAATCATTTTTTCTGTGTCGGGGTGTAATTTATGTATAATATTTATGTATTTAGAAATATATAAGCATGTTTACACTGCACTGTTGGACATAGGCCTCCCCAGATGTCGCCATAATGACCGGTCCAGCGCTTCTCGCATCCATCGGATTCCCGCGACCCTCAACAGGTCATCAGTCCACCTTGTGGGAGGCCTTCCAACGCTACGTCTTCCGGTACGTGGTCGCCATTCCAGAACCTGTCGTCCCCATCGACCATCTGTCTAGTACTCATTCCACAGCTCTACTAAGTTTGGGACTTGTGTGAAAGTTGTGAAATATTATGATTGTTTTTAATCGTGTTATATGTAATGCAGTTTTAATATATCTATATTAAAATGTTTTTAATTTAAACAACAGGCTTACCGCAATACTGACGAAACGGAGAGCGGATGCAGTACCTACTTGTGGAATTGACCCTAAAACCATTGTTTCGGCTACTGTACAAATCTTGGGGCCATATCTAATGGCTGACGCCGCTGCTAACACCTGATTCGATTTCAGTCTTACCATGAGCACATAAGCTGTTAAAATAGGTAATATTATTAAGAGGTAAATGATCAATTATATTTTTTTTTGCAAATAGGTTTAAAAAACCGGTCAAGTGTGAGTCGGACTCGTGCACTGACAACAAACTTACCTATAAAAATAGTCCAATTACCTTTCGTCCTCATCGACCATCTGTTCTGCGAGCAATGTGCCCTGCCCACTGCCACTTAAGTTTGGCGATTCTTCGGGCTATATCTGATCTGTAACCTTGCTTCATGCCAAATTTCAGGATTCTAGGTCAACGGGAAGTACCCTATCAATTTTGATTCCCTTGACAGTGTCGAAATACAAGTTTTTTGCGACATAAACGGCCGTATCTTTTTTTTCCGTTAACTCAGATGTTTGATTTTTTCACAAATTCAAGGAACTGCAGACCTGAGTATATGGTTTTAATTTCATATGGGTAAAGGGTCTTGACAGACAGACAGGCAGACGGACAGACGGACGAACAACAAAGTGATCCTATAATGGTTCCGTTTTTTCCTTCTGAGGTACGGAACCCTAAAAACACTCACGTCAATTTTTACCCCGAAAAGAAACACCGAAACTATCTCTGGGCTCAAAGTCTCTTTTAAAGTCCATACAGCATATATGTAATGGTCAAATCAAATGAGCACCATGCAGTTTTTTTTCCATTAGTGTCTGAGATGGACTTTTGAGGTAAGAACCACACAGATTAGAGTGGGCCTGTCCAGTCAATGCAAGCATTTGTCAGTATTCGTATAGCACAACTCAGGACTACTAAGGAGCTTAACGACTTAACGAGCAATACCAAGGATAGGACATTTGGGTACGCTGCGGAAAATACTCAAATTGCCAGATATATGCGTTAAAATTATTACATAGAAAAAAAAAACACAATCCACATAGTCCTCACATTAACAATAATAAAAGGAAATATATAAAATAAAGTTTACAAATATGTAATACTTCGGGTATAATTTATTTTCAGTTAAAATAAGCTCTCCGAAAACTTAGTCATCTTATCAATCTACCTGACGTTATCCCAACGATAATGTCTAAAACAAAATGAGTGAGTCCAAAAGAAATGCTGCAAATCAAGGGCATCGGTAGGGCGGGTCCATCTTCAGCATATCTTCATGAATATAATAGGTATACTTTTACAGGGTTTACAGAGTTAATGTTGTCGATTTATGCAGAAAACCTTGGAAACCGAAGAAAAAGGACGTACTTAAATGCGAGCTCTAAAAATTTTGCACCTCGCCTCAGATATGCATTATTTGCTTATATTTAGTTATAGATGTTAATATTAATAAGTTAGGATAAACGCATTTATGTAAAGATAGATAGATATAAATAAATGCTAGGTCCTCCATTAATTAAAATATGGTAGACACTTTCTTATAAGTAAAGTAGTGTAGTGTGTTGTAAGTAGTGTAGTTAAGTTTCTACATTTTATTCAAAGCCTGTGAGGTGCAGCAAGTGTTTAAACCCCCTCCCGACGCCCAAGCTTCGAATTGTTATGAACAAAAAGTTCACGTACGAACCAACTTTTTGTAAGTATGATGTTCCTGTATTTTGAACGGACAGCTGCTTATGGTTCCTCGAAACACAAAAGTCAGCAGATAACAAAAAAACTTAATTAAAGGAATTCGACATTCGTCCTCCGGAATCTCGTTAACACTTATATTATTGCATTCTTTTAACGTAATAATATTAATATCAAATACTTTTGGATTAATTTAATAAAATACTATGTATAATTGAACGGCTGACATTTTAGATGATCATGATATCGATGGTGAAGTGCTAATAACTCCTAAATGTCGAGATAAAGAATTTACAAAAACTGAATTAATATCTTGACAAGTTGAAAATTATGTAGTAAATTACTTATTGAGAACCAAAAGACATAACTTATTTTGTCTCTTTAAATCTCTTTGTTGAGATCATTAAATAACTTTTTCTAGAATTGTTATGCTGTATTCATAAAGTATCTAATTAATAATAGTATGTAGGACTGTTACTGTGAATAGTCGGTTTGTTAGGAGACATTGTCATAAAACAGTTTTGTTGATTTATATTTAGAAGCTAAAGTTTAGCGAATACTAATTCCTTATCCACATATATATTTTTTTACTGTTGAGAGACACACGCTTGATCACTATTTCACCTGATGGAAAGCGACGATACCAACAATATTGACGATGGTACACGCTTGCTTCGAAGTAACCTATTCACTCTTAACTTAAAGAACCCTAGGTTATCGCTATCAGGAAACACAGACTCCGGCAAGGAATTTCACTCCTTACTTAGCTGCTTGTACTATTATTACTTATTCTGTGGCCGTACGTAAAATGAATGTGTTCCTTTTGCTGTGCCTAACAACGATTGTTTCTTTTGGCAAATGTTTACTACCAAAGTCTACATTGTGCAATGCAATACAGAATTGAGTATTGACTATACTTGAGCACTAGAGCTGTTAGGGTCATAGGTCGTGAAAATGGCCACGCTCTTCGCTTTCACAATAATTTTAAAGTAATAAAAAAGATTTTTCTCGACGTATTGGCACCTCACTTCATTGGTTCAAATTTGTTGAGAATATCTCAGAAGCCATAGTTTTATTTTAATTTATACTTGATTGGTGGCAAAAAACTCGCACCGTATTAATAAGTCACATGTAAAACATGTATTACTATTAATTATCACACTAGTATTAAAAGCGTATACATTGTATGTATGTGTTTGTGTATGTACACTGTCTACATGTTTGTTACTCTTTCACGCTCAAATTGCCGAACAGATTTGAATGCAATTTTTGGCACACGGGTAAACCATATCGTGAAATAGCACATAATTTAGGTGCTCTTTATCCTTTGGGAAAATTTTCTACTTTACTTAATAGTTTATAATTTAATTACTACTATTTGGTCCACATAAAAACACATACGACATTACTTCTTATAAAGATATAGTATCAGTATACAAACTTCAGCAGCGTAGTTAGCATTTTGTTAACCAGTGTTACATACTAATTTATGTAATTATGTTTCTTTGCGACATTTAGACTTTATTATTTTTATGGTTTTTAGGTAATTTTTCTCAGGCTTGTACCTAGTGTTCTTTTAGAATCGCACGAGTGTGAAGCAAGGTGAGATCCTAATTATAGGTGATAAAACGTGCTATTGGATTTTTCCATTAGGATATATTCTATAACTACCCGCAGTTCAGAGGTCGGTGGTGTGACACCCTCGTGCCTCGGAAAGCTCGTAAAACCGTTGCCATCTAGGCTTTCCGAGGGAAAGCACGTAAAACGTGCTATTGGATTTTTCCATTGGGAAATATTTTTTAACTACCCGCAGTTCATAAATCGGTGGTGTGACACCCTCGTGCTTCGGAAAGCACGTAAAACCGTTGCCATCTAGGCTTTCCGAGGGAAAGCACGTAAAACGTGCTATTGTATTTTTCCATTGGGAAATATTTTTTAACTACCCGCAGTTCAGAAATTGGTGGTGTGACACCCTCGTGCCTCGGAAAGCACGTAAAACCGTTGCCATCTAGGGCCTTACCAAACCGTGTCAAATTACAGTCATGCGAGCGTCTCAACCGGCGCTATAAACCACTGCGCTAAACGGGTTGTCGGGTAATGAAAAAACGCCCATCCCTAAAAGGCGATTACTGATCTGTTTCTTGATGTCTATTCTCAGGGGTGCTCGGCACCCACTGTTTATTACTCATGGTGCTCGAGCCCCCGAGCACCCACGGAGTCGGCGCCCCTGCATCGGACTATGAGAATAAAGGAACACACGAGCACTCCCTGTGAGTGCACGTGTGTTTGCGTACACACTTGAGCACTATATCTCCTGCGTACCTGGCTAATCTCCGATGAGATTGGCCACCACGCTCGAAATTCGGTCGGGGAAATTATTACTGTTATACTGGGTGTCTCAGGAATAATTGAAACTTTTTGCATAAAAAAATAACAAATACTTAGGTACATTTATACATATATACCCAATAATTTCATCATCATCATTTCAGCCGATAGACGTCCACTGCTGGACATAGGCCTCCCCCAAATGTCGCCAGAATGAACGGTCCTGTGCGTCTCGCATCCATCGGATTCCCGCAACCTTCACCAGGTCACCGGTCCACCCTGTAAGGGGCCTTCCAACACTGCGTCTTCCGGTACGTGGTCGACGCTCCAGAACCTTTAGGCCCCAACGGCCATCTGTTCGAGCGAGCAATGTGCCCTGCCCATTGCCACTTAAGTTTGGCGATTCTTCGTGCTATCTCGGCAACCTTGGTTCTCCGGCGGATATCTTCATTTCTGATTCGATCACGCAAGGGAACTCCGAGCTTAGCCCTTTCCATTGCCCTTTGGGTGACTTTAAGCCTTCTGATGAGGCCCATTGTGAGCGACCACGTTTCGGATTAATAAATTAATTAATCACCCATTAATTTACAAAATCAGAAACTAACGATATGGGAAAATTACATTATTATTATTGAACAGGAATGTTCTAGATTTCTTTTATTTTTTCTTTGTGTTCATAGGTTGTCTTCAGAAAATTCTAATTTAAATACCTACCCAATTACTTTAACCCTCAACCACTACCAATAATTTAAACGAACTGCATTATCTACTTACTACGTAAAACATATCGGACCACCCCTGCTTTTATCTTTAAAAGTCCATTTATATGCGTCGGAGTGGTGCTGACGAAATCAAGCGAATAACTTTATAATTGTGCATTAAAATAAAAAAGGGGTTAGCAGGAAACAGGATATTGCCTTCCGTGGCGACCCCACGCTACCGGCGACTGTGTTTTTTTGTAAAGTTGCCAACTTGGTAGCATGTCGTAATGTTGAGATTCAGTAGAATACACAAGTAGGTTTGTCTTTGAAATGGAAAGTTTTGATGATGGAGAAGTATCATATAACCTAATCTATATAAAATGACTGGAGATAAGATCTTTAGCTTACCCATGTAAGTAGAGGGCGCAAAAGGATTTTTGAAGTGGGTTGGGTTTTAAAACTTTTGACTTTTTTTGTGTCCTCCGAGCGGTCCATACAGTGGTCACACCCGGGCGTTACTTCCGAAAACTTTTGGCTGGTGTTGTAAACATTTATGACTATCTACCATATTTTAATATGACAACCCAATGCATTAATAATAATATACTTACTTAAGCCTTTATTTAGAAAAAAAAAACGCACGGAGTCGGCCCCTGGTGATGGTAACACAAATACATACTTAGGTAATTAGCAAAACCTTATGATGCTGCTAAATTTGCAAATACTAACTAACGCTGCTGCAACGTCTACGAATCAAATAGAGGGTTTAACGCCTGACTGATATCTGCGATGTAGGTTAGGCATTGTGATTTAACTACTACCTAAGTATTTTAATGTAAATGATAGGTACATGAAACTTATGTTAACTTAATATTAAATTCTATTTGAGTTCTTATCGGATTTTCCAAAGTATCGCCCCCGGGGCGGCTTTGGGGTACCGAGGCGGGGTCCATTTGTTTATGCCACCCCGGATCTCCGACAGGCTTAGTTATCAGAGCTGTTACACAGTTTTATTTTGACTTTATTGGCATTGTTCTCACATGATAGCGACAAGAAACATGTAACAGAGATATTTGTAATTGCAAAACACGATTGAAAAGAGTGTCCATGGAGTTTCTTGCACATTCTTCTCCATAGAGATCTACGCTTTGGAATGTGCAATTAGCATCATTTTTTCTGACTGACTGACTTCTTGACATTTCAAAAGTGCCTGTAAATGGTTTATTTGAAATAAATGCTTTGAATTTGAATTTGACAGACGACGTCAACTATTAGAAAGCTCGAGGTCTTCAAGCACTAGTAAAGAATTTGACGAAACTAATCGTAAGCGCCTACCGTTTTGTTCTTGCTTAGCAATTGCTTTGCGAATAAAGTGTATAATGGTGAGCTTGTTTTAATATACCTAGGTACAGTCAGAAAAATTAGATTAGTCATTTATAACTTCAACATTAAGAGAAGAGGTATTTCTCCTAATGTTCTGGTAACCTTAAGTTTACTTGAACATTAAAAAATGGATGCCATGTCCACGTTGCCAGAACATGACGCCCAAAAAATGTATGGCTGACTGACCAAGCGGTTGCAGGGTGAGGACTGTGAGGACTTCGAAATAGAGCTGCATGTATTTACATGGCTGCACGAACTGGTAGCGCTACCATTGAGTTCCAAGACAAAGAATTGTTTTCCTTCGATGACGACTTTCAACTACTTTCAAGTCATCACTTTATGCAAGAACTAGCTTCTGCCAGCGGCTTCGCCCGCGTGAAATTAGGTTTTTCCATTCAAATTTTGGACCCCCATTTCAACACGTCAGAGAGTGAATTTTGGAAAATCCTCTCTTAGTGCTCGCCTACGTCATAAAAGGAAACCTTGTGCAAAATTTCACTCTCCTAATCCTTGTAGTTTCTTCTGTGCGTTGATATGTCAGTCAGTCAGTTTCTCCTTTTATATATATAGATAAGATCGGCCGCCACCTTGTGCTGCAAAAAATTAATAATTAAAATATAATTAAATTATTAGTTTATTTTTTGGCTTCGCACAGATTTTAAAGTTAATTCTACTGTACGTTTGAGGTACGCATAAACGATTTTTCTTTTTGTGAAGCAATAATAGGTACTAATGGCCGCATGCGGGAGGAAACGATGAGACCACGGAACAGTATTATCTGTTCCGTAGATGAGACTCACGCCCCAGCCGCCCCGACAGCAGACGCCCCGGGCGTTGGGGGTCGCAGGCCGATCTCCGGCCATCGTAGGCGCGGGTTTACGAACGACGAGCAATGGATACCCATTGCTCATTGCTTGCTCTACCCATTGCACGCAGTTCGGTCGTCTGATGATTCTCCGAACCGGGCCCATGACGTCGACAGCGCATTATACTTCATGCACGTGACGCCTCAAAGAGACGGTCAGCAAAACCGGTTTAGCAGGACCGACGCCTACTGGGAAACAATGAATTTCTGATAGGGAAACTGTAGTCCTAGAAAGCTCCACCCTAGAGCGGGAGAACTCATTTAATCACTTCCCGCCGCCTATAGGCTATATTTTTTCTACTTTCACGCGGACGAAACCGCTGGTAAAACTAGTATGGGATGTAAGGGGTTTTCTTTCGGTGGGAAAATCATCCAATGACATCCCGCGGGGGATGGGCGGAGCGGGAGATAGTGTCAGACTTTTACTGACTAAAAACCCACTCCTGTTCCTTCGTTGCCTTTCGTACCAGGGCTTCCTTTCAGAAGCAGACCTTTGGCCCCAGTAGGCTTCGACCCTGCTGGGCCCCTACGGTTTGCTGACATCTCCTTGAGGCGCACGTGGAGCAGTACGCGCCGTCGGTCGATACGGTTACCGGAGGGTCGGACGGTGAGGGGTTTGTTGTTAACTTGGTTTCCAATATTGGGTCAATAAAAATCAAACACAGAAATATTCAATAAATACTTTAATTTTAAAACAATTCGGGTTTCATCTTACATTATACATTTTTGAATGCAATTATAAACATTTTTACACTTTTTTTACTAAGCATTTTTTTCTATTAGTCACATGAAACATCTTAATTTAATTATGAGGCACCTATGAATCAATTATATAAATATATCAGTTTTATATTATGGGTATTTTTTGTGTGTAACTTTGACATAAGAATTGATAATAATTTAAGTACTTAAAAAGAGTGTGCGTATACCGCCGTTACGTCAAATCGTTACAACCTTTTTGGGACATTTGCGCATTTTAATAAGGAGTTGCATTTAGGAATGTTGCTATAAGCAAAAATTACATTTTTAAGCTATGGTTATTTTAATTTATTCACTGGTTTCATTTTCATTCAGTTATTACCATAAAGTGTTTTAAGAATGTTTTATTATATGGCAGTATCATTAATCGAGAAAAAATATTTTCTATAGATACACAAACCTTGCTTAACAATATTAATAATGACAACATTATTACCAGCAACAATGGCATAAAAGATTTAAAACTAATAATGCTTTAAGAAGACGAAACTTAAAATATTTAAAAACACGCCTCAATTTTAAAATTTCCAAATTAAATATCCAATAAATAATTGAGATTTCAAATCCGAAGTACAGTCAGCATAATAATTTTGTGACTGCACACACATTCATTTTGCTCTTGTCTTTATATTTAAATTAAAGTAAAACTATGGTTAACTGCATGAAAATACTATTATATTAAAATAAGACTATTTTTATATGCAAGAAAAGTTAAAGCACAGATTACACAAATAAATGAGTGAAACATTTTTCTTCAGATTCCGTAGTTTTTACATGTCGCATCCGTATCGTATAACACGCCGTTTTACATATTGGCGCGCCAGACCGAAAACGCCGCCGTTATGTATTACGGCTACCTCAACGTTCAGCCAGATTGCAATACGGCTAAAACAAAGTACAAAAGTACGCCGCTTAGTAAAGTGCAGCCTAAACAAAAAACGGGGCATCGTCGATACGCCGCTTTGAAAGTTTGATCACTATTTCACTTGATGATAAGCGACGATGTGGTCGACGATGGATCACGCTTGCCAGGAAATATTCACTCTTAACTTGAAGGACCCTTAAGTTGTCGTAAATCAGTCAAAATTGCTCAAATAAAATCGACAGGCGCTTAGTTCAAAACTTTTCTTGCATACAAAATCGCGTCTAGTACCTATTACTTATCACAAAATTGCCAAGTACCGTTTAATTGTAATAAAACAACAATTTAATAAGGTAACTATTTTAATTTTAAAAGTTGTCAACTTGTCAAAAATTATGCCTCATTTGCAATTTTTTTTGTCACAGCCTTTCAGCAGATAATTAGGTACATGAATACTTTTTTGGAATTAAATATTAGTTCTTTCCTATATTTTGTTAAATTATTTTGACAGGTTAACAACAATAAATCGTAAAAACTAACCGTTTCATATTAGGTTTATATTGAATTAGCCATCACACCCAGTTTCTGCACCATATTACAAATATTTCTTAGACACTGATAATAGAAAATCCGTATGGAGTCTCGAATAATAACATGTTCAACCGATATAAGAATCCTAGTGTTATCTTTCAAAATATAATTAATAAGTTTGAATAAAAATCTACAAGCGCAAAGTAAAAATTAGGAAATCACTAAACATATCATAATTATTTCCACAATTTTTTTCAAAACTACCTTCTAAATATCGTTTAAAAGGGGAGACCAGAAGGTTGCAAACTAGCGTTCCAACGAAAGTGACCTTAGTTTATGTGTTTGCATTGTGTTGCGGCTATATGGATGTAAACCACGTACCAACACGTTCGGTGGTTGGAAAAACGCACCTCCCAACCAAGGGCGTTGTAGGTCATTGGTTACAACAGCTGTCTACACGGATTGAAACTAGCAAGATCACCTTGGTTGGGACGGTGCTTTGCAACCATCTGGTCACCCCTTAAGGGATGTTCAAGTTTTTAAAAAAACATTCTCGTGAATAAAGTCGATGGCAAAGTGTTAGTAAAGAATAAAAATGAATGAGAAATAAGTACCAATTAGTGCATTATAATTTATTTATTATTTTTTATTATTGTTTATATATCAGCATTGCTTCGAACACTGTATCATCAGTGTCTAAGAATAAATTAAGTATCAATATAAGTACACACAGTAAGTATGTTTACACAGTATATAGAACTATATCACAATTGCTATACACATGAGTCTATGTTTCTGAAATCCACCGGTAACCAGTTTCGGATCTAATAGTGTATGTGCATTTCGTCAAATATTTGACAGACAAAAAAATTGCTCATCACTATAAGGTTGAATATCGCTTGGATCTCATGTTAGTAAATGGGGCAGTTTTAATACGAAAGTTTAACCTAAGTAAAGTTTTAAATCAGTTGCTATTGTCGAAGAGGAGGACAGTAAATTATTTATTCTGAATTAAAAAAATTAGTTATCACCTTTTTAATTTAGTGGCAACATTTATAATGAGATCAAACCCTGGCCCTGGGACAAAAAAAAACCTGGGCTCCCTTATTTTTACGTAATAAATCTTCAAATAACTTGTCCTTCTCAGCCCTGCAGTCAAAAATAACCAGAGTAGGGTAGAGTCGCTACTCCAACCGTTCAAAAATGATTCAAATTACAACCCAGGGTCGTTCTTTTATAACTAGAGTAGCTACCCTATAGTTAACCCAATTAACTCTAACTCCGAGCAGGGTAGGTTGGTGTAAGCGGTCATAAATGACACTTGCTTGACATTGACAGTTGACTCCACGTTCGCGTTCAAAAATGCGATTGTAGAGTATCTACAGACATCAAATTTACGCAGACATCAAATTTGAACGCAGGGCAGGGTTTAGTGGGTGGAAGTGTCAGACTTTTACTGACTAAGACGAGATGCTATGACTAAAGTAGTATTGCAATCTATTTTATATCGGGGGCCCCGAGCTTGGGGGCCCCGGGACACTGCCCCACCCAACCCTTCGGCAGTTACGCCAGTGAATGAGATTAACATATGAAAAAATGACCAGTTCAGTACTTATGCAAGCATAACTAGACAAAATTTAGAGAACAGCTTGTCTTTTCATTTATTTTGTGGGTGAATGCGACTGCTCCGTCACGCTCGTCTATGTAACGTTTGTTCGGGTAAGTTCGGTTCGAGTCGGCCGACCTTATCCGAATGATTACGATATTAACCTCACCTTGATGAAGGTTTTAATTAAGCACACCATATTTTTCGCGATTTCAGGTTTGATCTCATTGTAAAATTTGTTCAAATTAAATAGTATGTAGGGCACAAGAGGGTCCTACAATTTCGTAGCTTTGCTTTTAGCTGTCGGTCTTGGTTGTTATGCACAGGTAGTCAAACGCCAGAAAGTCTGACCATCAGTTTATCCAAGGAGTATTGTGTTGCCCAGTAACTGGGTTGTGGAGTTTTGATAGGCAGTCAACCCATGTAAAACACAAATATTCAGCCGGTTAGACTAGAAGCCGACCCCCTGATAGTTAGAAAAAGACGCCAGATGGACTGTGCTGAGCCAGATGAAATAGGGCCTTACCATAACATGTTAAAATGTCAGGTGTGTGAGCAAGAAAGCAAGATGGAGCTATGCACCCTGTATAGTTCCATTGCTTTAACAGTTCAGTTTAGGTTGTCAAATTGATCGATGCATTTAGAGACATAATGTTTTTCTAGATACATATTCAAGACAGCTTTATGTCTTTATTTCCATTTTTGAAATTCAGAATGTCAATAAATTTAGGAGGGTCAATAACCATTATTTCAAGTTTATCTTGCGCCTAACTTAGGACTAAACTGAATACTTATTATTTTAGAAACGTATTTGTCGATTTCATATTAAATTTACTTATCTAAGAGCGAATGCATGTCACAATACTGACTATTGAAATCTAAAATGGTACCTATGTCCAGGGTCATAAGGTAAATATTAATTAGAATAATATAGTAGTAAAAAAAGGTTTTCAAAAGCAACAGATTGTAAAGAATGAAACAGCTTGGGTAACCCGAGGGCGTAGACAAAGTGACATTCTACCAGAAATATAAAAAAATATATTTTCAACTATTATGCCAGTGTCTTCTGGTCAATGGTCTCTTTTGATGTGGCGGTCAAAGGCGTGCTCTCAGCACCAAGCTACGTATTCATCCTTCAATTTGTCATGTAGTCGTGACTATGGCGTGATGGACACATTTTCTTTTGCCATGTATATTTCGTAGCCATATCGAAGAATTGGCTATGTTATGATGTAGTCAGCGATTTTCTTTTTTGATATAAACTAGTGCATGACTGCGATCCCACCTGAAGGTAAGCAGTGATGCAATCGTTGATAATGTTGCGCACTAGTTTATTAAGAGCCAATTCTACGATATGGCTAAGACAAAACGTTGACGAAATATCCCGTGGTCAATTCCGAACCCAAACATTTGAGAACCATTATCTACAGTAAAATGTCACTTAGTCGAACTGCTGAATGCATAAAACCTAAGTAAAATGCTTAAATAAATACCTTACTATTAACAAGTTCTTCAAGCACTCTTCATGTTCTCAATTTTCTCAGATTTGTTCCCCAGTGTGGCCTTACAGACGTATCCTTTGAGCGCGAGCACTCCTCTACATTTTATGTGCACCTGGTAGCGAGCGCACCAGTCTAGGTTGTTGCAACCGACCCCGGCGTCTGAGAGGGTCTTTACTGCGGCTATTGAAAGTAGATCTGAGGAACAGGATAAAATTCGAATTAGGGTGGGGTTCTGAATTGGGTACTTTGAGTTAAGAGGGTAAGGCTCTACTCGCCTCGTCGAGTCATCGTCAACGTCAAGCATGGTTTAAAAGCTAGTTGCTTCATCTGGTCGGAGGATCCTCTCTTTTTAACGGAGGTTTGCGGGACTTTACACTCTGTTCTGCATACCTCTAAACGCCAAAAACCGAAGTAAAATTGATTTTTGACAAGAGCTTTTCAAGGTAGGTATTTACCGGGAGGGTCAGCGTGGGTGAGTAGTTGCACGTCGTTGGCGCGACAGAAAGCGTGGAGCGAGGGCGGCACCACGCAGCAGGACGCGAGGTTGATTTGCGCGATGGAGGGCCGCACGCGCGCCCAGGCGTGCAGCTTGCGCAGGCAACCGCCGCCCACGTCAGCTACGCCTAATTGATGGACTCGCCCTAGGGAAAAAAAATTAACATTGATTAGAAGCAATTTTGCTTGAACTCTCTTTGTCTCAGACTCATCACGTCGGTTTTATGACGAACACGACACCAGGGTTTAGGTAGGGATAGTAACGGCATACAGTCAATGTCTTTTTTTCTTCTGCTAAAAATATTGATGGCGGAATATACACCGCCTGTGATATTTAATTATATTGCAATTTGATGCGAGAACACACCAGGGGCATGCCGGCTGGATATCCTCGTACTTGAATTAGAAAAAAAAAATAGAAAACTCGACAAACTTTAGTAGCAGCGGCCAGGGTGCATTGCATTGCTCGCAAAACAATTGGACGATTGAGCTAAAAGGTTCTCGAGTGGCGACCACATACTGGAAGACGCGGAATGAATGAAAGAAGAGGGGTAATGGACCGTGGTGGACCCGGTCCACGATGGTGGACCATGGTGGACCAATGATCTGGAGAAGGCCGCGAGAATCCACAGGACCGTTTGTTGTGTGGCAGTGAACGTCTTACGGCTGAAATGATGATGATTAGAGGAGATATGAACATTACCTTCTTTGACGAAGTCCTCGAGTACCCCCCACAGCGTCTTGATCCCGGGCAGGATGGCCTCGCACTTGCGCGCGTCGGCCTCGTTATCGGCCTCCACCTCGGTGCTGGACATGCGCACTGAAGCAGAAGTCAAGGTGCCTACTATGAATATATTTTAGAAAATCCTTGGGATGTCATCTCATCCCTCTCTCATATCGGGCGGTGAATTTTTAAAGAGGGATATCTTTCAGTCAGAAATAGATTCAGTCAGGTTGTAGTTCATCAAATTACTTAGCCTAGCACCTGACAGCCACAAACGCTACCTGAAGATAGAAACGACTGCGAAGGAAGCAGACGCGTGCGCAATCTACTTGTGGTCGGTGGTAGACGTTTGTGGTCGGCGGCAGCTTTTTTTAAACCAAGCTTTACGGGATATAATTTCTGATATTAATAATTCTATATCCACATCTATTCCCCAATCAACATTATAAAGGACTACATGCATGCATTACCTTTGATTTGAAATGGTTACAGTACTGATGCCCACCGATAATGGGCGCCACGCCATATAGTGGTCACTGCCGACCCCAAGAAGCAAGCAGCGATGATTTGTAGCTAGTTGCGACAGTTAGCGTCATCGTGTGCGACGAGTTTATAAAAAATGTATGAAAACTAAAGGAAATACATCGGTGACAGCGTTTTGTGGTTGTGGTCGGTGGTCCGTGTGCACGCAAACTTAGATAACAGACAGTTCCAGTGAATGAGAACTCACCATTGCTGCCCAGCGAGATGGGAGACGCTTTGGTGGTGTAGGTGGTCTTAACGTTGGAGTCATCTGTGGTCTCTTCGCGGTGCGTGTCGGGGTTGTATGCCAGGATCACGTTGTCGATGTACGTTGTATGCAGGGCTGTGAATACTGGAAACAAGACGAAATTGTAACTTTAGATGAATCGAGAATTACGAAATCATAGAAGGACACAACCAGAGTTGCTTTTTTAGATTTGGATCTTCAGCAGTATTTTAGGGTGCAATAAAGAGTTTACCCGACTGAAGGTCCTAAACGTTTATAAGGTAAAGCCCGTCCCTTGCTTTCTTCCCCAGCATCGCCCTAAGCCGAGGTCTGTACCCCACAGATCACTTAGCTTTAAGTTTTTTTAAGTCCTGGCTGAAAGCGTTAAGAGGGTCCTTCCCGATCCGTGGTCAACATGAACATGGTTTAAAAGCTTTTTTCACCCAACGCAATCTTTGATAGAGGAAATGCGAAAAAAAAGAGAGATAACGCCTGAACGCTCTGTTGGCATTCGGTAATTACGTCACTCACTCCAATATTTCACATTACTTGTTCGAGAAAATACGTGTTTTTTTAAAAAACCTTCAAAGTTTTAGGAAACAAAATTCGTCATTCAAAATCTCGATTAAACGTGCAAAGTTTATATTTTCTTTACTTTTTTAATCTATGAGTACATTATGAAGGGCCAAAGTTCACGCAAAAGAGCATAAATTTTTATTTCAATAGTATACCTAGATAATATGCACAAGATATCTGTTTAAAAAAAAATATCGAGAAAGATTTGTAATAACGCCATAATCACGTAAGAGCAGTTGTATAGAAATGTATCCCGGGTTCGACGCTCATTTATTAAGATCGGCACTGGCTAGTCCAGTTGAGCAGACGACCACCTCAAAGGTTGATATCTGCGAGAGGCCACAAACAAAAAATAAGAGGAAAGATTAGTTACCGATTTGTGTGACTTACGTTTTTGTTACTCGTTATACCTCGTTCAGAAAGCAAACAAAAAAATACAGCTACTCGACTTTAAAATGTCCAAAGGTTAAGAAGTTATTTATCCTTAAGTTTCATCATCATCATTTCAGCCGAAAGACGTCCATTGTTGGACATAGGTCTCGCCCAAGTGTCCCCACAATGAACGGTCCTGCGCGTCTCTCATCAATCGGATTCCCGCAACCCTTACTAGGTCATCGGTCCACCTTGTGGAGGTAAGTATGTCCTTAAGTGTAAATATTAATTATCTGCATTATTTAATACAATTAAATAATACCCTCTGCCAGCGGCTTGACCTGCGTGAACGTAGAAAATATAATTATAGCCTTTGTGACTCAGTGAAAAATCAGTATTCTACTAGTAGTAATACAATTTTTACACAAATATACAAATCATTTCAATTTATAAGAGGTAAGAGGAAAATAGACATAGAAGTCATTTGCCGTTTTGCTTAGAGGACTTTCCAAATACCTAACAGGAAAATAAAAGACAACCGTGTATTTGTAATTCTTTGAAGATTTTAAACTAGGAACCCAAGTTTTAGTAGTATGGTCATATTTTTGTAATCCATCAAACTATCTATTTTGCTGTAAAATTACAATAAACTTTATTCCATTACTAGCTTCTGCCAGCGGCTTTGCTCGCGTGAAAGTAACTTTCTCCATACAAACTTTGGAAGCCCATTTTACCCCCTTAGGGATGGAGTTTCGTAAAATCCGTTCTCAGCAGATGTATACACCCTATAAGGAACCTACCTGCCAAATTTTAAGTTTGTAGGTGTTATAGTTTCTGAGATTTCGTGATTAATCAGTGAGAGGTATTTCGCTTTTATTTATACTTATAGTTCTAGCAATTTGAAGGGTTGATTCTCATTCACACTAATAATAAATATCAGGGTTTAGAATAGTTAAACACTTCACTTCAGTGTTAAAATCTGTATATTGCTCAGTTAATTACAATTACAGTCACTGTAAATATCCTTACACAGAAAATAAATGTAAATATTCTAACACATACAAATTCAATGTACTTTGAAGTATTGCCTTCGCTTTCCGGTACTCAACTGACTCTAGCGATTTTTTTTTTTTTTTTTTTGTGTGGCCTCTCGCAGGTCAACCTAGGAGGTTGTCGGCTGCTTAACCGGACTTGCCTGTGGCGGCCTCAATTCAAGAATCAAAGCCTCCAGCCAGGGCTTATTTAACTAAACTTAAAAACTAAGCGACTACACGCTAAGGGCACCCCCTGTGGGGTACGGACCTCGGCTTAGGGCGTCGCTGGGGGGGGACAGCAAGGGACGGGCTGGATCGAACAAAGATTTTATTATTATTATCGGGGAATTTTAAAACTACGGCTCAGCGACGCGGGCTGGCTCGAGCAAGGGACGGGAGACTCTAGCGAGCGCGTGCGCAACCTTATATCTGTTCGGTCTCCCCACTGCCGACCACTACGTAATCAAAACAAGTACTAGAGTATTGCGTGCGCGCACATCCGATTTTAATACAGAGTTATAACGTTATGTTTTAATAATTTGATTTATTAAAAGTAAAATAAATTAATAACAATGTAAAAATTGAAATAACACTTATCCTATAAACATAATCCATTTCTAACATTCGGCCCTTCCTGATACAAAGTTTGTCCTCAAACTTATGAGCATGCAAAATCATTTACAGTATTATCTAATAACATACTATGAGGAGTGGTTCTATCAACACTCACAGGGTTAGCAAATTTCGCAAGTGGTTCTATCAACACTTGCACCGGCGTATCAGACTATGCTTGTGGATCTATCAACACTTCTCATAGTCGTATCAAAACCTTGGTTCGAGTGGTTCTGTCAACACTCATAACAATTTCAGAGACCTTGAGTGGTTCTATCAACACTCATAACAGTTTCAGAGACCTTGAGTGGTTCTATCAACACTCATAACAGTTTCAGAGACCTTGAGTGGTTCTATCAACACTCATAACCATTTCGGAGACCTTGAGTGGTTCTATCAACACTGACAAGGTTAGCAAATCTCGCAAGTAGTTCTATCAACACTTGCACTCGTTTACTAGACTTTGCTAGTGAGTCCATTGACACTTCTCATAGACGTATCAAAACCTTTGAGTAGATCTATCAACACTCACAAACTATTCGACTATACTAATTTTTGCAATTGTATCTATTAAAACTCACATGTTTATAAATAACTGACGTTATCAAAATTATCCATTTTATGACATGACTAATAGAACTGCAAGTTCACATGGCATCTTCTAATGTTTCTATATATATATATATATATTTATTCTTTATCGCTACCAGAATCATTAGTACTCAAGTTACTTTCTGAATCGTCTTGATTTGCGATTTTAATCCACGGTTGTATACGATCAGTAGCCCATACATTACAATACTTTTTCTGGGAAACGTTAGTACCTTCTATACTTGATACCTCATATCTGTCATTTTCAAGAACTTTAGAAATTTTAAAGGGTCCTGTATATTTAGGAAGCAATTTTTTACTTTTTCCATCATTATTAGGGACTGGTTTTAATATTTTTACTAAATCACCTACAGTGTAAGTTCTAGCTTTCATTCTCTTTTTGTCAAACCTTGATTTTTGCTTTTCCTGATCTTTATTAATATGTTGACTTATCTGTTCTCGGATTTCTTTTAGAGAACCCGGCTGACGTATATTGTTTAGTATTTCTGAAAAAATGTTATCTCCTTTGCTATTCATTTGCATCCCAAATAAAGCTTCTGATGGTGTTTTTCCTATCCCTTTATTAATAGTATTATTTAATCCCCATTGCAATTTTCCTAAAACTGTGTCCCAGAGCCGTTCACCTAATTTATCTGTATATGCTGTTAAAGCATCTAATACTGTCCTATTATACCTTTCCACTTGCCCGTTCGACCTAGGGGATGCTACAGCATTTAAAATATGCTTAATATTCGATTCTGTACAGAATTTCTCGAAATCCCTAGAAGTGAAAGAAGACCCTCTGTCCGATATTATTCTATTAGGGTAACCAAAAATGGAAAACAAGTCTTCCAGAGCACGTATAGTAGGTATAGACTTTACGTTTCTCAAAGGTTTTAATAAGCAAAACTTTGTAAAACCGTCTACTAACACAAGCAAATAGCAATTTCCCTTAGAACTTTTTATGAAGGGTCCCAAATGATCGATATGTACTGTATCAAACGGTTTATCAACCTTGTGTATCGGATGTAGAAGTCCTTCTTTAGGGCCTGCTGGCTCTTTGCTATATGCACATTCGAGGCACGATTTGACATATTTACTAACAAAACGTTTCATTTTTGGAAACCAGAAATCTTTCTTTATTTTGTCTAAGGTTTTCTCAATACTGAAATGACCAATATCATCGTGATTTAACTTGCATAACTGAAATCGGGCGCATTTGGGAACTACCCATTTTAACTCATTGTTTACTTTCCGAAATAGCGTATTATTCTTTACGACGTAATTATTTTTAATGTCAATATATTCTTCATTTTCCAACATTTTACGAACGCGCTGGGTTTCAGAATCATTTAGCTGTAAACTCAGTAGCCAGTCTTCCTGAGTGATTCTAAATATGGATGGTACATTATCTTGACAATTATCGGATACATAGGGCTGAGGATTCCTACTCAGGGCATCAACATGAGACATTGAATGTCCTGGTTTATACTGAACGTCAAAGTTATATTCTTGAATTGCTATCCACCAACGTGCTATTCTAGGTACTAAATCTCTTTTTGTGAGTGTTGCGCGTATGGCATTACAGTCAGTTATTAACGTAAATTTTAAACCCAGAAGATATACACGGAATCTTTGCAGTGATGCTACGACAGCTAAGGTTTCTAACTCGTAAGCGTGATACTTCTGTTCATCTAAACTAGTTTTTCTACTAAAATATGCAATAGGTTTAGTGACTCCTGTTTCAGTTATCTGAATTAGTATTCCGGCTAAACCATATTTACTAGCATCGGTATGCAAAAAAGTTTCGTTTTTAGGATCATATATACCTAATAGTGGACGTTGAATGAGTGCATCCTTCAGATAAGTAAAAGATTTTTCCTGCTCTGTTCCCCAATGCCAAGGACAGTTTTTTCTAGTCAAATCAGTTAAGGGTCGCGCTATAGATGCAAAGTTTTTGATAAATTTTCTAAAGTAACTTGCTAATCCTACAAATTGCCTAACTTCATGAACGTTCCGTGGTGTAGGGAACCGTTCAACTGCAGTGGTCTTGGCACGCCCTGGTCTAACTCCGTTTTCGCTTATCTCATAACCAAGATATTCTAGTTCAGTCTTAAAAAAATTACATTTTTTTAAATTTAATGTTAAACCGGCTTCCTTCAAAAGTTTTAGTACTTCTTCTAAACGGTCCAATTGTTCATTAAAATCCTTACCCGGTATTAAGATGTCATCCATATAAGCAAGAGCAGAGTTAAATCTAGTGTTTCCTAAGACTCTATTTATAGTCCTCTGAAACACTGCCGGAGAATTGACCAATCCAAAAGGCATTTTTTTGAATTGATATAACCCATCGGGAGTTATAAACGCTGTGAGGTGCCTACAATCTTCGCGTATCGGAATCTGATAATACCCACTAGCTAAATCTAAACTAGAGAAATATTTATTACCATTGAGCATATCCAATTGATCATCAATACGAGGCATAGGAAAATGGTCTTTCTTTGTCTTGCGATTAAGGGCCCTGAAGTCCACACAAAGTCTATATCCCCCAGTCTTTTTAGTTACTAATATGATAGGGCTCGCATAGGATGACTTTGAGTCCTCAACAATATCATTGTCTAAAAGTTCACTGACCATCTCACGCACAACGTTTCTTTCCACATAACTAAGCCGATAAGGTCTGTGTACAACAGGAGTTTTATCATCTAATTCAATATTCATTTCTGATAAATTAGTACAACCTAATTCGGACATGTTTTGAGCGAAACATACTCTATATTTATTAATGAGTGCTACAATTATATTAATTTGTTCATCAGAAAGGTCAGGATTAATATTGACGTCGTTCCGATTTATCGGTTCTAAATAAGCAGTATCTATTATTCGATTACAATTAATAGCGGTATTTGTATTAGTTATCACATTCACTCTAGTTAGCACTGTCCCTTCTTGAAATTTAATACATTCTGGCGATAAGTTTTTAATACCAACCCTACATTTTCCTTCACGCAGATTGTATACTCCCCCTAATACCCAGTAGTTTAGAGGGCCTATATTTCTAACACTATGGTCAAGAAAGAAATCACAAGTCGTGTTGTTATCGTTTGTGCAATCAATAAAGTCAAAATCTTCTATAGAAGTGTTTACAGAAATGCGTAACACTACCCTTTCTTGGTTACTTACTTCGATAGGTAAATAGGTTAAGTCTGATAAATCAACGCGTTTTAAAATGTCTAATTTATCATTTGTTTTAATTACTAATACTTCTGGTAGTTCTGTAAAGTTTTGACCCACGAGTAACGGCTCTATCAAAACAGACGGTTCTACTACAAATGCATCTATTTCAGCTGTTATTTCTCCTAAAGATAATTTAATACTAGTTCTACCTAAAGGTGTATAAGAACTATTTCCAAATCCACGAATTGCCGGTAAGTCTTTTTCAGATTTGGGCAACCCATTCTTATCGACAACTTCTTGGCTAATGAGTGTGCAGTCACTACCAAAATCTATAAAACATTCACAAGGAATGGTATCGTTAATCATTACTGATTTACGAAATTTATCATGTTTTATTAGATCGAGTTAACATAGTTTTCTTCTCTTGAAGCCGAGGTTTGGTATTGTTATTAGACGTGTTAAAATAACAATCGATAGTTTTGTGTCCGAACCGATTGCACGTATCACATTTAATTTTAGGCTTCGTACAAGTGTTGGTCTTGTGACCTTTTTCTTTGCAATTGAAACATACTATGTCTGCTATAGTACTACGGCAATGTGCACTACGATGTCCCGGTTTATTACATTTATGGCAGATTAAATCAGCCTTATTGTTATTGGTACGTATATGAGATTCTTTACCCAAGTCTTTTAAGAACTTGAGTAATTCTTCTGGATCAGTCAATCTAGCCGAAGAAGCACTAGCCTTAACCATCCTATCGTCTATTCCGAATATTAAACAATCAACAGCCTTCTTTCCATGAATATCACAAGCATTTAAAAGGGTTATTTTATCAAAATAATAATCATCAATGGGCTCACCCGATTTCATTCGTCTTTCTAGCATTTCTGTTAATAAGGCACCATAATTACTTTCAAAGGGAAAAGCTCTAATCAAACGATCTTGCCACTCGGTCCAAGTCAAAAGAATAGTTTGAAGACCCTCATACCATTTTTTAGCGTGGCCTGTAAGTTTTGGTAGGGCAAAGTGAGTAGTCTGTTCGTCAGTCCAATTGTAAATTTTAGCGCATTCATTAACCTTTGCTATCCAGTGATCAATTCTCTGATTTTTCTGAATCGGGTCGAAATTTGGTATAATATTCTTATCATATGAAATACTATTTGCAACAGGTTTTAAAATTTTTTGTAACAGTAAAGCAAAATCATGACTACTTATATTAATACTTGCATTCTCACCATTATGCAGCTGCGTTGCTGCTGGAATTGATTCACGAACATATACGTCGTGGGGCGGCTCAAGGTCCCTGGTTCCCGATGTACCCGCAACTGGCTCAGGGACTGATGTAATTGAAGATGCATTTTGAATTTCTTTTTCTTGAATAAACTGTTGTGTCATGGCTCCATTTGAAGGTTGACTGTGTGAAGTTTCACGTGCAACGTTCACACTAAATCCTTGATTACTTTGCTCTTTGTTGAGTTTTCTGTGCCGCATGGAACTAGTTCCCAAAATTATACTTGTATCTTGGTGAGAACGCGATCTTTTTCTGCGTCGAGATTCCCGTTCCAAATCGGAAGAACTTTCTCGACGAGTACGGGATCTTTTTCTACGTCGAGATCTACGTCTCGATTCAGAAGAACTATCGCGTCGAGTATGAGATTTTTTTGAATGTCGGGATCTACGTCTTGATTCCGAGGAACTATCACGTCGAATGCGAGCTTCATATCTACGCCTGTAACTACGTTCAGTTTCACGGTCACTTTCCATTGTTGCGTGAGTTTATCCCACTTCTGATAATAAATATCAGGGTTTAGAATAGTTAAACACTTCACTTCAGTGTTAAAATCTGTATATTGCTCAGTTAATTACAATTACAGTCACTGTAAATATCCTTACACAGAAAATAAATGTAAATATTCTAACACATACAAATTCAATGTACTTTGAAGTATTGCCTTCGCTTTCCGGTACTCAACTGACTCTAGCGAGCGCGTGCGCAACCTTATATCTGTTCGGTCTCCCCACTGCCGACCACTACGTAATCAAAACAAGTACTAGAGTATTGCGTGCGCGCACATCCGATTTTAATACAGAGTTATAACGTTATGTTTTAATAATTTGATTTATTAAAAGTAAAATAAATTAATAACAATGTAAAAATTGAAATAACACTTATCCTATAAACATAATCCATTTCTAACACTAATATTATAAAGGTTATGTCAAAGAGATGTCACTATGACTGACGGGGTCCTGTGGGATAGGGCCGACGTCTGTCAGGTTGCAGAATTATCCGGAAGAGTTACCGTGGCCCTGGAACGCACAGGGTAACAGAGAGAACACGGCTAGGTTCCAGTCAGTAAGTCTGAAATGCTTCACCATCGACTGCTTCACTTCTTACCATCAGGTGGGATCGCAGTCAAGCACTGGTTTATACCATTTAAACACATGAAAAACTTCTCGCCCTCCCTTTTAAATCTTTCTATTTCACATAGGCCTACATGGGCACTTATAAAACTTCAGAAGCTAGTGCACTTATGTGGTGAACTACTAATTCAAAGAAGGTAGAATCTAGTACACCGCTCATTTTGTAGTGTAGAATAAATTTAGTTGTTTAACATATTTTCTATAAATAACCATTTTTATTCTTCAACTAAAAGTTATCTGATTATTGAAAAATACTGAGCAAGTGCGAGTCAGACACGCGCCCTGAGGGTTTTGTACAAACTTACTTAGGTAAAGAGTTCAATTCCTGATTAGAGTCTTTTTAAGAACAAATTTTCTGTTTTCAGATTTATTCCTTTATTTGTGTAATAAAACCTTGCTTTATGCAAAATTTCAGAATTCTAGGTCATCGGGAAGTACCTTATGAATTTTGATTCCCTTGAGAGTGTCGAAATACACGTTTTCTTGCGACATAAACGGCCATATCTTTTTTTCCGTTAACTTAGAAGTTTGATTTTTTCACAGCTTCACGGAACCGCAAACCTGAGTATATGGTTTTAATTTCAACTCGATACCTCCACGCGTTCTCGAGATAAAGGGTCTGACAGACAGACAGACGAACAGACAACAAAGTGATCCAATAAGGGTTCAGCTTTTACCTTTTGAGGTACGGAACCCTAAAAACGAAAAAAGAATCTCACATCAACTCTAGTTTTTTGGAAACCTTCCAATCGTCAACTCCACTAGTTAAAGTCAAAGGTCATTTCCCCAAGTCCAACTTTTTACTAGGTAATAACACGTCAAGTTCACAAAACCCATCATATTTACTATAATATGTGCCTTGTTCGATACACGTAGTTTACATGTTATATAAATACAAGATTAGATATATATGTGTGACGTCATACTTCATGATTTTATGACTTGCTATCGCAGTTTGCGGTTCTGTGCAACACACCCATTTTTAACTGTGATTTTGTTCTTCAAATAAACTAACGAAGTGTGGATGAGAAAGATCTTGTTAACAATTATGTTGCCCACCCAGCCGATAGATTGTCCATCAACAGTTCACACTTTATTTAGTGTAAGTAAAAGACCAAAGCTTACGACAAGCGTTGATCTAAGTCTATCCACAAGATCACAATCGATCGTTTGTTTGGTTGAGACCCTTTTTATTTATTGAGGTAATCAACAACTGTCCGTGTGGTAGGCCTATAAGAATCGCACTCACAACTGTCTTAATCAGAACCTCTTTATATCGGGTAGTAAAACGTAAGTAATAATTAAGATAAGCGGTCTCAACGCAATGCAAATTATCGTTAATGTTTATACCTAACTACCTGATAACAATAATTTGTACTTTAACAGGGATGGCAGTGAATAGTTTTTTTTGTGGGATTTTTTTTATCTGGTCCATGCCAGTTTTTTCTTATGTTGTATAATTAAGCTTTATCATAAAAAGTAGCCAATTCTAGTGTAATCCAGTGGTCGTCGAAAGTTTATCAAATCATTAAATAGTTCCATGAATGTTTTTTTTTTTTATCAGGTGGGAAATCATCGAATAGCTTCTCTGAATGGAACGAGACAGTGTCGCCTTTTAACTACCAGCCTTGATCGCCTCGAGTCGGCCACGCCTCCGATTCCTTTGTTTTGTCGTCATCTTAACGCTCATACACGTGGTCAGAACAAAGGAGGCGTGGCCGACTCGAGGCGATCAACGAAAAGAGAATCGAAACGAAATGGTTGTAACTTGGCTAGGGGGGCTGTGTTCTTTCGACAAAGAAAAGATCCATATAGAGACATGAGATAATCATGCTTTAATGGACAGTACAGTTTCTACTACCTATAATATCAATTTTAGTTATTTTTTTCCCAGCCATTACTGTCCACTGCTGGGCAAAGGCCTCCCCCAAGAACTTTGACCCTTCATAATGTACTCAAAAATTAAAAAATTAAAGAAAATATAAGTATAGAAACCTTGCGCATTAAATCCAGATTCAAAAACTTTTAAGGTTTAAAAAAAAACAAAACATTTCCTGGAACAAGTTTTGTGACATATTCGAGTGAGTGACGGATATACCGGATGCCAACAGAGCGTTCAGGCATTATCTTTATTTTTTCGTGTTGCCTGTTTACCAAACATTGCGTTGGACTGCGTTAGATGAACCAAAAGAATTTTTAAACCATGTCCACGTTTACGATAGACGAGTGGGGAAGGGCCTTCTTAAGGTGAAAGCTGGCCCGAGCGTGACTACACTCATAATAGATAGTGGGAAATCATCCCATGACATCAATGGGCGGAGTGTGAGGGTGTGTCAGACTTTTACTGACTAAAAACCCACTCCTGTTCCTTCGTTGCCTTTTTATACCAGGGCTGAGTCTTCCTTTCAGACCCTTGGCCCCAATGCTCGCCGTCCATAACCCTCGCCTACGATGGCCGGAGATCGGGATCGAGATCCCGGTGGCTTGGGCGTGAGGGCCGCGCAATGTCCTTTGCTAACATTACTGCTTCGCAGAAAGAGGCGACCGTCTGCCACTCCTCCTCGCTTCGGACCATGGCCTGTACCAAGGCCCGGCGCGAGAGATCGTTGCCGCCGATCTCCCCCACGAGGACACGGCGGTGCTCTGCCCAAGCGGGGCACACCTCTACAGTGAGCTCCACCGTGTCCTCCGGGTGGTCCACACAGAGGTGACACCCGGGCGTTACTACCGTACGAATTCTCATTAGATGGCGCTCTCCCAACATTTTTAGTTGATTGAGTTTTTAGTTTTTGGAAGTATTATTTTCTGAAATCAGACATTTCACTTTACTGAAATTAGTCAGACAATGAGAGAGCTCCAAGCGAACGCCATGAATTAATGCCTCAAAATCCACCTAATTTGCCAAAACTACCTAAAGTAACTTTCGACTCTAACCATAGTGCTTGAGTATAGTCAGATCGGCTTTCACCTGACACCTAACAAAAAAAAGACAATATTACTTATCGAACACTAGTGGAGTGTCCAAACGCCCTAATAAAAATAACAGGCCGGAAAATACGAGCTCGAAAAGAAAACCTTGAATATGATCATAACTGTCAAGTATAAACTGATGATGTCATGGCCGGAAAAAATACTATTGCACCTATTACGATGAAACGTAAATTATCGACATCGTAGGTACTAAGTATACGAGTACAGATGTCGTGCCCATAATTAAAAAATTGATCACTTTTTTTTAGATGGGAAAATCATCCAATGACAAATCCCGTTCTTGGGCGGAGCGGGAGATAGTGTCAGACTTTTACTGACTAAAAACCCACTCATGTTCCTTCGTTGCCTTGGTCTAGGGCCCCGGGTTTCGTTTTCACACACCCATGGCCCCAGTAGGCTTCGACCCTGCTGGGCCCCTACGATTTTCTGACATCTCCCTTAGGTGCGCGTGGAACAATAAACGCCGTCGACGACTTGGTCTCGGTCCGGACGGTTATCGGAAGGTCGGACAGCGGGCTGCCCATTGCTCGCCATCCGCAAGCCCGCGCCTACCGTGGCCGGAAATCGGGATCGGAATCCCGGCGGCGGTTGGGGCGTGAGGACCGTTGCCTCACGCGATCGGCCGTCTCCTTTGCTAGCATTACTACTTCGCAGAAGGAGGCGACCGCCTGCCACTCCTCCTCGCTCCGGACCGTGGCCTGTAGTACCAAGGCCCGGCGCGAGAGATCGCCGCCGCCGATCGCCCCCACGAGGACACGGCGTCGCTCTGCCCAAGCGGGCTTCGGGGCACACCTCCACCGTGTGCTCCACCGTGTCCTGGGCGGTCCACACAGTGGCGACAACCGGGCATCGCTTCCCCACGAATCCGGTGCAGGAACATCCCGAACTTACCGTGTTCGGTGAGACCCTGTGTCATGCGGAACGTGAGGATGCCGTGAGGTCTTTCCAACCACGCCTCAGGGGCTTACCGCCATAATGGTGGCGTGCCCAATCACTTCATGATATGGCCAAATAAAACTGGCCAGATCGTTTTAAACGTTAAAGTTTGATGATAATTCAATCTTCGTTTGGCCTACTTTCTTTAGATCTACTATCATAATTATAAGCATAACATAACATAATCAGCCTTTTAATGTTCCCACTGCTGGGACTCAGGCCTCCTCTCTCCAGGAGAAGGTATGGGCCGTAATCCACCACGCGGGCCCAGTGCGGGTTGGTGAATGTCACATGTCTTCGAATTTTTGGTTCTAGGACATGCCGGTTTCCTCACGATGTTTTCCTTCACCGTTTTGAGAGCAGTGGTGATGAAATAATTTACACAAAGTAATGCGCCTGGCTGGGATCGAACCCGCGACCTACAACTCGTAAGTCGGGGCCGTTACCACTCGGCCACCACTGTAATTATAATATCATTGAAATCCTACATCTATGATATGGATATTTCTTCCATTCTGTTGAATTAATAACAGAATGGAAGAAAAGAACGTGTTGCGCCGACCCTAAATAAAACGTGACAAGGGCAGGAAGATGATGATGATTACTAATTTATAATTGATTAACCACTGCAGCGGAAACCGGCCACGAGGAATTTCTAAGGACCGACGCTACGTTACGCGGTCGCCCGCGCGGTCCCATACAAAAGTGCACCGTTGCGACTCGCCGCGCGGGCACCCGTCGTGGGCAGTCGCGCCCCGCGCCCGTTTTGCTACGTAATATAGATTAAAGTTCTCCATTCGATGCGACGACATGCACACCGTGTAAGTTGAACTAGCTACACTGCGCAGCTAATAATACGGTTTCCGTGAGGGGGAACGCCGCACACGACACACGCGCATAGTCACGCGACGGGTACCCGTGCGTGCGCCCGCTTAACGCTTGGCCCTAAGAGGGATACCGTGGTCCGGGAACGCAATGGGAAACTAAAGAAACGGTGGGTTTTAGTCAGTCTGACACTCCCTCTCGTTCCACCCAACGTGGGAGAAGTTATTTGCACACGTCAATTTTGCAGCCGATATTATTTTATTTACGTAGGTAGTGAATTAGACAGATATTAATACTATTATGCTATGGTATTACTTACTACAACTTTTCATAATTAAAGTACATACGTAATGTACTACGATGTTTATGGAAATCGATAAAAAAAACCCGATCAATTAGTTAATTGAATAGTAATTTTCAGTCGTCTTGTAAATGTCTGGCGGTTAAGGACGAGGCGAGGTTATAGTCAAGGTTAAGGTCATTGGAATCCTGAATACACTTTATAATGTTATATTTACACAATTTGTGAATAAATTATAAGATATTATAGCATAGCATAGTCGGCCTTATAACGTTCCCACTGTTGGGACTCAGGCCTCCTCTCTAGGAGAGGGAATGGACCGTCAGGCGAACGAGAAAGAAGGATGGTGCTATATAAGGTGTAACAGTTCAGTTTAGGAGCTCGTGGTAAGGCCTCAGACCGAAAAACGCACGTTTATCATTTTTAACCCCCAACGGCAAAGAGGGGTGTTATAAGTTTAACGTGTCTGTGTGTCCGTCCGTGGCATCGTAGCGCCTAAGTAAATAGACCGTTTTTTTTTTTGTTATGATTTCCGCATTACAGCAAATATTAATTCGTCACGTATTTATTAACATATTAGCATATTCTTTTAGTAAACGTTTGTGGATCAGCAATAAGGTAACTACGCTAACTGAAAAGTAATTTAAGCCATTTAAGAAAATAGCTGATTTTAAAAAAGAATTGCGTGCTTGATACTAAGAAAATTATTGTCCCTGGGGCCCATTGTGTGATGCGCGCAGTGCCGCAACTAGGGCGGTAGGTACCAGCAGTGCTCAGACACAGGGCGTAGGTCCTGATAGGGCGCAGAAATGATCTAACTAATGCCAACTTTTGTATCATTCACTTCATCAGAACGAGGTCTGTTTCCCATTGACTCTCGCTCTGTACCGTGGCCTCAACCAGGGCCGGACGCTCAGGTCGAAATCGTCGATCGCCTCCACAAGGACACAGCGAGGCTCCACCTAAGCGGGGCAAACTTCCACCTTATGCTTCACCATGAACTCTGGGCGATCCGCACAATGGTGACACCCGAGCCTTTCAGATTCGAAACAGGTACCTTCTGAAACAGTCACATGTACGGTGGGGACCTGCGTCTGGCGGATTAAGCTTAACCAACTCAAATTTTTTTAGGGGCGCATTTTCGGATACTGGCCCCGGGCGCATAAAAGGCTAGTTACGACTCGCTACGCTACTCTTTTGAGTATTTGTGGATCAATGATAACAACAAATATCTACTTCTACTTACCATTTTCCAAACACTCTGATAACGCTTGTGTACTGTCTTCATTTATAAATATCTTGACGCCTATTTTCAAATTCTTTCGTTCTTCTTCCGCCATTTTGTTTTGTACGTCATCGTGTGGCCTGGTTATATTGATCACGGCTTCAGGACTGGGGGCTGTGGATGCTGAGACGACCATATAGTCAGAATGATGCTGCGACGTCTGGGGGTGACCACCCGGGGGCCCAACTCCGTTCTGAATGGGGATCGAAGCTGGAATACCGTTCTGAGTCCCCCATTCTGTTAGCGTCAGCTTGATGCTTTCTGAAAGCTGGAGAAATATGTTTCTGTTAGTGTTAATAATAAAATCATCGAGCATCGAGGCCCAATTTTAAAATACCAATTCATTGGACAATTTTTAAATATATATAACTCCTTAAAGTAATAGTGCGTCACAGCAAATGCTGAGGTGGTCACCAATTCGGTGCGGGCACGCTTGGCGCACTTTGTACTTTTGTTCTTTTTTACTTTGTGTTTAGAACCGTTGTGCTGTGTCTGTCCCGAATAAAATTATTTCTATTCTATTCTATTCTAATATGAAGAAAAAATAATTAAGTACAATATCAATTTATTATAATACAATAGCCATAATGTTTATGAAAAAGTTTTAACTCCTCGAAAGCCTATGTTCTTTATCCGAAAACGCCATAAGTGTACACACGGTGTTTTAAATCTACATGATTACATTGCAAAATAAAATCGCAACTTTTGTCTGATGAATGACTTTTAGCATATATGAGGTTACCTAATTTGACGTTGCTGATTCCAAATTGGAAAATCATATTCCGTACAATTTTACGTCAGACCTGCAACTCCTAACGTCCGGGGCGTCTCCTGTCACCGCGGCTGGAACGTGAGGATATCCTCTTTACGGTTTTAGCCACCTTCTTGGCTCTCCCCGTACCATGAATTGAATCAGGTCAGGACGCGAAAGGTCAACGCCGCTGATCGCCTCCAAGAGGACACGGTAGTGCTCCGCCTAAGCGTGGCACACCTTCACCGTAAGCTCTACCGTGTCCTCTATGTGGTCCACACGGTGACACCCGGGCGTTTCTTCCGGCTGAATCCGAAATAGGAATCTCCCAAACTTGTCATGTGCGGTAGCCGGTAAGGACCTGCCTCATGGTGAGGACGCCACGGCGCCTCTCCAGTCACTCCAAGGGGGGACTGTGGTCTGCCCAGAATATTTTCTCCTTGGAGTGACAAATCTTTTCACTTTACGTTTGTTGTGTTGGAAAAACCTCCGTCTAATATGAGTAGACTCAGAAGGGCTTTGAATTTCAATAATGGCAGGTAAACCTATGGGTAAATCAATCCTTCCGCAACTAAATCACTGTGAGATTGAAAAGTCATTGTTAGGAAGGAAATAAAACGGTGCTAATTACGTCACTGAAATCGTACAGTAACACAAACCTACGCACATACATTGTCTTTATATAGTGTTTACTCATTCACTGAAAGAAGGTATCCGATGTAGTGTTACCTTTCAGCGTTGAGTTTCCGTGAAAAATGTACTGGTGTGAGCCAATTGCTTGTATGTGTGTGTCACAATGCAAGTAGGATTCAAGGCATTAGCAATGTAAAATGTATGGTTCGTAGTTCATTAGTATTTATAGGTAGGTACGTGCTTGTTGCAATAAAGGTCATCTATCAAACAACATTATTTTTAGTATATGCGAAACCCGATACACGTGTCTAGTATTTGTATGTAAAGAATTTATGTACAAAATTTCATAACTGTATCATGAAAAATCAGAAAGTTATAAGCTTGTTGTGTTACCTGGTTGTCTGCTAAAATACATGGTCACTGGGCCATCCGGGCGACTGAGGGGTTGTTTAGCTCTCGCACCCAGCTGTGCGCTGGCGCTTAGTGCCCGCTATGACCTGCCGTAACTTTTGTTTTACTTAGTGTCGGTGACGGACCTATTTTTAATTTTTTTGGGTAAAATTATAACATGGTGTAAAAATGATTGGAATCGATTTAGTTACTGATTCTGAACAAACTATATTCAGGTTTAGCATATACTAAAAATAATGTTGTATAATACAACGCCTATACTTTTTTACCTTTTTTTATACAAATGACACGTGGGTCATCATCAAATGACTTCTCCCACTCAAGGGTAGAGTGACAGGGCGTATCCGTTCTTTACTGACTAAAACTCACCTATTGACGGTGAAGTGCCAATACCTTTTAACTGACATTTTTCGAGTAAATTACTTTTTAACCGACTTCAAAAAGGAGGAGGTTCTATGTTCGGCTGAATGGATGTTTTTTTTTAGGTATGTTCACCGATTTGTCGGTCAATTGTGGACCGATTTAGATTTTTCTTTTTGTTTTTGTTCGAAAGCTTATGCTTTCTAGTTGGTCCCATAGAAATATTGTTATGATCTGATCATGAACTTCGAAGATATGGAACAGAGCTAAACTGCAACAAGTAAAATTGCTTTGTTTATACGTGTAGTCGATGACTGAGTGAAAGAAGTGGGGGAATATATCGAACTGATCTGATGATGAAGCCTGAAGTTAGGCACCGGAACATGGAATCTAACCGTGTTTGGGATTATTAGAATTATCATGAAATGCACTCTGGCTCTGGGGTACTTTTTAGTGGTGGTACCATAACAAAAAAGTGTAAAATAAAAACTTTTTACAAAAAAAAATACAACCGACTTCAATGTAAAAAAACACTGAAAAGTGCAAAATAACTTTAATTTCGAAAGTCGGTTAATTAACATAACGAAGAGAGACAACTATTATAGAAACACCGACTCCGAAATTAGTTATTTTGAACTTCTCAGTATTTTTTTTACATTGAAGTCGGTTGTATTTTTTTTTTTGCGCTTATAATTCAAATGTGTCTTTCCACATGTTTTAGTCAAATCCCTGAAGCGTAATTCTAATCATAATTATTTAGGATCGATTGGTCGTTTACTTTTTCTGCCTTATTTAAGTAACAAATGGGCATGATTCTTTTCGACTTCGACAGTTAGGAGTTATTGGCACTTCGCCGTAGCCATGTTCTTTAGTTTCTCTTTGCATTCCAGGACCACAGAATACCTTTCAGAAACTCTCCGGGCGTATCTTCCGCCTGAATCCGAAACAGGAACCCCCCGAACTTGCCATGAACGGTGAGGACATGCGTCATGCGAAAAGTGAGGACGCCGTGACGCCTCTCCTGCCAGTCCTCTTTGAGGAGCACAATTGTGGTGTACCCAAATCATGTATGAGTGGGTCGCTATTTGTTATAATTCCGTATTAGATCACTTGATAAATTGATTAGATAGCGATGCGGTATTGGTTAGCAATACCTAGGCCAGGTACCTACGCTATTCAGATAGTTGCCATATTATCAAGTGTCGGGCGCTGCGAAAAACAACATGAGTCGTATTCATGTCTAAAAATTTCCTTTAAATTTTGAGGCTCTGCCAATACTTATTATTAAACCAGGCAAGTGCGAGCCGGACTCGCGCACTGCGGTTTCAAATTTACATATTTATGAAAACAGTTCAATTCCCGAATTGAATTACGAAGATTTTTCTGAATCCCATAAAAAATTGTGACGTAAATACAAATTTACAGTTTTCAGATTTTTTCCTATACTTGTACTATAAGACCTTACTTCATGCCAAATTACAGGATTCTAGTCTAACGGGATGTACCCTATGAATTTTGATTCCCTTGAGAGTATCGAAATATACGTTTTTTGCGACATAAACGGTCGTATCTTTTTTTTTAGTTAACTTAGAAGTTTGACTTTTTCACAGCTTCAAAGGACCACAGATCTGAGTATATGAAGTCTTTCGGCTGAAATGATGATGATGATGAACCCTAAAAACAGTAACTAGGGTAGGAGTATCTGGGAAAACAAGCTGCGTAGCCTTTTTGCAACTATAATAATACCTATAATGCCAGAAAAAATAATAATATTGTTATTGCACATGAACGAATTTGAAAATACTAGGACAAAAATTACGAACAGCATTTACTGCCGAACTAGATAAGACCTGTTTCAGTTTAAGGCGCCACTCCCCTCAGAAGTAATAATTAGCATAGCATAGCATAGTCGGCCTTATAATGTTCCCACTGTTGGGACTCAGGCCTCCTCTCTAGGAGAGGGAATGGGCCATAATCCACCACGCGGGCCCTGTGCGGGTTGGTGGATGTCACATATCTTCGAATTTTTGGTTCTAGGACATGCCGGTTTCCTCACGATGTTTTCGTTAGCCGTTTTGAGAGCAGTGGTGATGAAATAAATTATACAAAGTAATGCGCCTGGCTGGGTTTGCACCCGGAACCTACAACTCGTAAGTCGGGCCGTTACCATTCGGCCACCACTGCTTCATTAAACTAGTATATTCGGCTAAATAGACTAAAAAGAATGTGTAGGTGTATGTTGTGTATCAGTTTGTTAGTAACTCCTTCGCGCTCTTTAGGCTGAACTGATTGGGAAGAAATTCGGCACATTTTTTATCCCGATATTATGTGGGAGGATGAATTTCAACATTTAAACGAGCGAATCGTTCATCTCGCTATCCTCGCATCTGTCAGAAGCGAGTGAATAAAGAATGAAAGATGCTTGCTCACTTTATAAGTTCTACATAGATATGAAATGACGCATCAGTATTATCGCGAATAATAATTAACAAAGTCATACGTTGTATTCGAATACTAACTGGTCGTAGTATACTGCTTGAGCCTCAAGTAAAAGCGTATAGTCACCCTTGTCAGTTAGTCATTTATTTAAAGTTTGTGAAAAGGGATCTGTAAGCGTGTTATACTAGTCTTAGAAATAAACTAGTAAGTATTTTACCAGATAGGTGTACGGGCATGATTAGCGAGAATTACGACGACCGAAAACCTAATATGTAGGTAGCTGCATCAATTGAATTAAAATTTCACATTTTTTTTTTTAAATCCTTGGTACCTTATGGTATAAGCCTACCACACGCACAAGCTTCACCACAGTTTTGCCTGCATAGGCCGGTTTCGAAACGCCGTGCGTGTGGTTGGTAAAACTCAGTGTTACACGGTGTTCCGTGTGTGGTGCGTGTGGTAGGCCCTTAACGTAGATCCATAATTATATTACTTTTTAATCTACTGCGCTCATGAAAAATGTAAGATTGTTGTTGGTAATTGTTAAATAACCTTTTCTTCACAAGTACTTCTTTAAAAAGCAATGAAACGCCTGCCTAGTTATTCATTAAAACTGGCACAAGGTAAAACGAGACAGAAAAAGCATGATTTCGTAATAATAAATTGTTTGGCTTAATTTAGCTTTGGCATTTGAAATATCTTCGTCATTTTTTTTCAGTATAAATCCTGGGGAGTTATCTCCATGATTCTTTATACCCTATAACAACTATAGAAATGCTCTGAAGCTATCCAAGATGTAAAAATAAACCTTTTTAACAAAGCAGTAAAAACATTTACTTTTAATATTTCTAAGAGGATATATTGTATTTTTCTATATTTTGTCTAGATTGTTTTTAGTTAAAGAACTAGAAACGAACAAAGAACTAAAAACGACGGTTACTGGTCGATCTAGTTCGAGTAACCGTCCGAGCCCAAGTCGTAGACGGCGCGTACTATGCCACGCGCACCTCAAGGAGATAAGAATAAGAATAAGAATAATGTTTATTGTTCATTGTTACAGTAAATAAAGAATACCTTAAAACTATTATATAATGATTAATATTGTCTGTAACTAATTATTAATTATACATATATTTAGATGGTGGTCCCCAAACTAGGTAGGACCTGTATCTTGGGGACCTGAGTTGAGATAACTTTAATCTATAATAGCATTGTATCGGGCGGACATGTAGAAATTCGGTTTATTTTTTTATATTTATCGAAGAGGTTGTTGTAAACAATGAAACAACAAAATGAATAATAAAAAGTAAAAATAGGATAAAAACAAGCTAACTTAAAATAAAGGTTTTTGTGTGTAGTGTATGTGTGTAGTGTATGTGTGTAGTGTACGTGTGTAGTGTATGTGTGTAGTGTATGTGTGTATTTATATGTGCCATATACTATTGCCATATTGTGTTTCTTTATTGCTTGACTGGAGTAGTTCTGTGTTACTTTAAAATTTCCTCTGTCTGTTCGTACGATAAAAGAGCAAGCCAGTTAATTAAGGTTTTTTTACACGTAAAATTCTTTAGGTCTTTGATATTGAAGCTCTTGCTGATTTTATTGTAAATTTGAAAATGAGAGTAAAAGGGGCATCTCCTGACCAACAGACTGTCTGCTTCGGGAAGAGGAATATGGAGGACGCGTTTAGAGATTATTTTATTGTAATCGGATCTGTATTTTAGGGTTTTGTGTACGTTTAGTGTAGCACTTAAAATATATAGTTGTCGTACTCTTAAGACCGCAAGCTCACTATAAATTAGATCTGTAGGGAAGCGGAATGGCTTTCTTAAGGTTACTTTAATAACAGCTCTTTGAGCTCTTTCTACTTCTATAAACGTACTTTTTCCAGCTGCGCCCCAGATAGAGATACCATACTGAAGAATTGACTGACACAAACCGAGATAAATTGTGCGGAGAATTGCAATGGGTGTGCAGTCTCGTAGTCTTTTCATAACATATATTAGTTTCCTAACTCGACTAGAGAGGCGGTGTATGTGTGGTTTAAATGAAAGGTTTTCGTCTAGTGTGATGCCAAGGTATTTGATAGAAGGAGCATGTTCAATGATTGTGCAGGAGCAGTTTGCAAGTAGTGGGGACTGGTTTCTGCTGCAGGTATGGTATTTGAGTAGTAACTGTTGTGGGGGTCTCGACGCTATAGTTTTGAAGAAAGTGACGAATGTAGTTTTTTTAATGTTAAGAGTTAAAAGATTTGCATCAAGAGCTTCGGAAATAGTGAGTAGACCATTTTCTGCAAGGCGGTATACTTGGTTCCACGTTTTAGCGTGAAATACTATAGCAGTATCGTCGGCATATGATAGTATTTCTGCATCGTTTAATTGTATATTTAAGATGTCATTCATATAAAAACTAAACAGTGTCGGACCGAGAGTACTACCCTGCGGAATTCCGAAGTCGATGGGAAGCAGGTTACTTGAAAAGTCACCTAGTTTGACCAGTTGTTTTCTGTTAGATAAATAACTCCTGAACCAGTCAAGTGAAGTTCCTCGAATTCCCGAGCATTCTAGCTTTTTTAAGAGGAGGTCAATCGAAATTGTATCGAATGCCTTTGCCAGATCTAAGAAAACCGCCATAGCCTGCTCTTTATTTTGAATGTATGTAGCCACCAAGTTGGTAAGTAATGTAGCTGCGTCTTCAGTTGACTTTCCTCGCCGGAATCCAAACTGTCTGTCTGATATAATCTTGTGTTTCTCAAAAAAGTTTACTAGCCGGCTATTAACTATTTTCTCCAATATTTTGGATAAAATGGACAAAAGGGCGATCGGACGATAATTTTCCGGTAATTCGGCAGGGCCACTTTTGTGTATAGGTCTAACAGATGCAACTTTCCAGCACTCTGGAAATTGTCCAGACTCTAGGCTCAAATTAAAAATGTGAGTGAGCGGTGTAAGTATAGTATTTTTTATTCTTAGAATTAGTCTTGTAGTGATACCATCAAGACCAGGAGCGCTGTCGATTTTAAGGTGATAGATAAATTTAGTTATTTCAATTTCGTCTGTTGGGTGAAGAAAGAAGGAATGTGGAAAATTTTCACGCGGTCTATATTTGCTGGCCAGGGATGCCTGAGTCTCAGAAATTCTGTATAATATCCGGTCCGATAGATTTTTTCCCAGCGATGTAAAGTACGCGTTATAGCTGTTGAGTGCATTAACAGGATCCTCTGCATTAGATATTAATTTAGTTGAATCACTTCTTTGATTATTTGGGTTATATATTGATTTAAGTGTGTTCCACAATTTTCTGGGGTTTTTTTGGTTTTTATTTATACGTTGGCTGTTGTAGTCTGTTTTCAGGTTATGTAAAAGGTTATTGCAGAAGTTTCTATATCTAACGTAAACCAAGTTTTTCATTTTATCGTTAGGGTGAGAAGTTGCAGATTGATGAAGCTTATCACGATGTTTCATGCATCTTACTAGGCCTGGAGTAATCCAGGGTTTGATTGTGAATCTACTTCTGCTAATTTTAACTTTTTCTGTGTGTTTACTTAATATGTTAGTAAGAATGCTTACAAACATGTTTGTGGCGCTATTGACACAGTTAGAGTTCAGGATGTCCGACCAGTCAGTGTTTAGTAATTCTTGAGCGATTGTGTCGTCGTCGGTTTTGTTGGTCCATCTGGATCTAGTTGGAGACTTCGTGCTACTGTTTTTTTGTGTAGTGGCAGCCATAGCCATTTCGTGATCTGTTATGGAACATTTTCCGATTATTCCCACGGACTCTTGACTTGATTTTATGAAAATATGATCCAAACAAGCGTGCCCTCGTGTTGGTTTAGTGATAGCAGGTAGAAGACTATGGGAGGCCATCAGGCACAAGTATTCAGCGTGATTTGAAATAGCGGTGTTAATTATGTCGACGTTTAAGTCTCCGGTTACTACTATTGTGGGATATTTCTTTATTTGTGTTAAAACAGAGTCTAGCGATATGATGAAATTATCAAGATTCGTAAAAGATGGGGATCGATATATTCCCAGAATGGCTATTTCATTATCTAATACAAGTAAGAGACTGTCAGCTTCTGCCACGCGCGTTTCTATTATCTTAACGTTCCTACTAGTTTTCGTGTAAATTATAACACCTCCATTTTTATTAGATTGATAATTAGAGCGATTCACAGAATAGCCTGGCAGCGGCTCCATTATTGACCCTTCGCTTAGCCAACATTCTGTCAAGACAATAGCGTCGAAGTCGGTGTCAAGCCGTTTAAAAGCTATACAAAAGTCATCAAAATTGCGCTGGTAGCTTCTTACATTAAGTGTGAGTACTTTACAATCACAGTTTTCCGGTATTAGTTTCCTACAATCTTCCAAGTTTTCGCGAGAGTGACAAGTTATATTTACGTTTTCATCAATATCCTGCATTACTTCAAGTAAAGCCATTGATAATAATAATAAATTTATTTTTATGGGTAGTTATTATTTTTGATTTTGTCACTGTTATCGGTTTCATGTTAAAATGTAGGAAAACTTTGAAATTGCAATGTCGGTTTGTGTGGGTTTTAGTTTTTGTGTGTCTGTTATTATTACTGCAGAAAAGTTCAAAATAGTCTGAAATCCTGTATTTGAATGGCAGTGTTATTGTAAATGTGGATGGTAGAGTGTAAAGGGTTTTGTTTTTGTGTGCGTTTTTTGAAATACACAGTATGTTAATAAAATATAAAAGTAAAATGACAAAATATTGAAAAATGAGAAAATTAAAAATAATATAAAATTTGTACTGTTTGAGATCAATCCGGTTTACAGCTTCGTTGGAAATCTGTAAATGCTGCCGGCGTGTAGTTTCACACTGACGTCGCGATCGTTGGCCCCAGATAGTGTTCCAGGTCTTCAGCGTTCCGTATGTGGATGGAAGGGTTCCCTTCCTGCTTACGGATGAGAATTGCACCATTCTTGCACCAGCAGAACTTATATCCGTGTTCTTTTGCGGAGAGTTTGGTCTCGCGAAATAACTGACGATTTCCAGGTGTAAGGCGCTCATTAATATATACATTCCTCGTCGCACCAGATATCTCCAGGTCGGTCGAATTAATGGTTCTCCTAGTTTTGGCTGCTTTCAAGAAATCGTCGCGTTTATATCTGCGTACAAAACGGACAATGATTCTGCGGGGTGAAGTTTCGGTTGTCTCCTTGGAATGCTGCCGGCGTGGTCCCGCTCTGGTCACGTAGTCCAGGTCTTGATCATCGATGGGAATTCCTATTTTATGGGCTATGACACGGATGATGTGGAGGGGATTTTCGTTTTTTGTCTCATTAATCCCGGAGATCTCCAACTCGTTCTTTAGTGACGTTTGAGCCTGTGCATTCAGCTGTTCGCGAAGATTGACAACAGTGTTGTTCAGAGAAATGATTTCTTCTTCCCGCTTTTCTAGCGATTTAATTCGTGTGTCGTATTCATCTAGGCGAGAATAACATTTGGTCAGGTGTTCGGACACATAATTAATATGCGACTTCAAGTCTCCAACATCGCCTCGAAGTAGTTTTATTTCAGAGGTTAAATTCAGTAATATCTCCGAGTCAGTTGGCTGTACAGCTGATGACGAGTCAAGTGATGATGCTGAATAGAAACAATCTGCTAAGTTATGCGTACGCGTACCACCCACCAGCCCCTCGGGTGCTGGAGTATGCACGGGGGTATGTTTTTTTGTTGGCTTACATGCCGGGCAAACCCAGTTAGTTTTCATTTCACCCGATAATTTCGTCTGACTTCCAGCGCCGGCACATGCGATATGAAATAGTAGGTCGCATTTAGAACACTTAATGTTAGATGATTTTAAAGGTTTTTGACACGATGTGCAGTTATTTGCCATTATTATTTATAAAAGGCGAATTTAGCTAGTCGTAAACAAATCGTTATAAAATTCCTGGAATCCGGGCGCACCTGCAGCTGCGTCGGCGGTAGTAAGTACCTCCCGGTAGTGTGAAAGAGATGAATTATTGTTTTCGGCGCAGCCCGTCTCGTTTACTCGAGGTGTGGCGGGGGGTACCTCAGCACACAGCGATGTCGCGCGCGAACTTTTTTGTTGATATGTTATTGTTATTATGCACTGAACTTTGACACTTTTCGGATTGAGATACGGGTCAGAATTACATGTGACTATTTCTTTAGAATTTGAGGAGCAGAATTAATTTTGACAACACGTCCACCCTTCACAAGTCTTATGACGCAACTCCTCCAGATGTCAGCAAACCGTAGGGGCCTAGCAGGATTGAAGCCTATTGAGGCCAAGAGTTTGCTTCTGAAAGGAAGACTCGACCCTGATATTAAAGGCAACAAAGGAACAGAAGTGGGTTTTTAGTCAGTAATAGTCTGACACACCCCCCAACTCCACCCAAGAGCGGGGGATGTCATTGGATGATCATAAATACAATACAATATCCCATAAAAAAGTCTGTTAATAAGTATATTAGGTACCTAGTAAAAGTGTAATGTATTAGGTACATAGATGTAATGAATAATAATTATTACAACTTCCAATTGTTTAACATTCATTCTTTCAAACAAAGTATGAGCAAAACCCTGTTCAAGGAAAAACACATTCTTACTTATTTTTACTTTTTATGACTAGTTCGGAAATGAATGAATGGATTCATGTTTCGCCTTTTCAATTATAACAGAAACAACAACATTAAATTATTTTTTTATATATTTTTTTTTGTTATTTTATTTCATCTTAATTTATTGAATATTTGTGATGAGTGTAATAGCTAAAGTAGTGTATTTTGTAATGATTTTAATTAATGGATTTTTGTTTATTTATTTATTTATAATTTTATTTTAATCTAAATATGAATCATTTTTATATGAGTTTTAATGGCACCAGAAATAAATGTTTTTTTTTTTAGTTTATTTTTTAATCATTATAGTTGACAAAACTTCAGAATTTGAAATTGAATCAGTATCAGTGTTTGAACTTTTGCTATTTTTTTCTCGTCTAATATGCAATCACTCTTCCTTATTAAATAAAATCTGGGATCCCGGACTCGCGCACTGAGTGTTCCGTACAAACTTAAAAAGTAAATTGCGGTTTACGATTTATTAAAAAAAAAAAATTATTAAAAAAATAACTACTTACTAGATCTCGTTCAAACTAATTTTCGGTGGAAGTTTATAAGGTAATGTACATCATATATTTTTTTTTAGTTTTATCATTCTCTTATTTTAGAAGTTACGGGGGGACACACACATTTTACCACTTTGGAAGTGTCTCTCGCGCAAACTATTCAGTTTAGAAAAAAATTATATTAGAAACCTCAATATCATTTTTGACGACCTATACATAGATACCCCACACGTATAGGTTCGATAAAAAAAAAAATTATGAGTTTCAGTTCTAAGTATGAAGAACCCCCAAAATTTATTGTTTTTTTTTTCTATTTTGTGTGAAAATCTTAATGCGGTTCACAGAATACATCTACTTACCAAGTTTCAACAGTATAGCTCTTATAGTTTCGGAAAAAAGTGGCTGTGACACACGGACGGACAGACACATGACGAATCCGAGGGGGTTCAGTTTTTTGCCATTTGTCTATGGAACCCTAAAAAACCTAGTTTGTAGCCCAAGAAAAACACAATTCATCAATTACAAAAAAAAAATAGCACAACCTTTAATCATTTAAAATTTAAATCTTAGAAATCTACCACTACCATAGCTTTTATAGATAGCATAGATATAATATAAGGAAAACATTAAAAAGTTGCCAGTCATCATGATAACTGCCTATCTATGACAGTACACAATAGAATATACCACATGAGGTTTGTTATCTCAGCAATATATAATAAAAGAAGATCATTGATTAAGTACTTACTTTACAATAATGATTTAATGATAGATGATAATTATTTAGCAAATAAATTTTAAAAATACTTTTACATGTCAATTTTTTCGCCAATTTAAATTAGATGAGGTTGGCGTTTCCGAGCTGACTACACTGAGAAGAAACGTCAGTCTCTTTAAGTCCATACAGCAAATATGTAAAGGTCAAATCAAGTATCTGAGGTGGCCTTTTGAGGAAAGCACCACACACAGATTTGAGGAGATCTGTCCAGTCAGTGCAAGCATTTGTCATTATACATGTAGCATAACTTAGAACTAATAAGGAGCTCAACAACTTGACAAACAATACCAAAAAAAGGACATTTGGGTTGGCTGCAAAATTATTAATGGTATAATTCCAATTGATTAGAATGGTATAGAAATCTATTTTATTCAACACTGGCAACCCATCGTGGTTCTGCATGGGTGCAGGTAATTTTTGGTAGAATAAATTAAAAAAATATTTGATGCCAACTTCGTTTTTTTTTTTTGAGGTTGGTAATCATCCAATGACTTCTCCCGCTCTAGGATGGAGTGAGAGGGTGTGTCATACTTTTACTGACTAAAACCTACCTGAGCAGTTGCTATTTGCGTTCTAGGACCTTGGTCAGTTTCTCAAACGTTTCCACGCCTTAGCAGGCATTGGCCACATCTTGCTCTAAAAATTATGATAACAACAAAAAAACTGCCAACCATTCTCAAGTTATTTATTAGAGAAATAAATTATTTACATAATTTAGTCTGGCTGTTACAGAAATGAGTGGTCATATTGTAGATTCTGCTAATGGACCAAATTGGGCTAATGATGATGTTGATCATAATAATGGAAAATCTGCTATTTTTACAGGACTGCTATTTTTTTTAATTAGATTTTCTTTTTAAAATACTCACACATTTTATAAGAAAATCTAATTCACTTCAGATAAAATATCCCAATAAGATTTATATTATAATAATAAAGCTATTAAAAGTGAATTTAACTAAAATTCTCCTTTCATCACCTTGCATTTACTAGCCTAAATCTACACAGTTACTGACTTAATTTGTTTAATGGTTTATTTTAAAGCTTTTGTAAACAGTAAAAAATCTAATTGATTTTAGTTACATTACGCTTATCATTATATTAACACTTACAGACTAATATTAATAAACGAATAGTATTCATTTTTAGATGGCCACAAATTATTTTATAGGTAATTTATTGCAGGGCAAGAATGGTATAAATAAGGAACATAGCTATTTGGATATAAATTTTGTCCACTCAATCAGATATATATATAAATATATGTGTGTTATCTCAATCTTGATTAAATATACTTAAAATAATTTATTTAAAAAAAAAGTACATAGGGCTTGACTAGTGTGATGATGTAAGTTATAAATGTAATGAAAACAGACTAGCTATTCCATATATGATATGTTTCACTTAGAATTTAAGACAAGACTAACCTCTTCTGTCACATTTTGACCTGCCTTCTTCTTGATATCGATCAAGTTCAGCACATTCCCAGTATTAATTGTCACTTTAGACGCACTCTTCAACATCGTGACCAAGTAGATTAACTTTTTTAATTGTTCGAGGTATGTACTCCGCCTCGCAAACCACCAAGGTTACCGGCCAATATCACACACAAAAAATACTTAAAGCGCAATATTTGAAATGTGAACGCGCAGCCGACCGCTATCGGCAACTATGAACGTCTGAGCACTGGCCTTGCACGCGGAAACTCATAATTTTATACACAATCAGCTGGAGAAGTTATATCTGTGACGTATTGCAAATTATGACGAAATCGCTTAATACGGTTGAGACAACATATTTGTAAGGTTGTTTTGTAGGCTGCCGAAGATATGGCATTCGAATGATGAGTCGGCAAAACTAGAATTTCAAGAAATTTTCATATTTCCCGATAAATATTTTTTTTTTTTTTTTTTTTTTTTGGGGTATGGCGTTGCACTGTTCGTGCTTATTGCCACTGACAATATTTTATATTTTATAAAACAAAACGTAAGAATCGATTACTCGCGAAACAATAAAATGTTGGAAAGGAAAATTTGGAAAAGGAAAGGAGATTAGTTGTTTTGGATTACTGAATTAAAATTATAGATTACAACAGTAGGTATGGAATATAATATATTTATTGGAAAATTAACGCGACCAGTTGGTCCAACAAGAAGACCAACTTGGTGCGTCTTTAATACATTAAGCTAAAAAATACATTATAAATAATATGTACATAAATATATATACATGAATTATGTATCAAACATTTACATTTTAACATTTAAATAGCTATATTATTATTTACAAGGAAAAGTGCTATGATTTTATAAATATTAAAATTAAAATTAAACAAGATACATGAGATAGAAGTGGGAAAAGGGACTCGGAGGGAAACAAGACTTTGGAAAAGTAAGGAGTGGTCATAAAGAGGGCAAGCAAAAATAAGGTGGTTCAGATCTCCCACCTCAGCACCACATTCACACACAGAGCTCTGCACTATGCCGAGCCTGGCAAGGTGAGCAGGAGTGCACACATGACCCAATCTCATACGTATGAATATCGATGAAATCTTTTTGCTTAGTTTGTACTTGCTAAACCAAGGTTTAACAGGAATGTATGGCTGAATAGATCGGTAAAAATTCCCTTTCAGTGATTGCTCCGACCAAAGCTGACTCCAGGATTCCTGTAGATAAACTTTGGGCAGAGCAGCCAGATCTTGGGAGTTATTTTTGTAAGGAAAAACATCTCCACACAAAACGGCATCATTAGCTAATTGGTCTGCTTTCTCATTACCTAAAATGCCACAATGAGAGGGAATCCATGCAAAATGCACTAAGTACCCCTTAAGAGAGCACTTATTGAGGAGTTCACGTGTTTCAAATATAATAAAAGGATTTTGACTATAGAAAGGAAATCTGGCCAAAGATTGTAAGGCACTCTTTGCATCAGTTAAAATAAGTGTTTTTTGCAAGCCCATAACAAGTATATATTCGACAGCTTTGAATAGCCCGTAACATTCTCCCGTAAATACAGATGATTCGGGCGGGAGCTTTATTTTTTGTACAATATTATATTGGGAGTGGTATACACCTACTCCCACACATGAGTCTCTTCCGTGCTTCGAAGCATCTGTAAACAGGAGCTGATAACCCTTCCAGTCTTTATCCATAGTGAATTTGAAGCTATCGTTAGGACATACGTCATCTCGGTAAATGTTGAGGTTATACTGAATATTTGGTGACATAACTAATGAACTGAAATTACAATGAAATATAGGAAGAAATTGAGATTGGTGGCAAGGCGCTTCAATTAAATTGTATTTTCTAAAGCTTTTAATTAAACACGGAGTAACTTTGTGTCTCCAGTAAGTGGACGAGGTTACTTCTTTAGAGAGAGTAGAAAGTTTATTTAGCAAAGGATGGTGTGTGAATTGCAAACAACGAGCCATGTACCTATCAGCCAAAAATTGACGTCGCAAATGAAGGGGAGGTTCTCCACATTCCACCTGAAGACAATTAATAGGACTGCTTTTCATTGCACCTGAAACTACTCTAAGTGCCTTAGATTGAACACTGTCCAGTTTCTTAAGGCCAGCAACATTAGCAGGTTCCAGCAAAAAGGTACCATAGTCCAATACACTTCTAATTAATGTGTTGTAAAGTAATTTTAATGAAAATGGATGTGCTCCCCACCAGACACCAGAAAGACATCTAATAATGTTGATATTTCGTTCACATTTAGCAGCTATATAATCACAGTGTGGTAAACCAGTAAGACGAGTATCTAAAATTAAGCCTAAAAATTTTACTTGGTTTTTAACTATTATAGGAAAATTGTTATACTTCACTGTAATTACGGGAGGCTTACGCATTCTAGTAAATAAGACAATGTTGCTTTTATCAATCGACAGGTGTAGGCCGTTGGCGTCCAACCAAGTCTTCAGTAAGCATAAAGAAGAAGTTAAGGAAGAACAAATATTTGAAACAGAACTACCTGATACATAAAGAAGTAAATCATCTGCATATTGAAGGACTTGTACGGACCCATTAAGAGAAGATTCTAAATCATAAGTGTAAATATTATAGAGGAGTGGACTAAGTACAGAACCCTGAGGGAGACCTTTCCATACTAAACGGGTAAATTTATGCCCTTCAACATCTAGATTTAAAGATCTCTCCGAAAGCATGTTAATTATGAAATTAGACAGCATTGTTGGAATTTGTAATGATTTCAACTTTTGTTCCAGGACTGATACAAGGACATTATCATAGGCTGAGCTAATATCCAAGAAGGCAGCAATTACAGAGTTATTGGAAGAAAAGGCTAGGCGAATATCAGTTATGAATACACTAAGGTTGTCAATAGTACTTTTACCTTTTCTAAACCCAAACTGTGATTTACCAAGCAAGTTTTTGCTTTCCAAGTACCACTCCAAACGATTTTTAATAAGGTGTTCGACAATCTTAGCTAAAACCGTTGACAGTGCAATTGGTCGATAAGAAGTAGCATTAGAAACAGGTTTATTCGGTTTTAGAACAGGAATAATTATTTGAGACTTCCAACTTGATGGGATGTTGCCAGATATTAAGGCTGTATTGATAAGATTTAAATATATTAAAAGAACAGAGTCGGAAAGATTAGCTAAAAATGAATATGGTACACCATCTTCACCAGGAGCTGAATCCTTAACATGTGAAAGGACTCCTTTCAACTCACTTAGTGTGAAGAGAGAATTCAAGTCAGAATCAGAAATAGGAACATAAGGAAAATGCATCAAAGATCTCTGTTCAGGGACTGAAGAAGGAGCTAAATGATCCATGAACTCATTGGCTAACTCTAATGGCAGTTTTGAGGTTGTTGTGTCACTGAATGCTGACCTGAATCGTTTAATATTTCGCCATACTATGGAAACATTAACTGCTGGAGAGATAGATTCGCAAAATTTTTGCCAACCTTCGAATTTCTTTTTCTTAAGAAGTGTACGGGTTGCACGAGCAGCTTCTAGGTATAGCTCATAATTGAGCTGAGTCATATTATGACAGTAATCTTTTTGTGCCTTTTTTCTTTTTTTAACAGCCTGAGTGCAATCAGCATCCCACCAAGGTGGTGAGGGAATTTTGCCTGTAGCACCATTTTTTATAGGGAAAGTATTATCTGCTACCTCTATTAAAATCCTTGTAAATTGATCAGCCAATAACTGAGGATCATGTTGTAAGGAATCAGATAAAGAAAGAATTCTCTCTTCTACACCATTTTTATATTTATCCCAGTCTGCATTTTGAAGTCTGTACTTTAATCGTGGTGTGGGACTGCAAACCTCTGGCTTTTTATGTGGGAAAGAAATTATTAATGGGAAATGATCACTGCCATAAGATAAAGGTAGAGGAGACCAGTATAATGTTGATGCTAGCTCAGGTGTACATATCGAGAGATCAGGAGCACTTATTCCTTCAGATGGATCTGTTAGGCGTGTTGGGAGACATGTGTTTAAAATACACAAATTATTAGAGTCTAGGATTTCTAATAGTTTTTCTCCATAGTGGTTGGTATTAGAACTTCCCCAAGATTGGTGTTGGGTATTAAAATCGCCCATTACCAAAAATGGTTTAGGTAAGACTGATAAAAGATTATTAATTTCAGAAAGGATAGTCACAGTCGGGCGAGAATAATATATACATACTAAACAGATTTTATTTACTACGGCAGCAACGGCAGATATATCGTCACTGAGACTGGGAAGAGGGAAAGATTGAAAGGACAAGTTATTTTTTACAAGTATGGCGACGCCGCCATACCCATCGCTTCTGTCTGTTCTTAGACATGCATAGCCAGGAACTCTAAATGAGAACCCTGGTTTAAGCCATGTCTCACAGAGAGCGACTGCAAAGGGATCATATTTATTCAATATATAGCACAAATCAGATTTTTTATTCACTATGCTGCGACTGTTCCACTGAACAATCTTGGATAGACTTGGATCCATTATGATTAAAATTAGAAAAGTTAGACAGCGTATCAATTACAGTGGCAACGATGGACGGTTCAATAATATTATTTTTAGATAAAGTATTGATTAACATAATAATTATATTTAAAATTTGACTTTCATTATTTGTTTTATTTTGCAATGCAACACCATTACCTGTCATCGAAACTTCATTATTAATAAGTTTTTGGTGAGCTGCCCGGTCATACCCCTTAGTTGTTTTTGGGGGGTCCCTAGGTTTTGAGAAAACAGTTTTTTTGTGTGATGTGTTAGGTGAATGGGGTGAAGAGCGTAAAGTAGGTTTATTATTGGCAAGTGAAGGAGCTGAAGTTACCACGTCTGCATATAGTTTTGACACTGGGGGATGTAGCTGCGACGCTTCGGCATACGATACGCAACTATGGGCCATATAGTGCTTGATTGCTTTCTGTCTCTCAAACTCGGGACACTTTTTATTGATGGCGTAATGAACGCCACCGCAATGACAGCATTTACCATTTTCGTCTTGAATGCTACAAGTGTCAGCAGAATGTTTCTCCCCACACTTGAAGCACAGAGGGTTCGACCTACATTGTACCTTTGTATGGCCGAAACGACAACAATTGAAGCATTGTATTGTTGGGAATGTATACAATTCTACTGGCATAGAATTATAGCAACAAAACACACGTTTCGGTAAAATTTGCCCGTCAAAGGTCAACACGACTGTTTGAGATGGTTTCCAAACAGGGGTCGGTTCGTGAACTTTATAATTAAGACGCCTAACTTTGATAACTTTCCCGCATCCAGTAGGGACAGAAACATTTTCAATGATTTCATCAGGAGACCATTCGGTAGGGACGCCTTTAATAATTCCCATACGACACACGTTAATTGATGGAACAAATGCCTTCAATTTTTCCTTGGCCAAACAAGGGTCATTTATAAATGAGTTTGCATCTTGGTAATGTGAGAAGCTGAGAGAAATTCTGTTGCGACCAATGCGTTTTATTGAACCATTAATAATACTATTAAACCTTCGTTTTTTTAAAAAGTGACCTAAAGTGATTGGGTGTAATGTTTGACCTGGATTCGTCGTATCAAATATTTTTTGAATATGTACCACATATGGAGACAAGTCTGTGGATTCGTACAAAGCCCTAGCAACCTGTGGCGCCTTCTGGGGGAGATCTGATTTTGAAGATATTCCAGTTTGGGGGCCATCTACAGAACGTGGAGTGGTTTCCAGATGATTTATAGCAGCTGTTGTTTGTAATGATTGGTTGTTTGATGATTTAGTTATTACCGAGTCATTTTCACAATGGCAGTGTGTATCTTTGTTGGTATCTGCTGTAGATTTACCATGTCTCCTTCTTTTGTTGCAATGTTTGCACATCTTGCGTGGAGCCCTAGCCCTTTTACGCTCCGATCTATTTATGGACGAGTCTGTGTCCATACTGGACTCATTGATCATAACATTATACCCTACCGAGGGGACTGTGCCCCCCGGATCGGGTGGTTCTTTGTCCATTGGACAGAAAAAGGGAATAAAATAAAATAAAAACTTACCCTAAATACGAAGACAAATTACACAAATAATAAAATAACTATTCTAAGCAATATCTACTTAAATTTACACAACTAATCTCTACTTTAATTATTTTTTAACAAAACCGCCAGAAAAATCACGCCCGCCAAATTCGACGATTCCCGCGCTTTTCAAAGTGATAAATATTCTATCACGAGAGAAATGTCAAAACTTTTTTTATGAATGCTTTGACATTTTCACATTTGACAGTTGGAGACTAGGGTGTGTTTCAGTTTCGCCAACTCTTTTAACTTTGCTGCTTGTTGAATCAGTCAAGTGATCAGGTGTAACACTAGCTTTATATGAAAACGAGTACTTTCGACTGCTGCAACCAATTTGTTAACTATTATATTATATGTAACATCAATAAGCATTTTCAACGTAGACAGAAAATGCATTCTCTGTCAACGATTTTCAAGCACTGGCAAGTGCCAATAAGGTTGCATAGATAGGCATGGATCTTGAGCGCTGATTTCCACTTGTGCAGAAGTGAACTATCGGGTCTCTTTAGTGGTATGAAGTGAGATGCGAGGGCGGAGAGTGCAATCTTTGTACAGTGATTGGCTCGCTGATGTGTAAGATGCGCAAAGCGATCCCTACTTTTACGCCGAACGCTCAAGATTCGTGCCGGTATCTGAACCTATTTAAATTGGTACTATTGGTAGGCAAAGGTACGCATAGGCAAACCGGCTTTTGCTATCAGTTATCTTCAAAAATACATCAATACATAACTAATCGCTAGCATGTAACTCGATAGATGCCAGCGAGTAGTGGACGTAGGTTTTAACCTAATTAATGTTTATTTCAAGTCAGCGTGATTGACTAGTTTCTGCTAGCGGCTTTGGCCGCGTGAAAATATGTTTCACCATACAAACTTTGGAACCCCGTTTCATCCCTATAGGGAGAGTAAATTTTGGAAAATCGTCTCTTAAGGTTGAGAAGAAACATATATAACATTACAATTTATAAATAGATTTTTTATATGTGCATTTGGTGTTTATTTTTTGGCGCAGTTTTTCTGGGGAGGAATCGTATGCAGCCTATTGCCGAATTCTTTTCACACAAATTTATATAAAGCAAGTGTGAGAAGTACAGCCCCCCTAGCCAAGTTACAACTGTTTCGTTTCTATTCTCTTTTCGTCAACCGCCTCGAGTCGGTCACGCCTCTGATTCCTTTGTTCTGACGTCATCTCAATGCTCAGTCACGTGGTCGGAACAAAGAAATAGGAGGCGTGGCCGACTCGAGGCGATCAACAAAAAGAAAATCGAAACGAAACGGTTGTAAGTTGGCTAGGGGGGCTGGATTTAGGATCCCATAAGGTCCTGGACCTGAAGCTACTTATTATTTAAGAGTGACTCTATGAGTCAAAGCTTGTGCTGACGGAGTGGAGCCGTTCTCTTGTGAAGCGGTTTGCTTCTCTCTAGTCCCAGTACTTTCGGCTGCGCGTTGATATGTCAGTCAGTTAGTTTCTTCTTTTATATAAATAGATTATTATTTCCTTTATTTCACAATAAACATATTAGTTACATTTTTAAATATTTCAAAAATATTTAAATACTTCAAAAATATAGATTATTATTAGGGTACCTACAATGAAATCTGATGTAGTCAACACTGGTTGAATGATCAAGATTGATAAAGAGGTCTTAATCGGGGGGCACGGCAGTGCCCCCGCCAAGCCGAGCGCGAAGCAAACACAGCCGTACCATCTGCATCCTTTTCGCCGCATTTTCAGGCCCCTATTTGAGAATCTCTGGATAAGACCAGAACGCAGAAATTTTCGTCATCCAGTAAGCTATAATCACATACTTAAAATCTAAAATTTCAAGTCTGTAGGTCATTTAGTTCCGAAGTTAAGCAAAAGCAAAGTTTCGCATTTATGACGCTCACTCACTCACTCACTCATGATCATCAGAATAGAACTAGTACTTCCCATAAACTTAGAGAGCTGAAATTTGGCACAGAGTTAGGGTTTAATGGCCACATAAAGGGAAAACCCTGATTAGAAAACACATGAGCTCAACCAAACTATTAGAGATCGACATACCGCCTTTATAAAAAATATTCAACTTGGTGGTCCGCTTCATTTGATGACAAAAATCGAAGGTCTGAAGTATCTGATGAAGTACCCTCAGCTGGTCTCACCTGTATTAGAGATATGGTAATGCCCCCTTCTACTATTAGAACACAAAAAAAAAACACACACACACAGTACACACAAAAATCGACACATCGTTAGTACATAAAAAAATGATTGTCATTGCAAAAATCAATATACCCACGTTTCTACAAAAAGATGTGAAATCCCACTAAAAACATTCTGTAAAAAACTAGCCAAGTCGTGATGAAGCTGTTTGTTTATCTCTTAAAAGTAATGAAATCTAGACAAAGCGTGCCAAATTTAAGGTTCCTTACTGCGATTTCTTTATTATTATAGTTAATGTTGTGTGACTTGGCCGTTGAAGGATACACAAGGGTACAAAACCAGGTGCTCCATGACACCATTGCACCAATCTGTCGCCAGAACCGCTAAACATTGACGATGGAAAATTGCCACTTGGAAAACGTATTGTTCAACGGCCAAGTCACTCTCGACTTCTTACAACAACAGTCGAAATACGAAACAGATCTTGGGCCTGCATTCACAACAGAGGCCAACAATTTGACCAGAATTTGTAAAAATTATGAAATAAATGCAATTTCATTTTTATTTATTTCTACTCAAATCCACGAAAAGAGAGATACGAGTCAGATAAGAGTGAGATAACATTTTTAATAGGTTTTTCAAGTATAATTAAAGCAAAAATATTTTTTAAATCATAATTTTGAATATTAGTTTTTTGTGACTCGATTCACAATTCTTGCGAATTCACAAAATTATAAAAATATTTTTATAGCATGTGGCGCATCACTAGCAAGAGGATAAACTAGAGAATTTTTGAGGAAGTCGAAAGACTCTGGTCGCTTTTGTTTTTTACCACGCTTTTATTAGTTTCACCTGTATGTATGTATGTATGTTTGTTTGTTTGTAACCGACCCCTTTGAGCTCGATTTTGTCCTACTTTGAACGATCAGATTTAATTCAAACTTTGCACACCTGTCAAAGATCGATGACAATGCAATAATCCGATCAAAATATCAGATTATCCTAATTAGATTCGCCAGGATTAATTAATTTCTAAAAAATGAAAAATAAATAATAGTTTAAAAAAACTAAAAAAACACGCTTTTATAGAAAATCCAACTAAAAAAATAGAAAATAAAGTTTAATAAATTTGGATTAAGAATAGTGTACATAAGAAATAAATGTATATTATTGTAAAAAAGCGTGGGGTGCATTCAAAGTGTTTTTTAAGATATTATCAAAGTGATGATCCTTCTACTCATCTGTCAATAAAATGTTCATAATTATTGACATTATATGCACCCCACGCTTTTTTTACAATAATATACATTTATTTCTTATGTACACTATTCTTAATCCAAATTTATTAAACTTTATTTTCTATTTTTTTAGTTGGATTTTCTATAAAAGCGTGTTTTTTTAGTTTTTTTAAACTATTATTTATTTTATAGCCATGTTATTAGCTGTAACATGAACAGCTTAAATTTAAGTCTAACACTTTGCAAGTAAATTAAAAAAGAACTAAATAGATAATGTCACTAATTTTAAATTTAAAAGTACTTTAATACAATATACATCTAAATATAATTAAAATTCAGAGTCTACGACTTAGGTATATATATTTTTAAATTTGTATTTGAATGAAAAATTTGGGTCTTATTTCCATAAAACAATAAAAAGTGGATGAAAAAAAATCCACAGGGTATGAGATGTTTTTAGGGGTCTGAACAGATGATCCCTCCCTTCGACCAGTTCAATTTGGCACAAGATTCACCAAACACCCTGTATATCTGTAGTGGTGGATTAGCCATGTTAGCCATGTGGCAAGAGTAGCAAATGCTACAGGCCCCGCACATAAGGGTGCCCCGTACTTGAACGTAACAAAAAATTGACAAAAAAATATCTAATGAAATCTAAACACAGCTGATTTCTCTGGATTTTAAAGTCAATCTGCTTCAAATTTTCCTCCAAGTAAAAGTTTTGGTCCAATCGTTTTGGTCTATCGTTTTTTTTATGTAACGAAGACTGAAGAGCATAATCTGCCTGTCTGCTTAGAGTTTGTAGAATAAGAGAAAACCTTCAATTCGATTGAGACTTAGGCTGTACTGCAGTCCTTATAATAATGCCAGATTGACTATCGCTACATCGATGTGAAATCTAAACACAGCTGATTTCTCTGGATTTTAAAGTCAATCTGCTTCAAATTTTCCTCCAAGTAAAAGTTTTGGTCCAATCGTTTTGGTCTATCGTTTTTTTTTTAATTACTTAAACTAGTGCTTGATTGCTATCCCACCTGATGGTAAGTAGTAATGGAATCGTAGATGGTGAGGCGCGTTAATTTATTGAGAGCCTATTCACTCTAGACTTGAAGACACCTAAATTATAATCGGACGAGAAGTCCGCAGCAGGCAATCTGTTGTAGAACTATAATCATCTAAAAAGACAATTTTTTATTTCGTTCAAAAATTCCCAAGTCCTTTGACTTTTTATACGTAGAATCTCTGTTTAATTTGTGGACTTTTTAGTCAGTCTATTCCGATATTTATTATTTTCCTCGATGCTCTATTCCAAATAGTACTTCAGGTTCTATTCATCAATGTCTCTCTCTGCGTTCATTTTCTTATTAGAATGTGGTAGTAAAAGTTGGCATTGTTCCTAGCATAAATAAAATCCTTGCATTGTTCAGCATTCAGGTACAAAGAACAAACTATGCGCCGCCAAAATGAAAAAAAAAAATAGTTGTCATAATGACAACGTCAAAATGACAACTTGAACCAGAAGAGAAACTTCTCAAACTTCAACTCAGTTGACCGATGGTGGACTGATGGCACATATTGTGTAGATTAGAATTCAGATTTATTTACTCAAAAAATAACAAACTTAAAGGTATTTTAAGTTAAGCTTTAAAACAGCAAAATGGGCGTCGATATTTTGAGTTTTGCTTACGCCGCCACCGTTGCTGCTGGTGGCATAATGGGTTATGCTAAAGCAGGTTAGTTTTTTTTTATCCAAATATTATTAAAAAATAAATAAAATGTTTTGCATGTAAATTTTCCCAATAATTTGTAAGGGTTGGATATAGTGTACTATCTGTAACATGCGGAATACGGAATTTTATGTAATCACTGCAAAATCAATTTGAAGGTATCTCTTTTTACGTATTACGGCCTAGCCAATAAATAAGTATGTTAACCGAATCATAAATGGCAACTCATGCTGCTTTGGTAGTGTTTTGTGCCAGTAATTTGTTGTTAAGTATTTCTAAAACATCATCTATTACACATGTATTAGTGTTCCATTTTTGAAGTACCTACCTAAATAGCTCGTATCGATCGCAATCACACTGTTAATATATTGTTATCAAGAATTTGTGTTAAAAGATAAATAATAATAATATCTAGGCTGGATTGTAGTGGATGATTTGATTGATGATGTTTTCAGCATAGAATTGCGTGTACCACAGATATGAACCATGCATGCTTTTGATATAAAATATAAAGACAGATCAATATTATACAGGAGAAAGTTTGTGTGTATGTGTGTCTGTTTAACTTGAGTTACTAATTTGTTTACTCACGGGAAAAATGTACATTGTGCCTGTAAGTAGAAAAACAAAATAAAACAGCCTCGCATTAAAAAATAACCAGAGTAGGGTAGGGTTGTTACTCTAAACGTTCAAGAATGCTATGAGTTGCAACCCAGGGTCATTTTTTTATAACTCAAGTAGCTACCTTAGAGTTAACCCAACTAACTCTAACTCTAAGCTAAGGGTAGGTTGGCGTAAGCGGCAGGAATGATAGTCGCTTGGCATTGACAGTTGAACTCCACATTCGTGTTAAAAAATGCGAGCTTAGAGTACCTACCCTGATGACGTCATTAGAGTTAGCTCTAACCTCATTTTTGAATGCAGGGCAGAAAGTAGCTGCTGCGGTTTTAATACTTAGTATCTGGACATTTTTTTTTTAATTGCCTATACTGTTCCACTGCTGGGCAAAGGCCTCCCCCAACTTCTTCCGTACGTATTCTTTTCTCGAGCCACCTTGAACCAGTCCTTGTGGTAGGCATCTAGGTCGTCTCACCACCTCTTCCCAGGTCGACATATTTTTGGACATATTTTTCTGTATTATTCTGGAAGTTTCCATGGCTCTGTTCTATTCTTTTTTTACTAAATTGTGCTGTCATGAACCCAGAAGATATAAAAAAAAACTGTTGAATTTTGCTGTAAAAGATCTCATTAAGTCACAAGGTCGCAAGATAGTAAATTTATCACATGTTAAAACATTACAGGCACTCAATGTCCAATGTGTAGGTTTAAACTTCGAAAACACTATTGTATTTAAATTGAATGGCATTGTTTACATTATATCCAACATGTGCATGTACGTGAAGTTTATAATTGTCTGACAAGTATTGTTTGATCATAATTACCATTATTTAATATTAACTTGTATACGCTGCAACCACATCAGTTTATGGTTGGTAGTGAGACGCACAGAACCATTCATTCTGGCGGCACTTGGTCTAGGCCTATGTCCAACAGTGGACATTTTTCGGCTGAAATAATTATGATGATGACAGTAGCATGACAGTACTTGCCAGTGTACCAAATGTGTTAAAAACGTTGTTTAATACTTATGGGCAACAGTCATTCCAGTTTCTTGACTTCAAAATAAGCTCGCCCTCAGTCTTGGTCTTTATTCTCCCTCAGCTGCAATGACAAACTTAACCAACTTTCATCAATACTTAATATTCTAGAACTGCCTTATCAGTCATTTTGAAAGCATAAGGGTATGTTTCTACTGAAGTGGAGCTGGGCGGCGAAGAGCAGTGAAAAGTAGGAATGGGAGAGTATCTCAACTCCACTCCACATCATTGGAAACAATTGATGCGGAGTGGAGTTGAGCTACCCTCTGCTTCCTCTGCTTCGTGCTCTCCAACCTAAAACCCATCTGTGTACCTTGGTAACTCTTTTGAACATTCCCACAGCCTCTCAATAGCGGCCTGGAGTCCTGATTTGTCCATGGTTGATGACAATAGACTTATTACATGGTATTTAAACATAACTGACGGCATGTGTGTGTTCTGTAGGTGAACCTCTGCCTAATTGCTACCTTAGAGATGTGATGTTTTTTTTTTATGTTATGTTTTTTCACAGATGATTTCAAGGTTGAGATAAAAATTGCTTTTGTATCTGATCTATAATATATTACTCTTGTTTTTCAGGATCCATACCTTCTTTGGGAGCTGGTCTCATATTTGGTTCAATTCTAGGTAAGACGTCACTCAATACTACTTCAGCCATGTAAGAGAAACACATTTTAGATTCAAATCATTATGACTCTAACTAAAGTTGCTTATTAGTTTGAAGTTAAATCAACTAAGATTAAATTAATCCATAATGTTGTGTGATAGAGATAGAAATCCTAAAACTTGTTTTTTTTTTTCCTCTTTTTGGCAATTGAGCCGGTTTCGACTATTCTGCCAGTGTCACGTTGGGACGGCGGCCCGGTGAGAGCAACCGTCGAACTTTGACTTTGTATCCTAAAACTTATTGACATTTTGTTTGTCTGTCATTTTCAGGAGTTGGTGCTTACCAGCTGAGTCAGGATCCCTCAAACTATGCGCTTATGTTAGGGACCACATCAGCTCTTGGAGGTCTCATGGGATATAGGTAATTATAATATTCATTCTCATATCTCACCTTTAAGCCTACCTAAACTGTGGGTGCGGGAGGGGTGGTGAGGTCCGTCATCAAAAGATGAATTGATTTTTAAGTGATAGGCCTGTAATAGCTACCTACATGTTGTTTATTTTTTTTTAAACCTCCCACACTAGGAATATCTCCTGTATCATGGGAGCATTCACAAACATGTACATTACTACTAACTACTACACGGAACACCTATCTGTAGGCTATATAAATATTTGTCCCGTGCGGGAATCGAACCCGCGACACGCAGCGCAGCAGTCGATCGCTCAACCTCTGCAGCAACCGTGCTGTCGAAGCTACATATTTAGCGACAATGTCCAATAACTTAGAGAAGATCTGTCCCTTAATAACAATATGGTCTATTCTTGTCTGCAAATACAGCCAAAAAAAAAAAAAATGAAAGGTTTCGTTAAACTAATTTTTTAATACATTTAATTACAGGTATTACAACGGCAGGAAGTTCATGCCAGCAGGTTTAGTTTTCTGTCTGTCTGTCGGTATGTTAGCCAAGATTGCATTCAAACATGTTGGGGTCAAGTCCCCCGTGGCTATCAAAGGGTAATTATGGAAAGAACCTTTTTATTTAGAAACTCTTTGGGTAGCATTTTAAACACATGCCAATAGAAAGTTAAAGTTCCCTGAGTGAAAATAAATTGGTTCTTAATTTTAAGTGAAAATGAGAAATCATTCATTTTTATTATTTTAGTTTGAAGGATTGTCTAAATTTATTTTCCCATTTTCAAATCTGTTATGACTTCTACTGATATTATATTTAATTTTACAGTGAAGAAGTTATTAAACAATGAAAAGAAGTTTACAGTGAAAAGCGTTTATTTTAAAAGTCTGATAATTTTTGTATATTTTGTAGCTTAAGTGCCCACACAAGTCTTGGTGCAATAACTGTGTTCATTTTTATTTGCGTAAACTATTTAATTTATGACTAAGTAATACTTAGTTCATCTTAAGAATACTTTTTTTTTATAAATGATGGAAAAATAAAAGGTGTTGGGAAAGTCTTAGTTTTATTTACAAGCACCATGATCATTTTCACAAGTATTGCCATTTCTGAGTAAGCTAATTGACTATGGTCGGTAGTAGGTAGTTTGATAGTTTCGTTTCAAGTGGGTGGTAGAAATTCAAATGAGGAACAATAAAACAACAAATATTCCGTATTCGTTATTTTCTACACTTTTTCCTTAAAATTTAGACAGTTTAGGAGGACAAAATAGCGATTTTATACATAAATAGTTTGAATACAATAAATAGTTATATCAACGGCAAGTGATGTCAAAGTTACAATATCACTGATCTCCTAAGGCATGGTTCATACAACCGAAATATATTGTAAAGATTTTTTACACTATTGGTAACTTTATTATAGATTTAATATCTCTTCATAAATAATTTTAGACATTAAAAACAGCTTAAATTATAACAAAATTGAATTTTTCATAAGAACAAAAAAACCAATTGAAGTTTTGTAAAATGTAAAATTTACTTAAAAAATAAGAAAATAAACCTAATTTCAGAAGAACGCGAACCAGTCGCTCTTGAAGTCAGTTTTTAAAAACAAAAAATAAAATAAAAAAATAAATCTTATTTTTAACATTTCTTAATAATTACTGTATAAAAGGCACTTCGTGGCAGTTTCTTTTATGTAACATTGATGAATATTTTACAACCTTTTTTTAACTCAAACCTAAGAGTATTTCTCGATGTCCAAGACCGCAGGACACTTGGACTATTCTGTTCCTAACGTTTCTAATATTCTAGTGTACTTATAAGTTCATTATAACACAATCACATTGTAATATCACTCACGGAACTGTGTCCGACACTTTCATAAAGCATTGTCTTCGAACACAATTTATTTCACACACAATTCGCACACTCCCGCATCTATTATTACGAGTTTGATATTCAGAATAAAAACAAGCAAATAACAGTCTGCTTGCTTTTATTACTATTACTACGATTACGATTATTTTTATTACGAGTATTACGCGTTTGATATTTAAAATTATCACGAATTACCGGTGTGATATTCGTTGACGGGTAGTGTGCGTTTCACAATCTGTAATGTGTTTGATACTGGAGGGCGGACTGCCCTGTACCCAGCGTTAGTCGCCGTGCGAGGGTCGTGGGGAGAAGTCGCGTCGCTCCAGTGTGACAGTCTTCAAGGCTCGGCCCGCTCTTATCGTTAATGGCGGCTGCTAGAAAAAATAACTGATTAAATATGACTGCCGATTTTTCAAACAGATGTGAGAAGAAAATGATATCGGAAATTGTATACAATAGAATTGTCGGTAATAAAAATTATAGGTATGATGGTTAGGATTAAGGGTTGATTTCTTAATTGAGAATTTGGAGTTAAGAACGTGTCAAACTACCAGTCCACTTTATTGCTAGAGTTATACAAATACTCAACTTCAAATGCTTAATTCGGAAATTGCGATAAATCCTTACTAAAGACTGAAACAAACATGCTTATGATAAGTACATTCGAGAAGACATAAAATAACAATAGTATTATAAGAGTAAGTAATATTATTAACATAAAGTATGGCACAAAAACTTAGAAGAGTAAGTATATGTACAATGTATGTAGGTAATGTTTCCATAATGTTTGAAGTTGGTTGTGGAAGATATTCGATATGTATGTAGAAGTATATTTATGTACATAATATGATGTCATTCCAGATCATGTATTAGAGTCAAGACTTAAGATTTTTTAAGGTGGAGTCAACATCATCACTTTATATTTATTTTTTCGATGATCGTTTTTCTTTGAAAACTATATTACTACGGACCTCGTTTCACAGAGTTCAACTACAGACTGTCTATTAGATGAATGAAACAAATGTTATACCTGGTTAGTTATCCGAAACTTGCTCTGATATAGTGAAACAGACCATACATGGATCTCTAAAGGCAGTTATTTAGAGACCCATAACATAATAATTTGTCTTAAGTCATGACATGAAATAAGATATCGATGTCGACATGAAAGAGAGTGATCATCCTTCGTCCATCCTTACCAAAAATTGGCAACCTATTGTCGGACTAGCTCGCCTGTCGTCAAGTTCCTTCGTAAAGAATACATGAACCGCGCAGGTTCTATTTGTACTTGCTGAGAGTTCGCATCCGGCCGAATAGAATTGTCACTCGACTTTGCTTGAGAGTAGTACGTCCCGATCTTAAAGACAGGTTTAATGCCCTTGTCTTGGTAAGGACTCTTAGTCGTTGATCGTCTAAAGAAGCCATCAAAATCTGCCTTGTTATAGAACCCTCTTTTCTCTGTGCTCGAAGCAGGTGTTGGCGGTTTTGTGGTAAAGTCTTTGAAATCGTAAGGTGATCTTGTTGATGTGATTGAGTATTTGTTTATTGAAGGAGGGTAGGTCACGCTCGAACTTGGTGGTACAGTCGCCTTTGTAGTCTTTTCAGTGAAGAATTGATAAGGTTTTCTTGTTGTAAACTGGAAGTATGGTTTCTCTGTTGTTGTTGTTGTAGTTGTTGTACTTTTTGTGGTAGTAATTTTTGTTGTTGTTGTTGTAGGTTTTGTGGTGTATGCTGTGCTCTTTTGGTAGTATTTTGGGGTTTGTGCGGGTGGCGCCGAGGTACTAGCTACGTATGGCTGAGTCGTTCCATCGTAACTATGTGTTAAAAAATACAGTATTAGTTATGTGTGCTACTGTATGTACACAGGCTGGCTGCAATAAGAATGTGTCGCGTTCTCATTGACTGGGCCAGTGCTGTGGCTATTTTGAATTGGTTTGTGTTGTGGTATGGATTTATAAATATTTATTATTTATGTAGCCATATGCTTAAGGAATTGCCTTCATTACAATTGCTTATTAAAATATTAAAACAACATAATTTAAACAGTATACAAAAATTGGTAATTAATCACCTAATCAACGCAATTACAATCTTTAAATAAAAATCATGTAAAATATCACAGTGAAAATGTCCAGTATCATGCTGAAAATATCAAATATTACACTAATAATACCAAGTATCACAATGACAATATCAATTATCCCAATTATAATAATTTCAGGATATTTATGATAATATCAACAATCACACCTATGATATCAACAATCACGACGATATTACTAACAATCACACTGATAATATCAACAGTGTCAGAATAATATAATGCTAACAATCAATGTTAGAATGATACACACCTGGTAATGTTTCCGAAGAACGGGCTCGTTTCAGGACGCACGTAGCTCGGCGTATGTTGCGAATAGTCGGGGATTATGTTCTCGTGTTCGGTTATACACCGTCCGTTTATACAGTACTGAAAGGTATTATAAATTAAATTAAATATATTTGAAAAATACCAGGGAAAAGTGACATAATGGAAAGTTAGTTTAATTTCTCTTTTGGACACTCCCAATTATGAAATCAGTCTATGTATTAGTATTACCATCTTACGTCTAGCATAACAGTTATTTTTAACCATTTTATGTCTTATTTTCGTTATGTCGAAGATCGGTAATGTCCTCTAGTCACAATGTAGTGTTTTACCTGTCCATCGCCACAAGGCGATCCCTCCGCGGCTGGTCTGTATGCGACGCAGTACCCGCTTGCCGCGTCGAAACAGAACAGTTGAGCGCATACTCGCTCATCTTTGAAACATGCGCTGTAAATAAACAAATTCATATGTGGTGACTGAAAATCTGGTGTTTCACTTCATTACAAGTATTCAACATGTACCTACCTATGCATGCATAATTAAAAGCTCCGTAAGCCAGATGCGAGAACATTCAGATAATGTGATTGAAATTTAATGGAAAAATTAATAGAATTTTTAAGTTCTATACGCTGTAAAATATACTGCATAGTTCAGTCTAAAGAACTTTGGTGAAACCTGAGGCCTAGCTTTTTACTTTTTTCTACCGAGATGCAATGAAATAAGCCTACTTTTATTTGTTTTGTTGACATTGACGTGCGCCCGACTGTACACGAAAATCAATTAAAGTTAAAAATGAACTATCAATCTCAAAACACAGGTATTTAGTTAAAGGGTGTTTATTTCTTATTTTCCTGACGGATAAATTATTTCAACTTCTACTGCTACTTAACTGTTGAAAAAAAAAATCGTTCAGAAGATAGACTTACCTCGTCCCTCTATCTTTCCGGCACTGCGCGTCTAACGTCAGCAGACGGCCGGGTAGTACTCGCGGTAGAGAGTCGTCTTCGTGAGGGGAGTTGTATAAACACGTTGCTGTGTCACCGCTAAAATTCAATATTTTTGTTTTAAAGTACATATTTTTTTATTATTTTTTATTATTGATAAGCTCGCGTTTGACCACTATCTCACCTGATAAGCGATGATGTGGTGATATATTGACTAGTTGTAAAGACGAATACGTCCAGGTTGATGTGTCGTGGGTCGAACCGTCTTGCTCCAAAAACACGACTATTATTATGATAATAGTATATTACCGTCGTGATAGTCAATAAATTGACCATTTTAGCAACTATCAATTCGATAATAACATTAGTTTTTTTTTCCGTAGTTTCTTGACGCGGCTACGCTTGGGGTAGACATATCCAATAGTGGACATATTTCGAAAGAAATGGTTACAATAATAATAAATTCTACTCCAAGATAAACAAATCAAATCACATAGGTTGTTGGCATGTGGAATGTGGACGCGGCAGTTATTGAGCCGATAATCGTTACCTACCGCCAACGGCCTGATGGCCAAAAGCCTCGACGACCGTCTGTTAAAGCTGTCGTTGCGCGGTTAGATCAAGGGCTTAATACAGATGGCAGCAGTCCTATATACGGCTCCCCACTGTGAGCCGAGTCCTGTCCCTACAGCCCTTACCACCGCTAGCTTGTATTCCTGTTCCCGACACCGGCACACTACTATTTACTTATTTATTTATTTTTTAAAGACCTTTTTAAGATATTAAAAAAAAATGAGTCAATATGTATAGAAAACTAAATTCTACTCACTTCAAAAAATGATGGAAGCTCTGCACACTGCAGGGAGACCATCGGAATCCCTTCTCAGTGTGTCGTAAGTCTGACATGATGTAGCCGTCTTCCCAACGGCACTTTTCGGCGCCCGGGCCCCCGAGATACGAGGGGGGCGGGCTGCCGTCGTGAACGGCTCCTAGTCTGGAAGATTGATGAAAATTTTTGTTGGTGATTAATGAATAAAATATCTCAAAAGAAACAATTAATTAGACAAATTATCAAGCATCAAGGTCTTTTTTACATAGGTTGGGAAGGATGACAATAGGACGAAAATATGCAACTTTAGGAAGAGAGAAAAGGATAGGTAGCTACATTGTATGAATCCGACAGCTGTCAGCACCATCAGTAATTGTAGTGTAACAATTGTTTGAATGCTTGAATGCGTTGGCTAATTAATAAAATGAATAGGTAGGTACTACTAATTCTCATTCCAGAAACCGGAGGTATTTTCTACTAAAAAGTATGAATAGCAATTCCTACAGTAAGTTTCTTTTTTGTTTTCACCTATTAATGTTATTTCGGTAAAATACTTCCAAAAGCTAAAATAAAATATAAGTATATAGGAAATTATGATAATGATACATAGTAGATTTCAGAAACATGAGGTAAAAAATACAATCGGGATGTGGTGCTATTTGGATGGTTGGCTCCTGATAGATTAATGACTACACACCTGCAAGTTGGTAGCTTTGATTATACCCTATAATGTCTTGGTAGATGCCCAAATTAAGTAGGATTTTTTATACTTAGTTGGTTAGAGTAAAATACTTACAAATGTCCAACTTCATGAGCAGCGACAATGATACCGGAGAAGCCACCAGTATCCTCAATGATGGCGACCGAGTTCACTTTCTCGAGTCTCTTGTTCACCACGCAAGCGCCGCCGACGTACGCAAAACCTTTGTATTGAGGAACAATGTGTGAGATTTTTGAATTTGGAACGTTAAAAAAGAAAAAAAGGGAACTGATTTGATTAGGTCCCGTGTCTTATTTGACATTTAACCGGAAATCAAATGTAGATTTTATTTATTCTGACAAAGTACGAAATTAAGTTTGAAGAGGAAATTTTTTAGTCAAAAGGTTTACTGACGATGTTATTTAAAAAGAAAAGAAGTAATTTTAACATTAAAGGTACACAAATAAGTAATAGAACTTTTTAAATGAATGCGTGATCATAGGACTAAGGAATTTCGGGTAAAGAAGTAATAAATACTCATAAAGCTAAGGCTACTTACAGTTCGATGATCTATGTGACAAAGATGAGAACACAAAAAATACTTAAATATATGCTTAAAATACTCACAGTGAAGTATTGAGGATAAAAAGGAGACACAAAACATGCATAGCAAACTTATTAGGGTAACATGCGGAAGCGTTAAAATTACCAGATCAAAATTATTTCTGCGAAATTCGTCATTTTTAGTAAAACCGTTTTCAAAAGCATGCAAATAAGATTAGAAATAGTGCATATTACTAGAAGTTATAATGTTAATAGGCAATTTTAAATTCATTTTTGAAAATATTGTAAGAACAGCAAAATAATAATTTAATTTTCCCGCGCTTCACTTCCTCTTTCCTAAAATGATTGACAATTGCTATAAGTCAGTGATGTGAAACACATTTTTATACATCCATATATTAGTAGGTCGATTATAAAAATGACAAAATCGATATGTTTCGGTTAGCTTCAAAATAATTATGATTAAGAAGTTTTTTTTTTCTTCTAAGATATAATTAATTACCAGAATTAATGAAAAAAATCACTGACTACAGTAGCTAAAATACATACATGCTATGCTAGTAATTGATTTTAGAAAGCAGATCATGCCTAAATTATAACTTTGTTATTTTACGTACTCGGGCGTCATTTTATATGACGATGAAGTCAGATAGTATCTAGAAAATAATACATGATGATGAAAATAAACGCTACAATATTTTAGTCAACATTATTAAGAATAAGTAGATAGAGACAACGTAGACATAATAAAATATAATAAACATTTTATGATCAAACTACATAAAATGGAAGAAGATTAATATTTACAACGTCATTTAAGGATCTAAAATGATGCATTCACAAAGATTTACAATGTATCTAGAAGAAAATAATTGCAGAAAAGACAGAATATTATTCACAAGGTGCGAATATGACATCACGGAATTAGGTAAAGGTATTTAAGTGGAATATGGATCCAAAGTGTATAATCGTGAACAAATAGGTGAGGGACTTTAATGAAAAAGGCGTGCTTTTGGAAAATGTAAGATTTTTGTAACACGCCTACCTGCTGTCCCTCTATTGCACGCATCGTTGGGAAATTGTCTTCTGCACATGTCTAGTCTGAAATTGTATGGAAAGAATAAAACTCAATAAGATGCTATATTTTCCTGTAGTTCTACAGAAATCTACGACGGCTCATCGTGGAAATTTTTGGTTCACCTCATTCCATGTATGAAATGAAATAAAACTGAAATGTTCTCATACAAGAACGTCTTCTTGTGCAAGCAACTATTGTATAGTGTAATTTTTTAATATTCAGCGCCATTACCAAATCCTTTACCTCATAAATAAAAATAATGAAGCAAAAAATTAATGTTTCACTCTCAAGCCTCGGTTAATGCCGCGCCGTTTGACAACACCATCCTAATGAACGTTGGTTTTAAAATTTAATTTACCAGCGGTGCCTTTTGTACAGCGACCACCCTTGCGACGTCGGCACATGTCATACCTGTTGGTCAAATTAGTTTCTTCGTCTTCATATGTCCTTGACCTTCACCTTATCTTGACTTATAACTACATCAAGACCGTAGTCCATACTTTATACAGTAATTACCTAATTACTTTGAATAATGGCGCTAAATTATGATATGAATGCGTTGATATACTTACCATCTTACCTTCTGACCTGCAAGCGTTGCGTGGACAATAAAATAAAATTATAAAATGTTGTTGAGTGTACACAGAATACCGACTCATAAAGTGACAGTGACATCATAAAAACAAACCAATAAGACCTCAGCAAATTCTATGATTGCAATATAGCTAATGCGACTTTATCTCGAAACTAGAAAATTATACAGATTTGTTGTATTCAAATTGAAAATAAAGTTTGTGTAGTAATATCTTTATCTGTTTTGCATATTCGCATGTGTTTAAATGCAATAAAATTTGAATGGCTTTAATCTTCTCACGCGATATTGGTCACAGACACAGTTGTGAAATATGTTCTCCGTAATACCTGATTGTTTCATAATTTATAATGTCTCTGACAATTTAGATGACTAGGTAGGTAGGTATTGTTTAATCAGTGTTATCTCCATAATGTATTTAAATTAAAAACATTAGAATAAAACACAATTCGTTGCATTCTTTAAATAAAATATTAAGAAATACTAGTCATGATATATGTCGAAATCATTCAAAGCTTCGCATATTATTTTACTAGTGTTTATGTTTCGATTGAGCTGGTTTCAAAGACAGACATTCCATGAAAAGAACAATTGTGTAGCAAAGAGTTATCACCAGCTACGCTGGTAATAACTGCGACCACCAGTCTTCTACTAAAAGTTATGATGATAGTAGATATTTCTTCATGAACGTCTTTAACGACAATTAAAAGTCAACGTATAATCAGCAATGCTGTTTTCAGTTTATAACAAAATTATTGATGAGAATTAGTCGTGAACTTACTTGGTGATGGCAACAGCTATGTCGTAGACTGGCAATCGTCGCTCTCTGAACAGATACTTGCCCATATCAGTGAGCGCTGCTGCCGAGTCTATTGCGTCTCGACCAACACGATTTCTTTCAAGGTAAGGTGTAGCATCTCGACCCTGGAATATAGAAAATAGTCAGTATACAATCCAAGTTGTAGATTTATGCATCGGTTAACAAATAGATTGATTGTTGTCTGGATACTGTTTTTAATTAACGAAGGTTTATTTTTTGAAGTAGCAAAAGAAGAGGACTATATCAATGATTGCATAGTTCTACATGTTTAGCATAAAAGTAATCAAGAACCACAAAGGCAATAACATAATAATCAAGGAAACGACGTTACTTGAAATATCTAAGATAACTTATTAGTCACAACATGCTTAAAGGTTTAAAGGTCAAAATCTTGTGTCCAGGTAACTTTCCTAACCTTGAATAATCAGATTTTTTGTAATTTCGCAAGTTGGTAACAAAACTTGTTCCACTCGCCGCTTTATGTTTTGTTTTCGTTAGGTATTAGGTATACATTAACATGATTTTATGCCATAACAATTAAATAACCACCATTCGTCTCATTAATATTGCAGGTGTTTTTAATTTATACAAATTGATTCAATGTTTCTTGCCCACCAGTTGGCCAGTTCAAGTTTTATTGCTATGAGACTTAGAATGTACTTTTCTCCTTTAAGCTAAATATAGTTTGTATGTATGTAAATGACACCAATAGGAATACCTAATGGTTTCATTTACATACATACAAAATACTAATTTTAAAATGTTTATTGACCATCCAAGCAATTATTGATGTCTACAAATAATATTAGAATTAAGGGAAAAAAGTCACGTGGCTAGAAGAATAAGTAGGTACTTATTGTTATTATGTTAATAATCTAGTAAAAAATTATATAATATAATATATATAATTATATTATGTTTAGTTACTAAGATAATGATTATAAGACATTTTTGCTGGCTTTGCTGCGTAATACAAAAGAATCCCTGAAGTTCATATTTATTTAAAACGAGAAACATTAAATTTGCATAATCTTGGCCCAAAATATTTCCAATATAAAGGTAACTTTTTGTTATTTCTATATAATTAATTGCTCTATGTTATCACTTATCAAAATTTGGGATTTAAAATGTATAATTAAATCTTTACTGAATTTACATGTTACTAAATCGATGTTATGGGCATCACTAATATGCTTTTGATGTACGTAAATAACTTGACTTAAAGGTTCAAGTGACCAGGTCAGTAAAACCCAAAAAAAAATGTACGTAAATAAAAAAAAAACAGTCAAAATCGTGCTTTACGGCAGCTTAGCGGCGGGAATTCAAATATTTAATGTAAAAACAATTCCGATTGAGTTTTTTCGATATTTTATTGAAATGGCCAGTGAAGCAGTGTTAAAATACTTAGTGGATACCAATCGACCGTATTCATGCGCAGACGTAACCGTTAATTTGCGCGGAGCTTTTCCTAAGTCAGCCATACAGAAAGCGTTAGATGCTTTGAGTGAAGCAGGGAAAATAAAGTGTAAATTGTATGGAAAACAAAAAGTTTTCGCTGCTATACAAACAGAAACTGTAGCAGAAGATGGGGATGCAACAGGTTCAGTACATTAATATGATTAAAGTTATACACATTTTTATGAAAACTTTGCAACCATAGTATATTATTTATTGACATTTTATATTTTTCTAGATTACGATGCTTTGACCAAAACGCTCACACAAGAATTAACGGATAAAACAAACGCTTTAAAAACAGTTGAAATAAATCTAAAGAACCTAATCTCCACACCAACTACTGATTCAGCCAAAACAAAAATTGATGAAATTAAAGCAAGAATAGAAACCATAGAGAAAAAATTAGAAGTGTTGAAAACCTCCACAGAGGTCATGGGTGCGGAGGAAAAGAAAATACTTGTTACTGAGCATGAAAAATTGTTAAAAGAATACAGGTAGATAAAAGTTTTACAAATTCAGATACTTTTTAAGATCTACAAATATTAGTTTAGATATTTTTGAAAATTAATAATAATTTATTATACTTAGTTGTTCAATTTAGCTATAATAGACCAACCAACATATTTTATTATCTATAGTCATTGTAGCTTTATTCAACACACAATTAAAAAAAAAAGTAAATTTCCTATTCTTTTTTTTTAGAAAACGCAAGAGAATCTGCAGTGACATGCTAGATGCCATATTAGAAGGCTATCCTAAATCTAAGAAGACATTACTGGAAGAACTTTGTATAGAGACAGATGAGATGGTAGATTTCAAGTTGATGGCCAGCTCTTAATTTGCTCCTAATTAATATGTTGATTGTATGTTAATGTTAATAAATTTGATACATTTTACTTTTTAGGTACTTATCTATAATACCTAATGTGTTTTTTTAACATAAGCGAGGGACCTACCTATTTTGGTTTGATGCAGTGTTTACTTTCTGTACTTGAAGTAAATAATGTTTTCAAGAGCTACTTGCCAAATAATTACCAATCTAATGTAATGCAAATAAAGTTTAATTTCGCTCAACATTAAACTCACCCTAGAAATAATGATACCAGCAATGGATATCCGTATTCTGGGTCCTTTTAGCAGTTTGTATCGGAGGTCTACGCCATTCCAAAACGACACGAAGTAACGTTTGATCTGAACGTTGTCGCCTCCATGTAATCTGGAAGAAAACAGAGTTAGAAGATAAAGTAGGTATATAAAGTTTTATATATTATGTGCCTTGAAGAAAACACGCAGAGATACAGAGGCGGGACGATAATTCTTTTAAAAATTCTCGTGGTCCTAGTCCTAGCACGTGGAACACTAAGCGCTCCGTCGGCGAGTCGAGCTCGGTTCTTACCGGACAGCCGGACGTCGAGCTACCCATTGCTCGTCGCCCGCAAGCCTGTGCCTGCAGTGGCCAGGAATCACCGAAGCATCTACAGTGGCGACTACGACTGTGGCGTGAGTATGTCCGATCCCTTACGGTTGCGGCCATCTCCTTCACTCGCATTACAGGGCATTACTGTCAAAAGTCAAAAGTCAAAAAATTTTTATTTCACATAGGCCTACATGGGCACTTATAAAACGTCAGAAGCTAGTGCACGGTTCCAAATTGGTCGTTTCCTATGGAGAAGAACCGGCAAGAAACTCCATGGTTACTCTTTTAAAAAAATGATTGTTTACAATATTTTCATATTACAGTATTAATAGACATTATGTAAGAACAGTGTAGACCAGTCGATATTGTACCCAAAAGCACAATAAAAATAATAATATTAAAAAAAAAAAAAAAAAGTGAGTCGTAATAGGAAGTAACCTAAGAATTCGCGAAGTCCACGGATTTCTCACATTCACATTAAAAAAAAAAAGAAGCTATATAAAAAAAAAAAAAAACAAGAACAATTAGTAATTACAATTATCAATAAATGACATGTCAACAAAAAGAAAATTACTAACGAATTTATGGTGGTTGGCGTCTACTAATATAAAAAATATTGCAAAAGCAATGTGTAGGAAGAAAAGAAAAAATGTATATATTACAACAAATGTGGAGCAGTTAATAGACAGATGTACACAACATTATGAGTTACCAGGGGGCCACATGTGCAGAAGCAGTCATTGTCAAACAAGCGTGTCTTCGACATAGTCTTTAACCTTGTAATAGGCTTTTTTAGTTAGGACACGCTTAATATGGGTTTTGAACTTGCCCTCGCTAAGTTCAGTCACTGCTTCGCAGAAGGAGGTGACCGCTTCCAATTTCCTCTCGCCTCAGACCATGATTTACATTAGAACCGAACGCCGCGAGGACGGATGTGCTCTGCTCAAGCGGGGCAGACTTCCACCCTATAACGACCAGCGAGAGCTTCGGCTCTTAAGCAACATCCGACTATACTGAAGCATGATTATGATTATGGAATCCATGTAACAATCATTAGAGTCCTTTCCTTAATTTAGTCATTCTCCCATACACTATCTTTTTCTACATCACCTTTATCCCGTTACACGTGGCCAGCTTTCCCAATCATGCGACGCCATTTATGTCTGTCTCGAACGTATGTGTAGTCCCACGCAATATTTTCAAGTCCTTTTTTTTTTTTTTGTTTGGCCTCGTGCCGGTCTGTCTGTCTGTATAAGGTTGTAGACTGCTTAATGGGACTTGTCTGTGGGAGCCTTAATTAGAAACCAGGGCTTACTTTATATGTGCTTGTGGACATTTGAACAAAGAGTATGTAAAGCTAACGCTTTAGTTTGAACACTTTAATAAACTAAAAAAGATGAATTCAGCGCCATCTAGCGAGAATATGGCCACGTCCGGGCCCGTAGCTTTTTTCGCCTTCGTTTGCTTGGCTTATTCCGAAATCGTGCGTTTTTCTGGGGTAAAATATAGCACAGGACAATATTTGCATTATTATTACAAACACTTTAAACATGAAAAGTAACAATTTGAGCATGCGCGAGAAATGAGAACAAGGCATTAACTAACTAAAAGCCACCTTTGTTCCTTCACTTGCCCTTTGCGTTCCAGCGCCGTAGAAACTCTTTCGAAGAATCCTGCAGGTAGTCTTACCACCTCCCATAACATCTTAAGTCTTTGTTTATTACAAGCAGATTATTCAACTTGCCTTGTTATTAAGTAGAAGGTATACTGTATGGTTTTAACTTTGCATAAAACCTTACCTATAACCATCATAGTCTACGATGACCAGAATCTCCGGGTAGATGACGTACGGAGCTTCTCTTTTCCGCCTGGAATGTGTCTCCGTTGAACGTTTCCGCCTGAAACGCTTCCCCAGATGATCTGGCTCCATGAATGCTGTAAATGTTAAAAGAGAACTTGATTAATACCGAGTGGTTTGAAGTAAATAATAATAGGAAAACTATATCGTTCTTTCTCAAACAAAATTGGAAGCAGCGCCATCTGTTGAGTACTTTGGGTCCTATTTAGAAGAAGTTTCAATGAAAAACCATAGAGATCGGAGAACCTCATTCGAAAAAAAAATTAAAAAAGAGCTAAAACGAGTATGAACCTACCTACTGGTAGAAAATGACTAAGGCATTAGGTCCGCCTTTGTACTGAATTTTTTATTAGTGCATAACGTTTTAATAAATAAAAATCTAAGTATTTTCTATTTTGTTTCTATTGCAAATAGTAACAGTAGGTATTTATTAAGTATTTCTGTAACATTGTCAATAATTTACCAACATTCTTTTAAGTACCTACTAATTTTTTCATACACTACATATGAAAATAGAATTATAGGTCTTAGGTACCTATACCTAGATCTTTTCTTCCTATTTTTACGAGAGATTCAATTTAAAATGCAAATGATATCGATTTGAATAGTGATTGTTAATCTTTTATTTTCCTAATACTTAAGATACGAATATAAAGCATGTAGGATGGCTAATAAATCAGGACGGAAAGTTTTTTTTTTTTTTTTATTATTGACACGCGCGCGCATTTGACCACTATCTCAATATCTTGAAAGTTAGGCTGTTTTACCATATTATCTAATGTTGTTTTAGCTAATCGTTTAAGCATGTTATAATTTATAATATGCTTGGTCTTTCAATGGCCATTTCAACTTAAAAAAACATACCTAACCTTTCTTGCAGTCGTGTAAAAATGTTTAGATAGTTTTGTCTAGGATGAATGAGGGGTTATTTCTTATAGCCACCTCTTCTCCGTAACTCGTAACTTAAGTATTTCGGACTCCTACGCACTGAAAGCCTATATTTTCTACCATTAGGTACCATGAGTCGGGGCCTCTTGATATAGAAGTTGGTACTTAGATTATTACATCCCCTACTCGTCGAGGTAAGGGCCTGATAACTGCCACCTTATCTCGACGTATCGCATGCATCATGGATAACTGACTGAAAAAGAGTGACATTCATCCTGTCGTGCTATTCTCTAAGAAAACGGCCTTGAGCGAATCGCTGGTCGCAGCGACGAAATCCAAATACTCACATAGGATTAACAATCCAATGTATAGGTCCATTGGATTGTTAATTCTATGTACGTATTTGGATTTCTTCGCTGCGGCTAGCGCTGCGCTCAGGGCTGTTGTCTTAGGGAATAGCATTGCTGTAGGTATAGCTTCGTCTGTCACGCCGGATTGAACATGGTTTTAAGACGTCATTGTCGGTTCGCAGAAGCCCTACCACGAGGTGTTAATGCGATCCATTTTACCGTTAAAGGGATGGAGCTGTATAGCTCCATCCGTCTTTCTCGTTCGTTCGCTCATTTTAATTTGTCATGGTAGGCTTCAGGACGCATTATTAGTGGGCCCTATAAGCAAGTCCTGCTGATCCCACAATGTGCCTTGGCGAAAATCGATATTACACCGACCGATATGATAATTTTGGATATGATTAGATCTCTGTTATACCTATTAAAGATACCATAAACTAAAGAACTGTTGTCTATAGAAATCAAAGTAATTAAGAAATCAAATAGTCTATGACGGTATTAACCAATCCTAAAGTAATTGTATTCCGTTAATGATGAAATAGATATATTTTTTCGTTACTTAGTACTGGTTATATCTAACAAAGGATATAATCTAAATATAGGTAAGTTTTTTACTAAGACAAATATCTATGTATTGTGAATAAAAACAAATGTTATTATACATACATGTAGTACAGTATACACACCTACAGTCATAATAATTGGGTTTCAAGTTTTTTTTTACGTGGGAAAGTCATCTATGACATCCCCTGCTTTTGGGCGCACAGGAGGGCGTGTCAGACTTTTACTGACTAAAAAACTCACTTCTGTTCCTTCTTTGCCATTGTTCCAGGGATCTCTTTCGCATCACCCATGGCCCCAGTAGGCTTCAACCCTGCTGGACACCTACGGTAGCTGATATTTCCTTGAGGCGCGCGGTGCGCCGTGCGTGGTTTGGGCTCGGTCCGGACGGTTACCGGGCGGTCGGGCGACGAGCTGCCCGTTGCTCGCCGTCCGCAAGCCCGCGTCTACGGTGGCCGGAAATCGGGATCGGAATCCTGGCGGCTGGGGTGCGAGGGCCATTGCCTCACGTGTGCGACCACCTCCTTTGTTAGCATTACTGCTTTGCAGAAAAAGGCGACCGCCTGCCTATCCTCTTCGCTCTGGACCATGGCCTGTACCAAAGCCCGGCGCGAGCGACCGCTACCGCCGATCGCCCCCACAAGGTCACGGCGGTGTTCTGCCCAGGCGGGGCACACCTCTACCGTATGTTCCACCGTGTCTTCCGGGCGGTTCAACCATGAGATCCCGCCGGAACTTTGTCCGCCATGCCGCGACTTAGCGCGGCAGCGAAGTTTCGCCCCGGCGTTGCATCTACACGCGCAAATCGTGCATAGCTAGGACTGTTAGCTCCAAATCCCACGGTGGTAGGCCAGCAACGAGGCTTGCCGCTTCGCGGGAAACCGTGTGGTATCCTCGCACCATCCGGATAGCCATGACCCTCTGGCTTGCGTTCAGCTTGGCCGCCGGTCACTTTCGTAGCGACGGCACCCATACCGGTGCTCCATAAAGGGCCATAGACCGAAAGGTTCCTGCATAGAGCCTGCGGCAGACGTCGGAAATGCTCCTCGAAATTCCATCGGCTGTCGAGGACAAGTCCCAGGTCGACTCGACGCCGATGTGAACTCCTCTGGGTTTCAAGATGAAATGACGATGCTGTTTTACAATACCTACGACAAGAAACAATTGTGTGGATATTTTCCTCGTTGAGTTTTAATCTGTTTATTTTATTGTCTCTGTCTCGTCTCGGTGTAAAAAAAAACTGAATTGATTTTTTGTCTTAACAAAAGTATTCCTATTTTGAAAGCCAACCCATTTGTAATTTTGTTTTTGATAAAAAAAAAGCAAAAAGCACAGACACAAAAATCATCCGGTGTAATTAAAGAGTGTAGTCGATTTTTGTACATGTCGGAAATCCAGACTCGACATCAAAGTACTCTGTGAGTTTAGTCGATATTATTAAGCAGTTGGTTACGAACAAGTCCAAACGTGCACCTGTGAGGCCTTTGCCCCGCGATAATGCTCGAATAGGCTGTCGTTTCGTCGGTATTTCCAAAATAGTAGATTATTCATAAACCACAGAATTATTAGAAGTTTTTTTCTATCGTGAATTTAAAATAATAGGTGACGTTAGAGTCTGACCTTATGACCCCGTCCAAGACGGAATAACGAACGAACTTATTAGCAAAACGAGATTTGTCTTGGAAATCTATGATAACATGACATTATGCGAACGATTTTATAATAAAAGATATAAATATTAATCTGGACAATTTGTTTTTGCATGGTTATGCTAAGTTACATATGTCAAAATTAGTCTGGAAGAACCAGAATTTGTTGTATTGTTTAAATATCAACTAAATTAATTTTATTAGGTATTAATTTCCAAAATGTCAATATCTTGAGTAGCGACTCAAGATACCCACTCCAATGCTATGCAGCAAAAAGTTTCAAAAATATACAGACAGATTCCGTTTTTACCTGTCCTTCATATGGCTCAATCCGTCATTTTGTAGGGATTCTACCATTACCTAAGTACCTACTATCAAAGATGTACAAAAGCAGGAACTAAAATAAACAGTCACGAAGAGTAGCGTGATTGGCACAAACTGCGTCCGGATCATCAAAATTCTTCAGCCATTAAACAATTAAAACGAAGCCGCAAATCATTGAATGTTGGGAAATAAGTAAGTAAAACAAAAGACAATCAACACAGGTTTCCACTGATCTTTGACAGTTCACAGTTCAGAGAATCATTGAACAAATGTTAGCTCTATTAATTTTTAATTGATAGCTTGGCGTTTATAGCTTGATGGCATACATATAGTCTAAAGGTGATTTTTTGTTTCAAACCAGTTCGGTTTTCATCGTGATAATTAATGGCGTTTTTGGCGGCTACTAAAGATTTTCACTAAGTTTTAATTTATCGATTTTACATTTCAGAATTGGCAGCCCTTTTCGTTGCGTCAGAAAATCTCTATATCTATCTATCTAACTTATCCAAGTTGGGTTGCATAAGTTTTAGTGCTAACTAATCTTAATAGTAAAAGCTTCTGTTTGCTAAAGTTCAGTTCGAAATTTAAAATAGAGAAAGTGGGAGGGGGCAAATTTTGAGCATATTATGTGTGTTTTTAGAACGTGCGGATTTCATAACGCGGGATTGCCCCGCATGCAGAAAATTTCACGCAGCGTGAGACACTGCTGTCCGGGATTACGCCTCGCGTCCCGCGTGCGTATTCCACGCATTACAATAAATACTTGTATGAAAAGGACATTTGAGGGGGTTACGCGTGCGAGGCAATCCCGTATGCGTGATCAAAACCACACCATATTAAAACACCCTTAGATCATAGCGGCTAATGCTAAAGATATCGGGCCCTGTTTATCTACTGGTCGGTATCGGCTTATATTTCTCTAACAAGATTTGTTTAGGGAACTTATCCCAACAGGCTACCGTTGGGGGAGGCCTATGTCCAGTAGTGGACGTCTTTCGGCTGAAATGATGATGAGGCTACCGTTTGACAAATTAGCAGGTCACGTGTCAAAAGTTCACTAACTAGTTATAGCAAGCCAATGAGGAGTTTATTAAGATTTTTAGCGTTGACACTTGTGTCCACAAATTAATACGTAAAATGGTATAAATATGATAATGTTTGCAACTTAGTAGTATCTGCGATAAGATCCAAAAGATATTTAAATGTTAATTGGTCTAACTGTATTGGTCTATTAATTCTATTTGCCTTTACACCTGCGCCACTACCTAATAGTGCGATTTATTTACGTATTTTGTTAATTAGAGTAGGCTATTTTTACCTTTTTGCTTAAAGGCGTTGAGGCAGTGTCTTCTAGTTTATAGAGCCACTTTCTGCCAGTAGCTGCGGTTGCGTGAAAGTTTCAAATTATACTCCCGGGATACAAAGTATGTACTTCTCCAAGTTCCAATCTAATGTTCGATCCAGCCCGTCCCTTGCTGTCGTCCTCCCAGCTACACCTTAAGCCGTATTATAACGGGGGGTGAAATAGCTTAGGTTTTCATTTTAGTTTGAAGTTTTTATAAACTCTGGATGGAGGCTTTAATTTAACAAGTCCGATTAAGCAGACGACAATCGCATAGGTATGCGAATAGTCATTCATAAAAAGTTTCAATCTACCTCTGGTGTTTCAGCTATTTGTGTGTAAGCGTATGAAACGGATTTACATAATATTAGTATGGATGGATTGTTCTGCAGGACTAATATAGGTACCTTTTTACGTTTCTTGAAAAAACTTTTCGTAAAGTATTAATTTGGTAGCTTGTTCTGAAGATAAATTAGTCATGTCTAGTCTTTAAGTTGATGGAATTATTTAACTAAACTCTTTTATTTAATAAGTTGCATTTTAATAAATTTGTGTCATTTAGGACATGACCGAACTTCGCTGTTTTTCTAATAGGTGCAATTTATAAATAATTTATTTTATTTTATTGCTAAACTATGTATCTGGTTTTGAAAAAAAATCAACACTTGTTTCGACTTTAGATTAAGTAACTTAATATATTCTAAAATTGAATTCTGACAATGTAAAAAGCATTATTGTTGGCGATGAAATTAATGACCAATGTAATATTTATCTGGAAGCAGATGTTTTGACAAAGTTAAAATTAATTTGTCACTGTGATTGGAAACTGATAAAATTAATAATACGGAAGAACAGCAATACAAATTAACAATAGGTAGATACGATAATATAGTGATGGAATAAATTAATGAATCAATAATAATAAAACTAATAAAATAAAAATTGTGACTTTTAAAATAGTGATGACAGATATGTCGTCAGACTTGGAATAAGCATCTATAACAATTTTATAATCCATCATTGTGCAAAAAAAAAATATAAAAAAATTATAAGATAAGGTAGTGCCATAATTTTTCTGGCAATTTAAAGAATTAACGCATGTCATATGTACCTAGATACTAGTGAGCATTAAAATAATATGTTCGACTACCCTGAGATTCAACTGACTGCCATATGACTTTTTTTTTTAAATATCCATGAGAATATTATGAATCAAGTAAAGACTTACTGAACTGACTGTTGTTATTAAAGCGCAAAATGTAATTCTATAAAGGCGTCTTATCTAATAACCTATTACTTTGCGTCATGCATACTCATCAATGAGTCCTCATTCATTAAGAATTAAATGTCGAAGGTATTTTAATTTTTATTACAATTTTTTTTAAATTACTTAGAGATAATTCAACGCTAGAAGAGTTTGACATGACTCCTGACCTAATCGACTAAAATGAACGTAATCAGATTGCGTACTCTATAATTTAGTAAAGTCGATCAAGATATCAGATTCCGATGTATAACGTTCTAAAATGCAGTCTCAGCTGTGGTTGCTATATAATTTTATTGGCCAATTTGTTTTTAAAAGTAGGTGACGGTGAAGGTTTGGCAGTCAGTCGTAGTATTGCTAAGATATATTAAGATACTAGCTTCTACTAGGAGCTTTGCCCGCGTGAAAGACGAAAATTAGTTCAAGGGCTAATAATCCGGATATAAAAAGTATCCTATATTCTATTTCAGGCCATGATCTATTTGTGTGTCTAAACTACGATGTGAATAGTTAACAGACGTAGGTACAAAGCTAGTTGGGCATTTATAACGTTAGAATGGATATGGATAGATAGTTAGGAAGTAGAATTTTGTGTAATACTCATGCTGAAAAACCTGTCTGTACATTGATAATGTCTTAAATTGGATACAAATAGTTTTTTTATGGTATATATTATAACATATTATAATAATATCTACCCAGTAACGTTTTCTTCAAATTACCATACAAGCAATTTTCCGAACTTATTCACGATTTTATTATCACTACGCGATAAAACTTATGAGCATAATCATTCAAGAAACTTAGAAATACGTGGTGGCATTCGAAACCGGTAATATTAACATAATCGATTATCTCGATTGTAAAGTATATGTAATCGATAGATGCGCAATGCACGTGACATCTCTATGGCTACTGCACGTGTTCACAGATAAATAATAATGGAGAAATATTGTTTGCTATTATCGCTACTGTTTTGCTATGGTGGGAATTTTATGAGGAATAAACATCTTTACGAGTTCATAAACTCCTCGTGATCTAGATGACATGCACATGACAAGTAATGAAATGGCACATCTTGATTTATGTTCTCTTTTTAAATGCAAAAGTAAATGGCTTCTTGTCCTAACGTCATTAAGAATATTTAAAAAGCTATTCGGATCACGTTTTAGTCGAATATCGTTAGGTAAAAACGTCTCTATTTCCAAAAGAAGTAATAAACATTTTTACCATAACCAATTTTATTTTTACTTTTTTGTCTTGAAAGCAATGAGAACTTACCGTAATCTCCTAAATGGTCGTGTTCTGCTTCTGCGGGGTCTCTTTTGATGATTACGTGTTGGGCGCCGTTTAGCGCTTGTGTTAACCTCTGTTGATCTTCCCTTTTTCTTTTCACTGAAAAATTTTGAAAGGAATATTAAATTATATCAACAGATTTTAATAGGCTGTGTTAAATCTATTTAAATAAATATCATCTGCCATTTATATAGTGGCATGGAGCATCAGTTGAGAGGGGCTCGATCGTATTTTGGAAATAAATACATTTTGGAAACCGTTAAAATGTTGCGCCATTTTTTCTCAGACTTAAATTTTGTATATAGCTCAGATATTATAGAAAAGTAAGGCTAGGTTTCTGAATTAAGTTATTCGGAGTTAAGTTGTTACGTGTCAAACCTCGGAAAAGCGTGTGTCACAACCTACTTCAGTTAAACTAAGGCGCGTAGGGTGTGACAAATATACAACTTCATTTTCAATACACTTACTCGAAAACCCGCTCTTATCCCACCTTTTAGGCACGCAATTTATTGTTTTTCGCACTAGTGTAGAAAGTGAGCGTGCTCGCCCCCGTCACAATTTTATTACATTTATCGTATCGCTTTGAGCGCGCATCGACCGCCGCGGGTCGCGCGTCAGCCTCCGTTTGTTTATATTTTCGTAAGTGTATTGAAAAACGTCGTTTTGTACACGTGGTAATTTGTCACTGAAGCTCTCGGCTCCGTAACACCCTCGCCAAGGGTCTAGTGAATGCTGCCTCGGTTACAATGACAAACTTTTTCCACTTCTGTCAAAATGTACTATTTATAATCATTAATTTATATTTTAACCATCTAATACTTAGGTAATAAAATAGTAAGCACTAGTAGGTACTGTGAAACTCACCTAAAGGCAGTCCAGTGTCGATGGAGACCATATCGGCCATGCTGGCGGGGTCCATGAACATCTCGTCGTCCTGCGCCGCCGACGTCATGGAGTCCGGGATGGGCCTGATCACCAGGTCGTGACCGATTGAGCCCTCCTGTACAACAGAAAGTACAAACGTTATTACTTTTGGAAAGAAAAGAAAAAATAAGGAAGACTGGAAGATGGTTGACTGATTGAGAATGCCATTCAGTTCGCTTATGTACAGTCAGAGTCAAAAGAACAGTTCTACTCTACTAATGCTGAAGTGTTTAAAATTTATTTGTAGAAGAGGGTCCATGGTTCAAGACTGATATGATTAGAGAATCCTCTCTTTTCAATGGATGTATGCGACTTATACAAGTCGGTCTCAAAACGGTGAAGGAAAACATCGTGAGAAAACCGGCATGTCCCCTAGAACCAAAACATGTGACATTCACCAACCCGCACTGGGCCCGCGTGGTGGATTACGGCCTATCCCCTCTCTTAGAGAAGGAGGCTTGAGTCCCAGCAGTGGGAACATTAAAAGGCTGATTATGCTATGCGACTTTAGACCCTATGAATGAACAGAATAGAATAAACTTTATTGTAAGTATTTACACCTAAGTAGTACCTAAATAAAATTTTTTCAGAAATTTAAATCTATGGGTACCATGGCGGTCTTATCGCTGACAGCGCGAACGAGGAGGAGTTATGAACTATGTAGTCTGTGTAAAGGGTTCTTCTTTTTTCGTTGGGAAAATCATCCAATGACATCCCTCGCTCTTGGGCGGGGTGGGAGTGTGTTTCAGATTTTTACTGACTAAAAACGGACTCCTGTTCCTTTGTTGCCTTTTATACCAGTACCAAGTTTTTGTTTGAGAAACAGACCCTTGGCCCCAGTAGGCTTCGACTCAGCTGGGCCCCTACGGTTTGCTTATATCTCCTTAAGGCGCGCGTCGACGACTTGGGCTCGGTCCGGACGGTTACCGGACAGTCAGACGGCGAGCTACCCATTGCTCCCTCCAAATACTTGACCTTTGGAGGAGTTGTGTTAAAGTAAAAATAAATAATTAAATAAATTGACTGGAATACAAGTCACATAGTAACAGCACAACATTGCACATCAACATTTAATTTTAATTGTGTGTTTATCAGTGTCGGTTATCACTTTGAACTTCCAAATAAAGTTCAAATATATTGCTTTGTTTCTGGTTCGGCTGGTACTACTTGGCTGGTCACGACTTCGATAAGAAAATGGTACCTATTGATATAACTGCATAACGTTAGTAAAGCTTTAACAATGCGCAAGTCAATAATGTCTATTTTACTGAAGAGTCAAATAAAAAATACTGAAATCAGTGGCGTAACTAGCCTTTTATACGCCTGGTGCGAGCTCCTATAACTGCGTCCCTAGTAAAAATCGGCCAAGTGCGAATCAACTCGCGCATGAAGGGTACGGGAAGGTACGGGAGTACCTACCATAGCAAAAAACGGCAAAAGAATCACGTTTGTTGTATGGGAGCCCTCTTTAATATTTATATTATTCTGACTTTTAGTTTGTTGTTGTAGCGGCAACAAAAATATCATCTGTGAAAATTTCAACTGTCTAACTATTACGGTTCATGAGATAAAGCCTGGTGATCGACAAACAGACAGACGGACGGACAACAACGTCCGTCCGTCTGTCTGTCTGTCAAGACCCTTAATCTCGGAAACGCGTTGAGGTGTCGAGTTGAAATTAAAACCATATACTCAGGTCTACGGTCCCTTGAAGCTGTAAAAAAATCAAACTTCTGAGTTAACGAAAAAAAAAAGATACGGCCGTTTATGTCGCCAAAAACGTTTATTTCAACACTCTCAAGGGAATCAAAATATCATAGGGTACTTCCCGTTGACCTAGAATCCTGATATTTGGCATGAAGCAGGGTCTCATAGCATAAGTATAGGAAATAATATGAAAACTTTGAATTTTTCGTTATGTCACAAAAAAAACTTTTTTTTCGATTCGCAAAAATCTTCGTAACTCAATTTGGGAATTGAACTGTTTTCATACGTAAGTTTGTACGGAACCTTCAGTATGCGAGTCCGATTCGCACTTGCCCTGTTTATTTTATTGAACATCAATTACATCAAGAACCTAATATTATCAAGACGAATGTTATACGGTTTTTAGTTTTTGGTCGATGGGGCTGAAAGGTTGTAAAGTGGCGATCGAATTCCGAAAGACGCAGCATTGGAAAGCCTCCCATAAGGTGGACCGATGACCTGGTGAGGGTCACGGGAATCCGTTGGATGCGAGATGTACAAGATCGTTCACTGTGGGGAGAGGCCTATGTTCAACAGTGGACGTCTTTCGACTGAAATGATAATGATGATATTTTTTTCCAGAAGTATGTTCTACGCTTGTCACCTCTAGAAAAAAAAAACAAGCGTCATGGCGTGTTTACCACTGTAAGTACGTCACCACGTGTGTTTAAACACTAGATACCTAAAGGGGTGACCGGACGGTTGCAAACTAGCGTTCTATTGTTTTGTGTTGCGGCTACATGGATGTAAGCCACGCGCCAACCCAACCCAACCAAGGGCGTTGAAGGTCATGGATTACAACTGCTGTCTACACGGATTGAAACTAGCAAGGTCACATTGGTTGGTACGTTGGTTTGCAACCGTCTGGTCACCCCTTTAGTCTCTCAACTTAAAACAAATTACGGCAATGATATGAGACTTTTAACAAAAGAATTGTAAAAAGTAACACTTCATAAGAAAAAGATTACTATCGTAAAACAAAATGGTAATTTTATGAGGTGTCTATAAGGAAAATAGCCGTAGGTAAGGTACATACTGACACGCAAATAAAAATTTTTACTGTGTTAACAATGTTGCTTCAAAATGATTAGTGTAAGATTCATATGTCAAGAAATTATAATAGGATGGAACCGTGAGAAGAATGTCTTTAATTAGATGTAAATGTTAATTAAAATGCATTACTTTTCGTAGTTACGTATCTTTTATGTCCTTTTAATGATAAATCGGTTAACGCAGAACATGTTGATCATTGTAAAGATTCCGTATGCAAAGGGTGTTCGTCAGTCTGTCTGTCCGTTCTTTCGTCAGCGGGCTGTATCTCATAAACCGTAAGCGGTAGAGAGTTGCAATTTTCACAGAATGTTCTATTGCCGCTACAACAACGAATAATAAAATTAAAATAAAGTTAAAAATTTAATGGGGTAAGAAACGTTACTTTGTTGGCCTCTTTTTTTTGTTTTGCTCGACTTTAATATTGTAGTACGGAACCCTTCGTGAGCTTCGACTCGTACTTGGCCAGTTTTTTAATGAACTTCACAGTAATATTATCAAGACGAAAGTTATAAGGTTTTTAGTTTTTGGTCGAGGGGGTCGAAAGGTTCTAAAGTAAAAAAAAAAAACTGGGCAAGTGCGAGTCGGACTCGCGCACTGAGGGTTCCGTACAAAATTAACTATGTAAATAGTTCAGTTCCCGAATGGAGAGAGAAAGAGGAACGTATTTTTTTTTCTGACGTAGTATCAAATTGACTGTTTTCAGATTTATTGCTATACCTGTGCTATATGATTTTGCTTTATGTCAAATTTCAAGAGTCTGAGTCAACGGGAAGTTCCCTATTTGTGTTGATTCCCGCGAGATTGTCGAAAAATAAGTTTTTTTCGACATAAACGGCCGTATCTTTTTTTTCCGTTAACTTGAAGTTTGATTTTTTCACAGCTTCAAGGGACCGCTGTCCTGAGTATATGGTTATAATTTCAACTCGATAGCTCCACGCGTGCCATCCATTTTTTCCTTTTGAGGTACGGAACCTTAAAAAAGATCGATCGACTCGTCTTACAAATCGATTTGTATAAGCACTTGACAGAGAAACGCTTAACGGTAGCTTCATGTGTTAATGAAGTTGTCAATTAAATGCAAAAAACCTGATAATAATACTAATTATAAACTCGTTCGTTCTCGCGGTTCTTCTCGTTTAAACAGATGTAAGAGCAATTTTGATGAATTTATAAATTATCTATGATTATGTTTTTTTTTTGCGACGGAATTTATGATCATAATTGATAAACTCGTTTTAATCAAAGTCAAAAAAAGAGAAGCATTTTCTTTATTTATTCAAAACTGATCATCATATAGTGATAAATTCTATCTTTGTTCAAAGTCAAGAAAAAATTAGCATCTTCTCAATAGCGAAATGAAAGAAGAGCATTTATATAACTATAGCAGTTTGAACAGTTTTCTTTTCCAGCCCGTCGGACTAGAGATTATGGCTAGCACTCTTGTGCATCCGCCAGCGTCAAGTTGTTTATCGATAGGATTTTATTTTGAGTGGAGTTTGAAGAGAAAGGTAGGGAAACATTTAACGCGAAAATTAAAAGAAACGGAATTTAGAACAACATGAATACACGATCAGGAATGTTTAAAAATATATTATAAACTTAGTTATTAAAAATAATACATCAATAAAGAAGACAAAAGTCTGTTGAAGTACTAATAAATATTTATACATTTTTACAGAAGGAAGTTTGACAGCGCTGGTTTTTCTTATGAAAAAACAGGTTTAAGACAAAAAGTTTGTATTCAGTAATCTTCTGTCACATCTCATTATGATAATTGGCTTTCAATTATACTTAAAAAAAAATTGGTTAGCCATAATGACAACAACAATCGATCATATCAATGTCAACTCAAATGCAAAACTTTGCATTTGAGTTGACATTAATTGAGACACGATTGACGATTGACGACATTAATTGAGAGGGTTCTTTGGTTCTCTTAATTATAATTTTTTAAATCTTCGAAGGTTATTCAAAAACCTCACGGCTGATATTCTCATTCACACTACCTACGTACTTTGAGCTCGGTTGGCTGTTGAGCAATCGACCTTAGTCTTGTTTGAAACGCCATTGTGTCTATGGTCTCACAGCGGTTGATGTACACGTTTGATAGCCGTAAGATTGGCTTGGATTTAAATATTGTGATAGGTTTGACGTAATAATAAGGGATATTAGCTGTAAGAGAATTATTGGAGAATCAAGGTGTTAGTCCTATAAGAATTATGAATATACACCCGCTAAATGAGTTTGATTATTATTGTAAGGACAATAATTAGATCTTTGGTAATGTTGGTAGCATTGGAGACATGAAAGGCACAGTGACGTCACCATCTTATTGAATTTATTAATTGCAGTTTTAGGAAATCACATCTTAGCTGTAGCATTCAACCAAGTCTTATGAGACCAACGACGGACGTCTAAACTTTTTACAAAGCTTTTTCTGCCAACACAATCGTTTTACGTCCTTGACTCAAAAAAGATAAACCATTAGTCAAACAATTTTCGCAGCCTGTCTGCTACGCCATTCATGATTAGTTTATTAGTATGTAAATATACTTGAACACGTGAATAGAGCTATTAGAACCACTTCCTCTCTTATATAGATATTTTCCTGTGTATAAATCTAGTCGATAATGACCATGTCTGATTTTGATCGTAGAATCATGTGTCTCACTAACTAATCTTGATTCGATTATAAGCCTACAGCAGTTGCTGGATATAGGTTTCCGCCAGTACTAAGATAGTCGTTCCAGTTATACTGATATCGTCCTAAATTTGAGCCTGGTTATTCGTAATAGACTGGCCCCATTTTGAATGGGATTTTAATATAGTTGGCGGAATATGTCTGAACTACACTTGTCTGTTTACCATTTTGGGAAGACAGTCGTGATGATAAATTATAATCGAGCCCATAGCAACAAAGTTTACTTATAATATTTACTAGTCACGTCTCTAGTTTCTTAGTTTATGGTTAGCATTGACATTGGAACGTGTCCGAAATCCAGAGATTGTCGCATCCTGTTGAATGTGTGTCGTTTTATGTTAATCTCGTCAAATATTTAGAATCTTGGCTCACGTTGGGTTTTCTACTCGGTCCAAGGATAGATTAAAGTGTCAGTTAGAATTTTGACAACTGTCAAATTTGAACTTTGTCTTTTGAAGGCAAAGAGACATCAGAGAATTAACCTAGGACAAGGTCATGCACGGAATATCAATAACAATATTAATCATTTACAATAGTTAAGTAGTTATTAATCTTTCAATTAAAACGACATAAATAAATAGCTGAACAAAGAATTTAATGTGAACTTTGACTTTTACATACAGCAGCATTTACTATGAAGTTTTATGCAAATGGCGCCAAATATTACAACAGCTGTTATATTTATTAATAAATTCATTCTTGACACGGATCGTTAAACAATTGTGTTAAGGCCCTTTAATTAAGTTGCCCGTCTCGCTGCTTTAATTTTGTGCAGTGGAGTAACTTGGTAACATTATACTTTGGTTGGTAATTCGCAAATAATAGAGACATTTAAAACTGCAAATATGGCGGTGCAATAAACTGCAAATAGCGCGTTCCAATTTTGATTTTCGTTGGTGGCCAGTATCATGTAATAATCGTCTATTGTCGTTGGAATTGATTATAAAAAAGACTATTTTATTAGTCGATTCTTAAAAAATTGCTTGACCAACGTCTGTCATAGAGTGGGTATGAAAACAAATTAACTTACCACAACCAGTTTTCCATGTTTAGGGTGTCTTCTGATAAGAAGCGCGGCTCCATTCTCCTCGTCCTGGTATAATTCGCCAACATCTTCTTCATCTTCCTGTAGACAAAAGAAAACAACATTAAGCACTTGTGCCTTTTCTTAGAGTTTATACTTAAGGGCTGATAAGGTTATCATTCTCATAAAGTTAGAAATAGGTAGTTGCTCATGGTATGACGAGTTACAGATGTTATTTGCGTCAGCGTCCTGTACGGAAACAGGGGATGATTGATGACAGGACCAGTTGTTTAACCTGGTTCGGCCGAAAAAGTTACATTTCTAAAACTTATATTAAAAAGAAAAGCTTCCAAAACAGTGACAAAATTTCAAATTCAAAACAGTACGTCTAGCTAGAACGTGAAATAGCGTGGGAACTCACAAATCGTGATCTGAATGCCCGGCGGAGGCTGGGCGAGTCATATTTATTTACTTATTTAACTCCATATACATACGTCTACCATAGAGTAGAAGATTACTGAGACAGAGACTAAAGGTGCCAAATTTATTTTAACCAGTCTTAGGGCCAGTCTCTTCTAAAAAAATCGCGAGCAAGAAGGTTGCCAAGTGATTCTTTGTACACTTTGTCCACAAAATAAATCTGTACTGCGGATTTTTCGATAGAGTTACAGTGGCCCTGCCCCCCTAGCCAAGTTACAACCGTTTCGTTTCGAGTCTCTTTTCGTTGATCGCCTCGAGCAGGCCACGCCTCTTATTGTTCTGACCACGTGACTGAGCGTTGAGATGACGTCAGAATAAAGGAATCGGCGTGGCCTACTCGTAATAGTAGTTTTTTGAGTATTCCAAAAATGGACCTTGGTTTTGCATGAAATATTTTGTAAGTGTCTTCTCTAGCAGTAGCCACCATACTGTCTAGATACTCTATGGTGCCCAAAAAACATGCGTTTATAACTTCGCGGTTATTTAAAACAAAGGATTTCGTAACACTTTTACTTTCATTGTTTGTTGTGTTTTAATTGTTCTGTCATGGTGGAAGCCTTGGCGAATTTTGCGAGCAAGGTCCTTTTTGAGACCATGACATTGAATTGGTCTTAAATGCTTTGTTAATTTTCAGCTCACTTCTGAACTGATATGAAATAGAACTTGGGTATTTTTCTGCAAGAGCTGCAGGATTATCCGAAAGAGTTACCGTGGCACTGGAACGTAAATGCCAACTGGAAGAACACGGGCGAGTTTTAGTCAGTACAAATCTGACACTACCTCTTCTCTGCCCAGAGTGGGGTTATTTTATGATCTGAAGGGATAGGCCACGAGAGCGAAACCGCGGGAAACAGCTAGTTACGTATTACACTGACACATCTATATATATAAAAGAAAGTCGTGTTAGTTACACCACTTATAACTCAAGAACGGCTGAACCGATTTGGCAGAAAATTGGTGGGGAGGTAGCTTAGAACCAGGAGACGGACATAGGGTACTTTTTTTTTTTTACTTTTTTTTTTTTTTGGATAGAGTAGGGTAGGGTAGGGTAGAGTAGGGTAGAGTAGGGTAGAGTAGGGTAGAGTAGGGTAGAGTAGGGTAGAGTAGGGTAGAGTAGGGTAGAGTAGGGTAGAGTAGGGTAGAGTAGGGTAGAGTAGGGTAGAGTAGGGTAGAGTAGGGTAGAGTAGGGTAGAGTAGGGTAGAGTAGGGTAGAGTAGGGTAGAGTAGGGTAGAGTAGGGTAGAGTAGGGTAGAGTAGGGTAGAGTAGGGTAATTTTTTTTTTACTAAATCTCGCTTTTGGGCAGAACAACGTCTGCCGGGACCGCTAGTTACAAATAAAATATTTATGTATAACAGAATATAACTACAATGTACTACGGTACAAGGTACAAACTGAATAATAATGGTAAAAATTATTTTTTTCAGGAGAGGCATTTTTGTAACTGTTATTGATATAAATAGTTTGTGAAACACTTTTAACCTGGTTTTTTGCATTATGTAATCAATAAATCAATAAGATCACATTATCAGACGCTGGATGTACCACGAAATAATAATATAATATGTTACGACTTTATGCGTAGGAGGCATCGATAAAAATACTTTATTGGGTAGGTACTTATAAAAATCATCTATCTACATCGTTGTCAAAGGGAAAAATGCCCAGAACAGAAAGGGAGTATTGCCATGTTGAATAGCAATGCTGATTTGCAGCCCAGCCCTCTTGGTCACACGAAGAGTCGAAGAACTTTAAAATAAAAATCTAATTTCACCAATTAGGTATCTAGGTAGGACTTTATCATAACTAGCTTCTGCCAGCGGCTTCACCCGCAACATATTAGGTTTCTCCATAGAAACTTTAGACCTTCATTACCTCCCTTTAGGGGGTAAATTTTGGAAAATGCTCTCTTAGTGCTCGCTTACGTTATAAAAAGAAACCTTGTGCCAAATTTTAAGTTCCTAGGCCCAGTAGTTTCGGCGGTGGGTTGATATGTCAGTCAGTCAGTTTCTCCTTTTATATATATAGACTAGCTTCTGCCAGCGGCTTCGCTCGCGTGAATGTAGGTCTTTCCATACAAACTTTGGACCCCCGTTTCATCCCCATAAGGGGTGAATTTTAAAAAATCCTCTCTTAGTGCTTGCTTAGTGCAAAATTTCACACTCGTAGTCCCAGTAGTTTCAGCTGTGCGTTGATATGTCAGTCAGTCAGTTTCTCGTTTTATTACATACTAGCTTCTACCAGCGGCTTCGCCCGCGTGATAGTAGGTTTCTTTTATCAACTTTGGACTCCCGTTTCATCCCCTTGGGGGTGAATTTTAGGAAATCCTCTCTTAGTGCTCGCCTACGTCATAAAAGGACGCTTTGTACTAAATTTCACGCTCCTAGTCCCAGTAGTATCGGCTGTGCGTTGATATGTCAGTCAGTCAGTTTCTCCTTTTATATAAATAGATGTGCGTTCGCAGTTTGCATCATCCTTTTCTCAACCTTCAGCCTAGTCATACATGCTAATTTATGATTGCCCGACCAACAGTCTTGAGGCATAAAGTAAATATAGTGAAACAAGGAAATTCCCGACTGTGGCTACGAGATTAATAACTCGATTCCAAGAAATGAAACCTTCATCTTTTTTTGTGTAGTCTTTACTGTACCTACTCTGTCAAAAAGTTATTTATGATCCTTTTCCTCAAATACAATAAAAAAAGTAATGCTAAAAATCTTGTTGTAGACAATCCATCTTACAGAAACAGTAGGTAGGTACACTCGTTATTCTAAAACCTAAGAGTACTTGCTAACTCATATATCCTCGTCACTCTAGCTTGCATTCATTGTGCGTACAGCTAAGGAGCGAAAATCCCTGCGAGAGTCTGCGTTTCCTGATAACTACAACCTAGGTATCTTTAAGTCATGGGCACGCTACAATTATGGCGGTAAGTCCCCTCTTTGAGGAGTGGCTGGAGCGACAACACGGCGTCCTCACCTTCCGCATGACGCAGGTCCTCACCGGGCATGGCCAGTTCGGGAAGTTCCTGCATCGGATTCTGGCGGAAGCAACGCCCGGGTGTCATCATTGTGCGGACCACCCAGAGGACACGGTGGAGCATACGGTGGAGGTGTGCCCCGCTTGGGCTTTGCACCGCCGTGTCTTCGTGGAGGCAATTGGTAGCAGCGACCTTTCGCGTCGGGCCCTGGTTCAGGCTATGGTCCGGAGCGAGGAGGAATGGCAGGCAGTCGCCTCCTTCTGCGAAGCAGTAATGCTAGCGAAGGAGGAGGCTGCACGCGTGAGGGAACGAAGGTCCTCACGCCCTAGCCGCCGTAATTCCGACCCCGACTACCAGCCACGGTAGACGCGGGCTTGCGGACGTTGAGCACTGGGTAGCTCGCCGTCCGGCTGTTCGGTAACTAACCGGACCGAGCCCAGTCGTCGACAGCGCGTAGTGATCCTCGCGCTCCTCAAAGAGATGTCAGCAAACCGTAGGGGCCCAACAGGGCCGATGCTCGCTAGCTAGGACCGCGGAGAATTTCTGAAAGGGAAACCCGTAGTCCTAGAACGCAAAGGGTAATTGAAGGACACAGGTGTGGTTTTAGTCAGTAAAAGTCTGACACGCTCCACCCAGAGCGCGAGAAGTCATTTGGATGATTTCCCACCTAAAAAAAAAAAAAAGGTATCTTTAAGTCAAGGAGTGAATAGGTTACTTCTAGGCAAGCGTGCTCCATCGTCGACCACATCACCGCTTACTATCAGGTGAGATAATGGTCCAAAGCAAACTTATCCATTAAAAAAAAAATAGCATCCATCTATGCTATGAGGTGAGGGTTCAACTGCAAGTAACGTAACTCCAGATAGACTCATTGATGTATTGTATGATTTATTTGCGATTTTTAAACATCTACAAGTCTTAAATATCGTGTCAAACAATTCTAGCGTATCTCCCAGTTCCATAATGCATTCCTCACGCATGCATCGATCAATTCGCCTTACGTCGCAAATTCGTAGAAACAGAATTATTTTATTAAAGACTAGTGCCTCGCCGTGCCGGTATACGTGCGTGGTTTAGGAGGGGTTAACGGGTAAATAGACAAACGTGTAAACGACTTTATTTTAAATTGGGGTAGATACTTTTTGAATTTTTACGTGTGTCTAATATCATATAAGCAGTAGTAATGCGAGTTTAACGATATGTTTTCTTATTAAACATCAATTAATACATACTTACATTTTGCAACGACGACGCCGCGGTAGGTAATAATGTGCAAAGTAATATAAATAAAATAATAATTTATGAAGACATAAATAAGAATATACTTCCGTGGTCCATCTCATGATGAATATCATCTCACGATTATTCACATACGAAGAATTTTATGGCACGAGACCACGTATCATGAAGTCACGGAGATATTTTTGAGTTATTTTCACGACCTTAGCACAAAAGGAAGTAGAAGGAAGGAAATAATAATATTGTCTATGATACATTTATTGCTATAAAATAATGATACCGTTATCCTTTCATGACTTCCTGATAATGATAGAAGACAGCGCGGGAAAATAAACGGAAAAACTAAGCGTGTGGAGAATCAAACATGGCGGCTTCAATTTGAATTTGGAGCATGCATTGTAGAACATCAAAATAGGAACTTTTAATTTGGTGAGTGCAAGAGATGGCGGGCTTTTTGTCTTTTTTTTATAATTTTTTTGACTATTATAGTTATTAAATACTAGCTTCTACCAGCGGCTTCGCCTGTGTGAAAGAAACATAATTAAAATTATTTAAGATTCCTCTTGAAGAGGATGAATTTTGAAAAATCTTTTAGCTGTCGTCACCGTCATAAAAAGAAACCTTGTACAAAATGTTACGTTCCAAGTCCCAGTAGCTTAGGTGGTGGGTTGATATTTATGTTAGTCAGTTTCTCCATTTATATAGTTACGTACAAATATAGATTTTCGAATAAGTTGAAAAAGATGAACCTCGATATGTTATATTTTAATAAGGAAGTAACTATAAGTTACTGTTTGTTTCACGATATCAGTATGTATGGGCTGTTTGCCATTATAACCTCTAGACAATTATCCATTTTATATGCTGATACGGTAATAAAAGGAATGTGGTAGACGCTTCCTCCTATGTTTATTATATTAGTTTATAATTGCAGTTGTACACGATGTACCTTCTGTAATCATCATGTGTAGGCTTTTTTTGAGGTGAGAAATCATCTAATAACATATCTCGCCCGAGTGGAGTGAGGGGGATTGTCAGATTTTTAGAGTAAACGTGACAAACCCACCTGTGTTCCTCCTGTTACCCTTTGCATTCTAGGGCTATGGTAACTCTTTCGAACAATGCTACAGCCCTAATAGGCATCAGCTCTAGCAAGCTCTTATAAAGAAGCTAGTACTCTTATAAAAGGAGAAACTGACTGACTGACATATCCACTTATGACGTAGGCGAGCACAAACACAGCAATATTTACGAAGGACTCATTTTATTATTTACAGAATTCAAAAATAAGTTATTGTCATATGCTAAACAAGATCTTTGGACCAAACGAGGGTTAAAATGGGTATTGTAGAGTTTGTTTCATCAATGTCTTTTTACATGATTTAGAACTAATGGCGGAATCTAAATCTATTTAAATAAAAAGAGAAACTGACTGACTGACATATTAACGTACAGCCGAAACTACTGGGACTAGGAGCGTGAAATTTTGCACGAGGTGTCTTTTCATGACGTTGGCGAGCACTAAGAGAGGATTTCCAAAATTCACCCCCTAAGGGGATGAAACGAGAGTCCAAAATTTATATGGAGAAACATATTTTTACGCGGGCGAAGTTGCTGGCAGAAGCCAGTAATTATATAATATAATACACCTTTATTCAAGAATAAATTACTTCATATTCATTATATTGTGTGAAGACTATTATTTATTACATAAACTGTTATCGCACAATGGTGTGAGCTCGATAATTACGGTTTTTCTTCAATGGTATATACTACGTTATTGATATAAATTATTATGATTTATGCAAAGTTCTTAAATCTTCAGCCCTTTTATCGCAGTTATAACCTTGATAACTGGCTAAGCTGAGTATATAATATATTAGCTGTCCCAGTAGACGCTCTCCTGCCCGAAAGTTGATATTTCGTCAGAAAAAAAAAATTAAGAACCTGATTGCAGCAAACCATCTTGGGACCCACTCCAATATACACACAAAATTACTTTCAAATCGGTCGAGCCTTTTAGGAGAAGTTAAGTGACAATTACATATACAGAAGAATTATCACCACTAATTTTTCATCATCATCATCATCATCATTTCAGCCGATAGACGTCCACGGCTGGACATAGGCCTCCCCCAAATTTCGCCACAATGAACGGTCCTGTGCGTCTCGCATCCATCGGATTCCCGCAACCTTCACCAGGTCAGCGGTCCACCTTGTAGGGGGCCTTCCAACACTGCTTCTTCCGGTACGCGATCGCCACTCGAGAACCACTAATTTTTAATTAGTACAAATACTTAAAGGACTACTTTTTAAATAAAGAAAATGTGTTATTATTATTTAAATAAAGTCTCAATAAATAATATTCATAAACAGCAGTTCTTAGCGTTTTTTTATATCCCAAAACTTTACTCAATTTATTTAAATATTGTACAGGCTATTGATTATGAATGAATAAATGACGATCAAAATGGAAAAACACTGCGAGTAGTATTTTCTAGTATCAATTGTTATGAATTGTTGTTGTTGTTATTGTTGTTGTTGTTGTGTTGTTGTATTCTATTATGAATTTAATAATTATGTCATTTTTTTTTTTAGGTGGGAAAATCATCTAATGACAAATCCCGCTCTTGTGACAATTTTGGGATTTTGTTTTTTTTTTACTTTTGACTATAAAGATATGACCAGTAACGGATACGGATAGAGCCCCATTTCTTTTTGTACTTATTAAAAAGTAGGGGTGCATGTATAAAGATATTCAGCTCTATAGTTGTCTCTACTCAAAGATTATGAAAATAAATATCGACCCTGTCCATTTAATTTCTAGACAGAAAATGTCCTTTATTTGTACGATTCTGCTTTCATTATTTGTTTCGGTAGGTACCTTGAGAACCTAATGAACTTTACTTAAATTGATGACCCCAGCTTTTAAGTTAAACTTAAGGCTCAGAAAATATTTACGAAGGACTCATTTTATTATTTACAGAATTCAAAAATAAGTTATTGTCATATGCTAAACAAGATCTTTGGACCAAACGAGGGTTAAAATGGGTATTGTAGAGTTTGTTTCATCAATGTCGTTTTACATGATTTAGAACTAATGGCGGAATCTAAGGCGGCGAGCACTAATAGAGGATTTCCAAAATTCATCTCATAAAGGTATGAAACGGAGGTCCATAGTTTGTATGGAGAAACCTAATTTTACGTGGGCGAAGCCGCTGGCAGAACACAGTAAGTACACATTAAAAAAAAGGTCTACAATTGACCGAGAAATCAGTGAATATACATAAAAAAAAATACATTCAGACGAACATACAACCTCCTCTTTTTTGAAGTCGGTTAAAACTAATTAGAGTTTAAAAAAGAAAAAGATTGCTAGGGGAAATGAGGAATAGGAATAAATCCTAAACAAATTTGTGAATGCCTTTTTATTATTACCGATCCCTACAGTATGCTGAAGACGCATGATTAAATAAGTACCATGATATAAATGTCAACTAACCAAAATTATTGTGCCCAAAATTTTAATTCAGTTCTGCAAACCAATCTTTAACAAATAGATCCAAATAAATAGTGCGTGAAACTATTGAATTGTTAAAATTGTTACAAATACATACTTAATTTAACCAAACCCATTGTCTGGTTAACGTGGGTTGTAAAGTATAACCAAATCTCTTGAATAAAACATCTGAATATAGGACATTAATTAAATTCTTCTTATATTCTTGCCAGGGGCCAGGTATCATGACGTATTAAAAGTGTTAGGCGTGTGAGCAAGAAAGAAGGATGGAGATATACACCTTATATAGCTCCATCCTTTAACAGTTCAGTTTAGGTCGTCAACTGGATCGCGTTAAGAGTTCATGGCAGGGCCTCAGTATTTATAGATTAATGTTTCTAATGTTTTATCTGTGGTTCTACTCCAAATCTGTCAGTTCATAACTCAAGTGACACCTTTGGGTTGCAATTACATTCATTCGTATTTTATCGACTGTCAATTGTTTTATTACTTGTGGCCTCGGCTACAAACATGATGTTGAAGTTATTCAGGTTCGTTTCATATGTACCTATCGAATGCTACCAAAAATAAATTAAGAAATCATGAGTAGCAAGACCGTAGAGTTCCAGCAGAGTCGAAGCCAACTGGGGCCATGAGTTGGGCGAAAGAGAACCCCGGGGCCCTGGAACGAAGGCAAAGAAGGAACAGGAGTGGGTTTAGTCAGTAAAAATCTGACACACTCTCTCGCTCCGAGAAGTCATTGGATAATTTCCCACATACTAAAAAAAGTTTTGGGGTTTCAAAAGTCAATATCTTACAGTAATATATGTTTGGCTTTATCTTGTTCAGTACGCATTATAAGCTTGAGTTCTTGAATTTTCAAAAACAATCCTATAGTAAGTGTAAATCATCAAGCATGAACATCTTTCAAGACAAAGGTGAATATTACATTAATAATATGCATACAAAGATATATTTTGCATATCTCTGGTATCTGTCACTTGACGTTTGACGTCAGTGCTTGCTGATAGCAAATGACAGGACAATGATCTTAAAAACACCAATAATTCATAAATCAAGTGTCCTCCCGAGAAACCGTGAGAATAACTTGGAAAACAAACAATTAGCTAAGAGGATGTTCCTCGTTCATATGCTAATTGTTTACTTCAGCTTGTAACTTGTTTATTGCTATATGCAATTTATTATTATTAATAATATGACGTCAATATTACCTCTATTACCTTTGATGCAGCGTCTTTTGTAATGAAGGAAAAATATCGAAATGAATGATGAACTCTATGGTTCTTTGTTCTGTTTTGTTTTTTATTGTCATGTCAGACAAAGAAAATGTTTTATTACGGTTATGGATATGTATGTAATAAAATTATTTGACGTTTGTTTGACAGATACATTGCCATTGTCTATGATGTTAGCGAATATGTCAACACTATTGTGACAAACTTTGATACAGTTTAAATACATATATGAATAAAAATTTGAGCACCGCAAACTTAACAGGCTAGCCATAATGTATGAAAATCGATTATTTTCCACCTAAAGCTCTTTCACGCTTCAATCATAAAGCATAGGCCCATTACGGGCTTTAAAACTGTAATAGCTTTTTGAAAACAATAATCAATTTCTGTGGGTCATAGAGCTGTGTAATTGCTCTCGTATTACGCCCATATTCGCGTAACACGGTACCTAACCACTATATTGTCGTTTTTTCGCGCGTAAATGCAAACGCTTGAATGACGCCATTTTCTAAATTGCTAGGCTCGACTTATATACTACTTATACTATGCATGGTTTAAAAAAAGTACGATTTAATTGTTCTTGTACCTTTCTAGAATAATTTGTAGTTTTATTTTATTTTTTAAGTAGGAAATCATCTAATGACGTCTTGCGCGGTTGGGCGGGGCGGAAGGGCGTGTCAGACATTTACTAATTAAAACCTATACTGTTCCTTCTTTGCCTTCGTTCCAGGGCCCCTAAGGTTTGCTAGTATCTCTTTGAGGCGCGTTGAACACTATGTTCCGTCGACGATATGAGCTCGGTCCGGGTGGTTATAGGATGGCCGGATGGTGAACTATTCATTGCTCGTCGTTCGCCAGCTCACGCTTACGGTGGCTGGAAATCGGGGTCGGGATCCCGGTGGCTGGGGCGAGAGGGCCGTTCTCTCACGCGTGAGAATAATTTGTACCGTAGGCAATAAAACTTAACAAATAATGTTGTTAATTACGCAAAGCACTTAATTAAATACTGTCGCTTAATGAACATAAACAAGTCTACATCTAAAAAGCACGTGGATGACGTCATCTGTCAGCCGGTGTGCAGACACACGTGACCGCTAATGAGTATGAATTAATATAAATAAAATATAAATGAATTTCTAATCATTACACTTTTATGCTAATTGGAAGATATATTTTTATATCTTTGAACACATTTCATCTAACCTCTGAACTGCGAACGTGTGACTTATGAACTGTTTTTTTTATATCTAAAGTATAGGTAAAATGTCGAACTAAAAAGTCATCATTGCAAAAAAGATATGTTGGTATACCATGATTTAAAGTACACTACAAATCGGTACCGATCTTACCATAGACAAGTAGTTTTTTTTTTTATTCTTTATAGGTTCGCGCTTGACCACTATCTCACCTGATGGAAAGCTACGATGCGGTCGACCATGGAGCGCGCTTACCTAGAAGCAACCTATTCACTCTTGACTTAAAGATTCCCGGGTTGTAGCCATCAGGAAACACGGATTCCGGCAAGGAAACTCCTTAGCTGTAGGAACAATGAATGTGTTCCCAAAACGTTTCGTGCGTATAGGTGGGATGTCCACCATGTACCGGTGGCGCATTGCCGTATGCCTAGTGGTCCGATGATGTAACGGGCTAGGCGGAATTAGGTTATGCAATTCCGACGCAAACGCCCCTAAATTATGTATTACCAGAAAAAAAATAAAAATAACATAAACAACTCTGCCGCGTGCCAATTGGACAAAGCGAAAATATATGCTAAAATAAAGTAATAGCCTATATAAATTGTAAAAATATACATAATGGAGGATAATCGTACACATTATGGGACATAAAAATCTATGATAATACTTACATAAATAAAATTAAGTTATATTTGTTTCGAAGAATTGTTAGGCCTGATATTTGGTACAAATCAAGAAAAATAGACAGTTTTTTTTGTATTAAAGTAATGAAATATGATAGGTGGCTATGGGTGAATGCTGAAAGGGATGAATACTGAGTCGATGGGACCATAAGAAAAAGGTATTATAGTATAGTTGCCAAAAAAACTGTATTTTATTTGTGGTCCCAAAATACTACTCAAAAAAAAAAAATTATAGGTGGGAGTTGGGACCGCGGTCCCGGTCCAAAGAGACACGATCTGAGAATTTAAAACGTAAGTACTGGCTGCCTACATAAATAAGTAATTTACAATGTAACTTGAGTTAAAAAATCTTGTTCATATTACACATTTGTGCAAGAGACACCTCTATAAATTCTGGATCAAAATAACAAGAATGAATACTTATTATGGGATCAGCGCACATAAAGTTTGGATTTAGCTCGAAATTGCAGAAAAGCGCTCGAAAGTGCACACAAAAGCGCTCGTAAGTGCTCGATAAACGCCTGAAATGTGGGACATATAAACATTGTAGTTGTGAAATTAATTGACCCATAATTTCATACTTTATACTTGATTGAGTGGGCTGCCGTATTGTTCGGAAGAGTTACCGCGGTCCTGGAATGCAAAGGGCAACTGAAGGAACACCGGTGGGTTTTAGTCAGTAAAAGTTTGACAGTCCCTCTTGCACCACACAGAGCGGGAGAAGTTATTATGATGAATTGAAGAACTTTTTACCCAAAAGTTTTGAATCAAACTCGCGAATAAATAATCTAGCTAATTAATTTGACACCCATTTAAGAAAACTTGTTCTCTCTTCGCAGTCCCGCTAATAAATTGATTAAGAAGTCTAAACTTTTGGACGTATTTTAGTTCCCATTTACATAGTACAAATTCTATACGATTCTATTGGTGCTCGGAACAATAAAGACCATTGCATACCCGTGTGAACGACTACATTAGCTGATTTTCTTTCTGTACAAAATTATAAAATATTTACCTAAGTACTTGAATTCCTGATGCCCGAATCGATCCTCGAAGATTTTTCCGTATCGCAAAATACGAATTATTTTGTGATAACAAAAAACTTATGGTTTTCAGACTTTTTCTTTTATTTGTGCTATGAGACTTTGTATTTACCAAATTTCAGGATTCTAGGCGAGTGGGAAGTCCTATAAGTTTCGATTTCCTTGTGTGTTAAGATATGCTCCATATCGGCACGATTACTACGGCCTTATCCTTTAGATTACATTGACTTAGAAATTTGATTTGATGCTTCAAGGAGTGGTAGATTTGAGTATATACTATTAATTTTAGCATAATACCTCCATGCATTCCTGAAAAAAGGCTCCTGTTAGACAACAAAATGATTCTATAAGGAATCCGTTTTGTCGACTGAGGTGCAGAACCATAAAAACAAGATCTACTGAAATAATAACTTATTGCAATGCGTGATCATCGCGTAAAATCAATGCTTTCAATTTCATATTCACCTCATATCTATTCAGCTACATATTTATGTAAATTCGTATAAATGTACAAATTCGACAGTGCCAGACACGTGTGCGCGGCGATGGTAGAATAAAAGCGACCTCATTATAATAACTAGCCGAATTTGAATAACAAATGAGCTCTATGATCGTTCGCGAATTGTGACTGGATTACAAAATTATTAATTTTCCTATGTACCTATAAATTTTTTGTGGCAGTGGGCAGGGCACATTGCTCGCAGAACAGATGTTCGATGAGGCCAAAAGGTTTTGGAGTGGCGACCGCGTACCGGAAGGCGCAGAATTGGAACGCCTTCTACAAAATGGCCTGGTGAGGGTCGTGGGATTCCCATGGATGCGAGACGCATAGCAGGGTGTTGTGGCAACACTTGGGAGAGGCCTATGTCCAGTAGTGGACGTCTTTCAGTTGGAATGATGATGATGAAACAGCTATTCATTTCTATATATATATATATATATATATATATATATATAGAAATGAATAGCTGTTTGTTAGTTTCGCTAAAACTCGAAAACGGCTGCACCGATTTGGCTAATTTTGGCCTTGAAAAAAACGTGATAGTCCAGGAAAGGTTTGAAATGTGAGATTAAATGGAAAAATCACAAAAAAAACCGAATACAACGCCATCTCTGATTAAAATGTCATTATAAAATGAATTCTAAAAAGTTCTGGTAATGCCAGTAGATGACGTTATCCTTACTATTATGCGGTACGAAGTTCGCCGGGTTAGCTAGTATATCTATAGATTGCGGTTATAATTTGTTGTGTTTTTGGTCATAAAACAAATTACGTAGTTTTCCGCGCTTAGAGTGACTTTAGCGTTCACTTAGTCACTAAGTGAACGCTTTGCAGTAGATAATAAAGTGCACTATCAAATTGGGTGGTAAATGAAAAAAACTATACAAATACCGCCTTGCCGTTAGTGTGATTATCCCTAAGGACATGAAGGAGAATGATATTCTAATGTTCCAAAATGTATAGAACTGTTCTACTGAAGTACATATTAATTGGTTAATTCTAGAAACGAATCGCTACATTTTTGTTAATACTTTTGGACGGTAGGCAATTGTCAAAAGTCCAAAATAAAACATTTTGGACTTTTGACAATCGTCTTCGTTTTTAGAATGTATTTTTTTTTAAAATAAATATAGCGATAGAATAGGAAGAAATTATAACATAGGCACACCATGTACTGTCAACTAAACAAATAAAACAGTGTTTTCGTCGGAAATTTCTTTTCTTTTTCTTTCTACGACCATTAAAATACCATATAATTATATAATATATACTTCAAAGGAACATTCTCCCAGGGTAAAATGTCTCCTATACTCTATTCCAGGACATGGTCTACTCGTGTGCTAATTTTTATCCAAATCTGTTCAGCCGTTTGCATGTGAAGGAATGACAAACATACACACACACACATTCATACATTTTGTCTTTGTAATGTTAGTGTGATTCATATGCAATTTTTGGTGGTAATTTTTATAATACAAAATATTCATAAATATATATATCTTAACTAATAAATATTATATCTTAACATACTTAATACATACAAACTGAAAATAATAATATGTACAAACGGGTAGAAAACGAAAAAATAGGTTATAAAAAATTCATCCATATTGGAAGTGCCCAGAACGACGACGAACGATGATTAGTATAGCATATTCGTTGACCGAAAAAAGTCCAGCCCTCTGGTCACGCGAAGAATCGACCTACTGCTTGCTGATATACAAAATTAAATAATATATTCGTACAAGAAGACTCATTTGTGACATAAAATGTAATTATCAGCCAATATTAAAAGAACTTATTAGTAAAATTATGAATCTGATAAGGTTTTATTACTATCTATTTAACATATTACAATATTGAATCGGTTTGGAATAATTAAACAATCTAAGAGTAATAAACTAATAACTCGTTAAATTGGACCATAAAGTTTTATTAATAGAATTTATTGATTATGAATCTCTCTTCTCTATGATTTTGCAAATGAGTTGACAGAAGTAAAGTTTAAAAATAAATAAAATATACACATAGCTGAAAAGCCTTAGAGTTTTTGCAATAAAACATGGATCTGAAAACCAGTTTTAATATTGTTTACTAATTAACATAAATTAATTTGCGAAGTTGAATTTTCTTTTTACAAGCTACGTATAATACTCCTACCTAATGATATAGAAATAAAACAAAACACTTAGCACTGATACAAAAAGGTATAAAATTATGTTTTTTAATTACTAGCTTTAGCTCACGGCATCACTTCCATCAACTGACTGGTATATTCTACTCTACCCAACTCTAACCTACTCTCTACCCTACTCGATAAAAGTATATCCTATATCCGTCTCCTGGTTCTAAGCTACCTCCCCACCAATTTTCAGCCAAATCGGTTCAGCCGTTCTTGAGTTGTAAATAGTGTAACTAACACGACTTTCTTTTATATATATAGATTTTTACTTAATATAGTATTTTTATTTCTGATTAGCACTTTGCCAACGAATTCGTTTGCAAGAATGATTTCGTCAAAAACTATAACACTGTTTAAACCATATTTTGAATGACTTTACTATTCGTTTTGATTAGAATTAGTACCAATTTTCAAGTTTATTAACACCAAGGAATAAAATTTTCCCAAACAACCTCTAACACCCATTTGGTGATAATAATGATAACCTTATTCGTTACTATTTATGCTAAGTTTCAAGTATATGGGCCCAAGGAATAAAATTTTACATATAACGAATTTCCCCTTTCCTTAAAAGTTGATTTTTCAAAATATGTCATTCATCAAATATAATATATCAGTTTCAAAATATGTCAGTCAGTCAGTTTCTTCTTTTATATATGTAGATTAAAGCAATCATGTGGAATATCATTATCGAAAATAAAGAAAAAAACGTTTTTGTGATGAATCTATAATATTTATCATTTTGTCATCTGTATTGATTACAATCTAGGGTCATTTTAATGAGACAAAACCCTAATTTATCTTATCAAGTACTAATTAATTTAGTTAGAACACGACATTTAATTTTATAAATTAATGATATTTAAAAGGAGCATAATCAAGAAGTAAAGTTATATTTTTTTTTAAATCTAATTAGTGAATTTTCCTTAATAATACGGCTACTTTGAATAACTACTGTATCGTGGTTGCGCTCTAAAAATAAAACTAATACTTTTTTAATATCCAGCTTTATTTTTTGCTTTGTGTAATTTATTTTATGACCACTGTTCTCAAAACGGTGAAGGAAAACATCGTGAGGAAACCGGCATGTCCTAGAACCAAAAATTCGAAGACATGTGACATCCACCAACCCGCACTGGGCCTGCGTGGTGGATTACGGCCCATTCCCTCTCCTAGAGAGGAAGCCCGAGTCCCAGCTGTGGGAACATTATAAGGCTGAATATGCTATGTTATCCAGCATTTTTATATATACATGTAGATTGATGGATAGGGACAGGGACAGACAAGAAAAGGTAGATGGATTATGCGAAGAGTGTTATGAAACTTAGTCAATGGTAGGGTGACTGCTGACAGGATAGAATTGAAGAAAAAAACGTATTGCACCGCCAAACAATATGGGAAAAGGGCAGATAGATGATAATGAAAATGCAGCCTTTCTGATCGACTCCGTTTCAACAAAACCTTTATCAAAACAAAAGGTAACTGGCAAACCAATCATACTGATTTAAATATTATACAATCGTATATTCTAATATGCGTTTCATAAATAATGAAACAGTAATATAATCTGGGCGTGGTTAAATGAAAACAACTACATATCTTGTTGATAGACTTTGAGAGGCTTAGGTTAAATAATCAATTAGCGTTGTTATAATTACGTAAGTTAAGATTTAAGTAGAATTTAGATGTCTTCAAGGCTAGAGTGAATAGGCTCTTAATAAACTAATGTGCCTCACCATCAACCATTGCATCACTACTTACCATCAGGTGGGATCGCAGTGAAGCACTATACTCTATTCGCGATAGCATTAGACAGAAGGCAAAAAAGGTTGTTTTAGAGTACACTTTGTAATAAAAGTACAATATGTGTATATTCCGTCAAAAACGTCGCTACAAACTCATCTTATGCATCACTCATCAGAAGTTTATGTAGGAGCAGAATATAAATACTCTATCCTAATTAATTATTCAAAATAACATCATAAACCAAAAATTTCCTCAATTCGCGAAGAATTCGAAAGACATTCATTTGCATAATCAATATTTTTGATCAGTTTTATTTTAGGACTTTTTACGACTTATCAAAAAAGAAATAGTATTATAATTATTATTTTCGTTCGACGTCCTTTACCTAATCAGAATTTGATAACCTGCTGTAAATTTTAAAGGACAAGTTAACATCTATATGGTTGTAATAACTGAAGTGTTGATTAGCAGGGTTGTTGGGTTACATTGTATCTTGTCATCATCATCATTTCAGCCGAAAAACGTCCACTGTTGGACATAGGCCTTCCCCAAGTCACTACGAACGGTCTTGTGCGTCTCGCATCCACAGAATTTCTCTGACCCTCACCAGGTTTACCTTGTGTTTTCCACCGCTGTTTCGTGTATGTGGTGGCTACTCTAACTTTTTAGCCCCGTCGATCATCTGTTCTGCTATCAACGTGCCCAGCCTACTGCCACTTAATTTTGGCGATTCTTCGGGCGATGTTGGTAACCTTGGTTCTCCTGCTGGATATCGTCATTCCTGATGCAATCACGCTTCCCGACGTGCTTACACCGAGCATAACCCTTTCCATTGTCCTTTGGGTGACTTTAAGCCTTCTAACAAGGCCCATTGTATCTAAATTATGTATAATAAGATGAATGGTTCGTGTACCTAAAAGGGTCCGTAGAGCCCGAGTTAACTAAGGTCAAAAAATTCGAGGTAACGTTTTCCGAATTTCAAACGGTGAGTTTTAGAAGTCCGTCAGATACAGACAGGGCTGTGGTCAGGCAGCAGGTGCAGCTGGTGGCTAAGTTATAATAGCCACTCGTCTTGATCTTTAAGATTAAGCAACGTGGATGGGTAACCACGCATTACAAGCCGAAACTTGTTCGTGCCTCAAGAAGCACGTTATACCGTTGGTCCCGGCTGTGATTTGTGGGTCAGACTTATACTGACTAAAATCTACCCTTCAATCCTTGGGCACGCCATAATCATGGCGGAAAGTCAATTCTTTGAGGAGTGGCTAGAGTGGCGTCACGGCGTTCTCACCTTCTGCATGGCGCAGGTCCTCACCGGACATGGTAATTTCGGGCGGTTCCTGCACCTGGTTCAGGCGGAAGAAAAGCCTTGTGTGGACAGTCCGGAGGTCACGGTAGAAGTGTACACCGCTTGGGCGGAGCACCGCCGTGTCCACGTGGGCGATCGGCGGCGGTGACCTCTGGCGTCGTGCCCTGGTTCTGACGATGGTCCGGAGCGAGGGCGAATGGGCGACGGTTGCCTCCAGTTGCACTATGTGTTCCAGGGCCGCGGCAACTCTTTCAAAGTTTTGGATACCATTTTATAGGCATGTAGCGATATCTATGGCGTCACATAAGAACTAAAAATACGAAATCGAAATCCTGCATAACGCAATTAGAGTTCTCCGCGCAATTTGAACATATACAATAGCCTAAATTATCTATCAGGCCGTTGCTCGAACTAGACATAACAGCCGTCTAGTTGAAGAATCCTCCCTTTTCAACGGAAGTTTGCGGGACTTTACACTCTGTTCCGCATACCTCTAAACTGGTGACCCCGACGTGATCAAATAATTTCCCAGAAAAAAATCGGTTACTATGGAACAGGTCACGGAAAAAACTAGTAAATAATCAACAGTAATATCGACTGACAGGAATAGACATTAATACTAAAATAGTGTTATTATAATTACGCACCTAATGTCAAAGCCAACTTAGAACCAAGAATCTAGATTCCAAACACGAATCCTAACCTCGATCTAGGTATTTGAATAGATCTTAGTGCATTTGCGATCAAGGTAAACAAAAATATAAACGTACAACCTAATCTAGGTGGGTACTAACTTGTTTGAGTACTTTTGATACCTATTTCGGCTTCTGCAATATGTATTATGTATTTATGGTAATAAAGTCTATTTTACCATAAATATGTACATAATTTACGTTAGTTGGAACTAGAACTAGACCTAGACAAGTCATCGCAAACGTCAAAATCTAGATAGCACAGTAATTTTATTATGAACTGTAGTTTGCTGAATGACCACTGCTTTTAGGAATTCGATTTATAAAATAAAAACAATTTCATAAATCGAAGCACTTAGGATTTTTTTTTTTAACCTTTCGGGCCCATCGACAATTTATTCTGCGAGCAATGTGCCCACTGCCACTTATTTTACACCATTCTTCGGGCTATGTACCGACATAGCCCGAAGAATCTAAAGAAGAAGAAAATAAAGAAGGTTACCGAACCTTGGTTCTTCTGCGGATAACGCACAAGATCGGTCGTTGTGGTGACACTTGGGGAAAGCCTATATCTAGTAGTGGACGTCTTTCAGCTGAAAAGATGATGATAATGATTACATAGTGCAAATAAAACTATTTACTAACTAATAGATATGTTTAGTATAAGAATTGTCCGTTAATATTAAGTTTTATTACCAAAATGGTGTTATAAAACGCTTGATAGTGATCTCTAGGGTCCATTTTCGAGGACAAACAAGCCTTTAAAGTCAAATAAACTAAATTAACTGATATTATAATAACAAAACTGCTCTAGTTCACAAATTAAACAGCGTTATAGAATACAAAACAGTAGCATTTTGTTTACACAATAAGATAGGGCGCATACTGGTGTAAAGACAACTTGTTGGTGATTATTATTCTTAGGAAACTTCAAATGAAAAGTTCAGGTAACGCGACGATGTGACAGAGAAGCGACAAGCTTTTTGTAGAAATGATTTTAAAACTTTTACAGTTAGGACAAATTGCAAATTCTTGACAAACAAAATAACGATGTAGATTGTACATGTAGCTAAGAAATTTGAATTTGATGCAAAACATGGACAATGATATTTCACACTATTAATGATAACAAATTTTAAATGACTAAAATATTGTACACCGTATGGCTGTAGTCCATCCTAAGATTGTCTGATAGATATCGCTGTCAACGATAAGATCACCAGACACCATTATACCCATTTTTTTAGATGGGCAAATAATCCAATCACTTCTATCGCTCTTGGGCGGAGCGCGTGGGCGTGTCAGACTTTTACTGACTAAAACACACTCCAATGTTCCTTCTTTGCCTTCGTTCCAGGGCTCCGGGGTTCACTTTCACAACATTTCCCATGGCCCCAATCAGATTTAAGTTTCTGTTTAATTTTTACTATTTTGCTGTATAATAAAGTTTTTTTTTTCAGCGATTATTATGCAATTCAATTATAAGAACTGAATTTCCCACTTGTACTATAGTTGTTGTGTCACGGATGTCTACCTAAACTTTACGAACGTTTTTTGCATTTGAAATGCTAAACAGTAAAGTTAAAGAATATCCTCTTTCAGACATTTATTCAGCTTTTTTCATTTCCTGATTATCGTTTGCGAAAGATTCTGGATGTACCGTCTCCGGTTGGTACATAATCCTTCCTTGATTTATGGATTTAAATTGTAAGCAATTGTCAGAAGACATCAAAATGTGTTGTTTGTTCATTATTGATAGATATTGCTAATCTAATAATTACTTCCTTTCCAGCATTTTATGTTATACGCTAAAAACCAGCGAACAGTGTAGTGATAGCTCAGTTGTAATGGCCCCCCGACTTACGAGATATATATCGTAGATTCAAACCCAGGCATGGACCTTACTTTACATAACTTATTTCATCTTCAGTACTCACAAAACTGTGAAGTAAGAAGAACGCTTTCCATCAGGTGAGATAGATAGATACGGTCAAGCGCGAATCTATCAAGAATAAAAAAGAAGTAAAACATCGTGCAGAAACTGGCATGTTCTAGAACTAAAAATTCGACGGCATGTGACATCCACTAACCCGTATTAGGCCCGCATTGTGGATTACGGTCCATTCCTTCCCCTGAGAAGGCCTGAGTCCCATCAGTGGGAACATTATAAGGCTGATTAAGCTAAAAAAAACCATCACCTCCGATCGGTTTACAAAAACATAAAGACGATGTAGGGTTTTGTAAGCAATATATTTTCTTCTATAGGTTGAATGTGCGCCCCATCTTATGCCATAAAGCACTCGTCACAATTTAAGGCGTCAAACATAACACGACAAGGCTGTTTAGATCACTTCAGATATGCTCAGGACAGGTAGACCTGGTCGGTATTGTATACGAGTTTAAAGCCAATTTATTGTTAACTTTTACAGTCCACCATTAACTTATGTAATCGGCACAAGTTATGTATTCATTACAGTTTGAGAAGCCGGTTGATTTGTAATCATTACAGATTGTGGTGTAGAAGATATTTGTAATAAAAAATGGATTTTCAAATATCGGCGGTTGTGTTAGAATGAGAAAAATGTTAAAATAGTTGTCGTTGAAAAATTGTTGATGATCGCTTTTTGATCGTTGACACACACATAAATACATACCTACTCATATCACAATAATATTACAAAGACTTGTTTGTTTGTGTGCTTGTGTGTCCGTTTGTTATTCCTTCAAGCTCAAACAACTGATTTGGTTTGGATAAAGTTTGGCTCACAGGCAATACTTTCTATCCCAGTATGTTTTCTTAGAATAATTTTCTACTTTCACGCATGCGAAGCCGCCGGCAGACGCTGGAGAGAAGAAGGTCCCTTCCATATTAAAGCGACACAAATACGAAATTATGTCATCTATATGATTGAAAGTGGTTATTAGAGCAAAGGCTTACACATGCGCAGCAGTGGGCCAAATTGGACTGGAGATGTTGCTGTCTGATCAAGATTTAAACTGAATTGACTGGGTCACTATTAAGCCTGAGATACACTAGGACACAAAATGTCCTCCAACATTATCCGCAACACTGTCAAATTGTCCAACAACCTGTCCCGCGTCAAGTGAATGCGTTGTAAAATGTTGGGGGGCAAGTTTTGCGGAACTAGGCAGTATTGCAACGTCGCGTAGATTGAGCGTTGCGTGTCATGTTGGGATTTTGCCCCCTAAACACATTCACGGGTTTTAAGGTCAGTTTCAGTAGTGATCCTCAGTGGAATTGATATCTGGTTTAGCTTGTGTTTTTTATTTTAATTTATACATATATGTAGTCGTAGACTAGTCCTTGCCTGCGATCCCACCTGAAGGTAAGCAGTGATGCAATCGTTGATAATGTGGCGCACTAGTTTATTAAGAGCCTACTCACTCTAGCTTCAGGAAGACAGCAGCTGGCAAATTGTTCCAGTCCTTCGATGTACGCGGTACGTTTCTATGTTGCAGTGTTAACAAATTTCTTTCCACATTGTTCTTAGCTTTAAGCCAAAGAAAATGCAAACTAGTTTTTTCATCCCCTAAGCCAGTTCTTTGTGTTCAGAAGACACAGCTTCTCTGTTAGATAAGATCGTGAGAAACGGCTTTCACCGCCGACGAGCAGGTGCCCGCGTTTTTGTATCATCCGCTACAGAACAATCAGATGGAATAGGGTTGTTACTTAACAGGCTGATGGCACGATTGGCGCAGTAATTGAGCAATTGGCTGCTATGTGCGTGTCGCGGGTTCCATTCCCGCAAATATTTGAATGTTCTACAGATATGTGTTCCGAGTCTGGGTGCCTTGCGTGTGAGAGTTTAAATGTTTGTGAACGCAACCATGATACAGAAGTTATTCCTAGTGTGGGGCAAAGTTAAAAAAAAGAATAGGTGCGAGGTCGTAATTAGGTTAAACCACGTATTAACTACTAAGGGCGGAATTCGCCAATAAAACTAATCGCGTTTTAACGTTTGGCTCGCATAATCGCGTTTAGCCGCTGTCACTAGTGTCACTTGTCTGTATTTTTCTTTTGTTGTATTTTTACAAGTGTTCCTACTCGTTTCTGTTAGTCACTATCAGAAAAGATTTTCCTAGTCTTTATCTATACTGGAGGATGACCGACGCCGTTACGGCCGATCTGGGAAGATGTCGCAATGACTTAGACACCTACCGCAAGGGCTAGTTCAACGTGCCTCAAGAAATACCTGGAAGAAGTTGGGGTGGCCTTTGCTCAGCACTTTGGGACAGTATAGGCTAAGAAAAAAATATATACTAATTTGATGAAGAGAAAAGATTTGTATTTATATTTGTATTAAATAAACTCAAAAATTTCTGGACCGATTTTAAAAACCGTCCGGACTGAGCCCAAGTCGTTGACAGCGCGTACTGTTCCAAGCGCGCCTCAAAGAGATGTCAGCAAACCGTAGGGTCTCAGCAGGGTTGAAGCCTACTGTGACCACGGGTAGTGTGATAGTGAAACCCGGCCCTGGGGCGAAGGCAAAGAAGGAACAGGAGTGGGTTTTTAGTCAGTAAAACACTATCTCCCGCCCCGCCCAAGAGCGGGATTTGTCATAAGATACTTTATCACTGAGTGACAGAGGCTATATATTTTCTATTATCACGCAAGCGGAGCCGGTGGTAGCAGCTAGTGCACTGTGCATATTATCTAGGCGTCAAGAATCAGCCCTAACTAACCCGACCTCTTATAAGCGATGTACGTTATAATTAGTGCTGTCACTTCTCCACATTGTCTTCATTTCCGAACGGTATCGATTCGGTTTTCGCTTTTCACTCGGTAATCACCGTATATGGGTGAACGATTGTTAACTCGTGGGAATATCAATCGATTATTCAAATTAATAATATGTCGTGATTTTTTTTTGAAGTGATATATATGCAAACGATTATCAAGAACTATTATTTAAAGTGATTTTATTGAATGTGGCCGAGTAATAAAATTGAATTTAGTAGAGTTGAATTAATAATCAAATTGGAATAATCACACTTGATTTCTTCTTTTCTTTTAAAAACCTTAAGTTCGCTCAAAATAGCAGATCTGTCTTTACTAAATTAGTTTTATAAAAATTGTTTTTTTTTTCAATATAAACCTAGATAATATCCAATATTTGCTTCCAAAATATTTAGACATATAACGTCATAATCACGTGAGAGCAGTTATATTGAATTGTATCTCGAGTTAACTAAAACAAAAACCAAATAACTTACCGAAATCAGTTCCTCATAATCCACTCCATGAGGCTGCGACTCATTCTGATGCGCCTTCCACATCCTCAAGCCATCCTTCTTCAGTAGACCTTCCTGTTTCTTCAGCACTAACTTGAGCTGCTTCCCGAAGGCCTCCAGGTCAATCTTATGCACATCTAACTGCTGGCCATCCACTAACCTTTCAAGATCACTCAACACTGCACTGTCACTTTCACTAGACTTTGTCACATCAAAATTGACACTCACTGTGTTGTTCAGATCTCCTATTATATCAACGTCTTTGATGTTCTCCTTGGCTTTAACGAACATTTCATCGTTTAGTAAAGATGGTGGACTGGTTTCTGTCTTCCACTGGTTCTTTGAGGATTTCTCATGAGGGATTTTAGTCTTGCCCTGGGTTAGAGTGTTGTGATGGGTCCCTGAGATATGCCGTCTGGCTAGGTGGTGGGTTAGCTGCACGAGGTGGTACGGTGGCACTAGATGTTGTTGTTCCACGTGGAAGAGGTGCTGTAGCTCCTCAGGAGTCATGTGCTCGTGGATCTGGAAAGATTGAGAAGGTTCTGTTAGTGATTTTGTCTTAAAATAATCTTGAGGTTTTAAAATTATCATTAATATCGGCTTAATCTTTTTCCCAACTTTGTTGTGATCAGCATCCAACCCAAACCGGAGTAGCTGGTTATTAGTATTTCTTTAAGTCATGAAAAAGGAATATCATCAATCAGTAAATACTGATGTGGTAATGACTGAGTTGATTTCCATAACTGAAAGAGCAATGGTCACCGCCATCTGCATCATTATAATTGTCTTTACAATTGTGTATCCTGTGTCGGAAATCCAAAATAAATAGCTTTGAGAGTTTTTCCGAGGTCAAACTTTACGATCAAAGATTTTGAAGTCTTCTTCTTTTGTCCCATCGCATTACCACCCATACGTACATAACGTTTTGAGAACACATTCTTTGTGCGTACAGCTAATGAGCGGTATTTCATGCCGGAGTCTGTGTCTCCTGATAGCTACAACCTGGAGGTATTTAAGTCAAAATTGAATACGTTACTTTTAGGCAAGCGTGTTTTGACGTCGACCACAACATCGCTAACCATCAGGTGAGCTAGTGATCAAACGCATCATTAAATTCAATGTTGTTATTCCATAATCAAAGGGATTCGATAATTACAGCATGGGGTTACTCTTAATCTTACGTTGAAATTAAACTTGTTATCAAAAGAACCCAATCAAGGATAATTTGTTACTGCTAATCGAAAAACCCTAACAAGCAATTGGGTAAATCAGAATGGTAACCTTTTAATAAAGGAGAATACAAGTGTTCTTATGTTTTAGTAAAAATAATAGAGGGTTTGAAATGTGTAACCAAGAGAATAGATTATGTAATATCATAATCAACCTTATGGGTACATTAACCACTGCTAGGACTCAAGCCTCCACACTAGGACAGAGAATAGGCCGTAATCCAACACGCGGGATCAGTGTGGAATGGTGGATGTCTTCGAATTTTCGTCCCAATATCCATCAACTACCCAATTGGGAAAATGTAGACATGGGGAATATGCAGAAAGATATTCGCAATTTCGTATAATATTAATCAAGTTAGAAAAATCTTTCAAATCTGTTGGAAGGCGAAACTGTCAACTAACAGTATAAGGATGCACATACTGAAATGTGACGTCAGTACCATTAGGTTACGTGTGCTCAAAAGAGATAGCGAGATATTGCCACCACGCTCGTCCTCTTCCTCAAACCAATATTTAGAATGCTAATTACTGCTTTATTTAACTAATTTCGATGCTGTTTTTTAAAAAAAAGACTTCTTTTTAGTGTTATTCAGTATTAAATTTTGTACAAAAATAAGCTCAGGCAAATACCTAATTCCTTGGAGAGCAAGGAAGTGGTGTCATATCGCTAGTTACAATGCGTTCCAAATAAGAATAGGATCGATTGCCATTTTGTGACGTCACGTCATACTATCAAATTACAAGAAATTGGGCAAAATTAAAGAACTCAGAGATGAGCAAAATTGAAGAACTGGATTCTGATTTTTTTTGTTTCGTTCATAGTTCGTAAAAAAAATAGATTTTAAAAATTTCTTGTTTTGCTGACCATAATATTTCTTCCATTTGAAAGTATGACGTGACGTCACGACATGGTAATCGATCCTATTCTTATTTGGAACACACTGTACAACTGAACTCTCATATTATTTTGACAACACTAAATACGGAAGTATAATATAACTACTATTGATCAATCACCACACAATACTGAGTCTATTTGACATATTATATCTAGTATTAACGAGAATATTGTCATAGTCCTACCACCTACTACTTCAGACATGGTACGTTTAACACGTCATGGTAAGGTTACACTGTATTGCAGTTTAACCTTAATATGACGTGTTAGAATGTCATTCGAGTGAGCGAGAAAGTGGGACACCTATATAGCTCCATCCCTTTAACAGTTCAGTTTAGGTTGCCAAATGATTCGCGTTAGGAGCTCGTGGTAGGGCCTACGGAACAATAACTGTACCGTCAGTACACCACATCCGTATGGCTGTATATTTGAATGTCACCGCTGCGAAACTCGAAAACCTTGGCAGAGGTCAATAGTACTTAGCGCAGTCCTTTCTCGATAATATTTCCAGATTTATACGGCGAAGTAAACGATGATGGCTGCCATGTTGGCGGCCATTGTGTGAATGGTGGTGGTTTTAATTAGTTTTTTTTTTGATTCTATGATTTTTACAGTCTAGTTGAATATCCTTTTCACATTGTTTAACCTTTCGTTGCTAGGATAATTTCTAGATGCACTCATTATAAAGGCAAAACTTTGGGTATCTATGTATGTGTGTCTGTACTCTTTTATGCTTAAACGGCTGAACGGATTTGGATAAAATATGGCAAACGGGTTGTAGACCATGCCCTAGCTTAGGACAGGATATTTTTATTCCGAAATTATTATTATTTATCAGTATTCTTGTTTCTAAATGTCGTTTCTACATATGTGCCAAATAAAAGATTTTCCTTTCTATTCCCTTAGGATAATCTACTTCTTTCACGAAGGTTTTATATACATATATAGCAACACTATATGTAATTTATATTATATGTATCTATCTGTTGTATACCAAAACTCATAAATTTTTATTTGTCGCTTACATGTTTTTTCTCTGTTTTAATAAATAGGCTAATATAGGCTTTATTTTTACTTTGCAAGATTGACAGGACGGAATGGAAGCAAAAACGTGTTGCACTGAATTTTATTCATCATCCATTTTCAAAATTTACATTATCGTACTAAGTATTTAGCATCTTTCACGCATTAAACTAACTTAACCTAACCCAATTCTCCACAATCATAAACTAACACGAATATTATAATTTCTCAATGTTATAATTAACATTAAAAAAAAAACATTACTTAATTCCACTCTCACTTTGGTTACGTCACAAGATAAGACAGTATGTCAACTAAAATTAATCTAGTTTAACTTATGTCATAACTGGATCACTAAGTCGAGGTTGACTGGCCGAACAATGGGCGGACATTGCCGAAGATAGCCGAAGTCACGTCCCACGCACGAATACTTCCGACCGCTTCCGATTTGGTGGAATGTTGCTGGCTGGATTGAAGGTGGACATTAGTCTTTTAGAAGCCTGTCTATAATTAATGATAATAATAATTATAATTATGTACATACGGCGTAGGCGTGAAATATTTAGCTGTTGCGAACTTAAACTATTTAAGTACGTGCACTTTTTAATTGTCAAGGAGTTGGTCGGCCAGAACAATGTAACCAGATGCTCATTCCGACGCATAAACTCTTTGATATCACACTAATAAGACACGACGCACGACTACGGCTGCATAGCTGTGTGTCGCGGGTTCGAACCCTGCACGCAGTGAATATATATTTGTATGACCTACAGATAGTTGTTCCGTGTCTAGTATCTGGTGTATATGAGTTGATGTTAGTGAACGCATCTAAAATACACGAGTCACTCCTAGTGTAGGACAATGTTTAAAAAAAAGAGTATAACAAGAAGAATATTATTCACGAAAATTTGTATGTTAATATACGATAATGTGTGTATGCTTGTTGCTTCTTCACGCTGAAGCGGCTAAATTCTTTTGTATGAAATTCCATTAGTTAGACCATGAATAGAACATAGGATACTTGTGTCCTAGGAGTACGTTACTTTAGCATAACTTCAGACTTTAGTTATTTAATAGAATTCACAACTAAGGAACTTAACAAAAATACACGACCCACCACTTTACAATGTTATTTTAAGCCAGATTTCTGTTCCATATTTAATTACATTTGTACTGCGATACGAAAAATGAACCATTTTTCCTTCTGTTTACGTTCACTTGCATGACAACCTTTAACGAATAACCAACCTTTAGTTTCCATAAACAAGGTAGAAATTCCTTTGAGGATTAATTTATGCAAATGGAAATATCATTCAATCAAATACCAACTATATTTTATGTAAATTTAAAGTTCAAATTCCTTTGAAGCAGAATTCTGAAATTGAAACAATTGGTATTGAGATCTAATGGTTAAAGCACAAGGTCGAGATTCAATTGTTTGGGTCTAAGGGCAAGTCTAGGGTATTGCGAAACGGAGTCGATGTTGGTGGGTAATGCGTCACGGAATGGTAACACTTAACTTAACGCGCAAGGTTACGTTAGAAAGCTTTTGTGATGTTACGTAAACGCGCGTGAGCTTTCATTAGTCAATGCGTTTAGTAAAAACTAGTAAGTGCGTACGCTGGGACAAGCATCGAGTTCCGTACTTCATAAGTATTTATTAATATCTAATTTACACTTGTAGGTTTATTTGATTGGGCTGCGCTGTGGGAATGTTAGAAACTTCGTATCTAATACTTTTTTTTCTGGGTACAAAAATAATAAAATAAATAAATAAAAATGATTAAATTGTAGTGTTACTTGCAGATTATCAACAACAGCAGTCTAATGCTATTCGTAATCAAATTTTTGTAACTGTAAAAGAATCAAGACGCTATTAAGCTATAACTATCATATTACAATTACTAAATATGTGTCAAAAACAATGAAATGATTTAAAATAGTTCAAATACACTAAATAAAAGAAAAATAAAAGCCATATTAAAATAAGAATAAAAAAAATTTCAATGACTGACATCTCAAAAGTTTGAACTACAACACAAGAAAGAAATCGAAAGAATTTGTATTTTAGGATAAGCGTTTTACTATTCGTACTATGGAACTCTTATTTAATGGGTTAAAAGTCACGACTAATGAGTGTGTGTTTAGATTATGTTAGTTGAGGTCAAAAGTCGCTATTTGTTTTCGTCAAACTAAACTAATGTATTATTTTGTCATGGTTAAGTTTACGTAACTTTAATGTTAAATTTAAAATAACCGGTTTGTTATAAAAGTTATGTTATCAAAGGTCGTAATGCGCGTGATAATGAATGCATTGGAATTCATTAAACCTTTCTATAAACTAAAAGAACACTATTTTACCTCTCTTGTGTGATAATCATATATGTATATATATTATGTATTTATTTTTAGTTTATGGTATATAGAGTTATATAAGTATTTATTAGTTTAAGATTTCACAAACTCTTTTCTTATTTCTACACACTATTGTCTACATCTTTTCTAATCTCTTCTATCGCAGGTCAGCTGGAAAAAAAATATTTTTGAATTAAGCAATACCTTTGTACAAATTTTTATAATAAGATATCTTCTTCTTTAAACGTGTGTACATAAATTATAAAATAAATAAAATATCATTGTTTTTCTTTTATTGTACTGACATTAATATATTATTATTCTATTAAGCCTATACTTTTCCACTGCTGGGCAAAAAAATCCCTCTATTCCTTCCATTGTTCTCGGATGTGAGCCAGGAACTTGAAACGAATTTAATAACTCGCTTTGAACGAACTTTGGCCTTTTTGCCAATTTCTAAGTTCGTTTCAAGTTACTTCATGACACACATACTAGATATCTAGGGTCATCAGAAAACTTGAGATGCTAAGCCATCCCATAAATTTGTATGATAAGTCGTTCTAAGTTCAAGAAGTGTGGCTATGGAATGCTTTGTCTGTGTCTGTAAGATAAGCACAAATATTACCATTTTTTATTTAAAAATATGGTCAAGGATCACTATCTCTCCCTTTGAATATCATTAGGTATTTGTACATATTTCTCTGCTATCACATATACCTATTTATATGTATGTATACATAATTATATATTAATTGTATTTATTAGTTATGTATTGTACTCGTATATATGTTAAATAGTACACTACGAACTACCTGCGTATATTTTCCCCTGCTCTGTCAAATCTTTCCAAAGGTTGTCTGTAAAAAATTGCTTTTAGCGATAAGACCACCCATTGTGACACCATATTCATTCATTAAGCTCCAACTGTAATATATCTATTTAAATTGTCCCGGCAAAACACAAAATTGGTGCCCTGAAATCACACGACGGCAGATCAAAGAGATGGCGGGAAGACTTAGATTTAGATTGTGACTTTGATTTTGTTTGAAGTGTAATTTGTGAAGATAAACAAACTTTATTTAATTTATTTTTGTTTTTACAGACAATGATTACTAAAAAAATCTTGTTTCTTTGCTCATCTTTCTTAACATTCCAACCAAATAAAACTGTATAACAAACACATTCCCTAACAACTCATTTTACTTACTAACAAAAATCATTACTAATTTATTTGCCAACGCTACAAGTACCTAAGTGCGTTGTATTTGCTGACGCTACGCCACAACGCGTGCAAGGTCGCAGTGCGTTTCATAGTATTCGCCAAAGAGCCACGGAGACGGTATTGTTAAGACTTTTCAAAAGGAAAAAGTCAATATGTGTACCTATAAGTATAATTCGAATCGAAATTTTTAGATAGTATCGATATAAATCGATAAAAAATGACTATACATCGATAATATTGATTTAACTTAAAAATAATAATAATAAATTTGTTTATTTTCCACCACAAAATATTACAGTTTTTGCATTTAATAAACTTTAGTTGAATATAGGGGTGGACTAGAGCCTAAACTAGAGTAACCCATACAGGGTTACCCTAGTTCAGGTCTCCAGGACACTCACCTGCGATTTGAACTATTTAAAAACAAAGTACAGGTACCACAAGAAAAGGTAGAAGGAAACAAAATAAAAGGATTAATAAGAAATAATAATATAACCGTGTAAAAAATTACACATTCCCTGATTTTTTTAAATGAGATCCATGTGGATGGATGGAGAGGAAGAGGTATGCCAAAGAAAAATATGGATGGATTGTGTGAGGAGTGATATAAAAGAACAGGGAGTTGGTGATAGCGTGACGGGATACAAGACAAAATGGAAGATAAAAGAACGTGTTGCGCCGACCCCAAATAACGCGTGACAAGGGCAGAAAGATGATGATGAGATCTATGTTCAAATAACAAAAAAACACTAAAATTAATGCTCACAGAAAATATTTTTAAAATACTGACGGTAAAAATCGATTTTATTTATAGAAATGAAATATCCGTAATATTTTGATATATCGATCTGTTTTGACCAAGGCTAAACAAAGTGTGTCACTGTGTGTCACCGTTTACTGGGAAAAAATATGTGTATATGACAGCCCAGACTTGTGCTCAGCGCAATTGTATAAGCACACCGGCGTACCGTGGTCTGTGGTGTTGGTCTAGCGAAGGACGCTCGCATAGATTTCGTTGTTGATACATAATATTACAAGTTTATAGGCACTGCATTTCTAAGAACTACTCTAGAATTAATGTAAGTATACTAAACTGAGGTTTATGATTGAATTTGTACTTGGAATTGTATATTTAGGTCATTTTTAGATGGTTATAAATTGGCAAAAAGTTTATTCATTTTTGTAGAGTAAAAGACATCAACGCGCTCGTTCTTTTTCCGAGGCACAACATTATTGTTGACAATCAAAATGAATATTCAGTTTATTTCGTCTTTAATAAGAAAATGACTCCACGAGCTACTATAGAAGGGTATGCCGGCTGTATGCCCTTTGTCGCCATCACATGTGTCCCCATTAGAGGGGACAAAGTGTCCGTCCGTTGTCTTCATTGCCTCTTTGCTTATATACGTAAGGGCGCGAGAGATCGCTGCCGCTGATCGCCCTCAAGAGGACACGTCAGTGCACACCTCTACCGTATGCCTCACCGTGTCCTCCGGGTGGTCCACATAAATGTAGCACTCAGGCGTTTCTTCTGCACGAATCCGGTGCAGGAGCCTCCCGAACTGACCATATCCGGTGAGAAACTGCCTCAAAGAGGGGACTTATCGCCATAATTGTGGCGTGCCCAACACCTGTGTTCTTAAGTTGCTCTTTACGTTCTAGGACCACGTGGCCCTAGCGGGAGTATACATATGGATGGAGAAGGAGAAAGAGACCAAAAAAGATAGATGTATTGTGAGAGGAGTGAAATGATGAAAGAAAAGGTAGTCAGTGATAGTGTGACTGTTGATAGAAGAGAATGCAAGATAAAAATTTATTGCGCCAACCCGGACAAGGGCAGGAAGATGAATATGATGATGAATTTAATTAATAATAATAATCATTTATTTTCTCTTCATCACTTAATTCTAGGGTTACAGTGGAGTACGAATATGGAATTAACCTTACGAGAGACTTGCCTGTGATAGTTCTCTATGAAACCTATATTACATGTCACAAGGGCCCTCTCGCACTGTTAGCTTGCTATGTCTTACTTTTTAGGATAACAAAAGATTATAAAGCAAAAAGAAGTGCCGAGAATTCACACACTGCATAAAAAAAAAAAATAAGTAAACAAATAATAAAGTACACCTGAGTTGTGAATATTTCAATTAAAATTACTGTGATTATTATGTGTGAACTGAAAATAATTTCCTCATGTCTATTATAACCTAGATTACCAGATAAAGTAAAAGGCAGACTAACTGAGGAAGCCAATCCTTTATTACCATTTACATTAATTACATAACTCAAGTCATAATTAACTGCGTTAGGAAGCACGCTCTGTCACGTTCATCACGAACCGCCGCAGTTCTAATTCTCAGTTAAATGTTAAATAACCATCTCATTTCAAGTTATAGTGTAGGCTCACGAAGTTGTGAAGTTAGTTTTATAATAACCTTACCATAATAATTCTCTATGGGTTGACTTCCGAAAGGGAACCCCGAGGTCCTGGGTCGCAAGGGCAAAGAAGGAACTCCCCCCTCGCGCTCCGCCTTAGAGCGTGAGAAGTCAATGGATGGTTTCCCACCTTAAAAAAATAATAATTCTAGCTAGTGCCAGGGCGTTAGGAGTCGCAGGGCGAAAATGGTCAAAATTTGACTGACTTGTTGGTCTAGTGGTTAGTGACCCTGACTGCTATGCTGAAGGTCGTGGGTTCGATTTCCACCCAAGACAACTGTTTGTGTGATGAGCATGATCATTTGTTTTGTGTCTGGGTGTAATTTGATCTATAATATGTACATATGTATTTAGAAATATATAATTAGTATGTTTATCAGTTGTCTAGTACTCATACCAGAAGCTCTACTTAGTTTGGGACTAGATGGCGTTGTGTGAAAGTTATGGAAAAAAAAATAACGGCCACCGTAGGAACCACGCCCGCCTCAAGGAGATATCAACAAAACCATAGGGGCCTAGCAGGGTCGGAGTCTACTTGGGCCATGGGTTTGCTTCTGAAAGGAAAACCCGGGGCCACGAAAGAAAATGCAAGGCAACGAAAGAACTTAGGAGTGGGTTTTAGTCAGTAAAAGTCCTCCCACTCCACCCTGTCATTGGATAATTTAACACCTAAAAAAACGTGGGATATGGATGAAGCTTGATATTTTATATATATTTTTGTGGAATGTCATTAGAACACCGATACTAAAGACATTCCACAAAAACGAAGAATCTAAACCCTGACCTTTACTAAGAATGTTTCCCTTGAGCAACATAACAGATAACCGCTAATGAGTTAAATGTTACATTAACGATACAGACAGTTGCCATGCACAACAAAGGAAGACAATTTGTTCATAATCGATACACAATAGCAAAGCGATTCGAAATCATTCGATTAATTAAAACATCATTGAATCGATTCCGCTGTCGGGTCTTTTAGAAAGCAGGGAACAATAGACCGTTACTACAAGACATTTTGAACTTTGTTATGGTAAAGTTAGAATTCATTTTAGTTTGTTGAGATCGTATTAATGATAAGACATTTATTATATAATGTTGTTGAAAAGATAGTATTTTGATTGACGAGTGAATAATAGTAAATAGTAATGTTATAGTAATGTCGGATATTTAAATGAGAAGTGAGATTTGTGATGGTGTTAGAATACATAATATTGTTGTGTCGATGTAAGTTGTTAAGTCTTCTTAAATATGTATAAGATAGCGGTTGCGGCACGAATCTTGAGCGCTCGGCGAAAGAGTGGGGATCGTTTTGCGCATCGTACAATATCGGCGAGCCAATCACTGTACCAGGATTTTACTCCCCGCCCCCGCATCTCTCTTAATACCACTAAAGAGATCCGATATTTTACTTCTGCGTGCTTCTGCGCAAGTTGAACTGTAGAAGTCAGCGCTCAAGATCCGTGCCGGTATCTTATACATACTATAAAAAAGTATCTTTATATATATAATACTTCTGTACGTGTGTTTGTCATCTAACTCCTCCTAAACGGCTAGACCGATTTGAATGAAATTTTGGGTGTATATTTGAGTGGGTCATCCAGGACCCACAAACACAATACAACAAGCGTCGTCACAGGGCCGGAAAGTCCAAATAAGGTACAATAACTGATTGCTGATAGACCGTTCTTAAGTTCTTACAACTAATGTATGAAGATTGATATCAATTCACGCAATTAATTGAATAATAAGGTCCACGTCGAAATTTCAATGTATGTGGATCCAAATATAGGCTTGATATGCATTTACGAAACACTTGATGAAAAAATGTGAATCTTTCGTATAATTCTTTGGTTTTCAAGCTGTAATATGTTTATTAGCTAACGAATTTAATTATTCCTTTATTAAGAGGCTAATTATCTATATTATCTATATATATATATATATATATAAGGAGAAACTGACTGACTGACACATCAACGAAAACTTCGCCGAAACTACTTGGACTAGGAGCGAAAAATTTTGCAAAAAGTTTCCTTTTATGACGTAGGCGAGCACTAAGAGAGGATATTTCACAATTCACCCCCTAAAGGGATGAAATGGGGGTCCAACGTCTGTATAGAGAAACCTACTTTTAAGCGGGTGAAGCCGCGGGCAGAAGCTAGTAAGGTATATTTTAGTTTATCTATATGTATAAAAAAAGGAGAAACTGACTGACTGACATATCAACGCATAGCCGAAACTACTGGGACTAGAAGCGTAAAATTTTGCACAAGGTTTCCTATTACGACGTAGGCGAGCACTAAGAGAGGATTTTCCAAAACTCACTTCCTAAGGGGATGAAACGGAGTCCAAACTTTGTATGGAGAAACCGACTTTCATGCAGTTCATGGTTCATGTCGGCTTCTGCCGCTGGCAGAAGCTTGTTATTTATAAGACGGACATTACGGGTTAAAAGATTTAACTGACTTGTTGGTCTCGTGGTTACAAGCACGATTGTTGAGTTTAGCGTCCTGATTCTCAGGTCGGGCAAAAGTGCTTTTGGGTTTTTTCTGCAGCTGCCCAGAGTTTGGAAGCTGATAGGGTGACACCCCAGTGGCTCAGTAAGCACGTAAAGTCGTTAGTCATGTACTTGATCTTTCTCCGATCGTGTTGGTTTGCTGTCCCATCGGACTATAAAAATAAAAAATCTGAGAGTGTTTGTGCACACACTTGTGTACTATGATACACCCTGCGCACTTGACTATCCTCTATTGAGACTGGCCGCCATGATTGAAATTTGGCCAGTAGTATTACAGGACTGGTTAGAGATGAACCTTCATAAACCTACTTATATATTTATGCATTTAAAGCAGTAACATGTAAAAACCTTCTAGTACTATGCAGCAGACCATAAAAAAATGCTTGACACTAAGTGACGATGGTACTTTCAATAGTACTTATGGAAAGAGCAATACAATGCCTTGTTAAATTATTATCATCAAATCATGATGACAAGACACATTGTCTTTTGTTAACAATGATTTTAATGTAGGGACCAGAGATACGTGACTATTTACGAATGTGGAACTTAGACTTATTGAGAAGTTAAAGGTCCAACAGGTTGGAGATTGGAGTAGTAGTGGCCCCGAGGTAATGGTCCCGATTTAGAATTGTCAGCCAGGTACATTACTTATTCGTGTATTGTATTATGTAATTTATTTCATCACCACTGCTCTCAAAACGTTAAAGGAAACCGAAATGTAGAACCAAAAATTCGAAAACATGTGATATCGACCAATATTATCTGCACTGGGCCCGCGTGGTGGATTACGGCCCATTCTCTCTCCTAGAGAGGAGGCCTGAGTCCCAGTGGGAGCAGTGGGAAAATTATAAGGCTGATTGTGCTATATGTTGCAACAAATTAAAAACAAATTGTTCTTGTCAAAGATTATAACAGACCAGTCAAACATCTTACTTCTTGAAAACTCAGTCTAAAAACATTTTATGAAATAATGAGTACTTTTCTCACTGAATAGAATAAAATAGAATAGAATAAAACTATTTTACAAAAAACAAACTCATTAATATTATATATATAGACTTACTGGTTCTCTTACTAAAAGTAGTCGTAGTTTATTTTTATGTAAAGTTTCTACTTCGTTTACAAGGGAGAAAAAGGTTAAATATGTTTACAAAATTTAAAGAAAAACATGTCTACTTGTCTTAAACAACCTATTTATACTAATATTATAAAGCTGAAGAGTTTGTTTGTTTGGTTGATCGCACTAATGTGAGAAGGGTTCGAAAAGTTCTTTTAGTGTTGGATAGGCGTCCAGTACACGGTCAAGCAGGCGTCAATCAATTCCATCTAGGGTTGCCAGGTCTTCAAACCGAAAAGCCAGACAGACCAGCGAATTTAGCCGGACATTTGAGTAAAATGGCCGACCATTTTTTAAAGTCAAATTCGACTTTTTTATTATTGACCATAATAGGTATATATATATTTTTATTCTAATGAAACAACAATAAAATTGGCTGCTATAAATGCTAGTTTGCTCCGCTTACGCTAGCGATACAAGATAAAGTAGAAGACATGACACACACAAAAAAAAAATATTAAAAAGGCCGGACTCCGCCTAATTCGGCCGGACACGCAACTAAAAAGCCTGACCCTGTCCGGCTTTATCCGGACGCCTGGCAACGCTAATTCCATCAATCATGAATGATGTTTGAATGACGGAATTTTATCGCTGTTAGGTTTTCGTCGTGCAAACGTCAATCCTTCGCATTAGACGGTTGGTTTTTCGTCAATCAAAACATTGAGTGTAGCAAAACTGACAGCAAAACCTATCGTGTAATGGACGCCTTTGTCCATTTATTGAAAAAGGCTATATAACATCATGTTTCGACCATTATGAGTAGAGCAGTAACCAAAGACGAGACTGAAACAGCGGAGGACCGCTAGTTTTAATATAACTACCAAAAAGCTTTAATGAAATCCTGTCAAAGCTACCACCAACAAGCCAATCAAATGGGACATCGCACCATCTAACAAACTTTACATAATGTATCACACAGCCGCTGAGAATTTCATTTGTATGTAGATGTATGAATTGCATGCAAAAACATAAGAACAATGACCCCAGAACAATGATACTATTCACAATGAAAGGAAAACGCCTGTTGCTCCTACTGATAGAATATTAAGGGAATAGGTTCTTTGCATTCCTTTCAGGAGACGTGATTATCATGAACAATCAAAATATGTGGTTTACTGGAAAAAAGTAGTGACAGACAGACAGACAGACGGACAACAAAGTGATCCTATAAAGGTACCGATTTTTTTCTTTTAAGGTATGGAACCCTAAAAATGAAGTTGTATTATTTTCTATTCTCAGACCTACCAAATATAAAAAAAAAAAACATAAAAACCAGTGAAGCCGTTGCGGATGAATTCGTTAGCAAATTCTGTGACACGAGAGTAGTGAACTCTCTACTCGCAGAACAGATGGTTGATGAGGCCGAAAGGTTCAGCACCCCTAGCCAAGTTACGACCATTTCGTTTCAATTCTCTTACGTCGAACGCCTCGAGTAGGCCACGCCTCCGATTCCTTTGTTCTGACCACGTGACTGAGCGCTGATATGACGTCAACTTGGCCAGGAGGGCTGGGGTGGCGATTACGTATTTGAAGACGAAGCGTTGGAAGGCCTACCACAAGGTGGACTGACGACCTGGTGGTTCACGAGAATTCAATGGATACAAGACAAGGCCTCTTGCTCTACCCTAGAGCGGGAGAAGTCATTTGATGACTTACCGCCTCAGAAAAAAAAAGAATAAAGAAAGAGACACAGAACCAAAATCTATTTTAGTTTCAAACTTTGTCACGACATTAAACTTGATGACTTTATCAATAAGAAGAAACCGGTAAAAAAAAACAGTTTTTTTTTTTTATAAAGTTGAATATAGAACGAAGATCAGAGCGTAAACACATCTATTATATTCACGTCAAAGCAATAACAAGTTATAAATCACACACCGACCCGCCTGCCTATTTCCATTTTTATGTAAAAATTAATTGATTAAAACCTGCGTCATATAGGGTCCTACAAGCCTACTTCGTTTGATTTGCTGTCAGAACTCATATCTACGAAATTTATTTATTACTATTTTGGTCATCACTATATTTTAATACATATATACATAGCTATTATTATAACACTAGCTTCTACGAAAAAAAAAGTCCAGTTCTTTAAAGTATCATCAAAAATCCAAATCCATTCGGTTGTTTGAACGTGAAGTTGTAACAAACATACACACCTAACCTAACGCATAACCTAATTCCACCTAGCCCGTTCCATCATCGGACCACCAGGCGTACGGCAATGCGCCACCGGAACATGGTGGACATCCCACCTATACGCACAAAACGTTTTGGGAACACATTTATTGTGCGTACAAATAAGGAGTGGAATTCCTTGCCGGAATCTGTGTTTCCTGATGGCTACAACCCGGGAATCTTTAAGTCAAGAGTGAATAGGTTACTTCTAGGTGAGCGCGCTCCATCGTCGACAGCATCGTCGCTTTTCATCAGGTGAGATAGCGGTCAAGCGCGAACCTATAAGGAATAAAAAAAAGCAAAACACACGCATATATCTTTATTTTTTGAGATAGGAAATCATCCAATGACTTCTTCCGCTCTAGGGTGGAGCGCGAGGGTGTGTCAGTCTTTTACTGACTAAAACCACACCAGTGTTCTTCTGTTGTTTTTTGCGTTCTGAGACCGCGGGTTTTCTTTTCAGAAAATCCCAGCGGCCCTAGAGAGCAACAGCTCTGCTGGGCCTCTATGGTTTTGCTGATATCTATATGAGGGGCGCGTGGAACACTACGCACCGTTGACGACTCGGGCTCAGTCCGGACGGTTACCGGACGGCTGGAAGGCGAGCTATGAACACAATCATCATCATCATCATTTCAGCCGATATACGTCTACTGCTGGACACAGGCCTCCCCCAAATGTCACCACAATGAACGGTCCTGTGCGTCTCGCATCCATCGGATTCCCGTAACCTTCACCAGCTCATCGGTCCACCTTGTAGGGGGCCTTTCAACACTGCGTCTTCCGGTACGCGATCGTAATCAGAGATGAAGATATCCGCAGGAGAACCAAGGTTGCCGACATAGCACGAAGAATCGCCAAACTTAAGTGGTAATGGGCAGGGCACATTGCTCGCAGAACAGATGGCCGTTAGGGACGAAAGGTTCTGGCGTGAACACCGTCAGGTGGACCTAATTGTTTTCCACTCAATGACCGAAACAAAAAAAATATTTCAATTTCGAAATCACTGATCATAGCTAATAGGATTTTGTTGCATTGTCTGAATTAAGTAGACGGTTCTTCATTCAGACTGCATAATTTAATTAATGTATAGAATCAAATTTGTTGTATATTCGTGTGTCCGTTCCACGTTATTACTCGTACCAATATATAATCGATTTGTAATCGATGTTTAATGCACCTATCATTCGATTTCGGCAATCGATATTCGAGAACAATAAATTATAATTAAGTATTGACTGCAGTGACTGGTATCCATAATTAGATGTAATAGTTTAATCTTTGGAGGTGGGAAATCATCAAACAACTTCTCCCGCTCTGGGAGGATAGCGAGGGAATGTCAAATATTTGTATGGCCTACAGACTGGCCTGTTGGTCTAGTAGTTAGTGGTCCTGATTGCTATGCCGGAGGTCATGGGTTCGATTGCCATCCAGGACAAATTTTTGTGTGATGAAACGATCATTTGTTCTGTGTCTGGGTGTAATTTATCTATAATATGTATGTATTTAGTAATATATAAGTATATTTATCAGTTGTCTAGTACTCATAACACAAGCTCTGCTTAGCTTGGTGCTAGACGGCGTTGTGTGATAGTTGTGAAATATTATTATTATTATTAGATAAGTGTTTCTGGTCTGGATGTCTCGTGTACATTACATGTATGTGAACGCACCCACAATACAGAAGTTATTCCTAGTGTGGGGCAAAGATCTGTTTAAAAAAAATACTTTAGCGTGGACGTAGCTAGATTCTTCATAATAACATAAGCCGTTTGTACTCAAATTATCATCATCATCATCATTTCAGCCAAAAGACGTCTACTGTTGGACATAGGCCTCCTCCAACTGTCACCACATCAAGCGGTCCTGCGCATCCTTCGGATTCCTGATAATCAGTCCACCTTGTGGGACGCCTTCCAGCGCTGCGTCTTCGGTACACGGTCGCCACTCCAGAACCTTTCGTCCTCATCAACCATCTGTTCTGCGAGTAATGTGCCCGGGTTTAAATTATAGTCTGTCTCTTTATGGGCGATGACCTACAGATTACTGTTACCGTACCGGATGTTTGTGTACGTGATAAGCATAGAAATAGAAGTCATGATCTAGATTCATTGATAACAAAGAATACAAATGTTTTATTAAACTGTAATTAAGATCACTAGTTTGGATCTAATTCCGCCTAGCCCGTTCCATCATCGGACCAGCAGGCGTACGGCAATGCGTCACCGGTACCCACCTATACGCACAAAACGTTTTGGGAACACATTCATTGTGCGTACAACTAAGTCAAGAGTGAATAGGTTACTTCTAGGTAAGCGCGTTCCATCGTCGAATGCATCGTCGCTTTTCATCAGGTGAGATAGCGGTCAAGCGCAAACCTATTAAGAATAAAAAGAAAAAGAAAATCTGTCTCATGTTTTTTAGGGTAGAAACTAAATAGCTGTCGATATGATTTAAAGAGGACTTAAAGGTACTTAGTGATTCCGTATCATGTAATTTCGTTGCTTTCACAGCTATGCAATAGTCCCTTTTTAAAAATTAGCGCTCACCGCGTTAAAATCGGAGCGTACGCAGTGTTTGAGCCGTCGATATTTACAAAATGCCGATAGGGTGCGTCTACTGCATTCGAATTTTGTATCGGCAATTTCCGATCCAGTGGACGCTGTATCTTACAAATCAATACAAAGCAACGTTTCCGTCTGCTCCGTATGCTCCGATCCCGACGCAGTGGACGCTTAGCTTTAGTTGAGGTTTAAATAACTTCTGCTCGGGATGGAGTGAGATCAAAACCCACTTATCGTTGTGTTCCTTTAGTTGCCTTTTGCGTTCCTTGGCTGTGGTGACTCTTTCGAACAATCCAGCACAAAAATAGTCCTACCATGTGTAGACCTTGTGTAAGGGTAAATGAGTTTTATATTGATCAACAAGAGGTAAATCACACATAATATTATAGAAGCGAAAGTATGTTTATTATTCCTTATTACGCTGAAACTGCTGAAGAGATTTAGATGTAATTCGGTAAGCAGGTAGACTATGTCTTGGAAAAGCACATAGAATACTTTTTATTTTGGAAGTTTGTTTCCTTAGGATATTTTTTTACTAGCACGCGGGCGAAGATAGCTGGTAGCAGCTAGGATAAAATAATTCATCTGTAAACCATTTTAACGTAACCGAAGTTCTAACTTCAAGAAAGGTATACAATAATAAAAGCTTCTAAATATCAACACAGATCATCAATCCAAAACTAACGATGCTTCTCCAACCTTGAAACTACAGATTAAACCAACCGATTTGTCCTCTCCCATTTTCGCTAAAATCGATTAAAGTATCCGATTATCGATAATCGTCAAGCGTTCCGATGCGAGTGGAAAGCCGCCTGACATTCGAGTCCGACATGATAGCGTTGTGGCCCCGGAGTCGACCTTGCTCTAGTAACTCTTGTGTTTCGCAATTCACTGGGAAAATATGCTTCATACAGTACCGCAAGCTATGGGTTTAGGACAAAGATTGGAAATTGTGATTTTGAGGTTTGCTGGCTCTAATTAATGTTGTTAAGGGGATGCAACTCGACATACATTTTCACTGTTTTTCATAAAATTTTGTAATGATATTCCAGTTAAGATATCTGAAAATCTGCTGTTTTGCATGAACTTTGACACTCCATAATTTACTTAAAAAATTGAAGAAGGAGTCAAAAATGTATAACAATATAAGCCTTTTAAATTGAATCAAGATTCTGAATGACTACAATATTTTTCAAACACTTATAAGGGTTTAAAAAAACACGTTTGTCCTGAACAAGTTTTCTATATTATACAGAAAATGTTCAGGACAAACGTGTTTTTTCAATCATGGAATTACCGAATGCTAACAGGCGCTATCTCTCTTTTTTCGCGTAGCCTTTTCGTCAAACATCGCGTTGGATTGCGTTAGATGAAGTAACAAGCTTTTAATCCATGCTCGATGTTGACGATAGGCGAGTGAAAAAGGAGGGTCCTTTTTCACTTAAGGTTAGCTTTGGACGAATATAGACTAGAATAATTCGTAGAGTTTTTTTAATGAAGGACACTAACCGTGTAGCATAACTGAGTCATTTTACAGCTTTGGAAGTTATCCTTTTGGTTCAGTATCAGTATTTGCGAGACATACTGTTAACATTAATAAAACAATTTGAGTTCTAAGCTGTCCCATACAAATTCCATAAAATTTCTTTAACTAGTAGAACCGCAATTTGTATGGGACAATATGAATTTCGATTGTACTAGTTAAAGAAATTTTCATTTTCAATTTCTCTTATCTAAATCTTCTTCTAAAATATCGTTTTATATAGTCTTTTTAGGAATAACATCGTAAGCAACAGTTCGTGTTTTAAAATAAAATACATTTTAATTATGGAGAAAACGCATTCCTCCAAACGTAAATAGTTGTTTACGATGTTCTCAAAGGTTACTGCTACACGTGATTCCCGGGTAGGGTCAAGTTTATTGAGTTTTTCTCTGAAATTTCTAAGGGGTCCATTACACGGTCATGCAAGCGTCAATTAAAACCATTAATCATGAATGAAGCTTGACTGACGGAATTTTATCGCCATACATTTTTCGTCATGCAAACGTCAGTCATCGCATTACACGGTAGGTTTTTCGTCAGTCAAGATATTTGACTGTGGCAAAACTGACAGCAAAACCTATCGTGTAATGGACCCCTAAGTTATTGACTGAGACACGTTATTCCATTTTCAAATGTTTGCTATTGACTATGTGACACTTTGATAACGCACACTTGACAAAGTTTAAGATGTAATGACAAGGACATTTTGAACTTTTTGGCAATCGCTGATAAAATGTCGTTTTACGTTTGCCTCTTCAATGGTTAAACTATACCTACAGGGTGTGATGAAAATGGGAAGTCATTATCTATACTAATATTATAGAGAAGAAACATTTGTATTTTTACGAGCTTTTATTTAACCTAACAGACTGAACTGAAATGATTTTTCACTTTAAAAAAATATCAGTAGAATGCTAATCTCTGACTGACATAGGCATATATTTTATACTTTCACGCTTGCGGAGCCGTTGGCAGAAGCTAATCTATATATATAAAAGGAGAAACTGACTGACTGACATATCAACGCACAGCCAAAACTACAGGGACTGGGAGTGTGAAATTTTGCACAAGGCTTCCTTTCATAACGTAGGCGAGCACTAATAGAGGATTTCCCAAAATTCACCCCCCAAGGGGATGAAACGGGGGTTTAAAGTTTGTATGGAGAAACTTACTTTGACGCGGGCGAAGCCGCTGGCAGAAGTTAATATTTTATATATTGCTTCTTTTCATACAAATGAACCACATTCTTCATGAAAGTCAATTACGAAACATAAAATTGCATATCCCCATACTAATTTAGATCAACCGACGATACATTTTAACGGAAAGTCTATTTTCTTTAGGGATGACTACTGATTTCCTTGAAAAAATTGTTCATTCCCATGGGTAGAAGCATTGTCACTGGCATGACCCATGGATCGTCCGAAAGGAAACCCCGGGGTCCTGGGGCGCAAGGCAAAGAAGGAATATAGGAGTGGGTTTTAGTCAGAAAAAGTATTGCATGCCCACTCGCTCCATCCTAGATCCCGACCTAGGGTGGAGCGTGAGGGCGTGTGTGAAGTCGATGAATGATTTTCCAATTAAAAAAAAAAGAAACTGGTATCACACTAATATTATAAAAGCGCAAGTGTGATGGTGTGTGTGTGTGCGTTTCTTACTCCTTCTCGCTCAAACGGCTAAACGGATTTCAATGAAACTTGGTACACGTGTAGACCGTGTCCTAGAATATAAAATAGAGTATATTTTTTATCGTTGTTTCCTTCAGATAATTATCTACTATCTCGGGGGCGTACCCCCTGGCAGCAGTTAGTTTGAAATATATAAAAAAGAAAAAAATAATATTTATGACGCGCACAGGACAAAAATCCATAGAAAAAGTTGTTAACTGAACTATAATAAATAACTAAAAATAAAAAAGTAACATTAAAAAGAAAAGGAAAAAATAAAAAAAAAGTAACATTAGAAAGAAAAACAAAAACTTAAAAAAGACCTGTGCGAGGCTAATAAGACTCCTATCTACCACCATGTCATAGGGCCACCTGTTTCCACTATATCCTGTAGAACAATCAATGACTCAATCAATTAAGAAACTATGTTTACAAAGAAACGAAATCAAAATGACCAACGACTAAAAAGTAAGAGCTGAAATAAATAATTGTAATTATTTCGCGAGCTATTTCACAACAGTAGAAGGTCATAACAAACGGACATACAGAATTACAGCCAGTTCGTGTGAAACATTGGTGCACTTAGTGTTTGCAAGGAAACGATGTATTAGTGAGCTTGTGAAATATTACTGTTGCACTTCAATTTGATATGGTAGAGTAATTGAAGATGGTTGGAATGAATCATCTATTTAAACAAAAGGAGAAACTGACTAACTGACATATCAACGCACAGCCGAAACTATTAGGACTAGGAGCATCGACTTATATTCTAGATATAGACAAGCACGTTCATGGAAAATATTTGTCAAAATACTGAAAAGTTAAAACAAAAGTTCGCTGCGGCGCTACATTGGCATTACGCTGTTTAATAGAATTATTAAAATGTACAGCGCTAAGATAGCTTTTAGAGAATACTTTTTTCACGACCAAAATGTCTTTAACGCCATGAATTTTATAATGTATAATGTTCAAGGTGTATGGATTACACTACACCTGAGTCGATTGAAGTTAGTGTTCGGCACGCGTAATCTAGTGCTTAGTACATATCGATGACTACGAGCGTGAAATTTTGTGTAAGATTTCCTTTTATGACGTAGATGAGCACTAAGGGTGTTTTTAATTTCATGCTTTGCTTTTAATCTCACTCACTCTCTCTATAATAAAATTAATATATCCAAAGAAAAAAATTGTATAAAATGCGTCTTTATAATATATAAAAGTGTGCCTACATTAAAAAAAAATATCAATGATCAAGCAACTGTCGATGATAATGTTACTCACAGTATTTTTTTAAGCAGTGTAATTATGGCCTGGAAATGCTTTTGTAAGTAACGCCTTAATTAGACAAGACAAGAATCGAAAACCAGTCTCATCAATCATCGTACTCGTATGTACATAAAACCTCCTTTCTCAAAACAAACAATACATACTAACACACAGAAATCTCTTTCAAAGCGAACTTCCATAGCCTTGCTACATTTCACAACACATCAACAAACTAGCCTACATTATAACATAACAATAATTAGAGTAAACAATAGAAAGTACTTATATAATCTGTGCGAAGTTCGCGCTTGTCTATGGTATGCTGTCAAAGTGTCACTTTTAGGTTGGTACGACTGAAGGTGAGTTTAGCATGAATATGCACTTTCTTTGTGGTTTTAAAAGGAAATTTACTTATGTAATTTTGCTGGCAAATAGTCAAAGAATAATATGTAGATAATTAGGGAATAGGGGTGATGTGTCCATAGATAATTATAAATGATCGATTATTATAAGTAATAATTTTTATTTGATTATGAATTCCCTTGCTGGAGAAATATACAAATAAAAATACTTCATAGTCTAGGTATATTTCGCAATGTCATTATCATTATATTATTTTGAACTTGAAAAGGCAATTGGACAAATAACCTCAATATAAAATTAAGATTATCAAATTGCATATCGAAATACAAAGTATCGCTTGAGAAAAAGCCGGAACCCATTCCAATGATTGACTTTTAAAACAAGTACCTAAAAATCTAATTTAAAATTAATGACTAGGACATTGTAACGGAACAGAATAACTTCGAAACAATACCTAAATCCGTTTCTTATCATACAGAATATAATTGTGCACAGATTATAAAAGGCCAGTGAACTAATCAAGAAATCTCCCATTCATACATTCGTTTAATTTATTTCCTGGTATATATTTAATCACAACAAGGTCGATACGACATTCTGCCTTATTGAATAAAAAAAACTGGGCAAGTGCGAGTCGTACTCGCACACGAAGGGTTCCGTGCCGTCCGTAGACAAAAAAACGGCAATAAAAATTACGATTGCTGTAAGGGAGCTCTACTTAAATATTTATTTTTTTATGTTTTTAGCAAATGTTGTTGTAACGGCAATAGAAATACAAAATCTGTGAAAATTTCAACTGTCTCACTATCACGGTTCATGAGATACAGCCTGGAGACCGACGGACAGACAGACAGACGGACGGACAGCATTGTCTTAATAATAGGATCCCGTTTTATCCTTTGAGTACGGAACCCTAAAAATTCCGCCATATTTGAATCCGGAAGGAAATATACAAAAATTCTTTATGGTTAATTGTCGTCGTTTCCGAAAACAATTGAGTTTCATATGATAGTGTTAATTTTGAATACAAAGGAACGCTTAAGATCGCGTGTGACTTGCTTAATTGTCGGTTAAAACCACGATTAGTTGGTTTCCGTTAATAAAATAAAATGTACGTGATTTATTTGAGTGCAGAATGAATTACTGAGATAGCGTTTTATCCAGCTATTGTTTTAATTGGTTTGATGATGGCGGACTTATCTAATATATGATAATAGCTTCTGCCAGCAGCTTCGCCCGTTTGAAAGTATTGTATGTTTCTCCATACAAATGTTGGACCGCCGTTTCATCCTCTTAGGGCTCTACGTCATAAAAGGAAACCTTGTACAAAATTTCACGCTCTTAGTCCCAGTAGTTTCGGCTGTGCGTTGATATATTAGTCAGTTAGTTTCTCCTTTTATATATATAGATTAACGCAACCAGCTTGTTTTTATAATAAAAAGCAAAACTGTAGACTAGAGATTATAAGGCGTTGGAGCAGTTAATGAGAACCAATCTTACGAAATATAAGGTACACAAATATTTACTTTAAAAATTATTATAGCAAAGAAAGAATCATAACAGGGCCTTTGTCATAACGTGCTAAAATGTAAGTAATGCAAGCGAGAAAGCGGGATGGAGCTATACACCCTATATAGCTCCATCCCTATTACAGTTCAGTATAGGTCGTCAATTGAATCGCTTTAAGAGCTCGTGTTTGGGCCCCTGTTCTACTAATGACGAAGTTGAAGGTCTTTATGAAAGTACAAATCATATAAAATTTTTGGGCAGGGCGTGAGGGAGTGTCAGACTTTTACTGACTAAAACCCACTCCTGTCCCTTCTTTGCCTTCGTTCCAGGGTACTCCGGGGTTCTCTTTCGCACACCCATCATGGAAAGTCCCCTGATCTGAAAGTGCCTCACAAACTTGACCAAGCAATTATACAGGGCTAAAAACCATGTTATCACTTAATAAAAATGTCACTATGAAAAAAAGCATCCATCCGTATTCCACTATGCCCAAATAATCCACGTAAGTTAACCAGCTCAAACATCCAGGTCAGGCCGCCACGTAACACCATATGTAGCGCGCAACGCTCGGCACACTTCGGAGCTCCTCGGCCACTTTCGATCTCCGTCGCACTTTCGTTTTCACTGAGCTGGCGTGACGTCAGTTGCCGGTGAGAGATACGATTTAGTGTAAGCTATTGTCTGATTTTGAGATAATAATTGCACTTAGTTACTTAAAAATCTACCGCATCCCCTCACTTCCTGAAAACTCAGGAAGAGAGGGGATGCGGTAGATTTTGTCGACATTTTCGGAATAATAAAATTGTGATTATATGAGCGACTTAGAGTCGGTAATTATTTCATTTTCTCTTAAGTGAGAGTGTACTTTAAAACTTACACCCATCAATTGTACGACAAGCAAGACCAAATAAGGAACATAGCAAATTATTGGTTTTGTACCAATTTGTAAGAATGACCTATATTGGCCACCAATTGGCCATCTCATTTTGTTGTATGCCTCGTTTCTTGGTAATGACGTACTAAATGAGAGCAAAACTTAATTTATTCAAAGTAATGTTAATTGAAAAAATAAAAATACTTATTACAGAACCTCACCAGTTCATTATCACACCTTGTTCAAAATACACTTCTCACTTTTTCTGGTAAATGTTGATAACTTTTGTGATCGTAAATATTTATTCATTACGGCCAGAATTAAATTGTATCAATTAGTAATTCAATCAGTTTCTAGAGAATTAATAAGGTTCTTTTTTGCTTTCGTTTGGGTTTTAATTGCATCTTAATTACAAGAAGTAAATTGGATGATATAATGTATTTACAAGTTAGAATATGTATGTTTTAGATTTATTAAAACACATAATTTGTAAAACTTTGTTTTCATTTCTATTTTATAATCCATGGAAGGTGATTCTAGATTCTACAATGCATAATATGTGATATCGTGTGATCCAATAATGTATTGTAATATTCAGTCTCAATTATAACCATACCGGTTCATTATAAATTAACAATTTATTCAATTTTAAAATGAAATATAGCACAAAATTAAGATAAAAAAATATAATTAAACATTATTTATCTAGTTTTCAAAACATGCCAAGAAGACGTCCATTCATCAAATATCGAATTTTTAAATAAAATTAACATAATTATTACAATTCGAATAATTAATTTATTAATGATTGGACTTTAATTAATTTCATAAGAACTGAATGCTGCCAGTTATGGCCGGCGTCTAGTTAAATCAGAGTGGATAATGTGTGATGTAATGTTGATTAACCGGATAATATGGATAACAGCTATTATTTCATAAACGTGTTTCTAATTGCAAAGTTTTTTGGTCCTGCTTTGCTAGTTTTTTTATAGGTTCTTTAATTTACAAAATATCAAACAGACTGATTTATATCATAAATATCTAGATAGGCAGACTCTATAAAGGAAGTTTCCTTGAATACGAACTAACTTTTAAATAGCCAATTAAAATAAAGGAGATCAATAAATTATGAACAAAATTATCGTAGGTGTATTATTTTCTCAGTAATACACGTAACACCGGTTACGGACAAGTGGGGAAATCCCATTATAAAGATGACCTTTACTCAGCAAGCACATAATTACCGCCAATAATTAAGCATCTAATAATACCTAGACTAAACTGAGATGGAAAAATAATCAATACATCTAGTATTAATTTTATGACGGCAATTTTTTATATCCGATTATCAAAGCAAAATCAGAGAGGGAGATATATAATAAAATTAAATTTCACAGAATCACGCTTTTAACACAGCAATAAAAATGTGTCACTGTATCAAAGGTTATTGTGCATAACAACCGGTCAGCTATCATAAACAGTGTGACAATATTAATAATACAACGAAAACAAATTGGCCACTATGAAGTTCGATTGAGAACAAAAAAAACTTAGAAAAACGTTATAAATTCAAATTTTCGTGTATTTTTCCGATACCGTAAACGAATAAAATACTTTTAATTTATTTGTCATAATTATATTTTAAAATGTCAAATAAATCTTATGAGTAAGAAAATAATAAAGCTTGCATGACATAAATGTCTAATGTTATGTTCTCTGATAATATCCATGTAATATTATCAGAATTAGGTATTTTTATTACATTGTTATTTTTTATTGATGGCCAGTGGAGTAGCCAGTCCCAAAGGGGCTCTTTACATTAAAAAAAAAAAAATTGTGGGCCCCTTTTTTATTCGACTGCGACAAAGCCCTAAATACCACCGAAATTGGCCTAATTAGCACCAAATGCTGTGTTAAGCAAGCCTATCTGAGAGCTTCTCATTAATAAAAATTTGAGTTTGTGGACAACATTTTACGTATTTATGCTTTTATGAGTCGGGGCTGGGCATCTGGGGCTTGGGGGTCAGCTTCGCCCCTGTTAATATATAATTCGTACATTTTGTGATTGTTAGATTTGCGATTCACCACTATCTCACCTGATGGTATATCCATAATGGAGCACGCTTGCTTAGAAGTAACCTTTTCAATCTAAACCTGAAGATTATTTATCTATCAGCCCCCTAGCCAAGTTACGATTGTTTCGATTGCGTCGAACGCCTCGAGTAGGCCACGCCTTCGATTCCTTTGTTCTGACTACGTGACTGAGCGTTGAGATGACGTCGGGCAGGACACATTTCCAAGTTTCTGATCATCGACTATCATGTATGTTTGTTGCCTACTACTACACTAATGAATATTTGATCAGTCTGTGTGTGGCGTCTCTGAGTGCGGCTATTTTGCGACTACATTTGTTATCTTGGGTATGCCTGTTAAAACAATTGTATGTGTTATTAAATAAATAAATAAATAAAATTGATGTGATTTGCATATTTTCACAAAACCCAAATAACATCCAAAATATAGGCTAGGCTACTCTCTACGGCTGTGGAATTGTTGAGAGTCATCGCGACCTTATAACTCAAAGAAACTCAAAGGGCAACTGAAGAAACATGGGTGGAGTTTTTATTCAGTAAAAAAACTGACACTTCCTCTCTTTACACCCAGAATTGGAGGGGTTATTTAATGATTTCCCACCCAAAAAAAAAAAACCTTAACAAAAAGGGTAATTACTCTACATAAACAATTTATTTTACCTACTATTCACATACAAAAACATCAAATTATTAGATATTATTCTACAATTTTCATAACAAAAGGAACTCACACGTATATTATACATTACGTAATATATGTAACATAACAATTATGTGAAATTAGAATTGCAAATAAATTAACTACCAACATATGTTTTTACTTAGAATTTTCTACAGTGAATGTTCGATTGGAATCCGGTACATTTTTTTGTTAACAACAAACAAGTAGGGAAAATCCGGCTGCGAGAACTATCCGGATCGAAGGACCAATTGTAGCAATGTCCTAGTGAACTTTTAGTATTCATTGTTTGAAAAATAGGTATAAATGATCTGGATTCATGATTTGTGATTGAGCATACTATCTAAGTTTACCAATGAAGGTAAACATCGTGAGGAATCCTGGATTTACAGTTAATACAAGGCTGAAATCGCCAACCCTATTGGGGTAAGCCTCAAGTGTGGTATTGAATGCTAGAGCATTTTCCCTCTCAAGTGGAACAGTTGCAGGCTGATTTGTTTCAGTGGGAAATAAAATAATTTCTGCCACCATGGGTGGAGCAAGAGCGCGTGCCGGCTTTTTATTTACTAAACATGCCCGTGTTCCTTCAGTCGGCCATGCCTTCTATTCCTTTGTTCTGACCACGTGACTGAGCGTTGAGAGGACGTCAGAATAAAGGAATCGGAGGCGTGGCCTACTCGAGGCGATCGACGAAAAGAGAATCAAAACGAAACGGTTGTAACTTGGCTAGGGGGACTGCTGTCTTACTGTTTGCTGACATCTCTTTGAGGCATCCGTGGAACCGATCGTTGTAGGCTGGTACTATACTTATATTGAACCGAGTTAAAAAAAAATTGTTCACATTTTGCCACTCAACTTTTATAATTGCCATTTACACAAGGTCCTTACGATAACGAACAATAAGTGAAATCGTAACATACGTCATACATTCTCATATAAACAAGTCATTTTTTTTATTTTCTGGTACATGTGACTAGTTTCGTAATATATAGCACTAATGACCTCTTGCAAGCCGTCGCCATGAGAATTTAAAACGAAAAGTTCCCATAATTATTTAAATAATGATATTGTCTTTTAGCTCTTAAATATTATTTGAGTATTGAGGAAGGTAAGTAGGAAGTAATGCTGAGATAGTGTGAATTATTTTAATAGTAAAATATGCACAACTAATTGTTTTGTCGTAGTCTTTCGTGATGAAACCAGAAAGCAAAGGACTGTTCACGGACCAGTAGCTTCATAGGCGTGTATGCGTCATTATACGCGACGGAAACGACACGACAGAGTTTCAAAGTTTTATAAGTAAGCTATGAGCAGGCGTACACCAAGCGTTTAATGAAACCGTCCGGACCGAGCCCAAGTCGTCGACGGCGCGCAAACCGTAGGGGCCCAGCAGGGTCGAAGCCTACTGGGGCCAAGGGTCTGATTCTGAAAGGAAGACTCAGCCGTGGTACGAAAGGCAACGAAGGAACAGGAGTGGGTTTTTAGTTAGTAAAAGTCTGTCACTATCTCCCGCTCTGCCCAAGAGCGAGGGATGACATAAGAAGAATTTCCCACCGAAAAAAAAGCTTTTAATGACGAATACGCGTCTATGAAGATATGCGTCCGTGGTCAGTAGGCCTAAAATCATGATTCATAACGTTTATCAAAATTTAAGCATAATAGTAATCTGCGAGATTATTTGAAAGAATCTCCGCGGCCTGAAACGCAAAAATTAACAGAAGGAACACAGGTGGGTTTCAGTCAGTGAAAGTACCTCTAGCTGCACCCAAAGCAGGACAAGTTATTTGAGGATTTCCTACTCTCAAAAAAATAATTGACAAAAAAAAAATATATTTATGCTATTTAACGCCAATCCATAAGAATTACATAAAGCATTCAGTTGCACACGCACATAAACACAATATATGTATGTGCATGCATATGTAGATACTGATTTCAGTAAACAGACTCGTATGTATGTATAGTTTGCTACAGCGAACGTGCACAAAAAGAAATACCAAAAAAGAAAGGGAACTCCGAGTTACATGATATCTTTAAAATCGCTTAGGTTATTGGGCGTGTTCAAATTGTGAACATCATTTGAGAACCTAACAATTGTAGAGTCAGGTTTACAATATACGTATAATTTTACATGGTTTCATCCTCTTTATAATTCACTAAATAAAACTTTGGGCGGAATTCACCAATAAAACTAATCGTGTTTTAACGTTTGGCTTGCACAACCGCGTCTAGCCTCTGTCACTAGTGTCATTTATGTGTATTTTTCTTTTGTTGTATTTTTACAAGTGACACTAGTGTAATATATTTCATCACCACTGCTCACAAAACAGTGGTGCAAAATGTTACGAGGAAACCGGCCTGTCTTGAACTAAAAAATCGAAGATGTGTGACATCTAACCAACCCACACCTGGACCCGCGTGGTGAATTACGGCCCATGTAGAGGACATGGGCCGTATGCCTTAGGCCAGACCCAGCAGTGAGGACATTATATGGCTGATTATGCCTATGCTCTCAAAGGTTTGCATCTGGCTTTGATATTTCACGATCTATGAATCTCATCCAGTCAACCGTACATTTATAGTAGTTTGTAATAATTGTACTACTGAAATTACACTTTGACAGTGACAGCTTCTGCATATGACAGATGTCAAAGAAGGGCTGTCAATGTCAAATTATTTTTTTATTGTTACCAAATAGGTGGTCTGTACCTACAATGAAATTTTGGGAATATGATCAGTAAGATGGTTGAAACCGTGATATAGTAAAATCCCTAGGGGTATAGCTATATACCGTGATAAATTAAAGTGGTTAATAACTGTCTTACTAACTATGATGACTTAACTATGATACGAACACGATCTAACTGTATTACTAGACAGTGTATTTTTCCACCCACAAATACTCACACATACATACATACACGTACGTACACAATCAATTTGTTACAACGTGTAAGACGATAGTGCGTGCGCGCAGTTCACGCAACGCATTGTGACGTAAGGGTAGTTCCCACTTCCGAACATCCACTCTTACGCAGCGAGCGACATCGTAACAAGGGTGCGGAGGCGTTAAGTAATATGGAGTAAGTAGAACAAAACCAAATGAAGTGAGAGTGTAAAGGTATTAATACTCGTAATAATAATTTATTTATTTCAGTTGTGTGTCCATAGGTAGATTTAGTTATTCCACATACAATTAAATTTTATGTTAAATTATATCAAATTATATTATCAAAATATATTAAAATTACATGAAATAAAATAAAATTATATTAAACTGAATCAGCTGGATTTTTTATTACAGATTATCAACTGACCAGCCGACAAGTTTTAGAGCAAGCTACTGGCCCATCGTAGATCTTTGTAGAAAAAAGATTTTAACTGTTGACCTCATTGATCAAGATAAAAAGGTGGGACCATAGGTGTAGCACACTTTTGTATGAAGGTACCTTTTGTATAGCCCATTTTTTTACAAGTTATATCTTAAAATGACATCAGAATCAGAAGGGGTTCTGGGGGTAGCGAGAGGGGAGTGTGACTCACTAACACTTTGCTTAGCTCGCCGTCCGACCGTCCGGTAACCGTCGATGATAAGGAGATGTCAGCAAACCTTAGGAGCCCAGCAGGGTCGAAGCCTACTGGGGCCAAGGGTCTGCTTCTGATAAGGCAACGAAAGAACAGGAGTGGGTTTTTAGTCAGTAAAAGTCCGACACTCTCTTCCACTCCGCTCAAGAGCGGGGGATGTGATGATTTTCCCACCGAAAAAAAAACTGCTTGATCCTATAATCGAACGCAGCACCTCATACACAGTAACAAGGTAACCTATTAATTTCATCACAAGGCGCAAGATGCTAAGATATAACGTAGAACACAACAATTCAATTCACAAGAACACATCAACAAACCAACCCAATTCTACCATGCATAACAAAAGAGCACGATCTTAAGTTTCTTATGTCGCCCAATCATCAAATCATATAGAAAATGATATAAAAAAAAAACAATCACGTTCCTTCCCGTTTCCTACTGACAGTTGACAGCTGTGCACAATTTGACATAACAATACGGTCTTACGACATAATACGTCGCTGGATCCAGTGGAAGTGTTCCATAGACTAGAAATTTTGATTTCTTATACTTTATTATGTAGCTTATGAACCGTGACAGTTAGGTAAGGTTGGATGGTAGTGTGCTGCGACTGCGCAAGCGCTGGTATGTGCAACCTGTGTAGTGGTATGTGTGTGATAGAAGAAAGGAGTTGCTTGATCGTTTTTATTGCTGGGAAACTGTTTTTTGGTAATGTTTTTGTCTTTAATATCAATCCATCTAAGGCTTGCTCGTATTTATCTAAATATATCATTTATTTTTTAGCACCATACTCGTCGATATGATTGATAGCGCTTTGGGAAAGTCGTATGTTCAACAGTGAACGTCTTTCGGTCGTAATGATGATCATGATGATTTTTGAGAGAGGTGGTGGAATTTTGTGTGTGACCTCTCGAAGGTCAACTTATGAGGTGGTCGGCTGTTTAACCGGACTTCCCTGTGGCGGCCTTAATAAATTAAAATCTCCACCCATGACTTATAAAAACTTTAAAACTAAGCGACTACACGCTAAGGGCACTTAAAGGGTGCGGATCTCAGTTTATGGCGTCGCTGGGGTAGGACCGCGAGGGATAGACTGGATCGAACATATGATAGCATGTTGTTCTTAAGCTGATACTTATAACGTTGTATCCTCCATCCTTTTGGCTAAAGTCAAAGAATCATCGAAATACTTTGTAGAGAGGATTTATTTTGATTATTGATTCGTTTGCGCTTTACCACTATCTCACCTGATGGTAAGCGATGATGTAGTCGGCGATGGACCGCGCTTACCCAGAAGTAACTTATTCACTCTTGACTTAAAGATCCCCGCAGAGGATAATATTTTTCCTTCAGTCTGTTCGCCACAAAATCAGGGTCATTGTCATTTACAGCCAACTTCACAGAACTTTACTAATCACATAAGCATTATAACACACTAGTTATGTCACCTGGCGCCACTCGACCGGTTCTTAATTTAAAGTTAGCCAGCGATCGGCTACCTGCGCCTTAATGTCAGGCGTCGCGAATCTGTAATAGCTGTGTGATTGAGAAACGGACAAATTTTCACTTTTGTTATTAGATTGTAAGCTAGTTAATGTGTTGTTGGAAGTTTGATGTAATTATTTTGTTGTTTCCTAATTTAGGAAAAAATCTGCTGTTTTTAAGCTTACGGAAGCCTCAAAAGAAAAAAACGGAACCCTTATAGGATCACTTTGGTGTCCGTCCGTCTGTCTGTCTGTTGTTGAGTTGAAATTAAAAACATATACTCAGGTCTACGGACTCTTGAAGCTGTAAAAAATCAAACTTGTAAGTTAACGAGAAAAAAATATACTTCGGTTTATGTGGCAAAAAACGTACATTTCGACACTCTCGAGGAAATCAAAATTCAAAGGGTACTTCCCGTTGACCCAGAATCCTGAAATTTGGCATAAAGCAAGACCTTATAGCACAAGTATAGGAATAAATCTGAAGAAAATTTGTTGTTACGTCACAATTTTTTTTTGCGATTCTGAAAAATCTTTAGAGACTCCATTCCGTAATTGAACTATTTACATAGGTAAGTTTAAAGGGAACCCTCAGGGCGCGAGTCCGACTCGCACTTGCCCAGTTTTTTTTAAATGTGGACGTAAACTAATGTTTTTTTTTTTTAATCTGATCAGTTGTGTTTAGAATAAGGCGGTCTACCTGATGTTGTTCATAGCTCGTCGTCCGGCTTTCCGGTAATTATTTGGACCGAGCTTGAGTCGTGGACGGCGCGTAATGTTCTACGCGCGCCTCAAAGAGATGTCAGCAAAGTCGTTGGGATCTAGTAGGGAAAACGCCCGCTAGGGACGCGGGGAATTTTTGAAAAGGTAACCCGTGGATTTTTTTTAATTCTTGATAGCTTCGCGCTTGACCGCTATCTCACCTGATGGAAAGTGACGATGCGGTCGACGATGAAGCGCGCTTACCTAAAAGTAACCTATTCACTCTTGACTTAAAGATTCCCGGGTTGTAGCCATCAGGAAAGGACTACTGAAGGACACAGGTGTGGTTTTAGTCAGTAAAAGTCTGCCACGCTGTCTTGCTCCACCCTATAGCGGGAGAAGTCATTGGATCATTTTCCATATCAGAAAAAAAAAACCTGATGGTGTTCCTAACTGACTGAAAGAAGACATAGTCACGACTCCATCCGAAATAAAAGGTCTACCCACTCAAAAGGAATAAAAAACCTTATCTCAAAATGTGAGTGAAAATAAATACCTACCAAGAGGCTAATTTTAGACCCAAGTCAGGTTATTAGGATCCCCTTCGAGACAATGACCTAAATCAACAACAAAGTACAAAAAATCACTTTTGGAAAGAGTTGTACAATAAATACAATTCTTACTGGTGGTTTGTATTGATCTAAGTGAGAATGATGCTGGCAGGTGAGAAAATAGAACTCTGTTTTGTGTATTAGAAAAATAAAAATAAAACATTCATTTCAGGTACAAAACCATATTAAATATATATTAAAAAAGATTAGACAAATACAAAATTCAGTCAATTAAAATTATTACGAAATAAATTAAAATCATTATATTTATGTATTAAAAATTCGTCAAATAACTTCTATCGCTCTGGATGGAGCGAAATAACGTGTCATATTTTTACTGTCTAAAACTCGCTTGCGTTCCTTCAGTTGCCCTTTGCATTACAGAGCCACGGTAACTCTTTACAATGTTCTTTTTTGTTTGACCATTATTTCACCTGATGGTAAGCGATGATGTGGCCGACGATGGAGCACGCTTGCCTAGAAGTAACCTATTCACTTTTGAAATAAAGATCCCTAGGTTGTAGCTATGAGGAAACACAGACTCCGGCAGGGAATTCCACTCTTTATCTGTACGCACAATGAAGGTGTTCCCAAAACGCTTTGTACGTATGGGTGGGAAGTCCACCATGTACCATTTTAGGAAATAACTTAAACTTATGGTATTTCGTGACGACAACACGACTAAGGGATACAAAGTACTTGAAACTTATGATCATCAGGTTGACGACCCGGCCGGCAGGTAAGCAGGCCACCGTCATACTCCAGATGGTCATTTAAGGGCCCGTGAGTAAGCACTGGATCGCGCAATATGGCGCCTGACGACCTGAACACTATTTTATAATCATAATACGACCGCCTGTATTAACCCTTTAACTGCTAGCGTCGGATTGGTCCGACAATTGTTCTTGTGCCTATAAGCCTGGGTCGTGTGTTTGCAACTGGGTACTTCATCTCGTTTAGCTCTTCAATCCCCATAGGCGACAGAAGAACTGACGAGATGGAGTATTCGGTCATGGATGTACGACCCTGGCGGAACAGCTGATCAGCCCGCTCTTGATCTAGAATAGTCTAATAAAGAAGCATGTAATAGAAAGAACGTAACCAGAAGATACATGGTTCACTCTTGCTTTGAAAGCTTAGCAGTCATAGGTGCTGGTAGAGAGTTTTTTTTTATTACTGATAAGCTTGCGCTTGATCACTATTTCGCCTGATGATGTGGTTGGTGGTGGATCACACTTGCCAAGAAGTAACCTATTTACTCTTGACATAAAGACACCTGGACTGTATCTATCAGGTAACACAGACTCCGGCAGGGAATTCCACTACTTAGCTACGCACGATGCTAATGATGATTTATTTGACGCACAATGAATTCGTTCCCAAAACGTTTTGTGGGTAAGGGTGAGATGTCTATCGTATATCGGTGGTCCATCGCTGTACGTTCCACACTTAAGTTTGGCAAACAAATCTGGATACCAAGCAAGTGAGGAAATAATGAAAAAGCATCTATGGAAGATTTTTATAAAATATACACCAGTTAATCCCACGGTATAACAACTGCTTATCGCTAATAGAGAAATGGATCTCATCACCTGATGTAGCATAATCAGCCTATTAATGTTCCCACAGCTGGGACCTCGTCTCTCTAGGAGAGCGAATGCGCCGTAATCCACCACGCGGGCCCAGAGCGGGTTGGTGAATGTCACATGTCTTTGAATTTTTGGTTCTAGGACATGCCGGTTTCCTCACGATGTTTTCCTTCACTGTTTTGAGAGCAGTGGTGATGAAATAAATCACACAAAGTAATACGCCTCGCTGGGTACCCGCAACCTACAACTCGTGAGTCGAGGCCGTCACCACTCCGACCATCTGATGTACCTGATGTATATTAAAAAACAATAATTCAACCTCCCACATATTGCTCCAGTGACCTTTAACAAAGTAGCATCGTTGTATGAAATCCAGAGCGATGGCCGGCACACGATGAAGTAACAATCGTGATAGCTTAATGTTCTGTGCAACTTAATGCTTGCAGTTTTAATGATAATGATTCTTTCCTTTCTCCAGATGTTATTGTTATGACTTACTACTGGCTGGGTGAAATCGTGAGGTAATCGATGCAACGAGACTGGCCGTGAGGTTCTTGGAAAAGAATTTTTTTTTTTGGAATGTTATTGTCTGTGGTGTAAAGTGTTGGTGTTGGTCCCTTTTTTGGTGGGAAATCATTAAATAATTTTTCTCGCTGTGTGTGGAGCGAGAGGGATTGCCAGACGTGTTCCTTTATTTGCCCTGACTGTTTCTTACAATTTCGCAATTGGTTTTGGTTCTAACGACCTTTATACATATTCTTGGCATTAAATCCAAAGACAATCATTGGCTTTTATGTAAAACTTTCTTATCTTGTCTATGTTATTTGAATAGACTTAATATACTAGAATGATGACCATGCACAACGAAATCTGCTCTTAGAATGAAATTTGTGCGTCACAAGGAAATGTTTTCATACGATCGATAGCTTGTATGGAAAATATTCAATGATTTGCGAATAATTCCAAGACCTTCTGTCATCAAAGGCCAACGTCCTGCAGAGAGACCTCGGGTGCTGACGACGATGATCAAGACACCAAAAATATAACTTAATAAGAAAAAAAAAACGTCAATAAGAAATATGTTGCCATTTCTGTGTTCTGACCCAAGACGAACCCCATGCGTGACTCATAATCTCACCAAAAGGGCCATTTCATACTTTTTAGGACATAAACCCTAAAATGTGCACAAAGAACAAAACATTTAAGGTGTCCCTTCCATAAAATACAGTCAAATATACACATCACACTCGTTTTCATTTTAAAAAAGCATTCACTTTAGTTATTTTATTTCATTTGAGTAAACGTTGAGGTCTACAATCTTCATTTTTACTGAAGAAATGAAGATAATGTTTTCTGTCAATTTGTTCTCGTTATAGCTTATTTCAATGTTCGGAATATTTCCAATGTTTACTTCAATATTTTTCCATATGGTTTTGTTTTTCCAAGTCTTTATCTTAACATATCCATAGAATAAAATATATAAGTGCCGAGAAACTGGTCTTTTAAAAACAATTTGTTCCGGTAAACTTGTATCTTACTTTACGCAATGTTTAATGGAAATTATGACGTAGAATCAAGCAATAATAAATTTTGTAACAAGTAGCTTTATTGTTGATGAGAATCGAAACATTCAAACAAAATATTATTTTTCCGCAGATCAATTAAAAATAAGCTTCACAATATTTTAACCGGTTAGTGACTTTGTTAAAAAATGCGTCTTCATAATGAATTAAACCCAGCCGCATCAATTATAATCACATTAAGTTACGCGGATAATAAACTAACTGATCACCATCGCAATCGAGTCGCAAAGGTCCGAAACATCGAGGTCAAACAGAGGTCCCTTGGAATCGATTACTAAGATGTTTGTAATCTATAGAAAGCTAGAAACATCCGATATCTTAAGCAAACAACAAAAATTACAAGTTGCGACATCAACTTAATCGGATGCAATTTGAATCAAATCGATTATTGTCTGAACAGTATCGAATCATTTACCATCTTTCAATGTAACGAGAATCTAAGTACCTACGTTCGATTTTTGAATCGCGCTAAATTAAAAGAGTTACGACATAAACCGTTTTTTTTTTAAATATCTCTCTACCATCTTATCTATTCTACAGCTTTACAGCAACTTAAAAGTATTTTTTTCGCGGTATCAGAATAGATCGTTTACCCAGCACGTCTGCCCTTTACCCAGTAACACAAATAGCGGCGCGTGCGCAAAAACCTTTCATAATCGTGCGGCGCGGTGTCAAACGAAAGACGACACTTGATAGGTAGATTTAAACGCCATTTTTGATCGGATTCAAGATGGCGGTTATGTCAAAGTGGGTGTTAGAAACATGACATTGGACGCGATCGTCGAGACAATGCGTGGCTCGAATTGGAATTAACACTAGGTTTTATCAAATTATCGTAGACGTTCCGGTCATAATCTATTAGGATATCGTTTGTTTTTGGTAATTTAATTTTGTCTATGGCATCCAAGGTTGCAGTCATGTCTTTCCGTGTTGTAAGGACACGACAATACATTGTGCTGTATCAAAGAAAGTTGTTGACTAGTAACGGAAATAGGAAGTTTTATTGTTTGTGTTATCTAATTTCCGGTGACATGGTAGGTGGAGGTCAAGTTTATAGACTAGCGAATTCAATAGTAGATCCTTAATCTTTCTAAGAACTTAAGAATTATGCTGTTGTTTTTAAGGCTTGTTTTGTCCTAAGAGGCACCTTACTACGAAGGTTTTTATCAAGCTTAGAACTTAAAAATGTTTTTGGATTGTCTTTTTTATAGTAACACGCAAAAACCACTGAACCGATTTTAATAAATACAAACTGTAGAGGCAGATTAAGTTTTGGAGAATGGACTTACGATAATTTTTATTTATTTATTTAAAACTTCATGTACAGTGGTGGTACATAGGCAGACTTAATGCAACAAGGCATTCTCTACCAGTCAACCATTGGGTTAAAATTAAAATAGACAACACTGTTGTAGGTGTGCACAAAAAATAAATAACAGATAAGTATTTGAAATATAATGTAGTATCGTTAAATTAATTTAAAAAAATTAAAAAGTAATTAAGCTTTTTCTCCTAGTGATAACTTACAATTTTAATACGGGTGGAACCAATGGCAGAAGCTAGTACCAATAATACTAAGAAAAAAAAAGGATTGCATAAACATGTTCGTACTTCAGAACTAGGCCACAAAGCTTTCGGGTCATAACAAATATTTATGCCACTTAGTGCCAAAATTTTTCTAATAATTAAAAATACAAATAAAAGAAAAGGCGAAGCGATCTTGAAAACAAACGATCTGTAAAAATTATGCGGAGCGAATTCTCAGTTTGCCATTGACACGATTATACTTAGCCGTAACAGTTTTTGTATGAAACACTATGGTATATAATTAAATCTAAATTACAGATACAAGAACCGTAATAATGTCAATGTTAGGAGCAGAAAAAATACAAACTTATGATCTTGATGTGGCGTTGTAGATCGTTATGCTGCTTATAGTACAGCTCTTACAAAGTTCATGGCATAACAGCCATCAGTAATCCTACAACGCAAAGGGCTACTGAATGAAAATTGGTGTGGTTTTAGTCAGTAAAAATCTGACACGTTCTCCTACTCCGCCCTAGAGTGAGAGAAGACTGATGGTTTCCAACTTCAAAAAAAAAATGCATCAAACACCATCTCATCAGTCAACAGAGATCCCCAGGGTCCTGGAAAAATGGCAAAGATGGAACAGGAGTGGGTTTTTAGTTAGTAAAAGTCTGACACTATCTCCCGCTCCGCCCAAGAGTGGGGGATGTCATATTAGATGATTTTACCATCCGAAAAAAGAAACCAGTCAACGCCCTTTTTCTAGCTTTTGGCTTTTTATATCCTGAAACGGGGCACACTCTTTTTAGGAAAAACATCGTCAGCGACGTTCAGTGGCCGTTTTTTCTCGCAAATTGATTACTTGTGGATATTGTGTTGTAAAATTGGTGTGATTTTACAACAGATTATCTATAAGTGTCGCAGCTGCAATCTTCGAAACAGACGCGATTAAGGTAAAATGGAGCCGAGAATATTATTGTAGTACTGACTACCTCAGCGAAGCTTGCCGAGAACGCTGACTCGACACATTTGCTGCCAAACACTGCAAAGCATTAGAATGTGTTACATCCGCGTTCTAATGGAACTCAAAGTAACTGAAAACTAAATACTTTCTAAACTTGACATTGGCTAAATGCATTTAAAACCGTGCTTAGCTAAATTAAAAAAAAAGTACTCACAAATCACACAATTCAATATTCGAACCAAGTCAGTGTGATTGAGATCAATCATCACGGCACATTCGTGATGCGAAGACGTGCTTGCTCGTCTTACATAACTCATCTTCACACGAAACGATGGCATCGGTGTATTACACAACCGTATGACTTTAATTACATATTGTTCTACTGGGCTTCTTGACAATTAGAAGAACAATGAGTTGTGGTTTTAAATGAAAATAACAAATGACGATCGAAAGAAGAAAATAAATAAAAAATATGATAAAAAAATATATTTTGGAAAAACACTTGCACTTGGATTGAGAAAGACCGAAAGAGTTACCGTGACCCTGGAACGTAACGGGCAACTGAAGGAACATAAGTGAGCTTTAGAAAATAAAATCTGACACATCCCTCTCGCTCCACCCGGAGTGAAAGGAGTTGTTTGATGATTTCCCAACTCAAAAAAGAAAAAAAAAACAATAGTTAGACATTGATGACTCACGAAGATTTTATGTCGTTTATTTTGACATGACAGCTCTGCCCCCCTAGCCAAGTCACAAACGTTTCGGTTCGATTCTCTTCGTCGACCGCCTCGAGTAGGCCACGCCTCCGATTTCTTTGTTCTGACGTCATCTTAAAGCTCAGTCACGTGGTCAGAAAAAAGAAATAGGAGGCGTGGCCGACTCGAGGCGACCATTGAAAAAAGAATCAAGACGAAACGGTTGGCTGACGAACTTGGCTACGGGGGCTGGTCCTTCTATTCACAAAAACAAAGAATTTTCTCACAGATGAATTCGAACGCGTCATTGAACATTTGGGCATAAAAAGTTTCACAAATAATTAGCAAGGAAGTGCTTTACTTTATTATTTGCAAACGATTAAGGAGTGTTTGACCTAGTACTGTCATTTGATGAGGATGTATGAGTTGTCAAGCGTGATTTAACAAAACAAATATTAATTTTATTTTCGTCGTAATTTTTCAGGAAAACTGAGAATATGACTAATCTATTATTTAAGTGGGTGTTATACTAATCTATATAAATATAATACTATAATAATAGAAGTACTGAGTCATCACTACATAGTATAAAACAAAGTCGCTTCCCGCTGTCTGTCCCTATGTAAGCATAGATCTTTAAAACTATGCAACGAATTTTGATGCGGTTTTTTTTAATAGATATAGTGATTTAAGAGGAAGGTTTATATGTATAATATAAGCATTGCACCCGTGCGAAGCGGCGGGTCGCTAGTATAAGCATATATAAAATATAATAAGGATATTTATTGAAATATTGAACCGCATGTATTTATGAACATTTTAGAGTTATTGGCCAGTGGTCAAGATGGGAGTCTGAGACCATAGATAATTTATAATAAAAAAAATATAGGCTTACAACTTTTTGGTCTAGGAAATATCGGTTTGCTTACGAAGTTTTCCTTCACCGTTTTGAGAGTAGTGATGATGAAATAAAGTACATAAAGTAAAGCTGGGGTACTACTCCTCCTAACTATTGTCAGAAGCTGGGGTACTTATAAATTCCATACATTTTCGACTTTTTGACAGTCACTGTCAAAATCTCACTCTAACCAGGCAGTCTATTCACACATATCTACGTTAACTAGCTCAAATATCTCAATTTTCATCCAACAAACCTCATACAAATGTAATTCGACTCACACAATTCGTGGGAGACTCGTTGAATTTCGTAACTCATTCATTACGATTACTTCCTTGAGCTGGAAATCAAAACCGCGACCCACATGCGGCGGTCAGCTTTCATAACCACTGACCGTAAATGTAGAAAACACAGCTGTATGATTATTTAGTCTAGGATTTGTATTAAATTAGTACTACTAGATAGATTAACGAATTGGAAAAGGAGATGCAAGAGAGTGGAGGGACCGTGTACCCAAAGACGCATCGCTGAAAGGTCTACAAGCTGAACCGATGACTTGGTAAGGGTCACGACAATCTAAAGGATGCGAGACGCTCAGTCCCCCTAGCCAAGTTACAACCGTTTCGTTTCGATTCTCTTTTCGTTGATCGCCTCGAGGAGCCACGCCTCCTATTCCTTTATTCTGACCACGTGACTGAGCTTTGAAATGACGTCAGAACAAAGGAATCGGAGGCGTGGCCGACTCGAGGCGATCGACGAAAAGACATTTGAAAGGCTGGGCTGGTCGTTGTGGTAATACTTGGGGGATGCCTATGTCCAGTGGACGTCTTACGAAATAGCTAGTCGCCCACATTCGCTCCCTTTTCTTTTAATTCTTAATTCTTTATTGTAGGTACACAGAACTAATTGTGTAATTTCTCACACAATATGCCTTTTCTTTTGCTTTCTTGTCTCTTTGACGAAATTTATGTAGGTAAGCAGGCACCTATTGAATTCGATATTGAGAAAGGTTCTGGAGTAATGCCGGCCCAAACAAAGCGAACCAAAGTAGAGGTGAAGGTCACAAAAGTTCTATGCATGCAAGAAAGCAGCATCAGTCGAAGATTTGGAGGAGATTTATGTTCATCTGTTGTCACTTTTCAACTGAAATGATAAAGACATCAAATTTTCCCATCTAGTATCGGAGTCAACAGCATTAAATATGACAGAAACCCCAAAAAATGTTGGCGCCTAATAATTAATTCTCTCTGTGATAAACTCACGGGTTGATGATATAAATCCGACTAATCCATTTATCGCCATTTTATCGTACGCAAAAAGGTTTTGTTTATGATTTTATTCTTTTACAAAAACTGGGCAAGTGCGAGTCGGACTCGCGCACTGAGGGTTCCGTACAAACTTAAAAGGTAAATTGCGGTTTACGGTTTATGACGTATTTAAATAAAACTACTAACTAGATCTCGTTCAAACCAATTTTCGGTGGAAGTTTATAAGGTAATTTTACCACTTTGGAAGTGTCTCTCGCGCAAACTATTCAGTTTAGAAAAAAAATATATTAGAAACCTTAATATCATTTTTGAAGACCTATCCATAGATACCCTACACGTACGGGTTAGATGAATAAAAAAAAAATTGAGTTTCAGTTCTAAGTATGGGGAACCCCCAAAAATTTATCGTTTTTTTCTATTTTTTGTGAAAATCTTAATGCGGTTCACAGAATACATCTACTTACCAAGTTTCAACAGTATAGCTCTTATAGTTCCGGAAAAAAGTGGCTGTGACATACGGACGGACAGACAGACACATGACGAATCTATAAGGGTTCCGTTTTTTGCCATTTGATTACGGAACCCTAAAAAGGAGGTCAAAATCGACCTGGCTGGTTACATATCTACACAACGATAAAATTAAAGAGGCCTTGCAATCTTTTAGGACATATTTTAATGTGTATCGACTAAAATCAGCCAATCGTTGACAACATCTTCCCTTATCATTAAGTGAAGATAGTGGTCAAACGCGTGCCTATCAATAATAATAAAAAATAGGCTCGTAACTCCGTAACCTCTACTTCGCATAAGTGCACATTATATACCTGCCTCATATAATTGTTCTATCTATTGGTGACACAACAGCATCAAAATCCGTTACGTAGTTTAGGAGTAGTCGGTAAACAGACAGACGTAGAAAATGACTTTGTTTTATACAAGATAGACATGTATTTATTTACCATAGACCTTTTCATCGTATACCAAGAGAAGCGTTCTATTCCTGTTTTCTTAGTATCGGATATGCATAAGAAAACATACAATTATAATTTTAATGAGCACTAAAAGATCGAAAAAGCCATCAAGAGGACTTAGGGCGTATAATAAAATCTGAAACGGGTTTTTAATGACTTAAGAATAGTATGGTAGCCAGATCATAACTTTTGGAATAAATTATGTTACCCATCTGCCCAGGAGTCTGTTGACAGGAGCTGTCAGAATAATGCTTTTTTTTTGAGCAACCTAAATTCCGTCCAAATATGTTAACCAAAAAATAACTGTTAGATCTCAATCTAAAAACGAACAAGATGGTGTTTAGGATGATCGGATAACATATATATTTTTTTAATTATGAAAGTCTAACCCAACCGAACAGTAATAGCGATGATTGCAGCTAATATACCTAATAATAATGCAACAATCACAATTGCTGTTAAATTCAGTGAATATGACTGTTTTAAACTTGTTGGTCGAAGGTTTGTGCTGTTCTCCGAGCCTAAAAATACTGGTTACTTTTGCGCTTATCACTGCAATAATTAAAGGAAAGTGGTAAATCATAATAATTCACCAACTGGCTTAAGAATGTTAAAAAGAAATAGGTATAGCCCGCCGTTACGCTCTGTTATGCAAAGATTTCTAGACCAGAATAAAAGCACCACCTAAGTGCTATTTACTTTTCAAATTCCGAATCTTGATTCGGCCAGTGCTTAAATCAGGTCATTGACGTAATAGTCTATGGTTTATTTTAAATGCATATGAAACTCTATGATGCTAATGACAATGAAGGTCGTACTTTGACTTTTGTTTGTCTATGTTTTTAATCGTATTTAGAGTGATACGTGTTGTGTGAAAAAGAAATTAGCAGTACCTAATGTGAGGTCGACTGGGTACTCTAAGGTTATATGTTTTTTGGAGGTATTGACGATACGTAGCGGACATCGATATGTCATTTTGTCTTAGTCACTAGGTAGAGACTTCAAATTCGTTTGGTCTAGATTCTATTTTCGAGGATTTTCACAACATATTTCTTACCCAATTATCAGTTAACTATGCAATTATTTGTTTAGTCTGTGACCCGTTAGTATTCATTATATCTTATGCCGCATTTTCTGAGTTAAGAATAAGGAATTGAAAACGTGTGAAAACCAATTTTATGCCAAAATTAAAACCTTTGACAAGTTCTCACGCCAAACTAGATTTTAAGAAATACTCAACACCGTTTTTTAAAAAAAGACAGGTTTAAATAGTTACAACATATTCTATTAATTTTTTCACATCTTCATAGGTATAAAAACTTAAAAGTATGACTCATTATATCAAACACACACATCACATGTAACATTCAGTAAGGGTTTTTTTTTTAGATTTTAATGACCTGGTCACTTGGACCTTTAAGTCAAACATTCAGTAAGGAAAAAATTCAAGAGACAATAATTACCTTTTTTAATTTTATTTATGTCACGACTTCGCACTTATAGCAATACCCAGAGACCTCAAGGACAAAAAATAACCTAAAGGGTCTTTGGCCTACCTGACCTGTGTCACTGGCCATTACCACACACTGAAGGAAGAGATGCTCAAACGAAAGAACATGTATACAAACATTCCATATTTAAAACCTGATTTACATAAACGACTAATGCAACTTTTTCGCTCATCTGAACTAGCCTTAGTGCTGTAACCATTTCAGTTTAGTTGATTTTAGATTGTTTGAAAAAAATCGATTAATATCAAAACGATTATTAGTTTTGTAAACTACAATTTTGTTGCAATTTTAATATAAAATAAATTGAGTTTTTGCTAACAAAATAGTTACTACATACTAAAAAGACTATAAATTTATTTAACACTATAGTCTGTGAAATCGCAAGTACTTTTAAAGCCACAGTAAATAGACCTCTACAGTACTTCAAGATGAATAACTTTTACTATAAATATTGAAAAAGGACAGGTCAGCATGTGTTGGTTTAGTTTATATGTTTATTTTATGTTTGTTCACTTATCTCAAGAGGCAGAGTCAATACGTCATTCATTACTGAGGCAAATAAGATTTATGAGTTTCATAAATAGTTCTTAAATAAAAAAATCATATGAATCACGAATAGGCTCTTCTTGAATTTATAATTACAAATTATATTTGCAATTCGGTTTTTGATCAAGGTAGATAAATAAATTTAGAGGTTTATGTTTTAAAATTGGATTTGATTGAATTGAAGTTTGGATAAAATGTGATAGTTTCAAATTAACATTAAACTTAATTAAACCACCATACCTCTCTGTCTAGGGCGATCTCTATTTCTTCTGAAATAGAAGGCCTTTACCCAGCAGTGGGATACACAATAGGCTATTAAAAAAAACATTTCCTTAAAGCTATAATAATAATAATAATAATAATCTGTGGCTCGGCTGTCAAACTGACTGACAGCAAATATTTTCTCGCCAAAATTTAATTTAATTTTATTCATCAATACACAATAATTATGTACAATCACCGAAAAACACGCAGGAAAAAATAAAAAAAAAAACATCGCATCACCATCCATAATATGTATCCTGAAAATAACAAACCAAACCAAACCAAACCTGAATGACATGGCGATGAATTAAAAAGGAAGAATGCTGACAAGAAGCCGAGCACAAAAACTCCACACACACCCATCATCTTCGGGTTCGTCGCTCAGCTCCGCCTCGCAGCCGCCGGGACTAGCACCAACCGTGAGTCCAGAGATTCCGGTCGCTGCAGTTGCGTCGAGCTCGAGCGACGAATACTTCTCGCCGCCGACGACACCACCACCAGCGCGTCGACGGGGAAGAGGCCGACCTCCGGCCAGCTTGGGACCTCGAGGCCTGCCGGCCTCTGATAGGGTCCCCGCTACCGGTGGAAGTGTGCAGCGCATGCGATGGACATCATCCATTAATGAAAACGTTATGCGCTCATACTTTGGGGCTACAGAGGGGGGAATTAACCTGACTGCGTATCGTGGTCGGATGCTCTCTCTGTTTCAGATGCTTGAGCCAGCTGTCAACGTTTCGGTCCAACGACTATCGGATCAGGTGCAGGTCATTCAGCGTAATCGTATGTTGGATGACGCCGTACTTGATAGACTGCGCCTGGAATCACAGAGTGGCCGTGTTTCACCTGCTACACCACCGGCCGCGGTGCAACATCAACCCACTGCTTCACCGCGACCCGACCACGTTGGTGACGCCAATGATGACGCGGCTATATCTGTGAGTACCCAATGTAATGATCGATTGAGGGGCGCTTTGAAGGACGCATTTCGGGAGTACCGTACCACACCGCCGGAGCTTAGACCTCGTCTACCTCGTTTGCCCATGCACAAGAGAAATAGGGCACTGGTGTGTGCTCTAGATTCGCAGCTATCAAATTGTTTTGATAGCAGCAAAGACCTCACTGATACCCACTCGATCTTGTACTGTGCGGCTGTAGCTGCATGTCGTGTAGCTCATGTTAAATTTCCCAATTGTAACAGAGCTACACGACCAGCTGTACCAGCTTGGCAGTGCAGGATAGAGCGCCGTATCGGTGAGGCTAGAGCACTCATCGGTAAGCTTATCTGCTTCAGGGCGGGCAACACTCGCCCCAGGGTCATGCGCTTTGTGAGGCGGGCATTCTCGGGGACTGATATTAGTCCTCGAGATTATCTGCCCTGCGTCACAGAGCGTATCGACTTCCTGAAGCAGAAAATCTATGCATGGGCAAACCGTATTCGTCGTTACAAGCGGCGAGTGGAGCGGTACACTCAGAATCGTACATTCCAAAGCAACGAAAGGTGGGTTTACAGGGATTGGGAGCGACCGGACCAAGGTGTAACTGATACGCGCCTGCCGAATGATGACGCCATGTGTTCATTTTGGCGCAGCATTTGGTCGGCGCCTGTCAGTCACACCGAGGGTGATTGGATTCGAGAGGTCGAGCGCGCGTGCGATCTTTTACCAGAAATGGGGGCAATTACCATCAGCCCCCAAGATGTAGCCCGTGCAGTCCGTCCGTTGCCTAACTGGAAATCTCCTGGGCCGGACGGGCTGCACAATTTCTGGCTTAAATGGTTCCAAAGGTCGCACGCTCGCTTGGCATCTCAGTTCCAGTCTGCCTTAGAGTCAGAGTCGCTTCCCCAGTTTCTAACGACAGGAATAACCCACCTGCTCCATAAATCAGGTAGTACTGCGGAACCCAAAAATTATAGACCGATCACGTGTTTGCCGACGGTCTATAAAGTTCTTACATCCATTCTGAGAGCTAAAATCAATAGTCATATTGAGACCAACTCTATCATGTCTGCCTCTCAGAATGGATGTAGGAACGGGTCCCGCGGTACTAAGGAGCTGCTCCTCATCGATATGGCCATTAGCCAACAGGTTCGACGTTCTCGAAAGAATCTGTCGGCATGTTGGATAGATTATAAGAAGGCCTATGACTCTGTTCCTCATACATGGCTCATGAGGGTGCTAGAACTGTATAAAGTTGATGCAACACTGCGCACCTTCCTGATGTCATGTATGGGGCAGTGGAGAACAGTCCTTCACTATCCAGGATGTCGACTGGTTCGGGAGAACAGCGAGCCGATAAGGATTGAGCGTGGCATATTCCAGGGCGACAGTCTGAGTCCACTGTGGTTTTGCCTAGCCTTGAACCCTCTTAGCACTCTGCTGGAGGGTTCTGGCTTAGGTTACCGGTTGAAAAGAGGCGGTCAGGTCATATCTCACCTTCTTTACATGGACGATCTGAAACTCTTTGCCCCCAACAACTTGCAACTGGTGGAGCTACTGAAGGTAACTAAAACCTTCAGTAGTGCCATCAGGATGGAATTTGGTGTGGACAAATGTGCAGTCATACATGTAAAGAGAGGTGAGATTATGGAATCCGTGGGAATTCAACTCTCGGATTCCATACACCTTAGATCCCTCTGTTCAACCGAAACTTACAAGTATTTGGGTATGTCGGAATCGTTAGGCATCAATACTGATGACGTGAAACAATCGTTGAAAGAGCGCTTCTTTGGCCGCCTGAATAAAGTACTGAATAGTCTTTTGTCAGGCGGAAACAAGGTGCGTGCTTTCAACGGTTGGGTCATGCCAGTATTGATGTATTCTTTCGGCATACTCAAATGGACTCAGACAGAACTTGACGCCCTGGATAGGAGGGTCCGCACACTGCTTACCGCAAATCGGATGCATCACCCACGGTCATCGGTGATGAGACTGTATATCCCGCGGAAGTGCGGGGGTCGTGGCTTCTTAAATGCTAAGACCCTGCACAACCGCGAGGTATGCAGTCTCAGGGAATATTTCCTAGCTGCCGACGTGGGTATGCATCGAGATGTAGTGGCAGTGGACAAGGGCCTCACTCCGCTCTCCTTGGCCAACGAGAACTGGCGCAAACCTATAGTACTGGATACTAATGGCCGCAGGGAAGTATGGCAGAGCAAGGAGCTTCACGGACGCTTTTACCGGGCCTTACATGGGCCAGATGTAGACCTGTTAGCGTCTGTATCTTGGCTGCGTTTTGGTGACCTCTTCGGGGAAACCGAAGGTTTTGTCTTTGCGATAATGGACGAAGTTATGATGACGAACAACTACCGGAAATACATTGTGAAGGACGGTACGGTTGACATCTGTCGGGCATGCCACCGGCCCGGGGAATCAATCCGACACATTATTTCTGGGTGTTCTCATCTAGCTAACGGAGAATATTTGCATAGACACAACCTCGTAGCCAGGATTATCCACCAGCAACTTGCTCTTAAATACAAACTTGTGGAATCAGAAGTACCGTATTATAGGTATGTGCCCGACCCAGTTCTCGAAAATGGCAATATCACATTATATTGGGATCGATCTATCATCACTGACAGGACTATTGTTGCCAATAAACCTGATATAGTGGTGATAGATCGACTAGAGCGTCTTACAATGATTGTTGATATAGCTGTCCCTCATGACGAGAACCTCGTGAAAGCTGAGAAAGATAAGCAAATTAAGTATCTTGACTTAGCTCGCGAGGTTGTCGACCTTTGGGAAGTGGATAGAGCAATCATTGTGCCGATAGTCGTAACGGCCAATGGCTTAATAGCCAAGAGCCTCGAACAACATCTAAGGAGGCTCTCGTTAGGCAGCTGGATCAAGGGCCTGATCCAGAAAGCAGTACTCCTGGACACGGCGCGCATCGTTAGGAGATTCCTCTCTCAAGAGCCCTGACCGCCGGCAGCTTGGACCCTGTTCCCGATGCCGGTGGGCTACTATTTTTTATATTTTTAAATGTTTTTTTTTGTGTGTTTTTTTTTAAGGAAATATTTAAAAATATAATAAGTATGTAATATAATAAATAAATGGAATAATAATAATAATAATTTATTACACCAAAAAATACACATTACACAATTTGTCTGTGCCCATAATTATAATATTGTTACAATATATAAAAATTGTGCCTAAATTAACATGTGCTGCCGAACTAGGCTTGGAGCCTGTATTTCGGCATGCAGCGCGTCAAACCCTGGAATTGGGTCCACTAGTAACTCATGAGCAAATGGTACAAATTATTGTATCATATTACGAAAAGCTCTCTATCACATATTCACAATTTTTTGTCATTTTTTGCTTATTGCCAAAAGTATGAGATTTGGAGTTACGACGTTTATAGCGGAAAAAGTTGATATTATCTCATCCCAAAATAGAAGAAAAATCTTTCATTCATGAGTAAATTTTCTCTCGAATCAGCGACATATAGTAACTAGCGGATAAATGTGAACATCCTGTATAACCCCCCGGACGACTTTCAACGCAGCCATTAAACACAGGACGTCCAATGACGAGACGGTAATTGTGATAAAACGTGATACTATGATGTTTATGGGGGATACTGTGATGTCTCTATTCATATTTCCTTTTGATAGTTTATGTATGAGTTGTTCCTCTTACAATGTTTACAAGCATAAGACAAAGGAAAATATCGTGAAGCCGGCATGTCCTTGAACCAGACATTCGAAGACCTGTGACTCGCCAATTCGCACTGGGGCCCCGCGGACTACGGCCCATTTCCTCTAATAGAGAGGAGTTGAATCCCAGTAATGGGGAAAAAACAGGAGTTTGTGAGATTTTTACCCCACTAAAACCACCACAGTGAGTACTATCAGATAATGAAGAGGGTTGCGTGACCTCTTAAAAGACTTTCAGGATATTCTTTACAATCGACTAAAATTAGTAACGCACTCTTAAAATTAAATCTATTTCTTAATTTTGTAGAATCGCCTAAACTGCCAAAATAGTCGACTAAAATACACAGTTGATCAACAAACATAATTATTCCATATCATAAAAATTATTTTGCAAATAAAATTATCAATGACCGCAAGTAAATGCTAAGGTTTATCATTTAAGTAATTATAGGTACGAATTGTCAGTTGCATACCTAAAATTCTAAATGACATCATTAAACTTACCGAAAAACGTAAAACTAAAGAGAAAAAAACTTCATTAATACATCATAAATTCAATAAATATTAAGTCAATTATCGTTTTCTATTTTTACCAATTTATATAACATAATTCATTGGACATTTTATTTTAGTAAAAAAAAAAACAAAACCCAAAAAACCCAGTACCTAAAAAAAAAGTCGCTATTATTAATCAAGGCATAACACCGACGTCATTGCCTCGCACATCGAACAATGAAAAAAAAAACCTTAATAGACTACCAACTGTCAAAGTTATCTTACTTATTTTTCATTTGCTGTATATTTACAACATTTTCACATTACTTACAAAGAACAATAGTAAAAATAAAATATGACTAAAAGCATTCGGAAGTAAGGTCTCGACCGGTTGACCATCGCAGAGTGTAGGCACGCAAATCGATTCACGATATCGATACACTCGTTTTCCGATTGTCGATACAATCGAATAATGTTGACAGGGGATTAAAATAGTCGATTTATTATTGATACGCTGTTCTGTTTGTATGAATGTGACATGTTAGACCTTCACAGGTCTTCCTTGTACGGTAGCTAAAAACTGGTAATTTTTACGTCTTAATTAATAAATTACACTGGTAAAACAAAAAAAAAGAATTAAAAATAAGCTGTGCTATTTGTAACCGCAGATAAGTAGACATTTCTAAATATTGCCATAATTAAAAATTAGCCTATAAATGTTCCCAATCTTACACACAGGGACCTGTGTGGTATAATATGATTGGGAACCTTAAAAAGGGGTCCTTTTTGAGACTTTAAGAGAGAGAGTGGATTGGTGGATTTTATTTTGACAAATCGGTTCTAAAATATGCTTGTTCGGTCTCACGATTTTTACTATCAAGCGTTGTAGAGCTTAGATAGACTGACGACGGTCTATGGAATGGAAAAGGAATCAAAGTTCATAGGGTACTTCCCGTTGACTTAGAATCCTGTAATTTGGCATGAAGCAAGGACTCATAGCACAAGTATAGCAAAAAGTCTGAAAACTGTAAATTTGTAGATAAGTCCACCAAAAAAAAACCTTTCTTCCGATTGAATTGAATTGTTATCATAGATAAGTTTGTACGGAAACCTCAGTGCGCGAGTCCGACTCGCACTTGCCCAGTTTTTTTATATAAAGTACCCCATAATAGGAACTCCTGTATTGTGTTCAACATGTAAACTCACATTCACCACACTCAGGCCTGGAACAGCTATCTGTAGGCCATACAAATATTTGTTCCGTGCGAGAATCGAAGACGCGACACATAGCACAGAAGCCAATGGCTAACCACTGCGCCATCCGTGTCGACAACATTGGTTTCAGCTGCATCCGTTAAATATTTAGTTGAGAAATGGTAGATGAGACAATGTTTTTAACCGACTTCAAAAAGGAGGAGGTTCTATATTCGGCTGAATGTATGTTTATTTGATACAGTTTTTAAAGCAACGCAAAAGTCCACAGCCACATTTTCTGCGAGATTGATCGAAAGAGTCAACGTGGCTCTGGAACGCAAAGGGCAACTGAAGGCACGCAGGTGTGATTTAATCAGTAAAAGTCTAATACTCCCTCTCGCACCACCCAGAGCGGATAAATTATTTGATTTCTCACAGAAGACGCCCCGAGCGGCGGAAGTTGGAGGACGACTACCGGCTGTCGTGGGCACGGGCTTGCGGACTTCCACGCGCGCCTCAAAAAATAAAAAACAGTAGGACCAAGCAGGGCCGATGCCCGAGGCCGCGGGGAATTTGGGAAATGATTCGTTAATTATTAAGAATTATTTTGGGAAAAATACGCGGTCCTAGACCGCAAAGGGCAACTGAAGGCATACGCGTGAGTATTAGTCAGTAAAAGTCTGACACAAATTCTCACTTTACCCAAGAGCGCGAGAAATCATCGCATGATTTCCCATCTAAAAATGAAACCAGCCACATTTTACGAAAACTGTGCAGTTGCAAAATTAATAAGCTCCGAGAACCTAATTACCACCAATTCGTAATCCACATGACATTACATTATCAAGCAATAAGACCAATTTCAAAGCGGAAATTGGCAACCAATCACCAACAACCAAAGGCCAACATCACGTAACAGCAATGCACCAACATTGGTTACGAAAACATTTTTTTTAGCCTAAAAACCTTCGAGTTTGATCTTGGACTGGATTAGAAACATTTTGTCATTGTAGTTCTCGTGTCTCGTGGATGTTAAGTAATATTTTGCTGGTATACATAATTCATTGCAAAAAAACTCAGCACCCTATTTCAATACCGTTAAAGGTGTTTTTCCTTTAGCAATTCTCAATGGGCTTTAGTTTAAGTGTCTCGCTTAATTGCCAAAGCATGTGTGTGCATTTTTATTTTGTACTAGTTGTTGTCAGCGGCTCCGCCCGCGTGGTACTAGAAAATTATCACAAGGGAACATCAACAACAATCCCGGAATAAAAAGTATCCTATGTACTATTTCAGGACATGGTCTACCTGTGTACCAAGTTTTTGCGTGAAAGAGTAACTAACATACATACATCTATACATCCATACATCCATATATCTATACATCTATACATCCATACATCCATACATCCATACATCCATACATCCATACATCCGTACATCCATACATCCATACATCCATACATCTATACATGTATACATCCATACATCTATACATCCATACATACAAACTTTCGCATTTTTAATAGTAATAGGATTCCATTATATAAGTGTCCGTTGTTGTTGTGTTTTATTATCTGATAAAGGTGTCCGAGGCTTTATGAGCAATGAAAGGTAGGTGTGGGGTTCCGGGTTTCTTATCGCCGAAATTGATTCTACAATCTTTAAGGGGGGATGAAAAGACACATACTGTTTATGAATAGGTATACTTATTGCTTTTCATTAGAGATGGGGGTGTTGTTTTATTACCTCTTTTTTCTATCATCATCATGATTTTTCATTTTGAATTCAATGCTACTGAAACTGGATTGCTCTTGAATCATCCTATTCCTTTGTTTGGACGGCATCTCAACGCTCAGTCACGTGGTCATCGCAAAAGACTAGGAGGCGTGGCCAACTCGAGGCGATCAGCGAAATGAGAATCGAAGCGAAACGGTTGTAACTTGGCTAGGGGGGCTGAGGGAGTCGTGGAGCTCGCTCTTTGGGCCGGGACCGCGCGTTACCAACTTCCACCTATACTTTTTTTTGAGTAGTATTTTGGGAACATAAATAAAAAAAAAAAACAGGTTTTTTGGTAACTGTACTTTTAATGTTTTTTTCCTTGTGACCCCTGATTACTACTCAAAAAAAATATTATTATATTTTATAGGTTGAAGTTGGGACCGCAGTCCCAGTCCAAAGAGCTCCACGACCCGCATGAGGCACTGCAGAATCGAAGAAGTCGCACCACAACTCTAAAAGCGTGTGGAAGAATATGTGGAAGCATAATTACCTAAATGAAACAGGCATGATTTCGGTAATAAAGAGCTGAAAATTGACGAGTACGATATACGATTGGTAATGCAACTTATTATACGAGGACCTTACAAAAGCTTCCCAAATGAAGCTTCAACAATTTTGGCGAGAGTGACCAGACAATAAGGTTCTAAATTCGAATTAGGTGAACGTGCCCTTTAGTTAATTCAGTAGGTATTTCTTTTCTATTCGGTCAATCGATTGTCACACTTATCGACCTTCAGATCGACCGTTAATATATCCATTGTTCGACTACTAGTTGCTATTTCGATAATATCGTATTTTTGCGTGTTCTTTTGGCATAATAGTGTTAGATTCGATGATTTATATTGCAATGGTGACACGTGTAGGCATTGACCTTTGACCAGTGGGCGTTTGAATGTATACTTTAATTTTACTGTTATTTTTAAAATCTTCAGTTTTAGGGTTCCGTACACAGAGGGTAAAAACGGGACCTTATTAACACTAAAATATTTTTTTTATTATTTTTTATGATAAATATACTCTGCCTATTCCAACCTCTGGTGGTCGCAAACCAAAAGGATAGTTCAGGAAATCAGGTATACGTAATAGCGTAGAACATTTAAAAACCAGTTCCTGGATTTGGAAGTCATACCTACATTGAGAGAGACGTTGTCTCATTGGAGGTTAAAACAGCCTGGTCTTCGATATATTACAGCTATTGAACTTTATCCTTAATAACTTACCGCTACATTGTATTCGTAAACTGATGTGTGTCCTTACCTGAAATGACAAAATATCACATTAATATAAATACACAGGTGTAAGTCTAGACCTACGAGAGAATCTAGACACCATAATTTGACACCAAGGTCTGTATCAATCATCTACAGCCCTGAAAACAGGAAAATACTTATACCTACATAAATTTATTAGCCAAAAGATTAAAATGCATGTTTGTTGAATGCACTCGAATATATTTATCTAAGCAAATTAATTGTATTGCCTCTTTATCATCATCGTCATCATCATCATCATTTAAGCCGAAAGATGTCCACTGTTGGACTCAGGCCTTCCCCCAAATGTCGTCACAATGACCGGTCCTGTGCATCTCGCATCCATCGGATTCCCGCGACCCTCACCAGGTCATCGGTCCACCTTGTGGGAGGCCTTCCAACGCTGCGTCTTCCGATACGTGGTCGCCATTCCAGAACCTTTCGTCACATCGACCATCTGTTCTGCGAGCAATGTGCCCTGCCAACAGCCACTTAAGTTGCCTCTTTATAGGCTCAAGTAAATACCTACAAATCTGAACATTTCCTGACCTTATTAAATCATTTGTTAGTATATAAAGTCATTGCATTATGTGCTCATCTTTCATTTCTAGCCAATACAGTCCCGCACCTGGGCGAAGGTCTCCCTTCATTCTTCCATTGTTCCCAGCTTTAAGCAACTACTTTTTAAGGAAGACCTCAAATTCGTCCCGCCATCTCCTTCTCCTTTTGTGATCATGCATTTAAAAATATTATAACAACTTGGTCAATTTTAAAAAAGTAATTAAACCAACTAAAAGTCATCAACCCCCTAAATAATTCGGATCTTCCTTCAAAGATCAAGATCAAAATCTTCAAGATCATTACCTCAAAAGACCTATAGGTTTTTTTTGAGTGGACCTGACCTTTAACATTATTGTAGCCAGCTAGGAAATACCCAAAGTGTCTCTACATTTGCACTTTGGAAGACCTTAAAACCGTCACTGATGCCGCTATAAACGTGGCCATTTACTAAGCGCAAATGCTTTGAGGGCAAAGGAAACCATCAATTCGAATTGAAGAAGACGAAACACCAGCCAAAATAAAAAAGAAAAAAAAAGAAAGACGTCTAAAAGTTTTATTTATAACCAACCAACAACAACATAAATGTAGCTTCAGCTTCAGAATATTACCCCAAGGGAACCTACTCTCTAAAAGTATTATTCTATATTCTTTTCCAGGACATGGTCTACCCGTGTGTGAAATTTCATCTAAATCCGATTAACCGTTTCAGCGTGAAGGAATATCAAACATAAACACACATACAAAGTTTAACCTTTATAATATTAGTGTGACTACAAAAATAAATAACATTTGACAGTTGACGACGAGTTTCTCTAAGCTTACATTCTTCTATAAAAAATATGAGTTTATATCCTGCAGTGTACTTGACCGAATAAATACCCGTGACCTTTACCCATAATACCTACCATGCTATACAAAATTAATAGATTGGTAACGCTACAATTTATGTACCATTAAAAAGTTGCTATTATCGAGAGTATCCGGCATTAAGTTCCTGAAAAGGTTGTTAACTTGTGGTACAGCATTTGTCATTTGTTTTTTGAGATTCTAATCAGTGAATATGTTCAGCCTGAGATGTATTAGGGGAAAAATTGCCCCCCTAACATGACACGCAACGCTCAATCTACGTGACGCTGCAACGTTGCCCAGTGTTCGCAACTTGTCCCCCAATATTTCAAAACGCGTTTACGTGACGCGGGAAATGTTGTTGAACCATTTGACAGCGTTGTGGGTTCTGTTGGAGAACATTTTGTCCCCTAATGTATCTGAGGCCATATGTTTGTGCCTTAGTCTTATTTGGCTATTTGGAAAGACAGAACCCCCTAATGAAGTACTTGATTAGGGTTATGTCTACTACCGCTGCCACAGAAATCAAACCATTAACCAAAAAGGTCAATCCCGCAATCCACACCCAACTCAACTTTATCAACTCAAATATTCACACGAATCTAACCCTTAACTCACGCACAATAGCACATATAACAGCCTAATCATTGATCTAGTCTAGAAAGGTGCAATGTTCGAACCATGACCTGCCAGGCCCTACTTACATTTCCTCGTCGCGGTCCAGCTGGTACGGCCTTGCGATAAGGCCGGGAGGCCGACGAGAGATTACTGATAGATTAGGAATGATGATGATGAATGATGCTTGAGCAGGTTAAGATACTTTGATAGGTCAATAGCAGAGAAACCTGTTTTCTTCGAAAGGATAGGATTAAAAAAATCCTTACATAAATTAAGCTGAGAGCTAAATTTTACGTAAAGGTAATTCCCAAAAACGTACGCCACTTTTTTTAAGGTGGGCAATCGGAATAAAAAAATATTATCTCGATTAAATGCGCAAGGTTTTTATAGATATATTTGTAGCGACATCTATGGCGTCACGTAAGAACTAATCCTGCATCGCGCAATCAAAGTTCTCCGCGAGATTTGAATAATACGCCACAGCCCGAAACATCTGTTGGGCAGTTGCCCACCTACCTCCAAACTGGTGACCCCGACGTGATTTAAACACGCAAACTTCCTTCTTCTTCTTATTTTTTAAATTTCTCTACATTATGAAGGGCCAAAACAATTTTCAGAGGTCTTTACTGGATTAGTATTATATTTTAATTTCAATGGAAAAATATATAATATCCACCAAATATCTACAGAAAGATGTGTTGTGTGATGTGAGCGACTGTATGGAAATGTATGGCTGTTCTTAGGACACTGCCTAGCCTAGACATTGCCTAGGCCTAGCCTAATATTTATTCCGATACATATTATTTTATCACTACAGCTAATTATACCAGCCGCAGCCTAGCTATCTGTTACAAGGAGCTGTCAACTTGTTGTCATAGTTAGACAGTGTTTGATAATGTACTGTTAATGGAGTGCGCACGATTTGTGAAATGGATGAGGAAGTAGATTGTGGATTCTGAATGAAGTGAGAAAGGATTTTTTTGAGAGCGAAAAAAATTATTTAATGATTTCTTACTCTTAAAATAAAATTTCCGCAAAATTATAAATGTCACCATTACCGTCAAAATAGATTAGTGACCATCCAAAATTATTACTCCATTATTATTATAAGTCTTTTAGGAGTGGGTTTTTAGTCAGTAAAAGTCTGACACGATCTCTCGCTCCGCCCAAGAGCGCGATTTGTCATTAGATAATTTTCCCACCTAAAAAAAAACTCCATTATTATTATAAGTCTTTTATGTGGATGGATGGAAAAGGAGAGGGAGACCAAAAAAAAGATGGATGGATTGTGTGAAGAGTGATATGAAAGAAAAGGAAGTTAGTGATAGCATGACGAGTGACAGGGCAGAATGGAAGAAAAAAACGTGTTGCGCCGACCCCAAATAACTCGGGAAAAGGGCAGGAAGATGATGATTATTATAAGTCTTTTACGTATGTGTACAGGGCTATATATAAATCTATGAATTTTCTTTTTTACGCCATTCTTCCCCAATCCTGGCCCAATGACTCCGACACACCTAGCTACGTCACTTAACATATTTCACACAATTTAAGTGACTATCAACTAAACGAAAGACATTCCTAATCAAGTCAGCTAGGCGTCAGACCTTGCGTATCAAAGGTATGTCTAGGTACACATTCCAGTGCGTAGCCATTTGTACAAAACCTCATTACGGAGATACGTGTCAGACATCTTAATAATTAGATATATGTAGATACTAGGTACTACGTGCCGAAACTATGTGGGGAATGATAGTTGACACAACTGTTAAGACGTCTATCAATCGTCTATAGTGACAGAGCAACAGATGAAACACAGCCTTTTTTTTAATTGCGAATCATCAAAAAAGGAAGCGAGACAGCGTCACACTTTTACTGACCAAAATCCAACCGTATTTTTCAGTTGCCCTTTACATTCTAGGGCCGCGGTAACTCTTTTGAATAATCTTACAGCCCTGGTAGGCCCGGACATGGTCGGTTCGGGAGGTTCCTGCACCGAATTCGTGCAAAAGAAACGCCCGGGTGTCACCATTTTGTGGACCGCCAGGAGGATACGGTGGAGCATACGGTAGAGGTGTGCCCCGTCTGGGCAGAGCAGCGCTGTGTCCTCGTGGGAGCGATCGGCGGCAGCGATCTCTCGCGCTGGTCCACACGTACAGTGGCAGGCGGACTCGAAGACAAAATTTGCAGAGTTTAGAGTATATTCCTCAGTTGAAAGATCAAACAGTAACACTGGATTTATCTTTCTAAGATTACCAGTTCTTTATTTCTTAAGCTAAGACATTGTAACAATTCTGTTACGATCTACTTTTCTGACCTGGTGGTATGTTTGGACCTACTACTGGTGGTATGTTTGGACGTGATTTTAAAGACAATTTACGTCGAAAATGCAGCCCTGCATTAAATTAAAGAAAAAGCAGTAGTGAATGACTGACCCTCTCTCCTACCTGCCCTAGTTAATCTTGCAGACGAAGAAAGAGCTGAAGTTATGAATAAATAAAAGAAAGCATAACACAAAAGCATACTCAGCAATTACACAGGCCTCCTATCTGTCAGAGTGCGAAAAAAGAACTTTAGAGTTTTTGGTTTTTATGTCCAACATGTAGTAGATATTCTTAGTAATTTACTCAATTCACCTACTTTCATATACACAACATGTCAACATGTTACTACTCCAATTGATACAAGTAAAATGATGCGTGATACATCACTGTCTGGACTAGAACTGTCAGTTTGAAAGTCATAAACGTCAAAGTGAAGCGTGAACCACGCATGTTTGTGCAAACTTATGAATATGCAGAAACCCGAAAGTCTATCATTGCTAGCATACATGCTATCGTCATTTTGAGAGCATTACTTTTAGATTGTCATTACGAAATAAACTTGATTTAAATTTAGACCAGTCGTTTGAAATAAAAGTGTTCAAAGAAGTAGTAGATCAGAGGCCCTAGCACGATACCAGAAGTATGAATTAACGTAAGCGACATTTTTACGTTTTGCGTAAAATACCCTTATATCAATCATTGTAAGGTACATTTTTACATTTTAAGTAATTGTCCCTTACGTTATTTCATATTTCCAGTATCGACAAGTTCTTAATGCGATCCATTTCACGACCTAAACTGAACTGTTAAAGGGCTATACATATAGGGTGTATAGTTCCAACCCTCTTTTTCGCTCGCATGACTGACATTTTAACACGTCATGGTAAGCCCCAGAGACCACGTATCTATGCATTATGACATCTACACTCTTTTTGTTTAAAAACAAAAGACTTACGTGGGACGCGTGTGACAGCATTGCTTATGCCAAGCTTGTTTCTAAGTCATCTATTTTTAAGCAAATTCTTCTTATCCTTTCATAATACGTAGCATACGTGGCATATATGGGCTCAGTTTGTATTTAGCTTTATCCTCATTGCGAATCAACAAAGTTTATATTAAGACAAAATCATTTCTCAGGTCGCGAAACAGATTAATAAAATTGCCATTAAAATAAAGTCATCTAAAGATAATGTTCCACCAAAACAATGAATCTTTTTAACACTCCCGGAAAAAGAATACGTTTAGGGTGGTGGCACACTCAACGAGCATGACCCTTTTTGACAACGTCAAAAAGCAAATGCATTGTGTCAAGGTACGATTTAGTCCTCTAATCTGTCAAGTAGTCGTGACCGTGGCGCGCTAGACACATTTTACTTTGTCATTTCACAGTCGTAATCACAAAGAGATCTAACTTAAAAAAAATGGTAGTTGAAAATTGAGTCATAAGGTAAATATGTTTTACGGTTCAATTTTCAGAAAAAGTTTTTGCTCTGCTTATCAAAAGGCTAAACACACCACTAAGGATTCGGTAGTTGTATTTGATTCGCTACACGCAAACAATACAGGTAATGGTAAACCCTTTGTATGCAGAAGTATGTACAGTATACTTTAGTATACAAGATCTTCAAGGTAAAATTAGTTAAAAAAAGAAGGTAAAAATATGTGACCTTGCACATGTCAATAACAATAATAAGGAATGCACTAATACACACCCGTCATATACCCACATCGTAAAATTCGGTTGCTCACCCGGATGTATACAACCGCCCTTACTAAAATTGTGTCCACATTTTTGGTGTAAACAAATCAGTTCTCCGAAATACTTTTATTGGCCACTTATTATTTTAAACACCTCAGGTCCGTAACGGATCTTCTGCGGTTAATATATCGACATTGCGTTTAATATTTCAACATTTACATTAATCTGTAGTTCAAACGATTTCGCAAAGATATAAATTACAAATTCTCAGAATTCAAAAGTGCGAAACTGGCTTCATAGATTTAAACTAATTCTAAAGGTGATATTAATTAGACTAGTTCAAACAACACCTGTGAGAAATTAACTCATTTATTAATGGAGTTGCTAGTTCACTGGCAGGTCAGTAACACCTTAACATGGTATAGTTAATGCGGCTTCAATGACAGCCATCCATCTATGCCTTGTCTTTTCCGAACTAGACGATTAGATAGGTACTGGTTTAACTAGATGTGGTATGAATTTCACTATTACAAACAGCCCAAACACTTTGTTATATTGATAACTTTCGTGAATGTCGGTTTCTCCATACAAATTTTAGGCCCCCGTTTCATCCCCTCAGAGGTTGCATTTCGGAAAATCTGTTCTTAGCGGATGTCTTCACCCTAAAAGGAACCTACCTGCTAAATTTTAAGTTCGTAGGTGTTATAGTTTTTGAGATTTCATGATTAATCAGTGCGTGGTATTTCGCTTTTATATATATAGACAAATTAATTGTCATCTTGATAAAAAAATTGTGACCCTTGTATGCTTTAAATTGGTAACTATTTAAAAACTTGTATTTCTACATCTGGTAGACTTTAGAGATTATTTGATTATTTAGGGCTGAAACTATGTAAAGCAGACGCCAGCGCGGTCCTATACAAAAGTACTCCGTTGTGGTAACCCATGTGGCCATCCGTCGCGGGAACTCGTGCCCTGCGCCCGTTATGCTACGTAATAATATAAGTTAAGTTGTCTTTCGACACGACTACATGCACAACGTTAAAGTTGAACTACCGACACTGCGTAGGTAATAATCCACAACGGGGACCGTCCCCGTGAACACGCGCGTGCACACGCGCTTTGACACGCGACGGGTGCCTGTTTTACGCAGTTTCAGCCGTTATTATTTGAAGGGATCACCGCAGCCCTGGAATGCTATGGGCAACTAAATGAATAGTGGGAGGTGGTAGTCGGTAAATGTGTGGCACTTCTATATATAGTATTTTCTACAGCGAAATATACTAATCACTGAACACAGTAGGTAACATTATAGACAATTACGGCTTGTAGTTTTATGTGAATTTACCTGTATTTACCTAATGGTATATGGTATTGGTTTTCCACTCTCAGAGTTCCGCCTATTTATTATGTGACCAATTTATTTAATTACTTAGGCTTTTTCTGTCATCTAAACTTTGTCCTATACTATGAATTAACCCAGTATCCTGTGTACGTTCACGGACAAAATTTTCACGTAAACGCGACAGGTAGCGCAGCGTGAACCTTCTTCATTTTTTATCAGACCTTTCTCAACATCCATCTACTTTATTTTGTATACGAAACATTGCACATCTGCTACAAAATATCAACTCAATTTTGCTAACATTTCACAACTTGAACACAGCCAACACCTTAATAAGCTTCTTCAAGTACTAGCGTTTACGAGGCAGGATTTGATTGATTCGCATCTTTATTACCCAATGTGTCGTTACCTCTTTGAGGGCGATTTACGATCTGAATCGTAAAATTATATATATTTTTGAACACAATAACTTTTTTTTCTGTTCTTCTTGTATTGTTTTTGAGTGTTATTCCCGTTTCCTAATTTCGCTGTTGATGTCAGTGTGACTTTTTATTTAAAAAAAAACAGATTTTTTTTCTATACTTGTGCTATGAGACCTTGCTTCATGCCAAATTTCAGGATTCTAGGTCAACGGGAAGTATCCTATGAATGTTTTTATTTAGAGTGTCGAAATATAAGTATTTTGCGACATAAACGGCCGTATCTTTTTTTTCGTTAACTCTTGATTTGTTTTTTTCACAGCTTCAAGGGACCGCGGATTTGAGTATATGTTTTCAATTTCAATTCGATACCTCCACGCGTTCCCAAGATAAAGGGTCTTGACAGACAGACAGACGGACAACAAAGTGATCCTATAAGGATTCCGATTGTCGTGAGATGCACTTTGGCTATAAAGTACTATCGAACTGACCTGATAAAGAAAGAAAGAAAGAAAGAAAGAAAGAAAAGGATGAAAAACATAACCGAAACCAGGACGTGAGAAATGTATCCTAGCAGTGTTTGGGTAATTTCGAATTGTCATGAGAAATAGGTACTCTGGCTACAAGTGTATCACAAATAAAAAGTGCCAAATAAAAACTTTTTACAGAAAAAAAAAAAAATGTTAAATAACAAGCAAACAATACCAGGAACACCGACTTCCGAAATTAAAGTTATTTTGATCGTTTTAGTGTTTTGTTATTTTTTGTAGCGAAGTCGGTTATTTTTTTTTGTAAAAAGTTTAAAATGAGGATTTTTGTCAACAGAATTCTGTAAATCAAATGATTTTCCGGTTTTTAACTAATGTTTAGTTGTAGGTGAAACCAAAGCTTATAATTCACTAATCTCATCACTTTAATCAAGATTATTCTTCCTTCCTCTTTTAAATGTCCATATGAAAAATTTAGCCTGATTTGGACTAATGACTAAGCTGATTGTTTACGTAAAATATAAAATTCGCAGAAAAAAACAGGTGTTCAAAATGAATCACAATTATTAATCTACACTCGGATATGAAAATGACGATCACCAATCTATGGTAAACGTTCCATAATCCAACATTGACAAATGGTAACACTAACTAACGGTTGATGTGAAATGACCATAGACAAAGAACTTTACATATCTGTGAGTCCTGCATAAAAAAAAAAAAAAAAACAGTCACCAATAGTCACAGGTCAATATCCTGTACAAGCATCACAGACCTAGTTGCATTGCATTAGAATTACAAGTACAAAACAAATAGTATTTTTGTGATTGATGATTTTTTAAACCACAATAACGGTATCTTAAGTTTTGCCTCTTGGGCGCGGTCAATATACTGGACAAAACTCTATAATTTATTGTTGTGGTAAGTCTATGATCTATGGTGCAAAGTTTTAAAAACATAGATGCGTCATAGTGGGAAGGCAAAAATAAGCAACTTGAAACATAGCTGTTCCATTGAACCTTTTTTAGTATTATATTTTCTTTAGTATTCAATCTTTATATATCTATGATTCTTCTGTGTATTTCTTTTTATTGGTAATCTCTATTCTTAGTGTAAGTACGATGCCATAAAAAAACTCCTTAATGAGTTGACTGACAGTTTGGATTTAGGAAGATTTATTAAAATATATTTTTTTTTTTAAATATATTTTACGATGTTATAACTTTTTAATCTAATCGTTAACTTCAAAGCAAAACCGTGCTTGACACACGATTAATTACCTATTAATGACGGATTAAAGTTAACGGCATTTTGCCGATTATAATTATCATAGGAAATAAAATCCACATAAAAAAGACTATACGATAGGTTGTTTGAGTATAGATACATATATACATCGGGATCATATGTCAACGCACTAATATTTTAGCTGATATTAACGGCTCGGCCACTAAACATAATCCAACGATGATTTGTGACTAAAGCAAACGGCCCATTTAATTATGTATGTGGGAAAACCAAACTAAAGGTGGACAGTTGCAGAAATTTGATTATGACGGTATTTAAAAGGTCAGAGGTGATTTTAAGCGGAGGTGATAAGAAGCGAAACTAAACCCCGTATCAGTGGTATCCAAGCATACCTGTAACGTAACATGAATGTTTGATTTAATAATATATATACCAGAAGATAAAACATAGACAAAGGGGTAGGCGAATTGAGACTTATAAAATACTCACAGAATACTACGATGTGCCCAGCCTTCAAGACCTTGCCAACAAACGTCACACTGAATGTCAACAAACGTTTACGAGGACATTCCTTCAAGTTATGGGGAAATGTATCCAAAAAGAAGCCTTTGAAGCAATTTCTACCTAACCTAGTTGTAACGGCATGGTACAGGCTCCCGGAAAGTGTTGTGAAAGTCCCCACATTGAACTGCTTTAAAAATCGGTTGGACAGACTAAACATCTCCAAACTATATGAAACACACGCATCAACTATTAGCGATTGGTGTGTCTTACGAAATAATAATAATAATTCACATAAAGGAAAAGATAATTCAGATTCACAAGGATTGAGCAATAATTACCAAATGAGAGGCTCAATAGTGACAAAATATTAAGAGCGTTGCGACGGAGTTCAAAATGAAAACACAAGGCCTTACCACGACGATTCATTTGACGACCTACACTGAACTGTTAAAGGGATGGAGCTATATAGGATGTATAGCTCCATCCTTCTTTCTCGCTCACACGTTTGATATTTTAAAACGTCATAGTAAGGCCCCTGCCCCCCTAGTCAAGTTACAACCGTTTCGTTTCGATTCTCTTTTCGTTGATCGCTTTGAGTCGGCCACGCCTCTGATCTCTTTGTTCTAACGTTATCTCAACGCTCAGTCACGTGGACAGAACAAAGGAATAGGAGGCGTAGCCGACTCGAGGCGATCAACGAAAAGAGAATCGAAACGAAACGGTTGTAACTTGGTGGGCAGGTATACCAAGCGTATAATGATGAATACGCGTCTATGAAGCAACGCGTCCGTGGACAGTACGCCAAAGTTTTCATTCTAAAGGAAAACAACTGTCCACCATTAGTCACGTATCATTACTATCTCCATCTATTATTTCTGGTTGATTACTAGAAACCGTTCGACCTAAGGCACAAGATTCATCTGGAGCATATAATCCAGCTGAAACTAAACCATGATGTTTTTATATATACCGTGATGTTATTATTATGCAAGAATCCCGCGACTTCCTGCTTTTAAGATTTCAGAATAAGTATAAGCAGAGTAGATAAGGTAAACCATCTCCTCAACCATTAATATTCCCTCCGGTTTTAACGATCCGCCGAAATTGACCCCACTTTTGCCGCTGCTATAAATTAGAATATGTAAATGAATAAGGAAATCTCTTTTTACAATATGAAATCCCAAGTCCTGACGTATGAGATCCACATTAATTTGTTCTAAATTATAAGAACGGAACACTTGATATTAATATTCTTGAAGATTTATTTGAAGACGTTTGTATATTCTTTGAAATAAACGGTGCAAGAGATGTTCGACAAATTATTGTATTGGCAGATGTAATATTTTGGTTTGTATATGTTTAATATACGAGTCCAAATATGTTACAAATGGAGTGGATGGATAGGGTCAAAGACCGTGGGAAGGCTTTACATTACATTTTACAACTTCCTAACTTTCAATGTAAAGAATATACAATTTAGAATGATATTGTACAGTGTATCTTTGACATCGACGCACGAACGAATGCCATGGATCTAGTACATTATTCTGGACCCCCCTGTGGTGGAATTTTTCGTCAGTTTTTTTTTCTATTTAAAAAAAAACTACGCTTTTTAATTTAAACTGTATAAAATCGTTATTTATTTATTTATTTCATCATAGGAGAACCAACAGCTATAACAAATGAATAACAATAGTATAAGAGACATTGAGCCAATTATAGGTTCTCACGGGTAGAAACAGGTACAGTAATAGAACACTTACGATCACTAATAAGCACGATAAAAAAAAAAACATAATTAAACATCCCTTAAGTAAAATTAGCACTATGCGCTTTTGAAAAAGTCCGCATTCAGCTGAGTGTGTGCCGAATAGGTTTTAATAGTAAACGGTTCAAAAAAGAACTCTTTACAAAAAGTCCTTACACGCTTATTCTAACATTTTTAGTGAAAAAAATTAATTAACTACTTTTAAAATTAAAAATGACATCGGGATCGATTAGGATATCATATATTATATAGGATTTTATCTACCCCGAAATTTTTAAATAAAAAAAAAAAAATTTTGATAGTAAATTTTCCTATAAATTAGGGCCTGTACCTTTAAAATTAACATGCTATAAGTCTATGGTAAGATCCCAAAACCTTAAGGCTCAGCCTAGCAGTTTCATCTAAAATCATAAGGTCGAAGGATATATTATAATAGATGGAAAGTTTTTATGTTCTCTAAGTTGATCTAAAATAGTGACTTAATTAAATTAATCTATATATTGGACTCTTCCCACACAGGTCACTGAACGATCTCAGGTTCATCTTAAATTGGATTATATTATTCATAAGAGACACCGCTTGCCTTGCTTCTAATTTAGTATTAAATCAGTTGAGAGTTATAATCTCATTGGACTCATTCATATCTGAATCTACTCCTATAATAGTAAGAGCCTTATTAATAATTCATTATTCAACTACATTTGTTATTATTTTTTGTTCATACGCATCGTTTAGCATAGTAACATTAGTTGCTATGGTAACATATGTACATAGGACGTTTTAAATAAATGCTGAGTCATCGTGCAGACCAATTTAAATATGGGTTTTTTCTATGACTTATAAAACCTTAACAGATTTTACTAAATGGCAATATTAATGGCCGAATGCTATTTTAGAAGTCACTAGCGCTATTACATAAATTTTGTAAGCCTATCATATTACCAGGCAATTAGTGTTTGTAAAATTAACTCGAAAAACTAAAATATATTTATAAAACTACCAGTTCTTGACAGCGCCTGCGTGAAAGTAAAATATTATCCCAAGTATGTTCGACTCCCGAAAATAAATCCCCATGTGGTAGTCCAGGACATGGTCTACCCGTGTAGCACATTTCATCAAAATCCGTTCAGCAGTTTGAGAATGAAGGAGTACCAAACAAACATACATGCATACATACAAACTTTCGCTTTTTATAATATCAGTGTGATGATATTTTATTTAAATGCACTTTCCTACTCGCTAACTTTACTAGACCAGACAATAGCAATAACAGGACTCACTGTGACTACTGGCCTAAAAAGTACCAGGAAGCTGCTCGGTAGTAAATCCATCTAAGCTGTCCAAGACATGCACGACTTTTAACAATGAGAATACAAATAAGAAGAGCCAGTCCGAAAATTCTATCAATGAACGATTCATTGATAGTTTTTTTTTTCGTACTTATATATTTTTTTAATTTGATGTTGTGGGCTGTTTTTGTAAAAATAGAGCTACCATTTTCTGTGCATAACTGTAAATCACATGACACATTTTAGTTCCAATGGTATGAATGGAAATTCAATAACATCAGTGTTGAAGCAATAACTTATTGGAAACCTTAATAAGTCTCATGAGAATGGCTTCGCACAAACAAAAGTCAAGGAAAGTATTGTCCTTCAACTTTATGATCCTGCCCTTTGGTTCGTGTGTGGTAAGACCTCGTTCAGAAGCTCTTATCACAATCACGTAAGGTTCAAATCACAATGGCATAATTGTAACAGCTTCTGCAATATTTTCTGCGGGCATTGGGCTGTCAATATTTAAATGAATTATTGCACTGTACTTATAAGTTATTGAGGAGTAACCACAGCAATGATGTATGAAAGTCTTTTTGAACTTGTAAATTCAATTTTGAACCGAGTTCAAAAGTGTTAATTTGAATTCGACGCAGATATTTTTCACAGTCATCGATTTGAATATATGGTGGAATTAATTTCTTTACATTCAATCTACCAAATTCAACGGCAATGCTGGCTATAAAATACACACACATTATTTTTTAAATCATATAAATTAGTGCTTGACTGCGATCCCACCTGGCGGTAAGCAGTGATGCAATCGTTGATAGTGAATCGCACTAGTGTATTATTCACTCTAGCCTTGAAGACTATAATCGGACGGAAAGACTGTTGTAGGCAAATTATTCCAATCCTTCGATGTACGCGGTATAAACGACGAAGCGAAACTCTTAGTCCGGATCATAGAGGTGTTAACAACGTAAGGGTGGACACTCGCCGTACGTCGGGTTGTCCGATGGTAAAAAGGTGACGGTGAAATCAAATAATGTAATTCCCGCACACACTCTCCAAAATGCATCCTGTAGATTACCGAAAGGATGGCACATGACACTACGCCTGCGCTCCAGGCTTTGTAGATTGGTGTTAACCCAATCTGGATCACCAATTAGCCTCTTCGCACGCTTTTCCACTGAGTTACTACACACATTGTCGGACCTGTGCTTTGTATAACACTAGAGAAGCTGTACAAATATCTTTATACACTGCTCTAAATCAACTTTGATACTGCTGAGTTATGTCACTAATTAACTAGGTCACTAATCACCTCTCAAACATCCAAATTCATTGGGCAGTCAATAAGCCACTCTAAGCCGAATTCCTTTCCAATGCCTATAAGATCTGTCTCAAAATCGACACGAGAATCTCACTGCACCCATTAGGATCGCACATACGGCCTTTTACAACCCAATCAGGTCACGATGTACGATGAGTATCTTACGTAAACGGCATAAAAACTTGCACAGAACTGGGTCACAATACGACGTCTTGATTGATTTAAAACCCACAATGTAGCGATCTTTTCAAATTAATCGAAATCACTTGCCAATTATCAATGGAAAATGTCAAGATGAACTTGTAGTTTCGAAAAAGAGGTACGCCTTGGTAAATGTATTGTTTTTGATGAGTAAGCGCTCTTGTGCAAGGGTGCAGTTCCATGGGCTGGTTTTTTGACAGACAGCATTCTCTTTTTACTCGGGTACTGTAGAATGTACGGAGTATTTATATTGACGAATACCTCATAATCATTGGCAAAGCAAAAACTAGTGAGCAACCTTGCAAAGTTCTCATGCAAAACACACGAACAGACAAAATTCGATTTTCCTATTTTAATTATAAATCTTTAATAACTAATTAACGTATCAAAATGTCATTCCAATAAAGTATAGGCAATTTAGTAATAACAGCGAAAAATTACGGAGCAAAGTCAACAAAATTAATATTCACAGACTTCCGATCAATGCAACTCCGCCATTGCTAATAACAGGAATCAAACTACAGCAATTAGCAAACGGAAGGCGATAATCGATTCGGTCATAAAATAGTTTCAATTTTATCGATTGTTGAGATATTTTAAAGAAACAAAAACATTTCTTGAGAAATCTGCGTGATTTGGTGAACTATTTTTATACGTTAATCATTTCTACTACGGTTTATAAATAAACTGTGGCCTAGAATAGTTCCATATGGCATTCCTTAAGAAACTCTTAAACTTTTCATTTGAGAAAAAAAATGGGACAAAAATTTGACAACATTTGTCCAGAAGTGCAAATCTATATTGGAAGTAATACACGTGTTGAAAAAGCTAAAACATTGTCAGCAAATTAAACTTTAAAAAAAAATCAAAAAAAGAATGCTTGTATATGTCAAAGGCTCTTGTAGAATCTGCACTACAATTTAAAGAAACACGGCACGTTTAGGAATGCTCGAATACGTAAACTTCATACCGTTGATCTCATCTCCTCCGTCCGATTTCCCTGATCTCGAGCCAACAAAGAGATACATTATCAAATCCTACACGGAATCACTTTCCTATTCATCTCACGTTAGTTGGACGATCAACAAATCTATTCTAATGTCAGTGAAATAAATGGCGATCAATTGCTATTCCGTTCAGATGGACATCTTATTTAAGCTCATCTTGTTTAAACAATTCTGAGCTGTTTATTGTTCGTCTCTATTTAAATGTGAGTAGAAACTAATTTATTGCTGTGTTAATAAATATACTACATTTACATTAGTTTTAGGTAATGATTTTATTCATTTTAGCTTCCTGTATCGATTCGATGACGGTTTTAATGCATTTTTTAGCCTTATAATATGTCAATTTTATGCTGTCATAGTAGATAATAATATATTTGATGTAAAAAGCACCAATCAGTAGCAACAACCTGTATCACTCTCAATACATTCCTTAACTACTTTGTGAATTATATATATAGCGGTTAGCTCGGTCACCGATGTTACGCTCGTTCACTCGGCAATGTTGCGTCTTATTTACTTATACCCTCTTCGGATATATGTTATTGATCTAGATATTATTTTTTTGTTGTGTTTTAGTTAGGCAAAATTTTGTGTAGATGATTATGACGTACGGTAAAACTCTAATGAGTTTATGATAAATTCTGAATTAAAAAAAAAATTGAATGTAGAAACTCTTTTAGCCAATTCAACTAAATAGAGCCATATTTCTCCAATATAATCCGTAATTAATATTTTTAGGCGAAGCCTACTGTTTATGTACTTAACCAGTAACTTTAGAAAGTATTCAGTTTTGATACAGAATCCAATCTTGATTTCCATTAGAATGCGGGTTTTTGCAAGTATTTGGTAGCAAATGTATTGATTCAGCTTTCTCGGCAAACTTCGCTGAAGTAGTCCACACTGCAATAAAATATTCAGATCCATTATACCGAGATCGTTAGCTGAAAGAAGTCCACTGTAAGATATAGGTCTCACTTAAGTATTACCACAACGGCCGTTCCTGTACGTCTCGCATCTATCGAATTCCGGCGGCCGTCACCACGTCATCGATTGTGAGAGCACCAACGCTGCGTCTTCCAGTAGGCCAATTTAAAGATTCCACGTATTGTCCAGTTGTAGACACTTGAGATACATAGCACGAATCATCACAATATCTACTACGAGTCACTGAACTTCAATCGAAAAAAATCCGCAAAATCTCGTACCTACTTGATGACTTATGAACCTTTTTTTTTAGGTAGGAAAATCGTCTAATGACAAATAGCGCTGTTGTGCAGAGCGAGAGATAGTGTCAGACTTTTACTGACTAAAAACCCACTCCTGTTCCTTCTTTGCCTTCATCCCAGGGCCCCGGGTTTTGCTTTCACACTACCCGTGGAATGGCCTATGAACCTGCGTTTTCCATGCTAACGTTTTATTTTAAATAGATCCAAAGCCGGCAGTCTTCGTAGCTCAGAATTTTTTCCCCGAATCTGCTGACTCAACCACTTTTAAAGGCGTAAACACACTAATAACAATAAGTGTGGCGCAAGCTTGTCATATTACAGCAACCGGTTGCTTATGAAATCAATCGCGGGCGTGGCTGCGACTAACTTCATGCCTACTGCCACGGCGCTTGATATTGTGTCTTATGATGACGGTTATGTGTTTACGACTTAGTACGGTTTTGTACAGATTATCTGGGCTCAGTGGCGTAACGTGATATAATCTGTAGGTGTGTTAACGTTTGTGCGAATCACGTTATTTGCTTCATTTGGACACGCAGGAGAGGTGGAAGTTTGGACATGGTGATATGTACATTGTGCGCAGGTTTTGCCAAAGCAACTTTATTCTACTAGTTTTTTTTTTCAGGGATTCTACGTATTATTAATCAAAGGCACAATCTTTTCTACATCTACCTATACTGATAATCATGCTTTATTATAAAGGCGAATGTTTGGTTTTTCTCAAGTCTTTCTTAATTGCTGCGCATGCACAAAACACCTCGTCTATGTTTAATAAATAAATCTATTATATATTACAGTTAGCTTCTGGAAAGTAGGTTTCTCCTCGTAGGACCCTCGTTTCATCCCCTTAGGGGGTGAATTTTGGGAATTCCTCTCTTAGTGCTTGCCTACGTCATAAAAGAAAGCCTAATGTAAAATTTCACTCTCCAAGGCTCAGTTGTCTCGGCTGTGCGTTGATATGTCACTCAGTCAGTTTCTCCTTTTATATATACTTTATATAATCATGGATGAAATATACGTCTAGACGAATCGCATTCGTAGATCCAAATTAAAAATCGATCACATTCATAACGTTGTATCCGATAGATCAATTTAATCGAATGATTTACAAATACAGTATCACATCACACTAATTTAATATTATAAAGGCGAAAGTCCAGTTAAGTCAAATGGCAAAACTGATTCGAATGAGTTTTGCACGCGCGTGGGGACCATGCCCTGCACATGGGATAATTTTCTACTTTCACACAGTTTAAGCCGCTGGCAAGCGTTAGTGCTACTTATTTAAGAAATAGGTTTAAAAAAACTTTTACACGTCAATTTAAACTAGATGAGGCCGTTGTTTCCTAGGTCAAAGTCTGTTTTAAAGTGCATACAGCAAAAATGCAATGGTCAAATTATATGAGAACTATGCAGATTAGTGTCTGAGATGGTCTTTTGAGGAAAAAACCACACAGATTTGAGTGGATCCATCCAGTCAGTGCAAGCATTTGCTAGTATTTGTAAAGCTCAATTCAAGACTAATAAAGAGTTCAACGGTAATAAAAACTATACTGCCTACTCATCATATTATCGAACTTTGGTAATACTCTCTTTTGAATAAAATTCTTTTTTCAAGTGATTTACTAAATGTAGACAACAATGACTGAAATAGAAAAGAAAGAAAGAAAGAAAGAAAGAAAGAAAAGAAAGTACGGTACTAGTAAGTCACAACAAGTAGATATTTCTCTTTAGAAGAGTGCGTTTTTTCTTAGTCGCAAAAAGTACCGGTCTATCAATCACAAGGTGTACGACCGATGTTCATACGTCCGAATATGTTAAAATGACAATAATGGCGTGTATAAAGGTTTTTTCAACCGCTCAAACGTGCGTCAGAAATATCTGTTTAAGTTAACGACTCATTGATGCCCCCCCAACTCAAAAGGTCAACGAAAAGTAGGTATCGCCGCAATAAAATGAACTCATCTATTACCACAGCTTTGCGGTTTGTGGTCATTCAAACTCACAAACCAAACGATTCTCATTTATTCTATAATAAAATATTATAGATTTGCATAAATTTTGTTGTTGCCTTGAAAAATGCAAACTCTCTGTTTGCAATTTTGCAAAACATCTCGAAAACTAACGTTTAATGCCACAGATAGAGTGAAAGTAATGCGGTAACTGCATGAATTATGTATGTACGTGCGAGCTACTGGAATGCCGTATAACTTCCGAAAAAAATCCGTATTACGCGAACAACTGCACGGCAAACGATAAGTCACGTGTTTGAACAACATTACAAACATGGCCGCCGTGCTTTGACAGCTGACAAATATTCCCGCGGTTTATGGTAAGTTTTTTTTTGGTGTAAAGACAATCATTGTTTTAATTAGCAAAATTTTGTTCAAGGTAACCGGCCCAGCACGTGGTAGACATTGCAGGGAGCCAATTAGCTTTTTATGACACATAAAAAAATCAGGTGGACAGGTGTCCGTTAAAATTGTCGTATATTTATAGATTGGATCTATAAAATAAGACTTTAATTAACACGTCGCAATCTGTAACTTGCGAATAATCAAATAAAATGTCGATTTTAATTATTAAATATTTTTAAGGTAAAAATACAAAACTTGATCGAATTCGTATAGGTTTGAGACTTGTTTCGGGCTCATCAGGCCACTAATATTTGCATGTATAATGAGGTAAACAGAGAAAGAAGTCCGGTTTTCGCTAAAATTTCGTACAAAATAAACTGTAGAACACGCTTAAGTACTCCAAATGTCAAACGTCCATTTCGTTAAGATTTTATGACTTTTCATAATAAATATTTTATTTGTAATTTATCGTCTAATTTCTGTTAAACCGGAGATTATGGCAATTTATTTCATTCATTTCATCATATTCATGCTCAACGAATCGTAAAAGGTGGTTCCTACGAGCTGGGATTACGTAGTCAAAATATATTGCTATTTACAAGTGTGGGTGAACTGATGTTCAAATCGTAATTTAAAAAGTTGTTTATGTTTCGTAAATTGACATTTAAGTGACATAAATTGTGTGGTGAAGTTCAACTTGTGAATAAATAAAAGTTAAAAAAGTCTTCTTTACTCTTGAACTTTGGCTGGCCAAGACACATTAACAGTTTTATATTTACAGCAGTTTCTGCCAGCGGCTTCGCTTGCGTGAAAGTAGATTTCTCCATAAAAACACAAACTTTAGACTCCCGTGTTCCCTTAGGGCCTGAATTTTGGAAAATCCTTTCTCAGTGCTCGCCTACGTCATAAAAGGAAACCTTGGACAAAATTTTACGCTTACTCCAAGTAGTTGTAGCTGTACGTTGATATGTCAGTTAGTTAGTTTATCCTTTTTAACCGACTTCAAAAAAAAGAGGAGGTTGTAACTTTTTAATAATTATTTTTTATGTTTGTTACCTCAGAACTCCATCGTTTATGGACCGATTTGCATTTTTTTTTATGTGTTAGATAGGTATGTTTGTCATCCAATACCTACTTACATCTAGACTCCATACAATTCTGACACTTTGTTTTTTAGTGCTTGGCAATCTTCATGGATGTCCTCTGTACCAGGCCGGGCGCAAAATTCTCTCAGATAGCTGACCAAAACCACACGGTCTTTTGCAGCTAGCTTTGGCAGGGACGCTGGAGTGCATTCTTATTTCATCATACTCCCCAGCTAAGTATTGGCTTGAATATTATATTCATCTTTACATACAGTTTTGACACCTGTCACTTTAACATAAGAGATTCTAATCACACTTAGCAAAAATCACTCAGAAATGTATCTTTTTCTTCTTAAAAAAATCATTTTTTTTATATACAATAACTACGTTTTTACTAACAAATATTATAATTATGTGACTTACCTTAGTGTTAAGCGTATGTGTTGAGAGAAAGGAGCAGAGAAGAACGATTGTGGACAGCCAATGGGCCGACACAAACGGCGTCGACTCCATAGTGAATCTGTAACAAAAGAGGATGCATATTTAAATATAATATTTTGACCATCTGTTCTGCGAGCAATGTGCCCTGCCCACTGCCACTTTAGTTTGGCGATTCTTTAGGCTATGTTGATAACCTTGGTTCTCCTTCTTCATTTCTAATACAATCACGCAAGGAAACTCCGAGCATAGCCCTTTCCATTGCCCCTTGGGTGACTTTAAGCTTTCTGATGAGGCCCATTGTGGGCAACCACGTTTCAGAGCTATTATATTTAATACTAGCTTTTGTCTGCGGCTTCGCCCGCGACATATAATATAGCCTATGTCACTCAAGAATAAAGTAGCTTTCTACCGTTGAAAAAAAAAATTCTGTAATAGTACCAGTACTTTCAGAGAGACAAATAAAACAACAAACTTTACGTCTTTATTATATCAGTGTAGATAATATAATAGTAACATATTTATCTATAAAAATAAATAGAATTTTGCGCATACGCAGCAATTAGCTAAGACTTGAGAGAAAACTAAAGTCAACTATAAAAGCAGACCAATGTCCAGTAGTGGATTCTGATAAGTAAGTCCCTTGATTTTTTTTGAGAAATAAATCTTTTAACAAGATATCTTTTCAATGCCAGTATTGAGCGTAAAAGAAACAATTTCGACACTATTTCTAATACTTTGGTTTTAGAAAGAGAATTAAGAGCTACATCTAATGAGAAGGCCATTCCTGCTTATCTAAATATTGATCAAAGTCTTTTAATTGCCCTTCTAAAACAGCATTTCTTAATCATCTTTATACACCAAAAACATTACCTAACAAAAAACTTCAACCATAAACAAGGACCAAAGTGTTGCCATGCAGATAAATTTTCTCGCGTCGCGTCGGTGTTACCACTTTTCCTTGTAAATTATTCTTGGTAGCAAGCAAACTTAGATCATGAGATAGTCCCTTATCTTGTAATCGCGAATTCTGTTGCAAATTACGCTTGGTGTAAGAAATTGTGTCCTTATTACTTGTAGTGTTAACTTGTTTCGTACAAGATACTTATTGCAGGTATGTGCTGAGGTTTTTCGGTAGATTCCTATCAGTACATTTTATTTTACAAGACCGTGTCGTCTGCTTGTCTCGCTGTGCTGGTGCATTTGGAATTAACTGTAAAATACGTCAGGCTGTTGAATTTTTTTTCTCGATACAAACTCTCTATTGTAATATTTTGGAAAACAATTTTATGTCAGTGGAAAAGGCCTTCTGACCAGGGACGCGTAGCTTCATAGACGCGTATTCGTCACTATACGCTTGATGTGCATACAAAACTATGAAACTCTTTCGACGAAGCAGCAACGATACGACGGCACGTGAGCAGCCCCCCTAGCCAAGTTACGATCGTTTCGTTTCGATTCTCTTGTGTCGAACGCCTCGAGTAGGCCACGCCTCCGATTCCTTTGTTCTGACGTTATCTCAACGCTGTCACGTGGTCAGAACAAAGGTATTGGAGGCGTGGCCTACTTAAAGCATTCGACGCAAGAGAATCGAAACGAAACGGTCGTAACTTGGGTAGGTGGGCAGGTGTAATAAAGACGAATACGGGTCTATGAAGCAACGCGTCCGTGGAGAGTACGCCGAAGTTTTCATTCTAAAAGAAAATTTACCACCATTAGTCACATAATCATTACTATCTCCATCTTTTATATTATCTGCTTAAAAATCCGTCCAATGCTGTGCGTGACTAAACAGACAACCAACTTAACTCGTTGTTTTTTTCTTCTGATACCATAGAGGATTTATATTAACATTACGAAAGAGAATTTATATAAATGCGTCTTTGCTAACCAGCCAGTACTAAAGTCACTCAGATTGACACATCAAGTGTCATGGAGATCGGAAGTGAGCGGCGATTGTGCGCAGAGATTGAGCTGACCTCAGCATCATCTGATTGCTTTCAATGCGTTGCCACTATTATCCTGTGCTTGAGATCTTTATTAAGATTGGAGAGGATTATTTAATTTTGTATTATTAAAGTTTAAGTGGACTTGGAAGGCTAGGGTGATTACTTTTGGGCCACTTTCAAACTGGTTATACATTTTCTGTCAATAAATTTGAAAATTGTATGATTGTGTCCAAGTCTTGTTTTATACAATAAAAAGACTGGATGAAAAGGAAGGATCCTCCGACCAGACGGGTGTTATGTTTGATCTTGGTAACTGCCCGAACGATGATTTCGAGCTGTTGTATAAGTTCAAATCGCACATAGAATTTTAATTGCGCAATTCAGGACTCGGCCATCTGTTCTGCAAGCAATGTGCCCTACCCATACCAAAATCAACCAGATATTGCACTTTTTTTGACCAATATCTCACAATTATTGCACATACAAACGTTTTTTTTTTTTTTTTTACCAAAACCCCTGCTTTTAAAGTTAATTAATTAAAGGCATCAAAACAAACATTTAGCATATGATGGTAAATACGATAAAACAGCAACATTTTAGATAAATAATGTGCCAAAAAGTAAATAAACACTACATGTATTTATCCTTAATTCAATTATACACAAAAATCGCCTTAAAATAATGATCAAAATAAAAATATTGACTGAAACCTAATTTATTATTTAAACAATCCTTTTTGTATTTATAGTCATAAATTTTCGACGGATCTGTGCGATTACAAATAAATCAATTCTGATAAACAAATAAGACAAAATTCTCAAAATTTGTTTAAATTATTATTATTCGTATTATAATACGAATAAATAAGTCATTTAAATATAACAATATAACATAATCTCACACTAACTACTGATAAATAAACATATTTAAATATATTTTTCTCAATACATACATATTATAGATAAATTACACCCAGATACAGAAGAAATTATCGTGTTCATCACGCAAACATTTGTCTTGGATGGGAATCGAACCCACGACCTCCGGCATAGCTGTCACGACCACTAACCACTAGACCACCATATCAATAAAATATTGCGCCAGGTTCTACGCTAATGAAATCATAGGCGATTTAAAAAAAAAAAAAAGAAATAAAGAATATAAAGTTATTCAAATAGTTTCTTAGATTAAAGATTACAGGTGTATAATTAATTAATCCTACAAACAAACTAAACAATCTATATCAATTTTAAACACCTGTGGACTGAGGTCCATAAATGACCCATTACAAACCCATATAATTATTCATAACGATATGTAAAGCATTAATTAAGCCGTGTGAACATTATGCTAATATTTTCCCCATAGGAAATGTTCATGATTATGGCACTATTAATCGCTATTCCATGGAGAATTTTCAAGGAGAACTAGTACATTAAATCTGGAGACAAACAAATTCACACTAATATTGTAAATGTGAAAGCAACTCTGATCTGTTTGTCTGTTATGCTTTCACGGTTAAACTACTGAACAGATTGAGATGAAATTAGGTACGGTGGAAGCTTGAACTCCAAGGATGGACATAGGCTACTTTTATTTGTCTTTGACGTATCCGCAATAACCATTTACTCGGACGAAACCGCGAGTAGAAGTTAGTATTTATGTTACTTTCGCCTTAACCTGAACGCTAGCCTATAATCCAATCATTAAGTCCTCAAAATACAAAACAAAAACGAAACAATACTTTCCATTGCCATCAATTAAAAATAGAAAAACAACACCAGAAAAAACAAAAAACCATAGATTAAAAATTTCCTTTTTGCCGCCAACAGAGCGGACCATAAACAAACAAAAAGTCTCTGAGGTCGACGCTCGCGCTCAGAAGGACAATGTCTTTTCTGAGAAACGGACGCCGCCGCGAAATATTAATAAAGCTCCGTTTGCGGCCGGGACACGTTTCCGCATTGGTTTGCGGCCTGGACCGGTCCGGGACAGGTGAAAATAAAGCAATGGTTACTGTAGTCCGTGTTGGTAATTAAATATTGTTTAGTGGTTTTCTCCTCCTGACGACTTTTGTGATTTAATATTCCTTGAATTTTATTTTTCAGTGTCAGCACCCGCGTCAAAGTCGAATATTCTCTCACGGAAAGTCGTGATTGATTAGTATCAAACATCCCATCCCACCCATACGCATAAAACGTTTTGACAACATTTTCATTGTGCATACAGCTAAGGAGTTGAATTCCCTGTTTCCTAATAGCTTCAACCTAGAGGTCTTTAAGTCAAGAGTCAATAGACTACTTCTAAGCAAGTATGCTCCATCGTCAAGTGGGAGCCTAACAATAATAATTTAAAAAAAAAACATTTAAAAATGTGTAATAGAACGGTAAATATATTCTTTATTAACGTTCCTGCTGCAATTGAGGCTCTTCCTCTAAAAAACAAGAATTCTCCAAAATAATAGGTCAACATTTTAGCAGACAGCATGTTATCCACAGCATGACGTCATCCACAACCCGAATGCTCTTGATTTGATCACCGATTAAGGCGTATAGTCCCTTGAACATCTGGCCGGAGTTAAATGCACACACTCGTACTGCCGCATGCCGCCTACCCCGCATAGAGCCCCGCTGTCCTTTAAAAGCATTTTCTTTGCGAAATATTGATTGATACACATGTGCTATGTACATTCTGAGGAACACTAATAATATATATATATACTAGCTATACATATATACTAGTCACTGTTTTATGGAACTGCTCGGCAGCTAGGGCCTTAAGAACCACGTTTTTCCTTAAACCTTGTTAATTAGTGTTTAAAAGTTTATGGTTTTCTTTAACGAGCTGCAAGCATTAGCACTCCATCTACTTACGATGTGTTCTGGTCATTTTACTTAAGTTACACTTGAAATTAAATGTAAAAGGGTTTCCTTGCTTCATTGTTTATGGCTCGCGACATAGTCAATGGTGACATTTTTTTTTAAACTATTTGCTGCTTTGGCCTTTTAAGACATTTTTCAGAGAAAAATTTCAAACATGGTTTCAGTTCATTTTTACTTTTTCTGCGAACATTTTTTTATTCTCTAAAATAGTCGTCATTATTTTTATTCTGAAATTGCTTTTTCTCATTTTTAGTTGTTCATCTTTTGAGTGTTTCGTCAATCAGCAGATAAACCAAGAAGTGTATGTGAAGCTGAGAAACTGGGCAGAATAAATATGTTTTCTTTCTTTTTTCTTTCTTTTCAATGACAATTATTGCTCACTTGTATCAAACGACGGTTTTTAACATACTTACTCGAAAATAATGTAACACTTCGTAAACATAATAAGTATTCAGTTACAAATTATCGTTAGAAAAGTCGCGAATTTCTTTTCATTCTCCTTGGTGGGGGCTGCCCGGTGACTATTGGGGTCAACCGGCGATCAGCATTAATTGTTTTAGCGCCGGACTTGTAAAGATAACCTATGACATAATAAAAAAAAAAACAATTTAGTCTCCTCTTAAACCATCACAAATGACAACATACAAGAAACACGACCATTAATTTTAAAATGATTTACGTCATCATCCTGGCCTTTTATCACGCTTATTCACCTTTATACATTTCACAAGATTCGCTTTAAACAAAAAAAAAACTAAAATACTTTAATATGACATACGCACGTCGTAAATTAATTTATAATGGCGTCTTTTATCATAAAAATCAGAGATCTAAATGGGTGCCAGGTGCTTGAACAAAATACTTTTTTTTTATACAAGCTTCTGCCGGCGGCATCGCCCGCGAAAGTAAAAACCATCCTATGGGAATATACTACCGGGTTATTCTGCTTTTTCAGGATAAAGACTACTCGTGTACCAAATTTCATTCAAATCTATTTAGCCATTTAAGCGTGATATTTGGTACTAAAATACACACACACACACACAAACATACTTGTGTAAACAAACTGTGGCTTAATAATGTTAGTTAGTTTTTTTTTATAGTTATGTATGTTAATTAATCTACAGGTCTGTGATAAGACCTGAGGCCCTACCACGAGCTCTTAACGTGATCCATATCACGATCTAAACTGAACTGTTAAGGGCATTCAACCCGACATATATTTATTTTTTTCATACAACCGCTCTTACGCGATTATAACGTTACTACACATTTTTCATTAGATATTCTGAAAACACAGTATCTTGTGGATCTAGGTTTCTATTGAAATCAATTTCAAAATTTGTGTAAAACTAATCCAGTAAAGTCCTCTTAAAATCTACTATTTTGCATGAACTTTGACACTTCATAATTTACTCAAAAATTAAAAAAGTCAAAAAAATATAACAATAGAAGTTTTGCAAAAATCGAGATTCTGAATGACGACATTAAAAAAAAAACTAATTATTTAAAAAAAAACACGTATTTCCTGGAAAAAGTTTTGTGAAATATTCGAGTTAATCACGGAATTACCGAATGCTAACAGAGTTTTCAGGCGTTAGTCTTTTTTCGCGTTGCCTCTTCGTCAAACATCGCGTTGGTTTGCGTTAGATGATGTAACAAGCCTTTAAGCCATGCTCGATATTGACGACAGGCGAGTGAAATTGGACCCTCTTAAAGGGATGGAGCTATATAGGGTGGATAGCTCCATGCCTCCCTCTCGTACGCACGACTGACATTTTAAAACATCAATAGCCCATCTATTGAGAAAGGCTTATAACGACGGTGAAGTGCAAATACCTTCTAATTAACATAAATTACTTTTTAGCGCTTTTAATTCAAATGTGTGTTTCCGCATGTTTTTGTGAAATCTCTGAAGCAAATATTTAGTTGCTAATGCACCAAATTAAATTGTGGAAACACTTCCTAAACCAACATGTCAATTTTTAGTATTACCTTCTAATGTTTTTAAGACAAACATTTTTTGACTTCGACGGTTAGGAGTTCTTGTCACTTCACCGTCGATAAGCATTACGCTACGTTCCACGGGAGCGGAGCAGTAATCCAAAACGCAGGTGAAACTGCGGGGGACAACTAGTAATAAATAAAAATAAATGACCGGCTCAATTGAATAAATCACGCTAAGACCGTTCGCCCAATTACGTGCATGTTTAGGACCGAAAAATATTGCAACAAGTTTCAATGGGCGTAAATTATTGCTTTTTTATTGTTTTTCGAATAACATTTATTATAGTATGCTGTGCGAGTACGATACGGTTTATTTTTAGATTTGTTTATTAATTGACAACTGTGTTTTGTTTTTAATTCTGTTTAATTCGTTTTTGGTTTACAGATGTCATGTGGTTTTTTTGTAGTTTAAAAAGCAACATTAATTCAAGTATTTTTTGCCATAGATTAGCAAACCTTCTTGTATTTTATTTTGCAATTGTTCGGTCCTATGGAGAAAAACCGGATAGGAACTCTATGGGTGCGCTTTAAAGAAACACAATACTTCCATGATTCAAAATTATAATATAGAGAATACTACTGGTATTCCAAATAAATAGTAAATTATAATTTAAAAAAAATATTAATAAAAAACACGCATCGAATTAGAAAATAATTAATTTATGAGTCTGCGGAGTCTGCGTATCAGATGATGTATGTAATGAATGGGTAATTTTGTCTCTTGTGGATATTAATAGATAGAAGGGCCTTCACTAAAAAACATGATCGTAGCAATAGTGATTTTCGAAACGCCAAAATCTAAGGGTTTAATGAAGAGATGTTTCGAAACGACATCATGTCAATCCCATACATTTTGAACTTCTTGACCATCGGCAAAGTTCATAAAATGTCACATTGTCTGCATCTCAAGGCAGCCTCACCCAACTTACATTATCTATTTCCACACATCATACAAATAATCAATTTAAATTTATACACCAAGAAATGACTTTGAGTCTAAAGCCACCAACACAAAGCACTTACATGTTATCGTAAAATAGTAACATTTTGACATAGATGTGTATAAGGTATTAAGGGTCAGCACACACCGAGACGCAACACTACACGCAATTTGACACACCGTGCCTCCGACCTCGACACTTAAACGAGTACTATGGATACCAGTGGTAGAATTTTAAGTCAGCGTTTTCCTAATCTAAAACACCACTTCTGGTGTTTTAGATTAGTAAAACACTGGCGTTTAGGTCGTCAAATGATGACCTAAGCTAAACTCTTAAAAGGATCTATATAGGATGTATAGCCCATCTTTTTTTTCGCTCGCACGCCTAACACTTTCACGAGGGGGAGTGGAGACGGCGAGAGATGTCGTGCGGTGTTCCGCAGGGATCGGTACTAGGACCGCCCTTGTGGAACATCGGGTACGACTACGTGTTGCGCGGTGACCTCCCCGACGGGGTCAGCGTGGTCTGTTACGCAGACGACACGCTGGTCCTGGCGCAGGGGGAGTCACACCAGGCGGCGGTCGAACTAGCGACACGTGGGGTTGCGACAGTCGCGGATAGGATCCAAGAATTGGGACTCGAAGTGGCACTGCACAAGTCCGAGGCCATGTGTTTTCATGGTCCTCGGAACGCGCCACCACCGGGTTCCCAAATAACGGTAGGAGGGGTTCGCATCGACGTCGGGTCGACGATGAAGTACCTGGGACTTGTCCTCGACAGTCGGTGGAACTTTGTGGAGCACTTTCGACGTCTGACTCCCAAACTAGAACGGACCGGGGCTGCCCTAAAGCGGCTCCTACCCAACCTTGGGGGTCCAGACGCCTCCTGCCGTAGGCTCTACGCGGGAATTGTTCGGTCCATGGCCCTTTACGGGGCGCCGGTGTGGGCGCCGTCACTGCAAAGGCGACCGGCGGCCATACTGAACGCTTGCCAGAGGGTCATGGCCATCCGGATGATACGGGGATACCGCACGATTTCCCGCGAGGCGGCGAGGCTTCTTGCTGGCCAGCCACCATTGGATTTGGAGGCAACAGTCCTTGCACGCATGCACGATTTGCGCGTGGAGATGCAACGCCGGGGCGAAACTCCGCTGCCGCGCGAAGTCGCGGCATGGCGGACAGAGTTCCGGCGGGATCTAATGGTGGAATGGCGACGGCGACTGTCGCAACCCAGTGCTGGGCACGCTACAATAATGGCGGTTAGTCACCTCTTTGAGGAGTGGCTGGAGCGGCAACACGGCATCCTCACCTACCGCATGACGCAGGTCCTCACCGGACATGGCAAGTTCGGGAGGTTCCTGCATCGCATTCAGGCGGAAGCAACGCCCGAGTGTCATCATTGTGTGGACCACCCAGAAGACACGGTGGAGCATACGGTGGAGGTGTGCCCCGCTTGGGCGGAGCACCGCCGTGTCCTCGTGGAGGCAATTGGCGGCAGCGACCTTTCACGTCGGGCCTTGGTTCAGGCTATGGTCCGGAGCGAGGAGGAATGGCAGGCGGTCGCCTCCTTCTGCGAAGCAGTAATGTTAGCGAAGGAGGAGGCTGCACGCGTGAGGGAACGAAGGTCCTCACGCCCTAGCCGACGTAATTCCGACCCCGACTACCAGCCACGGTAGACGCGGGCTTGCGGACGTCGAGCACTGGGTAGCTCGCCGTCCGGCTGTTCGGTAATTAACCGCACCGAGCCCAGTCGTTAACAGCGCGTAGTGATCCTCGCGCTCCTCAAAGAGATGTCAGCAAACCGTAGGGGCCCAGTGGGGCCGATGCCCGCTAGCTAGGACCGCGGAGAATTTCTGAAAGGGCAACCCGTAGTCCTAGTACGCAAAGGGTAATTGAAGGACACAGGTGTGGTTTTAGTCAGTAAAAGTCTGACACGCCCTCGCGCTCCACCCAGAGCGCGAGAAGTCATTTGGATGATTTCCCACCTTAAAAAAAAAAAAAAAAAACGCCTAACACTTTAACACGTCATTGTAAAATAAAATCAGTAAAAGTATTCGTTTTTTGAATTTAACATTTTAAATTCCGCGAAGTGTATTCGAATTTTCTCAGTGAAGTGTATAGAGTTGCGTGTTGAAAACAAAGTTCTATATTGAACTCGTATCTTAAAAACTGCACAGTGTTACATCTCTGTATGAGTGGACCCTTAAGAACAAGTAACCATACAGTTTTATCGCTAGGCCACATTGTCAATGGCTTGCGAAACTTAAGTGTTTACGGGTACTCGCTACTCATATAAGATTGTTCTGTGTTCAACATAGTAAATTGAGTGTGTTTTTATGCAACTGCGGCAAAGTAAGTGCGTTCTGCCTGGTAAAGTTTCTTTTGATGCGATGTGCGAGAACACTATTTTTTACTTACTACTTCACTTTACTTTTCTGTCTGATTTGAAATCGAAGGAAAAAATTTAAATGTTATGCCAGAGGGAGAGAGTAATAAGTTTCTTATGAGGTTCTTGTCATATATGTGAAGGTGGTTTGGAATAATAATGTAAAGGCTGCAGCTGACAGGTGTGACGCAACAATATGCCACCACGACATTGTTCTAGATTGGGAATAATTTAAATAAAAATTGTTATTGCAGTAGCAGCCCTAAGTCTTAATATTTTTTTACGATTGTATTATGCACTTACGAGTTTCCTCACTTCTTCAGACATATAAATTGAACAGGATGTTAACGAGTTGTCACAAATTACGTTTGTCTATTATTTATTAACATATCATCGTGTCCATATATTTGATTTACAACATTTTATAATTTGTTTTATTATATTTAAATATACATACTTAACACTGTTATTAGCGAAGATTATTAATTAATTTTTTATTACAATAATACGGTTCTATGCAAATTTTAGACAGGCGTATCTTTAGACACAATATCTAATATTTCGTTACAGCAATCCAAAAATAACCAGTTGCGTTTTTAACGCAATCGCTACTATAAGAATTGAGGAAATCGTCTCTCCGATAATTATATAATTATTTTATGTTTGTTTTGTTTTAATTAATTAACTGAACCACCTTGAAGTTGTGGATAATCGAAATAATGTTAGTTATTTATTGGTGTCGATATTTCTTATTACAAATTTCTATTCAATAGACTGTAGGAAATTGTTTTATAAATGGTAGATATTGGTATTTGTCAATCTCTCATAATATTCTAGGAATTGTGTACCAACATAATTATAACGTAGATTTTCTATCCAGTTTTTCCTATAAATTGTTCTACATATTCATACTATTTTTGACAAGTTTTCACGATTGATCTTTACATAATCCTGGTTAACTTGAAGAAAAAAAGTTAAAAGACTAGACAAATAAATAAGTAATAACAAACAACTACTTATATACGGTTGTTACAAACCACAATGTTTTTTTTTTTTAAATACAAATGCTCCTACAGACGACCACAATGCGACAACGTGATTTCTTTAAATAAATACTCCTAAAAAAAATTATTTATTAGACGCTGTCGCATCGCTGTCGCGTCATTCTTGTCTGTGGCGACCTTAATTTACATTGAAATAAAGACACAAATATTAAGAAATGGTAATCAAGCAGTACTTCTTTACGTTTTCAAGAAGCTACTTGTCATAGACTATTTGGGTACATCCGCAATACAGAATCGAATCTCATTTGCCAGTTAGCATGACATTATTTTATTTTAAGAGTTCCGCTTCCTAGGAACTCTAAATTAATTACTATAGAATTAATATTGTTATTCGATTCTTTGTTTTTAAAAAGCTGCTGTATAGAATAACTATAGCTTCTGCTAGAAATATCGCCCGCGTGTAAGGAAAAAATCTCAAGGGACGGGATTTTTCTTTATTTATTTTTTTAATTGATATACACCAGTGCTTGACTAGACCCCACTTGATGATAAGCAGTGATGCAATCGTTGATGGTGAGACGCAATAGTTTATTAAAAGCCTATTCACTACAGCCTTGAAGACACCTAAATTATAATCGGACGGGAAGACCGCAGCAGGTAAATTGTTCCAGTCCTTGATTTTAACAATGGGTTTGACTGCGACAGTTATGTAAACTGACATGATAGAGAGGCTATTTAGAGGGGAATAAGGTATAAAGTCACGCTAACCTCCGTTGAAAACGAAGGATCCTCCGACTAGACGGATATTGTGTCTGGTCCGGGTAACTGCTCGATGGTTGATTTCAGACTGTTGTATAGGATGTCCCAAAATTATCGCAAGATTTGAATTAAATAGAAAACACAGTTTTTAGTCTTCAGATTGTGATTTTTTTATTGAATCATAAACTAAAGAGTGTTCCAAAATTAACGCAAGATTTGAATTTGCCGCCATTTGTGCAATAAAGTGTAAGGCAATCCCAAAAACAAAAACTGTGTTTTCTATTTAATTCAAATCTTGCGTTAATTTTGGGACACTATATAGAAAACTCTTATACCGCATTGCAGGATTTTGACTTTTAGTTTCCATAATAGAATAGAATAAACTTTATTGTACACCAAAATAGTAAGAAAACTTTTACAGTAACTTAAATCTACAAACAAAAGCGGTCTTATCGCTGACAGCGATATCTAGTTTCTATGTTCCCTATCCGTATTTTTTTTTTAACTGAGGTTTATGGGATTTAATATTCTGTTCCATATACCTCTAAAAATTCATAAAATCATCAAATTCAGTCGCCCTTTGAGTTGCAGGGTCGCATTAACTCTTCCGAACATTCCCGACTTCCGAACGTTCAGCTGTCGTTTCACGTTCCATATGCCGCCACCACCTCAAAGTTTCACGCTCTATTTCACTAAAACTGAACCTAACCATTTAATTTTCCAAATCGTTGTTAAATTAGAGAGACCTACAAAAAAAGAAACCGCGTCAAAGTATTACAAAATATCACTGCTAGAGCGTGTGAACGGTGCTTACGACATTACGTATAAAATGTTTGAATTTACGAAATATACAATTTGGTTGGAGACGAGAATATTGTGATGCTTCGTATCATCTGCGGGATGGTTCGAAAGAGTTACCATGGGCTTTGAAAGCAAAGGGGCACTATATTTCCTCTCTTGTGTGATAATTATATGTGTATATATGTGGTGACTGGTAATTAGTGTACGATACTTAAACACGTGATTGTGCTCATGAATGGTGGATTACGGCCCATTCCCTCTCCTAGAGAGGAGGCCTGAGTCCCAACAGTGGGAACGTTATAAGGCCGACTATGCTATGCTATATAAGTATTTATTAGTTTAATTTAAGATTTCACAAACTCTGCTTATTTCTACACACTATAGTCTACATCTCTTCTAATCTCTCCTTTCGCAGGTCCGCTGGAAGAAATTTATTTTTGAAATAAGCAGTATCTTTGTACAATTTTTTATAATAAGATATCTTCTTCTGTATATTTGTGTGTACATTTATAAAAAAAAAAAAAATTAATTAATAAAGTGCAAATTAAGGAACACATAGATTATAGTCAGTTAAATTCTGATACTCTCTCGCTCCATTCAGAGCCTGCAGGAGAAGTCTTTTGATCTACGAAGGAGTATCATAGAAATAATAATATAATAATTATTATTATGATAAGCAACAAAATATTTTATTTTAACCGTAAAAAAAAATTATTCTTTTTTTTTTAAATATTTCTTCTATTTGGGGCTATGATGCTAAATAAAATTATGATGTGTGATGATAAGATAATATTGTGCATAATTACGCGGGCGAAGCCGCTAGCAGATTATAGTTTATTATTCTATCATTAACCATTATTTGAAAAGTAGGCATGCGACTACCCTCATGAATTTATTTCCAACAATTTTCAAGTATAAGCTAGAACTACATTAGACTGACGCACACGTGTAACACGCCTGATTTGTACGTAGAACGACGTCGCGTGGCGTGGATCTAGTGTAGCTCTACAAGTCTAGTTGCCATATATAAAATGTATGGAAACCGACACACCCAGATCGGTGTGTGTGGCACACGTGTGCGGAGTGTAGTTCGAGCTTTAATTAAGGCACTCGTACAGTCCGTAACCGCAACAGTGCGACCACGATTTTTCTTGGAAATTATTGTACGAGTAATATTATATCCGTAAAACAAAATCTTTAAAAATGTTAACCAGCCAAAGATTTTTGTGGTATTTGTGCAACATAAAATAGTTAACATAATATGAGTATCTACGCGGACATACACATTCTTTTTTCTTTAAAAAATTGCAATAAATTATTACAAATAATAAAAAATACGGCATGTATGGAATTATGAAGTGTGTAAATTGTTTCAAAGAATGTTTTACACAAGAGGAGATATTTTAATTGGAGTAATTAAGCATAGTCGTCATAACTGAGAAAAGTATTTTCTTGTTAAACTGTTTTTTTTTGTGTGTTACACTTTGCTGGCAGCAATGTTTGCCAAAAATGTGAATAATAAGTAGGTATTGCTCTTATTGAATTCTAATCCTACAAATCTATACTACGAGTAATACTAGATGATTCGGTAAATGTTGATGCCCAATAGCGGCGGAGCAATAATCAAAGACGCAGATAAAATCGCTGATTCTTTCCTGGCGAATTGAACTGAACAGGCCTAACCAAGTTACAACCGTTTTGTTTCGATTCTCTTTCGTCGATCGCCTCGAGTCGGCTACGCCTCCTATTCCTTTGTTCTGCATGTTACGTTCACGTGACTGAGCATTGAGTTGACGTTAGAACAAAGGAATCGGAGGCGTGGCCGACGAAAAAGAAACGAAACGATACGGTTGTAACTTGGCTAGGGGGCAGATACTTTTCCCAGCAGTGGGATAATGTACCAAAACCCACAAAGCACCAACATCAACAATTTATCTAACAGACACACCTAATTAGCGCACATTCATCGTCACAAACCTGCGCCCACGCATCAGATACAACATTATGACACCTTCATTAAAGTTAACACATAATGAACAGTCAACAAACCTGCTGCGTCTATAGCACCGTAATATTTTGTAACACTAGTGTGTATAATGTAAATGTGATAGTAGGTCTGACATTTATTTTTCTACTTTGTTGCCTGTTACGACAGCGAAGACTTGTCAAGATTCAGCAACTTGCATGGAGAAGAGGAAAATTCATAGTTCATTCAGGTGAGTAGACAGTGTACCATAAAATAATGGTGGCGCCTTACACCAATTACTTTAGGTGGAAATATAAAAATTGAATATTGCTATCCCAAGACGCAGGGAGTTGGCTCAAAACGAAGGAAAATGGAGCGTATTGATAGCGGTTGAAATGCGTAATTGTACGTGACCTTGCAAATACGACAAAAATTGGGCGACGAAATTAGGGCTTAGATCAAAAAGGAAATTAGGGTAGGACCAGGGATATTATGGAGCTTCGTAACAGAAACTATCGAAAATTCTTAAAAAAAAAAACTATACACTTTCATACTCTGTATTAAAAATGCTCATTATTATCTTATAAGTAGGTAATTACGCTATTAATGACGGATTAAATACAAGAAGGAAGCAGAAGAAAAACCTAGCTAAGAGCTTGTTATACTTAATTTAGTTTTGTTTTAGATTAATGTTAGAATCTATTATAAATAAAAATAAATCATTAATTAACCAATTTGGATAAACTTTTTTAAACTATTCGTTGAAGTCTTCGAAGGTTCTTATGAAGATAAAATTGCAAAAATATGCTTGGAAAACTGTGGAAAATATATTTTTCTTTACTAAATTCGAACTGAACATTGACAGCTAGGACAGCTGTCAATACTCAATACTTTATTGCAATTCATATTATGTACATAGATGACATAAAAAATAGTCAAAGATCAATATGGATCCTGTCGGACACAGCAAAATTAGGAGAAAGGAAGGGGGCTAAGTAGCAATTTACGGAATTCAATATTATTGTAGATCTAATAGATATGTTTAATTTGGTGTATATATGTATATATATTATTATATATAGATAAATTATGTCAGATAATATTTTATCTATAATATGTATAAATAGTGCGGGATAAGCTCCGCGCCTGGGCTCCCCCGCTGACACAGAGTCTCCGGCCTCAGCTCGTAGAGGGTGTAGTGAACGCTCTGTTCCCTTTGAGGGAGGAGCATTCCTCCTCGCCAACGGCTCCGCCTCTCGCGGTGTCCGAAGCGGACCACGACGGCGATGACGACGAAACTCCGGAGGTGACCGAGGTAGAGATGAGTGTGGCGGTAAGAAGGCTAAACGCTAAAAATACCGCCCCAGGACCCGATGGCTTGCCTGGGAAAGCATGGGCCCTGGCCATGGAGGAACTCGGGCCTCGACTAAGAGGGCTGTTGAGCGCATGTTTGGAGAGGGGCCAGTTCCCACTTCGTTGGAAGACTGGAAAACTGGTCCTTATCGCGAAGCCGGGGCGCCCTGCGGACTCTCCGTCCGCATACCGGCCCATAGTGCTGCTCGACGAGGTGGGCAAGCTCTTTGAAAGAGTAATTGCAGACCGCCTCGTCGCGCATTTAGCGCGGGTGGGGCCGGATCTTTCGGACAGCCAGTTCGGCTTCCGCAGAGGGCGCTCCACGGTGGACGCCATCATGCGCGTGCGAGCCCTCACGACGGGGAATGCGGTGTCCCGGGGCAAGGTCGTAGTGGTGGTGTCCTTGGACATCACCAACGCCTTTAACTCCCTGCCCTGGAGTAGCATTAGGAGGGCACTCCGGTATCACCGGGTGCCCGAATACCTCCGTCGTTTGATCGAGGCGTACCTGAAGGACAGGTTTATCATCTACCCTGGTCACGAGGGAGAGTGGAGACGGCGAGAGATGTCGTGCGGTGTTCCGCAGGGATCGGTACTAGGACCGCCCTTGTGGAACATCGGGTACGATTACGTGTTGCGCGGCGACCTCCCCGACGGGGTTAGCGTTGTCTGTTACGCAGACGACACGCTGGTCCTGGCGCAGGGGGAGTCGCACCAGGCGGCGGCCGAACTAGCGACACGCGGGGTTGCGACAGTCGTGGACAGGATCCAAGAGTTGGGACTCGAAGTGGCACTGCACAAATCCGAGGCCATGTGTTTTCATGGCCCTCGGAACGCGCCACCACCGGGTTCCCAAATAACGGTAGGAGGGGTTCGCATCGACGTCGGGTCGACGATGAAGTACCTGGGACTTGTCCTCGACAGTCGGTGGAACTTTGTGGAGCACTTTCGACGTCTGACTCCCAAACTGGAACGGACCGCGGCTGCCCTAAAGCGGCTCCTGCCCAACCTTGGGGGTCCAGACGCCTCCTGCCGGAAGCTCTACGCGGGAATTGTTCGGTCCATGGCCCTTTACGGGGCGCCGGTGTGGGCGCCGTCGCTGCAAAAGCGACCAGCGGCCATGCTGAACGCTTGCCAGAGGGTCATGGCCATCCGGATGGTGCGGGGATACCGCACGATTTCCCGCGAAGCGGCGAGCCTCCTTGCTGGCCTGCCACCATGGGATTTGGAAGCAACAGTCCTTGCATGCATGCACGATTTGCGCGTGGAGATGCAACGCCGGGGCGAAACTCCGCTGCCGCGTCAAGTCGCGGCATGGCGGACAGAGTTCCGGCGGGATCTCATAGTGGAATGGCAACGACGACTGTCGCAACCCAGTGCTGGGCACGCTACAATTATGGCGGTAAGTCCCCTCTTTGAGGAGTGGCTGGAGCGACAACACGGCGTCCTCACCTTCCGCATGACGCAGGTCCTCACCGGGCATGGCCAGTTCGGGAAGTTCCTGCATCGGATTCTGGCGGAAGCAACGCCCGGGTGTCATCATTGTGCGGACCACCCAGGGGACACGGTGGAGCATACGGTGGAGGTGTGCCCCGCTTGGGCGGAGCACCGCCGTGTCCTCGTGGAGGCAATTGGTGGCAGCGACCTTTCGCGTCGGGCCCTGGTTCAGGCTATGGTCCGGAGCGAGGAGGAATGGCAGGCAGTCGCCTCCTTCTGCGAAGCAGTAATGCTAGCGAAGGAGGAGGCTGCACGCGTGAGGGAACGAAGGTCCTCACGCCCTAGCCGCCGTAATTCCGACCCCGACTACCAGCCACGGTAGACGCGGGCTTGCGGACGTTGAGCACTGGGTAGCTCGCCGTCCGGCTGTTCGGTAACTAACCGGACCGAGCCCAGTCGTCGACAGCGCGTAGTGATCCTCGCGCTCCTCAAAGAGATGTCAGCAAACCGTAGGGGCCCAACAGGGCCGATGCTCGCTAGCTAGGACCGCGGAGAATTTCTGAAAGGGAACCCGTAGTCCTAGAACGCAAAGGGTAATTGAAGGACACAGGTGTGGTTTTAGTCAGTAAAAGTCTGACACGCCCTCGCGCTCCACCCAGAGCGCGAGAAGTCATTTGGATGATTTCCCACCTTAAAAAAAAATCTATAATATGTATAATTATAATTATATATAATATAATTTATCTATAATATGTATGTATTTAGAAATATATAAGTATGTTTATCAACTGATAAACATACTTATATATTTCTAAATAACAACAACAACAGCAAGACAACTGTCTAGTACTCATAAAACAAGCTCTGCTTAGCTTGAGACTAAACGGTGTTGTGTGATAGTTGTAGAATTATATAATATAATATTATTATTATTATTATTTTCTTTACAGGATAGTCCAATAGCATTTGATAGAACGGCATTTATTGGGCCACATATACAGTGAATTAATGCAAGTTTGACTCGTTGCTAAATTAATTTTACGATAATATTCGTTCTTTTTTCAAAATCCCTAAAAGTCGTCATATAATTAAGAATAAAACACCACACAAAATAACCAGCGACAGTACATTTCATGCTTCTCGCGCCGAAACATTTTCTGCTAATTGGACACCAAGATAAACCCCTTTGGCGGCCAACAGAACGACAGCCAACATTAAGTATGTACTTTCCTTTGACGATTATTTATTCGAAATTTAAAAAAAAAGAATACCGGACATTGAACTTTCAAGGAAGTCGAGAGAGGAGTCGAGCCCCGATATCCCGAGGAGAGAATTTATTGCGACAAAAAAACGATGTCATTGTTTAAAGGCAATTAGCGATACATTTTATCGTTGTGGCGTGTGATCAAACGGTTTTGAAACGTTATGGATACGTGTTTGTTAAAGGAGATATTCTTACGGTGATTACTTTAGGGCTACGGGATTGATTGAAAGAGTCAGCGCGCCCTGCAATGCAAAAGGCAGCTGAATGCTGTAAAGCTGCACACGGTTTTGGTCAGTAAAAGCCTAATACTGTACTTATTTAATGATTTGTCATTCTAAAACTATAACCCCGTTATTATTTCAAGAATTTAACTAAACCACAAGTGCCTCATGATCTGGTCGTACAGAATTCTCCACCACTATCACTTACATCAGCGCCAGCGTACAGATTCCCGTTTTTTTTTTGAAATACCAACTAAAATTTTAAGTTATTCCTATCATATTCGCGTCGCAGTCGTAATCTGTCAAAAGCACCTATAAAATGTCTTCATTTTGGGAAATTCTCGGCCTTCATAATTGTGACTAAGATTTAGGTATATGTACAAGAATGAGGGTTTTCAGGAAATTTCACACCAACAGTTGGCGCCACTTAGCCAAGAGCTCTTCTACTTTTAAAACGTATACATGACGTTGACGTCATGACGTCGACGACTCAGTGCTGCCACCTGGTGAACGAAATTACCATTTTAGAAAACTATCATGGCTCACTGGCAAAATAGTCGAAACAGGCTCAATTACCATAAAAAAAAACAATTGGCCCTCTGCTGACAGATCGATCGTCTAATATCCCCCTTAGCTCGGCTTGCATTCTCAGCGATGTGCTAATCATAAATCCACATACACACAACACGTGTGAATTTTCTGATGATACATTAGAACCTTAAAGATAGAGATAAATACTATAATTTCATTTGAAATCAAACTCGGAAACAGCAATTACATTCCAGTAGTTGAAACCTAATTACTATAATTATTTACTATCAAATCAAATAAGATATTGCAAATATACCTACTCTTGGGACTTGCCGTATACAAAAGAACATGAAACAGAAGGTTAATCCATATACTATCTGTCTGTCTGTCTGTCTGTTTAGGAACGAAGCTTGAACTCCAAGGATGGACATAGGCTACTTTTTATTCATCATGGACTGCGACTTTGTGTCCGCAATAACTAACATTCACGCGGAAGAAGCCGCAGGCAGAAGCTAATAATAAAAGTTAATAATAAAAATAAGTTTTCAATTAAACACATTCGCGCAGTACGAACGAACGTGTTTCACGGTAAGGAACTCATTTTTAAAATAGCTCAAATACAATAGCATTGGGCTACTGCACAAAACTATGATGTGATGCGACGCCACATCGCAGAAACCTGCGATGTGTCGACCACGAAATCGCATTTTCGTGCGGCAAATGTGTGATGCCACTCAATTCGCAAGTTCTTGCGATGTGTATGTACGCAGATTTTTTGCGATGTAATATCGCATCGCAGTTTTGTATCTGGGCCATTAATATACTATGGTTTTTTTATATATTAATATAAGTTAAATAAAAGCTTTTAATAATACGATCATACATAAGGCACTAAAAAAGTTCGCATTCTGTTAGAACCGTTTTCACACAAGACCAATGCAATATTACCAAACCATTGCTTAGTTTGTCATCAGGCATATCGACACAATCGTATCACAAAAATGAAATTGTAATAAATTTAAGAAATGAAATACAGAATCTACACAAAAACTGTTACAAATTTGTAAGGAAGAATTACAGATAAAATGCTGTTGTAAATTGAGTACGATGTAAGTTATAATAGATTGTAATAGGTGCTGAAAATATAAAGGCGCATTACTTTGTGTAATTTATTTCATCACCACTGCTCTCAAAACGGTGAAGGAAAACATCGTTAGGAAACCGGCATGTCCTTAAACCAAAAATTCGAAGACATGTGACATCCACTAAACAGCACTGGGCCCGCGTGGTGGATTACGGCCTATTCCCTCTCCTAGAGAGGAGGCCTGAGTCCCAACAGTGGGAACATTATAAAGCCGACTATAGGTGCTGAAAATATAGCGTTCAATTTTTACGTTACGAACAATATAAAAAATATATATATTTTCCATTTATTAAAACATATTTCATTAAATTTCATCTATATATTTCCTTGTCTGCTACTATATTTTTCAAATTTTATTTATGTTGTATATAGTTACATAATATAAAATAACAACAATGAAACATAAAATCTAAATTACTTTTTTAATCTAACAAAGGATACATTGACAGTATCATAGATTTATCTAGAATTACAATTATACACATTACAATTAGAATTACAATTTTTGTCCTAAATACCTATTATTATTATATACTGTGAGACGCAAATAAAAAGCTTCTGGTTCAATTATACTGTTATTATATTGTATCAAGCACTATCTAATACATTTTATATATAAAATTACGTCTAGATTTTTATTGGCATCCCCCTAACTTTATTGTTTTTTCATCTATCAATAAATCCTAAACTTTTTAAAACATAAACCTTAAAAGTATATCTTGCCAGTTCGCAAGTTAGTAGTATTAAAGTGACCTCTATGGTCGCCACAATACGTTAACCTGTTGTATCCTACTGCAGGTCAAAGGCCTCCCTTCCATTCTTCCACTCTTCTCTGTCCCTAGCTAGTTCTGGTCAATCTTTTAGGTAGGAGTTCAACTCGTCATGCCGTCTCCTTTATTTTTATTTTTATTGTGAATGTGAGAACATTGTGGACTTCGCGAATTCTTAGGTTACTTCCTATTACGACTCACTATTTTTTTATATGATTATTTTTATTGTGCTTTTGGGTACAATATCGACTGGTCTACACTGTTCTTACATAATATCTATTAATATTGTAATATGAAAATATTGTAAACAATCACTTTTTTAAAAGAGTTACCATGGAGTTTCTTGCCGGTTTTTCTCCATAGGAAACGACCAATTTGGAACCGTGCACTAGCTTCTGACGTTTTATAAGTGCCCATGTAGGCCTATGTGAAATAAAAACTTTTGACTTTGACTTTGACTTTGACTTTATGCCTACCATGTCGTAACAAAATTGGGCGAAGACAATCACTATTTGGATATTTAAATTCTCAATTCAAATAATCATAAGCTTCAATATTTTGCGGAACATAAACCTTCTGCAGCTAACTAACACTCCAGAACCGCCGACCTCTGCCCTCTTGATCAACACAAGCGTAACACAGAAAGACTTTAAGTAGTGATTGATGTCCGACTTGATTAAATTAGCAAATTATAAATAACTAACTGCAATATATTGCATTACGACTTCGGTAATCCGTAATAGATTCTGCACGTTGCGATTACACTTGCATAGTTTAAAACCGGTCCATTAGTGCGAAAGGAACGCAAAGAAAGCAGTCGGGTATAGCGAGTGTGGTTTATGTCAGCCGCTTTGCATAACTGGTAAAGGATGCCAGTATTGTAGAAGGCGCCTTTAGTTTAAAAAAAAAAAACATAGAGAAAAACTTGGAAGCGTCAAATTATGATGACAGTTGTCAAATACAAATTAAAAGGATGATGCTTGTTTATTCCATTATTTTGCTAATGTTTTTAGGGTTCCATACCTCAAAAGGAAAAAACGGAACCCTTAAACGATCCCTTTGTTCTCCGTACGTCAGTCTGTCTGTCTGTCTGTCAAGACCCTTTATCTCGGGAACGCGTGGAAGTATTGAGTTGAAGTTAAAACCATATACTCAAGTCTGCAGTCTCATGAAGCTGTGAGAAAATCAAACTTCTGAGTTTACGAAAAAAAAGATACGGCCGTTTATGATACTCTTAAGAGAATCAAAATTCATAGGGTACTTCCCGTTGATCTAGAATCCTGAAATTTGGCATGAAGCAAGGTCTCATAGCACAAATATAGGGAAAGATCTGAAACGTGAAAATTTCGGAAAAATCTTCCTTGCTCAATTCGGGAATTGAACTGTTTTCATAGGAAAGTTTTTACGAAACCCTCACTGCGCGAGTCCGACTCGCACTTGCCTGGTTTTTTCTTAATTGATATAAACTATTGCTTGACTGCGATCACCCCTGATATCAAGCAGTGATGCAATCGTTGATGGTGAAGCGCGCCAGTTTACTAAGAGCCTATTCACTCTAGCCTTGAAGACACCTAAATTCTAATCGGACAGGAAGACCGCTGCAGGGAAAAATCGTACCTACGTTCGTCGTACTTCTACTTCTACGTTCGTACGTACACGCACAAATGTAGCATATTAAATGCTAATGACACCAAAGCCTTAAAAGGAAAATCTAAAGAGCACTTTCACACAGATTCGAATCGGACTAAATAGACGACAAAAGTGGATGAAAGTGAACTTCTTACCAAATGGCTATTAAGGATTCATCACACGACAATGTTTTCACATGTCCGAGCATCGAATATTATAAATTCTGTTGCCTATCTCGCCTTGTGAGGGGAATGTAAATGTTTCTGGCACTTTCTTTATTTTACAAAATCTACGAAAGTTTTTTTTTATTTTTACCCTGAGAAAATAACATTTTGATGTTTTTCAGCTTCCAACTTAAGCTACTTTACAACAAGTTGATGCCAAAAATATTAACAAACTTATGTTGAACAAGTAATCCTGGAAAATCCCTGACTCACTGCAAAGCCGGCGTAACATCCAACAGTGAATGTAGCATAAAATACATTATTACAAAAAATAAATATTAACATATTCACAAGATAACGTTCCTCCTTTAACAAAATCCTCACCATTCAAGATAACAGTTTAAAAACGCGGCTACACTCAAAAATATCACACAGCATTACATTTTTGTACCAATCATAAATTCCTATCATCATATTGCTATAAAGTATCAAATTTAAATTAAGCTGTATTAGCGTACGCCTTTACCTCTTTGCCGCTCAAAAAAAAGAAAAGTCAAAATGCTGCGGAATAAAGTAAATATGGCGAAAGCGTTTAATGAATTTCGTCTCACCTCCGTTATTGCATAACGGGATGAACAGTTTTCTGTTAAGCAAACTCATTGGGGATTTTATCAAAGGGTCAAGAAACCTATAATGAGCATCTGAACAGTGGGGGGCACAAGAGTGTTGATTCGATTCGGTATTTTGACAGTAAAAAATGTGCGGGCCAACGGCCAGGGTCACGGTACCTATGGTTGTTGATATAATAACATCTGGGAGCTCGGGTTTAGAATCGATAATCGGTATTAATCGAGATGATTTCATAAATCGAGTAGCGTGACTGTGCTCGAAAAAAGAAAATGAATCGGTTTCGGAGATGGGAGCACTAATTTATGTCGAATGATATACAAGTCATAAAATGCTACTGGCAAGTACAAATAAAATTTTGTTTTCGTATTTGAATTTCGAAGGTGGCATGACGATCTAATCGTATTCGCGGGGCAAAGTTGGCTAGAGATCGCCCGATCGAGTTTGAAAAGAAAAGGTGAAGGCTTTTGCCCAAAAGTAGGGCACAATATAGGCTCCTAAAAATTAAATTCGATTAGGTTAATCCAAATGATAATAAAATTCTTATATAACAAGTAACTACGCTGCAATTTCATTCAGAAATTATATAACAGGTCAATAGTGACTAAGCGTCTGAAAGCAATAAAGTTGAGATATATAATATGAAAAACCCGAACCAATTTTAAGCAAGTGAAAGCAATGTTCACGGTTCAAACGTTAACTAAAATTAGTTGAATTAAAGGTCACTTTGACCTTCAATTGACTGATTTTGTCTTTTGTCCATCGTCACCATTACTTAAGACTGACGAAATATTTATTTTAAATGTTTTTTTACTCATAGACAACTATTTGACATTTCAAACTTGTTCCTCGAAGTGACATAATTTTACAGGAAGTAACGAAATTTAACATAAATAAACCGACTATTGTCAGGCTTTTAGATAATTTTAATAATAATAAACATGTTTATTTCCTTAAATATGGCAAAAAAGCGGCACAAGAAATTTAAGTAGCTGTGTTAGCAAAAACTGTATTAGGTAACCTTGAATATTCCTATCAGCTGTTAAAATTGTCATGTCGATGTAAATGGCATGTTGTCTATGTCGTGGACGAATGACGCGGAACCGAGTCGATGAGCCATAAATAAATCGAATGAAATGGGCCTTAATGTGAATGAAATAAAGTGTGAATGAAAATGAAATGAAAACGCAGACATATTGTCTGTTCCGCGCGAATTTTAGCATGTATTGAGGGGAACAGTTATTTCAATTAGCTGATTTGTAAACTGAGAAAGAAATAAGTCATTGGTACTAATTATTGCAATTCTACATACATTGATTTACTGCAATTTGGGTGAGGAAAAATCTTCGAAAGCTATAAATTTGTGTAGTATTCAGTAATCGAAAATAATTTAAAAAATCTGATACTTTAAGTCTAATTACTAAGAACGATTTAGATGATTCCATAATATTTTTGCAAGGGAACTTCTTGTAATTAATGTAAGGGAACTAATCTTCAGGAAAATAATTGTTACAAACGAATTAAAATATGTGTTACCGATTTTCTTCTTTAGATTAAAAAGTTATGTATTTATCTTCAACGAGTAGGTATAAAACTTAAACTTTATAAGTATGACATTTTGAAGTACAATCGTTGATGAATTTTCAATAGTTAAATTAAATCACTAGCTACTTTGGATAAAGACTGTCGTAGACTCATAGACTATGCAGTCAACAGGTGTTACAGACGTTAATCAATCTCAACGTCTGACAGGCTATTGTTATTAAAATAACCAACCAATTTGTCAAATATTCATTAAAGATCTTACTTTTTTGCCCCAACTCGGATATCATTTTCCATATACCATTTTTCAATTTACAAAAAAAAACGTTAAAATCACTTATTGAATAACGTCTTATCTTTGACATTTTATCTTTGATATTAATGGTGGATAAGAAGAATTTTTGACGTAACGTGAGAAGACGCCATATTTGTTTTAAATCTGTCAAATGTCACAAGGTTTTGGCGCGCAGTTTGGTTCCTGTTATTTTTATATAGTTTACATAAATTATTACCTTTTATATATATATATGCGACTTGTGTTAACGGAAACATATTGTCGCTATTAAAATTGTCCTTGCGAACCGTATGCAGAATTTAGACATAAACAATTTAGTCTAAAAACGCGAACGAATAATGACATAATTTTAGTAAGAACACGTTTCTCAACACGAATTTCAGCTTATAACATTTATACACCTTGAAGATAGACTTCATCATTAATCGTAGAACTTAAACTTAATTTTCTAGATGTTGGGTTAGTGCAAACAATTTTGGCAAGTCCTAAATCGTAGTTATCAAAAAGGCTAAGGGGAGAATTCACCAATACACCAATATAATGTGGATAAAACCCCCGAAATCAATTAATTGAAAAAAAAAACATTTGTATACATACACATAGTTACGTAGCTTAATATAAATAATCGCTAACTTGATATAATAAGATCAACGTTTTAACGTGAATAGGGCCAAGAGCAGATCAAGAGTGACCTTTCAACAATTCAAATGCTTCTAATCTCATCCTGCCATGGAAATTCTGACTCACTTACATAAAATTAAATAAACTAAAGAACCCCCCACACAACACACAGATCATAAAAATGCATGAAATTCTAATTATTTTACATTGAACAGTATACAACGATAAACTGCGTCCTACAGAATGAATTCAAGTAATTAAGAAAACAGAATTTGCATTCAGAGAAAGATAAAATTCCCCACGTCTTAATAAACTTGTAAGGCACTAAAGAACGACCTACAGCAGAGTGGACTTTTGGTTTAAAACGCAAATCAGACATGGTTCTTTTTTCAAATACCAAAAAAGGTCGCAATTTTGTCAATTGCCAATGTCTTTTTATGATCAGCTTTGGGTAAAGACACTTTTCATTTTGAAAGAGAGAGAAAAAGAACACGCAATGTTAACAAAAATTCAAATTGACACATTTATTTCTGGAGATTTTAATTTGGGATGTAATAAAATGAATACCTAAGTAGGACCACACACTAAAATCTGAAAAAAGCAGAAAGTGCATAGATTAAAGATAATAGAAGATAGAGCCGTCCGTACATTTGTTCATACACGTTTACCATATAAAAAACACGTTGCGACCTAGTACGAGCAGCTGATATTATCAAAGTTATAAAAAACCTTTAATATCGTATTAAATACGAGCAGCACACGCTGTTTCAAAGTTACGTTGCACAACCGGTAGGCGTGGCTTAACCGCGTTCATCTATGCCAAAATGCACGACTGCTCCCGAAGATGACCAAATGGAACAAATTTTTGAAATTAGAATAACGCGCAACTGGCTGTTTTCGTCAATAATAAAGCGAGAAGCTCTAAATTATGTACTTGTAAGTGTATGTGTGTATGCATGTAACAGCAGTCAGAACATATTTTTATATTGTCGATTGGTAGAATGGAAGCAGAAACAGACTCAGCACTCCCGCACACAGTGAAATGACGTACGATAAATCGCAACGGGTGATTGTTTTTTTAGAGATTTTTATTATGAAACTAGCGGTCCCGGCAGACGTTGTTCTGCCCAAAAGCGGGATTTAGTAAAAAAAAAATTACCCTACTCTACCCTACTCTACCCTACTCTACCCTACTCGTTAAAAAGTACCCTATGTCCGTCTCCTGGTTCTAAGCTACCTCCCCACCAATTTTCAGCCAAATCGGTTCAGCCGTTCTTGAGTTATAAACAGTGTAACTAACACGACTTTCTTTTATATATATAGATTTATTCTGAATAACACACAAAATTAAAAAAAAAAAACTAATGTAACAAGTATTATTAATTACTAGCTTCTGCCAGCTGCCATCGCCCGCGTAAAAGTAGGTTTCTCCATACAAATGTTGAGCCCCTGTTTCATTCCATTAGGCTGTGAATTTTGGAAAATCCTCTCTTAGTGCTCGTCTACGTCATAAAAGGAAACCTTGTGTAAAATTTCAGGCCCCAAGTCCCAGTAGTTTTGGCTGTGCCTTGATATTTCAGTCAGTCAGTTTCTCCTTTTATATATATAGATTAACCAGGTATCGTATTTTCATATTATTATTTACGAATTTTGTAATAACCTCCCGATATTTTATGCAGATTCAAATCTGCACCTTCTATAATAAATAATCTCATGCTTATCCGCCACTACCGGCCATCGTCGACCAGCAAAAACCAATCGATCTGTTAAGTCATGCAGATCACGGCATAAATAACTTCCTTATTGAATTTGTTCATTGTAGCGAGTGTTGCCACACACAAGCTGCAATATTAATCGTTATTTTAAATTGAAAATAATAATTTATTATCTACGATTATTGAATTCGCACGATCTATGCACATTTTTGTGTATATTTTGTTTTTTAGTCAACTATGAGTATAATAATAAGAGTAAAATAAAACTAGAAGTAGTTAAGTTTTTTTCCTGTATGACCAAAAGTTATTAAGTGCGGCTAAATTAAATATTGCTTACGTGCAAATATGCATTTTTTTTTTTAACTGCGCTATCCAATGTGTCCCTCTGTAATGTATTATTTGTGTAAATTTAGAAAACAAATAAAAGTTAAAAAATAGCATAGTAGCATAGCAAGCATAGTATAATCAGTTTTATAATGTTCTCACTGCTGCGACTCTGGCCTCTTCTCTTGGAGAGGAAATGGGCCGTAATCCACCAAGCGGGACCATGCAGTGCAGGTTTATAGAATGTCGCTTGTCTTATAATATTAATACATATTAAAAAAAAAAAAACATTTCAAGTAACAGCATTTTTGCCAAGCTGCATTAAATGGCTTAAATCGGATTACTAAAATGAAACCATTATACACGAAAGTAAAATGGGAATTCAGACTCTAATATCTGAATTCCATCAAATTAAACTAACCTTGGATTCTCTTAATAAAATACGAATAAAAAGGGATTTTTACTTAATTTTATAAATGACAATAAAGCTATTGGTATTTGGAAAGTCCTTCTTTTTTCCGATCATCGCTTGTCCTCTTGACAAATAATGTGTATATACGTCAATATTTTTAAATTTCGAAATTCTTTTTTTTTTATTTTGAGTCTTACTAAAATACTTGTTATTAAAGTTGATGATAATATATTACTTTTTTTTTTATTTGCGTGACAGAGTGAACGATATACACCTGCGTCACACTTTATTGTGGGCACTGATCTGTTGTCGAACTTATTGGTCATTTATGATTATTTTTATAAAGTAGAAAATTACATTTAACTTAGCTTTTAATATTTTCAGAATATTCCTACTGCAATAATACCGCCGCTGGAGAAGTTGTTGAGAAAAGGAGGCTTACCTGGAAAAAGAAAATGATAATTAGTTTGAGATCTTATTGATGAATCTGAAAACATTGAGCATGAGAAAGATACAAAATATGAAATAATAAAATATATGGTCAAAGAAATGTGTGAACTATTGTTGAGCTGAACTAATGGATAGGCTCGCGTTTGACCAAATGACCTGTATCTCACCTGATGGTAAGCGATGATATGGCCAATGATGGTGCACGCTTGACTAGAAGTAACCTATGGGGAATTTCTGCAAAACTGTTGCTTTCATAAGTTGTCGAAAAGATTTTGTAAGCAAACTTTATCTCGCTTTGCGCGCTTTTCATCACTTCTTTACAAATATTCTAACGAAATGCTTCACGGAAGTCTCACTATACCACAAAACATCGCAATATTTAATTATTTTAATCTCTTGACTAATTAATAATCAGAACCGGAGACAATTTAGAACATTAATGCAATTAATGAAACTTAACACCCGATATTTAATATAATTTTGTAGTTTAGGAGGCCATCGCCCTCTAAACACAGATTAAAAATCAAACTGTTACGTCAACAATTGAGCAAGGTAATTTACTGGGCCCTACTAATTGTTACTACAAATATTGTGGTGACATAAACGCCTTAGGCAGAATAGTAGGTAATGTGCAATGCAGGTTCAAAAATTGCGTAAATTGTCTATGACAGTTCACGTTTTGAAATTATGGGACTGTTAAGCAGTTTGGACTCGCGCCCTTTATAGCAAAAACAATCGTTGTTTAGCGGCCACAAACACACAGTACACATTCGCGAGTTTTCATCCCGTAAAAATAAAAGACTGCTGTGCGATACGCCACATAAGCGAAACTGCAGAATGGAGCTAGTATATAATATAGGTGGACCTATTCAGTAATCAGCCAATGAAACAAACCCTTAACATAGTATTCAATTTATTATCATAATAAAACCGACACATGAATTAAAAAGAACTAACACGGCCATTGGCGCAGTGGTTCTAAGTCTGGGCGTCTTCTGTATGTGATTTTACGTGAATTGGGTGCATTCACGTAAAATACATGAGTAATTCCTTAGTATGGCAACTTAAAAAGAACAATAAAAAAACTAAGCCCATTCGTAATACAACCAATTTCATACACATCAAACACAAGAATAGGCAAACAAAGAAATAATATGAATATCTAAAAGATTCTTGGAAAAACCTAGTCGTTCTTTATACCTACCCATAATAGTGTTATGATTGCCTGTGTCAATCAAGACTAAACTATTAAAACTTCTAACAAAAACATAGTCACTAGTGACTAAAAACGTCAGTCATAGCAAAGTCAATGTTTTTGTGTGACAAGGCAACAAATAAAAACTCGTACGACAAATATACTTGTGGCAGTCTTCTTAGAAAGATTAAAAGTTATGATTGTAGTACCTAGGCTATTACGTCAGTTTGACCGGGATTCTTCCAAATCGTAGGTTTTTTCCTAGAGAAATAACAGATCAAACAGGAAAAAATGTGTGGCAAGTGTAAAAAGTTTTTGGAGGAAAATTTTTATGGCAAGTTTTGTGACGACAATTTGAATGACAATGTAATAGGTACCTACTGCATACATATACGTGTACCTAGTTCCGTAACTAGGTACTCCTGCAGTGCGCAGGCACCATGGACCATACAGCCCCCAGGGGCTGAAAGGTCGTTGGCAGGCACAGAGCGCAGTCTCTGGAGGGGTGCAATATTTATAAGTATACTTAGTCTTTATTGTGTTATACTTTTTCTATGGGCGCATTAATAGAAGTACGCACTGGGCGCATCAAAGGCTAGTCATGGAAAGGTAGGTGGGCTGCGGGATAGTTCGAAAGAGTTACCGTGGCCCTGTAATGCAGTAGATAATAATCTGATTGAAAGAAATAACTTGATAATTGCACCCTCAAATAAATATGTAACTTTGTTCAAAGATATGACTCGTATGACACCGACGTAAGAAGGATTAGTTGCGATTAACGACTTGTAAATTTTTGAAATGAAAAACCAATGTGGGAAATCGTGACCATATCATTAAATCTATGAAATTGTAAAGTTAATTTTTGAGTTAATTTTTATTTCAGCAACTGAAGAATTAATTGCTACAACTTTATTCTTTGATTTACAATATTTTTACAACTTGAATAACGATTCTTCAAAAAATGTATTTGTGTATTAAACTTCATGTACAGTAGTAGAGTACATAGGTGGACTTAATGCAACAAGGCATTATCTACCAGTCAACCTTTAGATTCAATAAATAAATAATAATAAGTATAATAATACAAACAAGAGAATGAAGTACTTATCAAGGTTGAAATAATAAAAATAATAAATATAAAATCATTATAATTGAGAGAACTCAAAATATAACAATATAACAATCTAGATTGCGCCCCTTCAACTTCAGAATAAAATAAAAACTTAACATATAAACAAACTCGAAGGTTTAACACCAAACACAATGGCACAGTTGCGTAACTGCGTAAATAATTACCATAAACGCATTACTGATTTTGTATGGATACGTATAAAAAAATATTGGCGACCCTCCGCCATTGGTCACGGTTTGAAAACACAATGCCTTGGACAAAAACATGCTGTCAATCTGATGTACCATAAGGTTAATTATATGTTATTTGATGCTGATTAGTTGATGACTGATAAACTCAGCAGGTTGTTGTTTTTTCTTCAGGGTAAAGGGTTTTTTACCACAGAAATTAGTCAGTAGTCACTATAGAAGTCCCTTCAGTGTTCATGCCTTCGTACTGTCAGGTTGTTATAAATCAACAACGTTTTGACTGGACTGCGTGAGGGAACGGACTTTCTTACGCCCCAGCCTCCACAAAAGAAGACGCTCTGGATGCAAGGAAGCGCAGGGTGTTTTCCGGCCACCGTAGGCGCAGGGTAGCGGACGCGGAAGACGAGCAATAGGTAGCTCGTCGTCCGCCCGCCCGGAGAGGACCAGCCCCACCTCAACGGCGCGTAGTGTTCCACGCGTGCCTCAAAAAGATGCGGAATAAGGCAGATGCCAGCTAGGGCTGCGGGAGAGGAAGAACACACGTGAATTTTAGTCAATAAATTTCTGTTTACTTTGTTTACTTTATTAAAACTTCATGCCAAACAAAAGTACTAAGGCGGGCTTAATGCCTTAGGCATTCTCATCCAATGACTTTTCTCGCTCTAGGGCAAAGCGAGAGGGCGTGTCCGACTTTTACTGGCTAAAACCACACCTAAGAAGTTCCTTCTTTGCCCTTGCGTTCCAGGGCCATGTCTCTCTCAAGGGAAGGAACTCAACGCATGGCCCCCGATATTATCAACAGTAACTTACAACAGCGCCAGCAGTGACAAACATTTGGTTACGACAATAAAACGCACCCATATGGTAATCTAACAAATTAACAACAAAAGAAACATCCATTTCCCTGCAAAACAGAAGTCAGTGGCAAAATTTATTAGGGTTAGCAACGTTTAGAAAGCGCGCATAAACTAATTATAATGCAATTTCGTTTCACATTACACCGGTGCTTAAGCAACGGCAGCCATTTTGACAAGATTTCGAATGTAACGCGATTTGTTAAGTGGGCTAATTGTTAAGCTGATTACTATTGATATTTTGTTATCGTTTCAGTCATTAGTGATTACTTATCATTTGAAGATCTTTGAAAATCGTTGCGGATAATCAGTAACTAGGAAATCTAGCATCAGTCTTGCCAAGGAGTATTGTGTTTCTCAGTTACTGGGATGTTGAGGTCTGTTAAGTACTTGCTTCATTTAAAACACTGGTACTTATTATTACATTCAGTTAAAACGGAAGCGAAACCCCACACAGTTGTACTAAGGCTGGGCAGATTTGTTTGCACTTCGTTCCAAAACATAAATCGCAGACGTAGGCAACTCAGCTGCTAAACTAGAATAGAACTGGGCAGGTCACATCTGCCGCATGTCACAACAAAATTAGGCAAGGGCAAATACTGGCTGGATCCCGAACAGCAGGAGCCGGCGACGCGGTAGGCCCAGAAGGAGATGGCGTGACGAATTGGACTCCCACTTAAAGGCCAGAAGTAGCTAAGGACAGAGAAGAGTAGCAGAATAGAAGGGAGGCCTTTGCCCTGCAGAAGGACATAACAGGGTAGTCATAATAATAATAATAGATTTAATCAAATTACTTAGTACAGTCGTTTTGGATATTTAGGGCTTGTATAGACGGTTTTAATGGATGGAACACACTTGAAAACACCTTGACAAAATTAAGAATGACGTGCAAACTCTTGGCATTTATACACGTACTAACCATTTAAGTGTACCGAGTGTTGACAACACCTGTCAGAGGAGGTACTTGTGGGAACCCATCCAAAATCAATTCCTTCCTTTATAGGAAACTAGCGTATATGTGGTGTGTTGATATAAGTACTTTTATTCGTCCTTTAAGGTCTAATCTATCTCTATATCAGAGTACAGCGAAATTAGAATCGTAACAAATTGACTTTTAATTATTAGTGTGTGGATGTCAATCAAGGTCCTAAGTTACATTTGCATTGTTCTAAAGAGTTACCGCGGCCCTATAACGCAAAGGGCAACTGAAGGAACACAGGCGGGTTTCAGTTTGTAAAAGTCTGACCCTCCTTTTCGTTCCGCCCAAAACTAGAAAACCATTGACGATATCCCACCATAGCAAAATCTTGCTGAACTGGACCTGGCGCAGCCGTGAGACACGTGTTTTTTTAATCTTAATTTGTAAATAAATTTTCATTAAATTGTTTCTACAGTGAGTGTTATAAAAATTTTTTCTTTCTTTCTTTCTTTCTTTATTTCTTTCTTTCTTTCTTTCTTTCTTTCTTTCTTTCTTTCTTTCTTTCTTTCTTTCTTTCTTTCTTTCTTTCTTTCTGACTTTCTTTCTTTCTTTCTTTCTCTTACGTAAATATCCCTTTCCTACTCTGTTGTAAACACGGTTTTTCTAAAGATAGAATTTCATGTACCTCTGATTCAATTTTGTAAATCACGTTTAATGCTTTAATTAACCTAAAGGTTAATCACGCAAAAGGCAATCTACTTTTACCTGAAATATTTGCATGATTCGTATCAGACATTGAACAGAAATAATATCGCCGAGCAAGTACGAATCGAGTCATGTTTCCGGGATATTGTGCCGACAAACATCGCGTTTACTTTTATGTTTTCCGTTTAAAGTGTTAATACGTAAAAAATGTATTAATAGGTATTTGGCAGAAAATATATTATGCAAAGCAGAATATTGTTTCATAAGAAATTGGGTAGTTGACTCATTTCCCGCAATTTGTCTGCGTGAGCTTCGGAAAACTGCACAATCTGACTGCGATCCCACCTGATGGTAAGCAGTGATGCAATCGATGATGGTGAGACGCAGTAATGTATTAAGAGCCACACTTTAACCTTGAAGATTATTATTTAGTCACAATCTCAAGTTTTTTTTTTTGTTTTGAACCTTAATTCTTTTTCTTAAATAAAAGTAGTTTCAGTCCTTATAAGATCAGCTCTTTATCAGTAAAAATCTGGAACGGCAATAAGCCGTTCATAACAGTGAAATACGATACTGAGTAGTTGGTACAGCCCCCTAGCCAAGTTACGATCGTTTAGCTTGCGAAGCGTTCGACGCAAACGAAACGATCGTAACTTGACTAGGGGGGCAACCCTATTCTATACCTGTGTAGGTACGCCAGTGACTCAATTCAAAAAAAGGTAATTAAATTACCTACTAATCTGAATTTCTACTAAAAGGCCCTTTTAGCCCTCTCTCATTTAAGCCAATTTGCCTCAACTATCAATTATCTATTGCAACTTTTTACAACCACAAGTCCTTGTAAACCAAAATAAATTACCGCCAGTTAGCTTTGTGAACGCTCGTTAAAACTTAAAAGACCATTCACAATTTCCTTTGAACACGAGATGTATGATTAACTGGTAACCTTCGTACTGCCATCGTTGGATGGAAGGAGGTAGGAGTCAGGCCGGCAGTGTGTCGTTTCTTACCCAACAGTCGTAATTACAGGACAAACAATAAGTTTTGAAACGGTGCGGCATAGTGGCGGTCGCACGATCTTGAGATCTGGTGGGGTTGCTAAAATGACGCTTTGTTTGTTTGAATTTTTTGATGATTTTTTTTTTAACCAATTTTTATTTATTGAAAAGTTATTTTTTATTAGTATGCGAAACTAATTAAATAGTGAATTGGAAATAGGTATAAATGTGGACAGAAAATCTTTATTAATTTATTTACTATTAGCGACACGCACCGGCGCCCCGGCGGGACGAAGGCAACGAAGGAACAGGATGGAAAAGTCTGACACTATCTCTCGCTTCATCCAAGAGCGGGATTTGTTACTAGATTTTTCCCACTTTAAAAAAAAAGACACCCCGGCTTCGCACGGATATTATAAACCTTTGAAATTCTCAGCTTTTCTGTATTATACAACTAAACCTTCCTTAAGAATCACTATCTATTGGTGAAAACTACATGCAAATCCGTTCAGTATATTTTCAGCTTATCGCGTTTTTACAGACAGACAGACGTGGTGGGGGATTTTGTTACATAATATGTATGGATCTTTACAATCTATGAAATAATTACTACAGTATTAACAAGGTATATAAAAATGTAAAGAAGTTATATGGATGTAATAAATATTATCGACACTTCCATCTCAATTAAAAACCTCGTTTACTCACAAATTAGGCCTAATAAATCAATAATAACAACATTTACAACATCGCGCAACACACACTACTTACAAAACCAACAGTCAAGCTCTACAAAGCAGGTGTAGAAACAAATTATTTAAAAATAAATTGGCACTACAAATGAACAATATGCTACAATAACAGCATGATTGACTGCTAATGAAATAATTTATAAAGTAACTGACTATCAATAGAAGTTTGTTATTATATCAACTTTTATTATGGCAAGTTGTCAAGCTATAACTCAATTATAGTAAGTTAATAAATACGTGGCAGGAAATAGGCTTGGTTGGGTTTTGGAATTTACACCCTGCGGGCTGTCTTTTTATGACTTCCCGTACGTAGTACAGTTGCTGCAATAAGGTAGCCAATTTAAGTTATTTAAAAATAATTTCAGTCATAATTATGTCTGACAACATGGCAGTTTTTCCAAATTTTGACCTTCTAATTCGCTAAAATTACTGCAAAATCTGACCTAATTTGTCTCAATATACGTTGGTTGGATACTAAAATATAAATAAAGTAATATTCTCAAACCTATTTCATCCAATCTAACTAACCTATATCACCGCATGACAGAGCAAAGGCCTCCCCTATCTTTTTCTACACAATTCTTTTTTCAAATTGAGACATCTACAAAAAAAAAAAATGATAGAAGAACATAAATTACCTAATCCTCAAGCATCATCTTAGCCACCCAGCAGTAACGAAACATCGGGGTAAAGGTTGTGACAGAGAGCCGTGAAAAGCCTCCCGCTGCTGCACATTTTAGCGGCCCGTACTCGATTTCGCTTTTCGTAATTGATTTTTTGGACTTCATGCTTTTTTAGATGATTTTAGTCGGTCATGACTTGAGACTAATTATTAAAATAATTGTTTGCTTAGTAACTCTGCGCCCAATGTAGTTTCAGTTTGTTATATTTCTGTGTTTGCAATATTATGAAACTTGTATAACTAATTGGAAATCATCGTTACAAAGATGAAGATTTTTTAATGATATAAACTAGTCCTTGACTGCGATCCCACCTGATGGTAAGCAGTGACTCAATCGTTGATAAAGAAGCGCACTAGTTTATTAAGAATATTCACTCTAACCTTGAAGACTGCTAAATTATAATAAAACGGGAGGACCGCAGCAGGCAAATTGTTCCAGTTCTTCGATACCTCATAATTGGCATACTTACCTAAAAAATAAAAGTGTCTACCTGCCCGTATGGAGTTTCCTTACGTGATCGCATAAAGAATGAAGATATCTAGGAGCTCCAAGAAGGAGAACCAAGGTCGCCGACATAGCCCGAAGAATCGCCAAACTAAAGTGGCAGTGGGCTGGGCACATTGCTCGTAGAACGGACAGCCGATGGGGCCGAAAGGTTCTAGAGTGGCGACCGCGCACCGGTTCCACCACAAGGTGGATCGACGACCTGGTGAGAGTCTCGGGAATGCGGTGGATGCGAAACGCACAGGATCGGTCGTTGTGGAGACGCTTGGGGGAGGCCAGTGGCAGGCAGTGGACGTCTTTCGGCAGAAATGATGATGATAATGACCTTCCCGTAACATCCAAACTTTTGAAAGACCTCCAACGTTCAAGCAGTAGGGCTGGTAAATTGATTTAGTTTAGTGGTTGCAGAAAATTTTACAAAAGATACTGCTATACCTAAAGGCTTCATGTAAATAGGTGAAAGCACATTCCGTATCTACTCACTCAACTGTTTATTTACTTTGAACGTACTTCTTTTCAGTTAGCTTTTCATTTCAAAAACTTCAAAACATCGACGTATAAGAATCTAAGTGAATACTCCGAAATAAATCGTGTAATCCGTAGGGTATACAAGATCCTTGCTCGCGAGCTCAATATTTTTAATTATTGACATTGTTTTTGACAGTAAGTAATGAAACAGAACATAAAACTCTTGTATAACGATCTTCTTTGGAGACAGTAGCACATAGAAACTTCTTTAAAAAATCTTAATTTTATGAGATCCATTTTAAGCATTCATCATCATCATCATCATTTCAGCCGAAAGACGTCCACTGTTGGACATCGGCCTCCTCCAAGCGTCGCCACAATGACCGATCCTGTGCTTCTCGCATCCACCGCACTCCCGCGACCCTCACCAGGTCGTCGGTCCACCTTGTGGGAGGCCTTCCAACGCTGCGTCTTCCAGTGCGCGGTCGCCACTCTAGAACCTTTCGGCCCCATCGGCCATCCGTTTTACGAGCAATGTGCCCTGCCCACTGCCACTTAAGTTTGGCGATTCTTCGGGCTATGTCGGCGACCTTAGTTCTCCTGCGGATATCTTCATTCTTTATGCGATCACGCAAGGAAACTCCGAGCATAGCCCTTTCCATTGCTCTTTGGGTGACTGTAAGCCTTCTGATGAGGCCCATTGTAAGCGACCATGTTTCAGAGCCATATGTCATCACTGGCAACACGCACTGGTCATAGACTTTCGTCTTGAGACACTGTGGTATGTTGGACGAGAAGATACCGCGCAGCTTCCCGAACGCTGCCCAGCCGAGTCGGATTTTTAAGCATTTTAATACTCAATCTAGGTATACAGCCCACAGAAGTAGTAATTTCTATTAAACAAACCACAAATTATCGTCTTTACAATATTTCTATAGCTGGGACTCAGGCCTCCTCTCTAGGAGAGGGAATGGGCAGTAATCCACCACGCGTGCCCAGTGCGTTGGTGGATGTCATATGTCTTCTAATTTTAAGTTCTAAGACGTGCCGGTTTCCTCACGATGTTTTCCTTCAGAGCAGTGGTAATATATACATATAATATTCACACAACGCCGTCTACTCCCAAGCTAAACAGAGCTTGTGTTATGAGTACTAAACAACTGATAAACATACATATATATTTCTAAATACATACATACCATAGATAAATTACACCCAGACAGAATAAATGATTGTGTTCATCACACAAACATTTGTCCTGGGTGCGTATCGAACCCATGACCTCCGCCATAGTCAGGGCCACTAACCACTAGACCAACAGGCCAATCAAATACGTAATGTATCTACCTGGGTTTGAACTCGCGACGTGCAAATCGAAAGTCGGGGATGTTACCACTAGGTCACCACTACTCACTGCTTTAGTATCAACACAAATGTAAACTTATTGTTATAGTATGTTTCCCGAAATATACCGTATTTTTCTTCGTGTTAAAAGTAGGTTAGTATATAACAGTACAATGGGAATTAAACGTTAACTTTATGGGGTCAAAATGACCCAACACGGTGGGTTCGTGCGAGTTTGGCTCGTAGCTCGGCTGTTAGTGCATCCTTCGTGTAATTTTATTGAATGGCCTCTTACCACCGTTAAGTGAAAACTGACTGTAAATTGTGTGGTAACTGCAACTTGATCGCAACTGTATAATATGTTGTTTTAAGGCTTAGGGCAGGTTTTTTTTTTTTGTTACTTCTAGAAAAGCGTGCTTCACCATCGATCACATAATCACTTACTATCAGGTAAGATAGTGGTTAAGAATAAGCCTATCAGTAATAATTAAAAAAAAAACCAATGACTTCTACGGGTGCGACGAGTTCTGACGCTCTGGGTGGAGCGAGAGGGCGAGTCAGACTTTTACTGACTAAAAGCACACCTGTGTCCTTCAGTTGCCCTTTGCGTTCTAGGACTACTGGTTTCCTTTTCAGAAATTCCCCGCGGTCCTAGCTAGTGGACATCAGCCCTGCTAGGCTTCTACGGTTTGGTGACATCTCTTTTAGGAGCGCGTGGATCACTACGCGCTGTCGACGATTGGGCTCATCATCATCATCATCATCATTTCAGCTGATAGACGTCCACTGCTGGACATCCTCCTAATGTCGCTACAACGAACGATCCTGTGCGTCTCGCATCCATCGGATTCCCGCAACCTTCACCAGGTCATCGGTCCACCTTGTTGGGGGCCTTCCAACACTGCGTCTTCCGGTACGCGGTCGCCACTCCAGAACCTTTCTCGATTTCGATTCGATTGGGCTCGGTCCGGTTAATTACCTAACGACCGGACGGCGAGCTACCCAACGCTCGACGTCCGCGAGCCCGCGTCTACCGTGACTGGTAGTCAGGGTCGGAATCTCGGTGGCTGGGGCGTGAGGACGTTCGTTTCCTCATGCGTGCGGCCTCGTCCTTTGCTAGCCCAGCAGGGTCGAAGCCTACTGGGGCCCAGGGTCTGATTCTAAAAGGAAGACTCGGCCGTGGTACGAAAGGCAACGAAGGAACAGGAGTGGGTTTTTAGTCAGTAAAAGTCTGACACTATCTCTCGCTCCTCCCAAGAGCGCGAGATGTCATAAGATGATTTCCCACCTAAAAAAAAATTGATTTATGTCCAGTTGACGTAATAGGTAATAAATGACAAAAATATTCAAGTTGGAGAGAACTCAAAAAAAACCAACTGAAATCTTAAGTCCACCTTCTTTATGTACAAGCAATCGACCTCGCATGTTCCGCCTTCAGATTTAGCCATTTCGTCTATCTTCGTACAGGCACGAGAAATTCCTCAGTCGATTTCGACCCTGATGATTGTCAATGTCACGACGAAGGCACCACATGTAATTTTTATAAACAATAGACCTGCTAGGAACATTAGCGGCACATAATTTTATATGTTCACATTAAAACAACCTTGCATAAATCGCAGAGTATATGTATGTGCCTCCTTGAGCGACGTATATCTAGCCGGCTGCAACGTATAGGTTACTTCATCGCTTATCATCAGGTGAAGTAGTAGTCAAATTCTATCAATCATCATCTTCCTGCCCTTGTCCCGTTTTATTTGGGGTCAGCGCAACACGTTTTTTTCTTCCATTCTGTCCTGTCACTCGTCACGCTATCACTAACTCCCTTTTCTTTCATATCACTTCTCACACAATCCATCCATCTTTTCTTTGGTCTCCCTCTCCCTCTCCATCCATCCACATGTAAACTCTTTTAGTAACATGTGTTTCATCTCTCCTCTTCACACGACTATACCGAGACAAACGATTCCCTTTCAACTTTTCAGTCACTGGCACCACTTTCCAACTTCCCCTAATATACTCATTTCTCTCTTTATCCATTCTCGTCACACCACACATTCATCTTAACATTCGTTCATTCAAAAACAAAACCTATCAATAATAAATAAAAACTGATGCTACAGTTATTGAAACCTTCAAGCAGAGCATGTAACCATATTGGTAATTACAGTTTTGAGCCGCTTAGGGGCGAAACGCTCGTTTTATGGAGTCATGGTCACTTTGTGTGCCCAGAGAACTAGCTCGGTCTTTGCCTAAAGCATTAACTAACGCTAATACTTTAGGCAGAGAGTAGCCTTAGCCACGTTTAATTGTAATCTATTCAACGTGGCAAGGCTGCCAGTCTTCTGAGCATATTTTTCCAAATGGTAGCGCTGCTGAGAAAATAAATCAAATTTCTGTAAATAATTTAATTTTGTCACATAAAAAAAGAATTGGTTTCAACCGAAAATTAGATAAATATGATACAAAAGATTCGGTTTCAGTAGAAAGTCATATTTCGGTTGGACACTATTTAACTTTAAATACAAAGTAAGGCACGAGACAGCGTCGTGGAGCCGACAAAAAGACATTACCCAAGCTAGGGCATTCTTACATATCAACAAAGTGCAACAACGACTCTGTCTCTCTCTGTGTTCACAATAAACTCAAAAACTACTGAACAGATTGTCATGTGGTTTTCACCAATAGACAGAGTGATTTATGAGGACGGTTAAAATGTATAATACATTCATATTATAGAAAAAAAAAACCGAGAATTACAGAGTTTTCCAACTGCGCGAAGTTGGTAAACGGGTGGATGCTAGTTCTAGACATTTGACAGACTTCTCATAATTTTATTACTTAATCATGGAGTTCGTAAGAGCAATTCTAGACTATTTAAGACCATGCTTAATTAACACGCCTCAACTCAAATTATCCACAAATGAAGCCATCAACACATAATTGTTGCGTCTATGAGAACTTCTAAATAGCAACATTAAGATTAAACAAGAAATTATATGAGCTCTTGGATTACCTAACTTCTATCACAAAGCGGTTGAAACTTCTCACGTTGAAAACATGAACAGTTCCGTGATTTTGGTCGGTGAGTGTGTAATAGTTTTACGATGAGAGTTTAAAATAATGGGCGGATTTAAAACAGCTGATTTTTGTTAAGTAACATGACTGAATATTCAAAGTTAAGTGGTTAATACGTAATTATTCGGAGAAACAGTAGAGCAATGATGGCCTAGTGACAACAGCCCTGACTTTGGAGTTGTATGTACATCGTAGGTTCAAACCCAGGCAACCGATTTACCTTGTGTAGTTTATATTATCACCACTGCTCTTAAAACAGTGAAGGAAAACATGAGGAAACCAACCCGCACTGGGCCCGCGTAGTGGATTACGGCCCATTCTCTCTCCTAGAGAGGAGGCCTCAGTCCCAACAGTGGGAACATTATAAGGCCGACAATGCTATGCTATGCTGGACAGATGATGATTACCGTTAGTCTAAACAAGTAACCATTCCTTAAAAAGTAAACTATAATGTCTGTCATCTTCTGTGCCAGATTCCTAGCCTCTGTTGAAAACCTCATATTAGAACTAAATGCAATGTTTAAGGTTCCGCAAGATCTCACAAAATCTTTCTACATCTGTCATCACATCCACCCAAGTGGCATTCAAATAAAACTATCCTATTAACATGTACAGAACCTCTTGACATTAGAATAAAATATATAATTGTTTAGCTCAATGTTAGTCATTGTGCATTTGGAAAGTGGCAGACAGACGCCTCGCGTCTGAATGTTTCATTGTGTCGCCTTTACACATACGATTTGGTCACATCCTATTTAACAACTTAGAATAGGTGCCATTGTAGTGAATATTTCTTAATTCTCCAGAAGGTTTCATTTGAACTGAATTCCATAATTAGGAAAAGATGCGGATGATTTTTAAGATGTGACTATTCGATCGGTGGCAGTGGGCAGGGCAGGGCATTGCTCGCAGCCGATGCAGCAACCGATGATCGATGGGACTGAAAAGTACGAGTGACCTCCCACAAGGTGAACCAATTTCCTGGTGAGGTTCGCGAGAATTCGATGGGTGCGAGACAGGACCGTCCGTTGTAGCGACACTTGTGAGGTCATGTCCAACAGTAGATGTCTTTTGACTGAAATGATGAAGATGACTATTAGATTATTCAAGAAAATGTCGTGTTGCAGTTGAAAAACTTACCAAACTTGTAAAGAGAAAAGCTTGGGGAAAAAACAGAGTATATCTGCGTTTTCTTCAGTTTTTTCTGTTCTCTAAAGCAACAGCATAATTACCTGTCTTGCTCCACCATAAACACTTGAAACTCATTTATCGTCTTCCCAACTATACTATGATTAACTTCTAATCATTAAATAAGTTTTCCCGCTCTGGATGGAGCAAGACAGAGTCTCAAACTTATACTGACTAAATAAGAAGAGAACAATCTGTGTAAAACAGATTGCGAATCCAGGTAGACCGCTGCAAACACAACTTGGCACAATGGGGTTTATAGACCCGTCGGATACTCAACGTCAGTGCGGTGCTCCTGTTCAAAACATGTGCCTCACATTAGAGTACCCCAAATGCCCATACCTGCACTTTGGAGGATTTGATGAATGCTACCGATGCTGCTATTAATGTAGCCACCTATTGGGCCCAAACAGTTTGACGAGTTTACCATGGAATCGAAAAGAAGAATAAGACTGACTAAAACCTCACCTGTGTCCCTTCAGCTGACCTTTACTTGCCATGTGGTGACTCTTTCAAACAATCCCGTAAGCGTATCCATCTGAATATCACCAGCCAAAAGATTAAAGTGTAAACTGCCAAAGATGTAAGACCGACATATCCACATGTACTTGACGATCAGTGTTCTACTGGACTTCTAAATCTAAACACACTAAACTGGGTCAAGTCAAACTTCTCAAGAGTATATTATTATTATTATAATTAAATCACAACAGTTACCACAAGGTATTCTCTAGTACAAAGAAGATCACACTCATCCCAGGATTCTTGGATTGGAAACTGATTCAAAATCAGTAATGTATGTGTGTTAGCAAAGCGTGGGCAACGCATTGTGAGCAGTCTTTGTACACGTGTATGTTAAATGAGACTGCATTGACTATAGCAAGCAAGTACAACATAATATTATGAATCTTATAGCAAGTAGATTAGTACGTACCGCAACAAGATCTTCAAAGAGGTGAAAGATTAATAGGTTTGAAGAATTATTCTGGTTTTCTTTCTGTTATAGTGACGATATTATTTAGACTGTGATATGGTCATAAGAGAAACTACTCAAATTGTCAGCCGAACACTTATAAGCAGTAGGTTCAAAATACCTTGACACTTATGGGCCTACCACACGTGCATGTTTCACCACAGTTTTGCCTGCGCAGGCCTGTTTGTACATGGAACACCGTGCGTGTGGTTAGTGAAACTCATTCAGTTTTTCACGGTGTTCCACGTACAAACCGTACTGTGCAAGCAACACTGTGGTGAAGCTTGTGCGTGTGGTAGGCCCATTAGACTTTTTGGGATAAGGTGATGGGAGCTCGAGCGGTTCAAAAGGACAACAGCCGTCTGTATCGGTCGATCTCCAAGGTTACTAAACGCTTGCTGAGGTCAGTCTATAGATGATTGACCATCTTAACTGGTGACATTTCTCCATGCTTCGGAAAGCATATTAAGCCGGTGTACCGGCTGTCATTTGTAAACCTTTGACAGTTTATACGAAAGTCAGAAGTCAGAATCTGACTCAGACTTGCAAAGAGATATCGTGTTAACCAATTCTTAGGTTGGGAAGATCAGTAGGTAGACACTGCATGTAAAATAATTCCACCGTAGGCGCGGGCTTGCGGACGGTGAAAAATGGGTAGCTCGCCGTCCGACCGTCCGGTAACCGTTCGGACCAAGCCCAAGTCGTCGACGGCCCATACTGTTCCACGCGCGCCTCAAGAAGATGTCAGCAAACCGTAGGGGCCCAGCAGGGTCGAAGCCTACTGGGGCCAAGGGTCTGCTTCTGAAAGGAAGGCTCGACCCTGGTACGAAGGGCAACGAAGGAACAGGAGTGGGTTTTTTGGTCAGTAAAAGTCTTAAACACCCTCTCGCTCCGCCCAAGGGCGGGGGATGTCATAGGATGATTTTCACACCTACAAAAAAAAAATGTAAATAAAATACTTGAATTAGAATGGAACCAGACCCCCATATGAACGAGAAAAACGTGGGTAGTACGACATTTGTACCGACGTGACACTGTACAGGGTGCACTATGAACTCAAGCAAGGTCGAGGCATCTTGTTGCGCCCACGCAGGCTTCGTCTACAAAAGCTTCGTAACTTTGACCTCCTTAGCTAATGTTGTATTCTTTTTTCTAGATCAAAGATTAGATAAGATGAGACTATCTCGTTCTTAAGATCTTAGTAAGTAGGTCAGAATTTAGAGACGGATTGGACAGGATTTTTTGGATTGTTTGGGATCAGGATTGTTTGGAACAGATCGACATCATAATATTTATTAGTTTGTAATTTTAGCATATTTATGCATATTATATATTTTATTATTATAAGAAATTTAAATTAATTATACTTCATTCTATTTTGAAATATGCGTACAGCTAAGGAGTGGAATTCCCTGACGGAGTCTGTGTTTCCTGATAGCTACAACCTAGGGGTCTTTAAGTCAAGAATGAATAGGTTACTTCTAGGCAAGCGTGCTCCATCGTCGGTCACATCATCGCTTACCATCAGGTGAGATAGTGGTCAAACGCGAGCCTATCAATAAAAAATATAAAAAAAACTGTTATTTATTTATTGTGCACACCTATTATAGTGTTGATTTTTTTAACCCAAAGATTGTATTATTTTTTGTGATTATATTATTGATTGTGACCTTTGTATTCTAGGACCACAGTCAAGGTAGAACTACACTGCGCACACGTGTGCCATATACGCCAGTCTGGGCGTTATATGGCAACTAGACTTGTAGAGCTACATTAGATCCACGCCACGTGACGTTGTTCTACGTACAAATCAGTCGTGGTCCACTTGTGACGTTTTGTAATCGGGCGGGTTATAATCCGCCATCTTTTACACTATAGATACAAGAGTGCCGCTTTCAGATATTTTCGTTGAATTCTTGTTATTTCGTTGTTATTTTTGTTGTTTTCATTAAGTTTCTTGTACTGTTAAGTTTAAAGTTACTGGTTGATTGTTTTGTTTTTGTTATATTGTCGTTTTCGGGTTTAAAAAATCCGTCAAAGAAATTTGGCTGAAGGTACCTACATTGTCTTCTTTGTTTACATTTTGTCTCATGCCCAGATGAATACGGTATAGGTATATTCACCATGTAGGAATTTTAACAGTGATACTAAGACAGTTTATAAATGTAACAACATAAGCAGCGGGTCGGTAGCGATCAATGTCACTTAACTATTTAGACAAGTTATTGCTACAGAGGTTCCGCTCTGAATTGCCGAGATTTAGGACCGTCGCGCACTGAAGCGTAACGTATTCGAGTTTTATTAGCGCTGTGATAAATGACTTGTGTTTATACACGGGTAAAGTTTATGTAAGAAGAAAGGTTTAAGGTTTTTGTAAGCACTAGGAAGCTGGATTAAATTCTGCGACAAAGTATTTTTTAAGGTGGGAAATCATCCAATGATATCTTTCGCTCTGGGTGGAGCGGGAGTGCGTGTCAGACTTTTACTGGCTATAACCACACCTGTTTCCTTCAGTTACCTTTGAGTTCTATGACTACGGCGACAAAGTAATGTGTTTCATTTTTTAATTGTACATAAAAATGAAAGAAAAACAATTTTTTCAATTCTTATGTACTAGTAATGACAGTCACCAGACAGTATTTTTATGGATTCAAAGTCAAAGTCAAAAGTTTTTATTTCACATAGGCATACATGGGCACTTATAAAACGTCAGAAGCTAGTGCACGGTTCCAAATTAGGTTGAACGAACTTAAATACATTTACAAGCATTTATTTATCACTTAACGATAAACAAAAAATACCCTTATTTAATTTAATTAAAACTAATCTAGCTAACTAAAAATAATCTAAAATATGGCATCGAAAAACTCCTCCGTATCCCTATCGACTATAGTAATGTTCTCAAAAGACTAGCGCCATTGCCACGCCGTGTAGCAATATTTTTGAATTACAGCGCCACCAAGCCATTTTTACTGTCCCAAAGCCGTCAAAATTACAAGAGTAGTAGTAAAGTTCTATCAATGGTTTCTTTACGGGGGATGATTATTAAAATTGATACACATCAGTGTACTCAGACGCTGCTCCACCAACTGGTTTCTCACGGCGACGTAAGCGCTGCGTAACCGCGTTATGTTAATGCTTGAAATTAATTTATTACCAGCAATAAGGGTGCTATTACACTCAGTTATTTAATCATATATATAGGAAATACTACTTGAATGTTTTGCTATTGAAACTGGAACTGTATTACTGATTAAGGAATGCCGTAGCGATGTCAAAGCTTGTAGGCTTGCAGACGATGAACAATGGGTAGCTCGCTGTCCGGCCGTCCGGTAACCGTCCAGACCGAGCCCGAGTCGTCGACAGAGTGTAGCGTTCCACGCTACCCTATAGGGGCCCAGTATCCGAAAGGGCCGTCATCCGTGGTCCTGGAGCGCAAGGCAAAGAAGGAATATAGGTGTGATTTTAGTCAGTAAAGACCTGACACGCCTTGCCCGCCTAAGTCACGGGAGAAGTCATTGGATGATTTCCCACCTTAAAAAAAAGCAAATAATCTATGTGAAACCTTTGTTAAAGTCAGAAGCTTACTATGAAGGAAGATTGGCAGCATTAAAAATTGACTCAGGACAAGGGTAGGAAGATGAAGGTGTCTGGTAAGAACGTTTCAGGAAATGTTACAAAATAAAATAAAATATAATAGCTAGTTAATTCGCAAGTTACTTTCAATACAGATGATCACTGTGATGGTTTCAGTGAGGTAATAATCTCACACGTCCTCGTCTTTTCCCAAAAGCCCAGGCACCTTTTGAAGGATGCGCTCCAAAACAAAAAAAAAAAGGCTGTAAATGGAACCCTATGTTTTTTTTTCCTTTTGGCTTCGCGCAGTTTGTGCATTTAGCCAGTATCAAGTTTAGAAAGTATTCCGTTTTTTTACATTGTTTTTCATTAGAACGCGAAAGTAACACATTTTAATGTTTCAGTATTTGGCAGCAAATATGTCGAGACAGTCTTCTCGGCAAGCTTCGCCAAAGTAGCCAATACTAAACTAAAAATCTCAACACTATTTTACCGAACTCACGTCTGTTTTAATGATACAAGAACGGTAGACACTTATATACAAAACTATACCAATTTTACATCACAATATCTACCAGGAATCAATCTGCGTATACCAAAAACTACCACTGAACTTCACAAACTCTCCAGCCAAATTTGTAACCTCCAAAAGACAAAAAACTAATTCCATAGCATTCATATCAACCAAGTACATTACAAAGACAAGCTCATTATATTAACCATTCAATTACATACGTCCGTCACCTACTTGCTCACTAGTGTTGGGACATTAGGAAGTCACCACCGCGAAGGAAATACTGTTGTGACACCGCCATTTTGTTGCAACTGTCAGATGATATCTGTCAACGTTCTGTTATTTTGTTGCATGTTTTTTGAGGAAATTGACGGGTTTTATCATTTATTGCCGGTAGGTGTTGAAAGCGATAGCTTAGTATGTTCCAGTTTAAAGATTACAGTGAAGAAAGCCCCAGGGCCCGCGAAATTCAAATTTTGAAATTCATATAAGTTGTATAATGTCCATCGGATTCCCGCGACCATCAACGGGTCATCGGTCCAACTTGTTAGAGGCCTTCCAAACCTGCGTCTTCCGGTATGCTGTCAACACTCCAGAACCTTTCGGCCTCATCTAATTCCGTTCTGCGAGCAAAGTGCCCTGCCCACTGCCACTTAAGTTTGGTGATTCTTCGGGATGTGGTAATTATTACTACCAATACTGTCGCTACTAAGTACCCTATTATTCGAATAAGGTTGAATTTACAGCAAGCTACTGTATTAAAGCAGGCTGACACAAGATGTATGTAATCAGGGGCGCCGGCTTTTAGAAAACCTCATGGGTGCTCATGCTCATTTGATAGACTTGAAAAAGTGACGAAGTATGAGAAGAGAAATGCACACTGATCAACCGACAAATAAATAAATGTCCTACTTATAAACTGCCTTTTTAATTACTAATTATGTTTGATTAAAATTTGATAAAACTAGTTTTTAGTATCTAGAAATATTATAATTTATACGTAACCTAAAAAGCGATTACTGATCTGCTTCTTGATGTCTATTCTCAGGGGTGCTCGGCACCCACTGTTTATTTCTCATAGATGCTCGAGCCCTCAAACACACACGGAGTCGGCGCCCCTGTATGTAATTAATTTGTCGTGACATGACATACTACCGATTTAGATTTCTTTACTTGTAAATTATTTAGCGTTAAGTATATCTTCTCTATTCAAGATTTTCGTGACTGACTGACGTATTTAGGTATTTATATGATTAGTCAATCAAAGACCAGTGATAACAGTCTTGCGGGTTTTTTTCAAAAGAGTAACTGAGACTGAAACTCAAAAAGCAATTGAAGAAACACAGACGGGTTTTAGTGAGTAAAAGTCGGACACTCCTCGCTCCAATCAGAACGGGAAGAGTTATTTGATAATTGACCATAAACAAAAAATTTTACATTGACAGCTTTTTTTGACATTAAGTTAACTAAAAACCGACGTAATTACAAATTTACAGTTTTCAGACCGCAGACTTGAGTATATGGTTTTAATTTCAACTTGATACCTCCACGCGTTCCCGAGATAAAGGGACTTGACAGACAGACATACAGACGGACGGACAACAATGTGATCCTATAAGAGTTCCGTTTTTTCCTTTTGAGATACAGAACCCTAAAAAACAAGAAAATCAAAGATTTCTAACACCCGTGCAAAGCTGGGGCGGATCACTAATTTATAATATCCATGTTTATGTCACGGACACTATAAAACCATTACTAGATATTATAAAACTATTACACTGTCTATTCCGGAAAATTAATAGGAAATCGCCTTTCCGACAATATTTCTTCCGGATTTGGAAAGGAAAATGTGTGCACAATTCAGGAAATTATGAGATGAACTTAAGGAAGTTTCGTAACAATAATTAAATCTTGGTTTGGCAGGCGTGTCCGCAGAATGAGTGATGATGTACTGAATATTGGAATGAGAAGCCATCATTCTAAAATGCCAAAGGTGCTTGTTATATTATAATTAACAATTTGGAATCGTGTATGGTAAATCTTTACAAAGTATAAAACCTTATGTGTCTGTTTATCTGCCAGCTAAAAATATAATTAAACTACTTTATTTCACAAAGACCTATATGGGCACTTATAAAACGTCAGAATCTTAGTCCGGACCGTAGAGGATTCAACAATGTAAGGGTGAGCATACTCGCCATAAGTCATGTTTTCTGAAGGTAGAAAGGAGATGCAGTGCCGGATTAAGCCAGTGTGAGGTCTGTAGCAAATTATACCAAGAGGCCCCCTAAATCTTAGACCAAGGTGGCAGCTAATTGCCGAGCCGGTGCAACGGAGTCTGTCTCGTTTATGCGTCTAACGTTATATTATTGTTGAATATTGTGGGTATAGTGAGCGAAATAGTTTGTAACTACCGTGGCATATGTTATAATATTTATAAAAGCAAAATTATCACACACAATACACTTGTATCATGTTTTTATTTTAAGTAAGGGTTATTTTTATATAGGTTTATTTATAATGTTATATTTATTTAACATCATCCGTGCGTCACTGCGGGGTGCCAGCTGAAAATCAGCGCTGGGTGTCTGACGCCCAGCAATTGCTGAGTTGGCGAGCCTTTCGGTTCGGGCACGCTCAGCGCAACTATATTGTAAATCTGTACTTTTTTTGTGTTGTTGTTGCCTATTGCATTGTATTGTATTGCCTGCATCGAATAAATACTATTCTATTCTAAATATTTATAAATAACAAAAAATTAAAATTTCTTTAATTTTATATTTAAACAGGCCGCGGGGCCCTCAGGTAGCGATGGGTCCATAGGTTAGATTTAAATTGTCTTTATGTGAAATCCGGAAGTTGTTAGAATTAATATGGCATATGTGTCTTAAATTGTTTTTTCACGTCCAAACGGCCGGGGCCCGTAGCATTTCCTAATCTTGCTACGTGGCTAATCCGGTACTGAAGTGATGGCGGAATCAAGTCATGCTATTTCCGCGCACACTCTCCAAAATGCATTTTTTTTCTCATTGGCTCTATATCAAACATAGCTTCGGTTAGACGAGTGAGGAAGGGCCCTCTTAAAAAACTCCTCCCTCTCTTGGAGGAGTAAGAGGGAGTGTCAAACGATTACTGACTAAAACTCAGCCGTGTTCTTTCCGAAGCCGTGTATTTCGAACAACCCTGCAATTTCAAGTACCTAGTTAAGTTATTATTTAGTTCTCGTGTCTACATCGCTCGCGATACATTCCTATGTACTCCTAGCGAAATCATATACCTACCTACCTCAGATTGTACACACGCAAGCAACTATTGTTCTCCATTTCGTAACAATGTGCCTCATAGTAACACTATTGTATGACTTTATTTACTAATAAATATCTATTTCGAAACTGTTCATCAAAAAGTAACTTTGTTCGAATAGATTTAAAGTTTAATTTTGATTGCGTTGGAGTTTGTTTCATATTTAAGTTGCAATCCCCGTGTATGTTATGAAGGAAATGCCATCAGATTCGTGTATTGTTATGAAGACGTTGAATTAAGAATATTTGTGTTTGTAAAGCGATACCGTTGTTTGTAATATATAAATAAGCAAGCTTATGCCTGCGGGTTCACTCGCATAAAACCCCTTCTGGGTTATTATATACTTCGAAAAACACGTTCTTATTCCTCATCTACGTTTTAGGAACAACACCTGTGAAAAAAAAAAACAATTTGCTAGAACTGCATTAAACCGACGCACACGTGTAACACGCCTGATTTGTACGTAGAACGACGTCACGTGGCGTGGATCAAGTGTAGCTCTACAAGTCTAGTTTCCATTTAAAATGTATGGAGACTGACGCGTCCAGTTCAGCGTGTGTGGCACACGTGTGCGAAGTGTAGTTCTAGCTTTAGGCTTGAGTCATAGGTTGATTCTGGTTACTGTAGGCGCAGACTTGCGGACGGCGAGCAATGGGTAGCTCGCCCCTCGCCGTTCGGCGCGCTCTGTTCCACGCGTGCCTCAAAGAGATATCGTCAAAACTGAAGGGACACCGTTAAACATTACAAACTGGGTATACAAATAAAATTATTCCATATCATTTTTTTACAAATCGATTTCCTTGTCAACACAGAACAGACATGTGTAACACATACCAAACTTAACATAAATTAAAATAAAAACTAGATTATTTATCTGCGCTAAATACATAACATATTTAAATCAAGGCAACAATAATAAAACACAGGTTTTTATGACAATAACAACAAATACGAAGTGAAGCGTGCTCAAACGCAAACCTTTCTTCTCCTGGCTCAATTATATATTTAATATTTATTAGTATATTTATTTCTTATATTGTATGTATATATTTGTGTTATTATGTCTTATCAGTATTTTTCTGATGGTGTGCACTGACAGCCTTAAATCCTTTCTTTCAGTCCATCCAAAGGTTGAGGGGAAGAAATTGTCCTATGCGATAAGACCACCCATTGTACACTTATTTTTAATTATGTTTGTCCTGTATTTTTGTTTATGTGGTGTACAATAAAGAATATAATAAACTAGCTTCTGCTCGCGGCTTCGCTCGCGTAAACGTAGGTTTCTACATACAAACTTTGGACCCCTGCTTCATCCCCTTAGGGAGTAAATTTTGGAATATCCTTTCTTAGTGCTCGCCTACGTTATAAAAGGAAACCTTGTGCAAAATTTCACGGCCCTAGTCCCAGTAGTTTCAGCTGTGCGTTGATATGTCAGTCAGTCAGTTTCTCCTTTTATCTATATAGATAAATAAATAACAAGTAGTAAGCATTACAGAACAAGGCTCAAAAAATAAATACTTAAAATAATTTAAAAATAACAAGTGGGTAGGGTAATTAACTAAGCTTGCAATTATTGTGTTATCTACTCTAGATAAATGCTACATATATTCATATTTATAAGTCAATTATGACTTTTTATCTGGACGGAATGCTGATGTGCCTTGACCTAATCAGTAAAAAAATATGCTATTTATAACCAGAGCCTAAGGAGGGGTTCGTGGCTAAAGTAATTTTTTAAGTAAGTAGTGATTAGTAGCCCTGACTGCTAAGCCCGAGGTTGTGGGTTCGATTCCTATCCAAGACAAACGTTATTGTAATGAGCACAATCATTTGTTCTGTATCTGGGTGTAATTTATATCTATATTATGTATGTATTTAGAAATATATAAGTCTGTTTATCAGTTATCTAGTACTCATAGCACAAGGTCTGCTTAATTTGGGACTATATGGTATTGTGTGATAGTTGTGGAACATTATTATTAATAATTACACCTACACCGGTCGATCTACAAGCAACACTTGCCGAGGTCGGTTTGTGGATGGGTGACCATTTTACCACACACATATACGGCACAAGTGCAAGATACGCGGCAATAGTTAGTTAGTTAATAAAACATGAGCTTGTGCGAGTTGAAACTAACTAACTGCATTTTGCACTTGAGGATTTAAAGTTTATAAATGCACTTAAGCACATTAATCCTCTTTATATATAAAAGGAGAAACTGACTGACTGACATATTAATTTACAACCGAATCTACCGGGTCTAGGCACGTGAAATATTGCACAAGGTTGCCTTTTATAACATAGGCAAACATCAAGAGAGGATTTTCAAAAGTTACCCCTTATAGGGTCCAAAGTTTGTTCGACATACTAACTTTCAGAAGCTAGTTAAATCATACTTTAAACTATACAAATAAATGTACTGTATAAAATATATAAACAACAAAAAGACCCATCGACCAATATCCATTAAAAAAGTTACTTCATCCTCTAGCAAAAGTTCAACATACCATTCATAAATCAAGTAACATCATCTCACAAGTTGGCCCACGGTTATAAAGCCGAGATAAAATTGATTATGTATGTATACGTCCCGCCCACTGCTGGGCACAAGGCTGCCAGACCGTGATATGAAGGCTATGGCTTATCAGCTAGTGGTTTGGTCAAGGGTATCTTTATAAGAAAGAAGAATTGAATAGAAAAACTTCTATTTGGGACAGACGCAGTACAGCGGTTGAAGCCAAGAAAATTAACAGAATAGGCCGAAGGTGCCCAGCCAGCCAGCGCTGGTTTTTAGTTGGCGCCCCGCAGTGGCGCACAGACGAAGGTAAGTAAATAAAATATATCATCATCGTCATTTCAGCCGAAAAGAGTCCACTGTTGGACATAAGGCGTCCCCCAAGTGTAGCCACAACATCGGATACCTGCGACCCTCACCAGGTCATCGGTTCACCTTGTGGGATGCCTTCCAACGCTGTGTCTTTCAATGTGCGGTTGCCACTCCGGAACCTTTCCATCCCATCGAACATCTTTTTGTGAGCAATGTACCCTGCCCACTGCCACTTGGTTTTTTTATCTCGTGCTTGACCGCTATCTAGCGTGCTCGCACGCTTGCTTAGAAATATCTATTCACACTTGACTTAAAGATCCTCAGGTTGTATATTAGGAAACACAGCCTTCGGCAGGGAATTCCACTCCTTAGCTATACTCATAACGAATGTGTTCCTAAAACGTTTTGGGCATGGGATATTAAATGTTTTACTTATAAGAAGCTACCGGTCAGTTACGACAGTTATCTTCTAATATACAAGTTAACCTTTGAAACTAGGTTCAACAAGCTTCTTGCTAAGTTAAACCTTCGGACAGATCGTAACTTGGCTTACCGTTCGTTTTCTTACGACCAACTAATTCTTGATAACTTGAGATACCCGTCTCTCCGGTCACTTACCTGTGAAAAGAGAAAAAAAACAGCATAAGTGATGTGTTTTATAAAAATAAAATACAGGCATACGTTTACGCATTAAACAGCAATACAATAATGAACTTTGTTTATGTTCCAACAGACTTTCACGACAGGTCTTTAACGTGACTATGGATTAGAATAGAATAGAATAGAAAAGAATAAACTTTATTGTACACAAAAATAGTAACTAAACTTTTACACTAACTAGCATAGCATTGTTTGTATTGGCATTGTTGTTGTTGTTGTCAGTGTTGTTGTTGTCTACTGGGGTCATGGGTAGTCTACTGGGGCCATGGGTAGTCTACTGGGGCCATGGGTAGTCTACTGGGGCCATGGGTAGTCTACTGGGGCCATGGGTAGTGTGAAAACGAAACCCGGGGTCCTGGGACGAAGGCAACGAAGGAACAGGAGTGGGTTTTTAGTCAGTAAAAGTCTGACACTATCTCCCGCTCCGCCCAAGAGCGAGATTTGTCATTAGATGATTTTCCCATCTTAAAAAAAAAAAAAGTGTTGTTGTTGTTGTTAGCATTGTTTTTGTAAAATAAAACTAGCTATCCGCCCCAGCTCCGCACGGATGCTACAAATCTTTGAAATTCTCGGCTTACTCTACTATAACATTCATTTATTATACACATGTACCTTCGTCATGAATCAGTTTGTCTATTGGTGAAAACTGGATGAAAATCCATTCGGTAGTTATTGAGTTTATCACGTTCATACAGACAAACGTGGTAAGGTATGTATTTTATAAAATACTAGGTTCTGCCAGCGACTTCACCTGCGTAAAAGTAGGTTTCTTGATACTTCCAACCCCCGTTTCACCCCCTTAGGGATGGAGTTACGTAAAATCCGTTCTTAGCGGATGTCTACACCCTATAAGAAACCTTCCTGCCGAATTTTAAGTTAGTAGGTGTTATACTTTCTGAGATTTTGTGATTGATCAGTATCGCGATCAGCGAAATACCACTCGTATTTCGCTTTTATATAAGGCAGGTATATCGTAAGGCAGGTTTGACCCTTGTGAAACCAAAAGATGTTTAAGAGTATGGCTCCTGGATAAGACATTAATTAAATGGCTTCTGAAAACGACACACCTTTATTTCAAGACTGCTACTGCTCTAGGGTGGAGCGAAAGGACGTGTGTCTCACAATTTTTTCTGAAAAAACCCACCTACATTCGTTCATTTGTTTATTGCGTTATAGTGCCACGCACGATAACTCGTTCAACATACTTGCACTGCTTGCACACTATTTTTTAATTAACTTGTTTTTTTTTTAAATATAATTCCTGGTATAGGCAATATGACCCCGGAGTTTCAGAGAAAATCAACAACAAGACATCCGGCTTAGCAGAATCAATTTTTTTAATAACATAACCACACCATATGGTTATGTTATTAAAAAAATTGATTCCGCTGACATAAACCAATAAAACGGAAGGAAAGTTAACATTTTTACGATAAAACACAACATAATACCATAATAAAATAAGATCATAGTAATATAGTGTATTATTAGTAAACACGATTAGCCTGCACTCTTGCAGTCAATGATCGAAAGTGAACGTAGTCGCACACATGCGCGGCCCGTGTGTGTATCGTGACTCGACACGTGCTTGTGTCGGTGTGTGTATCTCAACACGTGCTCTAAGTGTGCGTGTTGCGTTTGCGCCGCAAGGAAGTAGCGCTGCGCAGAGACAGGGACGATGGAAGTGATCTTGTCACGTAGTAATTTCTCTAATTTATTTTATGATTTTAATGGAAGTTTGTATGGGATTTGTTTGGCCGTAAAACTTAAGTTTAAAACTTTAGAAACATCTTTCTAATTAAAAAAACTAAGTAGATTGTTGAAATAGAGGAAATTCAATATTTTAGGTACATAATTTGAAAGCCTCGTCATTTTTAGTAAACCAAGATTTCGTAATTATTACCCTTTATCTATTAAACTATGACTAACACATTATAAACTCATACATGCTTATGATAAAATCATGTGAAAAAATCTTAAAAGATAAAATATCACTATCGCTTCCAGTGAATTTGATATCTATCGTAAAACCAAGTAGCCGATAGATCACGACCGACAACAGTTACGGTGAAAATATCGACGTGAAACGAATTATATTATAGTTTTAATATCGATTTTATATAGATTACGGTCGCTTAAAATTGTCAAGGGAACCGCAAAATTCATAATGTATATTTAATCAAACTTTGAATCATCGGGAAATGGAAAAAATTGCAGAAACGCTCATAGATTTCGTTCACTGTAATAAGCACTCTATTTTCAGATGCATAGTGAACGTATTCGAATGAAATTTGTAGTGAAATTTTAATTCTAAATCTATTATGTTACGCAAAAGATTTAAAGATTAAAAAGATAAGTAATTTTTTTTTTTATTGAAATAAAGTCTCGTCTTTCTTTTCTATAAGGCCTTGAATTCAGACTATGATTAAATATTTATGCTTTTGTAGCGATTGACCACTGTCAAGCATATTAAGAATTTAAATCAACAGACGAGACGTTAAATTTATTTAAAAGATGATTATAAAATATCCAAGACTTTTCATATACATTTATTGTTTTTCTTTTTAAGATTCATGTACACTAGTGGTACATTAGGCAGACAATATGGCTTGCTCTACCAGTCAACCTTTGGATCTTATCTGTCATTCTGTTTCCTTGAATAAATCAAAAATATAATTCTCAATCTAATCTCCCCTACTCCCAATGTTCAAACGACATCCAGTCCCTCTCACTCCACCCGGAGTGAGAAAAGTTATCTAATAATTTCTCATAAAAAAGAACATCCTATAAATAGGGTTTATTTAAAAAAAAAAAAACAATATAAAGGATGTTCTTTTTTATGAGAAATCATTAGATAACTTTTCACGCTCCGGGCGGAGCTGTCAGGCTTTCACTGATTAAAACCTACTCATATTCCTTCATTTGCCCTTTGCATTTCAAGGCAGCGGTGACTCCATCGAAAAATTTTTTTTTTATCCTTCCTCACTTTTATAAAATAAAGTCCCCCTCTGAATCTGTGTGTCTGTCTATCTGTTTGATAAACTTAAAAACTGTTGAATAGATTTTCATGCAATTTTTATTAATATAGAGAATGATTCATGAGTACCTTACTCATGAATCATTCTCTAAGGATTAATGATAAATTTAAGGATACATGAATATATATATTTTTTTTTAATAGCCTATACTGTCCCACTGCTGGGCAAAGGCCTCCCGCAACTTCTTCCAGGTATTCTTTTCTTGAACCAACTCGAACCAGTCCTTACGGTAGGCATCTAGGTCGTCTTGCTACCTCTTCCTAGGTTGACCTCAGCGGCGTCGTCCATCTTCATACAAATATATATATATATATATATTATTATTGATAGGCTCGCTTTTTATTAGAAAAGCCACAAACTTATAAGATTTGTAACATTCGTGCAAAGTTAACTAGTAACTACGTACATATGTATGTTTAAACAAAAACAAACACAGGTATTTCAGTTATGTCATTAATCATAATCTACATCTCAAGAGTTATCAAGACTATACTTAAGATCAATCTGCCATAGAGAGCTGTCAACACGGGTCTAAGACCTGAAGCATCAAGATCTACTCGTCGGTTGGTATCACTGCAGCTATAAAACTAGCCAAGGATTTCTCGTATTTATTTTATTTTGAATGCAGGCAACGAGAGAAATGCTATATCACTCTTTTTAAGTAGTAAAGAGTGTTTGTTTTTAGTGTATAGCATAGTTCGTTAAGTTTTTTTTTATAATAAAAATAACAATACTATTAGTCCCACACTAAGTAGAGTCTTTAGTACTAGACAACTGATAAACATACTTATATATTTCTAAATACATTTATATTATAGACTAGCTTCTGCCAGCGGTTTCGCCCGCGTGAAAGTAGGTTTCTCCATACAAACTTTGGACCCCTGTTTCATCCCTTTAGGCGGTGAATTTTGGAAAATCCTCCCTTAGTGCTCGCCTACGTCATAAGAGGAAGCCTTGTGCAAAATTTCAGTTTTCAAGTCCCAGTAGTTTTGGCTGTACGTTGATATGTCAGTCAGTCAGTTTCTCTTTTTATATATATAGATAAATTACACCAAGACATATAAATATTGTGTAAGTATATTATTTCTCTTGACTAAATAGGCAATCTCTGAGTTAGTTAACTTTTCATACAAAGACAATAAACTCGCTTCATTTCTGTAAATATTTAAGGAGCGTTACTTGCCATCAAACTGTAAAGTTTGGCAACTCAACCTACTTTTAAAATAAAATTAAGATTGAGACAAAAAGCACTAGTGTCTTAAGATGTATTTACTTTTATTTATAACTTTGGAACGTTCAAATATAAAATAGTCTAACCAAAAGGCGTTTTGTAAGATATTTCGTTGGACTTTAGATGAAAAACAAAACAGAAGATCGAACTTATCAATCAACATTGAGCCTAGTCAATCGGGAGCCCTCAAACTTTGTCAATTCTAAATATTTTATGTCACCTAGGGCTACAAGGGCATTTATAAAACAATTTGGCGTTTCTTATGGTAAAGACAATCATCATCATCATCTTCTGAAGGCTAGCTCTTGGCTGAATGCCAACGACCTCCAGCAGATTTAAGCATAGAGTAGATATCATTAGAGAGGTAAATGTCAAAAACTGCTTTTGCATAGCAGCTCGCAGCAGAACCGATTCTCCAATTTTATGAGCCAAATAAAACTAACTTAATAATGTATTTAATATAAATAACAACAACAATTTTACGACGCATTCATTTACATAATTATTACTTGACCTATACAAAAACCAACTTATCAAAATCGAATTATGTCAGTACCAACGGAACGGTCAAATCTCAGGCGCTGTTGTAAGATGGCCGCGGGCACATTGGTTCACTTGCGGGTAACCTTTTGAACTGGCTAGTCACCTGCTGTGTTGTCTGTGGTCACCTTGTCTTTGGCATTTTGTTATTTACACGCGTTAGCACATAATTGTTTTGAAAAAACGTTGCATTTGGTTTCGGTTACTTTTTTTACTACGACAAAGTAAATTAAATTTTGTATCGACAAAAATAAAAATGGTCTCCTGTTTTATATGTTTAGGGGATAAATTTAGTGAAATTATTTCTCTTTGTTTTCTTGGTAGGAAATCATTAAATAATTTCTTTCGCTCTGGGTGGAGCAGGAGGGAGTATCAGTCCTTTACTGACTAAAAACCACCAGTGTTCTATCGTTTGCTCATTGCTTTCTAGGGTTACAGTAACTCTTTCAAACGGTTCCGTAGCCCAAAACGGTATGCCAGCAAAACTATTTTTTTTATATATTCGTTTTTCTTATTTAATTCCTGTTGGTATAGACTTACGATCTATGTTTGAAGGTACACCCTTTAGTTGCCCATTGTGTTCCAGAGAAGCAATGACTTTTTTAAACGATCCCGCAAAAAACTTTTTTTTTATTTATCAATCATCATTGAGTGTAGTCAACCTGCGCCCTCAAATTTTGTCAATTCAAAATGTTGTTTGACATATACGCCTACATGGGCATTTATAAAACGTTAGAATCAAGTGCACAGTTCCAAACTAAACTAGTGCTTGACTGCGATCCTACCTGACGGTAAGCAGTAATGCAATCGTTGATGGCCAGAGGCACTAGTTAATTATGAGCGTATACACTCAAGCCTAGAAGAATTTAAAAAATAATCGGACGGGAATACCGCAGCAGGCAAATTGTTCCAGTCCTTTGATGTATACGGTTAACGAGAGGGACTTTTCTCTTGTGCAAAATGTGTATCAGTCGATGAATTTAAAATTTAATTAAGTAGATGCAATGGACTCTCTCTGCATTCGTTTTTATTGCCTTTGGGAAAGTGTCTCGTCTAGACTGCATTTTTAATGACTAGTATTATATTAGGTATTTTGAAACAGGGGGTAAAATTTAATTAATATGATGAATACTGTACACATTACATTATTTTGATCTATCTCGTAGGGTTCAGCCAGCGTTTGCAATATAGCGAAAAAAATGTGTTTATTTACGACATCCCATTAGAAACCTCTTAAATTACCAGTGATACTCTACTATATTATGCATATATGTATTATACATATAAACCTTCCTCTTGAATCACGCTAAGTATTAAAAAAAAACGCATCAAAATCCGTTGCGTAGTTTTAAAGATCTAAGCATACATAGGGGCAGACAGCGGGAAGCGATTTTATTTTATACTATGTAGTGACAAACATAAATACAAATCTTTACTTTAGTAGCAGTTAGCAGCCAAAAACCCCCAAATATTTCGGTCTTGGCCACTTTATAGGAGTATATATTACCAGGATCTAAACTCTACAAACTTTCTACGTCAATTCATCAACCCTGTTCTCAGAACCCGACAAAGAATGGAACAATGTGGTTTCAATATGCAAAAAAGATACAAGATATAGTGCGGCAGTCTAGGAAATGCTTTGCACACGCGAAGTTAGTTTGTGTGTGTGTCAGTTGCACGAGTTGTGTGTGTACACTAACTGTGAGTGTATGTGTGTATATAACGAACAGCTGATCGACTATGAATTATGTCGTAGAGAAAGATGGAAGTGTAAAACTGTGTGTACGTTTTGGAGGCTATAATGTTTACTTTTCTGTTATTATTATTGTTATATCTAGCCTGTACTATTGCCTCCATTAGATTTTTTTGGCCATTTGATTGGCCTGTTGGTCTAGTGGTTAGTGGCCCTGACTGCTATGCCGGAGGTCGTGGGTTCGATTCCCAACCAGGACAAATGTTTGTGTGATGAGCACGATCATTTGTTCTGTGGTTGGGTGTAATTTATGTATAATATAGGTATATGTATTTAGAAATATATAAGTATGTTTATCAGTTGTCTAGTACCCATAACACAAGCTCTGCTTAGCTTGGGGCTAGACGTTGTTGTGTGATAGTTGTGGAATATTGTTATAAATTTCAGTGCACCAGCTTTGTATTTTACTGGCCCACCACTCGATCGGCATACGGCAGACATGTTCAGCCCAGTCCCTCTTAAGCTGGGGAGCCTTCTGAGCCAAAGACTCGGCCCTGGTACGAAAGGCAACGAAGGAACAGGAGTGGGTTTTTACTCAGTAAAAGTCTGACACTATCTCCCGCTCCGCCCAAGAGCGGAGGATGTGATAAGATGATATTCCCACCGAAAAAAAAAGCCACGTCAACGATCTGCGTTTAGAATACTTCTCTGTTGATGACGATTTATCTTTTGTGACGTCACATTTACTCTTCAATATATTAATTTGTGTTGTCCGAGGCCATATTTATTTGTATTGTATATATATCGGACTGATGTCAGCAACTCCATGTCGATGTGCCATTGTGCAGACGCTATTTTTGTTTGTATGTTATCTTTAGAAACGTGCTCTTATGCTTGGCTCAATGCTGGTCCAGCTCCACTACCACCGGGGTGTACAAATTGATTAGTTTTGAAACTAATATTATTATTATTGTATTTAGTATTGTATAATGTAGAAGCATTTGTTTTCAAAGTTTGTAAATGTGAGTACCATGGAGCTATTTTATGGTTTTTAGATTATTATTGGACTTGTTTGACATAAATGAGCATGGCAGTTGAGAGTTTGTCATGCTCACTCAAATGTCTCACTGATGGTGGCGCGTGTGTTGGATCATTCGGTTCCCTTTATAATGGTTGAGCTGAGTGGTGCTAATATTCGCGTCAGGTCCGTGAACGGGCGCTGTCAGTTGAGACTGGTCATCTCTTAGCTGCCAGTTGCTATTTTAATATCTATATTTAGTTTTTATTTTTAATTTATTGACATTGTTCTCACATGATAGCGACAAGAAACATGTAACAGAGATATTTGTAATTGCAAAACACGATTGAAAAGAGTGTCCATGGAGTTTCTTGCACATTCTTCTCCATAGAGATCTACGCTTTGGAATGTGCAATTAGCATCATTTTTTTCTGACAGACTGACTTCTTGACATTTCAAAAGTGCCTGTAAATGGTTTATTTGAAATAAATGCTTTGAATTTGAATTTGAATTTGAATTTGAATTTGAATTTGAATTTTGAACTACATTTAATTGATGATGCTGATACATAAGTTTGATTGTGATTACTTACAATATAACTAAGTCGAAATAAAACTATTTTTTTTAATGATATAAACCATTGCTGGACTGCGATCCCACCTGATGGTAAGCAGTGATGCAATTCGTGATGGTGTACGCACTAGGTTATTAAGTTATTTTTTACATAGCATGGATGAGAGCAGGACGAAAATATATATTTTTTTTAAGATGACTAAAATGATGAGTCCTAACTCTATTGTATGAATCTGACAGCTGTCACCCGCATCATCCTACAGCAATTGTAGTGTAAGAGTCTATTTATTCTAGCCATTGACTCAAGCCTCAGAAGATACAAATAACATAACCTTACACAACTTATGACCTTGTTTCTAAATCCAAACGGTATCTAATAAACACATTAGACTAAGTTTAATTGAAATATCAAATAGCAACCATTTTTTTTATAACAACATTAGCAACTGCACATTCCAGAAAGTTGGCAACATTGCAAATTTGAACAACGGTATCCATCTTTTGGCACATTGACATAACTTCTTAGTTATCCTGCCTACGCGGCGTTTAGCACCTAATTAAATAAATATTGATATTTTTTGTTTGGCATCAAGAAATAACGTTAATCGAATAAAAATACTTTTTCGTCAAAAGAAAATCTTTTTAAGTACAGATATATAATCCCAACCTAGAGGGAAAATGTGCTATTATTAAGATATATACCACTAATTTTTAATTAGTAGAAATACTTAAAGGGCTTATTAGAAAAGGTCTTGTTATTATTTAAGTAAGTCTCAATAAATAATATTCATAAACAGCATAGTTATTAGCGTTTGTTTATGTCCCAAAATGGTACTCAATTTATGGGAATATTGTACAGGCTATTGATTATGATTGAATAAATTAATGACGATCAAAATGGAAAAATACTGCACGTAGTATTTTCTAGTAGCAGTTGTTATGAATTATCGATTCTATTATGAATTTACCAATTATGTCAAATTTTCGAGGACAATTCTGGGATTTCTTTAAAAAAAAAAAACTCAAAATTTTCTTCAAAAATTAGTTTTTTTTACTTTTGACTACCAAAATATGATCAGTACGGACAAAACCTATTTATTTTTGTCCTATATAAAAAATAGGGGTGTATACCTAGTATCTAACTGTGTTACGAATCTTATCACTCTCGTGCCAAATTTATTATTTTGCTGGCCTGTTCTGTCCCACTCTTAAGTAAAGGCCTCCCTCCACTTTTTCCAAATGTCGCGCGCCCGCGCTTCATCCTTCAAGTTTTGGCAAAATTTCGTCTCTCCATTTCTTTCGTAGTCTGCCACGACGACCTAGCAACTATAGAATAATTTTTTGAATAGTGTTCTGGCTCCGTATCATTTTGCGGGAGTCTGTGAGAGTTTTAAAGGACACAACTAATTACTGTAAGTTAGCTGAATACTAGATAAACAATATGTCATAAACACAATAGGAAAAAGAACGAAGATAAGTAGAGTCGATGAAATTCGCTTCATATCTTTAGAGACCAAAACAACACGGGCTAATTGGAAGTAGATTTAAACAATGAATCACCTTGGATTGCAGATTAAATTTCATAATACGAAATATAATTGCACGACAGTTGCACGTTATCTAAATCAAAACCATTGTGGTTGTATCACACTTGTCGTACGTACTCAATAGCCAACCTGATTTTAATCTAGATCAATTTGGCAAAACTTAAGAAATTACTTAAGATTTTTAATGTTGAAAAGCACACGCCAACAGTAATACTTATTTGTAACTTAGCTTTTCATGTTCACAGAGTATATTTACAGAGGAGTGCAGAAAAAACATATGAACAAATAGTACCGGACCTCTGACCTAAATATAGATAAAAGTATCCACATTTCTAAATGATTAATGAATAGATGTTGTGAAATTGTCAACTGAGACAATCTCTGAAACGGCTAAAACGGTAACGAAAAATTCTTTTGCAAGCCTATATTGTCTCACGGCTAATCCAAGGCCTCCCCCATATCTTTCCAATTGTCATTATGTTTGTAAATCTCTCCAATATGTTAGAAACGAGGCCAGATTGTCACGCCAGCGTTTTCAAGCTTGATGATGACCCACAGTTTAACGATTCTTTTTGTATCCCAAACTTTAGAAACAAACTTAATCTAGACAGCTGATATACACAGGTGATTAACCCTCAATGATTTAAGTTTTTTACAGTAAACCATTAACGTTAAAAAAAATTGCAAATAAAGGCAACCGTAATTGCATAACAAAACTAAATCTTACATTAATTAATGTGCATTTAAGATTTGTTGTGCAAAACGTGTGATAAATAGCAGAGGTCAGTGTGCAAAACGTACTTAAAAACTAAAAACAAATCTTAGAAGATCTTGACGCATCTGTCAATCTGATACATCTATCTGCCAAATGTCATCTAAATAGTTCTTATACCTTTTTTTTATCGACGGCAAGCAATGTAATAAAATTGTGTCTGGCTGGAAAATATTCAACGTCTTCAAAAAAGGAAGTCCGCAATTCACGACGCGCTTTTTTCTAGAAATTCGTGCTACGAACTGCGGTACAGATATTTCATAATAATATAGTATTGACACTGCAAATTGAAAATACGATGATATAAGATTCAATTGTTGGCACTCTTAGTTGACTTATTGCACAGAATACCGCTCTCTTGAAGATGTGTTACATAAGTTTGAGAACTGGGCGGATGGAAGCGAATTTATGTCTATTTGTTTGTTCATGTATCACTTATTTGTCAATTGTTTGTTTTTATTGACTATAATATGTGTTTGTTGCCAATGCAATGACTTTAAGTGTTTTTACCAAAGGCGTAGAGTCCAAAATTCTTCTTATTTATTTTTCAAATGACATAGTATTTTATATTAAAAAAAACTTTACATAATCAAATCGGTCTCTAACCTGCCCCCCTAGCCAAGTTACGATCGTTTCGTTTGCGTCGAACGCCTCGAGTAGGCCACGCCTCCGATTCTGACGTCATCTCATCGCTCAGTCACGTGGTCAGAACAAAGGAATCGGAGGCGTGGCCTACTCCAGGCGTTCGACGCAAACGAAACGTTCGTAACTTGGCTAGGGAAGCTGTATTGTTTGCAATTTATTGTATTACGTCTAAGGATCGTGCTACCCAGTAACTGAGTTGTGAAATTCAGATAGGTGGTCGCTTCATATAATAATTTACTAGCATTCAGCTCCATTGGGCTATACTGGAAGCCGACAAAATCAAAATTACCTATTTAATTAAGTAATATCGGTTTGAGGAAGAGTGGGAGCATGATGGGAATATCTCACTATCTCTTTTGCACACACGTAACCTAATGGCGGTGACGTCACATTGCAGTCTATTGCATCCTTATTCTGTTACTTTGACAGTTTCCCCTTCCACCAAATTTGTAACTTACCTACTTATTAATGAACGGATTTGAAAAATTCTTTCTATTTACGATTCAATAATAATATTAGAGTTAACTCCTCAACTATAGACAATATTGTTTTACCTTTGCCATTCGAAACATATTTTCACAAAGTTCCAGCGACAGAAATCTTCTTTCATAACCTACGTATCTAAGATCTAACTTTCAATTTATTGAAAGTATTTTCTCCTTGATCAGCCGTGCTCTCAGCTGGTCACAAGACGACCACGTTGCGACACAGTGAGAGGTCACACGGAGTCACACTACAGCAGACTGATTGTTGGTTGCTGGTCGCTTTCAATGCCTTTGTTGGTTCTGACGGACTGACTTGTTCAATAGGTACTCTTGAACTTGTGTTCAGTGTGACTCAGTTCAATAAAAGGTATAGTTTGTAGTAAAGCTTGGTATATCTACGGCGGGTTTTGTCTGAATAGGTGTGACGATGAAAAACAAGGTCGGCGTAGAAAGCCATGGTGTCCAGTGGCGTAACTATGTGACCAACTACCCTGGGGCAAAAAAGTGGGCCCCTTTTTTAGGAAATCGGCAAATAACCTCTCCTGCTCAGGGTGCAGCAGAAGGTCAGGCTTTTACTGACTAAAACGAGTTGCCATGATTAGTGTTACAACCAATTTTATTTAGATTTCGAATTTGGGAGAATTTTTCAGTAATTCAATAACGACCTTGGGGGTCCCGGGGCTCTACCCTGCCTAATCCTTAGGTAGCTACGCCACTGACGGTGTCATGGTGAAACTTCGAACTGAGAAAGTAGCTTATTCCTAAACATATTTTCTGTTCGGTCACTCCATTTAAGGTGAGGTTCCAGGGCAGCCCGCGAAATGACAATTTTCTTAGTTATTCGTATTTTGGTGGTCAGTGTCAAGATATATTGATTAAAATGTGATTGGCGTAAATGGTCCAGAGTAGCCCACTCCTGAGCATTCACCTTAAAAGTTCTGATATCCAACAAAATCCGGTTAGATTGGATTATAACAACAAATTATACCTACAGCAAACCTTTTCCACAACTTTTACCGATTAGTTCCAAATTGATACAAGACTTATACGACAATGCTATGTTTGAACAAACCATTAACCACAAGCCACAACTATCCTATTGTATCACTGAAAAAAAGCTTATTACCAACCAGTTAGCGATTATGTAAACTAGTGATGCACCTAGAACTGGGCAAAAAGCGGTAACGTTACACGTAACAGGTAAAATAGCGGGTGAAATGTAACGCGTTATTGAGTAACGGTTACGGAGGACAGTGATTCGATCGTCACGGTTTATTCTTGTTGCGTCATGTATATAATTAGATTACGATGTGATCGGTATGCAGTTACCTACTCTAATTTTGTTGTATGGTGGATTATCCAGTACAGATAAATGGTAGATTGACCATAGAGTTACACGGTTTTCGAAATGTGAAAAACAGCTGCTATATCGCTAGCTAGCCAGGTACCAACCCGCGCGCTACTACACTAGTCTCCTATTTAAAAATGGAACGAAAATGAGTTTTCGGCGGGATTTTTTCGAATGAAATCAATGGCTGTTTTAATTATTCGCAAATTGATTCCTACTGTTTATTGTGATGTAAAATTGCGCTTAGAATATAGGTAGTTCATCCGCATTTTAATGGCACTCATTTGGCACTCATAGTAACTACTACACACGAAGACATGGCTTAAAGGACTTAGTATCCAAGACAAACAATTAATAGACATTGAAACAGTATTTATATACCTGTTCGTTTCTCAATGCCCATTTTAAAATTGCCTATTTTCTGATTTGATACGCGCATAACACCATTTAATGCACTTAATATAAAAAAAAATGACATTGAGTCAATAAAAAAGCTAATTTTATGCTAAAATCGTAATGAAAAACAAACTAAACAGCATTGTGAAAACCGAACTTTCAAATCCGTTCGATATTCTAGAGGACATAATATTATTTAAATGCATTTAATATTCTTTAATTTAAATATATAATCATTGTAACTATTCAAGTGCACAACAAATATAAAAATACTACACTAAAAACTGTTTGTAGGTTTTTATGTATATAACTAGCTTCTGCCAGTGGCTGCGCCCGCATGAAAGTCAGTTTCTCTACACAAACTTTGCACCCCCGTTTCATCTCCTTAGGGGATGAATTTTGGAAAATCCTCTCTTAGTGCTCGCCTACGTCATAAAAGGAAACCTTGTACAAAAATTCACGTTCCTAGACCCTGTAATTTCGGCTGTGTGTTGATATGTCAGTCAGTCAGTCAGTTTCTTCTTTTATATATAGATATAACGAATTCAAGCTAGTATGAAAGCTTTCGGAGGCAAACAGGCAGGGCCAATTTGTAAGTTCAGTTCAGCACAGCTTGTGTACACTGCAATACCACAAGAATCATATATGTTACATGTATGCTACACTATACATATACTACATACTGTATCCACCTATGTAGGTTTACATTGCACACTGTATCTTACCCTCGAATGTATCACTCAAAAGTTTGCTGGAAGATAACTCATAGTTAAGTTGGGCTCGCCTTTGTATACATGTATTTATTGTCAAATCAGCTTGTACTATTCTTATATTATTTATTGTACACAAGTCTTACAAATAATAAAAAACAAGAAAGCTAATGTACATAGGCGAGCTTATCCCAAAATTTTCTTACAGCAAACCTTAGGTATTACATATATGTAAAGAAATTTTATATACGTGAATAACTCAAACAAATGCACAACAAAACTTAAGCTAACATAAATATGTATATAATATGTTGTATTAATATTAAACAAAGTATTAAATAAAAATAAAAAAAAACATAAATTAAATCATACTTAAAACTAAAAAAAAACTACACAAATTTGTGCACAGCACACCATACAAAAACATACTATATAGGTTCAATAAATAAAACCTATACATTACATATTTATGGGTCATGTTCACAGAAAATGTTTCCTAATTCTTCTCCTGAAAAACTCATAGTAAACTTCCAACGACGTACTATGTTAAGTTTTTGTGTACATTAAAAAATTTTGATGCTTTGTCAACCTACCAACCTAAAGACAATGCTGGAAAGACATAAACATAAAACAATTTATAAGAGATTACACTATCAGTGCCTCAAAAAGCGCGTTATGACAAATGACAGTCAGGGAATCTGACACCAGTCTTAGGTACCCCAAAGTGTGCATTTTTTTTGTAGGTGGGAACATCATCCAATGACATTCCCCGCTTTTGGGCAGAGCGGGAGAAAATGTCAGACTTTTACTGACTAAAAACCCACTCCTATTCCTTCGTTGCCTTTCGAACAAGGGCCAAGTCTTCTTTTCAGAATCAAACCCTTGGCCCCAGTAGGCTTCGACCATGCTGGGCCCCTACGGTTTGCTGACATCTCCTTGAGGCGCGTGTGGAACAGTACGCGCCGTCGACGTCTCGGGCTCGGTCCGGACGGTACCGAACGGTCGGACGGTGAGCCACTAATTGCTTGCCGTCCGCAAGCCCGCGCCTATTCTCAGAGAATTTGACACCAGTCTTAGGTACCCCAAAGTATACATGAGGATGACATTGGCATTAGAGATTTGTTGATAGGTGGCGTTGTTCACCTATTATTAGTTGTCTCGTTTGCTTCATTTCCATATTAAAGTTGAATGAAATTTTCAATATTAAACCTATAGGGACATAGGACATGGGCTGCAGGAATGTCGAAAGAAATACCGTGGCCTTCGAACGCATAGGGCTAAAAGGACACAAGTAGGTTTTAGTCAGTAAAACCCTAACACGCTCTCCCGCGCACCCAAGACGAGAGAAGATATTTAATGTCTTCAGAGTTGAAAAAAAAGGATCTAGGATACTACATATGAGGAGGAACTTTGAACTGCGATCTGCGTGCCACACTATTCCAATCACTGCAACTCCTAAAACCCAGAATCAACAGAAATGACTACTAGAAATGAGCAGAGTCAATGAAGCTCGATGACCGTTTAGCTATTATTAAACCCGCAAAAAAATAGCCATAAAAGAGCAAGAAAGAATATAATTTAGACTTATGACCAATTGCTTCGGACATTATAAAGTAGGTACCTAATGGTGTGTTGCCATAGTAGGCCTAACTCGGACGATACAAGCCAGTGGTCTGACATTTCTTGAAGGGTTACTGGAGGTTAATTGATAGTATTATAATCTTACCTTTTAACATTATGAACTATTGATTTAATCACACACGACGATGACGATGGAAGTTGTTAAACGTTTAGTAATAGCGATGAAAAGAAAATGAATGAAACGCGAAAAAAATACGGTTATTATTAATTATGCAATATAAGTCAAGCTTGGTATACTATTTAAGTACTCCGAAACACAAAGAAGCAGATCTTTTCATTAATTCAATTATGCAGAGATTTCAAATCGTTTTTATTACCATTGCAACATTTTCACCTCTTGCAACACTAATTAATTGCCATTTAAGTTCACGGTCAATTGTTTTGCTTATTTTCAGTTTTTTTGTGAAATTTTGCATTTTTGTTTCAATCAGCAGCAAGAACATCCGTCAGAAAATCAATTTTCACAAATATTATACGGAAAAATCAGATTTCGCCATTGCCATGCAAAAAAAAGTAAACTGATAAAAAAACTCCATCAAAGTAACCCATCAATGAACATCAAGTGTGAACAACGACCACAAAAGAAATAAAAAAACGAATAAAAACACGTATAGTGAGTTTAAAATTCGAACGTGACAACACCGTATCGGAACCATCACCAAGACAACAAATGACAGTGACAAGACGATGTGAATCCGAGCGATTCGCAATACAATGCTGGTTACGCAACACCTCTGTTTACTACAAACTGGTTATAACTTGCATTGGAATTGCAACATATCGTTGTGCACATCTGCGATGCCCACGCTGCTCGCTCAACCATACCGTTGCACAAGAAGTACGCTCAAAAAATTTATAATAATATGATATGGGCGTAAATTAATTCATGTCGTTATTGTCTACTTTTTCAATCATTTTGTTTCATAAGTTTCATAACTGTTATTGTGAAGTCTGGCCAAAAAGTATTGCTCGCGGAATTGAGATTTCTTTTGTAATTTTAACCGATATTTCACGTAATTTTCTAATTAATTCTTCTTGATGATTGAATTTGAAGATGACTTGACCAAAAGCGTTGATTCGAATTTTAGATACCTTAAATAAGAATCGTTTAACTGTTTATAAGTGTCGTCATTAACTAAGTACATACATATCAATAATAACGTACCATCATTAAAATCAATACAAACGTCAAAATTATGTCAAAACTCCACACACAGACTACATAACAATAACAGAAGCTTCCCATCTCAAAACAAAAAAATACTTGTTCTACCGTAGATGACCTTAAGTTCGCGGGGCTTTGTACTCTAAAGTGAGTTATTCATATAAGAAGACAGGCGTGCGTTACCGTATTCATATTATGAGTAGGTACAAAGAATATGCAAAGTAAGTCTTGACTTGTAAGATTACATCGCTCAAACTCGCTTGGAGCAATTCTTTCACTTTAGTATTTATTTATTCCGGTTCGGCCAGGGTCTGTTTGATCATAAATTGTAGTTCTAGGGACAGATTTAAAAATATGAGGTTGCTGGCCACAAGATGTCGTACTTACTCTATTTTTGCGAGAATAAATATTTTCACGTCATCTTTCGAAACTTGTCATTTAAAAATAAATCCTGCTGCACCCATGCCGAGCCTACAAGAAAAATATTTTTTGTGTTCATTTCAATGCCAAAAAATCTTATGTTGTAAATGAAATCAAATTCATGTTTTGTATACATAAGTGAACTGCAACAATACAGTCAAATGCAAAAAATACTAACATAATCATTTAAACTTCTTTGTACCAACAAAAAAAAAATAACAAAACATTCAAAGATTTGACGTAAAAAATGACATTGCAGCCCCATTTGTCCAATTAACATTTAAAATTATAATAAAGGCAAAGGTCAGGAGATCGGAAGTAGGGCCAGTTTACCAATTACGTCATCAACTGGCCAACTTTCGTCTTCTTACGCTCGCGTAATCTACGTTACACTTATTGAGATACGCTGCTAGTTAAAATCGTGAGTGAATTAAATCGTTGTTATGTATCTTAGATTTTTTTGTGAGTTTAGATATAAATTTTCATTCACATATTTAGAAAGGTACAATTTTGCTAATATTTTTTAAGAATAAAAATAAATAGAAGATGATTCTTTCAATTTAATAGTCGAACATCTATCGTGTTTTTCTGTAGTACTTACTAATTCCATGCTTTGTTTTTGTTTCTAATAATGATGAATAAGGGAAAAGTATTGCCAGTAATAAAAAAGGTGCTTAGAGCTCTAATTTTGTTTAAATTTGTTGTTTACTTAGAAGATTAACACTCTGGAATTTTGATGGCCTATTTATTATTAAACAAACTTGAAACTGATCTCAATCAACTACAGCTCCATTTAGATTACAAACGATAGGTAAAGTAGTTACAAATGCATTCAGAATCTTTTCAGAGATAGCTTAATACATTTCATGCAGACCAGAGAACATTGCGCAATTATATTCGTGCACTAACCTACTTTTCAGTCACGAGAACAAACAGACAGACAAAATTGAACTTTAATGTTTCCGGAAGTTATACAAAATGCCCGGTGAATGTCACATTGACCAGTAAATGCAGTCGGTAAAATTAGCTAGTTATACAATGATTTTGTAAAATTTAATATAAAATTATCGTGACCTTTTAGGATACGTTATTATCTTGTAATCACGTGAAGTGTAGGTAATCAGAATGATGATAAAATAAAAGTACTTTCTGATATAATCAGTGACACGGAATCTTTTGATTTTGAATGTTCAGGGCCCGTATAGGTAAGAAATGCTATACATGCGGGCATTACTCTCAGTTAGGTGAGATAACTCTATACCATAATAAATGTGACAGCTGTAATACTGTCCTAATGACAGCGGGGCATTGTTTATTGACAGCTGGGGTTTTTCCACTGCTTTCAGTTTAGTCCAACTAATTAAAAATCAGAATATAGTTTGGATTAAAACAAATCCTGTTGATAGATGTTAAAAAATATACAAATTGCCAAATACTTAATATTATATGTATAATATAATCAGTTTTCAGACAATATACACCGTGTTTCTGACACAAAAAAAAACCTGTACCATGGATCCAATACATACCTACACCCCAGTAGTGGAATTTATCGTCGGGGTTTTTATACTATATAAAATCGTCATCCTAATCAATCCCAATAATATTTTTAATTAAAAAGTACAGTTACTATTTAATTACCTTTTTACAATCAGACAACCCGACGTACGGCGAGTATCCACCCTTACGTTGTTAACACCTCTACGATCCGGAATAAGCGTTTCGCCTCGTCGTTTATACCACGTATCGAAGTATTGGAACAATTTGCCTGCTACGGTCTTCCCATCCGATTATAATTTAGGGGTATTCAAGACTAGAGTGAATAAACTAGTGCGATTTAACGTTAACGATTGCATCACTGCTTATCATCAGATGGGATCGCAGTCAAGCACTGATTTATGTCATTTAAAAAAAAGCTTCATATTTTTTTTTACATCTTGCAACCCACAATATTTACATTTCAACATCTAATCTGTTTCGATAACTACAAAACAATCTTACTAACTCATTTTCATCACCTCCCATTTAAATACTCGTAGGTAATTGCCACAGTCTCTATTGTTCGCTTCTCGAGATTTTCATCAAACATTTCAACAATAAAATTCGATTATTTATTCGGTACAAATAGTGATTAATGAAATATCTCATATAATCACATCTTTAGTGTTTTTAGGGCTCCGTACCTCAAAAGAAACAAGCAGAACCCCATAACGGATCACTTTGTTGTCCGTCCGTCTGTCAGTCCGTCTGTCTGTCAATACCCTTTATCTCGGGAATGCGTCGAGGTATCGAGTTGAAATTAAAACCATATTCTCAAGTCTGCGGTCTCTTGAAACTGAATTGAAACAAAAAAAAAAAACAGATTTCTAAGACACTGAAAAAAAGATACGGCCGTTTATGTCGCAAAAAAACGTACATTACCACACTCTCGAGGGAATCAAATTTCATTACCCGTTAATCCAGAATCCTGAAATTTGGCATAAAACAAGGTATTATAAGGTACTTAATCCGAAAACTGTAAATAAGTTGTTAAGTCACAACAAAAAAAAAAATTGGTATTCGAAAAATTCTTCGAGACTCCATTCGGGAATTGAACTGTTTACATAAGTAAGTTTGTACGGAACCCTCAGGGCACGAGTCTTTTCGTACTTGCCCAGTTATTTTTTTATTCATTGGGCTAAGCATGGTTAGTACATTTAGCCAGTGTCAAGTTTAGAAAGTATTTAGTTATGGATACAGTATACAGTCACTATGTTTTCCTTCTGATGTAAGCCTTCTCGGCTAACTTAGCTGTGGTAGTTAATACCACAATAATAAAATTCTCAACTCCATTTTACCAACATCACGCCTGTTGCAATGGTTCCACTTACAGTATGCTTGTGATACAATTACACTCTGCACTATTTTTACATCAAAATATCCACTAGAAATCACTTTGCGAACAATTAAAACAACCAAAGGCCTTGAAAACAAAAAAAAATCTAGCGATTCCTTGAGAAACAGTATAACTGAAGACCTATATCTACTTAGAAGAATATTTTGGCGCATTATCAAAATCGAAAATGGCAACATTTTGATTTTTCCACAGACAATTTGACAAATGTTTACCAACATTACAGTGATCATGTCAGTTTAGCGCCAAAAGACTTTTACTATAAATGAATTATTTTAGCATTTCAATATGAAAGATGATTTGATTGCATTAATTGATTAGAATCGGTTTTGTATGGTGTAAAAACTCGGAGAGGTATGATGATTGCAAAATCCTTGAAGAGATTAAAGGGCATTTAAAATTTACCTACCTACGTGCTTATGCTATGATTTTTATGACTTGTTTGTCAACTCGCGACTGCGAAACTCGCGAGTGCTCGCTTAAGCTTTGGCTGAATTTCAATTTGGCTCCAGATATAAACAAAAGTCGCCAATATTCATAAGAATCACTTGGACCATAGGCCTTACCACAAGTACTTAACGTGATCCATTTGACGACCTAAACTGAACTGTTTGACATTTTAACACGTTATGCTAAGGACCCAGATGTCAGACCTGCGTTCAAAAATAACCAGAGAAGCGTAGAGCTGCTAACTCAACCGTTCAAAAATGCTTCGAGTTGCAACTCAGGGTCGTTCTTTTATGATTCGAGTAGCTACCCTAGAGTTACCCCAACTAACTCTAACTCTGAGCAGGGTAGGCTGGTGTAAGCGGCCATAAATGATACTTGCTTGGCATTGGCAGTTGAACAAAAGGTACTCTGTGAGTTGAACTCTACGTTCACGTTCAAAAATGCGAGCATAGAGTATCTACCCTGATGACGTCATTAGAGTTAACTCTGGTGTGACATCTACCGATTTATCTTACTCTTACTTATAAGAGGAATAATATTACATTTTTTTTCCCATAAATTAATACCTGCTTATGAAAAGCGATATTTTTTCCAAACTAAAGTCGAAAATAGAAGTTTTAAAAATAGCCTCAATAATTATACAATCACGATCATAACAATAAAATAAATCTAATTTTAAAAAAGAACTTTTCCATACATTTAAGGGTAACTCGTAAAAAACCTGTATCACTCAGATTACTTAGCTAAATTTATGGGCATATCATAGCAATAATTTCTTTGTTACGCCCATTTGCATAAATAAGATAAAATCATTAATATTGTTTATAAACATATTTGTCTTGCGTTACAACAATCTCTAGTACATGTATTGGAGTTAGATGTATTATTATTATTAATAAGCTCGCCTTTGACCACTATTACATCTGATGGTAAGTGATGATGTAGTCAACGGGTTAGAAGTAACCTATTCACTCTTACACTGCTGAAATCAATGATTTGTACCAAACACAAATTATGTAGCCATTTATGTAAGTTATTTCATAACAAGCTGGGCTAAACATGTCTTCCGCATCACCGACAAAATTAGTGCCCTTACAATGCGTTCCAAATAAGAATAGGGTCGATTGCCATGATGTGACGTCACGTTATACTGTCAAATCGAAGAAATAATAGGGTGAGAAAAACAAGATTTTTTTAAATTTAATTTATTTACGAACTGTAAACGAAAAAAGTTTAATCAGAATCCAGTTCTTCAATTTTGCTCATCTCTGAATTATTCAATTTTGCCCAATTTCTTGCGATTTGACAGCATGACGTGACGTCACAACATAGCACTCGATCCTATTATTATTTGGAACGCATTGTACATCGAAAGAGATGGTGGGACGACTAATGGCAAGAAGTGGCCCAGGGCCGGGAACATAAAAGGAATGGGGAGAGGCATACGGCCAGCACTTGCAAATTTAATAATTTTATCGTAACGATATACATATATTACAAGTGATATATTTTCATACACTGACGTAAATCATATTATTTTATGACAAACTTGATCAAATCGATTTATAAAAAACCATTTAGAGGCATGAAAAATCTTTCTTGAGTTTGTGACGTCAAATATTATTCTTGATAAATAAATGCTGTTTAATAACACTTGGGCACTTGCTTGCTTGCGCTTTTTGTTTGTTTACAGATTTAGAGACGCGAACACGAATCATTGAATAAGAACATAATATACGTAATTGATATTTTAAAATTAGAACCTTTTTGACAGATATGATTATATTTACTGGGAATTGGAACTTGCCTGTGATTAATTTGTACTAAAAAACGAATAACACTAAAAAAAAACATTTTCCGTAAACTATATCAAAATCCGTTGTAAAATGAAGTAGTAATTAACGTTTTAAATATTTTTATGAAGAAAGAAAGAGTGGACGCATGGCGGGAACATCTCGCTATCTCTTTTCTACGCGTGTAACCTAATGGTTCTCTTCTGTTACTTGACAGTTCTTCAGATCTGGTGGAAGGGCCACCAGATCTGAAATTTTGGTAACTTCCTTAACTTTGAACGGATTTTGGATAAAGTTACGTTTTGATACAAATATTAAAAAAAAAAACTCAAGTACCTAATTTTTTCAGATTACTATTTCGGAGAGTGAAAAGTATGTTTGATGGCTGCCAGAAATCACGGAGTGCGCTTCGTATAATAAATCTAGACTCCAAGATTTTAAAGCCTACACCATAAAACCTCAAAACAAATCCTTTTAAAGCAGAACGTAAGTATACTTCCATCTTAATTAAAACAACGTTACTGCAGTTAAAAACCGTACTATTATACGTATGAACAACACAATAATACCGCAACAAGGAAGTGACCAGTCTGATTCATGGCTACAGTATCGAAATAGCCATTTTTTCGCACCGCGACAACGTACATTTGACGTCGTAAGAAGCTATGCAATCCCAGTATAACCTGACCTGACATTGTACATGTCCACCCTACAATGAAAGTTTATATTATACTGGATGTTTACAGCTAGAAGTCGTTGTATTGTGTGCGACCAATCTGATATAAATGCGTTGGAAACCATCGCGAATGACCGTAGATAAAGGTTATACAATTTATTATTTATTTATTTTAAAAGAGTTATAATAAATCTTAAGAGTAGTTTGCTGAGATTGAATATTTTATTAAATCAAAGGTTTTTGTAATGTTTTAGTTAAAACGGTTTAATTTAAAAATAATGTATTGCATTTTTTCAACTCTCCTTTTGGCTGGAAAAGATTTCTGTAGAAGTAAGCATCAGCATTGTATGTACCCATTTTTTCTGTTTCCTTCTTATTTTCTTTTATTATACTAAGCGTACATGAATTTTTAAATAAATAAATAGGGATTTGTTTTTGGGCATATCACATTCTACTTTTCCAGTTAGTTTAGGAATAATAATTTATCCCACCCACATACAGTCATACACGCACCACACTAAAAAATTAAACAATTATAACATCAACGACTAACTTCAAACTTGACAATAAACCAAGTACCGTTAGAGGTCACTATAGTACATTGTACTACCTAAATAACAAATATAAGGTAATAAATACATTCAGAGGCACAGATTTACGCATAGTAGACAGAAGTGCGAAATCCAGCACATCTCTATTTATGAGCACCGTTAAATAAAGACAGGGAAAACAGTGGGAGAGTAAAGAAACTCCTAACATTTACTTATGTTAATTTTACGTAATAACGGGTACGTAAATTGGTAATAGAATTCTCTACATCTGCACGTTTTATTTGAATTTCCTGCACTTTAAAATGAACCTCAATTACCGACCTAAACGATAGTCACAAGTTATACATTATTTTTCACGTCATTAAGTACAGTATCACGTCACACTGCACACCAATCTCATAAAGGCGAAATTTTGTAAGTATGTAATACCTCTCATGCATGAGTTTGCATTAAGCATTATAAGTACTAACATGAATTTTTCGATTCATATGTACTTTTCTAAGTTTAACTAGGACATAACTGACCCCGTCCCTGTCCCGCGGAGAGCAAGTAAAGTTGTTTATCTCGGTTGGCTTTCCTAGATCTTTGATAGTCGTTCAGGTAGTCAGACGCCAGAAAATTTGACCATCAAACTATCTAAGGAGTACCGTGTTGCCCAGTAACTGGATTGTGTAGGCCTGATAGGCAGTCGCTCCATGTGAAACATGGGTGTTCAGCCGCATCCGGTTAGACTAAAAGCCGAGCCCAAGCTAGTTGGTAAACGATTAGGGAGATGTTGTGTGTATATTTGTTGCTCCTTCATGCTAAAACGGCTAAAAGATTAACGCACATAGGATACTTATTTAGATACCCAAGAGAACTTTTGCTTGGGATAATTTTCAACATTCATGCGTTCAAAGCTGCTGGCAGAAACAAATCATCCATATAGGCACGTCAACTGGGTTGTGAAGGTAGATAGAGCTGCCTTTATCTGACCTCCACAACCCATTTAAATGTTAAGTGGTATTTAGTTGCATTAAATTATACTGGAAACTATCCCAAAGATGGTTGGCAAAATGTTAGGCAGATTAATTGAAAAGCCCGACAATAGTTATTTGTATGTATCCATTGACCAAGTCTACTTTTATATAACATAGAAACACTCACACAAGTCTGTACACAAACAGTTATTTGAATACTGCTAACCTCTGGTTGAATAACTAAGCCTCTTCAACCCTTCTTATGACTACCTAGGAAATACTTGTCAAGTCAAATCTGAAACTACGTCAATATTGTTCAAGGAAGGAATATTTAAATGAAAATAAACAGTTTTATCTTCTTCTGAAACTTAAGTTGGAAACTGTTCCACACTCTTGGCTACAAGACAATCATTGTTGACAAATGATCATAAATCTGCAATACTCAGGGACCGACAGCATAACGTAAAAAAAATATGGGTGACGTAGTTTTTTTCCGCAACCGATCCAACAGAAACCGCGAATTTGTTGAAATAAAAGTATGACACTCAATAACAGTGTAGCTTTATATTCGAAAAGAATTTTCGTGATCAGATCGAACAATACTTCCAAATATTATCTCCTATTACAAAGAAACAAACAAATATAATTTTACAACTGCATCATATTAAGTAGTTTAGATTAATATAATATAATATAATGATATAGCTGATAATGGACACTCATAGAAAAGTGTAAAGTGTCTTTAAAGGCGATAAAGAAAAGTATGCTCGGGGTTTCCTTGCGTGATTGA